>CM062293.1:155819499-157202472 GCA_031216915.1 Pictodentalium vernedei
CTCCACCCGTAAAACTGTCACGGTCACGATTAGCCATTGTGCATAAGTATGTGACCTTAAACAACAATAAATAAATAAATAAGATCTCCGAGTCATGTGATATCACAGGGGAACGGAACAACTCGCCGTTGGGACAACTCGCCGTACCCGAGGTGGGACGAGTCGCCGTCGGGACAAGTCGCCGTGGAGTAATAATTGATAAGTAACGCGCGGCATAGGATTAAAGTATCTTTATTAATACGCATGACTTATATAACAAGACAGGTTCAATATAACATATAATAATAACATATAAAATAATAGCAACTAACATAAGATTAATCAGAGTAACAGACGATTCGTTGAAATCAAGGACAATAATTAATTAATTAATACATTTTCAAGCAAATTTACTCTTTTACAGATCGTGCTTAGACAAAGGGGTACTACGTACAGCATGCACCTGTTCGTTGAAAATTATTTCACATCTGTGAATTCACATGAAAATGGTCCGAAAAGACCATTTTCATGTGAATTCACAGATAGAAAATAAATTTATAGAATTATATATTATTTAAAAATTACTGACAGCTGAACATTTCTTTAAAAAGGCTGCAGTAGCTAATGAAGGTGGATCTGACATATAGGCATCCCAATATTTCTGTATCTTTTGGGCCATCTTCGTATATTTTGATCGGACGTCAGTTTCCAAATCTGATGCTTGTACCCTCAATTCCACATTCTCAAATTCTGTCTGCAAAAGCTCAATCTCGTTCAATGTGAAAGATGACGATTTTAGTTTCAACAATCTCATTCTTCTGAAAATGTTGTAATGAACAGTTTAGTTCAACTTTGGTACTTTCATAAAACATGGATTTAATTGTTTTTTCTCCAGTTCACGGATGTTGGTTTTATTTGTAAAAATACTCTACGGGTAAGTAAATGATAAAATTAACAGTATTTCAATAGAATAAATTAAGAATAAATTACATTTTTTGAAAAACAAAAAACGGGACAATTCCCGTAAAAATCGGGACAACTCGCCGTCCGACGGCGATTTGTCCCGACTCTCTATCTCTCATAATAAATCGTGATGGTAGTGCACATGCACATGCAGCGAGTTACCACAATTACACTTGTCTTCGTTTGTCATTTGTGAGAAGGAAGGATCTCCAGAAAAAAATATAACGTGGCGAAGAAATATCAGAAGCCCATAAAGTCCTAGGCATTATCTCTGACCAAAATCTGACGTGAACGCAACATAGTGCCTCTACAACCAGCAGTTAGAAAACGAAATCCCCATCTCACAGTGGTGTAGCCAGGGAGGGGGCCCGCGGGAGGGGATGGAGCCGCCCACAAACTCTAGGCTGTGCATCCGGGAACGGGTCCAGTCGCCACCAAGCACCTGGGCCAAGTCGCCACCAGGCCAAGTCGCCACCGGGCCAAGTCGCCACCAGAAGTTAATAGTATGACATGCAGTGATCAAGGTGATAATTACTGCACTAATTAATTTAGCTGGGATTAGGGACGGGATATAATATTGACAAAGAAAGCCGCACCAAAACGGAGAATATTTCTACTCTCTGATTTGGTGTAAGTTTCTTTGTTTCGACTGAATTGAAATGGAAGCGTGTGGGCGAGATATAAGTCGGTGATGGGACACGGGGCGATGGCAAATTGGGGTTATGGCAAATTGGGGTTAAAAGCGTGTGGACGAGATATAACTCGGTGGTGGGACTCGGTGCGATGGCAAACTGGGGTAAAAATAAAGAGAATACCGGTATAAATCTATCAATGTTTATTGGTATATAACAACATAGCATAGCACATAGCATACAATATGCACCGATTAACAAAATAAATGAAATTGGAAATATTTATAGAAATAATGTCATGATTACAAGTGAATAAGTTTTGACAATGAATATGTTTAATAAAATATTTAATAAAATATATCTAGCACATGTTATTTCTGCTGTTGGACCTCACTTGGTGCTGTTGGCTTCTTCTCAGCGGAAACAGCTGAACACTTTCTAAGAAACACAGCGGTTGAGAGACATGGGGGTCATCCATATACATGTCCCAATATTTTTGAATCCTGGCTGCCATCTTCGTGTATTTTAATTGGACATCACTTTCCAGATCGACGGATCTAACCCTCAATTCAACATTCCTGGCTTCCTTTTGTAGAAGCTGATGCCTATCCCAATCGTATTCATTCGTCTGGGCCATGCTGAAAAAAACCCATACAATTTCATTAGGCAAAAATGTAAATCCATTAATGCGATCTAATTAAATTTAAATAAAAAATACAGATTCGTTAATCCTTATAGTAGTAACATTGTTATTTTTTATATATTGTTTTTTTTTTTTGTTTCAGGTATATAGGATTAAGAACTTACCTTCAATATCATTATTGGTTCGCACAGTATGACCCAAAATGCTCCATTCGTGGATGCTGAAGGTTGTGGAATCAAGCCAGGTGTTCTGCACGTAATCAGCAAATTCTCTGAGTTTCGAGCCAGGTTGCGTTTTCTGGTATAAGGCCTCAAAGGTGTCCCTGATTTGTACTGCTTGGAGAAATGGAAGAGCAAGGACCTGTCAGGCATTGTGAAATGATATGAGATGATACTGAGATGATACTGAATGAATGAATGAAAGGTTTTAGCGCGCCGAAGGCGCGCAGGTACGATGTAGGATTTACAAATCCCTTGCGACCCGGTTAACCTTATTTTATTTCACTTGGATCACACAGGCCTAGCTTTCCTATTGCCTCAAATGGGGTCTGAGGGGGTATGCACGCGGTTAGAATTCCCAGCAGTTTACGTTGGAGTGATAGATTCTCAATAATCAATCCATCAACGCCATTAAGACTATTAGAGAGTGGGCTCTATTCGATTCTAGCTTGGCGATGGTAGAGGTTTGAGTCCCACCATGGTGGCGAGCCAGAATATAATGTTGTGCGATGACAAATTTAAGGGAAGAAGAGAAAAGAAAACCAAACAGCAACGCCGGTTTGGTAGCGGCCCCGGTATATGACCATAGCGGTTACAAAAAGGGACTGGAGAAAGCTCCTAACGTTTAGTTTTGAAAAACCGGGAGTCATCCATCAAGCCTTCTGGGAGATAGGATGCCGTATGTGATTATGAGGTATCTGGTTATCCTTCGGGAATTCCAAATGACCTCCCTCACCCCAAACAAAAAAACCCCCACAAACCCCCTCCCCCCCACCACCCCCCCCCCCCCAAAAAAAAACCAACGAAAAACACACCCTCTCATAGACACACACACTGAAAGCCCTTAAAATGGCTGTTAAATCTTTATTCAAATGTTTATATAAAATGTACACTCGTCCCCAGCCAGACAAGCTTGTTTCGATCCTTGCCTGGTGTTTGGTGGTTTCCTGTGTATGTTAACAGAAAGGTAGGTTGCACCAAATTCCTCCTACGCTTTGTCTACCATTTCCACGCGTCTTCTTGATAATAGTGTTGCCAGAAAATTTGAGAATGTTCAATTAGAAAAGTTATAGGTAGAGAGAAAGATAGGTATCCGCTATTGTATATTGTGACTGTTGTGTGATTGTTGCTACGGATGGGGTAAGGGGTGTGTTTCTTCGGAGCCCACTCCTGATACTGAATGAATGAATGGTTTTAGCGCGCCGAAGGCGCGCAGGGGCGATGTGAGATTTATAAATCTCTTGCGGCCCGGTTAACCTTATTTTATTTCACTTGGGTCACACAGGCCTAGCTTCCTATTGCCTCAAATGGGTCTGAGGTGGTATGCACGCGGTTAGAAGTTCCGGCAGTTTACGTTGGAGTGATGGATTGTCAATAATCAATCCCTCAACGCTATTAAGTTTATTGGAGAGTGGGCTCTATTCGGTTCCAGCTTGGCGATGGTAGAGATTTGAGTCTGGTTATCCTTCGGGAATTCCAAATGACCTCCCCCAGCCACCCACCCACCCACCCACCCACCCACCCACCCACCTCCAAAAAACAAACAAACAAAAAACCCCTTAAAAGGGCTGTTTGCTGGCAAGATTGTTTCAAGTTAATAAGATCTATATAACAAAACCCTCCACATACTCCAGGATAGTGAATCAATGGTGAAGCTGAACGAACACCAAACCCTAAACAGAAAAAACAAAAATAGCCACAGTAAATTAAAATTTCTCAATAGAACTAAACTGCGTGGAGTCAATGAGGATTGCCTCGCTACTCATTGAGATCTTTGGGATTGAATCTGTGAGCATTTCCTCGCAACTCTGCGTATGGGGAGTGGGCCCCGAAGAAACACCCCTCACCCCATCCATAGCAACAATCGAGCAACAGTCACAATATACAATAGCGGATACCTATCCCTCCACCTATAACTTTTTTAATTGAACATTCTCAAAATGTTCTTGCAACACTCTTATCAAGAAAACGCATGGAAATGGTAGACACAAGCGTAGGAGGAATTGGTGCAACCTACCTTTCTGCAACATACACAAGAAACCACCAAACACCAGGCAAGGGCAAGGATTGAAACAAGCTTGTCTGACAGGGGACGAGTGTACATTTTATATAAATAATCATTTAAATAAAGATTTAACAGCCCTTTTAAGGGCTTGAAGGCGTGTGTCTGTGAGAGGGTGTGTTTTTTTTTTTTTTTTTTTTGTTTTTTTTTTTTTTGTTTTTTTTTTTGGGGGGGGGGGGGGGTGTTTTTGTTTTTTTGGGTTTTTTTTTTTTTGGGGGGGGGGGGGGAGGTCATTTGGAATTCCCGAAGGATAACCAGATACCTCATAATCACATACTGCAGTTTTTCAAAACTAAACTGTTGGAGCTTTCTCCACTTCTTTTTTTTGTAACCGCTATGGTCATATACCGGGGCCGCTACCAAACCGGCGTTGCTGTTTGGCTTTCTTTTCTCTTCTTCCCTTAAAGTTTCCATCGCACAACATTATATTCTGGCTCGCCACCGTGGTGGGACTCAAAACTCTACCATCGCCAAGCTGGAACCGAATAGAGCCCACTCTCTGATAGCCGTATTGGCGTTGAGGGATTGAGTATTGACAATCTATCACTCCAACGTAAACTGCCGGGAATTCTAACCGCGTGCATACCCCTCAGACCGCATTTGAGGCAATAGGAAAGCTAGGCCTACGTGATCCAAGTGAAATGAAAGTGTCAATGACACTGTAGCTCAACTTGTCAAGACAAAGACATGTACATGTATAGTATGTAACACAGCAATGACAAACATCTAGGTAATGACCTGATAACAAAGGTACATATAAAGTATTGTAACGGTCTGTACATAAATACTGGCCGTAGCCTGTAATAAATGTATAGGTAAAGTATTGTAAAGGTGGGTGACAGTCAGATGTTAAACTAGAAAAGAAATCTTTGAGTCCCAGAGTGGGTCTGACTGAACCCCCCAAATATTTGTTCTCATAGCACAGTGATAACAAAGGCACCCCAAAAACACACTCATTCCTGTCCCAAGGTGAAAACAAAGGTACCCAAGAAGTTTCGTGAAGATCAGTTCATAAATACGAGCTGTATAGAAGTTGTGACAAAAAACTGATTGGACCTAATTTCGGTACAAAATGGCCACTGGCAGCCATCTTGAATTTTCGACCACACTCAGAAACACTCGTTCTCGTCCCAAGGTGATAACAAAGGTACCCAAGAAGTTTCGTGAAGATCGGTTGATAAATACAGCCTCTAGCCCGAGCCGTACTGACATGTGAACTTACAGTGTATAAGTAGCACTGAATAAATCAAAGTTCATCTAATTTGCATAATATCTGCACGAGAAAAAAACCCGTACTATATGTGATGTATTCCATGTTACTAAACATTCATACAAAAATTTATTCAAATCAGAACTTTCATACAGAAGTTCTGTACAAAAGACTGATTGCACTAATTTTGGTACAAACTGGCTGCTGTTGGCCATCTTGAATTTCGGACTACACCCCCAAAACACTCTTTCTCATCCCACGGTGACAACAAAGGTACCCAAGACGTTTCGTAAAGATCGGTTCATAAAAACGGCCTCTAGCCTGAGCCGCATAGAAGTTGTGTACAAAAAACTGATTAGACCTAATTTCGGTACAAAACGGCCACTGGCAGCCATCGTGAATTTCGGACCGCACTCAGAAGCACTCGTTCTCGTCCCAAAGTGATAACAGAGGTACCCAAGAAGTTTCGTGAAGATCGGTTGATAAATACAGCCTCTAGCCCGAGCCGTATTGACATGTGTACTTACTGTGTGTAAGTAGCACTGAAAAAATCAAAGTTCATCTAATTTGCATAATTTCTGCCAGAGAAAAAAACCCGTATTATATGTGATGTATCCCATGGTACTAAACATTCATACAAAAAATTATTCAAATCAGAGCTTTCATGTGGAAGTTCTGCGCAAAAATCTGATTGCCCCTAATTGTGAACAAAATGGCTGCCAGCGGCCATCTTGAATTTCGGACCGGACCCCAAAACACTCGTTCTCGTCCCACGGTGATAACAAAGGTACCCAAGAAGTTTCGTAAAGATCGGTTCATAAATGCGGCCTCTAGCCCGAGCCGTATTGGCATTTGCACTGACAGTGCTGAAAGTAACACTAAATAAATCAAAGTTAGTCTAATTTGCATAATTTAAGCACGAGAAAAAACCCGTATGATATGTGATGTAACTCATGATACTAAACATTCATACAAAAAAATATTCACATCAGAGCTTTCATATGGAAGTTCTGTACAAAAAACAGATTTCTGCATCGTCGGTACAAAATAGCGGCTGGCAGCCATCTTGAATTTCGGACCGCACCCCAAAACACTCGTTCTCGTCCCACAGTCATAACAAAGGTACCCAAGAAGTTTCGTAAAGTTCGGTTCATAAATACGGCCTCTAGCCCGAGCCGTATCCAACTGTTGACGTACGGACAAACGGACAGACGGACGACGGCCCATGACAAAAGTTCAAATTTGGCTTCGCCAAAGTTGAGCTAATAAAATAAGGTTAACCGGGTCGCAAGGGATTTGTAAATCCCACATCGTCCCTGCGCGCCTTCGGCGCGCTAAAACCTTTCATTCATTCTTCATTCTGAGTCAGTTATCAAAATGCCTCCGAAACATCCCTGTATCGTTTGTTCGAGGGCGGTTCGGAGAAATAGTTTAGCCGTTGAATGCGACAGTTGTAGTAAATGGTGCCACATACGATGTGGGACAGGTATATCTAGGGAAGAATATCACGCCTATAACTCTGACGACTCCGTCTTTCCATGGACCTGCAATCCATGCAGAAACATTGATACCCTGAATGATCAGCCAACAGCAGCAGCCGAAGCAGTTGCAGTCAACTCTTATAAGAGACAACGATGTATAAGCCTGTTTCTCCATCACAACCTCCCAGGCCTCCATCGCCACATCCAAGACCTGATTCACCTCTTGCTCCTGTGAGATTACTTCACCTGCAAGATCTCCTGGATCTCCTTCACCGCCCGTACGGCCCTTTTCACCATCTGTTCCTGATATAAGTTTGCTAGCAGAATCAGCTCGCCGAAGTTTTGTGCCTGAGGCTGTGGTCGAAAATGACATTTTTGAGAATGTACTTCTGTTGTAGAAGCGGGTGAGACTCCACCTTTAACTTTCACTGTAGTCCCAGGTGCCTCAAAAATATCTAAGCCACGTTTGGTGTCCTCAGATAATTATTCATACAATTTCAAGAAAAAGCTTAAATCTGGGCACACTGTTTGGCAATGGTGTGTCGGAAACAAAAATGTGTATTGTACTGCTACCGTTAAAGAACTAAATCATGAGTTTGTTGAAGGGCCTACTCCACACTCTTGTGTCCTCAAAGCATCTGCCTTGCTAATACTAGTTATTAGTATTAGGGCATGAGTGGTGATAAGTCTTTTCAGTGCTTAACTTTTAGTGTAAATCACGATCATTTTTCAGTTCGATATTATTTTGTAGTAATTTACTGTAAAGCACTGAGCCCCGTGCTTTCCAATAAATTACTGCAAAATAATATCTGATCCCCTTTTTCACATCCTTGCCCGTGTAACTGCTACGGGAAAATACGGGCCTGATCCCGAACTAGCGAAGTTCGGGTTGGTATAGCCCCGCCTGGAGCCGTTGTTTGTTTGTTTGTCCATCAACTTCTCAACAACAAGAACCGCCAGATACGAAGCCAGAGGAAGACAATACCTGCCGATAAGGGTCGCTCAGCTTCCAAAGATTCCACTAAGTGACAGATTATACCTTACTGAAGAACAAGCTAGAGACAGACTATTCTCACACAACGTCGCGTGAGAACCAGAAGGTTCTGTCTGCATTTTGACGGGAAAATGAGTTATTGTTACCATTGAAATTCACAGCTTCTCATCTGTCCATTAAACGCGTTATCACGTGACCTCGGATTTACCTATGTAAATAGGTTCTATCTGCAAATGGCTTTTTTGGTAAAGCAAGAAGGTTCTATCTACCTATCCAATAGAGTTGGGAATCAGCCTCAGGTGACAGAAGTTTAGCAAATGGCAACAGGCGATATTGGAAAGCCGGAGTCTCGTCAATAATATGAGGTAAAAATTATTATATTTCGATTTTATCATGAAATGGTCCCACTCAAGTCTTTCCCTGAATACTATTAGCCCCCCCCCCCCCCCCAATCTTGCAAAGATACAGATCAAGCGAATAAAAAACTTTTATGAGCAATATTGTAGATAGACCAATCTGACATTATAGATTTTCATTCTAGAATTTCACTTAGTTCTCACGTGGGGTAGATAGAACGTTCTTGCATTTCAAGCTGGTTGTTGATAAGTAACTGCAGAACGTTCCATCCTCTTTTAATAGCATGATTTAGGTTCTCTTCTTGTACTTCCAGATATGTACCAGGGTATTTATTGGGAATATCCTCTGTTGGGGAGGTCTTGTTTTGTAATGGGAGCAACAAGTCAAGTCAAACATCATTAAGCTCCTTGTCTTGCTCAAATTTTCACTCGGCGTGCTAATTAGGCATTACAGATATTTGATCTGAAGCATAACTTCGATGGTATAACGCGCCAAAAATATTAACACGACAATGTAAACAAAAGCAATATAAATCGAATCTTTAGCGGTTTTACTTGCGCAATACCAACTAAATGTTAACGCAATTAAATAGTGTCGTTTTGGAGCCCCTTTCGAAACACTTTTCCTTGAAAAATCGTATGAGTGTAGAGCCCTCACTGCCTCTACATGCACAATATTTTCGCCCATACGATCTTGATCGCGATTTCACTCCGTTATTCATCTCGATCGGGTGGATTCGCGCGATACATCTGAAAGATATATCGACTGGACATATACAGGTTACGAAGATACATTAAGGACAACCTGTATGACTGCATTGCCCATGTAAACCTGTGGTAACGATGTACCATCTTCCGTAATACTTAATACTAGCACCAGTATCAGTATCAAGTGCAACGGAAGAGGGAACATCGGACGATATAGTCGTGTGGTCGGATTATCATCGTCCTCTCTAATGTCGTCGTGATACGCATTTCATTGAAGTTCTTGGCTGCTACCAGCCATAGTTGTGGTTCCGCGAGGTAAACTTCCGTGCTCTGTCGCATTATAAACTTGAATTGCCTGAAATGAGCTTGAACTTAAAGGTGAACAGACCCAGATTCTTGCTCATCTTGACGAAGTCAAGCTGAGCTGTTGCCACCACAACCACTGTGGGTGTATTCAGATGTGCGACAGCTAATCCCTTTATCCTTCTATTTTCAGTGTCACGTTTGATCTATCAGACTGCATCGTTGTAAAAACTTCAAATATTTTTCGTTACATGAACTTTTGTAAACTGTCGGAAGAACATGCACGCAATTCTGTGGCATTATAAAGGAACGGTATGAACTTTGGAGATTTTTCGAATTCCAACATGCCTTGGCGCTGAAATGGATGGACCTCGAATATGTTATGCACATGCTAAACATTTTGTGAAATTTTACATTTTGTATGCAGATATTCAATCAGAGGTATACTTCATCGATTACCAGTTCGCTTGCGGTTTTGAATACGCAGAACGTCTAACGTCGCTCAATCTTGCTGGATGGGAGGTGTCGACGTTGTGTTTTCTACTTGCGTTGCTTGAAATGAATAGAATTTCTCGATGTCTCTGAACGTAAAAACTTGTCAGATAAGGATTTTCATCCGATCAAAGAGTGTTGCTCGTTGAAATATTTATACCTGTCATATAACGCTATCAGTCCAAACACTGCTCTGTCCTTAGTAGAGAACTTACCCTTGGAGCTTCTAGACATAGAAGGAACTCCCTTGACAGTCGGAGACTGCATTGTGTTGATGAGCTTCTTGGCAAGGTCTTTGACTTACCTGCAGCTCACACTCGAAGACAGAGGTCCTTTGAATCAATTCCGTAGCACAATTGAACCAGCATTTCCAAACTGCAGATTCCAATAAGGCCTAAATCATTCATAATGGATGCAGATGACGCACTGAAACTGTTTCAAAATCTTGATTCAGAAACATCTGACATTGGAGATTTTGCTTATGATTCCGATGATAATGTTATATCTCTCGAACTCGTGATTTCTTTTATACCAGAAGTATCAAATCCAGGTTCGGATGTTGATACAGATGTACCAGCTATATACCCAGAGATGGCACCTATAACGTGTGAAGATATACAAGTCCTGGAGATGGAAACCAGGCGAGATATGATTACCGAGGATTGTCCGGAATCCGTCAGTAAACCAGAAGATACTGTCAGGTCGGACTTGCAAGAATTGTCCAATTTACGGTCGCATGCACGCGCAGAATTAGTCACCGAGTTGAATATGACAAATACTCTCACGGATGCTACATCGCGGGATTCTGTATCAAATGGTTATCCGGAATAGATGGCGATAAAAAGAGGTCATGAAAGCGACAGAAGAACGTTCATAAGTGGAAGAGGAATGTTCGAAAACAGCTCCGTCAACCAGGACAACCATACGTTGACTCCACCTGGGGAAAAAAACAGCGTGCGTGAAAGGTTAAAACAACGAGAGATTGTCGAGGCCGATGTCGTTATCAGTGTGCGTTTAACATTACAGATGATGAACGGAATAAGATAGCAGCTGAATTCTGGTCCTTGTCTGACAACGACAAGAACGTGTTTTATGGCAAAAATACAGAACGACGCGAAAAAGTGCGCGCAACAACATCGAAAATGGTAACTGGACAAGGCCGTAAATTTTCCATATTCTACTATTTTATAACCCAAGACCAGAAAATACGAGTTTGTAAAGAATTCTATCTAACGACATTAGACATTAGTCAAAAGCGGATAAGCCATTTCCATAATGAGAAGCACAACTGTTTACTGGATCGGAGAGATACCGTCGCGTTTTTAATAGTGAATTCAACTTGGACTTCCACGTGCCAAAAAAAGATATGTGTGATCTGCGCGAAGAAATCAAAATTATGAGACTCAACACTGGTAGTGTATCTGACGTGATGTTGTCTCGACATCAGTCGCACCAGAATGACAAACAAAATACGAGAGCAACTCGCGACCATGACCGAAAGAGTGGAAGACAAGTTGTGTGTTTTGATAAGGAAAATGTAATTTCACTACCGAAGTCACGTGTCAAATTTCTTCTACAAAAGGAAATTGAGTGTTTTAAATCTACTGCTCTTGAAATAAAACAGCATTATAACATTATTCGGGACGAGCATTTAGCAGGGAGCGATGGGAACGCCCTCGCTAGTGCTGTAGTTTTACTGTTGTAAAACGTGCGCAGAGACTGTCCGGATGATGACACTATAATATTGTGGTCCGACAGCTGCGTGCCACAAAATTGTAATTCTCACTTAACTATGGCATTGACACTTTTCCTTGAAAGTCATCCTAACATAAAACATATTCATCAAATGTTTTCAACCCCGGGCCACCCATGCATACAAGAAGTTGATAATATACATTCACACAATCAGCAGGCACTAAATTTGTCCGTAGTCTTTAGCCCGGTTGGGCTAGTAACACCTTTGAAAAACGTTAGACCAAAAGCCACACGCGTGGTTCAGATGAGGTCAGATAATTTCTTTTACTTTTTTACTTCCAGAAACCTTCGCGATTTCTATAAATTTCACGAGTTCCCTACACCCAATTGAAACAACTGACAATTGATTTCGATAAGCCAAACATTCGTGTCTTTCAAAACCACTTTTGCCGAGACTAACTTTTTACTAAAGTCAGTTTAGTGTGTAACAGTAGACGTCAATGGGTTCTAGTCCTTCCTAAAACAAACATTATGAATAAGTCTGCAAAACTACCTAAGAAAAAAGTAACTGACATTCATTCTATGTTCAAATGGATGCCCACAATAGACAAAAACGTCTACGAGGCCATATTCCGACCTAAGAAATAATGAAAGTGTAGTTTGTGGTTCACTTAAACATTGCATGGTCTATGTAGTAATATGTTACGGTGCTTGTTTGGCGCCGGGAAATTTTAATTTTTCTCTTGCTCCAGCAAGTTATTATCTTGCTGAAGCAGGTTAGTCATCTTGCTGCAGCAAGATACCTATTGTGCTGTGGCAAGATAGCTAAATTGATTCACATGATAATAACTTGCTGCAATGAGATAACCAACTTGCTGGGAGTAAGCGTGGGAGAAGGCCTGTGGCAAATTTTTCTCATCAGTCTTATGTTGGCACAAATTAATTCATATTATGTTGGCACAAATTGTAGGTGGATAATTTTGTTCGTCATGTTATTTGGTTACAACTAATGGGAAAACGCGGTGCCTAAGTTTGATCAGCGATCCAGTTTTGTAGCAAATTATGGGAGAATGTATGAGGCAAATTTTCTTCATCACTGTTATTTTGCCAAAAATTATGGTTGAATGCATTTTGTTCATCAATGTTATCTTGTTACAACTTATGGGAGAACGCCTGAGGCTAAGTTTTTCACCTGTGTTGTTTTGTTTCAAGAATACATGTAGTTATTTTTGTTCATCAGTGTGTACTTTGTTCCAAGTTATGAGATAATACGTGTGGCTAACTTTGTTCGTCGGTGTTACTTTGTTTGGAATATGGGACAATCAATGAGGCTAATTTTATTCACTGGGGTTATTTTGTTAAAGGGCGGTACGGTTAATTTGTAGGAGTCGGGATGCTGACAAAATTTGCTAAGCAAAACACGGACAAACGAAACTCGTAACTTATACTCAACTGTCCCAGCGCCACCCTACACCCCCACACACACTTTTAATTTTTCATATCGCTCTCTTTGCATACATTACACTCTACAATCAGTTGGGTTGAAAATTAATCCAAATCAACTGGGTTCAGTGAATGTAAACCAAATGGATTCATATTCACTCAACCCTGTTGATTTGGGTTAATTTTCAACCCAACTGATTTTAGAGTATAGAAATTATTCAGGCCTAGGCCCTGTAGTACTGCGTTCTTGTGACACCGATATAGGACAGTGTGACGCTTTATCGGTGTTAGTAGAACGGATGTATTGTTCAAGATTGCCTCGATTTCTTCGGAGTTTGACCATCCGTGGGTGTAGTAAATCGTGAAAATGAAAACGATCTCTTTCTTTGGCGCAAATGCTCCAACAATTATTATAGATGCAGTCAGTGGTGTATGTCATCAACCTGAAGTGTGCATGCTTATCCAGAGACTATCGTAGATGGAACTCACAAGTTTAGAAGATCAATGCTGTATTGCACCAGAGTGTTCTATCGACTTGGACATTCTCATCCGCACACAATCCGGCCATTTTTTTGTGTTCAAGTTCTTGTCTGCAAACACGTTTTTACGTATTTCATCGCATTTTTATGTATTTCATCGTAAATTTTCATTGCTTGGGACTGAAACCTCGCATGTATATGGAGTTTGTTCACGGGCACCATATGCAACCTCCCCACAAATAACAAATGGAGTTTACTCAGGAATTGCACTGTTCGAAACTTCGGGGTCGATTTTCTCGAAAGTTGAGAAATCGTAGACAGAGCCTTCTGGTTTTCATGCGACGACATGGCGGCCCTTATACGCACTTACAGCTTACGGTGGCAGACTGTTATCATAAGGCAAATAAGCCTGTGACATTTTAATTTTCTGAAAATCATTTAGAAATTTCCGAACATTTTCTCCCGCATGTAACTCCGGATACGTTAATCAGGTATTAACATTAGTTATTCCACCATGCAGGTAGCCTACAACTTATTAAGTGATAAACGAATTCAACATAATCTTCATTTTCTTACAACAATCTGCCCTATATCTTCCCTGTGTGCTTTTGGCGCACGACACATTCTGTTGATAGCGCCCATGGATACGCCTCCATCGCCGGTCCATTTACACCTTATTCCGAGTGTGAACATGTTAATTAACTGGTCAACAATTAATTAGTTGACCAGATAAGGGATGACCGGCCAATATAAAAAATACATCGTTGAGGTTGAATGTCTACACCATCATGTCATTAGATTGATTCACACTTCTGACTTCAGAGCGTGCACACCTAATTAGCCATGGATTACCTGCCGAAGAAAATTGAGGACTCTTTTACGGTGTTGCACGCTAGCTCACTTCTTAACTGGGATGTCCATGTTGAGAGTGGCTGTGTTCAGCTCGCCATGATGTTCAAGATGAAACCGACCCCTGGGAGTGGTAGCACCTTTCGCGGGCCTGCTCGCACTGGTCCACACCAGAGGAAAGGTAAGGGAATGAGTTCACCAACCATCACTGAAACAACAAAAGGAGCAGAGAAAAAGAAACAGAGAAAAGAAGAAGAAATCGCCGTCGAAAGGAAGAGGACTGAGACCGGGAATCAGGAGATGGAAAAGGTGATCACTGTCAACTTACCTCCAAGACCTGTGTCACCAATCCCAAGTCGTATCTCTTTACCAAAGAGATCGGAGGGAGAGGAGAAACAGGAAGTGGAGGCAGAGGAGATGGAAGTCGCCCAATCCGTACCTGACTCTCCTATCAACCTCAACCAATCGAGCCTCAAATCCAGTTCAAGCTCGGAGTTCGAGCATGAAACTGCAGATGAAGGAGATACTATACTAGCCACACACCCCACCACAGTCGATCCCCCTCCCCGACTCCGGCCTACATTGAAATCCTAGATGGACGTACCATTGAGCGCTTCGGCGAACTCAAGCTGGAGTTTGACGGAACTGGGGATGATTATTTGGAATACCTAAAATCAACCCAGAAGGAATGGGCTAAAGAAACCTACGACGTCCTCATCAACAAACCAGGACACTTGGATGCAGCAAGGATCCACGACTCGTTCTTCCACAGATGGCTAAAACGCCAAAACTTGGAAAACAACAGCTGCCAAGCCTTCTCCTTCCCAGCCACCTCCTTCCAAGGTCAAACGGATCAAACGCCACTAAACCCGAACACTTTCCTCCTTTGATGCGCCCAGACATACTGCCAAAACTTAACCTACAGTTAAAGAGGGTCGAAAGGGGTTTCCTCCACACCGTCCCTGTGCGCCTTCGGCGCGCAAAAAACATTTGATTTGGAATTTTGAATGTCTAGTGTCGGTTATAATCCGATAAAAGTTCAAATGTGTCGTCATAACTTACCTCTCAAACACCCACACACACCACCCCAGTCGATCCCCCTCCCCGACTCCGGTATTTATTGGATGATGGGGTGGTTACCTGAAAAAAAATGGCACAAGTACTGAATATCCCAAGAAAAAGGTCACACTGGATCTGGCTAGATAGGAAAAAATGTTAAATTTCAGAATAGGAAGCAAGGACTAGCACGAACAAAACACTGAGAATATTCCTTCATACAAATATCGATAAAGACAGAAAGATCACCTTTTTTCAAAAAGCATCTGGTTAAAAAAAAAATTTGAAAAAAATTACCTTTCTGTTTTCAGTAAGCCTAATTTATTGACGTTAGCATATAAGTGTGGATTGAAACTCTCTGGTATGGGTGTATTTTGTTTCTACCATTTTAATAATCAAAACTTCCTGAAGTTGATATTGGATTGTATGCGTTTTTCGTACATTTTCAGTAGTTTATTTGAAGGAAAATAAGTAAGAGTTGTTTAACCCTTTACCTAACATGAAAAACAGAGGACACTTGCAAAAAAAAAAATTTTTTTTTGTCTCAAAACATAGGTTACGAAATCTAATTGGAACGAGCTCGACGAGCTCGTTCCAAAGAGGGGTCATAACCTATGTTTTTGAGCCAAAAAATGAAAAAAATAATGAAAATTAATTGGCGATTTTTGTGAATAGCGCTGGCCGCTTTTGGACGTTACGTTGGGTAAAGGGTTAAAAAGTTTAAATATATGTGCAGACCTTTGAAAGTAATATTTGTGATAAAACCGTTGATTTATACGAGTAAATGTCAGATTTTTTGATCGAGGTGTTGCCGAAAAACTGCAGTTTCGAAAAAGGCTTATTGCCGACAGCCACAGAGAGAACTAATTAACAAGACACAATGTGATTAACAATTCACACTGTCGCTTACCGAGAGGCAGCCGCTGTAAATACTAATTACCAAACTACCTACGAAATACCGAGGGGAAAATTTTTCATCGAAAGCTGTTACTTCAGCGCCCATAATTCTGAAATATGGCACTAAAACCATGCACATACTGCTTAAATATATTTATTTACTCATAATACACAACCCCATACTCTTTTCAGAGTTTCAATCCCATTTCCACCCCTATTTTCCTTCACCTTCCTTCAGCAATTATTCTCCGACAGCATGTGGAAATTTTCGACAGAAATGTTTATAGGGGGCATGCTCTCCTGGGAAATGTTTAAAAATAAACTGTTACGCCTATGTATCCAAAGTCATCAGACGCCTTTTCACTCTGATAAGACCGTTGTCCCAACTAGCACCAAAAGTCCGTAATATAACTTTTTGGTTATTTTTATATTACGGACTTTGGTTCCAAGTTTCGTCTTATAGGGCAGTACCCCTTATATGGAGACAATAGAATTGGAGTTTGAAACTACAGGAAGGTCAGTGAAGCTTGGCTCAAAATATTATGAAAGCTGCCAGAAAAAAAAGATTTTTCCCGACATCGCAGCCCCCCTCCGGGCCGTACACCCGTGCACCTTATAATGTCGTTCTCTGCGTTCCATTTCTACTTTTGTCGACCATTTTTTGTCTATCGGTATCGGGCCTGCCATCAGAATGACCTTTCGGGGGGGGGGGGGGGGGCGACAAGCCATGTAGGCCGGGGGGGGGGGGGCACCCATGGATATTCCGCCACTTCATTTTTATCTGTACCGATAAACCACTCTATGATATAAATGTGTCCTCCCCACATCCATATCTGATTTAGCAAACAGGTTACTATATTGTGCAAGAAGTTTTCTCACCGCATTCTTTTCTTTATATCCCAGGCCATCGGTTGACTGGTTATATAATTCTGTCAAATTATCTGGTAACTCTTCGTCTTTCTGGATGGCACAGTCTATGTCTGGTGTCACATTGTCCACAATACTCAGGCTACCTATCATGGTGCATGGATAGAGGTTTTTCGCCTCATTTGTTGGATTCATCATTCTTACGGGAATAATATCTTGCATGTCAACCAGCGTTCTCGCTGTTAAACCTCTGTCAGACTTGAGGAAGCTATCAGAAGGTTCCACTAATCCAATTCCTTGTGGGCGGCTTTTCCCCTTAGGGATGCACACACGACCCGGCGTGACGACTTCACTGCGTGGTGGTATGTTTGTGTGTTCAGCCAATGCGACTCTATAACACCCTCGGATGCCTTCAAACATTACAGGTACTTTGCTATTTGCAATTTCCAGTGTACCGTTACATACATCTACTATACAGTTATATTTCTTGAATATATCTAGTCCAATAATTCCATCAATATTCACATCCGCAATCAACATGTTGTACTTGAATTGAAATGTATCAATTTTGATGTTCATAACAGCTGTACCAAATACCTTTATCTGGGTCCCGCTTGCTGCGAATATTTCATGGTCTGTTCTTTCTAGTTGTGGTATTTCTGCAATAGGGTTTGTATCGAAAACCTCTTTCGAAATAATTGACACTGAGGCGCCTGTGTCGACCAACATTCTTATTTCTTTGTTGTTTATGTTCGAGGTAATGTACATACCCGACTCTTGAGCTCGTTTATTGATTCCAACTGAGCTTTTGTACTTTGCCATTTTTTTACTTTGTTTGTAAACTGGTTTAACTGAACAATTTCGAGTCCATTTCTTATTTCGTTCGGGACATCTGGCCTTTAGGCGCTTCTCGGATCCACAAATAAAACATTTGCGAACATTACTAGCGACCTGGTTCTTATTCAACTGTCGTGAACTGTCCTGGGACATCGACGTTTTCAGAGACTTGATTTCTCCCTGCAAGGCTTCTATGGACTTTTCCATTTGCGCTAGCAGACGTTTTGTGTCATCCTTATCAGAAGTGTCTGCACCCACAGGTTGTGATACGTCTATTGGCCTTATATATGTTTCATCTGTGAATCTTCGTTTGTCTGCTTTTATAAACGTTTCCAATTCTACTGCATGCCGTATAGCATCATTTAGGTCAACAGGACGTGCCTGTTTAACCCTTAATCTCATATCCGAGTCTTGTAGACCATCTATAAACTGTTCCTTGACCAAGGTTTCCATGACATCTGGTGGTGCTGTTCGGTAGGCTAGGTTTGTTAGTCTTCTTATTGATTGCCCAAGTTCTGGCAATGTCTCTGATGCCCGTTGTCGTCGTTCTCTGAGTTGTACTCTGTACAGTTCCGTTTGGTTAGCTGGAGAAAATCTCTCCTCCAACGCCTTTACCAGAGCATTGTAATCGTGAGACGAAGGTCCACGCAGGTTACCCAAGACACCCTGTGCTTGGCCACGCAGTGATACCGCAAGGTACAAACCTCTCTCCTGTGTGTTCCATTGATTCAAATTCGCACAGGCCTCAAAATGTGCTTCATAGTCTAACCATGATACTGTTCCATCGAAAGTTGCAGGCTTTATGGCATTCGGCGGTTTTCTGACTGATTTGTCACGTCCGTGATCACCATGAGCCGATTCAATAATATTTTCTGACCGTGACATTGGTGGACTGGGCATGTCTCGCCCAGTGTTTCTATGTGGTGGCATCACTCTATCGCCTGGATTTTCATAAAAGGAAAGTGTCGGCAGTCTCGCAGATGCTTGACCTAATTCATAGGCCTGGCGACTAGACTCTGGGGTTTGGTGCCAGTGTTCATCCATATACGTGTTTGCAGCGCCTGCCATTCCTGAAAACTTGACTTTTGGCTTTACTGCCTGTGGTGAGTGCTGACGAGTATTTTTGTAGTCAGCTGAAATGACACCAGAATCCATACTATCTCTATTAACAATGTAATTTCTCCTGACATCGACATCGACATCTTCCACTACTGGTGTCGACTGTAGAACTTTGTTCCTGTCCAGAAGCCTGTTTTCACGTCGTAACTCATCGAGTTGTGCCGTTAACATAGTCAATTCGTCTTCCATATCGATGTTTGCCATCATTTCTCAAAGGCAAAAATGGTTGTGGCGTGACAAAACCCTAATACACCCACAAATTATCAAGCAATGAACAATAAAATTAAACACTTCAGGGCACTACAAAATATAGCACAAATACGAAATACGAGTGTCATTGAACAATATCCCACCGCTGCCACCAATTATGTAATGTGGTAGATCTATATAAAACAATGCCGTACCTCGGCATTAAGGGACACCCTAAACAAAGCGAGCGGTTAACAAAAAAAAAAAAAAAAAAAAAAAAATATCAAGTTTCTTGTGCTGAAAAAAAATAATATACTAACAAAAGTCAATCTGCCAGTACTAGTTCATGCGAGGGCGCATGTTCTTTCGGAGACGTGGGTAATGTAACCAAGAAGAATGCTATGTTAGCGCACGGATGAAGAAATTACTACGATAGTAAAGAGTATTGCCGAAGTGCAGGAACAACGTGAATGGCGGGAAGCGATCATCCAATTAGAAGTGGAGAGTTGTGATGGAAATGACGCTATTAGTTAAGAGTGGAACCTACACAGGGTAAACGTCATAATCACGTGATCACTGACTGGTATATAAGCAGAAATTCAGTGTAGGTCGAGAGAACCAGGCATTCACACATCTGACTTCAGAGCGTGAACATCACCTAGATAGCCATGGAACTACCAGATAGACCAGTGAAAGCCATTTCAGCTCTGGGCGTCTCATGCCCTGTCTCCTGGACTATCCAGGAAATAGGCTTGAGCGTCCACCTGAAAGTGGAGTTTGAAATTGAGAAGCCAACAACAACACCAACCTCTTCGGGGAGAGGTAGTACCTTTGGAGAGAGGATCCCCTCTCCCACTGGTCCTCACCCGAAGGGGCACGGAGGCCCTGAAAAGAGACAGCACAAGAAGAAGAAGAAGAGCCCATCGACCAAGCGCAGGGACGCCCGGCGCTTGGAGGCCTTCCGGAATAGGAAGAAAGAGTTGAGTGAGGGGGTGGAGGCTCTGGAGGCAGCCGCCAGTTCCCCTCCTAGTCCCACTGGTACACCCAATCAACTGCCGGCTCCTGAGCCGGTACAGTTGGATGAGGAACGTCCAGTGGAGACTGAGGAGGAACTGGAAGTTGCTTTTTCCCCGCCTCCCACCCCTCACTTCCCCCTTCCTTCACTACCGGAAAGCCCGGGGGAGGTACAGCCACCACTCACTAGGGAAGACATCATAAAAGAACTAGAACTGTCAAGGGCAGAACGGGCTAAAGCAAGAGAGCTCCGAGAAAAAATCAACGCGGGCACCTACACACCACCACCAGCCTCATCACCATCACCATCACCAAGCCAACCTCCACCTAAGAAGAAGAGCCGCAAGAAGGGCAGAATAGGATAAACCTCTTCCCTCCTTCCTTTTCCTCCTTTGACACGCCGAGACATACAAAAACCAAAATTATACAGTCAACGAGGGTCGAAAGGGGCTTGTCCCCTATATCGTTCATGCGAAATCATTTCGTTCGGAGGTCGAGAGAAAACTGTTGAACGATTGCGTCGATACGGTTAGGTACAAGTATCAAGAAGTCGCTTTGGATTCGTGGTGTATATAATTATATTGCGTTAGCTAATACGGTTAAGACTGTGGCGGAATACTGTAAAAGTTGCCCGCGATCACAGTCTGAGTATTAATTGAACACAGTTGGTTGTAACTTGGTGAAAGTAGGGGGTTGCGACCACGTAAGCGACAGCGTTATTTTCTCTGTCGAGAGGTACACAGATGTGGTCACGACGTGTGCATAGTTACGTTAGTCGCAACTAAGGTATAGTCGCGACCACGAGAGGTTAGGGTATCGGTACAGATTTACTGTAGTCGCAACCACGTTGAGTAACGGTCGTAGTTACGGCGTGGCCGCGACTAGGTCTCAGATACCAGGTTAAGTTGGTTACGACGGGTGTAGAAATAAGCACAGTCACGACTCATTTAGTCACGGCCCGGCAATACACAGATCAAAGAGTGTTACTAGTTAATTGGTTTTATATAATCACCTTTGTTATGCTGTATATAATTCTTTAGTGATCATATGTCATTCAATTCTCAGCAAGTTATCTGAGAGGATACCACCCCCTTTTTTTTTTTTTTTTTAGTTGACCGCTCGCTTTGTTTAGGGTGTCCCTTAATGCCGAGGTACGGCATTGTTTTATATAGATCTACCACGTTACACATGTAGCCTAGAGAATCCCTGAAAAGTGCCCATCAGGAAAACTGCCCATCGGAAAGTGCCCATCAGGAAAACTGCCCATCATGAAAACAGCCCATCAGGAAAACTGCCTATCAAACACATTTCTAGGATTGGGGGTCTCCAACAAATAATTAAAAAATCAGATTACTAATGTTGCGAACTCATATTAAAAGGAAAAAGCACGGGAAAAGCACGATTGACAGTGCTTTTGAACTTGACATAGTTGTTCGGAAATATAAATGCTTAGGCAAACCATTATACGCTGCTTTTGTCGATTTTCGTAAAGCGTTGGATTATGTTGATAGATCGATATTGTTTAGAAAAGTGGAAGCTATTGGTAAACTGTTCGATATTATTAAATCCCTATATGAATCAAGTTACTATGTCACAAAAACAAGTAAAGGTTTAGGACCGCCTTCGTTGTCAATAATAGGTGTTCGCCCGGGTTGTATTTTATCACACAACTTATTTAAAATATTCAAAGATGCTATCGAACGTTCCTTTGATGCAACTTGTGATCCAGTTAAAATAGGTGACGTGTCCTTTAATCACATCATGTTTGCGGATGACCTTGTATTAGTCTCGGATATTCCTGACTGTCTTCAACGATGTTTGGATAAGTTACAAAATCTTACCCATATTAATGCATTATCTATTAATATTTATTTATTTTATTTATTTATTTATTTATTTATTTATTTATTTATTTATTTATTTATTTAGTGTTGTTTAAGGTCATATACTTATGCACAATGGCTAATCATGACCGTGACAGTGGAGGAAGCCGTATTACCCGGAGAGAACCACTGAGCAACGACGAGCAGCTGCCAGCTCCCCAACATCGTAACTTCGCATTGCAGCACAGGCAGGGTTAGATTGGTTGAAGACATGCGTACCATCGATGTGCAGTACGCCTTAGTACACGGCGTCATCGTGCCCCCGTGAGAACAATCGGGGTTAAGTGCATTGCCCAAGGACACAACGCGGGAGTCCGAATCGATCGCTCAGACGATCTCCCATCCAAGGACTAACCGGGCTCTACGTTGCTTAACTTCGGTGATCTGACGAAAACCGGTTACCGCAACGCCACCGCGCCCCCTATCTATTAATTCGAATAAGACAAAATGCATGGTATTTAGGGCGCGAGAAGCAAAAATAGACCCTACTTTTCCATAAATAACAACCACCTAGAAAATGTTGATGCATATAATTGTCTTAGTTTAAACAATATTTATTGGAACATATCACATTTGCTGTATACAAAATGGAATACTTGTACAAAACTCAGTATTATGCAATATAACACAGCATAGGAATAGATAAGATACATTTTAACCCTTTACCCAACGTAACGGCCAAAACCGGCCAGCGCTATTCTCAAAAATCGCCAATTAATTTTCAAAATATTTTCAGTTTTTGTCTCAAAAACATAGGTTATGACCTATGTTTTTGAGACAAAAAATGAAAAAATTTAGTTATTCAAGAATTTTTTTTGCAAGTGTCGTCTGCTTTTCATGTTAGGTAAAGGGTTAAAGGAGGGATTCGACCGAAAGCTTAGAGATTATTTGGGTCATCTCCCTAACTCTAGGATATACTGACACAAGAAGGTGGTTAGGATAAATAGCTAGACTTACGCATCGTCACCTTGGAGGCAGATGAAATTTTGTAAGAAGCCCGCCTTACTAGATCGATTACCCACTGCCCCTCACTGAACCGAGGAACCGCATCCACCACGCAAGCAGTCACCAGACACGAGGGCATGATGACTCATGGTCAGACGGGTGGATGCCATTACGTTTTAACCCTTAAGTCCTCAGATTAATTTTAAAGTATTTATGGCCTTTTTCTGCTTACATAGTTATTGATGACTTGGCAGTGGTTCTACATCACTGCTGGCTGCCTATACAGGCAGTCAGCAATGATGTAGAACCACTGCCAGGAAAAATTCAGTCAACACACAAGAGTGATAAAAAAGATTACACAAGAGAGCACCTGCTTCAATGCAATAAAAAAGTGGTGGTTTGGGGCTATATGGGGGCTTAAGGGTTAACACACACACAAGTAATCACTAACGCAGAAGCGCACAATCCACATTGAATGGGAGAAAGGGCGGGGGGGGGGGGGGGGGGGCTAAGGTTGGCTCTATCCGAATATGAAAGCAGTTCAGTGAGAGTCGAAACCCCATAGCTGACGATGCGTGAGATTGTTTAAACTTGCCATGTAGAAGAAGAGAGAAGAAATAAAGAAAATGATAAAAAGGTATAGAAAAGAAATAAAGTCAGCTTGAACAAAAAATGCAATATCCTAGAAATCAATACGAAAACACTGGCAGTCCACTGCTTGTGTGGTATACACCTGCTGAGAAAGATTGCATGTGGGGCCTTAGTTGAACGGGACCTCTCGCAGAAACATGATATGATAATGCAAGAATCTATTGCAAACTGCGTAAATGTGATTTTTATATTTTGGCAAATGACGGGAGTGTCGCAATCACCGAAATCTCCTACTCAGTAGAATGAAATGCTGTACGACCTCGAAAATAAGATGATTTTCTTCGTTCTTGAAATAGTCAGAACCAAAAAGAAGTATGGATACGTCTGTTCTGAATGGAAGTATATCGATCGTAACACGACAAGCGTCTGTATAAATTGGGCAGTGCAGCAGAAAATGTTCAGATGTCTCTTGTTCATTACAACGACATACTGGGGTCAATGCAAGATGATTATTATATAAGTGTGCATTCAAGTTACTACAATGTAAACGCATCCTGCAGTGATAATTTTGTGCTGCACGAGATTCGCTAATATTATAAAAAGAAGGCGGCCGTTGGTTACCTTCATGCAAAAAGGCCTTGAGGTTATTCAATGAAGAATTCTCGCGGACGGACACAGGCAAGTTATTCCACTGGTCAGTAACATTAGGAATGAAAGAAGACTGGTACAGTTGTGTACTACAGGATGGAACTCGATTATTGTGACGTGACCGAAGATTAAGTGAAGGATTCATGGACGAGATAAGCGGAGGAACTTTGTAGGAAATATAGGAGGGAGACAGGCGGTGATACATTTTAAAAAACAGAATTAACTTGTGTTTGCGGCGTCTTTCTTGCAATGTCTCCCAGCGTGTTTCAGAATATAGAGCGACCTTACTGGCGCTTACAGTTGCCCCTGTAATTATTTTGGCTGCAGCTATCTGTATTTTTTCCAAGTCGGCTATTTTGGATATCGAACAGTTATCCCAAACCCCATCCGCGTATTCGAGGAGAGGTCTAATAAAGGCAAAGAATATTTTTTCTAATACTTTACGGTCATGATTAAATTTGTGTCTCCTCAGTAGGTCTAAACGTGGCCAGGCCTTTGAAAATATATGGTCAATGTGATCGTTCCACGTACATGAATTATATGTGTTTGTGGTTGGCGACTTCCGTTATCTGGGTATTACCAAGAAGTAGTGAAGGGTGGACAGAGGGATTACTTTTACATGAAATACGCATACTCTCTGTTTTATTAGGATTAAATTCAACCAACCATGTCTGGGCTCAATGTTCTATTTTGACTAAGTCCTGATTGATTAGGGTCGAGGCTTGTTCGGTGTTCTCTACAATAAGGTATAACGACGTATCGTCTGCAAAGAGCCGGATACTACTGTGTAAATTTTCAGTTATATCATTGATATAAATTAGGAACAACAAGGGTTCGAGCATCGACCCATGTGGAACCCCGGCGTTAATGGGTCTCCGGGAGGAAGACTCCGATGCTTTGACTACCCTTTGTGACTATTCGAAAGGTAAGACTTCAAAAACAATAGTAGTTCTCCCGAAACGCCAGTTCGCTCTAGTTTGAGAAGGAGACCAGTATGCCATACCTTGTTAAAGGCCTTGCTAACATCACAGAAGACCACCCTTACTTCTTTACCTTCATCAAGCGCTCGACAGAACTCATCATATATATCGGTCAGTTGTGGGACAGTTGAGTCACCTGGCCTGAAGCCAGATTGATATTGACTAAGGGCATTAGTCTCGTTCAAGAACTGCCATAAACGCTTAAAAACACATTTTTCAAATACTTTACCAACACAACTGAGCTGTGAATTGGGCAGTAATTAGAGATTAAATTTGAGGGTTGTTTCTTCAGAATAGGGGAGACATTGGCTTTTTTCCACAACGACGGAAAATATGAATTTTTCAGCAGTATGTTAAATAATACCGAGAGTGGCTCACATAGTGACGATTTACTTTCCTTTAGGAGACGAGGACTTATCAGATCTGGCCCGGACGCCTTAGACACCTTTATGGTCTTCATTGCATCATATATATCACTGCGGTCTAAGGTAATACTATCAATTTTCGGAGAAGCTAGGATGGTGTGTCAGGGAGTGATGCATTCGAGCCATCAACTGAAGAGATAGAACAGAAGTATTCATTGAACGCTTCTGCTTTCTCCACCGATGAGGTGTTTATATTGTTCAAGAAACTGATGGAAGGAGTTCTGCTACATAGTCGTTACTGATGAACGTCTTCAGGGTCTTCCACCACTGGGATGGGGATGTTTCATTACTCGACAGGGTAGATTGTACTTTAGTTATGTATGAAGCTTTGGCGTTTCTTATAGCTGTTACAACTTCGTTACGTTTGAGTTTGTATTTTGCCCAAGAGAGTGGATTTTTTTTGCATTTGGCTATTCGATACAGGCGTTTTCTTTGTCTTATCAGAAGTCTTATCTCGTTCTGCATCCATTTCGGTTGGTGGGGCCTTGAAGTAACAAACCTGTTCGGTATGTGCTTGGATGCTGTGTCGAGAAGTTTATTTGTAAAATTAAACACCATGGTATCAAGACAAGGGCTGTCAAAAGAGTCCCAGTCTTCATAATTATCTTGGAATAACGTTCCAAAATTCAGGAACGTTCACTCAAGCAATTTCTGGACAGAGTGCGAAAAGTCGGAGAACAATGTTTTCCTTACTTAGCGCTTGTCATAAGCAGATGCTGGATGTGCCGATATGTGCTTATGTGAAAATGCACAATGTGACGCATTGTGCCTTTTAACATAGGCACATACGACCAAAAAGGGATTCCATAACCACAGGCGTTTTTCCCAAAAGGGATTCCATGGAACCTGTATGGGTACAAAGCGTACATCATATACTACCACACTAGGCGACCATGCATTACACCCACCCACCCCACAATAACGTCTGTCCCGCATTATATACTACCTAAACCAGTCATGGCATGACACAAAGCATTTGGTAGGTTAATACTATCAACGGTTAAGATGGGACCTACAGGGGAATATACCGCCCATACTATACTAACGTTCTAAACTACCAGGAATTACCACTACCCACAATACCCCTATGCCTAGCATTGCATACTACCTATACCAGTCATAGGATAACATGAAGCATTAGGTGGATTAATAGTACTAAGAGCCAGTAAGAGACCTATAGGGATATGTACAGCCTATATGGTATCCTCAGATAAGTATCCTATAAAAGGTATCCTCGATAATTAATTAATTAATTAATTAATTAATTAATTAATTAATTAATTAATTAATTAATTAATTAATTAATTAATTAATTGATTAATTAATAGTACTAAGGGCTAACATGGGACCTGTAGGGATACAAAACGTACATCGTATACTACCACACTAAACTACCATGTATTACCCCCCCCCCCCCCCCCCCCACACACACACATTAGCGTCTGGTCTTACATACTACCTAGACCAGTCACATAAAGCATTAGGTCGATTAGTAATACAATGGCTTTCCGGGGGGGGGGCAGAGGTATATATTTCTATACTGCCAGGCATTACCCCCCCCCCCCCCCCCCCCCGTACCGTACTACCTATACCAGTCATAGAATAATACAAAGCAATCGGTTGGTTAATAATACCGAGGACTAACGGGACCTACTGCGGTATATACAATGCATCCTATGCCCCAGTTCTAAACAAACGATTATAATACTGCCTGACCTTGCATTACGAAGTACCAATACCAGCCATAAGATAATACAAATGATTCGGTAGGTTAATAGTACTAAGGGGGTAATAGGCCAATAGACCATTCATCCTATACTGCCAATCTAAACAACCAAGGACAATCTCGCAATACCGCACTGGCCGACCATACATGACCCACATCCCAACAATACTGCTTGACCTATCTACAGTAAACATAGGATAATATGAAGGCTCAAAGGCTAATAGGGGACCTACATGGATATATCCCGCCACTACCATATCACCCTCCCCCTCCACACCCAAACGAGAAGCCCGACACCTCCGACCTGAACAACGTTATGCCAGATTGTATAGTGGACAACAACAGTGGTCAACATCTCTATGACGTCGCGTGGGCATCATGACGTCACGACGTCAATAGCAACGTCAACCGTTTCGCGGAGAAAAAAATTCAAGAAAAGTCTCACCTTTATCATCAATTTTCCATCACATACCCATAATATATACCCATACCCATAGCCCTAGGTGTACATATATCACACTTCTTGTCGGATCGAGCTGGATAGGGCCGTCATTTTGCACCGGAAAAAGTTGCAGAGGCAAAAGTCCGGTTCCTATGGGAATTTAACACAAGCTGCACCGGAAAAAGTCCGGGTAATAGGGGTCGATTCATACGTGCTAAACTCCTGAGTTCATATCGACTTAAATAGTGTTTAAATGCCCGTTGTGTCATGACTCTGTGGCCGAGGGCACTGTTTCGACAATTTTCGGGTATTCCCCCAAGCTGAGCAACTCCGTTCAGCAAACTCTTGTGTCCTTGTTGCCACTCAAAACAAGTCCTCGCCTCCGTTAAAACGTCCTTTAAAGTCGTCTTGGGTTGCCCCTTCAGTTAATTCGAATGATGACATCGGTTCTTTGAATTTAAACTTGATATTTCACAAAACTAGTTGGCTTGGCTGACACAAAACTCAACTCGAGGAACATGGAAATCGCTTTGTTTAAATCCTTCGTCCTCTGACCTTGCATAGATTAGAAGCCAAGATGTCAGTTTCGAAAAAGGCTTATGTGGAAGTTGGGTATTTTAAAGTTGAAAAGTACAAAAGATAATGTATGTATAAATATCTAATTTATTATGGACTACCTGGTCCAAGGACAGAAAAAATAGCTGTCCCACCCATGCAAGGACAGAAAAGTAACCCATTGCATAACAAGGGAGATAATCAAAGCTGGAATATCTTGCTGGACAGAATAACAGACACTTCCTATTTATATAATAGATTACTCATAACTCAAAATTATCCCCGCATTTTCAAAAATGCGGGGATATAGTCATGATCTCCGTCCATACGTCCGGCCATCCGTACGTCACACCCTGAAAGGCTCCTAGGGTATTTAATTCGAAATGTTTAAACTATGCTAATGTGTTCAGGCAACATCTCCAGATGTGCACGAAGGTTTCGGAATTTTGATTTGGCCCAGGTGGTTCCAGTGGAACCACTTTTATCGTTGGAAAATCAGTTTTCATCGAAAGGCTCCTAGGGTATTTAATTCGAAATGTTAAAACTATGCTAAGGTGTTCAGGTAACATCTCCAGATGTGCATAAAGGTTTCGGAATTTTGAGTTGGCCCCAAGTGGTTCCGGTGGAACCACTTTTATCATTGGAAAATTAGTTTTCATCGAAAGGCTCCTAGGATATTTAATTCGAAACGTTTAAACTATGCTAATGTATTCAGGTAACATCTCTAGCTGTGAATGAAGGTTTCAGAATTTTGATTTGGCCCCAGGTGGTTCCAGTGGAACCACTTTTATCATTAAAAAATCAGTTTTCATCAAAAGGCTCCCAGGGCATTGACTTCGAAACGTTAAAACTATGCTAAGGTGTTCAGGTAACATCTCAAGATGTGCATAAAGGTCTCGGGATTTTGATTTGGCCCCAGGTGGTTCCAGTGGAACCACTTTTATCGTTAGAAAATCAGTTTTCATCGGCTCCAAGGGTATTTAATTCGAAACGTTTAAACTATGCTAAGGTGTTCAGGTAACATCCCTAAATGGGCATGAAGGTTTTGGAATTTTGATTTGGCCCCAGGTGGTTCCAGTGGAACGACGTTTATCGTTAGAAAATCAGTTTTCATTGAAAGGCTCCTAGGGTATTTAATTCGAAACATTTAAACTTTGCTAAGGTGTTCAGGTAACATCTCTAGATGTACATGAAGGTTTTGGAATTTTGATTTGGCCCCAGGTGGTTCCAGTGCAACCACTTTTATCGTTAGAAAATTAGTTTTCATCGAAAGGCTCCTAGGGTATTTAATTTGAATCATTTAAACTATGCTAAGGTGTTCAGGTAACATCTCTAGATGTACATGAAGGTTTCAGAATTTTGATTTGGCCCCAAGTGGCTCCGGTGGAACCACTTTTATCGTTGGAAAATTAGTTTTCACCGAAAGGCTCCTGGGGTATTTAATTCAAAACGTTTAAACTATGCTAAGGTGCTCAGGTAATATCTCTAGATGTACATGAAGGTTTCGGAATTTTGATTTGGCCCCAGGTGGTTCCAATGGAACCACTTTTATCGTTAGAAAATCAGTTTTCATCGAAAGGCTCCTAGGGTATTTAATTCGAAACGTTTAAACTATGCTAAGGTGTTCAGGTAATATCTCTAGATGTGCATGAAGGTTTCGGAATTTTGATTTGGCCCCAGGTGATTCCAGTGGAACCACTTTTATCGTTAGAAAATCAGTTTTCCTCGAAAGGCTCCTAGGGTATTTAATTTGAAACGTTAAAACTATGCTAAGGTGTTCAGGTAACATCTCTAGATGTGCATAAAAGCTTGGGAATTTTGATTTGGCCCCAGGTGGTTCCAGTGGAACCACTTTTATCGTTAGAAAATCAGTTTTCCTCGAAAGGCTCCTAGGGTATTTAATTTGAAACGTTTAAACTATGCTACGGTGCTCTGGTAGCATCTCTACATGTGCATGGACATTTTGGAATTTTGATTTGGCCCCAGGTGGTTCCAGTGGAACCACTTTTATCATTAGAAAATCAGTTTTCATCGAGAGGCTCCTAGAGTATTTAATTCGAAACGTTAAAACTATGCTAAGGTGTTCAGGTAACATCTCTAGATGTACATGAAGGTTTTGGAATTTCGCTTTGGCCCCAGGTGGTTCTAGTGGAACTACTTTTATCGTCAGAAAATCAGTTTTCCTCGAAAGGCTCTTATGGTATTTCATTCGAAACGTTTAAACTATGCTGATGTGTTCGGGTAGCATCTCTAGATGTACACGAAGGTTTCGGAATTTTGATATGGCCCCAAGTGGTTCTGGTGGAACCACTTTTATCGTTGGAAAATTAGTTTTCATCGAAAGGCTCCTAGGGTATTTAATTCGAAACATTTAAACTATGCTAATGTGTTTCAGTGGAAATGCGGGGATACGCCATTGTGTGCTTTGCACACAAATAACTCTACCTAGTTTTATTTGCGACATACATGCATAACAGCAAGAAACTTACAACAACTTAACATACTTAATGGTGACATAATAAAAAGCAACCTCTAAACTAGATCAGCAGTGGCAGCGCCAGAGTTACAGAAGTGAGGGGGTACAGGTGGGTATTGCCCGCCGCACAGTGGCAGCCTTGGGGCGCAGTGCCGGTCTGGGGTGGGGTTGAGAAAATTTTTAAAACTTACGTTGTAAATGGTGTTCTCTGGAGCATTCTCAGACAATTAAATTAAAATAGTTTTATCCTTTTGAAACTTATTTGTTAGGTCTTTCAGTTATAGAAAACGTCGTACATGGTGAAATTTTAACGGAAGAACGCTGTTGTAAAGTGCGAGCACAAAGCACAAAATGACACTCAAATCGAAAATGAAAGTAGGCTGCATTCCAAACGGATGCGTTGCACGCTCTCGATTCTAGTATTCCTCGAATACTCTTAAGCGGTAGGTTTCAGAACGTTTGAACGCGGCACGCCTTGTTGCAATTTGGGCCCTCGACTCTTGTTTGTTGTTAGCAGCTAATGTGTGTGTGTGGAGGGGGGTGGGGGGGGGGGGCACACAAACATAATTTAAAAACTTCTCAGATTTAGTGCACTTGGGAATAAGGAATTAAACACACCCACCATTACACCGCAATGTTCAATACAAAAATGAAAGTGATAGTATTTTTTTACTACGCTTGGCGAAAAAGGTGGAGGGGTAAGTACTCCCCCCCCCCCCCCCCCATGGCGCCGCCACTGTAGATCAGTACGTACATCGAAGCACGCATGTATACCGCAGGGAGATGACATAGCAGATTGGCTGTCTACCTGTCATCCCCCTGAACATGATCTTATATCATTGTGTTTCAGACCAATTATTTTCTCCTTGAGAACTAAATACGAAGTCAATTAATTTTTAATCATGATACACAACAGCAAGTACTAAAATCCTGTCGACTAGCTGGAAAACACCTCCTCTTTTGATAACATCAATTAAATTCATACCCATAGATGATGCATGATACCAACACGAAAGAAGAGGGGGCTGTGGACAAGACCGAACTTCATGGATATTGAGAAATGTCCCTCAGTAGCTTCCTAAATGACTTCATGCGTCGGTGCATCACTACGTCACTTTGAAGGGACGATCAGCTGATCTTTGTTATTGTTTTGAAACATGCGTGTTTGCAATTGAATAGATGGATTACAAAAAAAAGTCCTGTTCATACTCATTCACAATAAATAAAGGAGTTTGCATCATGTACCATCTGGTATAATAATTTTTAACCATTTTTTACGAATGTTTCCATTTCCATTTGCATGTCGAGATGGGCAAAATGCCAAAAAAAAAAAAAATAAACCGATATCATGGGCATACCGAAAAACCGAACCAAACTGATGATAATTTAATACCGAAACCATCTGAATTTTCAACCTGGCCTATATTCACTATTTATAAGGCCTTATTGAGGATTGATAGCAGTTGAAGGGTTAATTTTCATGAAAGACGTGGCTGATTTTATTTTCACTTTTGTTAACCCTCAGGGAGCTGGGCAACTAATTGTCCTGAATTCTCACTAGACTACAACCTGCACATGTCAAGCTGCTCAACCCTTTACCTAACATGAAAAGCAGACGACACTTGCAAAAATAATTCTTGAATAACTAATTTTTTTCATTTTTTGTCTCAAAAACATAGGTTATGACCCCTCGTTGGAACGAGCTCGACGAGCTCGTTCCAACGAGGGGTCATAACCTATGTTTTTGAGACAAAAAATGAAAAAAATAATGAAAATTAATTGGCGATTTTTGAGAATAGCGCTGGCCGGTTTTGGCCGTTACGTTAGGTAAAGGGTTAACAGTGATTTCTAGTGTAACAGTTTTTCTTGCTACGAGAAGTTTACCCAGGTTCTTTAGAGAATCTGAGTACCCAAAGCAAATAACATGAACGTAATTCAGAATTGGAACCACTAACAATGAATTGAACTGCAAATATTTATTAGAGATAAGTTTGGATCATTCTTCATATTATACACAATACATTCAATATTTATTTACAAAACTGTAGTTACAAATATGACCCATTTGAATAAGAGATTTCAGAAAGGGGAAATAAACTGTAAGTTGGTGTGGAATAGAAAATATGACAGACAGACAGACAGGAGTGTGAAGAAGGTGGCTCAGAGGGGTGGATAAAAAGCAACTAAAGTATCCAAAACAGGACTACCATCCATCAGGACACTTCAGAATGGAGTAGAGTAGAAGACCATAAAAGAACAGAACAAGAGCAAGAACAGAGTGAATCAGGTCTACCAACCTTCCATTCTCTATATATCAGGTGATCCCACCTTCCAGGTTAAGTATCTGCAGAGAACCAAGAAGAGAAGTAGGGCCCTTTGTAGACAAAGCCAAAAGCCCAAAGAATGGTTTTAGCGCGCCGAAGGCGCGCTGGGACGTTATAGGATAATTCCATTTCGATCCTCGTTAACTGTATATTATAGTTTCGTTAATTTTTGAGACAGCATCATCCGCATCATGTCCAGTCGGTGTAAAGGAGGAAGAGGATTGGAGTTGATGTTTCTAGTTGTTGTTCTTCGGGCAAGTATAGTCTGCCGCTTTTGGTTTTGTAGTGAAGATAGGCCTTCATCGGCAAGTATAGTCTGCCTTGGCCTCTTTAGCTGGCGTGTATGGTTTCGGCGATTGACAATTGAAAGAAACAAAACGGACCTTAACAAGGTGCCACCCAACCATTCTGTCGGAGTGTCTTTCTTACAGCGGTTCTATGTCTCTGTCGTGGCTGAAATTAAAAAGTATAAGATGATTAAAGTCCCCCTCCCCCCCCCCCCCCTGTCTTCTGTTCCCGTGTTGCGTGGTGGCTTGGCTGTGTGGCTGTTCTGTTGGTTGTTGTCGTGGTTGTCTCTCGTGTCTTGTGTGTTTCTTCGGGCAAGTATGGTCTGCCACTGGATAAGTGTTGGAGCTATCACTGGCAAGTATAGTCTGCCTCAAGCTCTTCTGTTGGTGGTTGATGGGTGAATCTGAGTGGTTCTGGTTGATCGGATGTCTGATTCTGTTTGTGGGTTTGTTTTTCGTTGGGGTGTCTGTGCTGTGGCTCTAGGTGTTGCTGGAATTAGAAATGATGAGAGATTCGTGAGCCCCCCCCCCCCCCCCCCCCCCCCCCACCTGGTTGACTTCCCGTGGCCGTTTTGCGGTTCTTACCAAGGTGGCTGAGCTTCCGAGGCTGAGAGTGAGTTTGCAACAGGAGGGTAACAGGTCTAGCACACTAAACCACACCCGGGGGAGTTTCTTTCCTGTTGAACCCTTCGCTGGTTGCGATCTTATTTAGATTAATTTAATTTAAGGGGGTGTCGGGGATCGCGGGCGTTTTTGTTCGGAGATAACATATTTACACAAAAACCTGACAGAAAACAACCAAACCAGCCCAAACAGTTTGCTGCTTTGGCTGGTTTAGTTGCTCTTTGGCAGGTTTGGGGGTTTTTGTCTACTGTCGCATCATTCCTTGAGTTTAGGTATCAGTGTGCTGCCTTCGAACCGTACTAGGTTTTTGGCAGCTAGCATGGCGAGTCGATCTTTGGGCCGAGCTCCCGCGGCTGGAGATGAGATTGCAGCGGGCGGGTAACAGGTCTAGCACACTAGACCACACCCGAGGGTGTTTCTTTCCTGTTGAACCCTTCGCTGGTTGCGATCTTATTTAGTTTTAATTTAAGGGGGTGTCGGGGATCGCGGGCGTTTTTGTTCGGAGATAACATATCTACACAAAAACCTGACAAAAAACAACCGAACCAGCCAAAACAGTTTCCTGCTTTGGCTGGTTTAGTTGCCTTTTGGCAGGTTTTTTGTTTTTTTGTCTACTGTCGCATGATTCCTTGAGTTTAGGTATCAGTGTGCTGCCTTCGAACCGCACTTGGTTTTTGGCAGCTAGCATGGCGAGTCGATCTTTGGGCCGAGCTTCCGCGGCTGGAGATGAGATTGCAGCGGGAGGGGAACAGGTCTAGCACACTAGACCACACCCGAGGGTGTTTCTTTCCTGTTGAACCCTTCGCTGGTTTGCTGCTTTGGCTGGTTTAGTTGCTTTTTTGCAGGTTTTTGGGTTTATGGTCTACTGTCGCATAACTCCTTGAGCTTAGGTATCAGTGTGCTGCCTTCGAACCGTACTAGGTTTTTGGCAGCTAGCGTGGCGAGTCGATCTTTGACGGTTGGGATTTTGGCCCTTTGATGAAGGAGTTTAATGGGGGTGTCGTATGGGGCTCGGAGGGCTATTCTTAGTGCATGCTTCTGTACTCTTTGGAGTTTGGTAATGTTGTACTTGTGAGTGTTGGTTAGGACCAGGGCCACGTATTCAATTACTGGTCGTACAAATGCCTTATACACCTTGAGTAGTACTGTTTCGCTTGCCCGCAAGTGGTGCCCCTGAGCATTTTTTAGCAAGTTAATTCGTTTGGTCGCTCTCGTGGCTACGTTGTTAGTATGTTTTGTTACGGTGAGTCTGGAGTCTAGGGTGATTCCCAGGAATTTAGCTTCGGTGCACTTGGGGAGGGTTTTGCCTTTTAGTTGGAGATCAAAGTCGCGTTTTTTCCTCCTGGCGGAGAAGGTTATCCTCTGGGTTTTGTTTATATTTAGTTTGATTCTCCATTTGTCGCACCAGTGTTCAAGGTCGTCTAGCGCGCTTTGGAGAGATTTTTGGAGGGGGTTGGCTGTTGGAGTCCCATAGGCCTTTATCGCCTGCGAATTGTGAGATTCTGGCGCGTTCCGAGGTGATTTTGAGGTCGTTTACGTAAATTATCAACAGGAGTGGGCTGAGTACTGTCCCTTGGGGCGTTTCAGCCACGAGTGGGATACTTTTTGATATTTCTCTGTTGACTCTTTGATTTCGCGATCGTTTCGGAAGGAGGAAATTAGCCTATGTAGTTTTTTGGGGGGATATTGAGTTTAATGAGTTTGTATCTGATGCCGTTGTGCCAGACTGAGTCGAAAGCTTTTTCCGCGTCCAGCAGAACGGCGGCGCCTAGGTTATTGTTATCGATCGGGTTTTTCATGAGTTCGACTAGGCGATAGATGTGTTCCATGCCTTCTTTGCGGTGCCTATAGGCTCTTTGCCAATCGTTGAAGAAATTAGTTTCCTCGAGGTGATCCCTGAGTCGATCGGCGAGGATTTTCTCAAATACTTTGCCGATGCAGCTGAGGAGGCTAATTGGGCGATAGTTGGCTGGTTTTGTGAGGTCTTTGTCGGGTTTGGGTATCGTGACCCCTACGGCTGTTTTCCCAGCATTTAGGAAAACATCCATGGGTGAGGCACGCGTTGAAGATGACTTCTTGCCTGGTTATGTTGGAGTTTGGACTTTGTTTGAGAATTTTATAGCTTATTTCGCCCTCTCCCGGGGAGGAGGAGCTTTTGCATTTTTTTTTTATCACATTGATTATTTCGTCGGCCGTGATGGGGGTAATTAGGTCGTGTTCGTCTCCTACCTCTTGTTCGTTTCCGAAGTAGGGATCGCGGTATACCTCTGGGTGGGAGTTTACGAAGTTGTCTATTTCGTTCCTGACTGAGTCGTCATATTCCGGCCCTGTGTGGGGTTGGTGAGTATGGCTTAATAGTTCCGCGAAGGTGTCGGATTTTTCTTTGTCGCTGGCGGCGAGAGTGCCGTCAGCTTTTTCGAGCGGTTTGGACTGTCTGGGCTTGCTTTTTTGACCTGTGAGGGTGTTCCAGAATTTTCTCGCATCTTTTGTCGCGTTCAGGTTGGAAGTGGCCCTCTCCCAATTGTTTTGCTGTTCGGCCTTTAGTGCTTCTTTAACCTTGCCATGAAGGCGGTTGTAGATTTTTTTTGAGTTCCACTCGCTTGGTGGGGTCTTTTTCGGCTTTGACCTTGCGCAGGGCTATTCGCTTTGTTTTTATTAGAGTGTGCTCGCGGAGATTGTTCGTCTCCAGGGGCGCACTTCCTCCTTGGGACAGATTTCATCTAGGGTGGAAGTAATAATTTTGCTGAGGTCAGCACATTGGTCTTCAATATCGCTCGCGCTTGGGGGTTTACTTGTTGCGAGCTTGGCGTCGAGAATGTCTCGGTATAAGTCCCAGTCTATTTTGCTTAGGTTCCTTGAGATTTTGGGGGGGATAGCGTATTGGTCCGGACCCAAAGCTGATTGTGGCACTAAATCGTTGATGACGTTTTTGCCTAGAGAGTAGCGCGTTATTATGAGGTCAAGGATGTCGGAGCGGTGGAGTGGGTTAGAGCCGATGTAGGTATCGGATGAGTCCTCGCTAATGATTTGTAAGCTGAGATTTTCCGTGATGTCGAATAGGACATTGCCGTTGCGGTTAGTGGAATTGCATCCAAAGTACATATGTTTGGAGCTGAAGTCTCCCATGTAGATAGAGTTTTTGTATTTACATGAGAAAAATTCAAACACATCGTTACTGACTGTTTTGTCAGGGGGGGTTGTAGTAACAGATGATTGCTATTTTTTTTATTGTCGGCTGTTAATTCCACGGCTACCACCTCCGCATCGAGGTGGTCAGTTTTGATCGGTTTATGTTTCAGATCGTTTTTTATTTGGAGGGCTACTCCTCCATGAGTAGTGTGGGAGCGGTCCCTTCTGATAACATTAAATCCACTAAATGAAAAGCTTCTCGGGTTACGTAGCCAAGTTTCACAAATTCCCGAATGTCCGTGTTTTTAAAGTAATTATTAATTTGGAGTTTTTTGTTATACGCGCCGCGGGCGTTCCATGGAGCTAATTGGAGCTTATCCACGATCGAGTTTTAATTGATTGGGGTGTTTATTTTAGAGACAGACTGGTCGGATTAGTTGTTTTGGTTAATAGCGGCCTTGATTAAAGTATGGGAGATCTGGGTTTTGAATAGCCTAGATGCCGATCTGCTGACATCTTGACAGATGTCAGCCAGGTCGGCATCTAGGTGATTGTTTAGGACTTCATGGGAGAAAATGGGGTATGGGGAGGAGGCATTTGCGGGTTTGGTAAGGCCAACCCTCTTTAGTTCAGCGCTTGTTTTTACTTTTTTGTAGTGGGGACACCCTCTGTAATTAGCGGTATGCTCTCAATTACAATTTGGGCATTCAAGTGCTTTTGGTTTACAGGCACTAGAAATGTGGTTCTCACCACATTTCATGAACCTTAATTGGACTCTGCAAGTGTTAGCGATATGGCCAAATTTCTGGCACTTATGGCACTGTATTGGAAGGGGGTTGGAACGGTATTCTTCCGCGTGGTGGCGTCTGCCGTTAATAGCCATCCTCTGTGCCATGATTTTTAATTTTGCTTCCCTAGTTGGGCATTTGACTTTTAACTTCCAGGTATTTTTACCCGTGGCCTTGGTGGTGAAACGTTCCCATTCGCACCCCGCGAGACCTGAGTTGATGTTACCCTTGGGCGTGTCTGGGTGTACCCTGGTGATAACTAAAATAAATTCTTTCTGCTGTGCCCTTGAGGGACGCGGCTGTTGTGTATTTCTGCTAGTGCGGCCTCTGTCCTCTCCATTTGAGACAGGTGCCGGCTTGTTTACGGCTGCTGCGTAGTTCATGAGAGGCTTGGGGGTTACCCTCTCTTGCCTGGTGGTTTGACCCACGGTCGGAAGTGGCCCTCTTTCCCTATCCGAGGGAAGAGCAGGATTACTTTTTTTCTGCTGGTGTCTTTTCTAGGTTCTGGTTAAGGCTAGGGCCTGCTCTGGAGGCGCTGCAAGAGCTAGGAGTTTTGAATTTTTTCACTCTTCTGTCTACAGTTTGGAAAAAAAACCTTCCTCGCTCTGTACCTCCTCCAGCTCAGGCTCTAGGTCCTGGCCCCCTTTTTCCTTTTTTGGGGTGTGCCTTTGGGGGTGTTTAGCATTTGTGAAAGGGTGGGACCCGTGTCTGTAGTGTCCAGGGGGTTACTGGAGCTTGTCCTATTTTGGCTGCTGTCTTGGCTGCTGTTTTTATCGCACTCGACAGCTCTACCAGTTTCTATGGTCATACTTTCGGGTGCTGTTTGGTTGGAGGGAGCAGGATCTGCATGGACCTCTGCCACCACCGTTATCTCCGTTGGTGGAGAGCCCGGTGTGGGAGGAGTTGCCTCTGCAGATCCTGGAGTGTGGAGTGAATTGCCAGATTCTGCCATTTCCCTCTTTCTAAATAAAAAGAGTAGCTCGTCGAGCCTTTTCTTGTTCTCATCGTCTCTCCTCTCCATTTCTGATTGTTTTTCCGTTATCACTCTCGCAAGGTTTTTAATGATCATTTCCTGCTTCTCTAATTCCAGGGCATGCCTCGCTTCAGCCTCTGCTAGTTGCCTTTTGAACTCTCCCCTCTCCCTTTCTAAGTCTGAATTATTCCCTGTTTGTGGTTTAGCCTGAGCCCCCACCCCTTGAGGCCTGTTGAGTGCTGAGGCCCCCCCCCCCCCCCCCCTTTGCAATGAAAAGAAACATGACTATGACTAACCTTGTTATTATTACCAGTTTGTGATTCCCTTCTGCTGTTGTTGTCTTTTTTGCATTTTTTATGTTCCATCCTTAAATATGTAGGTATTTGTGGCTTCTGTAGATATAGAGTTGATTTGCTGATTGCTTTCTAGCTGTCAGGTGATTTTCACACTTCGGGGTTAATCTCTCGAATGTATCAATGGTGAATCGGCCTTTTGTAAAAAAAAAATCGAATGGAATGGTTTCACGCGCCGGAGGCGCGTAGGGACGGTATGGGGAACAAGCCCCTTTCGACCCTCAGTGACTGTAAATAACTAGGCCTTTTGTGACCGAATCAAATGGTTTTGCGCGCAGAAGGCGCGCAGGGGCGATTTGGGGAGCAAGCCCCTTTCGACCCTCATTAGCTGTAGAATTTTGAAGTGTCAGACCGTGGTAAAGGAGGAGAAGTTGTGGGTTGTTAGCGGCGCTTGTGTCTTTTCTGCTTCTTTTTCAGAGGTGGAGGTTTGGAAGGAGAGACAGTGGTAGTTGGTGTTGTTGGTGGGCTGCCTGATGGTGGTTGCTGAGTTTTGTAGGGTCTGGTCCTAGCCGAGTCTGGAGTGGTTGTGGGTGATTGCTGAGTCTTTTGTTGTTGTAGGTTTCTGGCGTCTATTAGTTTATTGGCTTCTTCGATTTGTTGGAGGAGTAGTTGGTACTTCCTGTCCATCTCTTGCCTGTGAAAGTCCCCTTGTATTTTGTTTTCCCGTAAGATGTTCTCCAGCCTGTCGTCCGTGTCATGGCATTCTGGTTTAGAAGGAAGAGGCGAGTGGGGATCAGGAAGAGGCGAGAAGGCAGCTTCCATTTCCACCTCAGTCTCCACAGGCTGTTACACATCCGACAATACCGGCTGTCTGTGGGAGTGGGAGGGGAAGTGGTGGCCGCCTCTGGCTCTTTTTTTTTCCTCACCGTTCTCTTTCTTCATCTCCAAGAATGCCTCAAGCGTCGGGAATCCCTCCGCTTGGTGGACGGGCTCTTCTTTCTTCTCTTTCTCTTTTCAGGGCCTCCTGGCCTACTCGGGTGAGGACCAGTGTGAGAGGGGATCCTCCCATCAAAGGTACTACCTCTCCCCGAGGAGGGTGGTAATTCTTTCTCTTCTTCAACCTTGAATTCAAGGTTCAGATGAACGCTCTTGTCTATCTCCTGGATAGTCCAGGTGACAGGACAAGAGACGCCCAGAGCTGCTATCGTTCTCTTCAATCGCGCTGGTAGTTCCAGTGTTTCCATAATTAAGATTGTAATTAGGACGCTCGCACTCTGAGTTCAGAGGTGCGAATGAATGTGAAGTGATCCCGAAAGGAATGATTTCGCGCGCCGAAGGCGCATAGGGGCGGAATGGGGAACAGGCCCCTTTCGACCCTCAGTGACTGTAGATGGTTAATTCTCACATGTCTAGGCGTGTTGAAGCAGGAACGGCATCAGGTACTCGGCAGGTGGCACCAGTTGCATCGTGATGGTCTCTTGGCTGATGTCTGTTGAACCCTCGGGTGAGGATCAGTGTGAGAGGTTGGGTCCTCTCACAAAGGTACTACCTCTCCCCGAGGGTGCAGTCGATCTGGATTTTCGGGCAAGTATAGTCTGCCACTTCGAGGATGATTCTGAGTGATGAGTGATGGCCATCACTGGCAAGTATAATCTGCCTCAGACTGTCTCTGTTTGGTTGGACTCTTTGAAGGAAAACAACAACGACCCCTTTCGGGGACTACCAAGAAGAAGACCCGAACTTCCCTGGTTCGGGGGCAGGCCTGCATTGTAATCCTGATGGGTTGGGACAAAAGGATGCGCAATGCGCTTACAAAAGGGGGCAGAGGCGGGACGCAGGACCAACGCTCGCCTCCCTTAAAGTGGTCGACCACTTATAGGGATGGAGTGGAGGATGTTCAGGAACCAAGGGGGTTACCGTTTCTATAACGGTTGGACTGTCCATAGCGGTTATTGGGGTGCTGGTCAAAAAGCATCTTCTGTGTACCTGCTTAAAAGAAGAAGGCAGAATTAGTTTTCATTAGAATATGTAAAAATAAAAAGATGAAAGTAGCACATTATGTTTTCATTGTGATCACAGTTAAGCTGTTAATCTGCCTGTTAGATCACCTACATAGGGTGATAGTGAGTTTGTAGCGGGGGGGGGGGGGGGGGGTAACAGGTTTAGACGCTAGAGGGTGTTTCTGTTATGCCCTTCGCTGGTTTCGACCATATTTAGATTAGTTTGAGTTATTTTGGATCACGATTAAACACTGCAAATCCCAACCCCAGCCGGGGAGGCCCAGCCCACACAAAACGCTCTCGCCTGGTATCGCGAGTGTCCTGTGCGGGCAGAGCCCCCCCCCCCCCCCCCCCCGGGCGGAAACGAGATCTACAGTATCCAATCCTGATGTAATTTTAGTTGAGTCGGTGAAGGCAGCCCTTTCTGGTAGAAGGCCACAGTTAAGCTGTTTTTCTGCCTGTTTATTCACCTTCTCATTCCCTATTTATTTAGTTTTTTAACAATGTTTAATCCTGATGTAATTTTACTTGAGTCGGTGAAGGCAGCCCTTTCTGGTAGAAGGCCACAGTTAAGCTGTTTTTCTGCCTGTTAGTTCGCCTTCTCGTTCCCTAGTTTTGGGGTTTTTTTTCGAGCGGTCTTAGTTTTGATTGCATTTTTGGGGCTTTTGTCAGCTTTCGCAAATGGCTCTCCAAGTTTGGAGATTAATTCGCTGTCGGCTAACCGGTCATGGGTTTTCGCGGCCAGGGTGGCTAGGCGGTCTTTAATGGTGGGGATATCGGCCCTGTCGTGGAGTGTTTTGATGGGTGTGTCCCATGGGGCGCGTAGGGCAACTCTAAGCGCGTGATTTTGGACCTTCTGGAGTTTTCCCATAGATAATAGAATAATTTATTCATTAGTACAACATGTATAGACATAGAATACATTTTATAGTAACATACAATATTCTCAACTACATTATTGCACTACAGGGAAATGGCATAGCCACTAGGGCTGTCTTCCTGCCATTCCTGATATAAAAAATAGTTGAATACGAAACGAAACAATCCTGATAGCAGCCTGTTTTTGCAGTGGTGAAACGATTAGAGTTAAATTTAGTACAGTGGTTTGTTGGGGGGGGGGGGGGGGGCGGGGGGGGGGGGTTCTTTCCATTAGTTGCAGAAACCTTCTTCCTCTTTCAGAGGGTGTATGGCGTTTACGTAAAAGAATGATTTGCTAATTTCATAATGGTGAGATAACAGAACCTTTTTTTTTTCTTTTATTTTTGTGATAGTGAATTGAAATGTTGAAATGGTATAACTAGGGCCTACAGTCTGGACAAACTGGGTTGTCACAGTCGATATGCTGTGGATACGAGTTTAGGAATTTATCAGTCAGAGTCTTTTTGAATAATGCTCTGGGGTAGTTTTGAATTAATTGTTCGACTGTATTCCACATCCTAGGAAAAGTGTGTATTGGAAGGTTAGCTGAAAATTGTGTTCTTGGTTTGAGTGTATGTACATTACCGGACTGTCTGGTGTCCATTCCTGAGGGATTTTGGTATATGCTAAAAGTGTTCTCAAAGCTTTCTGGTAGCGTTTTGTTATACCAATCATACATGAACAATAGTACCTGAAGTTTATACAAGTCTGCGAATTTTAAGATACGCTGGTTGTGAAATAAAGGATCGGCGTGGGCATTATATTTTTTGTTAGAGATGATTCTGATAGCTTTCTTTTGAAGTTTTATAATTGTTTTAGTCGAGGGTGAGTGTCCCCAGATGTGGATCCCATATAACATGTGACTGTGAATCAGAGAGTAGTATAATGTTTTCAGACACTCTTTCGGGAGAATTGTTTTTACCTTGTTTATTACGTAAATAGCCCTTGAAATTTTGGAGCAGACAACTGATAGATGATTCCTACAGTTTAAATTTTCATCCACGTGAATACCTAAAAATTTTACGGATTTTTCCTCTTGATGATTTGCAACAGGAGAGATGCTTGAATTGTTAAACAAGATTGCTTCCAATAGTGTATAAATCGTTCATAGGATGAAAGATGATGAAGATTTGAAGATGGGAATTATTTTACCTATTTTCATTTTGGCTGGGACAATGCCAGTGGAAAATGAAAGGTTAATTACGTGGGTTAATGGGTCTACGATCTAGTGTATTATTTCCTTGAGCATTTTTGTTGATATATTGTCAAAGTCTCTGCTTATTTTCGTGTTCATTTTTTATGCACTGAATTACTTCTTGTGGGGTTGTTGGCGCAATAAAGAATGATTCATCATTTTTCCGGTCAACATAGTCGGAAAAATTACGAAAAGAGACGGGTATTCCTTCACTTAATTTTGTGCCGATGTCAACAAAGTACGAGTTAAATTTATCAGCTATCTCTTTAGGGAAAGATATTTCGACATTACCGTCGATAAATGTAGAGGGGAAAATGAAAGCCGAATTTGATTTATTGATTGCTTTCTTCAATATTTCCCAGGGTTTTTTTTTCATGTTGTGTTTGTTTTCTTGGAGTATACATTTATAATAGTCAGATTTGCGGGCCCGTATTAGTCTGTTATAAACAGTGCAGTACGATTTGTACCTCACTTTATTTTGTACCGTTGGTATTTTCAGCTTTTTAACATATAGTTTTGTTTTGTGTAATGATGACTGTAGTAGGCCAGTGGTCATCCATGGTTCACGCTTTACGAACTTTTTAGGGATAGTTACGTGTTTTTCTGGGAATGCTTGGTCATAGGCTGCGCGGACCTTTGTAACTAGAGTATTATAGGCAGAATTTGGGCACTGGTCACTCAATACATCGGAGAAATCACTTGCATACAAAAGGGACTTAAACTGATTTATGTTCTCTTGCTTGAATGATCTTTTGAGAGTTTGTATGGGACGGATGTATCTTTTTGCTGATTCATCAACATAAAATGTAGCAAAATGGTCGCTAACATCAGTAATTATTAGTCCAGAGGTGTGTCTGTTAATTTTGTTAAAGAAGATATTGTCAATTATAGTTGTTGAGTGGTCTGTAATTCTAGTTGGTCGTGTGATGGCAGGCATAAAACCAGCACTGAACATACTTTCTAAAAATAAATCAGTTTTATTGTGTCTCCGAAAGCCTAGTAAATCGATATTAAAGTCACCTAAAAGGTAAACATTTTTGTTATAGTCTCCAATAATGTTTAGTATATTTGACAATGTTTCGAGGAATAAGTCAAGGTCAGCCTTGGGAGCAGTGTTTGGTCTATAGATGATTCCGACAATGCGTTTTCGGTGGTTGGAATTTCCACAAACAGGGATTCAAAGACATGTGGGATAAATATCGAAAGGTCTTCACGAATTTTGAACGGAATAGTTTCTTTGACAAATATTCCTACTCCACCTCTGCCGTCGTCGTGCACAGGTCGCTGTCGAGTGATCAGAGGATGGTATCCGTCAAGTAAATAAGTAATATCTTTTTTTACACTGAATGTTTCTGTTAAGCCAATTATGTCAAAGAAGTTGGATTGAGGTTGGAGATTACACAACAGGTTACGAAGGGACTCCCATTGGCATTGAGGCTTCGACAGTTTAGACTGAAGAGAGAAAATGAGTTAGGTTTTTCTGAAATCTCATCACTAAAGCCTTCCGGTGTGTAATATTTACATTTGTGTTCTTCAATGGTGAAGGGAGAGTTCAATTCATCACTTTCGTTATCGGTAATTGCACTATTGAATTGAGAAATGAAGTCAAATGAGTTATCGTTCTGTATCTCATCTAATGCTTTAGCCATGATCAGAAGGAAAAGATTTGGCCAAATTAACATGGGACGAACCAAAAGGTTCTTGAAAAGTGTTCAAATCTACATATTCTAATAAAAATAGTGGGCTGCCATCAGGATTGTGTGAATCAGCGAAGTTTTTCAGAAGAAAAAGAGAAATTTGTTGACAAAGCATTGCCATTTATATTCTTCAATTCGACCAGCTGAGCATTGTCTTATAGGATAAGGCCTTTTTAATGGACATCACGGATACTACTGTTTGAAGAAATTTCGGGGGAACAGCTGTTATATAACACTCCAAAGCAAGGAACTGGGGCAGCCTCATGATGCCAACGAGCAGAGAGGCCCCGGCGTCTGAACACGTGTGGCCCAAAAACCGAAGCCACTGAGCACCACCCGTCCAGCCATCCCGAGCCATTCATTCCCAAGTTCCACCAAGCTGTTTCAGCTGAATGGGGGTATGGGGTTTAGTCGTGATGTTTTAATTAAGTACGTGATACTTGGTCTTTGTGTCTGTAGTTCTATAGAAACCAAATGTACTTGTGAAGGAACGTTGTTCAATGCAGGAAAAATATATTTAACAAATATGGGCATAGATGAATGCACCTGTGAAATGATGTGTTATCTTGCCTGCGACAACCCGAGAAACAGTTGTTTCTCTCTGTTGGCCTTGATAGTGGTCTGTTTGTTCCACAACCGACAGGAAAAATCTTTGACAACACTATCAAGGTAATTTGTGCAACAAAAAGCATTTCCACATGCGTGACATAATTCGTCAAAATGACTTTACAGCCATCACAAGTACAGTTGTGACTAGACACTGCGTTTTGCCTCCTCATTGTAAACGAATGGCTTCGCTGTTGGCTCTCACTGGTTTTTCGTTATGAATTGGATTACTACAGTCTTATTATTCGTAAAATGATTATGAGTGTGAGAAGGTAAGCAGCTGGGGGAGACACATCCTCACTCCATGAGGTTACCTGGGGGGTGGTGGAGGGGTTGGCTCTCACTGGTTTTTCGTTATGAATTGGATTACTACAGTATTATTATTCGTAAAATGATTATGAGTGTGAGAAGGTAAGCAGCTGGGGGAGACACATCCTCACTCCATGAGGTTACCTGGGGGTGGTGGAGGGGTTGGGGGTCATATAGACTTTGGTCGGGGGGGGGGGGACTTGTTTTGTTTTAAAGTCATATATTTTCACAAACATACCTATATCTGTCTACTATTGCTACTATTGATATCTATATGAAACAAAGTGCACACTTATACCGCATGATCCCGAGCGACTTGTGGTCATCTGGGGGGAGGGGGGATGTGGACTTTGATCAGGGGAGGAACTTATTTTGAAAGCACATATTCTCTCCCAGATAAACTCATATTTGTCCACACATATATCTGTAGAGCATCTGCAGTGACTCCTGACAATGAGGTCACATAAGGGGTGGGTGGGTGGGTGGGGGGGGGGGGGTCATATAGACTTTGATCAGGAGAGGAGCTTGTTTTGTTTTAGAATCATATATTTTCAGACTGATACATACACATATACACATATATACTTGTACACATGTATATACCTGTATGCACATATATATGTCATATGTCTTCTAATACACACACTTGTAAATAAATAATTATACAGGCCTGCCTCTACCACCGTGTGGCGTCCACCTTAAGCCTTGCGAAAGTTCACAAACATAATTATATCTGTCTACTATTGCTACTATTGGTATAAATTTGAAACAAATACACAACTATACACTACATGATCTCAAGCGACTTGTGGTCATCTGGGGGGGGGGGGGGGGGGGGTCATGTAGACCCAGAGCTAATTGTGCAGAGACACTTTAGTATGGATGGGATTGGAATGCTTGGGGATTCATAGCTTTCAGTGTATGTATAAAATAATATATAATTAATTCACTGTCGGCTAACCGGTCATGGGTTTTAGCGGCCAGGGTGGGTAGGCGGTCTTTAATGGTGGGGATATCGGCCCTGTCGTGGAGTGTTTTGATGGGTGTGCGGAGGGCAACTCTAAGCGCGTGATTTTGGACCTTCTGGAGTTTTCACATATCAGTTTGATTGAGGTCAGTTAGTATGATTGCACCGTATTCGAGTACTGGGCGCACAAAGGCTTTGTATAGTTTGAGTAGGGTGGACTGGTTGGCTCCCCATGAAGTTCCCTTAAGCATTTTCAGTAAGTTAATGCGTTTGGTGGCTTTTTTCGCCATGTCGTCGGTATGTTTGTTGAAGGACAGTTTTTGATCAATGGTGATGCCCAGGAATTTCGCTTCTTTACATTCTGGGAGGGTGTTATCCATAAGTTTTAGGTCAAAATCTCGTTTACTTATCTTGCGAGTAAAGGTGATTCGTTGGGTTTTATTGGCGTTTAGCTTAATTCTCCATTTGGCACACCATAGTTCAAGCTCGTCGAGAGCGCGTTGCAGGCGTTTTTGGAGCAGATTGGCCGTATTGTTAGAGTCCCAGAGGCCCATATCATCCGCGAATTGGGAAACCTGAACGCGATCCTCGGAGAAGCTAAGGTCATTTACGAAAAAGATGTAAAAGAGGGGGCTTAGGACGGATCCTTGGGGGATGCCTGCTTCGAGAGGGACACTGTCAGACATTTCATTGTTCACTCTGGCTTTAATTTCGCGATCATTTAAGAAAGAGGATAGTAATCTGAGCAGTTTCACGGGAAGTCTCATTTTTGAAAATTTGTAGCGCATTCTATTATGCCAAACAGAGTCGAATGCTTTTTCGGCGTCTAACAGGACTGCCGCGCCTATTTGCTGATTGTTGATAGCGGTTTTCATTTGGGTGACTAGTAGGTAGACATGTTCGATGCCTTCTTTACGGTTTCTATGGGCTCTTTGCCATTTATTGAAGAAGTCGATGTCTTCAAGGTGCCCCTGAACCGATTGGTAAGGATTCGTTCGAATGTCTTACCAATGCAGCTGAGCAGGCTGATTGGGCGGTAGCTGGCTGGATCGGAGGGGTCCTTATCGGGTTTTGGTATCATGACACCGATGGCTTTTTTCCAGCATTTGGGAAAGTAGCCATGGGTGAGGCATGCGTTGAATAGTTTGTTTAGTTTTTCGTTTTTCGATTAGGGAGTTTGGGCTTTGTTTTAGAATTTTGTAGCTTACTTCGTCTTCGCCGGGTGAGGAGGAGTTTTTGCATTTTTTTATGACATTAATGATTTCGTCATTGGTGATGGGGGTGACAAGGTCATCCTCGTCCCCGTCTTCTGGCTCGTTATCGAAATTGAGGTCACGGTAGATATCAGGGTGTTCATTGGTGAAGTCATCAATCGCGTTGATGACGGCGTCATCGTTGCCCGTGCCTTGATATGGGCGATGCGTTTTTCTTAGGAGGTCGGCAAAGGTGTCGGCCTTCTCTTTGTCGGTGCGAGTAAAAGAGCCGTCTTCCTTCTTAAGAGGTTTTGCTGCGGCTTTACCGCCCTTGTCTTTTTGCCCAGTAAGATTTTGAAAGAGTCCCAGATTTTTTGGAGGAGGGGGGGGGGGGTGGCTGTTGGAGTCCCCATAGGCCTTTATCGTCTGCGAATTGTGAGATTTTGACGCGTTCCGAGGTGATTTTGAGGTCGTTTACGTAAACTATCAACAGGAGTGGGCTGAGTACTGACCCTTGGGGCGTTCCGGCCACGAGTGGGATACTTTTTGATATTTCTCTGTTGACTCTAACTTTGATTTCGCGATCGTTTTGGAAGGAGGAAATTAGCCTATGTAGTTTTTGGGGGGGATATTGAGTTTAATGAGTTTAATGAAGGCGGTTGTAGATTTTTTTGAGTTCCACTCGCTTGGTGGGGTCTCTTTCGGCTTTGACCTTGCGCAGGGCTATTCGCTTTGTTTTTATTAGAGTGAGTGTGCTCGCGGAGATTGTTCGTCTCCAGGGGAGCACTTCCTCCTTGGGACAGATTTCATCTAGGGTGGAAGTAATAATTTTGCTGAGGTCAGCACATTGGTCTTCAATATCGCTCGCGCTTGGGGGTTTACTTGTTGCGAGCTTGGCGTCGAGAATGTCTCGGTATAAGTCCCAGTCTATTTTGCTCAGGTTCCTTGAGATTTTGGGGGGATAGCGTATTGGTCCGGGTCCAAAGCTGATTGTGGCGTGTACTGGTAGGTGATCGCTACCTAGGTCGTCGTCGCCCACTTTGTGGTTGATGACGTTTTTGCCTAGAGAGTAGCGCGTTATTATGAGGTCAAGGGTGTCGGAGCGGTGGAGTGGGTTAGAGCCGATGTAGGTATCGGATGAGTCTTCGCTAATGATTTGTAAGTTGAGATTTTCCGTGATGTCGAATAGGACATTGACGTTGCGGTTAGTGGAACTGAAGTTGAAGTATCCCATGTAGACATAGTTTTTGTATTTACGTGAGAAAAATTCAAACACCTCGTTACTGATTGTTTTGTCAGGCGGGTTGTAGTAACAGATGATTGTTATTTTTTTATTATCGGCTGTTAATTCCACGGCTACCACCTCCGCATCGAGGTGGTCAGTTTTGATCAGTTTATGTTTCAGATCGTTTTTTATTTGGAGGGCTACTCCTCCATGAGTAGTGTGGGAGCGGTCCCTTCTGATAACATTAAATCCACTAAATGAAAAGCTTCTCGGGTTACGTAACCAAGTTTCACAAATTCCCAGAATGTCCGTGTTTTTAAAGTAATTATTAATTTGGAGTTTTTTGTTATACGTGCCGCTGGCGTTCCATGGAGCTAATTGGAGCTTATCCACGATCGAGTTTTAATTGATTGGGGTGTTTATTTTAGTGACAGGCTGGTCGGATTAGTTGTTTTGGTTAATAGCGGCCTTGATTAAAGTATGGGAGATCTGGGTTTTGAATAGCCTAGATGCCGATCTGCTGACATCTTGACAGATGTCAGCCAGGTCGGCATTTAGGTGATTTTTTAGGACTTCATGTAGGCTTCCCGCGATGAGGGAGATGAGGGGGTATGGGGAGGAGGCATTTGCGGGTTTGGTAAGGCCAACCCTCTTTAGTTCAGCGCTTGTTTTTACTTTTTTGTAGTGGGGACACCTTCTGTAATTAGCGGTATGCTCTCAATTACAATTTGGGCATTCAAGTGCTTTTGGTTTACAGGCACTAGAAATGTGGTTCTCACCACATTTCATGAACCTTAATTGGACTCTGCAAGTGTTAGCGACATGGCCAAATTTCTGGCACTTATGGCACTGTATTGGAGGGGGGTTGGAACGGTATTCTTCCGCGTGGTGGCGTCTGCCGTTAATAGCCACCCCCTGTGCCATGATTTTTAATTTTGCTTCCCTAGTTGGGCATTTGACTTTTAACTTCCTGGTATTTTTATCCGTGGCCTTGGAGGTGAAACGTTCCCATTCGCACCCCGCGAGACCTGAGTTGATGTTACCCATGGGCGTGTCTGGGTGTACCCTGGTGATAACTAAAATAAATTCTTTCTGTTGTTCCCTTCAGGGACGCGGCTGTTGTGTTTTTCTGCTAGTGCGGCCTCTGTCCTCTCCATTTGAGACAGGTGCCGGCTTGTTTACGGATGCTGCGTAGTTCATGAGAGGCTTGGGGTTACCCTCTCTTGCCTGGTGGTTTGACCCACGGTCGGAAGTGGCCCTCTTTCCCTATCCGAGGGAAGAGCAGGATTACGTTTTTCTGCTGGTGTCTTTTCTAGGTTCTGGTTAAGGCTAGGGCCTGCTCTGGAGGCGCTGCAAGAGCTAGGAGTTTTGAATTTTTTCACTCTTCTGTCTACAGTTTGGAAAAACCTTCCTCGCTCTGCCCCTTCTCCAGCTCAGGCTCTAGGTCCTGGCCCCCCTTTTTCCTTTTTTGGGGTGTGCCTTTGGGGGTGTTTAGCATTTGTGAAAGGGTGGGACCCGTGTCTGTAGTGTCCAGGGGGTTACTGGAGCTTGTATTTTGGCTGCTGTCTTGGCTGCTGTTTTTATCGCACTCGACAGCTCTACCAGTTTCTATGGTCATACTTTCTGGTGCTGTTTGGTTGGAGGGAGCAGGATCTGCATGGACCTCCGCCACCACCGTTATCTCCGTTGGTGAAGAGCCCGGTGTGGGAGGAGTTGCCTCTGCAGATCCTGGAGTGTGGAGTGAATTGCCAGATTCTGCCATTTCCCTCTTTCTAAATAAAAAGAGTAGCTCGTCGAGCTTTTTCTTGTTCTCATCGTCTCTCCTCTCCATTTCTGATTGTTTTTCCGTTATCACTCTCTCAAGGTTTTTAAAGATCATTTCCTGCTTCTCTAATTCCAGGGCATGCCTCGCTTCAGCCTCTGCTAGTTGCCTTTTGAACTCTCCCCTCTCCCTTTCTAAGTCTGAATTATTCCCTTTTTGTGGTTTAGCCTGAGCCCCCACCCCTTGAGGCCTGTTGAGTGCTGTGGCTCCGCCCCCCTCCCCCTCTTTCTTTGCAATGAAAAGAAACATGACTATGACTAATCTTGTTATTATTACCAGTTTGTGATTCCCTTCTGCTGTTGTTGTCTTTTTTTGCATTTTTATGTTCCATCCTTGAATATGTAGGTATTTGTGGCTCCTGTAGATATAGAGTTGATTTGCTGATTGCTTTCTAGCTGTCAGGTGATCTTCACACTTCGGGGTTAATCTCTCGAATGTATCAATGGTGAATCGGCCTTTTGTAAAAAAATCGAATTGAATGGTTTCACGCGCCGAAGGCGCGTAGGGACGGTATGGGGAACAAGCCCCTTTCGACCCTCAGTGACTGTAAATGACTGGGCCTTTTGTGACCGAATTAAATGGTTTTGCGCGCCGAAGGCGCGCAGGGGCGATTTGGGAAGCAAGCCCCTTTCGATCCTCATTAGCTGTAGAATTTTGAAGTGTCAGACCGTGGTAAAGGAGGAGAAGTTGTGGGTTGTTAGCGGCGCTTGTGTCTTTTCTGCTTCTTTTTCAGAGGTGGAGGTTTGGAAGGAGAGACAGTGGTAGTTGGTGTTGTTGGTGGGCTGCCTGATGGTGGTTGCTGAGTTTTGTAGGGTCTGGTCCTAGCCGAGTCTGGAGTGGTTGTGGGTGGTTGCTGAGTCTTTTGTTGTTGTAGGTTTCTGGCGTCTATTAGTTTATTGGCTTCTTCGATTTGTTAGAGGAGTAGTTGGTGCTTCCTGTCCATCTCTTGCCTGTGAAGGTCCCCTTGTATTTTGTTTTCCCGTAAGATGTTCCCCAGCCTGTCGTCCGCGTCCTGGCATTCTGGTTTAGAAGGAAGAGGCGAGTGGGGATCAGGAAGAGGCGAGAGGGCAGCTTCCATTTCCACCTCAGTCTCCACAGACTCTTCCACATCCGACAATACCGGCTGGGAAGCCGGCATTTGGATGGGGCTGTCTGTGGGAGGGGAAGTGGTGGCCGCCTCTGGCTCTTTCTTTTCCTCACCGTTCTCTTTCTTCATCTCCAAGAATGCCTCCAAGCGTCGGGAATCCCTCCGCTTGGTGGACGGGCTCTTCTTTCTTCTCTTTCTCTTTTCAGGGCCTCCTGACCTACTCGGGTGAGGACCAGTGTGAGAGGGGATCCTCCCATCAAAGGTACTACCTCTCCCTGAGGAGGGTGGTCATTCTTTCTCTTCTTCAACCTTGAATTCAAGGTTCAGATGAACGCTCTTGTCTATCTCCTGGATAGTCCAGGTGACAGGACAAGAGACGCCCAGAGCTGCTATCGTTCTCTTCAATCGCGCTGGTAGTTCCAGTGTTTCCATAATTAAGATTGTAATTAGGATGCTCGCACTCTGAGTTCAGAGGTGCGAATGAATGTGAAGTGATCCCGAAAAGAATGATTTCGCGCGCCGAAGACGCACAAGGATGAAATGGGGAACAGGTCCCTTTCGACCCTCAGTGACTGTAGATGGTTAATTCTCACATGTCTAGGCGTGTTGAAGCAGGAACGGCATCAGGTACTCGGCAGGTGTCACCTGTTGCGTCGTGATGGTCTCTTGGCTGATGTCGTTTGAACCCTCGGGTGAGCACCAGTGTGAGAGGTTGGGTCCTCTCACAAATGTACTACCTCTCCCCGAGGGTGCAGTCGATCTGGATATTCGGGCAAGTATAGTCTGCCACTTCGAGGATGATTTTGAGTGATGAGTGATGGCCATCACAGGCAAGTATAATCTGCCTCAGGCTGTCTCTGTTTGGTTGGACTCTTTGAAGGAAAACAACAACGACCCCTTTCGGGGACCACCAAGAAGAAGGCCCGAACTTCCCTGGTTCGGGGGCAGGCCTGCATTGTAATCCTAATGTGTTGGGACAAAAGGATGCGCAATACGCTTACAAAAAGGGGCAGAGGCGGGACGCAGGACCAACGCTCGCCTCCCTTAAAGTGGTCGACCACTTATAGGGACGGAGTGGAGGATGTTCAAGAACCGGGGGGGGGGGGGGGGGGGTTAACGTTTCTATAACGGTTGGACTGTCCATAGCGGTTATTGGGGTGCTGGTCAAAAAGCATCTTCTGTGTACCTGCTTAAAAGAAGAAGGCAGGATTAGTTTTCATTAGAATATGTAAAAATAAAAAGATGAAAGTAGCACATTAGTAGTAGTGTAGCGATGAAACGGCCCTCATTGGGGGACCCCGGAAGTGACGTCATGTCACGTGACCTAGTGGCGCCATGTTGTGTCGTCATGGTAACCCGGGTGAGCGGCCATCTTGTGACGTCATCCCGAAAGTGATACGTGGTGTTAGTGCGCATGCGCAGCGCGTGTTGTTAGGGTGACACGTGTTTCCGTCGTCCATTCTGTATACTGGAGGCCGCCATCTTGGTTTCTATGGTAGCACGTGATTGCTCTGTTACCAATGGCTTCTAACAAGACAGGGGTATGTTCGGGGGTGTGTTCCTTTGTAAAAGAGTATTTTCCCGATTCGTAGAATTACCACAAACTACCCGACAATCCCTCCAAATCACCAAAATCCACACGAAATCACCGAAATTGACTTTATTTCCCCAATTTATCGGCTTAGCACGTAGTGCTATAGTACTAAGGGGTACAAAGGGGTGCGTTCGATTGAACAGGAGTAATGTTCTGGCTTAGAATTCTCCCAGAATCCCTTTTTGGATCCCTATCCCATGACGTTTTTCCCATTAAAAGACACGTTCCTTTGGTCATTACCCAGAATTCTCTGCTTCTGTCTATATATGCAATAGTTTACGTCTCTCTGGCCATGTTCCTTTGTTCTAGAGTATACTCCAGTAACGTAGAAGAGCCTATTAGGTGGAACAGCTTTGCTTATTATTACTATATTTAGCAATTTCTGGTCTTTCTTGTTAGTTCTGACCCTATTCCAAGTACTCTTGTTGTTTCATTTATCTAGGTCATTTATATAAAGAACCAATCAGATTGCTTGATTTCCCATAACCTGTACTTAATCGTATAGAGTTATCTCCCCTGTGTATAATAAAAGCCTATATCCAATGGCCATATCCCCAGGCACCCTAATTTCGGCACCCCTTTTTTTGAAAAACATATGACTTTCGGCACCCCTTTTTTGTCATATGTGCTAATGTGAAAAAGCACAATGTGACACAATGTGCCCTAGCACATAGGCACATGATTTATGTGCCGATATGTGCTTATGTGAAAAGGCACAATGTGACACAATGTGCCCTAGCACATAGGCACATACGGGTATTTGAGGATACCTATAGCCTAGTATTGTATTATTCGTGGATACCTACTAGAGAATCCCTTTTTTGTCATATGTGCTTATGTGAAAAAGCACAATGTGACACAATGTGTCCTAGCACAAAGGCACATGCTTTATGTGCTTATATGTGCTTATGTGAAAAGGCACAATGTGACACAATGTGCCCTATCACATAGTCACATACGGGTATTTGAGGATACCTATAGCTTAGTATTGTATTATTTGAGGATACCTATCTAGGATACCTTCTGGGGAATCCCCTTTTGTCATATGTGCTTATGTGAAAAAGCACAATGTGACACAATGTGCCCTAGCACATAAGCACATGTTTTATGTGCCGATATGTGCTTATGTGAAAAGTCACAATATGCTCTAATACATAGACACATACGACCAAAATGGGATTCCATAGCCACAGGTGTTTTGCAAAAGGGATTTTTAAAAGGGATTCCATAAAATGGAATTCCAATCCGACTCCGTAAAATGGGATTCCGTGTTTTGACATCGACACTCGGGGGTATGGAAAAGGACTAATAAAGCCTAATTCGTCAACTACAATAAGAACCCGAACAGATACAACTGACAACCAAGATCGAAGGGAACACAACATAAACTTTGACTTAATCGTAACGCCCAATATATACAATAATTTTTTTAACCTGAATGGACTGTAACCCCTAAATACTACATGCAACAACCTAACTAAACAGACGAAACATGAACGAAGATCGAACTAGTTGGAAACAACTGAACAGAACCAACTCAACTACAGTTGAACTGTTGAAGTCGCCGTGAACGAAGATCCAACACAACCAAGATCGAAGTGAACAGAACAAATTGAAGAAAATCGAACTGATCTGATCGAATATAAGCAAACTCGAAGTGAATTGACCATAAAAAATGAACAAAGATCCAACACAGCCAAGATCGAAGTGAACATAACATAACAAAGTGAACGAAGATCGAACTGATCTGATTGAACACAACCAAGACCAAAGTCAACATAACAAAGTTTTCAAGTGAACCCATATATAATCCAATGTTAACCCTCTTGAACTGAACAAAATTGAATGAAGCCAATACAATTTTTAACTATAACCTCTATAACCCAGTGTAAACCCCTTTGAACTGAGTGAACTATATTTTTTAACCATAACCTAAATGAAGGTATTAACTTCCTTTGAACTGAATGAATTTTAAACTTAATAAATTTCAACTGAATGAACTACAACCCATTGAAATGAATTCTTCCAATAGGGAAGGAGAATACCCCCGAGTGTCGATGTCAAAACACGGAATCCCATTTTACGGAGCCGGATTGGAATTCCATTTTATGGAATCCCTTTTAAAAATCCCTTTTGCAAAACACCTGTGGCTATGGAATCCCATTTTGGTCGTATGTGTCTATGTATTAGAGCACATTGTGCCTTTTCACATAAGCACATATCGGCACATAAAACATGTGCTTATGTGCTAGGGCACATTGTGTCACATTGTGCTTTTTCACATAAGCACATATGACAAAAGGGGATTCCCCAGAAGGTATCCTAGATAGGTATCCTCAAATAATACAATACTAAGCTATAGGTATCCTCAAATACCCGTATGTGACTATGTGATAGGGCACATTGTGTCACATTGTGCCTTTTCACATAAGCACATATAAGCACATAAAGCATGTGCCTTTGTGCTAGGACACATTGTGTCACATTGTGCTTTTTCACATAAGCACATATGACAAAAAAGGGATTCTCTAGTAGGTATCCACGAATAATACAATACTAGGCTATAGGTATCCTCAAATACCCGTATGTGCCTATGTGCTAGGGCACATTGTGTCACATTGTGCCTTTTCACATAAGCACATATCGGCACATAAATCATGTGCCTATGTGCTAGGGCACATTGTGTCACATTGTGCTTTTTCACATTAGCACATATGACAAAAAAGGGGTGCCGAAAGTCATATGTTTTTCAAAAAAAGGGGTGCCGAAATTAGGGTGCCTGGGGATATGGCCATTGGATATAGGCTTTTATTATACACAGGGGAGATAACTCTATACGATTAAGTACAGGTTATGGGAAATCAAGCAATCTGATTGGTTCTTTATATAAATGACCTAGATAAATGAAACAACAAGAGTACTTGGAATAGGGTCAGAACTAACAAGAATAGACCAGAAATTGATAAATATAGTAATAATAAGCAAAGCTGTTCCACCTAATAGGCTCTTCTACGTTACTGGAGTATACTCTAGAACAAAGGAACATGGCCAGAGAGACGTAAACTATTGCATATATAGATAGAAGCAGAGAATTCTGGGTAATGACCAAAGGAACGTGTCTTTTAATGGGAAAAACGTCATGGGATAGGGATCCAAAAAGGGATTCTGGGAGAATTCTAAGCCAGAACATTACTCCTGTTCAATCGCACGAACCCCTTTGTACCCTTTAGTACTATAGCACTACGTGCTAAGCCGATAAATTGGGGAAATAAAGTCAATTTCGGTGATTTCGTGTGGATTTTGGTGATTTGGAGGGATTGTCGGGTTGTTTGTGGTAATTCTACGAATCGGGAAAATACTCTTCTACAAAGGAACACACCCCCGAACATACCCCTGTCTTGTTAGAAGCCATTGGTAACATAGCAATCACGTGCTACCATAGAAACCAAGATGGCGGCCTCCAGTATACAGAATGGACGACGGAAACACGTGTCACCCTAACAACACGCGCTGCGCATGCGCACTAACACCACGTATCACTTTCGGGATGACGTCACAAGATGGCCGCTCACCCGGGTTACCATGACAATACAACATGGCGCCACTAGGTCACGTGACATGACGTCTCTTCCGGGGTCCCCTGCGGGGTCCCCCAATGAGGGCCGTTTCATCGCTATACTACTACTCACATTATATTTTCATTGTGATCACAGTTAAGCTGTTAGTCTGCCTGTTAGATCACCTACATAGGGTGATAGTGAGTTTGTAGCGGGAGGGTAACAGGTTTAGACGCTAGAGGATGTTTCTGTTATGCCCTTCGCTGATTTCGACCATATTTAGATTAGTTTGAGTTTATTTTGGATCACGATTAAACACTGCAAATCCCACCACCAGCCGGGGAGGCCCAGCCCACACAAAACGCTCTCGCCTGGTATCGCGAGTGTCCTGTGCGGGCCGAGCCCCCCCACCCCCCCCCCCCCCCCCCACCCCCGGCCGGAAACGAGATCTACAGTATCCAATCCTGATGTAATTTTAGTTGAGTCGGTGAAGGCAGCCCTTTCTGGTAGAAGGCCACAGTTAAGCTGTTTTTCTGCCTGTTTATTCACCTTCTCATTCCCTATTTATTTAGTTTTTTAACAATGTTTAATCCTGATGTAATTTTACTTGAGTCGGTGAAAGCAGCCCTTTCTGGTAGAAGGCCACAGTTAAGCTGTTTTTCTGCCTGTTAGTTCACCTTCTCGTTCCCTAGTTTGTTTTGTTTTTTTTTCGAGCGGTCTTAGTTTTGATTGCAATTTTGGGGCTTTTGTCGGCTTTCGCAAATGGCTCCAAGTTCGGAAATTAATTCGCTGTCGGATAACCGGTTATGGGTTTTCGCGGCCAGGGTGGATAGGCGGTCTTTAATGGTGGGGATATCGGCCCTGTCGTGGCGTGTTTTGATGGGTGTGTCCCATGGGGCGCGGAGGGCAACTCTAAGCGCGTGATTTTGGACCTTCTGGAGTTTTCCCATATTTGATTGATTGAGGTTAGTTAGTATGATTGCACCGTATTCGAGTACTGGGCGCACAAAGGCTTTGTATAGTTTGAGTAGGGTGGACTGGTTGGCTCCCCATGAAGTTCCCTTAAGCATTTTCAGTAAGTTAATGCGTTTGGTGGCTTTTTTCGCCATGTCGTCGGTATGTTTGTTGAAGGACAGTTTTTGATCAATGGTGATGCCCAGGAATTTCGCTTCTTTACATTCTGGGAGGGTGTTATCCATAAGTTTTAGGTCAAAATCCCGTTTACTTATCTTGCGAGTAAAGGTGATTCGTTGGGTTTTATTGGCGTTTAGCTTAATTCTCCATTTGGCACACCATAGTTCAAGCTCGTCGAGAGCGCGTTGCAGGCGTTTTTGGAGCAGATTGGGCGTATTGTTGGAGTCCCAGAGGCCCTTATCATCCGCGAATTGGGAAACCTGAACGCGATCCTCGGAGAAGCTAAGGTCATTTACGAAAAAGATGTAAAGGAGGGGGCTTAGGACGGATCCTTGGGGGATGCCTGCTTCGAGGGGGACACTGTCAGACATTTCATTGTTCACTCTGGCTTTAATTTCGCGATCATTTAAGAAAGAGGATAGTAATCTGAGCAGTTTCTCGGGGAGTCTCATTTTTGAAAATTTGTAGCGCATTCCATTATGCCAAACAGAGTCGAATGCTTTTTCGACGTCTAACAGGACTGCCGAGCCTATTTGCTGATTGTTGATAGTGGTTTTCATTTGGGTGACTAGTCGGTAGACATGTTCGATGCCTTCCTTTACGGTTTCTATGGGCTCTTTGCCATTTATTGAAGGAAGTCGATATCTTCAAGGTGCCTTGAACCGATTGGTAAGGATTCGTTCGAATGTCTCACCAATGCAGCTGAGCAGGCTGATTGGGCGGTAGCTGGCTGGATCGGAGGGGTCCTTGTCGGGTTTTGGTATCGTGACACCGATGGCTTTTTTTCCAGCATTTGGGAAAGTAGCCATGGGTGAGGCATGCGTTGAATAGTTTGTTAGTTTTTCGATTAGGGAGTTTGGGCTTTGTTTTAGAATTTTGTAGCTTACTTCGTCTTCGCCGGGTGAGGAGGAGTTTTTGCATTTTTTATGACATTAATGATTTCGTCATTGGTGATGGGGGTGACAAGGTCATCCTCGTCCCCGTCTTCTGGCTCGTTATCGAAATTGGGGTCACGGTAGATATCAGGGTGTTCATTGATGAAGTCATCAATCGCGTTGATGACGGCGTCATCATTGCCCGTGCCTTGATACGGGCGATGCGTTTTTCTTAGGAGGTCGCAAAGGTGTCGGCCTTCTCTTTGTCGGTGCGAGTAAAAGAGCCGTCTTCCTTCTTAAGAGGTTTTGCTGCGGCTTTACCGCCTTTGTTTTTTTTTTGCCCAGGAAGAATTTTGAAAGAGTCCCCAGAATTTTTAGCATCTTGGGTCCCGTTTAGGTTGGCTGTTGCCTTTTCCCAGCTGGCTTGTTTTTCGGCTTTGAGGGCTTCTTTGACTTCGCCGTGAAGGCGGTTGTATGTTTTTTTGAGTTCAGATTTCTTGCTGGGGTTAGTTTCTTTTTTGAGAGCGCGAAGAGCTTTCCGTTTAGATTTGATAAGTGACAGAGTCTCGCCCGAGATAGTGTTTCTCCAGGGGCGTGCTTCTCTTTTGGGCTTATTTCGTTTAAGGTTGAGTTTATGATTTTCTCAATGCTCTCGCATTTGGTTTCTAGTTCCGCTGCATCGGATGGGGGGGGGGGGGGGGGGGGGGGGGGGGGGGGGGGGGGGGGGGGGGAGTCAGTGAGTTTGACATCAATGATGTCGCGGTAGAGGTTCCAATTAATTTTCCTGAAGTTTCTGCGGAGAGTGTGTGTGTGTGGGGGGGGGGGGGGGGGTACCTGAGTGGGCCTTTTCCTAACTGCAGGAAGGCATGGACCGGGAGGTGGTCGCTGCCTAAGTCATCATCGCCGACCCAGTGGTCATCGATGTGGTTCATCAGGGAGTCACTGGCGATAATTAGATCGAGGATTTCGGATCAGAATAATGGGTTGTTACTGATATAAGTTGCTGAGCTGTCATTCATCATCACATGAAGGTTATGTTTTTTGTGATTTCAAGGAGGGCTTCACCGTTGGGGGTAGTTTTATTGCAGCCAAAGAACAGATGTTTGGCATTGAAGTCGCCGAGGAAAATGCAGTGTTTGTATTTCCGCGAAAAGAATTCAAAGACAGTGTCAGAAACAATTTTGCTTGAGTCGTTATAATATAAAACAATCGCGATGTTTTTATTGTCAACAGTGATTTCAGTAGCAATCACCTCTGCATCGAGGTGATTAGTTTTTATAGTTTTGATGTTCTGCTTTATTAGAAGAGCGACGCCGCCACCTGTGGTGGTTAGTCGGTCTCTTCTAATTGTGCTGAACCCGCTTACTGAGAAATTTTTGCTGGGTTGGAGCCAACTTTCACAGATACAGATAATGTCTGTGTCTTCGAAGTATCGATTGATCTTAAGTTTTTTATTGTTAACGCTTCTAGCGTTCCACACGACTATTTGTAACTTATTCATGATGGGGCTGTAGTTCAATTACGGTGTTTTGTTGGAGGTTTATTGACGGCCTTATTGGGTGTTGATTGCGGCTTTATTTTGGGAGTCGGATATCTGTGTTTTGAAAAGCCGGGACACTGACCGGCTAACATCTTGACGGATATCCGATAGGCTGGTACTCATGTGTTTGTTTAGTAAGGTGAACAATGCTCCCGCAACTAATGAACAGATTGTGTGTGTGTGTGTGGGGGGGGGGGGGGGGGAGGAAGCACTGTCGGGATTTTTTAAGTTAAGGTTTTTTAACTCGATGGTTTGTTTGACTTTTTTGTAGTGGGGACACCCGCGATAATTGCTTACATGGTCCCCTTTGCAATTAGGGCATAGTGGAGAGTCTGACTTGCATGCCTGTGTGAGATGATTGCCTCCACATCTCATGCAGGTCAGATTCCCCCCTGCATTTATTGGCTAAGTGCCCGAATTTTTGGCACTTATGGCACTGGATGGGTGGAGGGGTAGCTCTATACTCCTCTACCATATGTTTTCTGCCGTTAATAGTTACTCCATTCTTGGTTAGTTTTTCTTTAACTTCTTTGCTTGGGCAGTTCACCTTAAGTCTCCACATGCTTTTGCCCGTGGCCCTAGATGTAAACCTTTCCCATTCGCAGTTCGGCAATCCCCTGGATATGGCATCCTTGGAGGTTTCCGGGTGAACCCTAGTTACGACTATTATGAAGGGGACGGACTTTTTAACGGGAAGGGAGGGAGTCGCTTTCCCTTGTCTCCTGTTTTTGTAAGCGGGCGATCTGCGTTTCTTTTGACCGCCTCAGAAAAGTTAAGTTCCATAAGAGGAGTAGGCGTAGTAGGCGTAGGTGATGTATTTGAGGCCGGATTACTCGGAACCGGCTGACTTGGTGCCTTAGCTGCTGGACATGAGTAGTTGCTCGAATTACTGGAATTATTGGAATTACTGGAGTTATTGGAATTGCAAGCGTTTCCGGGTGCCTTTTCTGGGATGTTATTCTGATCAGTCAGACTACGGACTGAGATAGAGCCAGGATGGCACGGACGAGGAATGAGACTCCGACACCTTTTGACTTTGCGCGCAGTCAAGGTGTCAAAACCATCCTCGTTTGTGCTCTCCTGCAACTCTATATCACAATCTGAATTATCTCTTTTTTGCTGTTTTCTTTTTTGTGGTGTCCAACCACACGTGCGGGCTTGAACACTGGAGAGCGGTGCCTCAGGAATGCTATTGCCACTGTCTTTAGGGTAGTCAGGGCTGAACAGCTGTGATAGAGGCATGTCTGGGTTGAACTCCTTTGTGTTTAAAGGATCTTTAGGATCATTGGTGGAGGGTGTTCTGTTGATCCTGGTCCTCCCAGCATCCCGAGCGACCTCTGCTTAGGATCTAGGGCTTCCGCCCTTCTCCGATTCAGGGGTTGATGGGGTTGCCGAGCCACCAATTACTTTGACTGCGTTGTTGTTGTTATGACCAGAGCAACTTTGATCAGTTGTGCATGATTTTACTACCTTAGGTGGTGCAGGGTGGATTTCTGCCACTACCTGGATTTCCTTTGAAGGAGAGCCAGGGGTTGGTGTACAGACCTGGGCTTCAGAAATGGTGACCACGCTAGGCTGGCTTATAGGCTGGCTAATATTGGCAGCAGAAGCAGCAGAGGACTTAAGTCTGGCGATTTCTTCATCCTTGGCAGCAAGCTGCGCCCTGAGAGCGGCCACCTCCTTTCTAATCTCTTTTATCTCATCCACTGAACACTGGAACCCCTCCCCCCCACCCCCCCCATAGATTGAGTATTAAACACACCTACCTTGCCAGTGGACCCTCTTCTAGCAGCTCTCTCTCTCCTATTCCTTCTTTCTTCCTCTCTCTTTGATGAAAGCTGTGGAGATTGTGTGTGGCTGAGACATTTTTCCTTAATTATCAGCAACAAGCATCAGAGACAAGTTCACAGAAGCGTGTTAAGATAACTCTTTTTGTGGTTGAAATATGATCAAAATCACTTTTTCAGTGTAACTATCTTGGCGCTTGAACTGAACCTGCTGGTGAATTGAATGTGAAGGATACAGAATATAAATGAAAAGTTAAGTGGTACTATGGAGGTAACTTCTTTGGAATAAGGATAATGAAGGTTATTTAATAACATGTATGACTTATGGTAATAGTATTACTGTTGTAGGCAACTAAATGTGGTTATAGAAATTCTGGTTGTTTTCATATAGGTCCTGAAAAGCAAGCAAGGCTATAGGCTGGAGGTTTTGCTGCAAATATGGCAAAAATTATCAAAACATCTGTTACACTAGCAAAGTCTTGCCTAGAAATCACTGTCCAGGTGATTTATTTATTGTCAGCAGGAGCTCCTGAAGATGACATGGTCAGGCCACATGGTCTGAAGTTGCAAATGCATCAAATAGGCCTTTGACTCTTAACCAACTGAGTATTTTCCATCAAATCTAGTCATGAAGCAGCCATGACTAGATTTGATGAAAAATTCATCTACATTTAACTGAGGTAATCATTGGTGAAAACGTTCATTCAATTTACAGAAAGAAAATTGAATTAAACGTGCCCGAACTATACATATTTCAGTGGCAGGAGAAATCCTGTCCTGGGGAGGAATACTTGCCAGCAGCATGCAAGGAATTAAAGGTTAAGGTGTGTTTAGAAGAAGTCACAAAATTACTGAAGACATGATTTGTTTTAAAAGAATGCCTCTGTTAAGCTCATTGGCAGTAGCATTTGTGAAGATGTAGTAGATCGATACAAGTACAACTTATTCCTGATGTGAATTCCCGTTTGGTACTATCAGCAAATCTCTTGTCAAGTCAGATAGTGAATACCAAACCAATACCAAGGTATACCCCTTTAAAAATACCAAACCAATACTGAACTCAAAATTCCAATACCACCCATCTCTATTTCCATGTTAAGTACTCTTTAACTTGAGAAGCAAAATTGCACTTCTTGGATGACAGAGTGGGGTGGGAGTGGAGGGCTCATCATTGAACTGCAAACTTGCTTTTAAATTTTAGAAAAATCACAAATAGATTTGACTTTTGCAGCATGTAAAATACCTTTTTCCAACATAATTTTTTTCAACATTTCTCAGTAAGATGCATGTTTTTAAATTCACCTTTAGTGTCAAAAACAAGTGTTTTCAGAAGTATAGATGACTGGTTGTTTGCACTGCCTTTAGTGAACACAAAGTACTGATGCAAGAGAGGGAGACACAGCTTACATTTTCAGACAAATAGGTTTCAATTAACAAAGTCGCCATGCATTGTTATGATCCTCTGCTAGCTACACTATAAGCCAATTTCTATCCACCAAACTTGAAAAAAAACGTAAATACATAACTTTTGAAATAGATAAACAAACAAGAGGCCCCAGAGGGCCTTAGGTGCTCACCGAATGTTCCATACTGTTAAGACACAAATTTTATCAAAAGCTATTCTTAAGGTTCTACAGAGTAAATCTATACTCTCTGTGGAGCTAAAACATCAACAGGACTGAATGGGACAATGCTGCTGAGCAAATATCAAAAGATTCTGCATGGTGGTTCTGAAGAAGATTTTTAAAGAATTTTCCTTGAATTGCACAAAGTAAACATTCACACCCCCATAGTGAGCCCCAATATTGATCAAAAGACTCGATTTGAACAAACGTGAATCCAACCCATACCAAGATGCTGCATACCAAATATCTAAAGATTCTGCCCACTGGATTGTTAAAGATTTTTTCTTAAATTGCACTAAGTAAAAATTCACACCCCCATAGTGATCCCCAATATTGAACGGGGGATTCAATTTGAACAAACTGGAATCAGACCCATACCAAGATGCTGTATACCAAATATCAAAAGATTCCGCCCATCGGTACCGGAAAAAAAGATTTTTAAAGAAATTTTCTTAAATTGCACTAAGTAAAAATTCACACCCCTTTAGTGAGCCCCAATATTGATCGAGGGACTCAATTTGAACAAACTTGAATCAGACCCATACCATCAAAAGATCCTGCCCATTGGTTCTGGAGAAGAAGATTTTTAATTTTTTTTTCTTAAATTGCACTAATTAAAAATTCAGGTCCCCATAGTGAGCCCCAAAATTGATCAAGGGACTCCATTTGAACAAACTTGAATCAGACCCATACCAAGATGCTGTATACCAAATATCACCAGATTCTGCTCACCGGTTCTGGAGAAGAAGATTTTTCCTTAAATTGCACTAAGGAAAAATTCATGCCCCTATAGGGAGCCCCAATATTGTTCAAGGGACTTGATTTGAACAAACTTGAATCAGACTCATACCAAGATGCTGCATACCAAATATCAAAAGATTCTATCCATTGGTTCTGGAGAAGAAGATTTTTTAATAATTTTTCTATAATTCATATGGTGCTATCAGAGTTATGCCCCACACAGAGCCCCCAAGGGACGTGGCCATTTCATTTGAACAAACCTGAATTGCCATATAGTAATGAACATCCACATGAAATTTCGTGAAAATCGGACCAGTGGTTTCAGAGAAGTCGTTTGAAAAATGTTCATGACGACGGACGGCAAGTGATAAGTTGAGCTCCCTTCAGTGAGCTAAAACTTCCTCATATTGACTAAGTTATAATTCGGGATCCAACAGGTAGCCCAAATATGGACCCAGGGACTTGGCTTTAACAAACTTGAATTTCACACCCCTAAGGATGCTACACACCACATATCAAAACATTCCGACTCCTGGATCTGAAGAAGAAGATTTTTTAAGAAAATTCCTCATTTCCAACTAAGTTACAATTCAAGCTCCCACAGTGAGCCCAAATATGGACCTAGGGACATGGCTTAAACAAACTTGAATCTCACCCCCCTAAGGATGCTGCATACCAAATATCAAAACATTCCGACTGCTGGATCTGAAGAAGAAGATTTTTAAAGAAAATTCCTCATTTTGAACTAAGTTATAATTCAGGCTACCACAGTGAGCCCAAATATGAACCCAGGGACTTGGCTTGAACAAATGTGAATCTCACCAACCTAAGCATGCTGCATACCCAATATCAAAAGATTCTGCCTGCTGGATCTTGAGAAGTTTTTAAAGAAATTTGCCTGAAATGCACTAAGTTCAAATTGGGCTCCAATACTGAGCCCAAATATGAACCCAGCGGGACGATTTGAACAAACTTGAATCAGATCCACCCCCACAATGTTGCATACCAAATATCAAAAGATTCTGCCTGCTGGATCTGGAGAAGAAGAAGATTTTTTTAAGAAATTTGCCTGAAATGCACTAAGTTCGAATTCAAGCTTTTATAGTGAGCCCAAATATGAATCCAGGGGGCCGATTTGAACAAACTTGAATCAGATCCACCCCACAATGTTGTATACCAAATATCAAAAGATTCTACCTGCTGGATCTTGAGAAGAAGATTTTTTAAGAAATTTGCCTGAAATACACTAAGTTCGAATTCGGGCTTCTATACTCAGCCCAAATATGAATCGAGGGGGCCGATTTGAACAAACTTGAATCAGATCCACCCCACAATGTTGCATACCAAATATCAAAAGATTCTGCCTGCTGGATCATGAGAAGAAGATTTTTTAAGAAATTTGCCTGAAATGCACTAAGTTCGAATTTGGGCTTCTATAGTGAGCCCAAATAAGAATCCAGGGGCCGATTTGAACAAACTTGAATCAGACCCATACCAAGATGCTGCATACCAAGTATCAAAAGATTCTGCCCACTGGTTCTGGAGAAGAAGATTTTTTAATAATTTTTCTATAATTCACACAGTGCTATCAGAGTGATGCCCCATACAGAGACCCCAAGGGATGTGGCCATTTCATTTGAACAAACCTGAATTGCCATATAGTAATGAACATCCACATGAAGTTTCGTGAAAATCGGACCAGTGGTTTCAGGGGAGAAGTCGTTTGAAAAATGTTCAGGAATACTGACGACAGACGGCAAGTGGTAAGTTAAGCTCCCTTCGGTGAGCTAAAAATAATAACCACATTTCTTTGAGTCAGATAATGTAACAAGAGGGATGTTACATCCCAACGCTCACCTACATTCGCGCTTGATAATGTCGTTCCAATGTAACATGCCTAATATTTAGTTAATATAAATCATTAACTAGGCATCAAATGATTAATGTGGTTTATGTGATGGCTTTGGAAAGTCTATATTTCTGCATTTATTATATATCAATTCAACATAGAATCATTGGATATAAAAGCATTTTTTCTTTTAGAAATGTTTATGATTAAGAATATGAATCGTGAGGCCAGATATTAAATCATAAATAAGAACAAGAGGCCCCAGGGGGCCTGAGGGCACTCACCTGACATGGTAGTCTAAATATCAAACCAGGGACTTGACTTGAATAAGCTGCATACGCCCCTCCTAAGAAAATATACCAACTAGATGAAGCGATTGTGCCCACACAATACACAGGATTTTCCTTCTATTTTCAGTTCCTGCACTTTTACATCCCAAAATTGAGATGAACACATAAAAAACAGATTTTTTTCCCAAACAAAATTCTTTCAGTGTAAATTTTTTTCTTCTTCTTAAAACGCATAAAAAAACGCTAAAACTAATTTCAGGATTTTGGTCCAAAATTTTCTAAGTCCCACCCGGACACCAAATTGGCAGGGTAAAAAAAAAAATTTTTTTTTGTCTTAAAATTGAGAGAAATGCATAAAACACAACAAAAAAAAAAATGTTCAGAATTTTGGTCCCAAATTTTCCAAGTCCCACCCAGACCCCAAATTTTCAGGGGAAAAAATTTTTTTTTTTTTCTCTCTCTCTTAAAATTGACAGAAACGCATAAAAAACAAAAAAAAATTTTTTTCGGATTTTGGTCCAAAATTTTCTAAGTCCCACCCGGACCCCAAATATCCAGGGGGAAATTTTTTTTTTTTCTCTCTTAAAATTGACAGAAACGCATAAAAAACAAAATAAAAATTTTCAGGATTTTGGTCCAAAATTTTCTGAGTCCCACCCGGACCCAAAATTTTCAGGGTAAAAAAAAAACAAATTTTTTTTGTCTTAAAATTGACAGAAAGGCATAAAACCCCCCCCCAAAAAAATTTCTGGATTTTGGTCCAAAATTTTCTAAGTCCAACCCGGACCCCAAATTTTCAGGGGAAATTTTTTTTTTTTTGTTTTTTGTCTTAAAATTGACAGAAACGCATAAAAAACCAAAAAAAATTTTTTTCGGATTTTGGTCCAAAATTTTCTAAGTCCCACCCGGACCCCAAATTTTCTGGGAAAAAAAAAAAAAATTTTTTTTTGTCTTAAAATTGAGAGAAATGCATAAAACACAACAAAAAAAAAAAATTTTCAGGATTTTGGTCCAAAATTTTCTCCCACCCGGACCCCAAATTTTCAGGGGAAAAAAAACAATTTTTTTTTGTCTTAAAATTGACAGAAACGCATAAAAAACGAAAAAAAAAATTTTGGGGGGATTTTGGTCCAAAATTTTCTAAGTCCCACCCGGACCCCAAATTTTCAGGAAAAAAAAAAAAAAAGTTTTTTGTTGTCTTAAAATTGACAGAAACGCATAAAAAACAAAAAAATATTTTCAGGATTTTGGTCCAAAATTTTCTAAGTCCCACCCGGACCCCAAATTTTCAGGGGAAAAAAAAAAATTTTTTTGTCTTAAAATTGACAGAAACGCATAAAAAACCAAAAAAAATTTTTTTTGGATTTTGGTCCAAAATTTTCTTAGTCCCACCCAGACCCCAAATTTTCAGGGGAAAAAAAAAAAAAAATTTTTCTCTTAAAATTGACCAGTACGCATAAAAAACAAAAAACAATTTTTTTAGGATTTTGGTCCAAAATTTCTAAGTCTGCAACGGGACCCCAAATTTTCAGCCTAAATATGAACCTAGGGACTTGGCTTCAACAAACTTGAATCTCACCCCCCAAGGATGCTGCATACCAAATATCAAAACATTCTTATTGCTAAATCTGAAGAAGAAGATTTTTAAAAAATACTCCTCATACTGCACTAATTTAAACATTTGGGCTCCCATGGAGAGCCCAAATATCGACCCAGGCAATTGATTTCAATAAACATGTGAAACAATCTTCCAAAGATGTTATATGTGAAATTTCAAAGCTTTTGGAGCAGTGCTTTGGGAGAAAAGTAGTCTTATGTTTTTCCCATTACCCGCAGTGTTAAAAAATGCTGACTCAGCACTTGTTCAAAGTCCCCAAAAAGTACCCCATGATAAAACCGATGGCAATTTTTTTTTACCATTCCATTCTGTTGGTCCAAAGGAAGCTTCAGAACAAATAAGAATTCTCAGTGCCGTGTAGTTTTGGAGATATGGGCGTTTTAAATTTTTTCTATTTTTAGCTCCTGTGGTTCCCACGGGGCTATGGGGAAAAAAAAAATTCTGCATAAATTAGGTACTTATGACCGAATAAGCACTCACGTACAATTTGGTTCAAATCGGCCTCGCGGTTTGGAAAATAAAAATTTGGGGCGGGGCCAAAATTTTTGCCCCTCCTTTAACATCGTCAAATATAGCCCCTCGAACTTCTCTTGAACAAACTTGAGTCTACACCTCAAAAGGAAGCTGCATACCAAATATCAAGTGTCTGCTATTGCTGGTTCTTGAGAAGAAGATTTTTTAAGAATTGGAGCATTTTTGCCCCATCCCTCTACTCAATATGAGCTGAAACCTAATTTGACAAAAAATCAAAATGCCCTTATATAACCCCTAATCACAAGAAATTTCATTAATATGCGGCCAGTGGTTTGGGAGAAAAAGGCCCAAACACCACCTTCACGCCGGACGAAAAGTGATCAGAATAGCTCACCCTGACTTTCAGTCAGGTGAGCTAATTAGGAAAGGCTTTCATAAATCACTGAAATTGTAATTGAAGTACATTCATTGGTTAAAGAGGAGTTGCGGAAAAACATTCGTCCAAGAAAGTGACTATAAGTCCCAACAAAAATACATCACATCAACAACTAAAATAAGCCTTAATGTTACTAGTAACAAGTATGAGAAAGTATTGAATAAAAAAAAAAAGTTAAAGAAAAAATTTTTTAAAGAAAGTGAATGTAAGTCCCCAAAATCCCCCTCAAATTCCTCAAATATGCATGTAATAAGGCCGCAACGTTACCGCAGTGTAGTTCAGTAACCCATGCATACAATATCAATTGCCTGGAAAGACACATAGAAACAGAACTCACCTTAACACCTCACCTTAACACAAACTTTTAGAACTTAAAATGGAGTTAGTCAGAGAAAAACGTGAACATTGTGACTGAAAAAAAGAAATCAGTTAAATTTCTGCATACAGTAGGGTTAATACCTACAGGTGTTATTGAAATGAGAAAATAAACAGTAATGAGAGGTGAAGGCACCACAATCTGCACAAAAGCTGACTTTAACGCAAATTCTTACAACACCTGAACGCTAATTCTTACAACAAGTTTTGGCAGAAAATCAGCCTCAAATTCCTCAAATATGCATGTAATGAGGGTTAAATATTATTGTAATGGAGTTCAGTAACACAAGTGTAGAATATTAATCGCCTGGAAAGACACATAGAAACACAACTCACTTAAACACATAGTTTACAAAGTTTTACAACTTAAAATTTACTAAGTCCAAGAAAAACATGAAAATTTTGACTGAAAAAAAAGAAAATTTCTGTTAAATTTCTGCATACAGTAGGGTTAATACCTACAGTTGTTATTGAAATATGAAAATCAATAGTAATGAGAAGTTAAAGCAGCACAATCTGCACAAAAGCTGACTTTAACACAAATTCTTACAACACCTAAACGCAAATTCTTACAACTTTTGGCAGAAAATTTTAGGTGAAATTTGGAAAAAAGTCGGAGAGTCAGGGTTAAATACTGTTCTGATAGTCCCCTACAACCTACATATGCAATATCAAAGGCCTGAGCCCACTGATGTTTGAGAAATTAACCTTAACATTAAATCTTACAATATTGGACATGCCGGACGCCGATGCTGACGCCCGAGGTTATGACAATAGCTCACCACATCTTACAGATGTAGGTGAGCTAAAAATGATTACGGACAATTTCCAGAGAATGAAAACAATAATAACTCAGTCTCAGTAGATGTCAAAGAAAAGGTAAAAATAATCAATCCGTAAATACCTCCGATAGCATCAACATACACACTTTTTAGTCCCCTACCGGCAACGCCGAAGGGGACTATAGGTTTGCACTCTGTCCAACCATCAGTATGTCAGTCAGTCTGTCTGTCAGACACACTTTAGTTTTCCGGACTTTTTTTGGAAATGCTTCAACCGAATGTTTCATTTTTGGTAACCTACAAAAGAACGATGACTTACAGATCAAGTTTGAGTTTCATGCTGATTGCATTATTCTTGTGTGAGTTATGGCCCTTGGAAATATGGAAAAGTGCCAAAATATCAGTTTTCCGGACTTTTTTTGGAAACGCTTCAACGGAATGATTTCATTTTTGGTAACCTACTATAGAACGATGACTTACAGATCAAATTTGAGTTTCATGCTGATTGCATTATTCTTGTGTGAGTTATGGCTCTTGGAAATATGGAAAAGCGCCAAAATATCAGTTTTCCGGACTTTTTTTGGAAACGCTTCAACGGAATGATTTCATTTTTGGTAACCTACTATAGAACGATGACTAACAGATCAAGTTTCATTTGCACTCTGTCCATCCATCAGTCAGTCTGTCAGTCACAATTTAGTTTTCCGGACTTTTTTTGGAAATGCTTCAACCGAATGATTTCATTTTTGGTAACCTACTATAGAATGATGACTTAACGATCAAGTTTGAGTTTCATGTTGATTGCATTATTCTTGTGTGAGTTATGGCCCTTGTTTAAAATTATTGTACACTCATGTTAGTTATATTCTTGTATTTGTACTTCTTAAACTACTAGCCTGAAATGCGAAGATGCTTATATACTCCGGTGTCTTATATGACAAAAACACCTTATATGACAAAAGTGCCATAGGGGACTAATACCACCTCAGTGATCAAACACTTGTTTCTTATTTATTCTTGTTTTCAATAATTAATTTGAAAATAAAATTTTTCGCATTGTTGAGATGTTTTACCTTTTCATCTTGTTGGGATTTGCCTTGTTGAGATTCACCTTGTTGGGATGGCACAGTTTATTCATGTGCTACCCACATTAGAGGAGTTCCTCTCCAGGCATTGGTTACCAGGTCCCATTTTACTAGCCATGCAGAACTCCTCAGTAAATAACAACTGCTTCACTTTCTTTGAGGTGGGAGGGGGGGGGGGGGGGGCTGTAGAAACATGTCACATCAAGAGAGACCACCCCAGGAACAAATACTGAATTTTCAAAGGGGTTGGGGGTTTGGGGCTAAAATATTCATGTGTCAAATGAAAGAACTGCTTGAAATCAAATATATATTCAATGACAATTGTCAATGACAACCTTCTATGAGAGTAACCCATTGCCCCATGTTTCGATGTTTGACAGAAAGGTAATAATACTCATCATGCAATCATCAATGGGTGGCTTTGAAACAATATTTCTAATGACATCAGTTAACCTGTTGCGACAGGAAATAATTTTCTCAATTTTCATCCTCTTCTTTAAGTCTCCTCACACTGATGGCAATACCAAAATTTCAAATAGCAAATTTTTCCAACATTTATTTATTTATTTATTGGTGTTTAAGGTCACATATTTCTGCACAATGGCTAATCATGACCACAACATGGAGATAAAGTCAAGTTTAGTCAATCGTTTATACCCACATTGCCCATTTTAGAGGACTTCCACCCCAAGCATTGGTGATTGGGTCCTATTTTACCAGTGAAAAAGAGCTTGTTTACCACAGTGAATAAATAAGCACTGCTTCACTTCCCAGCAAATAAGCAGACTGTCATCTGCAAAATGAGGTCCCCAGAGGGTGAATTTGGTGATGCTACCCTGCACAGCAGGGTAGCATCACAAAATTTACCCTCTGTGAACCTCAGTCTGAATCAAGGTCTCAAGCCCAAATAGAAAGATGTACCTAGAGGATAAATTGGCCTACTGTATGGGATACCATCTACAAATTCACCCTCTGGGCACCTCATTTTACAAATGACAGGTTACTTATATCCAAGCTTGCTTCCCAGGGTTCCCATGGGGGCTTCCAACAATTCAATTACCAGAATGTATTAAAATAATTCAGTCTTGACAGAACTCAATAAGCTCTGTCAAACAAGAGTGAATTGTTAAAATTCATAGTTGTATTGTCGGAATAATTTGTTTCTTGAAATTTTGATATTTCGACATCAGTGTGCAGAGAATAAAATCCCTTACCTAATACGACATGTAGGCAACACATTCTAAAACTAAAAACTTCTTTTTTTCTCAAAAACATAGCCTATGACTCCCATTGGAATGAGCTTGATGAGTTTATTCTGATGAGGAACCATAAGCAATAGTTTGATATACAAAAATATTAAAAGACAATGAACTTGGAATGAAGATATTTAGTTTAAACAATATTTATTGGAACATATTACATTTGCTGTATACAGAATGGAATACTTGTACAAAACTTAGTATTATACAATATTACACAGCATAAGAATAAAAAAGATACATTTTAAAGAAGGGATTCAACAGAAAGCTTAGAGCTTATTTGGGCCGTCTCCCTAACTCTTGGACGAAGATATTTGTGATGACACTGGCTATATATGGTCATTACATTAGGCAAAGGGTTAATGTTCTAAGATAATCATTGATGTTTGTCATGTGTTTCACTTTCAATTCAAAGTCAGAATGTCTACTATGGGCCATTAAACTGGGCAAATATATTGCATGCTGTTGACTTGTATCCTCTTTCTCTAAGCCTGTGGTGATAATATCAACTGGTGCTAGAATGCACCTCCACTTCACAAATTTCAATAATCCCCCTGCCCATGACTTGCAAAATTTGTCTACATACATTGTATGCCATAAAAACACTCATCATATGTGCACATACAGATATTGTTGGGTGGTGCCAGGAAGTAGTGTGTGTGTGTGTGTGGGGGGGGGGGGGGGGGGGGGTCAGGGGGTACACATCCCAGCTAATTGGAACTAGGGTATCAAAAACAGGTGTTATGACAACTTTGTTCCACAAGCCACATTTCTTTCTTTTTTTTTGGGGGGGGGGGGGGGGGGGTTGACTCGCTCAAAGCTTTCAGAGTCACAGATATTGTGACTTTTTCTCAGTTAAAACAAAAATTTCTCCCTCTGGGTCAAACTAACTCTTTAGCCCCCTGTCAGGGATCAGCCTCCGAGTTGGGGAAATCTTGGCACCGCCCCTAAGATATTGGTGGATTATTCTACAGTGTGGCAAACTGTGTAAGGTTTACTGTGGAGAATCATAGCTATGAAAACCCATGGACTCAACTATTTTCCAAGGGGGCGCGGTGGCGTCGCGGTAACCGGTTCTCGTCAGATCACTGAAGTTAAGCGTCGAGGGTGCTTAGTAGTAGTTGGATGGGTGACCATTTCGGCAACTGATTCGTGCTCTCACCTACATGGGGGCACAATGACGCTGTGTACTAAGGCGTACTGCACGTCGAATGTGCGCATGTCTTCAACCAATCTAACCCTGCCTGTGCCACTGTGCAGAGTTCAGAGTTACGATGTTGGAGAGCTGACAGCTGCTCGTCGTTGCTCGGTGGTTCTCTCCAGGTACTCCAGCTTCCTCCACCCGTAAAACTGTCACCGACATGATATGACCCTGGCTGTTAATGTGTCTGTCGTTAAACCCTAATAAAAAAATATTTTCCAAGACTGCTTGTGTGCAAACCATAATGTATCTCTGAAACATGCAGCACAATCATACATTTGAGTATTGGAGAACCATGGGAGATGTTGAAAATCATTATTGAAAGCTCACTGATGAAGTGGACTTGCATTCTGGTAGTTCAGATGCTGGACAGAAAAATTGGGTTGCGTGATGTGATGGGAGATATGCAATGCGTTGGCATGGTACTCCATGTGAGCAGAGATTGTGATATCATTCTTCTGAAACAAAGATTTCATGTATATTAAAATAAAAAATTATAAGAAAACAAAAAAAATAAATTTAATGCTTCCATAATGTAGAATATAACCCTTTACCCAATGCATGTTATATCAAAATTTGTCATTTAAATTTTTTTTTTCAATTTTTTCTAAAATCTTCAATATTTTATTTATTTATTTATGGCATTTTTAACGACACAATTGACAGCCAGGGTCAACTCATGTTGGACAGTTTATGGGTGGTGGAAGCCGGAGTTCTCAGGGCGAGAACCACCGAGCAACGGCGTGCAACTGTCAGGCTCCCCATCATACTAACTCAACACAGGCAGGGTTAGCATTGGTTGAAGACAAGTGCACCATCGACGTGCAGTACGCCTTAGTAAACAATGCCACCGTGCCCACATGTGGGCAATGGGGGTGAAGTGTCTTGCCCGAGGACACAATGTGGTTGCCACTGGTGGGACTTAAACCAAGAACCTCTCAGCAAGCAGCCTTCACCTCTACCTACTGAGCCACCACACTACGGAAACTTCAATAAAACTATATCATGTGACACCTCTTTAGAATGAGTTCGATGAACTCGTTCCAATTAGGAGGCACAAGATATACCGGTAGTTTTGTTAAATATTTTTTTTTTTAATTTTGTTGAATTGCTTAATTTCTAAATTACACAGATGGATATGGCAGATTCATTGGGTAACGGCTCAAGATTCTTTCTAAAATGACTTGCAAACAACATTTACAATATTTCTTTTTAACCCTTTACCTAACACAGTATTTTAAAAAAATAAATTAAATTTCACATTTTCCGAAAACAAATTTCAATTTTTTCAATGAAACCATACAAATATGGATATCATTAGAACCAGCTCGATGAGGTGGTGCTAATGACATCCTTATTTGTATGGTTTAATTGAGAAAATTCTGAGATATTTTAGGCTGTGGTAGGCTTAATCTGGTTAATTTTCTGGCCATTTTTTGCTGCTGTGTTGGGTAAAGGGTTAAACCATAAAACTCGGATTAATTGTTATTATAACTGTTACTATATATGCATGTACACTGCTGCAGATGACCAAACAGTTTTCTAAATCATTGTTGGCTGGCAAGATAATGGAGCCTACGTGCAGGTTGAGTTCTCAAGGAACAATACACTTTGAGGTAACTTTTTAAGGCAACATAAAAGTGGTAGTTTGTGGCTGTTTGAGGTCTTGAGAGTTAAATAATTAAGAATGTTCAACTTTTGTTTCCAAACATAGCTTATGATCCGACACCCACCCACCACTACTCCCACCCACACTCCCATGGAACAAGCTCAAAAAGTTAATTCTATCAAAGGCTGATAAGCTATGTCTTCAGTGCAAAAAAAATAAAAAATTGACAAAACTCCAATGTTTTTATGCATATACATTGTATTTGTAGTGCAGTGTGTTTCCAAACATAGCTTATGATCCGACACCCACCCACCACTACCCCCACCCACACTCCCATGGAACAAGCTCAAAAAGTTAATTCTATAAAAGGCTGATAAGCTATGTCTTCAATGCAAAAAAATTAAAAAATTGACAAAACTCAAATATTTTTATGCATATACATTGTATTTGTAGTGCAGTGTGGATCTCACAGATTTGTTTGATAGAAACTTAACAATCTATCAGGAATTTTTAGGGGCTAATTTCACAATTTTTTAAACCCTGCTTTATCTATCAACTTTCCTGTGGCAACATTGTGTTTGTATTAAATAATATACTTAACCAACTACATCTTTTTGACAGATAACTGAAGAATAAGATACATTTGGTTAAATTCATGAAGTGCCTTGTCACATCACATCCCATCCACTCACCTACATCCTTGCTTGACACGGTCGAATCAATATCAAGAAAACTCCTTGAAACTGCATTTTCATTGTTTATATCACCCCAAATAATGGATATCATAATGGTAAAGCTATGCCATGGACCCAGAGGACTATAACAATTGGCCCCTGTCATAGATCCTCAGTGACCACCTCACAGATAGACCAGTTACAGCCTACAATAATTTCCTATATCACAAAGGTGGGCAGCTGGTAAGCCCATGACACAGGCCCAGGGGACCATGACAGTTAATCCTTTACCCAATGCAGATGATATCAAAATTTATTATTTTAAATAGGATTTTTTAAAAAATTTCCCTAAATTTTAACAAAACCATATCATGTGACCCCTCATTGGAATGAGCTCAACGAGCTCATTCCAAAGAGGGGTCACATGATATGGTTTTGTTGAAATTTTTGGGAAAATAATATTTTTTCAGCAGCTGAATTTGCATATTACATGGGCAGATGTGGCCGATTCGTTGGCTAAAGGGTTAACCCCTCATTCATCCTCACTGATTGTTCCCATAGACACACTAGTTACTATCATCTATAAATAACCTGAGCCTACCTTTCCAATCACAAACAAGATAAATGAAAGTATACATGAAACAAGAGCACCGCCTAGCGGGGCAACATATTCCCATGGTGATCACCATGTGTGCAAAGTTTGAACAATGTAGCATGTAAACTGTTGAAGGAGTAGGCGACACAATAGTGTAATGTTTCAAGTATTAAAAGGTGGCATAACACTGGAAATACAAAACAGAGTTACCTGCTCTTGTCACATGCACAACAGCAATTGGTGATCAATAGGTGTGCAAAGTTTGAACAATATAGCATGTAAAATGTTGAAGGAGAAGGCGACTCAATACTGTAATGTTTTAAGTACTAAACGGGGCATAACTCTGGAAATACAAAATGGAGTTACCTGCCCTTGTCACATGCACAAGGCAGTTGGTGATCACCATGTATGCAAAGTTTGAGCAATATAGCATGTAAAATGATGAAGGAGTAGGCGACACAAAACTGTAATGTTTTAAGTACTAAAAGGGGGCATGACTCTGGAAATACAAAAGGAGTTACTTGCTCTTGTCACATGCACAACGTCAATTGGTGGTTAACATGTGTGCAAAGTTTGAACAATATAGCATGTAAAATGTTGAAGGAGAAGGCGACATAATACTGTAATGTTTAAGTACAAAAAGGGGCATAACTCTGGAAATACAAAATGGAGGTATCTGCTCTTGCCACATGCACAACGGCAATTGGTGATCACCATGTGAGTAAAGTTTGAACAATATAGCATGTAAAATGTTGATGGAGTAGGTGACACAATACTGTAATGTTTAAGTACTAAAATGGGGCATAACTCTGGAAATACAAAATGGAGTTACCTGCACTTGTCACATGCACAACGGCAGTTACTGATTAACATGTGTGCAAAGTTTGAACAATGTAGCATTTAAACTTTTGGAGGAGTAGGCGACACAAAAATTGTTTATGGACAGATGGATGCTTAGACGGATGGACGGATGGACAGATGGACGGACAGATGGACAACACCATAAAATGCGCGGATAAAAAGTACGCAATGAGATAAGAGAGCAGCAGTTGAGCAAACCAAGGGAGACAACTAGGGTAAATTTTGAATTTGCAAGGGAATGGGGATTTTTGGTATAAAACCCAATCTGGTGGAAAAGAGGTAACTTTGGGTCAAGTTATCACTTTAACTCTAGTGCTCTTAATAAAAATGCATGCAAATGTCTGTATAAAAGATATTCTTTTGTCAGGATACCAACACCAGTAGACAAGTGTCTACAAAAATTTTTAAAAATTTTTATTTTTGACGGAATATATTAAATTTTTTACGATTTGCTTAAACCTATTAACAAAAATGTATATGAAAAAAACCCTCTCACTCTCAGTCTATCACCTGAGACCACAAAGCAAGACATTACGGGGCACAATCATATGAAATGAACAAAACAGGACACATGAAAGTGCGACACACCGATGAAATAAATGAAAATCATTCACAGAACATGAAATAGATTGATTGATGATTATTAGTAAAAATCATCCCAAGGATGAACAAATTAACAGCCTCCATTCTTTGGATGAGTTCTACCAATACCTGAATTCCTTGACTATCAGAGGTTAAAGAACTACTGTTAACACTTGCCAATGTGCTGGTAGCTACATGTAGGCTATACATGTGGCCTCTGCTCACAGTTTTTCACTGGAAAACAAAAACAAAAATACCAATGTTGAGCAATTGCTCTATGTTTAAGAAAAATCTACATACATCGATTATCAGTACTTGTGGTGTGACCTACAAGAGGAAGCCCAAAATTTGGGAATCACTCCAACAGCTCCTAAAGTAAGGAATCAAAAGCATGTTGTGCACCAAATAAGTATACAAACTTTGGTCCAGAGATATGATCACTGCCCCAAGACCAACTACAGTGGGCAAACAAGGAATGGGATTTAAATCGCCTTAATCGGTGTACTTATATGCAAGTGTCAATGACACTGCAGCTCAACTTGTCCAAGAAGGGACTGAACTAAATAGAAAGATCCAGCAATGCCAAGTAATTCGCTCAAGTTTCTACAGAAAAGACATCACACCAAAGCTACATATGAAATTTGCAAAAGATTGGTTGAGCGGTGTGGCCAGTAGAGACTGCCAATGGAGTTGCTGACAATTTATATGGCAAATCCAAGAAGGCCACTGACAGCCATGTTTTTCAACGACATTCAGAAAAATTTGATAGCGCCCATCTAGACATCACATCCAAGGTAATTTCGAAAAAGATGGGGTGAGGGATGTGGCCTGTAGAGTGTGCTAATGGGATTGTTGACAATTTATATGCCAAATCCAAGATGGCTGCTGGCAGCCATGTTTTTCAACAAAATTCAGAAAAATTTGATAGCTTCCATCTAGACATCACACCAAAGTTATATATGAAATTCAAAAAAGATCAGATGAGAGATGCAACCTGTACAGTGTGCTAATGGAATTGTTGTCAATTTATATCCAAATCCAAGATGGCTGTTGGTGGCCATGTTTTTCAACAAAATTCAGAAACATTCGATAGCTCCCATCTAGACATCACACCAAAGCTACATATGAAATTTTAACCCTTTACCCAACGCAGCCGATATCCACATTTATTATTTTTAATATCATCTTTTCAAATATTTCAGAAAATTTCAACAAAACCATATCATGTGACCCCTCGTTGGAACGAGCTTGGAGAGCTCGTTCCAATGAGGGGTCACATGATATGGTTTTGTTGAAATTTTTTGAAAAATAATATTTTTTCAACTACTGAATTTGCACATTATGCGGGCAGATGCGGGCAATTCGTTGGGTAAAGGGTTAAAAGGATTTGGTAAGAAAGGCAGCAGTAGGGTGTGCTAATGTAATTGGTGACATTTTATATGCCAAATCTAAAATTGCTGCTGGTGGCCATGTTTTTCAATGAAATTCGAAAAAATATGATAGCTCCCATCTAGACACTGTCCCAAAGCCACATATGAAATATGGGGACTGATTGGGTGATAATTTCGTCCTTGAGGGCTTGAGGGTGTGCTAAAGGAATTGTTGGACAATGTATATCCAAATCCAAGATGGCTGCTGGCAACCATATTTTTCAACAAAGTTCAGAAATATTTGATAGATCCCATCTAGACATCACAACAAAACTACATATCAAATTTGAAAAAGATCGAGTGAGGGTGTGCTAATGGAATTGTTGACAATTTATATGTCAAATCTTAGATGGCCACTGGCGGCCATGTTTTTCAATGATATTCAGAAAAAACTGATGGCTTCCATCTAGACATTGCCCCAAAGCTACATATACAATTTGGGACTGATCAGGTGAGAGCTGCAGCCTGTAGGGTGTGCTAAGGAATTGTTGGACAATTTATATCCATGCCTGAATATAAGCAACCTGTCATTTGCAGAATGAGGCCCCCAGAGGGTGAATTTGCTGATGCTATCCCATTCAGTGGGCCAATTTATCCTCTAGGTACATCTTTCTGTTTTGGCTTGAGACCTTGATTCAGACTGAGGTTCACAGAGGGTAAATTTTGTGATGCTACCCTGGTGTGCAGAGTAACATCACCAAATTTACCCTCTGGGGACCTCATTTTGAAGATGACAGTCTGCTTATTTTCAGGCTTGTTTATATCCAAATCCAAGATAGCCACTTGCGGCCATGTTTTTCAACAATATTAGAAAAAGTTTGATAGCTCCCTTCTAGACATTGCCCTAAAGCCACACATGAAATTTGAAACTGACTGGGTGAGAGCTGCGGCCTGTGGGGGTGTGTTAAAGGAATTGTGGATGGACAGATGGACAGACAGACAAATGGATGGATGGACAGATGGATGGATGGATGTGCAGACAGATGGATGTACTGACAATGGATCACAATTCATCCCAATAGCTCATACTTGATGTTGTCAAATTGAGCTAAAAATGGAACTTGCAACTGGGTAGGACATTATCCTTAACACCATCATTTAGCACACTGCTACCCAATGGAATAAGTCTGTATAACAGTGAACCTTCCATTGACTTGCAACACGACAAATGATAGTTTGATAGCTAAAATGGTATTGCGACAAGTCCCCGTTCGAGAGGGATAAACGCTACATATATAAATGGGCAAGCCTGGGGGTTTCACTTTCATGACACATCCTCTGGATTACATAAGACATTTTTTTATCACTTCATGAGGAACTATGTGCAATTATCATAACTTTATATTTAACTGTATTAATCTGGATTGAACCCCTTCAGCTCTTAGAGTAAACATGGGCTCCTTCAAGCCTCTTGGGTATATCAAAGTCAAGCCTTAAACATATTTAATTATATAGCTGGGCTATCATTTGTATGGAAAGCCGGTTGTGACAAGCTTTTTGCGAAATGCTTTTTGCAAAATGCTTTATGCCAAAACAGCAAAATTCAAATGCATTTTTCTGTCTGCGAAATGCAAAATGCTTTTTGTGAAATGCGAAATGCTTTTTGCAAAATGCGAAATGTTTTTTGCAAAATGTGAAATGCTTTTTGCAAAATGCTTCTTGCTAAATGCAGAATGCTTTTTGCCAATAGTGAAATGCTTTTTGCCAATAAAGAAACAGCGACTATGCGGATATCACTAAAAAGTGTTGACTGACGCCAGGCAGACTGTGACTCAGGAAAATATGTAGACGGAAAATGTTTTAGTTTAAACAACGTTTTCTTTTATACAATGCAAGATCCAATTCTGAAACTATTTTTATGTTTTTAATTCAACAAAATCTAAAACATGTATTTTACTGTTTTAAATAGAAGCGGAATAATCTAATGTTCTGTTCTAATTTTGGATTAAGTTAATATAAAAAGAATGAATTCTGTAACATTAAACACGTTTAGGACGAGACCAATTTAATTCTAACTTGGACGAGAAAGTCGTGATTTATTCGTTTTTTTATTATCAAATCACGATCTACGCTGCTACAGTTTGAGATGCATTGAAATAAAAATGACTTTGTCCTAACAGAACAATGGCAGTTGCTGATTCTGGATTTCTCGAAAGGGGTGGGGGGTGGGGCACTAATTATCCTTGCAATATGATGCACAGCATCATCCAGATCCAGGCCACACACCTGTGAGTTGGGGAGAATACAGGAGAGGGTACCCCCTTTTGTTGGTGGGGGTCTGGGATCTTCCTCCCCCCCCCCCCAAAAAAAAAAACAAAACAATTTTCAACAAAAAAATGGAGGCCAAAACTCATGTACTAGGTGATTCTGAGGCTGCTTTGACCGACTCCCCAGACTGTTACTTGGATGTATAAATCCCATGATTAGAACCACATAACACGTCCATCAGGCTCACAAAATCTCAACAGGTCTTTTTAACCTGCATACCACATGAAATGTATAGACTTCCATTGATGACTATTTGAATCTCACTTATTATGCAGCCTTCAAGATCACAGTGTCCATAAGCACAGGGGCCCCGGAGACATGAGTGGAGGGGTGTCAGCTGACCACCCCCCCTCCCATGTCCATAAATTCAAGTGGTGTAAACGATCTATTCTTAGCGTGGCATCAATTAGTTTTTTTCGTGGAAGCACGAGTTATTAATCAAATTTCTGTACTGTGTTTTAACATACCTCGGCGAAAATACCCTCCCCCGCCAACCCCATTGGATCTGCCCTTGCACAGCCCTGCATTCCATAACTGAATTGAGACTGAGTTCACATAAACAGAATGTAAGTGAATTATTAGTTTCAGATTACCCTGGCGAAAGGTCATAATTCATATCTTGGGTAAAGTATGGCCTTACGTGTCGGGTTGCTTCACATTCATCTTATACAGGCTAAATCCTGACCCTATCGTCCATGTTTGACCAACAATAATATCAGATGAACCTAACTAAATCGCTGTTTAAACTCATTCTAACAGAACCACAACCCTAACACCCATAGTTGAATTGAACTGAAGAGAAAAAGGGAAACTTCAAGATTATAAAAGGTCCCAAAATTAGGCCTATAGGCCTACATTTAATCATGAGTTTTATTTTAATGGGCCATTATATGAAACCTCATTCGAGCCATATAGCAGCAAATGGAGAGTGAGCACGAGATTGGTACCCTCTGGTTAGCACTGTCTGGGACCCCCAGCCCACCCTCACCCATCAGCCCCCTCGCATTCAGCAAAAAGCCACCAAAAGAAATTAATTATGAAAATGCCTTTTGCCACTTCCGAAATGCATTTTGCGATTTCATACAAATGGACAATTCGCAAAATGCACTTCGCAAAATGCACTTAGCAAAAGGCATTCCGAAAATTGGAAAAAATGCATTTCGCAAAAAGCATTTCGCACTTTTAATGCGTTTTTTATTTGCATTTCCTTAAAATGCATTTTGCTACTTCACATTTCATTGTTAGCAAAATGCATAAAGGAATTCGCATTTCCAGTCAGAATTCCATAATTAGAATATCTGAAATGAAGGCATTGACTGGTTGTTCCCAAAACGCTATTTGTGATAGGTCAATATAAGAAAAAGACATTTCGCATATCGCAAAAAGCATGGAAACAAAAGGTGCTTTAACACAAACTTTTACCACTTAAAATTGATGAAGTCCGAGAAAAACGTGAAAAATTTTGTCTGATAAAAAAAATTCACTTACATTTTGGAATACAACAGAGTTAATACCAAAAGATTTTATTCAAATAAAACAATACACAGTAATGAGAAGATCAGGCTTCACAATCTGCATAAAAGCTGACCTAAACACTAATTCTGAGTGCAACCAGGCACCATCAGAAATTGACTAAGTTTGGGCTGAAGATTTTAAGTCAAATCGGGGAAAAATCACAGAATTATGGTTGGATACTGTTGTGACAGACCACTACAACATACATGTGAAAATATAAAAGCCTAGGCCCACTAGACTTTGAGAAAATGAATTAAACACTAATTCTTACAACACTGGACATGTACATCCACCGACAAAAGAATCACAACACAGGCTCACCACTTGTTTGAAATAGGTGATCTAAAAACCTGGATGCTGCAAATTAGGTTATCTAATGCTAGAATTCTCAGCTTAAATTAACTGGATGAGTTATAGACTCCACTGAAAAGTGGTGAAAGCCACAAACGTGACTTTACACTGTTTGTGCTAATCTGCTGTTGGCTCAGCAGTAGAAGAAACATATTAATAAAATTATTTTGTTACAATTTACTGGAGAGTGACAACTGGCACTCACCAATAAATTGTAACAAAACTATTAATTAGGAGCAGTATCTTGCTAAACTGAATCATCACCACTAGACCAATTCCCTTTAGACCAATACCGAAAAGGCCAATTACCGTGAGACCAATTCCCATTAGACCAACAGATATATTTTATATATATAATTTGATATATTTATAAATGTATTTAATGTTATTTATTGCCATGTGAGTCTTTTTTATCGTCCAATGGATGTTGGGCTGATTTTTCATAACAAAACAAACACAATTCTTTGTTACAGTAATCACACATTTTCAAAGGATGTGATTCTTTTTATTGTTTTTTGTGGCCAATTGATGTTGGGCTGATTTTCATAACAAATAATATGATGATAGACTCAAGAAATTGAAGGCAAAGTTAGTAAATGTTATACGTATTGAGCTCTGTTGAAATGTTATAAATCTTTATTACTTTCCAAAGTGTGATTTACTGGGATTTCTGGGTTTGATAAAAAATGATAACTTCACAAGTGAATTATGCAATCAACAATTGGGTCATGTATCTGTGCACACAAACGAAGACGCTTTGCCATTGGTGTGATGGGGACTTCATTGTTTTTTTGTTTTGTTAACCCTTCACCTAACATGAAAAGCAGACGAGACTTGCAAAAAAAATTCTTGAATAACTATTATTTTCATTTTTTGCCTCAAAAACATAGGTTATGACCCCTCATTGGAACGAGCTCGTTCCAATGAGAGGTCATAACCTATGTTTTAGAGACAAAAAATAATGAAAATTAAAAGGCAATTTTTTAGAATAGCACTGGCCAGTTTTGGCTGTTATGTTAGGTAAAGGGTTAGATAATATAATTATCATTAATAATGAAAAGTAATAAATAGAGTAATCGCTTGACTTGACTGGTTATGTGAAATAATTCGCACACTCATGTTTGTACAACGTCCCTCACCTCTCATGAATTATTTCACATAACCCAGTCCAGTCAAGCGATTACTCTCTAAAAAGTTGTTGTATGTTATGCATATATTGAAGGCAAAGTTAGTACATGTTGGGGGTGGGGTTGGGGGTGGTCAATGCAGAAACACTCAAAAATCAATTGGGTTAAAAATCAACCCAAATCATGAACTGGGTTGAGTGAATATGAACTCAACTGCATTCATATTCACTCAACCCAGTTCATTTAGGTTGATTTTTTAACCCAATTGATTTCTGAGTGTAATTTACTGATTTTGATTCAAGGGTTATGGTACAGGTGCCATTGTCAATGCCAAACTAACATAGAGAGAAATTGAAGTAAATATTATATGTATTGAGCTGTGTCGAAATGTTATGAACCTATATTTTTTGTATGTTATGCATATATTTTGTTTTTTTTATCAAATAAAGTGTTTTTCATTAAATATATGTTTTCCTAATTACCCTTAATCAATAACAATAAATAGCTGGTCTAATGGTAATTGGTATTTTGAGAATTGGTCCAGTGGAAGTCGGTCTAAAGGGAATTGGTCGAGTAGGAAGACACCACTAAAGTAAGACTCATTTTGCTGGTAGTGTGATATCTTTGAAAACAATTACTCACATTACACATGACCATTGAAAAGTAATTTAGCATCCACCAGTTAAAAGCGAATAATCAATGCTGGTCACTTTAGGAATCAAGTTTTCTGATGACATGGACATGTCATAAATGAGAAGATGGAACAATGATAATATTAATACTGGCATGAGCAACAATAATAGGGGGAAAACCTAACAAAAATTAATCACAGGATGTGGACACAAAAAAACATAATGTAGTTGATGATGATTCAAATTAATTCCTTTAGTCACATGATATATATTGATGTTAATTGCCATCTGGTTTGCAAAGGAAGGATTGTATTCTGATGGATTCATTAAATCCCTTAAATCCTCCAATTTATTTTATGTTAATAACTATCGGCCATACAAGTTTTCAGCTCAGATTACTTAACAGTGTTTCTACATTATTGTTGGTGGAGTGTACAGGCAGCCAACAGTGATGTAAAAACACTGTCAAGATAAATGCATTATTAGCTGACCTGACTGAAAGTCAGAATGAGCTATTTTAATCACTCACCATCCGTTCAAATTTTTTCAATGCAAGTCCATTGGTTAATAATTGGGCTCTTTTTTGAAGCCCAAATTTTAACTTAGTGCAATATGGGAATTAATCTTTAAAAATCTTCTTCAGACCCACCAGTCAGAATCTTTTAATATTTGATATGCATCATTGTAACGAGGGTCAAATTCAAGTTAGTTCAAATCAAGTCCCTCAGTTAATATTTGGGCATCCTATGAGATAATGTTTAAAAATCTTCTTCAGATCCACCAGTCAGAATGTTTGATATTTGGTATACGGCATCCTTAGGGAGGTCAGATTGAAGTTTATTCAAACCAAGTTCCTGGGTTAATATTTGGGCTCGTTATTGAAAAAAAAATCTTCTTCTTCAGATCCACCATTCAGAATCTATTGATATTAGGAATACACCATCTTGGGGTGGAGGGGAATGGATCAGATTCAAGTTTGTTAAAGTTAAGTCACTAGTTAAGTTCTGCAGGGGCATCCCGGTGTCACACATCATCTTCCCCCCCCCCCCCCCTGGATATCTTCCCCTCCAGGGGGAAGATATCATAGTATATCTTCCCCCCACCCTGAGTATCTCCCCCCCCCCCCCCCCCCCCCCCAACACAAAAAAATTTTTTGGGATTAATTTAACATTATTTGATGATGAAATGGCGAGAAAAATGGGTTTTTTTGGCAGAATGTTGTTTTTTTTCAGGTTCAACCTGGATATCTTGCTCTCATCTAGTTGAAAACCTGTGACAAAAAATCATTTCAATATTTTCTCAACTATTCTGGTTCATGTTGTCATGTGGCATGAAGTGTAACTGTTTTGGGTAGAGAAATTGGTTTCGGATATAAACACTGAGTTAGGGTCGGTTGGAATGGGAGATGGGGGGGGGGGGGAGGAAGATATCCAGGCCTGGATATCTTCCCTCCACCATGACAAAAAATGTTTTGTCAAACATTTGACATTAATTGACAATGAAAGATATCCAGGCCTGGATATAAACAATGAGAAAATTAACCACCCCCAAAAGATTTGATATTTTTATTCACTCCAGACTATATCATCAACAACAACCTAACAAAGCAATGTAATTTGTTATAGCACTTGAACAATAAAAGTTATTATAGCACATGAAACATCGTATACAAACAACAGGAATGATGCAGCTTGAAGCTACTTCCCATAATTTTCCATCTTTGACACTGCCATGGTCATTTTTCAAGGTACATGGGTAACCCTTTGGTTGGAATGGGAGGTGGGGTGGGGGGGGGGGGAAGATATCCAGGCCTGGATATCTTCCCCCAACCATGACAACAAAAATTTTGTTGAACATCTGACACTAATTGATAATGAAATGGTGAGAGAAATAGATTTGGGACTTTAAAAATGGTTTCGGATAAACACTGAGTTAGGATTGGTTGGAATGGGAGGTGAGGGGGGAAGATATCCAGGCCTGAATATCTTCCCCCACACCATGACAAAAAATTTTTTGTCAAACATTTGACACTAATTGATAATGAAATGGTGAAAGAAATAGATTTGGGACTTTAAAAATTGGTTTCGGATAAAAACTGAGTTAGGGTTGGTTGGAATGGGAGGTGGGAGGGAAGATATCCAGGCCTGGATATCTTCCCCCCCCCCCCCACCATGACAAAACATTTTTTGTCAAACATTTGACGCTAATTGATAATAAAATGGTGCGGGAAATAGATTTGGGACTTTAAAAATGGTTTTGAATAAACACTGAGTTAGGGTTGGTTGGAATGGGAGGTGAGGGGGAAGATATCCAGGCCTGGATATCTTCCCCCACACCATGACAAAAATTTTTTTGTCGAACATTTGACACTAATTGATAATGAAATGGTGAGAGAAATAGATTTGGGACTTTAAAAATGGTTTTGGATAAACACTGAGTTAGGGTTGATTGGAATGGGAGGTGGAGGGAAGATATCCAGGCCTGGATATTTCCCCACCCACCATGACAAAAAAATTTTTGTCGAACATTTGACACTAATTGATAATGAAATGGTGAGAGAAATAGATTTGGGACTTTAAAAATGGTTTCGGATAAACACTGAGTTAGGGTTGGTTGGAATGGGAGGTGGAGGGAAGATATCCAGGCCTGGATATTTCCCCACCCACCATGACAAAAAAATTTTTGTCGAACATTTGACACTAATTGATAATGAAATGGTGAGAGAAATAGATTTGGGACTTTAAAAATGGTTTCGGATAAACACTGAGTTAGGGTTGATTGGAATGGGAGGTGGAGGGAAGATATCCAGGCCTGGATATTTCCCCACCCACCATGACAAAAAAATTTTTGTCGAACATTTGACACTAATTGATAATGAAATGGTGAGAGAAATAGATTTGGGACTTTAAAAATGGTTTCGGATAAACACTGAGTTAGGATTGGTTGGAATGGGAGGGAGGGGGGAAGATATCCAGGCCTGGATATCTTCCCCCCCACCATGACAAAAAAAATTTTGTCGAACATTTGACACTAATTGATAATGAAATAGTGAGAGAAATAGAGTTGGGACTTTAAAAATGGTTTCGGATAAACACTGAGTTAGGGTTGGTTGGAATGGGAGGTGGGGGGGGGAAGATATCGAGACCTGGATATCTTCCCCCCCCCCCCCCCCCCATGACAAAAGAATTTTTGTTGAACATTTGACACTAACTGATAATGAAATGGTGAGAGAAATAGATTTGGGACTTTAAAAATGGTTTCAGATAAACACTGAGTTAGGATTGGTTGGAATGGGAGGGGGGGGGGGAAGATATCCAGGCCTGGATATCTTCCCCCATCCATGACAAAAAATTTTTTGTCAAACATTTGACACTAATTGATAATGAAATGGTGAGAGAAATAGATTTGGGACTTTAAAAATAGTTTCGGATAAACACTGAGTTAGGGTTGGTTGGTATGGGAGGTGGGGGGGGGGGGGGGGTTGATATCCAGGCCTGGATATCTTACCCCCCACCATGACAAAAAAAATTTTGTCGAACATTTGACACTAATTGATAATGAAATAGTGAGAGAAATAGAGTTGGGACTTTAAAAATAGTTTCGGATAAACACTGAGTTAGGGTTGGTTGGAATGGGAGGTGGGGGGGGGGAAGATATCCAGACCTGGATATCTTCCCCCCCCCCCCCCCCCCACCATGACAAAAAAAATTTTGTTGAACATTTGACACTAACTGATAATGAAATGGTGAGAGAAATAGATTTGGGACTTTAAAAATGGTTTCAGATAAACACTGAGTTAGGATTGGTTGGAATGGGAGGTGGGGGGAAGATATCCAGGCCTGGATATTTCCCCCCCCCCCCCTCCCCCATGACAACAATTTTTTTGTCAAACATTTGACACTAATTGATAATGGTGAAAGAAATAGATTCGGGCCTTTAAAAATGGTTTCGGATAAACACTGAGTTAGGGTTAGTTGGAATGGGAGGTGGGAGGGAAGATATCCAGACCTGGATATCTTCCCCCCAACCATGACAAAAACTTTTTTGTCGAACATTTGACACTAATTGATAATGAAATGGTGAGAGAAATAGATCTGGGACTTTAAAAATGGTTTCGGATAAACACTGAGTTAGGGTTGGTTGGAATGGGAGGTGGGAGGGAAGATATCCAGGCCTGGATATCTTCCCCCCCCCCACCATGACAAAAAATTGTTTGTTGAACATTTGACACTAACTGATAATGAAATGGTGAGAGAAATAGATTTGGGACTTTAAAAATGGTTTTGGATAAACACTGAGTTAGGATTGGTTGGAATGGGAGGGAGGGGGGAAGATATCCAGGCCTGGATATCTTCCCCCCACCCCCACCATGACAAAAAAATTTTTGTTGAACATTTGACACTAATTGATAATGAAATGGTGAGAGAAATAGATTTGGGACTTTAAAAATGGTTTCAGATAAACACTGAGTTAGGATTGGTTGGAATGGGATCTGGGAGGGAAGATATCCAGGTCTGGATATCTTCCCCCCCCCCCAACCATGACAAAAAATTTTTTGTTGAACATTTGACACTAACTGATAATGAAATGGTGAGAGAAATAGATTTGGGACTTTAAAAATGGTTTCAGATAAACACTGAGTTAGGATTGGTTGGAATGGGAGGGGGGGGGGGGGAAGATATCCAGGCCTGGATATCTTCCCCCATCCATGACAAAAACTTTTGGGTCAAACATTTGACACTAATTGATAATGAAATGGTGAGAGAAATAGATTTGGGACTTTAAAAATGGTTTCGGATAAACACTGAGTTAGGGTTGGTTGGTATGGGAGGTGGGGGGGGGGGGGGGTTGATATCCAGGCCTGGATATCTTCCCCCCCCCACCATAACAAAAAAAATTTTGTCGAACATTTGACACTAATTGATAATGAAATAGTGAGAGAAATAGAGTTGGGACTTTAAAAATGGTTTCGGATAAACACTGAGTTAGGGTTGGTTGGAATGGGAGGTGGGGGGGGGGAAGATATCCAGACCTGGATATCTTCCCCCCCCCCCCCCCACCATGACAAAAAAATTTTTGTTGAACATTTGACACTAACTGATAATGAAATGGTGAGAGAAATAGATTTGGGACTTTAAAAATGGTTTCAGATAAACACTGAGTTAGGATTGGTTGGAATGGGAGGTGGGGGGGAAGATATCCAGGCCTGGATATCTTCCCCCCCCCATGACAACAATTTTTTTGTCAAACATTTGACACTAATTGATAATGGTGAAAGAAATAGATTTGGGCCTTTAAAAATGGTTTCGGATAAACACTGAGTTAGGGTTAGTTGGAATGGGAGGTGGGAGGGAAGATATCCAGACCTGGATATCTTCCCCCCAACCATGACAAAAACTTTTTTGTCAAACATTTGACACTAATTGATAATGAAATGGTGAGAGAAATAGATCTGGGACTTTAAAAATGGTTTCGGATAAACACTGAGTTAGGGCTGGTTGGAATGGGAGGTGGGGAGGAAGATATCCAGGCCTGGATATCTTCCCCCCCCCCACCATGACAAAAAATTGTTTGTTGAACATTTGACACTAATTGATAATGAAATGGTGAGAGAAACAGATTTGGGACTTTAAAAATGGTTTCGGATAAACACTGAGTTAGGATTGGTTGGAATGGGAGGGAGGGGGGAAGATATCCAGGCCTGGATATCTTCCCCCCACCCCCACCATGACAAAAAAATTTTTGTTGAACATTTGACACTAATTGATAATGAAATGGTGAGAGAAATAGATTTGGGACTTTAAAAATGGTTTCAGATAAACACTGAGTTAGGATTGGTTGGAATGGGATCTGGGAGGGAAGATATCCAGGTCTGGATATCTTCCCCCCCCCCCCCCCCCCCCCCCCCAACCATGACAAAAAATTTTTTGTTGAACATTTGACACAAATTGATAATGAAATGGTGAGAGAAATAGATTTGGGACTTTAAAAATGGTTTCGGATAAACACTGAGTTAGGATTGGTTGGAATAGGAGGTGGTGGGGGGGGGGGGGGGGGGGAGATATCCAGCCCCCCCCCCCCCCCCCCCACCATGACAAATAAAATTTTGTCAAACATTTGACATTAATTGATAATGAAATGGGAGAGAAATAGATTTGGGGCATAAAAAATGGTTTTGGATCAACACTGTGTTCTCTTGCACACTGCATGCATTCATAAACCATGCTTTAGCTGATAACTGATAGCAAGCCAAATACAATGTATATGGTTATACATTTATACAGTAACATAGAAGCATTTGTGATGATAGGAAATGGAGAAAGGTACTCTTTGTTGAAGCAAGTGGCAAGATGCTGGCGTATTTTTTTAGTACAAAATTGTCGTCCCACAATGTCACCATTTAAAATATGAAAGGCATGAGCAACAGCAAATAGTCCACAGTCTGAGGTGATTGTCTGCCTAATTGTTTCTGGAAAAACAACTTTCACTCTGCTGGTTCTCATGAGGTCTCTCAGAAGTTTTTTCATTGAAGTGGGGAGTGATCTACATAAACTGTCGTAGAAGCCCTGAAGCGCAACCAATGGTGCTCACAGTAACCCAATGGTTTCCACCAGTATTTAAAATCTGAACAAATTCACGTGTAGGAATGTCAAATGAAGTTGAGGAGAAGATGGCACACTTTTTATCCCCATTTCATTGTCATTTTTGTCATAGGTCGGTTACTGGGTGGGGGCAAGATATCCAGGATGGTCTTGATAAAAAAAAGAAATTCTGCAAAAACTCTTTTCTCACCATTTCATCATCAATTAATGTCAAATTAATCAAAAAAATTTTATGGGTGGGGTTAAGATATCCAGGGTGTGGGGAGATATAGTAGGACCCCCCCCCCCCCAGAAGGGGGGGGTATCCAGGGGGGGGATATCCTGTTACACCGGTACTAGAAAAAATCATCTGGCATGGGCAACTGAGTTAAAAATAATTAAATAACTTAATTGCTCTGTAGTGTTAACTAGCTATATATGCTAATTAAATCCTCCTTTAAACAACTTTGGGCAGGTTAGCACCTCAAGCCCCATGGGGTCTCTTGTTATTATTAGCAAAGAAAAATTCACTCGAGTTAAAAAAAAACAGCCTGGTCTGACAATTCCAGGTTGGTCTTCCACTACGTGCAGTACATTTTCTTATAATGACAAGCCTTACAGAGGCAAAAAAAAACTTGACCATGCATCAGTGATATATAACCCTTGTCTTTTTTCATATTTTTTTTATATCACAACCTGTTGCTCAGAGATTTTTGATGCTGTGCTTTCAATCTTTCTACATTAATCAGACATTAGTCCACAATTCGGTGACACCCCAACCATGGAGGACTATTATCGGATCATTGACGGTCGGTGTTGCACTTGTTTTTTGTGTGTGGGGGAGTGCTTTAAAATGAGTTTTGAATAATTTTGGGTGATTTGAGAGAAAAAAGTCAATCCATTGACCTGAAATCGAAATGCATCAAAACTCATTTTAAAGAGTAGGGAAAAAAAAATCACCCAATGGACCCTGAACCTCAACCCCTCCTCAATTAAAAATATGACATCACACAATAAGAGTTTAAATGCAGAGGTTTTTTTGCTGCCTGCCCCCCAAAATAGAGGTTTAAAATTCCAGGTCTTGGAAAAATGTATAACTTCATTCTTCTGTAGAGTTAACTAGTGATAGGTACTGAATGTGACCTTAAATCCCTCTTTGAACGACTTTCTAAGGTACCTAATTGTACGGTTTCAGTGTATATGTTACCAAAATGACCATGTCATTTGCAAATAGTGTTGTTGAGCGTTAAAATTATATGACATTTGGAAAAAATGTCATATAAGTTTAACGCTTAACAACACTATTTGCAAATGACATGGTCATTTTGGTAACATATACACTGAAACCATACAATTAGGTACAGGCTGGCAGGTCCATGGGTTCATAAGCATCACCCTTTTAACTGGTTGAGTGCTAGAAGACACTGTTAGGGATTTCAGAAAAATGAGGGTACCAGCAGAGTAAAAGCCAACATTTTCCTTTCTCATGTTTCATATTCAGTCAAACACAAATAATATTTTGTTTATAAATATTTGTTTTATGACAAATTATTGGAGAGTGCCTGTGGGCATTCTCCAATAATTTGTAATAATACAAATTCAGACCTCCAAAAATAATTTAGCCCTCAACCAGTTAAGAACAATGGACATTTGCATCTTGATTTTGGACAGATGAACACCGGATACAGTCAGCACTGGTTCATGATCATGCCTTGTTAACCTGAACCAGTCATCCATAGAATTGAATCCATGGAAAGATTACCACTAGTGGTCCTGAAATCATTAAGTTCATGATTTTAGTTCAAAACTGTAACACAAACAGCCTCCTGTATCTAACAATATGGTAAACCAAGAGAGGTCTTACAGATGGGGAAGTGGTCCATTGTAGCAGTAAACTTAATTAATTATTAAATTTTTGGTTGAGTACTGATTTTTTTAGCATTCTCCATATATGTACATTCATGTAATTGACATACAGTAGAACCTGTCTTGAGAGACCGTGCTTTCGACCACACAAAAGTGGTCTCTCAAGACGAATGTTGGAAAGAATGGTACAGGAAAAAAATGGCAAACTTTTTGACACCCTAGGAAAAAATGGCACGCATGGGAGGAAAAAACGCCACTGGAAAAAATGGCACACTTTCCTATCACCTAGGAAAAAATGGCACAATTGGTAGGAAAAAATGGTACATGCCATTTAAATATAAAAACACAAAATTAACAACTTTTTTTTTATTTCTGGAAGAAGAGGTGAAACAATAGCACAAATGTAATCCATCATCAAAGCACGTGTTTTTGTGGGTTTTAAAACAAAGCATTAATACATATTTTCTAATTTACCTCAGATCAGAAATTTACATATTTACAAATTTTTGGTAGTTTCCAAGAAATGATGACAGGAGTTGGAATTACCAACAAAAAATGGTACAGTGGAATCCTGTTAATTGAATAGCCACTTTTCCATTGAAAATTATTCAGTTAACAGGCATATTCAATTAACAGGGATTGTTTCACTTTCCTGTATTCTGAGATAAACTTAGAATTTGTTCTATTATATCTTGTTTGACAGAGCTCAATGAGCTCTGTCAAACAAGATATAATAGATTAAATGCCTGTATTGGATTACTGAGGCCAAATAGGTCTATAAACAAAGGAAAACTGGGACGAGTCAGGGTAATTTCTCGACAGGTTACAAGATTTTTTATTCAATTAACAGGAGTTTACACTATAACCTATATTCAATTAATAATAAATAACAGTAATTGTGTTGCACAATACTTTAAGCTTCCATACAAGCCAACTCAAACACTAAGCTTAAGGTACTATAAGACAGAGTTTATAAAACAATATTTATAATTATTAAAAGAATATTGGGGAACAAATACTGATACTTTTCTTTGAAAAAGCAAATAAATAATGATAAAGTGTGCCATTTTTTCCAGTGCCATTTTTTCTTAGATAACTGTAGAAATGTGTCATTTTTTCCTGCGCCATTTTTTCCACCCCCCTGAAAAAACAGCATTTTTGGTGCGCCATTTTTTCCTAGTAAGTAAAAAAAGTGTGCCATTTTTTCCTGTGCCATTTTTTCAGGGCACCCTCAAGACAGGTGGTCTCTCATAACAGGTTTCAGGTTTTCTCAAGTCAGTGAATAACCAACCACAAAATTACTTTGTAGTTGTTCTTTTTTATGAAGTTTTTGTAACAAACTGAAATGTACCATTATAAAAATTATAAAAATAAATTAGTGTTGAAAATCTTCTTTCAACACAAATTTATTTTTATAATCCTATCTGTCACATTTCAGGTGTGTATGAAATTGTTTAAATGCAATAATCCTAATCTTTTCACAGGGGTTTTATAAAAACATCTCAATCTTTAATGAGTTTTGTAACTGAATAGCAATTGAAACCCAATTGAGAGCTTTTAATACTTTTAATTATGTTAGTATAACCACAATGGATTTTCCAAATTCCAGAACAGGTAAAAAGTTTTTGTCATGGTTTCAGTCTTCAAAGGGGCGGTCTCTCAAGACAGGTCCATTATGGCATAAAAATACAAGTTGTTACCAGGTCACAGTCACACTTCTGACTTCAGAGTGTGAGCACCTCAGCAGCAACATCATGGGAGCACTGGAACTACCAGCAAGGCTGCAAAACACCATTTCAGCTCTGGGCATCTCTCGTCCCACCACCTGGACTATCCAGGAGAAGGGCGAGAGCGTCTATCTGACACTGGAATTCTCCACAGAAAAAAAGATTGCATCACCCCCCCAAGGGTAGAGGTAGTACCTTTGGTGAGAGGATCCCCTCTCACACTGGTCCTCACCCAAGGGGGTCTGGAGGTCCTGAAAGGGGAAGGAAACTGAGAAGAAAGAGCCCCTCCACCAAGCGGAGGGATGCCCGATGCTTGGAGGCATTCTTAGAGATGAAGAAAAAGGACGGTGAGGAAAAGAAAGAGCCAGAGGTGGCCACCACTTCCCCCTCCCACTCCCATAGACAGCCCCATCCAAATGCCGGCTTCCCAGCCGTTGTTGTCAGATGTGGAAGAGTATGTGGAGACTGAGGTGGAAATGGAAGCTGCCCTCTTGCCTCTTCCTGATCCCCACTCGCCTCTTCCTTCTAAACCAAAATGCCAGGACGCGGACGACAGGCTGGACAACATCATACGGGAAAACAAGATACAAGGGGACCTTCACAAGCAAGAGATGGACAAGAATTACCAACTATTCCTCCAACAAGTCGAAGAAACCAAAAAACTAATAGACGTCAGAAACCTACAACAAAAGCCTCAACAATCACCCATAACCACTCCAGACTCGGCTAGGACCAGACCCTATAAACCTCACCATTCACCATCAAGCAGCCCACCAACAACACCAACTACCACTGTCTCTCCTTCCAAACCTCCACCTCTGAAAAAGAAGCAGAAAAGACATAAGCGCTGCTAACAACCCACAACTTCTCCTCCTTTACCACGGTCTGACACTTCAAAATTCTACAGCTAAAGAGCGTTGAAAGGGGCTTGCACCCCAAACTGTCCCTGCGAGCCTTCAGCGCGTGAAACCATTTGATTCGGATGGTCTCTTAAGACAGGTGGTCTCTCAAGACAGGTGGTCTCCCATAGCAGGTCCATTATAGAGTAAAACCAAACGGTGCTTGGCAGATGTGGTCTCTCAAAACAGGTGGTCTCTCAAGACAGTGGTTTCTCAAGACAGGTTTTACTGTAATGCCTAATAAAGGCAGATAGGGCCTACTTACAGACTACAGTACAACAAGAAATTGTCATTTTGTGCTGTCTCAAAACCTTAAATTATGTAAAAAGACATTTACCTGCAGTCATTTAAGCTGCTTGGAAATATTCTCTGAAGGCCCTAAAACCTATTGGTACAGTCAATCAGAGTTTCCCCCTCTGTGGGTTGGGGTGGGGTGGGGGGTGGAGGTCACGCTTTTCAATATCCACCACTAATTGGAATTTCTTTAGATCTACACCCGCCCCCCCCGCCCCCCCCCTCTCTCCATTGAAAACTTCCTAGCTATGTCCCTGATTGACAGTAGTATACATTAATATTTGTTCAAGTTATCACACTAAGAAGTTGAAAATGCACAAAAATGAACTTATCAAGGGCCATAACTCTGTTCAGTATGATCAAATTGCACCAGTTTTCAAACTCATTCAAAACATTGTCAAGCAAGTCTCATATCCTAAATCCATTAATATTTGTTCAAGTTATCGCTCCCGGAGATAGAGCAGATAGGATATAAAACATGAAAAAAATACAACAAAAATGGCTGCCATTCAGCCATCTTTAACTTTTTTTCTACAAAATATTTTCGTAATGTCTGATTAATGTTAAAAATTTGAAACACCAACATCCAAATATCTCTGAGATAGAGGTGGCAATGTATAAAAATCTGAAAAAATTACAACAAAAATGTCTGCCATTCAGCCATCTTTAGCTTTTTTTTTTCAACAAAATTTGATGTGCTCCATGTTTCAAAATGTCTGATTAATGTTCAAAATTTGAAACACCAATACTGAACCATCTCGGAGACACTGATGGTAAAAGGATAGAAAGACAAACAGACAAACAGACAGATGGAGTGCAATCTATTAGTCCCCACACTGTAACCCCTGGGGGACTAAAAACAAACCAATAGACCCCACGGCATCCCATGGGGTCAATGGGGCAAACTTCTTCCTTTTTGGGGGGCATAAAATCTCTCAAAATCATTCAAAACTCATTTTAAAACAAATTAAAATATTCACTAAATGGATCTCATCATCCCAGGCTTGAAGTCATCTGGTAGGCTCCATTTGAACAAACATTAATTGTATCCACACACATTTACATCTGACTAAATTTGTCCACAATAAGCCCCATCACTCATCAGCAGAATTCATGTTCACAATCGAATTGTAAATTCCCCATTGGATTCTATGTTAAATTTCAAACCCAGCTGGTACCCCTCTCCTAAAATCAGTTGAGCGTAATCTCTTGAACAAACCTTAATCTAGAATTCATAGTAATGCTATATACCAATTACCAAAAGATTTTGCTTGGAGGATCGGAAAAATATTTTTGAAGAATATTTCCCATATTAAACTAAGTTAAAATTCTGGCTCCCAAAAGCAACCCAAATATGAACTCAGGGACCTGATTTGAACAAACCTGAATCTGACCTTCCTAAGGATGTGGTACACCAAATATCAAAAGATTCTGACTTGACTAGTGGATGTGAAAGAGAAGAATTTCAAAGAATGTTTCTCATATTGCACTAAACTCCCACAGAGAGCCCAAATATGAAACCAGGGACTTCATTTGAAGAAACTTGAATCTGACTCCCATAAGGAATCTGTATACCAAATATCAAAAATTTCTGAATGGTTGATCTGAAGAGGAAAATTTTGCACTAAAATATTGCACTGTAAGTTAAATAGACAGAGTGGCATTGGTGATCGAACTGTCATTTTTTATCGCACGACATCGATTTGGGTGGAGGGAAAATATTGAACCACAAGCTGAAGGCCCAAATCCCTCCACCCAAATCAATCGAGTAAAGTAAAGAATATATTCCTAATGTTGCACTAAGCAAAAATATAGGAACCCAGGGATGTTATTTGACAAAAAAGTGAATCTGTTCCCCTAAAGATGCTGCATACAAAACATCAAAAGATTCCAAGAGGGAGATCTGAAGAGGAATTTTAAAGATTTTTCCTCATATTTCACGAAGTTAAAATTCAGGGTCCCACAGGGACTTGGTTTGAACAAACTACAATCTGACCCACCCGTTAAGCATGTTGCATACAGATATCAAAAGATTCTGACTAGGGGTTTTGGAGAAGAAGTTTTTAAAGAATATTCCTCATATAGCATTGAGATAAAATTTGGACTGCTGTAGGGAGCACAGATATGAATCAAGGGATGTGATCTGAACAAATTGCAATCTAACCACCTTAAGGATATCATATACCCAACACCAAAAGATTTTGACCTGTGGATCAGGAAATTTTTTTTTGTTCAAATTATTCCTCATATTGCACAAATATATGGAGTCCAAACATTAACCTATTGACTTGGTTTGAACAAACTTAACTCTGATTCCCCCCGGCACCACTTAAGGATGCTGTGAACCAAATATCAAAAGAATCTGACATGCGGTTCTGCAGAAGATTTTGAAAGAATATCCCCCATATGGCACCAAGTTAAAATTTTTTAAGATTATTCTTCATATTGCTCTAACAAACATAGTTCTGCTCCTAGAAAAAAAAATCATTGCCCCCCCCCCCCCCCCCCCCCCCCCACACCCACCCAAGGATGTTGTATACCAAATATCAAAAGATTCTCACTGGTGGTTCTGGAGAAAGAGATTTTTAAAGAATATTCCTCAAATTGCACTAAGTGGGGTTCTGGAGAAGATTTTTAAAAAATATTTCTCATATAGTGTGATGTTAAAAATCAGGCTGCCAGTAGGATCCCAAATATGAAACATGAACCAAGAGACATAATTTGAACAAACTTATCCCTTTGAATCCAGCTCGTATCTTCCATATCAGTTCAATGGCAGCAATTAGAAGAGTCCATATTCATTTTTTTAGAGTAGACCAATCAATATTTACAATGTGCAGCCCAAAGGCTGCACATTGAAAATATTGATTGGTATACCCCACACATTCACTTAGCAGCTATCTGCTTTATGAATCCAGGTCATATCACGATCCTGGACCAAAAAAGTGGTCTTTCAGGTTCAAAGAGTTCAAATTTCCCCACCATTAAAGCACTGAAACCCTAAGTAATCAACATAAAAAGTGAAAAAAGCAATCTGCTGGGATGCTGGTGGGTGGAAAGTTATCTAAGATCAGACAAGGACTGATAAAATTCAAGGCGGTTTCGCAATATAGTTCAGAATTTTTCAAGGCCCTACAATGGCCAAATTCAAGGCCCAGCCTTCACTAGTCCTAACTAGGATTTCTAGTCATATTCCCTCCTCCCAATTTCCTACAAGGGAAGTGGGAGGGGAGGGGGGGGGGGGGGTGTAATGGCCAGAGGGGGCTAGTTAGGACTATGTATTCACAAATTGTGGCAAATAAAACTATATAGTTATGATTACATGCTTTGTTAGCATTTTTATTTCCTGAATATTCAAGGTGGGTCTCCAGGCACATTTTCCAGGATTTCAAGGCTTGAATGATCCTTAATCAAATTCAAGGCCATTCCTTGAATCCAAGGCCCCCTGGGAACTGTGGGTTCACAATTCACCTTGTGATTTACAGCAGAAAACCTTCTGTAGCAGCAGAGTACACAGAGCACAAGAGATTGCCATCCCAAAATACACTACAGTCAGGGACATGACTAGAGGTTTCCGATTGGGGGGGGGGGGGGGGGGTAGAGTAGTGAATTTCCAACTAGAGGGAGGGACTGGGAGGAGAAAACCCCCTCCCAGTCCCTATCCCTAGTTGGAAATTCACTACCGAGAAAACTTTTGAAAATGAAGCCATGAAAGGGGGCATAAAATTGATTCTAGTGACTGAAATGCCAACACATATATGATAGAATTATCAGGTTATTATTATTTGGTATTATTCTGTGAATTGAATATGTGCTAAACAAATGCTCAAGCTCAAACATGATGTGATTTTCTTGAAGTGCATTTCAAAGATTTTGTTTTTATTATGAAAAGTAAATGTCCTATAAAAATCTAATACTGACTGACATCATGCAAACTTATGTAGCTCGATATTGCGAACACTGTAGTTGTAAATAGTAACAGCAGGAATTTTTGCCGATTTGAAACGGAGGAAGTAAAGGAGACATCAGCATCACCAAAGAAGCTCTAAAATCGAGATAAATGGAATTTCCAACTACTCATGACTTGCCCACAAAATTTCCAACAATCAGAAATTTTGGCCAGGATTGGGGGGTGGGGGGTCTCCCCCCCCCCCCACACACACACACACCCCTATCGCCACATCCCTGACTACAGTACTGTGACCACAAAAGTGGACTGGGTCATGTTCCTGTTGAAATTATCTTTCCGATTTTCTCCCCACAGCACTATAGAATCTAACCTGCTGGAAATGAAATGCAACAACATTGAATCTGTGATGCTATTTTCATTTGTTTTGTTCTTTTATTCAGTCTTGATTCCATAATATTTTATTTACAAAGTTTCAACCATGTACCTCTGTTACAAGCTTATTACAATCTGATAAAGAAAAGTATCACTTTTGTGATTCCAGGGCTGTATGCTCCAAGTGACATGTTAACGGTTTTCAAGCAGTGGCTGGATCCTAGTATTAGCTTAACCCAATAACACAGCATATCAAAATGTATTATTCTAATTGTTTTTTTAAATATTTTTTTCCAAAAATTTCAACAAAACCATATAATGTGACCCCTTTGATGAGCATGTTCCAATGAGGGGTTACATGGGTTTGTTTTTTTTTTTGTTTTTTTTTCAACTGCTTAATTTGTAAATTACGTAACCTGATGCGGACAATTCGTTAGGTAAACAGGCCTGGCATTCTGAAAAAAGCAGGAGGGCAAAAAATCGCTCTCCTCAATCAGCTTAGAAGAGCAATTAGCTTTACACAGCATTTTAAGTATCCAGTTGAACGAACTCATTGAAACTGAAACCAACAGACTACATCAGTGATTTTATTAACTTTAATAAGGTAAAGCGAAATCTCTTAGACATCTAGATGTCTCACTCAACAACCGAACACACACTTGACAAGACCTGTGTGTGTACCCAGACCTGTTGTCCAAGAAAGTCATACGCCTACCACTACCACCTTCAACCCCCCAAGGGGGGTTGAAGGTGGTAGTAGTAGGCGTATGACTTTCTTGGACAACAGGTCTGCTTGAATCTACAGTCACATCCTGGTGCAAGTGCTTCAAGTGACAGGATAGTAGTAATGGTAGTATATTATAGTGCCAATATTCCTTGAATAATTACCCCTCAAACTGTGATGTCAGTTGTTGAACTTGAAACTGACAGAAAAAAAAAAATTGCTGTGACCCATTTTGCTTCAAATGATTGCAACTGTGTTTGGGTATGGTTGCAGCCATTACCTTTTACCACTAAACCACTTTCAAAATGAAATTACGTGATTTTATGTGACTTCGAAGTTAAATTACATTTTTGCTTTACAACAAAAATTTAATGTGAGCATAATACATGTAATCTCAATCATCCCAGACCAAAATATTTAGGAGGGCAATTTTTCGCTCTCCTTAATTCTTTCAGGGGGGCAGTAAGGAGAGCTAAAAAATCGCTCTCCTGAAATTGCCAAGCCTGGGTAAAGGGTGACTGTGAAGTAACTCAATATAGAAACTGTGAATCATTAAACCAGACCCATCTCCTCATCCTTAATTACATGTATTATAATTGTGAACATCATTGTGTGAATCAGAAACACAATCATCAACAAGAGGTCCCAAACCTTACTTCCATGAGATTGAGACAGATATACCGCCTACGACAAACACTCCTGAAGTGACTACTGTTTCAATGAATATGAGGGTTTTTTTTCTTTTTTTCATTTACACAATTGTGCATATTCCTGTTGCTTATTTTTTTGTAAATCACCTATGTGAATACACAACTGTATCGATTATCACTGTACATTTCTAATGTAATACTATATCTGAATAAAAAAAAAAAAAAAAAAAAAAAAGAAGAGGTCCCAAAAGGAATTGAGGCACCCACCTGACCAAAGTTGTTTAAAGAAGGATTTAATTACCATCTATGGCTAGTTAATGCTACAGAGGAATGAAGTTATTTAATTATTTATAACTCTGCTGTCCATGCCAGATGATCTTTTTCTAGTAATGGGATATTTCAACAGAAAAAATGCCCAGATTTTCAGTAATGGAAAACTAGAGAGTTCAAATATCAACCCAGGGACTTGACTGGAACAAACTTGAAGGATGTTGTATACCAAATATCAAAACATTCTGGTGGTTCTGGAGAAGATTTTGATAATATTACAAATTTTGAAATTTGCCCCCCCCCCCCTCCCCCCCATAGCGAACACAAATATCAACCCAGAGACTTTATTTCAACAAATTGAATCGGACCCCTCAAAGGATGCTGTATACTAAAATCAAAAGATTCTGATTGTATCTTAAACCTTTACCCAAAGAATCGACCACATCCCCCCTATAATATGCAAATTCAACAGCTGAAAAAATTTTATTTTCCCCAAAATTTCAACAAAACCAAATCATGTGCCCCCTCTTTGGAACGAGGTCGTCCAGCTCATTCAAATGAGGGTTCACATGCTCTGTTTTTTTTTAAATTTTGGGGAAAAATTTAAAAAATGATATTTAAAATAACAAATTTAGATATCGTCTGCATTGGGTAAAGGGTTAAGAAGCAGATTTTTAAAGATTATTTCTCATATTGGACGAAGATAAAATTTGGGCTCCAATAGGGAGCCCAAATATTAACAATGGAACAAACTTAGATCTGACCTACCTGAGGATACTATTTATTTATTTATTTATTTATTTATTTATTTATTTATTTATTTATTTATTGGTGTTTAAGGTCATATATGTATGCATAATGGCTAATCATGACCGTGACAGTTTTATGGGTGGAGGAAGCCAGAGTACCCAGAGAGAACCACAGAGCAACGACGAGCAGCTGCCAGCTCCCCAACATCGTAACTCCTCACTGCAGCACAGGCAATGTTAGATTGGTTGAAAACATGCGTACCATCGCCGTGCAGTACGCCTTAGTAAACAGCGCCATGGTGGCCCCATCTGGACAGTCGGGATTAAGTGCCTTGCTGATGGACACAACGTGGGAGTCCAAATCGATCGCTCAGACGGTCATCCATCCAAGGACTAACCGGGCTCGACATTGCTTAACTTCGGTGATCCGACGAGAACTGGTTACCACAACACCACTGCACCCCGGGATTCTATATACAAAATATCAAAAGATTCTAACTGGTGGATCTGAAGAAGAAGATTTTTAAACATTATTCCTCATATTGTATAAAGTTAAAATTTGGGCTCCCTTAAGCGCTCAATTTGAACAAACCTGAATCTGCCCCCCCCCCCCACACCCACCCCCACCCCCTGACTGAGATGTTGTATACCAAATATGAAAAGATTCTGACTGGTGAATCTGAAGAAGGTTTTTGAAGAAATTTCCTCATACATGTATCACACTAAGCTAAAATTAAATTTGGGCTACCATAGGGATATTAACCCAGGTACCCTATTTGAACAAACTTGAATCCTCCCCCCCCCCCCCCCCCCCCAAGATGTTGTATACCAAATATCAAAAGATTCTATTGATGGTTCTGGAAGAAGATTTTTTTTAATTGTGGAAAACATTTTACTGATGCTATCGGAGAAATGCCTCTGTGGTGCCCCTTGTGGCAATTTTATTTGTATGAACTTGAATTGACATATGATAAGGAATATGCATATAAGGAACATGTACATAAGGAATATGTATATCAAATTTGGTTCAATTCGGTCCTGTGGTTTATGATGATAAGTCGATAATGTAAACTTCACACTGGAAGGGAGGACAGATGGATGGATGGATGGATGGATGCACAGACAGCTGGATGGACAGACAACAGACAGAAAGTGATCACTTAAGCTCACCCTGACTTTCAGTCAGGTGAGATAAAAAATATTAGTTCACACTTGAATCTGTTTCAAGGGTGCCGGAAGCATCCACGAACAAGCAGGGCAGGAGTATCAAAAAGGGCACTTGACCCTGAGTTAAGACTGGGAGTTACCTATCATATATTGTAATCCAACACCAATAGTATTGACACTATATACATATATTATGATCCCCACCCCACCCCACCCCACCCCCACCTGGCATTGGCACACATAAAGTGCTCCACAGGTAGTCCAAATATGACTCCAGGGACTTGATCTGAGCAAACTTCAAGCTGGCTCACAGTCCCCCACCCACATGTAAACCCCCACCCCTACCCCCTGCTCACCCCAGCCCCCTTTAAAGATGCAGTATACCAAATATCAAAATATGTTTACTGGTAGATCGGAATAAGATTTTTAAATAAATTTCCACCTATTGCACCGAGTTAATATTTGGGTTCCCACAGGGAGCCCACTTATGAACTGAGGGACTTGTTTTGAACAAGCCTGAATCTTACCCCTCTAAGGATGTTGTATACCAAGTATCAAAATATTCTGATTGGCAGTTCTGGAGAAGAATATCTTTTCATTCAAATTTGTAAAAGAATTTGTGGATGCTAACAGAATTATGCCCCTTGTGGTGTCCCCTGTGGGTCGAGCAGCTTTATTTAACAAACTTGAATTGACATATCATAAGGAATATGCATATCAAATTTGGTTCAATTTGGCCAAGTAGTTTATGATGGACAGACGAGATGGATGGACAATGTGCGGAAAGCTATCACTAAGCTCCCTTTGAGCTTACTCAGGAGAGCTAACAAGGCTTTTAAATCCTCTGAACACTTTTCCACAATGCCAGTAGAAATTTAACCAATTCAATCTTGTTTGACCGTTGGAGCTCTGTTTAACAAGAATGAAATGATTAAATTCCTAGCCACATTATGGGAAAATTTACAGCTTGAAATTTAAGTATTTTGACATTTTCAAAGAATGCTCCTCATTAAAAATTTCGGTTCCCACAGGGGGGAGGATGTTGTATACTAAATATCAAAAAATTCTGACTGGTGAATCTGAAGAAGACGATTTTCAAAGAATATACCTCATATTGCACCAAGTTAAAATTTGAGGTACCCCAGGAAGTCCATATATGAATCTGGGGTCTTGATTTGAACAAAGTGGAATCTGACTCCCCTAAGGATGCTGTGTGACTGAAAACTAAAAGATTTTGACTGTTGGATCTGAAGAAGATTCTGAAAGAATTTTTCTCATACTGCACCAAGTTAAAATTTTAGCTCCAAATATGAACCTTGATTTGAACAAACTTGAATGTGATCCTCATAAGGATGTTGTGTATCAAATATCAAAAGGCTGTGACTAGTAGGTCTGGAGAAGAGGATTTTTCAGTCTTGAAAATATGCTGATTGATTCGGTATTTTTTATATTACCCATATGCTATCCAGCAATATTTTGCATTCATTCAGTTCTATTGATTCATACCAAATGGTTTGGGAAATATGGGTTCCCAAAGGGATGTGGGATTTTATATTATTTTTTTTGTGTGCATAATCAAATTCTTATGACCCAATAATACCCAACAATACCACATACCAAATTTGATTAAAATCGGCTCAGAGAACTTTAGATGGCCCAAACATCTTGCTCCTCAAATTACAGAGGCAAATATTGTCCTACAAACTTTGAACAAACTTTATTCTATGCCTCAAAAGGAAGCCCAGTACTAAATATCAGGTCACTGTGCTGATCAGTTCATGAGAAGATTTAAATAAAAAATGTTGGAGTATTTTTCCCAAACCCCTACCTACCTATGGGGAAGAGCAACTTGATTAGAAAAAAATCAAAAGTAAAAAAAAAAAAATCAAAATTTCAAATTTCAGTGAGATCAGTTCAGGAGTTTTGGAGGAGAGCCATGAATACCATGCCAGAAGGATGACAGATGAAAAGTGATCATTATAGCTCACCCTGACTTCTATTATCAGCCCGAAATACAGTAATCAGCCCATGAGCTGTTATTCATTCCTCATGGGCCATTAATAAACCATGGTGCCTGACAACATCATGTTATTACTATGGGCCAAAAGTGAGCAGTGGGCCATTAATGAATTTTTTCTCATTAAGGGCATGCCTCATTCCAGTTGCCTGATACAACGAATTATGAAGTTTTTATCATTTGGATAAAATGTTGTTTATCTACAAGAGAACACCCAAATAATAAAGTGGTAATAAGTAATAGTTACTAACTGAGCTGTTGGTATTCATGAATTTGAACAACCTGCCAATGTGCGGTATGTGACGCCGAGCCACGAAGCGGTAAGGTGTTACTACACATTGGCATGTTGTTGATATTCATGAATACCGACAGCGAGGTTAGTAACTTACTTACACGCCAATTCACAGAATGCACAGACCTAGGTATGGTAAGTGAGTACAGGTGTTCAAGTGACGTGACATCTAGTCTATTGTTCTTTTGGGTATTTCAGTCTCTTACAAGCCCGGAAAAGACAAAGGAAATGGTGTGTAAAATATATGAAGAAAACAGAACTTCAGTAAGCAAGCAATGCTCCACTTCCAGTGATTACCACCAGTGAGGACAGAAAAAGTTCAGACCCCAATAGATATTGTCTCATTCCTACAAAATAATATGGCACTGAAACTGTTAAAACCTGAAATCTGATCTGACACCAAAAGGGAAAGCAGAGATATTTAATAGTATAAAAGGCAACCAGATAAATAATGTGGATCAAAACATCTACGCCTTCTCTGATTGACACATCCTATTTTCATCAATATTGGACAAAGGCTTTCATAACTGACTGATATCTACAACTCCACAGGTAACTATGATGAAGTTTCTCTAATATTTATTTATTTATTTGTTTATTTATCCATTGGTGCTTAAGGTCACTTTCAGATAAATAGTGACCACAACATAGGCATAAAGTCAAGATTTTAGAAGACTTCCATCCAAGGCAATTGTGGCCGGATCTTAATTTACCAGTTAAATAAAACTTGTTTACCACAGTAAACAAGCACTGCTTCACTTCCCAGAATTCCCACAGGGAATTCAGTTTCATCAACAATGTTTTATTATACCAGACAACCAGCAACATTTTTAAAATAGTGACAATGGGCCATCAAGTGCACCCAGATTGAATTTTTGTCAGAGGTAATTTGTATCAACCGCTAAAATTTGAGCTGAAAAAACTGATATGCATTACTCAGTTGAAAATAACAAGAGGGTAATGCACATCAATTTGTATTTTAGGGCTATATTTTTTCCTTAACACTTGTGGATCAGAGATGCTTGGAGAATGAACTTTAAAATTTGGTATGTTGTTCAGATATAATGTGATGTCGGAACAATGTACAAAATTTTAAAGTTCATTCTCAAAACATCTTTGAACCACAAGTTTTAATGAAAAAATGTAGCCCTAAAATACAACTAAATTGGTCACCAAATAGCCATTTTGAATTTTTCTTCAATAAACCGTCAATAATTTTTTAAAATTATATCATAATGCACATAAATACAACATTGATTAAAAACATAAGAATGAAATTTGTTGGTTAGATAGACAGAGAGACATTTCCATGTTCAAAAAGATACTTCCCAACCCTCTTGAATTTTCCGACAAAAATATTGACATGCATCATCTTCTTGTTGTACCTGAACAGTATATAAACTTTCAAAGTTCAATCTCAAGGTGTCGCATAGTGTTTCTCAATTTATATTGTGAACCTCCAGATAAAAATATGGTAGTTTTGGGTTTTTTTGCATAAAATCACACAAAATCCTTCAAAACTCATTTTAAATTAAGAAAAAAAAAAAACAAAAGGCCCCTAAGGGATTCTCCACAAAAACAATTTAAGGACATTTTTAAAAATAATTAGTCACTTATTTTTTACTTTCATTTTTTTTCATTGACTGTGGCAGTGGTTTAAAAGAACAAGCACTGCCAAATATCTCAGATCTCCCAAAAGAAAATTGAATTATTACAAATACAGTGAAGCCCACTTAACCCTTTACCTAATCTGAAAAGCAGACGACACTTGCAAAAAAAATTCCTGAATAACTATTTTTTTAAATTTTTTGTCTCAAAAACATAGGTTATGACCCCTCGTTGGAACGAGCTCGATGAGCTTGTTCCAACGAGGGGTCATAACCTATGGTTTTGAGACAATAAATGAAAAAATAATGAAAATTAATTAGCGATTTTTTAGAATAGCCCTGGCCGGTTTTGGCCGTTACGTTGGGTAAAGGGTTAACTGGATATCTCTTAACTGAATAACCCTGTTAACTGAATATAATTTCCCAACACAAAACCATTTACCATACCTCCAGTACAATTTTGACCTGTAAATTGAATATAGGTTATTGATTAAACTCCTGTTAATTGAATATAAAATCTTGTAAACTGTCGAGAAATTACCCTGACTCTCCCTAGTTTTCTTTTGTATTTAGACCGTTTTGGCCTCAGTACATCCAATACAGCCATTTAATCTATTACATCTTGTTTGACAGAGCTCATGGAGCTCTGTCAAACAAGATATAATAGAATAAATGCTAAGTTTATCTCTAGAATACAGGAAAGTGACACAATCCCTGTTAATTGAATACTCCTGTTAATTGGATAATTTTCATTGGCAAAAGTGGCTATTCAATTAACAGGGTTGCACTGTACTTCATATAAATAGCAAAATAGCAATTTCCACAAAATACAGAGAAAGTTAAACAGGTTAAAAGGACTGATGGCCAAATTGGTAAAAACTTCATCTAAACAAACTTGTGCATGACCCCATTAAGGATGCTATATACAGAATGTCAAAAGAATTTTCCTCATGTCATTGCACTCTGATAAGAAGCCATTCAAGAACCCAGAGAACCAATTTGAAAATATTTGAACCTGCTTCCACAGGGGTCCAAGTAGGAACCTAGGGATATCCAAAGATTCTAAAAGGTGGATCTGAAGATGATTTTCAAAGAATATCTTCATATTGAACCAAATATGTTCCCAGGAACTTGATTTGAACAAATTAGAATCTGATACATCTAAAATTGCTATACAACAAATATCAAAAGATTCCGAATGGTGGATCTGAAAAAGATTTTTAAAGAATTTTCCTCATATTTCACTAAGTTAACAATTGAGCTCCTGTATGGAGTTCAAATATGAACCCAGGACCTTGATTTGAACACACTTGAATCTGATCACCCGAAAGATGTTGTATGTCAAATATCAAAAGCTTCAGACCGGTGGTTCTAGAGAAGAGTTTTTTAATTTTTTAAAACTGCGGACTCTTACATTTTTCCATTACCGACAGTTTTAGAATAGGCCTACCCATATGGTACCCTATGACACAAACAATTGAAATTTTTCTTGCCCATTCGGTTCTACTGGTCCAAAGGTTGGTTCATACCATATAAATATTCTCTGTTCTATGCAGTTTTGGAAATATGGGAAATATTGTCTTTTGAAATATTTCTATTTTTAGCTACGAATGTTCGCATGGAAATGCTGGAGTTTTTTTGTTTTTTTGCTTGAATCAAGTACTTAGGATCCAATAATACCACATACCAAATTTGGTTCACATCAGTCCAATGGTTCAGAAAATAAAAATTTTTGGTGGACCAAAAATCTTGCCTACTCCCAGAACTGAAAATATTCCCCCCCTCCCCCCCCCCTTACCTTGAGCAGTTTATAGAGTGCACCTCAAAAGGTAGCTAAATACCATATATCAACTCGTTCCATCCAACGGATTATGAAAAAAAGATTTTTTTTAAATTTGGGGCAGCACACTGATTTCAACAAAACTGAAATGGCCCGCCTAGCCATAAATAATCTGACATATGATTGAAATTGATGCAGCAGGAGAAGACTCACACACTGCCTTTATGATGAATGGACAGACCACCTGACGATGGATGAAGAGTGAACACTATATAGTTCACCCTGACTTTCTTTTTATTTAAATAATATTTTTATTTCCTCAATGAAATGGGGTTTGGCGAACAGGCAATGCCTATATTAACGCCGTACCCTACAGAGAAATATAATACAATACAATGGTGCATGTGCAACTGTACATAAAACAGAAACTGATCCAATGAATTGAAAAGAAAGAGAACGTACCATACCATATCCAACCATCTCCTTTAAATAATTTACCTATCTATTGGGTGTGGAGGCAATCTACTTTCATTTATATGATAGGCCCACTAAAATCTCTCTCACCCAATACAGCAAAGGTCATTGTCAGGGTTCTTTTCCACTGGAAATAAACCATTCACCGGAATCTCATTGTTTCCCTAGTATATTCTTGAACCGCACTAAATATACTGGCATTTTCCAAGGCAGTTTTCTCTGTATCCCCATATAGCATAAGAGTGATATTAGTGGTGTGGCCCAATTTTATTAGAAGCGAATTTCTTTGTTCTGCATATAGAGGACACATTAATAAATAGTGTTCAGTGGGGGCGCAGTGGCTCAGTTGGTAGAGGTGCAGGCTGAAAGCCGAGAGGTCCTCGGTTCGAATCCCACCTGCGGCAACCGCGTTGTGTCCTTGGGCAAGACACTTCACCTCGATTGCCTACATGGGGGCATCATGACGCTGTGTACTGAGGCGTACTGCACGTCGATGGTGTGCATGTCTTCAACCAATCTAACCCTGCCTGTGCTGCAGTGCAGAGTTCAGAGTTACGATGTTGGAGAGCTGACAGCTGCACGTCGTTGCTCGGTGGTTCTCTCCGGGTACTCTGGCTTCCTCCACCCGTAAGACTGTCACGGTCACGATTAGCCATTGTGCATAAGTATGTGACCTTAAACACCAATAAATAAATAAATAAATATAGTGTTCAGTGTCTTCATATACATGACCGCAGCCACAAGATGCATTATCATTTATAAATCTATCAAACTTATGTCCGTTTAAATCACTACAATTTAACCGCAGCTTCGTGTGAACAATTTGTTCCTTTCTGCTACCCACATAATAAAACCCAGGGACGACATTGTCATTAATTGCAAGTTTCTTCTTAAAATGATCTACGGAAGTACAGTTCTGCAGATCTGCGCTTAAGCCGTTCCAAAGTTTTACCACTGATGGCAGAAACGAGTTAGAAAACCTGTTCGTGTTACATTTAATTTCCCTTAACAAGTTCGAAGATCTTAGCGAGTAAAAAGTCAATTCTGATACAGGTTGCGGAATGAGCAGCCTAATGTAGTTTGGGACGCTTGTGAACATACTCTTATACAACGCTACTAATTTGTGGCGTCGTCTACGCTCTTTGAGTGGTATGAAACCAGATTCTCTATAGATAAGTTGATGACTTGTCCCCCTTGTGACCCCTATTATGGTTCATAGAGCATCCAAGTGTAAATTTTCTAGGAGTGTTGATTTAGTCTCCGTGCAACCATCCCATATAACATCGGCATAATCAAACAGCAGGACAATGAAGTATTGATATAGAGTTTCCAATGCTTGTCTGGACCCTGACTTTCAATCACCCAATGGACCTGACTCCCACACCCCACCCCCACCCCGTCAGGGCCTCATGCAACCTGGTGGGCCCCATTTGAACAAACTTTAATCTTATCCATCCACATATATATCTGATTAAACTGATCAAGATCGGCCCTGTCATTTGTTGGCAGAATTCACTTAAATAAACAAATAACAATTTCTCCATTGGGTTCTATGTTGAATTTTAAAACCCTCGGTGCTTGCCAAATCATTCAAGAGCAACAACTTAAACAAACTTCACCAAATATCAAAAGATTCTGATTGGTAGTTATGCAGAATTTCTTTTAATATTCCTTATATTGCAAAGTTAAACTAAGTTAAAATTTGGGCTCCCTGAGGAAGCCCAAATATGAAGCCATGGACTTGATCTGAACAAAGTTGAAGCTGCCACCTATAAGATGCTCTACAATAAATATAAAAAAAAATTAGCTTGGTAGTTTCTGGAGATTTTAAAAGAATATTAATGGGGAGGCCAAATGGGACATGCTGTATAACAAATATCAAGAAATTTTGACTGGTGTTTCTGAAGAAGATTTTCTAACAATATATTCCTCATAATTCACTAAGTCAAAATTCAGGCTCTAACTCAAATATGAGCCCAGGGACTTGATTTGAACACACTCTGTCAAACAAGATATAATTAGTTAAATTCATTGTTAAACAAGAGAAAAACTGAGTGACAGGAGAAAATTCTGTTGCACAACCAGAGTGCTGGGGGTTAAACTTTTCTTAGGACAAACTGAACCAGGGGGTCAATCCTATAAAACGTTTACAATTGTATTTTCAAGGTTTGTATTTTTACCATGTCAGTATAAATGAACAAAATCACTCATTAACACCATTTGCGAATTCAAAGTTGATAGAAGAAAATTGCTCTGGTCTACTACTACAACCTCCTGAAAATACCAATTAATCCTCTGGGCTTTGTTTGAATTCTTCTCAAGGAAATACAAACACTGCATTTTCAGACGCCTTGTCGATACCAAGCCTAAATCTGGCAAACCTTCCACTGAAGAGGGGCTTGAGGAGGCCTGCCTAAATCTTTACAAATCAATCAACTCCACCTTCAATGAAATCTGCCCAAACTAGGAGGTAAGGATATGGGTTAACCCTTTACCTAAAGCATCTCCTACATCCTCCCACGTAATTTGCAAAGTGAGCAAAAAAAATACATTTTTCAAAATATTTCAACAAAACCATACAATGTGACCCCTCATTGAAACAAACTCAATGAGCTTGCTCCAATGAGGGGTCACATAAGGTTTTGTTGAAATTTTTTTTAAAAATTAAAAAAAATAGTAATTGGGCACTCTCCAATAGGTTGAAATAAAACAAATTTATATGAACAAAATATTATTTGCATTTGACTGAATATGAAACATGGAAAATATTGGCTTTTGCTCCGGTACCCTCATTTTTGAAAGCCCTGGTAGTGGCTTCTAGCCCTCACCAAGTTAAGGTCAATAACTGTTGGAGAATTTTTTTCGCCTGCTGCTTACTCGTGCACATGATGAAATGATCAAAAAACAAGTCTGGAAATTTCAAAACCATAACTATAAGCATTTAATCAGAGCAGTTACAACACTTGGATGCATAGAGGGCATAAGGATGGACAAATATAATTTTTATAGTCATACGACTTTGCATCAGGGTACAATTAACCTTTTATCACCCATTTTGCATGATGAAAGATGCACTGTGAGAGCACTTGACATTACTGTACGTTGATGCTACATTTTGCAGAAACATTTATAGGATAACTCACTTCTTATGTATCATGTCATGTTGAAGTAACAATTGCTGCCACAAAATGGTGCTTTAATGAAAGTTGTTAAAGACCAGAATTCAGGTTTTCACACTTTACCAAACATGACTAACAGATAGACGACACCTGCAATAAATTTCTTGGGATAACTAAAAAAGTTTCATTTTTGCTCTTGAGACATAGGTGGTGACCCCTCATTTAAGTCTGCAAATAAGCAGACTGTCATCTACATCTATGGCCACCAGTTGACCATCTTGATTTTTTTTTTAAAAATTGGACGTGGATCAATTTTATATAATGTCTGATCATTGCTGAAAATTTGAAACTAAACAGTCAAAGCATCTCTGAGATACAGGTGGTAACAGGACACACCAACATAATATATACAAATATGGCTGAACAAAGCTTAAGTTTGAGTAATTTGGTTAATTTATGCACAAGACAAGAACTATCTGATATGTTTTTTTATCTTATGTTGTTTAGAAGTTCTGGGCAGAAAACTAATTACATGCAATTTCCAACAAAAATGGCTGGCAGTTGGCCATTTTGGATATTTTTTCGAAAAAAACTGATGTGCATCAATTTTACATAATGTTTGGTTAATGCTGAAAATTTGAAACAAATGCATCAAAGCATATGTCTCTGAGATACATGTGGTAACAGTTTAGGAGGATAGACTGACAGACAGATAGATGGATGGGGAGAAAGATGTTGAGTACAGCTCACAGGAATTCTCACTGCAAAAAAACAAGCAATTATATCCCCACAGTAGTACTGGACCGATGAATCATAAATGAATTAAAAACAAAGTAACGACTGTAATTCTGTTGAAAAATACAGGCAACTTTTTTATAAGGTGCAGGAATGACTTGTCATGAGGATCCATAATAACAAATTTCATTGAAATCCATCTGCTCACTGGGAGGATGGATGGATGCACATATGGATGCACATACAGACACATGCATGGATGGACAGATACATAAAATCCAGTATACCACCCCCCTCCCCCACAAACATTTTCAAAGGGAATGAGTGGTATTATACTGGGTTACATATGCATCTGTCAACAACATTTTTCCATGCAGATCAAGGGCAGTGAGTAATCCTATAAAATATACAAATCCAGTTATCAATATACATTTTGCACAGCAGCAAATTAATCACAATAGGAATGTGAAGTTTCATTGATCAAAAGCTGTGGGAAGTGTACATTTTCGCCATGAGGGTACTTGCTAACATAGAAATGCATTTTTTCCAGGATCAGGGATAGTAACATAATAATAATAAAACGACTGCTGATTTGTCGTGGTTCTTGGGCGAGAAGGCCTTGGTTACCCATATACTCCCAACAGCCTCCCTGTTCCCACGCTTCTTCTCTCCTCCCAACACTCGGAGATGAACATCTTGATGACATCCCTTGCCCAATTCTTCCCAATCTCTCTGATTAGTAGATTAACCCTCTCCTTTGTGTCACTCACTAACCACATGTCCTTCATTCTCCCATCCCACTTCACCATTATACTCCCAGAGAATCCTATTCTTTTAGACTGGTATTTTGGGTATTCTAGAAGAAAGTGTTCCAGGGTCTACACCACGCCCAAATTACACATCTGGAACTCCTTTTCACTGTTTTTCCCAATTTTTCCCCTCAGCTCCAGGGACCACGACCTTAGCTTGAACAACAGTGACCCCCCCCCCCCCCCCCCCCCCAAAGGTGCCATCAAGGTACTCTTCAAAACTAGGCTTCTCTTTATCACACAGACCACCCAAAGACCTCTTTGATTTGACCTGCTCTTGCCAATTAAGGTTACCATCCTCCATGATCCTTTCTCTTGACGATTGTTTTACCCAGGTTTGCCCCAATGTCTAGGTCCGAGATCTCCAGTTCTCTATTAGCTCCCTCACTTGGACCATCCACCTTGTCCTGATAGTTGAGTTGAAAATTCTCTGGAATATTACTTTACACCATCGGCAGACAGGGAGATTTACCAAATAATTAAGATAACCAAGTTTCAATAAGTCTATCCTGACCTTGATCCTCATCCACCCAAGCTCGCCCCTGATTGCTTCTAGTGCCGTGGCATTACTCGACCCCATTATCCATCAGCCTGCATCATTTTGCAGGGTTTCCAAGCTCTTTACAGCCATCTGGTTCAAGGTACCACTTCCATACCATATGTTATACTTGGCAGACCCACCATTTCCTAAATGGTTTTCCCCATGAAAACCTTATTGAAACTGTTTCTCCCTATAAGTTTCATTTGGTTAAGGATTCGCCTCCCCTTCAGAATCAATTTATTTGTGTGGTTTTGGTAGATGCCTCTTCCTGTGATGTTTATATTTACCCCCAGTCACCTGTCTCTCCTACACTAAGAAGTTTGCTGCTACCTTCCGTAATACAGAACTCCCCACTCTCCACCTTCGAGTGGAGTCCATTTTGTGGCCCACAGGTATAACTTTGCTCTTGCTTTCATTAAGTTTGAGTCTCCATTTGCTCCCATATTTCCACAAATTCCCAGCACTTTTGCTAGCCCCTCTTCGCTTTCTGACTCTAGCACCATATTGTCTGCAAAAAATAGCCCTGGGATCTTCAAGTCCCCAACTGCTACCCCCTCGTCGCTATGCAGGAGTTCATCTCCTAAACCTTTGATGTACAATGCAAGGGGGTGTGGTGGCTCAGTTGGTAGAGGTGCAGGCTGCAAGCCAAGAGGTCCACGGTTCGAATCCCACCTGTGGCAACCGCGTTGTGTCCTTGGGCAAGACACTTCACCCCCATTGCCCATGTGGGGGCACGGTGAAGCTGTGTACTAAGGTGTACTGCACGTCGATGGTGCACCTGTCTTCAACCAATGCTAACCCTGCTTGTGTGGAGTTAGTATGTTGGGGAGCTGACAGTTGCTAGCCGTTGCTCAGTGGTTCTCTCCGGGTACTCCGGCTTCCTCCACCCGTAAAACTGTCGTGGTCATGATTAGCCATTGTGCAGAAATATGTGACCTTAAACACCAATAAATAAATAAATAATAATAAGATGTACAATGCAAAAAGGATACACCCCTGTTTTAGGCCTATCTCCATAGGGACATGTTTTGTTATGTTACCCAGGCTAAGTTCACTCTGTACATCTTTATATAATGCTTTCAGAATTCCAACAAACTCGCCTCCCAAGCCTAGAGCATCAAGCTTTCGCCACATACCCTCCCTCCGTACTCTATCATATGCCTTTTTAACATTAAAAAAGGCAATAAACATCTTTTTCTTTTTTGCTTTTGCAGATTCTATCATTTGGGATAGCGTGAAAAGATGGTCAGCGGCTCTCCTTCCTTTCCAGAAGCCATTCTGGATCTCTCAAAAAAAAAACCTTCTCCTCATTCACCTCCTCTAATCTCCCATACAGGACTTTACAGAAAACTTTTCCAATGTTGCTACTGACAGAGATACCTCGATAATTATCCAAAACGTCTTATTCCCCCTTTTTGTGAATAAATATCACTTTGCTTTCTCTCCATTCATTTGGGACATCTTGTTTTTCTATGACTAAATTGAATGGGGCAGTTAGGCTTTCCAAGAGTTCCTCTCCTCCTTTTTTGATGAGCTTGTTAGGAATTTTGTCCACCCCTGCCGCTTTTCCATTCCTTAATTTTGAGATCACTTTTCGCACCTCCTCCGTTTTAATTTCACTGCACACGAAGTTCGATAGATTTTCCTCAACCTGGTTTGGACACTCCAGGGGTTCCCCATGCCCCTTCGCTTATCGTTTACCTCTTCCCAGTGCTTGACTAGTTGTGATGTGATTTGATCTTGATCGTCTGTAACTCTGCCATCTACTACTCTGTGGGTTACTTCCTTTGTTACGTTTATTTATCCATTTCCAAAATACATTCAAACTCGACCCCCCTGTCAGTCTTCTCGTCCTAATAAGACTGCTATTTCGCACTCGCCGATTATTGTCTTTAATCTTATTTACTTTATTTTGTGCTCGCTGGTATTCTTCCTTTGCTACATGGCATCATTGCTTTCTGCTCCCTTGAGTTTTCTACTTCTCCTGTATGCAGCACATTTAGCTTTTCTACCCTTTACTGTCCTTTTCAGTTCTTCTTTCACTCTGCACCCAAGTTCCCGTGATGGGACCCTAATCTTTCCTACACTTTCCTTCCCTGCCTCCATTAGGTTCGCAACTATGACATCTGCCATGTTCTGGATACTGGCCCCCTTGTGTACGGTTGCAAGCTTTGGTTTCAATATTTCTTCGAACTTCATCCAGTCAGCATCCTTTTTGAGTTCCCAAATCTCCTTGAAGCTTCCTTTGCTTTTTACTGGGTTTTGGCCCTGATCGTCACTGTAATCAAGTTGTGATCACTATCCAACTCTCTTTTACCCTCATCATCCACTTCTACCCCTATCACTTCCCTCCATAAAAATATATCTGTGAGAATATAGTCAATTATGGATTTTCTGTTGTTCCTCTCCCAGGTCCATTTCCCCTTACACCTCGCGTCCCTGGTCAGAATCTTCAGGCTGAGCTCATTTGTGAAGTTCAACAGCTTCCTTCCATTCCTGTTGACTTTCTTGTCCCCGCCCTCTATGCCTTCTTCCTTATCACCTATGTGTCCATTAAAGTCACCCATCAAAATTATACCGAGCCCCCTGTTTTCTAGTTCTGTGATATTGGACCTTAGTGTTGAGTATATCGAGTCATTCCACTCGGGTTTGCTTCCCTCCACCACACAGTTTACAGTCCAAAGGGCAATAACTTTGTTTCTTCGACTGATCTTTACCCATCCAATTTCTTTAAATACCTCAGCCGAGGTGCTAACATCTTCCAGGTCTTTGATCAGTGATGGTTTTTAATCCTCTTTAATGTACATGCCTTCCCCTCCCCCTTTTTCTGGCCTTCCATTTGCCCTACACCTATCCACATGCACCCCCTTACTTGGTCTACCCATTCCTCATGTCTTACCCACGTCTTTCTTAAGCCCATGACATCAAAGTCCTCTGCTTCAATCAATGTAGCAATTTCACTTACTTTCCGGTGGAGACCCTGGATGTTGTTATAACCCACTTTCAGGGTACTGAGATTCATTGGCTTCCGCCTACTGGTCCCATTGTTTTCTGGTGCTAGCCTTGGTAAACTTATTCTGTCCCCCCTCTCTCTTGTTCACCCCACCTGTGTCCACTCTTGTTATACTTGCCTCTGGCCTCCCACCCCACCCCACTCCTCTCCAAAAAAGGCTCTGCTACCCGTAGAATATTATCCCCCAATACCCGTTTCCCCATCCTGCTAAGATGCAGCCTGTCACACCCATACATGCTCGTGTTGTCATGTGTCCTAATGGCAGATAAAGGGTATTCTCAGGCCAACACAGTAGTCCTCCAACTCCTCATTCAGTGCCAAAATCCTTGAGTTGCATTCGTCCCCTACCTCCAAGGACAGGAAGGACCCTGGATACAACTACTTGTGCATTCCTACTTATCAGTTTACTGACTAAATCTCTGTATGACCCCCACCAAACTTACTGACCTTCTCTCCCTGATATTGTTGGTCCCCCACATGGACCACCACTACAGGATCCGATCCTGACCCTTCAACAATACCATCTACCCAGTCCCTCAGATCCTCCACCTTTGCCCCGGAAAGCACAAGACAGTTTGATTAGAACAATCAGGACCACAAACCACATTGTCAATCCCACGAACAATGCTAGTCCCCGCTACAACTAATTTTCTTCTTCTTCCCCCCAGTTCCTATATCATATGCAACTCACCTCATTTTGCATGCCTCTGGCCCCCTCTTTCTATTCAACACTAAACCTGTTCTCTAAACACCGGTTAGCAACCTTGGCAGCCTTATGCCAACTCTGGCCTGACTCTACGCCGCCCTGTCCTGACACCACCTTCCGAATTTTCTAACTAGATCCCCCCCTCCTCAGTTACACCCCCCACATCAAGCATTCTTCCCCCACGTTTCATGCCTCCCAGTTTCCTCCTTGAGTCCACAACGACCTTCCATCCTCCTTCCACCTCACCATCATAGGTAACCTTCATCAGTGTGACTCCAGATACTTCAGCCCTCCCAACCTGATCTTCAGCTCCGCAATTTCCCGCTTGAATCCAACACACTTCTCTAACAACTGTAAAATATCCTTGCAGTTGGCACTCACCACACTACAATCCATTGGCCGACCACCACCATACCTCATATTACACTGTCTGCATGCCTCCGTATCCTCACTCTCCCCCACCTGCACCTGCACCCCTCGACTCACCTCCTCCTGACCCCCTTTAATACCCATACTTACCTCCGTCTGGACAACCATCAAATGCTTACCATTAATATTTACAAATATAATATATGTGGGGGCCTAATGACCGAAATCGGCAAAGCACAAAACACGCGAAAAAAGGCAACTAACTTAAAAATAAATTCAACCTCTGGAAAACCTATTACCTAAACTTCCTTATTTCACCCTATAATCCTCCCCTAACACACATACAAACTAACTATAAAATTACTCTTTCCTAAAATAAAACTAATAAAAAGAAATACTTATAAACAGCTCTGCAAAACAATCTCAACTTCTCTTCGTGAATAGTATTCACAATCTGAAATTCCTGAAACCTGCCATCTTTTCACATTTGTAAAATTAACAAAATATTAACAATAGGGATTTGAAATTTTAAAATAGCCATCCAAGGAGTAGCTGATTCCCTGGCATGTGCAATGGCCACAATATTTATGTTTATTGGTGTTTAACATTATTAACATCTATCGCTACCTCCTGACCACAACATAGGTATGGAGTCCAGTTTAGCAGATTTTTTTACCCCTATACAGCCTATTTTAGAGAACTTCCACTAGATATTGCTTATGCTTGTTTACTACAGTAATCTTATTTATTTATGCATTCATTGGTGTTTAAGGTCACATACTTCTGCACAATGGGTAATCATGACCACAACATTGAGATAAAATCAAGGTCAGTCAATCGTTTATACCCCAGGTTGCCTATTTTAGAAGACTCGCACCCCAAGTATTAGTGACTTGGTCCTATTTTACCAGTGAAACAGACCTTGCTTACCACAGTAAATAAGCACTACTTCATTTCCCGGGTTTCCCACAGGAGTACCACAGTAATCAAGCACTGCATCACTTACCATGATTCCCACAGAGAAAGTATAAGTTTTCGTGGTTAATGGAGCATTAACTCTCAACCTGCAGAGTATTATGTTGAATTTTTCATAAAATCAAGTCATTGCTGATGTAAAGCAGCCATGACTTGATCTGATGAAAATTCAATAAAGTCTTGCAGCATCAAGAAATCATAATTGAGATGTCTGCTCCTATTTATAAGGGTTTATTTTATTGTCAAGGTTTTGGATGATACCTTTACTAGGTGGCAGAGCATTTTAGTACTGGGCGGGAAAATCTGCCTGTTGCAGACAAAAGAGTTAAATACAAGCAAAAATGTGAATTAAAAGAAAAAAAGTTAAAACTTTCAGTTACTCAAAATATGGCTGATAATATAACCCTTAATGCCTCAGATTAATTTTTACCATAACTGCTACCATAAATACATGTACAAAGCAGCAGATGACTAAGATAATGATCGCTGATGAGTTGCAAATTATTGCCAAGATGAATCCCAACAAGACAAATGTCAAAAAAGGTCATCCCAACAAGACGAATTGAATTAAAATGACTATATAAAACCATTTATTTTTAGGTTTGTAGCAAAAATGTGTACAAGAAGGGTATTATGAAGTGGAATTTTAATTTTCAAGAAAAAAACTCCCTGTGTATTTGAGACATTTCATTTATTATAAACCAGCTCAAAAAACTCAATAAAATCATATTTGAGTAACAAAAATGGAATTTCCGTTTTGTACCATATAATATAATAATTTAAAAAAATTTCAACTTGCAAGTTATGCTTTATAAAATTGTGGGGAAAATTTTCAGTTCATCAATGATAGTGCATGGGAAGGTTCAGCAATGAACTCTGAATTATCCTCTCAATTTTATAAAGTGTAAATTACATGTGGGTGGAAATTATGACAAGGAATGTACACAAAATATTGTTACCCAGACAAGAGATAGAGAGAAAAGTGTTGTATGTTCTTTGTTAGTTATTATTGCACCATAAACTGCTAACTTGACTTACTGTAAGACAAAGAGATTTCAATTAACAAAGGCACCACACATTGTAATGAGACACTGCTTGCTAAAGTTTTTGTTCCTTTTTCATCAAACTTTAAAAAAACACATAAAAAAAGAAAAGACTAAAAAGAAACAATCTAAAGATATAATTATTGAAATTACTACAGAAGTAAACCCTTGTTTAAGTTAAACAGTGATTGTGGACAATCAAGAGATGAACAAGAAAAAAAATTATTAATTACTCAGCAACTACTCAAAAGATTAAAACAATAATCCCAAAATACCTCAAATAGCTTAAATACAGAGGAGCCCACTTAACTGGATATCTCTTAACTGAATAACCCTGTTAACTGAATATAATTTCCCAACACAAAACCATTTACCATACCTCCAGTACAAATTTGACCTGTTATTTGAATATAAGTTATAGAGTAAATCCCTGTTAATTGAATAAAAATTCTTGTCACCTGTCGAGAAATTACCCTGACTCTCCCCAGTTTTCCTTTGTTTGTAGACCTATTTCACCTCAGTACATCCAATACAGACATTTAATCTATTATATCTTGTTTGACAGAGCTCATGGAGCTCTGTCAAACAAGATATAATAGAATAAATGTTAAGTTTATCTCTAGAATACAGGAAAGTGACACAGTCCCTGTTAATTGAATACTCCTGTTGACTGAATAATTTTCATTGCCAAAGTTGCTATTCAATTAACACGGTTCCACTGTATACACTTTTTGTTTCTATTTTTTTTTATTAATTTCCCCTACAATTAATAAAAGTTTTTGTCTTGTTGGGATTTGTCTTGTTGGGATATTTCACCCATTCATCTTGTTGGGATTGTCTTGTTGGGATGACAAGTTTGAATCTAGAAATTTATGTGTGTTTCTTCAATAATTAAGAATTTTGACTGCAAAGGAAGTAAATGTATCGTCAGTCAAAAAAGTTGTAATATTTGCCTACCGCACTTTTCTTTGCAGTGTTAGGTTAGAAAAAAGTATCATTCTAAATAGAGATCTCTAACAAGTCACGATTTCATATGAAATTTCTGTACTGAGTTCACTAAAATCAATCTCAGCCAAGGTTCAACGAGGCTCACAATGATTTTAGTAAACAAGGTTTTAGATTCTTTTTTTCACATAATGTGTTATTTAACCTTTTAGATAATGTAACAAGAGGCCTACATCACAAAGCACTGCTAATGCCCCAACCTCAAAACATTTTCTATGTCGAAAGAGTGAAAAAGGGCCATAATCTTGAAAAAATGTGTGGAAAAACTCACACTATACAGGTATCGTTCCCCAATGATGTGCTATCACAACACCAAATATAATCCAAATCAGAGTAGCAGTGGCTGAGATACAAGGGAAAATGTTGGTATGGACGGATGAATGTACGGATGGATGGAGGTCTCCACTAAATGGCCCTTCAACTTTTCAAGTTGGGGGCATTACAACTAAAGCTGGCCAGTCCTGTCCACAAAAATCACGAGCCAAATTTAGTTTTTTGCCTCAAAAACATACCTTACTGGGGTATAACCCCTCATTGGGAACCCCACCTGGGGCAAACGTTGTGTCCTTGGTCAAGACACTTTGCCCCCATTACCCATTTGGGGGCACGGTGACACTATGTACTAAGGCATACTGCACATCGATGGTGCACCTGTCTTCAACCAATACTAACCCTGCTTGTGTGGATTTAGTATGTTGGGGAGCTGACAGCTGCTCGCCATTGCTCGATGGTTCTCTCCAGCTTCCTCCACCCGTAAACCTGTTGTGGTCATGATTAGTCATTGTGCAGAAATATGTGAGCTTAAACACCAATAAGTAAATAAATGGGCCATAAAGATTATTTCACTTGGCTAACAACTCATGAAATAATCCTCTGCCCCACTCAAGGATAAAAATTGTACTCAATCCAAGCAGTGAACTATTGTCTATATTCTCTACTCTTCTTCCTCTTCAAGCCAGAAAATAAGCAAACTGTCATCTGCAAAATGAGATCCCCAGAGGGTGAATTTAGTTATGCTACATTGCAGAGCAGGGTAGCATCACTAAATTTACCCTCCTTGAACCTCAATCTGAATCAGGGTCTCAAAACTAAACAGAAAGAGGTACGGTACTGAGAGGATAAATTGGCCCACAGTATGGGATAGCATCATCAAATTCACCCTCTGGGGACCTTATTCTGCAAATGTCAGACAGCTTATTTTCAGGCCTGTTCCTCTTGTCAATATACATTATTGTGGGGGCATGGTGGATCAGTAGGTAGAGGTGCAGACTGCAAGCCGAGGGGTCCTCAATTCGAATCCCACCTGCAGCAACCGAGTTGTGTCCTTGAGCAAGACACTTCATCACCATGCCCACATGCGGGCATGGTGGCAATGTGCATTAAGGCATACTGCACGTCAATGGTGCACTTGTCTTCAACCAATGCTAACCCTGCTTGTGTGGAGTTAGTATGTTGGGAAGCCTGACAGTTGCTCGCTGATGCTCAGTGGTTCTCTCTGGGTACTCCGGCTTCCTCCACTTGTAAAATTGTCCCTGGCTGTCGAAAGTGTCATTAAAACCTAATAAATAATAAATAAATACATCATTGTATTGAGATTCATAACAACTAACTGGTTTTGAATTAACTGGGTTTAAAAAGTAACGTTGCTAGCTAATTTGCATAATTTGTACACAAAAGAAAAAAAACTGTAAAGAATGTTATGTATATTATGCAATTGTTTTCCATATCAAAATTTGAATCACCATTTAACATTCTTGCACAAAGAGTGTCAAGGCTATTTTTGAACTAAAATGACTGAAGGTTGCGATTTCTGATGATTGTTAATGTTAAACTCCAAAATGCTACATACTTTTCAAATTTCATCAAACTAATTTCTAACAAAGAAAAGGGAGTACAAACACCTGAATAGTTGTGGCCTTCTCATTGTTCATGAGAGAAGTATGATAATTCACCACATCAAACATTTACCGACCACAGTCTGTTTCCGATTGACAGTTCCACACATAGTTAAGAAATCTATCTGATGAATGAGATATCAACCTCACCTATTGTGAATACTTCACAAATGAGCCATTGCTGAAGGCAATTATATCGCCAATACAGTGCTGTACTAAGAGAAAGAGAATTTATGGAGGCTTATTTTCAGGAGTAAAATATTTTTAAACAAATCAGAAATGGATTTTCGTTAATAGTATTTACAGATATTCATACTGGAATCAGAACAATTTTTTATTAGAAACCAGAAAAGGCATATATGTGCCAGCATTCAAGGGGTTCGATACGCGAATCAGAAATGAACATTTTTGGCTCTGCCCACTAATTTGAGTGATAAAATATGTTCATAAACTTTTGAAATGCATTAAGGTGTAATAAAATGCATTTCCCAGTCTTTCTGAATAATATGCACTTGATGACTTTGGTGACCTCTTTCAGGCGGACCCTTAGGTGACCTCCATGACCTTGACCCATATTTTGAATCTCCATCAAGTTTGACTCATTTGGTGTTAGTCCCAGGTCCATTCATCATACCACGATTGAGATATGAGCGTGACCCGCTTTCAAAATTTTTGGCCACGCCCACTTTTTTAACGTAAAAATGCATGTATGAACCTCAGGAATGCTTTGGGGGCTCAAAAAATGTGCTTTCCAGCAATTATGAAAAATGCACTCAATGACCCTTAGGTAACCTCCGTGACCTTGACCCATATTTTGAATCTCCATCAAGTGTCGACTCATTTGGTGTTGGTCCCAGGTTCATATGTCATACCATGCCTGAGATATGGGTGTGACCCACTTTAAAAAATTTTGGCCATGCTCACTTGCTTTACGTCAAAATGCATGTGTGTACATCAGGAAAACTTTAGGGGGTTAAAAAATGTGATTTCCAGCAATTATGAAAAATGCACTTAATGACCCCTAGGTGACCTCCATGACCTTGACCCATATTTTGAATCTCCATCGAGTGCCGACTCATTTGGGGTTGGTTTCAGGTCCATTCATCACGCTTCAGATATGAGAGTGACCCACTTTTTAAAATTTTGGCTACGCCCACTATTTTAATGTCAAAAATGCATGTGTGTATGTCAGGAATGCTTTAGGGGGTAAAAAAAATGTGATTTCCAGCAATTACGAAAAATGTACTCAATGACCCTTAGGTAACCTCCGTGACCTTGACCCATATTTTGAATCTCCATCGAGTGTCAACTCATTTGGTGTTGATCCCAGGTTCATACGTCATACCATGCCTGAGATATGGGCGTGACCCACTTTCAAAAATTTGGGCCACGCCCACTTTTTTTAATGTAAAAAATGCATGTGTGTATGTCAGAAATGCTTCAGGGGGGCAAAAAATGTGATTTCCAGCAATTATGAAAGATGCACTCAATGACCCCTAAGTGACCTCCGTGACCTTGACCCATATTCTGAATCTCCATCGAGTGTCGACTCATTTGGAGTTGGTCCCAGATCCATTCGTCATATCACACATGAGATATGGGCATGACCCACTTTCAAAAATTTTGGCCACGCCCACTTTTTTAACGTTAAAATGCATGTGTGCACGTCAGGAATGCTTTAGGGGGGTCAAAAAATGTGATTTCCAGCAATTATGAAAAATGCACTCAATGACCCCTGGGTGACCCCAGGGTGACACCCGCGACCTTGACCCATATTTTGAATCTCCACTGGGTGTCGACTCATTTGGTGTTGATCCCAGGTCCATGTCATACCACACCTGAGATATGGGCATGACCCACTTTCAAAACACCCCTACAGACACCCCTGATACCCCAGGAATTTGAAAAAAACATAGGTGGCCGAGAACTTGTGGCAGTCTATCAGCATGCCAAAAATCAATGAGATAGGGCAATTCGTTTTCGAGTTATCTTGCGGACAAAAAGTGATGAGACGACAGGAGAAGAAGAAGAAGTAAAAAAAAAAAAAGAAAAGAAAAAGAAACCATGCAAAAACAATAGTCTGTGTTTTTCACACAGACTAATTATCAACTTATCGTCCAGAAACCAATTGTTTACAATTTACTATGTGGAGGGTCACTGTGACCTTGACCTTTGACCTTGTGATTCCGAAATAATTAGGGCTCTTTCTTGCACAAATGCCAACCTACCTATGACGTTTCATGAACCTAGGTGGAACCATTGTCAAATTATCATCTGGAAACCAATTATTTACGATTTATTATGTTCAAGGTCACTGTGACCATGGCCTTTGACTTAGTGAGTCCAATATAAATAGGGGTCTTCCACTCACCTAGGCCAACCTACCTATGAAGTTTCATGAATGTGGGTCAAACCATTATCAAGTTATCGTTTGGAAACCAATTGGTTACGATTTACTATGTTGAAGGTCACTGTGACCTTGACCTTTCACCTAGCAAGTCCAAAATAAATAGGGTTCTTCCTCTCACTGATGCCAACCCACCTATGAAGATTCATGAACATTGGTCGAAACATTATTATTCAAGTTATCATCCGGAAACCAATTGTTTACAATTTACTATGTTGAAGGTCACTGTGACCTTGACCTTTCACCTAGCGAGTCCAAAATAAATAGGATTCTTCCTCTCACTGATGCCAACCTAACTATGAAGTTTCATGAACATGGGTCAAACCATTATCAAGTTATCATCCGGAAGTTAAAAAATTTATAGTAATTTATATATTTTTTATACTTACCAATGACCCAGACTTAGCTGGTGCTAACTCTTAAAATTTCAGGGCCAAACACAAATTTTGCCCCCCAATCCCCAAAATTTGCATCAAAATCCAAAAAATCTATGTCCTATATGGTCCTCCATACTTTTGTCCACTGCGCATGCGCAGTGTCAAGGAAGTACTGAAATTGCCTCCAAATCTTCATTCTTACAACCAGTGCCTGGTAAGTGTTATGTAATCAGCGGGGAGGAATGAGTTCCCAACTCTTGGGAGGGCCATCCCCGTCTGGGTCATTAGTAAGTATAAAAAATATATAAATTACTATAAATTTTTTAACATTTTTATACTGTACCAATGACCCAGACTTAGCTGAATAGAAAAAAGGCTGGAGGGCCTAGGACATAAAGAAAAATCCAATAGGCTCAATTACATGTAAACAGAATTATCCCCCAAGGAGAAAAGGAGAAACAGGATTTACATGTATCTTTCTTGTTTATACAAAATAAGAAAGACACATTACAAGTCCGTAATTGAGCACAATAACATCAATGATCTCTATTAACATTCAGTATAATCCATTATACCAATTGTTTAAAGGAAAGCCAATAAATAAAGATAGTCCAGAGAATGAGACTCTTAAAACTCATTTAAAAGTGTCTGAGGATTGTATATTAACGCTCGTATGACACGTGACATACACAAATGCTTCACACCGAGCTACACTTTAAAAATATTACATAACACCGACTCGGAATTACTGAGTCCAGAGGATGTATTCCCTTGCTTTTCACTATAAAGCAGGTGATATAAGGGAACATCATCCCCCCCCCTTCCCCTTGCTCTGGATCAATCACCCCAGAATGAAGAGGGCAGCAGGACAGAGTCACTGCTGGAACAGTAAGCCTGCATAACTATAGATGTAACTGTTTAGTGGACGACATTCTGAGCAACGGATAACGAACCTAAACAACGCAGGTCTCCAGAAATAAACTCAATATTTCTAAGGTAAACATTTGTGAATGTAGAAGGCTAAGACCAGTATGCAGCCTTCATCAAATTAGTAATAGCAATACTTTTACCATAAGCCCAAGATGCAGACAGCGCTCTCACTTCATGCGCCAAAATCTTAAGCACAGACTGCTGACTAGAAGATAATTTTTCATAAGCAGTACGAATAGTCAATTGTATCCACCTTGAAATAGAATGGGCTGAGATGTCCCTTCTATTAGGCAGCAGAGACAGAAAGAAACGTTTTCGTCCCTTTCTGATAAACTCAGATCTACGTTTGTAAATATGCATAGCTCTAACTAAACATAGCAAAGGCCTATGGCCATCTGAGGATGGAACAGCCTTAATAACAATAGGTTCAGGGTACTTATTAGGAGCCTGATTCTTTGCCAAAAATCCAACATTAGTAGTCAAAGTAATAGTATTACCAACACTACGATAGTGAGAATCATCAACAGAGAGTGCATGAAGCTCACTAACTCTTCTAGCAGAAGAGAAGGCTAAGAGAAAAGCCATCTTATAAGATAAGTATTTGAAGTCTACCTTGTCAAGGGGTTCAAATGACGCTTCTTTTAGCTTCAGAAGAACCCAAGCTAAATTCAACTTAACCTAAGGGTTCTAGGTCTATTTATCGAAAAGTTTTTAACTAACTTTGATAAAGAGACATTAGATCCAATTTGTAAGCTATCATGATGAGCATAAGTATCCGATAGCAAAGACCTATAACCCTTAATAATTATTCGCTGCAGTCTGATCCCGTCAAACAAGTAAACCAAAAAATTAGCAATGTCTGGAATGGAGGGATCATAAATATCAATAGAATGATCCCTACACCAACGAGGGAAAACCTTTCACTTAGCAGCATAATTTAGCGAAGAGGAGGTCCTCCTACAGTTAGAAATTGCGTCCACTGCTCATCCTGTAGAATGTTTGTCATGCAAGAAGGACCGCACAATGGAAATACGTGAAGGTTGAGACCTTGCGGGTTGTGATGCAGTGTGTGCAATTTCCCCTGCGAAAGAAGGTCCTCCCGTGGAGGAAGCTTCCGAGGAATGTCCCACAACAGACACCTGAGTAGATTTATCCATGGTCTCTGGGGAGACAGAGATGCTACCAACAGAATCTTGCAGTGAGATTGCTTGATTTTTAGCAATATCTGTTGAATCAACAGAGCTGGAGGATACGCGTATCCTATCATTCCGTCCCAAGAGATCGAGAGAGCGTCTACTGCGAACGCTCGAGGATCTGGGCATGGCGACACATACGTGTGCAACTGATTGTTGAGATGCGTCGCAAACAAGTCTATCATAGGACGATCCCATTGGTAGCAGATCTGATGGAATACTAGTTTGTTGAGCGTCCATTCTGATGGCGACATACGACCTTTCTGAGAAAGGGAGTGCGCTAGAACTTTCAGACGACCCGGAATATGACTGACTGACAGAAGAACCTGATGCTCCAGGACAAACAGAAGGATTCTCTCCGTTAAGTTGAACAACGGAATGGAATGAGTGCCTCCCTGGTTCTGAATATACGCTTCTACTGTGTCGAATTGTCGGACAGAATTTGAACATGTGAATTCTGAATAATGTTCATCCAATGACGTAGCGCAAGCCAAATTGACATCATTTCTTTGATGTTTATGTGCTTGTTTAGGAACTGCAGAGCCCAAAGACCCTGGTACCTCAAATCTGTTGGGCCCAAAGTTGCGCCCCAACCTGTTTGACTCGCATCCGTCATAGTCGTAAAATCGGTTCCGGCAGTTGCAGTGGCACTCCCTGAGTTAACCACTGAATATCTGTCCAAGTCTGAATCTCTTGTTTTACTTGGTTCGACAAGATGATGTTCGTTTGGAGCGAATGAATCTTCACACTCCAATTCTGAGAAAAAAATATCTGGAGTGGACGAGTGCGTAGGTACCCCATTGGAATGAGATCTGCAGTGGCTCTGCACAAACCTATCATTTGAATGATTTCTCTCGCTGTCACTACATCTGAGTGAAGACAAAAGCGTGCATAACAACTGACTAGTTTCGCTCTGGGTAAGGGCAGACGAACCAGATTGTTGTGCGTCTCGAAGCTCATTCCCAAGTGAATGAATGACTTGGTCGGAACTAGATCCGACTTCTTTTCGTTTACTATGAAACCGAGACATTGGAGCAGTTGAAGCAGACTCTGAACATCGTTCTGAAGCGTTAATCTGTCGCGGTACCTCTGAAGAATGTCGTCCAAGTAGACCGACGTTACCGCAGACGAATGAGCTCGGAAATGAGTCATTACCGAGGTCATTATTCGAGTAAAGGCCCAGGGTGCTAGATTCAGACCGAAGCACATTGCTTGGAACTGATAAACAACTCCTAGGACAGCAAAGCGAAGGTACTTTCTGAACGCCGGATGTACCATGACATGAAAGTATGCATCCTTGAGATCTATGCTCGCAGCGTAATCGTTCACTCGAATGCTCGCTCTTACCGATCGAATGGTCTCCATATAAAATTTTGGAGCCTCGATCAGCTTGTTTATCCAGCTTAGATCTATAACTGGACGGAACGAGCCGTTTGGTTTTGGTACCAGGAACAGGTGACTGTAGAAACCGGGAGATTCCTGGTTTTCTATGACCTCTATTGCATTCTTCTCCAGAAGAGATTGAACCTCTGATAGAAGCGAATCTCTCTTATGAAGGTTTGAAGGAAGCTGAGTCCAACATGGACTTCGTGTTAACGGAAGTTTTTCCTTGAAGGACAGTTTTAGACCTTCCGAAATAACCCCCTGAACCCAAGTATCGTCCATAATTGACAACCAATTGGTTAAGAATCTCGACAGCCTTCCGCCCACTTGAGCGCAATAAAGGTTCTGACCATCACCTCCTGGACCTGCGAGGCTTGCGGGAGGAGAAACTATGTCCTCCCCGACCCGCACCTCGACCAGTTAACCTAGAGGCATCTGACCAGTTGTCTCGGCCAGCATTACGACCCCTACCTGAGTCGCTACTCTGACGGTCTCTTCAGTAAGACGTAGAGGCTTTCTCAGATCCTCTATAGGAACTTCCCTTGGACGTACTCGCCCCAGAAGTCCCTGACTTACTCCTCTCTGCTGAGTCCGTTTTTTTCATAACGGTCTTAAAAAGCAGAGAGTCCGAAGCTTTCTTAGTAATCTGATCATAGATTAGCGAAAGCTTACCATCAAAGAGAAGCTCTCCTGAAACCAGAGCGACTCGAAGAGAGTTTTTTCACCTTAGAATCCACTCTTGTGGATGAAGCCAGGGCAGCATCATGTCTGACTAACTCCAAATTTGTCACTGAAAGGGCGGAGTTATACGTGGAAAATGCTATGGCCCTCGGAAGAACTCTCAAGGAAGTTTGAACATCCTGGAATTCTTTTCCATCGAGACATTGCGATAATGCTCTGGTAAGGTGATCTGCGTAAAATAAGGCGTCTAAACTGGCTCTGTTAGACGATATAGTCGTCTCCGACGTACTGGAGAGAATCGACATGGACGCTGGCAATGACAACTCCAAGTCTTCTGCCTGGTCATCTAAACGCAGAGGAACTCTTGGAATGCCCTGTCCTACCATTTCAAATCTATTTCTACTGTTGATGAACGACAGATGTAGAGCATGAGACGATAAGAAACTGGATCTGCCAGTCTTAGAGGCTAGCCTGAAAATAGCATCATTCAGCAATTCAAATGTCCGTGAGACATTTCTGGACTGGGCCGGAAACTCAGGCGCGACGTCCTTATCCCTGCCGAAAAAGTCTGTGTCCAGTGACAGTGTCTGCTGATTCCTTTTCACCATCCAACTGGACCAAATGTGAATCTCGGTCGTCCCTTTCTGATACCGACCCAGCTTTCTCAGACAGTTCCTGATCTGAAAGAGTTTCTGAAGGTTGCTGGGATGCTGTGATGAGTTATGCTATCTGTGATAGCAAGTCCGTCACGGAGGCCTGTGGAGCCGTGGTCTTATGTAGTTTAGCCACTGGAAGCTCCTGGGATGGTAACTCTTGCATAATTCTTTTATGCGAATGTCCCGACTGGTAAGGTCTCGTGTCCTTAGCTACCAGATGGAGTGACCTGGTGGACGTGGAATCCCTGGTCGGCGAAGCAGGCTGGATATCTGCAGTCACATAGCCAAGGTGCGGTCGTGTGTGCTGACGTGTGGATGAGAAAGCCAGTAGACTAGCTGTGCCTGGCTGTCTATGCGACGGAGCGTTCCGAGCAGGAGGAGTGGATGTATGCTCGACTGACGAATGTTACATACAACAACATCTGGGCCCAGATGTTGCTGTAAGAGAGAGGGACCTCTCTTGCTCGCGTCCAGGTAGACCTGAATGAGCTAGCTACCAGACTGTCTGGCTTCCTCCGTTCCATCCTCCGATCCGTCGTCGCCGGGTGTTCGTGATCCGAGTTTATAGTGCTTGCAACACCCCTTCTCCTCTCCTGGACCGCAATGGATGAACCCGGCGTCACATCACCCACTTTTCAAGTGATAGCTTCACCAGGTGAGCTAGCTGGCGACAAAGTTGTCAATCCTACTAAGGAACTAGGCACTTGCTGTATTTCATTGAGCACTTTTGCCGCTAGCTCTTCATTTGATTGCGATGATGGTAGCACACTTCCTGAAGACATCACGGAAACATCACCCTGTTCTTGTTCCTTTGAAAAAGAGACTGAAAAACTAGAGTGACCCTGTGGCGAGAGGACCGGCATGGACCTCTCACCACTAACAATATACCATGACACACGTCTCCAACGTCTGTCATCCCAATTGGCACACACTGAGCAAGAATTAGTGTGAGTACATTGACTACAGCAAATACAATGAACATGAGAATCAGAGGAAGACTTCCTCGATTTACAATTTGAACAATATTCTTTAATATTTTGAAAAAGTATTAAACAGCCGTAGTACTCGCACTAACCCTTGAAATACAAAGATACATAATAATAATATAATCCATTACAAAAATTTCGAAAACTAATTCAAAAGAAAAATTTTTTCGAAAAAAATTTCAAGATGAGCCCAAGTTCCCAAAGGGAATGATGAGCCCAAATGGATCCCAAAAAAGCTTAAGTGTGGACAAAAATTTTAAAACATATCTAAAAATTAATGTTACACTTACAGACAATATTAATGTATATGGCTATGAACAAAACCTTATAGAAGACAAGGAATCACTGTCAGAAGTAACCGTTGTCTGGTTACTGATTTCGGGCCATATTTTCAGTGCCTGGAGTCTTGTTTCCGGTTTTTATTCACTTTTGTTTATTACACTATCCAATGTAAAACAGAAACTTCCACAGAAGAAACAGCAGTACATCGGATGGTAGATGCATGACCAAAACACCTAAACACCCCTAGGGTGAGGACTTAACCATGGGAAAAACAGAATAAACATTCTGTTACTATGCTAAAAACTCCCAAGAAATTTCAGTAAAAATTTTTTAAAAATTATGCCAAAAGCATGGGAGATTAGCTAGGGGGGTATCAAGGAAAGGGAGAGAGGAAACACTGAACAAACAGTGGAGATTTCATAGCAAGAATGAAAACATCAGGCCCATGCCCCGAAATTAGGGAACGTGAAATAATTTTGCATAAAAATTATAAGTTACAGCCCTGAACACATCCTTCCATTGATTCTTCCTCTCATCCTCTTATTTCATCCTTGGATCCACCATTTTCTTCATGATTTTGTGTCTGGCATCATTTTAACTGAGATTATAAGCACAGATATCAGTGAGATGTTACTGATAGAGGGGCCAAACAAAGAATGAAGATTTTGCGCCAATTTTGGTACTTCCTTGACACTGCGTATACGCAGTGGACAAAAGTATGGAGGACCATATAGGACATAGATTTTTTGGATTTTGATGCAAATTTGGGGGATGGGGGGGGGGGGGGGGGGCAAAATTTGTGTTTGGCCCTGAAATTTTAAGAGTTAGCACCAGCTAAGTCTGGGTCAGTGGTACAGTATAAAAATACCAATTGTTTTGATTTGCTATGTTCAGGGTCACTGTGACCTTGACTGCTGACCTAGTGAGTCCAAAATAAATAGGGTTCTTCCTCTCACAAAGGCCAATCTACATATGAAGTTTTGTGAATGTGCGTTGAACTGTAGTCAAGTTATCCAGAAACCAATTGTTAACAATTTACTATGTTCAAGGTCACTGTGACCTTGACCTTTGACCAAGCAAGTCCAAAATTAATAGGGTTCTTCCTCTCACCGATACCAACCTACCTATGAAGTTTCATAAAAATGGGTTGAACCATTATCAAGTTATCATCCGGAAATCAATTGTTTATGCCTGCCCACCCACCTGCCCTCCCTTCATCAAATTATAAGTCGAGTTTGACTTCGTCACAACTCGACTAAAAAGTGTCACATTTGTTTCAATGGGTTAAAATTGAGAAAAATACCCTGATAATGTCACAGTAACCACCATGGCAATATGCCAGTAAGGTGAAACTCTACCTGAAAAATATCCACTTGGAAGAAAAGAAACAAAAACCTCAAAACCTGCACATAAAAGTCCAAAAAGTATCACATTTGTTTCAAAGGGTTAAAATTTAGAAAAATACCCTGAAAATGTTACAGTAACCACCATGGCAATATGCCAGTGAGGTAAAACTCCACTTAAAAAAAATATCAAAACCTATACACAAAAGTCAAAAACCTGCACACAAAAGTCCAAAATTAAGGTAAATAAGAAGCTAAAGGGTTAAATAATATAATACTAGCCCCAAGAAGCATCCTAACATAAAATAGGAACCATGGCAATATGATACAAGGTACGTCGCCATTTGGAAGAAAAGAAAGACAAACCTCAAAACGACGCCGGCGCCGACATGAGGGCTATGCCATAGGCTCACACAACTATCTTTGGTGAGCCAAAAACAGCCATTAGCGACCGGCTATGCTTTACAATCTTTGTTTCAAGTTTATTAGGCTCCCTTACAGGCTGTATAAATTAATGTTAACATGAAGGTAATGCACAAAGAATTGATAATAATTACTGTTAACACCAGAACAAGTGATAGAACAATAACTCTCCAGATAAATAAATTTTATTATATGCTAAACGATAGATTATCAAAACAAGAAGAATGTTACTAAGGTAACACATGCCCCCCCCCCCCCTTGTGACCTTCACCTTGCAGATGGGACGGAAACTATTATATGCCACACACCTTCTGACTGTCCTTAACATTTGCAAAAAGTTTAACAATTGTACTATGATTCATTTCTGAGTTATGGCTGAGACACGAATATTGACTGATTTTTAGTGTGACCTTGAAATGTGACCTTGACCTTGAAGGTACGAACCCGGCTATGGTGTGTGACACATCCTCCCATGGTCCTTTATAACTGTGTGAAGTTTGATGACTGTAGCCCTAATAGTTTTGGAGTTATGTTTGAGACACGATTTGTGACTCTGAACATATGAAGGTCAATTGTGACCTTCACATTGCAGATGCGGCGGAAACTATAAAACGCGACACACCTTCTGACTGTCCTTAACATTTGTAAAAAGTTTAGCAATTGTACTATGATTTGTTTCTGAGTTTTGGCTGAGAAATATGAAAAAATTACAATAAAAATGAACGCCATTCAGCCATCTTTAATTTGACGTGCATATCTTCATAATGTCTGATTAATGTTAAAAATTTGAAACACCAACATCCAAGCATTTCAGTGACACAGGTGGTAACGAGTAAAAATATGGAAAAATTACAACAAAAATGGTGCCATTCAGCCATCTTCAATTTTTTCTCTACATCATTTGATGTGCATTGTGTTTTTAGAATGTCTGATTAATGTTAAAAAGTTGAAACCCAATATTCAACCTACTTAGAGATACAGGTGGTAACAGGACTGAGTGAACGAGCTATCAACCAACTGAGCAACCGACGAGAGACCGGTGTGCAATTTGTAAGCCCCCTCACAGTAACCTGTGGGGGACTAAAAATCAGCCAATTGACACCACGGCAACCCATGGGTCAATGGGGGAACTTCTTACTTTTTTTGTTCCATAAAAGCACTCAAAATCCTTCAAAACTCATTTTAAAACAAACAAAAAAATCACCAAGTGGACCCCCCCACATTCCAGGCTTGAAGTCACTTGGTATGGTAGGCCTCATTTGAATAAACATTTATCATATCCACCCACATATACATCTGAATAAATTTGACCATAATTAGCCCCATCACTCATCAGCAGAATTTATGTCCACAAACGTTTTAGAAAATTCTTCATTGGATTCTATGTTAAATTTCAAACTCATCTGGTACCCCTCCCCAAAAAGCAGTCATGCATAATCTCTTGAATAAACCTTAATCTAGAATAAATAGAGGATATCTACGCTGTTTTAGTGAATATCGGAATTATCTCATGAGTGTGGGCCTAAAAGTTTTATTTTTCATGAGCGCTTTTTCATTATACACTTTGTGACATTTTACTGTGCAATATTCAGCCCAATTCGATTGCAAACAGCTTTAAGATAATAACAAAATGCAGCTGATCGTTCCTTCAAGGTGACGTCATGTGCCGAAGCGTAACGTCATTTAGGAAGCCACTGAAAAAATTCACCTAAGGGACCTGAAAATATTTTTTTTCACGAGCGCAAAAAAATAAAACTTTCAGGTTCACACTCATGAGAATTCCAGATACTGACTAATATAGAGAAGATTTTCTTTTTTCATTATAAGCTACGAAATATTTTGTTGCACAATATTCAGCCCTTCAAAATAATAACAAAGATCAGCTGATTGTTCCTTCAAGGCGACATGATCTGGCATAGTGTGACGTCATTTAGGAAGCTGCTGAGGGATATTCCTCGATATCCATAGAGTCGATAGATATTGAGAAATATCTTTTAGATAATTTGCGATAATTCGCAGGCTAGCATATAATAAAAAGTAATGCTATTCACCAAATACCCAGAGATTCTGACTGGTGGATCGGAAGAAAATCTTTGAAGAATATTTCTAGAATCTAGAATTCAGAGTAATGTTAGATAACAGGTACTATCTGGTATAATAACTTTTAAGCATTTTTATAGGAATATTTCCATTGTCATTTGCATGTTAATTAGTCTTTAAATTGAGAAGAAAATTTGCAGTACATTCAGGACAGGGTGGGGTGGAGGGTTCAACATTGAATTGCAAATTTGCTTTTAAATTTTAGAAATCACAAATAGATATGACTTTTGTGGCATGTAAAAATACCTTTTTCCAACCAATTTTTTTTCAACTTTTTTCAGTAAGATATATTTTTTTAAATTCGCCTTTAGTGTCAAAAACAAGTGTTTTCAGAAGGAGAAGTGACTGGTCATTTGCCCTGCATTTAGTGAACACAATGTACTGATGCTGAGACAAGAGAGGGAAACAACTTCAGACAAGTAATTGATAGACGTCAGGTTAGGGATTATTGAACCATAAATTGTGAACACAGCTGAGGTTTAATATTGTCCGACAAACAGGTTTCAATTTACAAAGTCACCAAGCATTGTTATGACACCCTGTTAGCTAAACTATAAGCATATTTCTACCCACCAAACTAAAAAAAAAAAAAATATAGCACATTAAACTATAGAAATTTATAAACAAAAAATAAATACCATATTTCTTTGAGTTAGATAATGTAAAAATGATTATGGACATAGTTTTCAGATTGGAGCAGCCACCTGGACGGCAGCCAAGGGCTACTCAGATGCCCAAATTAGAGCCATGGGCAGATGAAAATCAGATGCCTTTCAACACTACATTCTGAATCCGGCCCTTGCATAACCATTATCACATTTATTGCCTAATCTATCCTTGTGGGGGGCATTGCTTGTGTGTGCCCCACAATGTTGAGGCATTGCCTGCGCGTGTCTGGTCATCTTCTTCATACTCTATTCCTTCACTTAGCCAATCAACAACGGTCAGCCGGCGTCTATGTGCAGCTAATTATTAGGTTTCAGACAATTGAATGTTCCTCAGAAGTGTGAAGAGTTGTTTGTTCACTCTCCAGGTAAAATGTGATGTGACTTTAGCATATTTTGAGTGTTTGATCTTGGCGAGAGATGCTTGTCCACTCTTGCTTTCTTTCCCGTCATTTTCGATTTGTTATTACCTGCTGTTCAGCAAAAACTATCAAAAAAAAAAAAAATGGTCAGTTGGCATCTGTTCGTGGTTAGTCATTAGGTTTCAGACAACTGGTATATTCCTCAGATTGTGAACAACATGATGTGACATTAGCTTATTATGAGTGTTTGATCTTGGAAAGGGATGCTTGTCCACTCTCACTTTCTTTCCCCTCATTTTCGGATTTGTTATTAACTGTTGCACCACAAGATATCACAGGGGTGGCCAATGCTTGTAAATAGGGCCGGTCAGTTGTCAGTGCCCGGGGTTCTTTACATAGCAGCATGGATATATATATGACACGATTGGTTAACTTGACTTTGTATCCATGTTGTGGCCATGTTTAGCTATGGCACTGCTATGTGTGTCTGGCAATATGCTTCTTCCTGAGGTTCGTGAACTGGGAATTCCTAAGATGGTTCATGTTGGGTCTCAGGTTTTTCAATCAGATATACCGCGCCGTCAAAACACCCGTTAGCTCCAACTGTGGGAATAGCAATGGGGATGATGCTGGAATTTAAAGTTGAATTTATTGTTGTTTAAGGTCACACACTTATGCACAATGGCTAATCGTAACTGTGACAGTTTTACGGGTGGAGGAAGCCGGAATACCTGGAGAAAATCACCGAGCAACGGCAAGCAGCTGTCAGCTCTCCAAAATCGTAACTCTGAACTCTGCACCATAGCACAGACAGGGTTAGATTGGTTGAAGACATGCGCACCTTCGACGTGCAATACACCTTAGTACACAGCGTCATCTTGCCCCCATGTAGGCAATATTTAAAGTTGAAGAGTACACCACAACACCACCCTCCTCGGGGAGAGGTAGTGCCTTTGGTGAGAGGATCCTCTCTCACACTGGTCCTCACACAAGACCCTGAGAAGAGTGACAAGAACAGTAAGAAGAAAAGAAAGAAGAGCACATCAACCAAGCGAAGGAATGCCCGATGCTTGGAGGCTTTCCTGGATAAGAAGGAGAGAAGTGGGGGGAGGAGGTCTCGGAGGCAGCTGCCAGTTTTTCTCCCAGTCCCACAGGCACGCCGACCAACTACTGTCTCCCCAGCCGATACAGTTGGATGAGGAATGTCCTGTGGAGATTGAGGACGAATTGGAAGCTGTTTTTTCGCCACCTCCCCCAGCCAATACAGTTGGATGAGGAATGTCCTGTGGAGATTGAGGACGAATTGGAAGTTGTTTTTTCACCACCTCCCACCCCTCACTTCCCTCTGCCTTTGCTTCTGGACAGCCTGGACAGGGGACTAGCACTCAAACAACCATCACCAACTTCTCAAACTACATCCAAAGAACATATAATGCCAACATGCAAACAAATCCTGGCCGAGTGCAAAGAAGGCAAAAAGCGCTCCGATGAGATCTCCAGATTAGCGAGGCAATTCCTGAACAAAAGAAATTAACAGCCAGACACAACAAGCAGCTCTACAACGCCAACCATTACGATATCTCCATCGCAGCCACCTCCTCAAAAGAAAACCCGCAGAAAATACAGACGCAGATAAGCTACTTCCTTCTGCTTTCCTCCTTTACCATGATCAGATATGGCGCAAAAGTCTTTCAACAGTTAACGAGGGTTGAAAGGGACTTGCCCCACGCTGTCCCTGTGTGCCCTCAGCACTCGAAACCATTTAAGCTGGGAGCACATCTTCATTCTTTGGAATAGCTGTTAATTACAAGCTTCCCCTGCCTCCTCTCCTTCACATCTCCGCCCGTGTCCTTATTGCGCCTAGTTATCACGTGGAGGAAACTGCCTTGCAGCTCTCCTCTTTTCGGTTGTTTACACGTTGTTATGGGTATAGGAGGTCGCTTTACAGCTTCTTGTAGGCGTTTTTTATCCACACCTGGATATCATGTTGAAGGAGAGGCATCTTTTATCCGCATCTGGATATCATGTTGAAGGAGACTGCTTTGCAGCTTTTATTGTTATTGAGGGAGGGGGGGGGGGGGCTGTAGAAATATGTCACACAAAAAGAGACCACCCCAGGAGCAGATACTGAATTTTCAAAGAGGCTGGAGTTTGGGGCTAAAATATTCATGTGTCATATGAAAAAACTGCTTGAAATCAAATATATATTCAATGACAACTTTCTATGAGAGCAACCTATTGCCCCATGTTTCGATGTTTGACAGAAAGGCAATAATACTCATCAAGCAATCATGAATGAGTGGCTTTGAAACAATATTTCTAATGACATCAGTTAACCTGTTGCCATAGGAAATATTCTTTTTCCATTTTCATTCTCGTAGCGAGTTATGATTAAGCTTGTGTTGAAAATTTTCAGTTTATATCGCATAAACCGAAGGAAAACAACAGTTATTTCTTATAATTTAATCCGGCTGTAATATTAAAATATAAAAACTATGCGAACGTGAACGAAAAACTTTTAATTTTCGCAAAAGACAATAGTCAAACTCAGGAAAGTGTGCCACAAACAGGTCACGTCAATCATTGTCAAATTGTTTGTTGTTTTGATTTTCGATCGCAGACGACAGATATTTAGCAAGTCACGTAACAATATCATTAAAAACATTTTTTTTAAGTTCCCCCAAAATCATGTTTGGGTATATGATCTTTTATTAGTCTCCCACTTCGGTATATTTTATGAAATTCAATTGTTCCTGAGAAATTATCATTATATTCTTATTGACTGGAGGCGATGAAAATTTGATCATTGATCTTTGTTTACAAGCTTGTTATCCATCTGTCAGGCTGCCGTCATGCCCTCACAGTGACAATTGGATTGAGTGGGCGGGGCTTTCAGAGTCTTCAAAGTTGGGTCGGATGTGCGAACGTGTAGAGACATTCCAAATCATGACGTGATTTGGTTTATACGATTTTGACGACTTACACGCTGTATGCTTTCAACCAATCAAATGCAGAGGCGGGGCAAATGATTAAATTATTGATGTTTAACCCTTTACCTATATGAAAAGCAGACGACACTTGCAAACAAAATTTTTGCATAACTAATTTTTTTTCATTTTTGTCTCAAAAACATAGGTTGTGACCCCTCATTGGAACGAGCTCAATGGGTCATAGCCTATGTTTTTGAGACAAATAATGAAAATTAATTGGCGACTTTTGTGAATAGCACTGGCCAGTTTTGGCCGTTACGTTGGGTAAAGGGTTAAGGTCACATATCTTTGCACAATAGCTAATCATGTCCACAACATAGAGATAAAGTCAAGTTTAGACCATCGTTTATACCCACATTGCCCATTTTAGAGAATTTCAGTCCAAGCATTGGTGACTGAGTCCTATTTTACCAGAGAAAAAGACCTTGTTTACCACAGTGAATAAGCACTAAGCACTGCTTCACTTCCCGGGGTTCCCACAGGGGCTTCCAACAATTCAACTATGAATTTAAACAATTCAGTCTTGACAGAACTCAATAAGCTCTGTCAAACAAGAGTGAATTGTTAAAATTCATAGTTGTATTGTCGGAACAATTTGTTTCTTGAAATTTTGAAATTGCGACATCAGTGTGCAGAGGATAAAATCCTTTACCTATCACATGTAGGCAACACATTCTAAAACTAAAAACTTCTATTTTTTTCTCGAAAACATATCCTATTTCCAATGAGGAGCCATAAGCAATAGTTTGATATATAAAAAAATTAAACAAGAGCAACGCAAAGCATGGCATATACCCCCGACAGTGTCATAACACCATGGCGGCCATATTGAATTGGCTAGCTGGACCAAAATCGAAAGGAAGCATTGTCTAGTCATCCACAAGGAAACCCTAAAATTATGATTTGATCAAATAAGCGGTTCTTTAATTATTGGACGGAAACCAAAAAAGTTAATGGATGTACGACAGATGGACAGGTGGATGGACATGTGAAAACATAAGCCCCCCCCCCCCCCCCCCCCTCCCCCTCCCAAGTGGTTCTAGGGCATAAAAACAATGAAATTAGAATTATAATATTTATGATGACACTCAGCATATATGGTCATTACATTAGGTAAAGGGTTAATTTTCTACAAAAATCCGCCCTTGAGATATTGGTTGATCATTCTACAGTGTGGCAAACTGTGTTAGGTTTACTGTCAAGAATAACAGCTATGGAAACCCATGGCTCCTACCATTTTCTAATACTGCTTGTGTGCAAACCCATAATATATCTCTGAAGCAAGCAGCACAGTCAAACATTTGAGTATTGGAGAACCATGGAAGATCTTGGAAACTCATTATTGGAAGATCACTGATGAAGTGGACTTGCATTCAGGTAGTTCAGATGCTGGGTGGAAAGGGACAGAAAAATTGTGTTGCATGATGTGATGGAAGATGTGCAGTGTGTTGTCATGGAACTCCATGTGAGCAGTGATTGTGATATCATGCCTCTGAAACAAAGATTTCATGTGTATTAAAATAAAACATTCTATGGAAACATAAATTTAATGCCTCCATGATGTGGAATATACTTATTAACTTTTTACCCAATGCATACAACATCAAAATTTGTTGTTTTAATTTTATTTTTGTCAATTTTTTCTAAAATTTCAATAAAACTATTTCATGTGACACCTCTTTAGAATGAACTTGATGAGCTTGTTCCAATGAGAGGGTCACATGATACAGCTTTGATCAAATTTTTTTTTTAAATAATTTTTTTTTCAACTGCTCAATTTGTAAATTACAGAGGGATATTGCAGATTCATTGGGTAAAGGCTTAACATTCTTCCTAAAATGAATGACTTGGGAGATAACATTTACAACATATCTTTTCAAACCTTAAAACTCATGTTAATTGTTATTATAATTGTTCAATTTCAAATCAATTCAATTTATTTACTCATCAACCTGACAAGGGTACAGGGACATGGCGAGAGGAGAGGTGTGTGTGTGTGGGGGGGGGGGGGGGGGGGGGGGGAGGGGGGTCTCACCCCCTGTTCCTGGCCAAAATCTCCTATAGTTGGAAATTCGGAGTATAAGTCATGAGTACTTGGAAATTCCATCTATCTGAATTTTAGAGCTTCTTTGGTGATGCTGTCTCCTTACTTCCCAAAATTCCCACTCGATTTCAAATCGGCAAAAATTCCAACCGTTACGTATTTACAACTACAGTGTATGCAATATCAAGCTTTTATAAGTATGCATGATGTCAATCAGTACGAGATTTCTATAGCATGTATACTTATCGTAATAAAAAAAATCCTTGAAATGCACATCAAGAAAATCACCATCATGTAAAATCATTATCCAGAGTTAATTCCATCATTCACAGTTACAAAATGATGAAACATCGAAAATTGATCATTCCTGCCAAAGATCTGATTTAATATTAAGACATTGTGAATTGCTCAAAGTTCTCAGCTTGAGCATTTGTTTAGCATATATTCAATTCCCAGAATAATACCAAATAATAATAACCTGATAATTCTATCACAACTGTGTTGACATTTCAGTAACTAGAATCAATTTTATGCCCCCTTTCATGGAGTCTTTTTCTAAGGTTTTCTCGGTAGTGAATTTCCAACTAGGGGAGGGACTGGGGAGGGGGGGTTTCCCCCTCCCAGTCCCTCCCCCAAGTTGGAAATTCACTACCCTACACCCCCTCCAATCGGAAACCTCTAGCCACACCCCTGCAAGGGTACATGAAGTGCATTTACAACATTTACATATTATTGGTGGATTATTTTAGACAAAAACAAATGTGATAGAACAACATGTAATTTTACAAGACAGAAATGAAATCTGCAAAAATAGTGCAATGTAGTTATGCCATTCCAGGATAGAAGAAAAGAGGGGGTTTATTTACCACTTTGTCAGAACCAGGGGAATAATCATTCTGTATCGAGCTCTTCTTTGTTATCTTTTCATTTTATTTCCTATATTGCCAACAAAGCATCTCTCATGGCCACAGTTGCAAATCCTGTCCAAAGAGGGTCATAAGCTATGTTTTGGGAAGGTAATCCTAACACAAACTTTAAATGATAATGTGTGCAAGTTGTGCCGGATGATACTGGCTCGTTTATTAACAGCATATTAGAAAAAAATCCTGTTTCCACAAGTGTGTTTAATTAATTAGTGGTAGTTAGAAACTTCGTATTTCACACCTTCGATTCATCAGGGTTTGCCGATGGAGGTTAATACATTGCTATCACAAGCAATGTTCTCTTTCCCCTAAAAAGAGTCGAAAGAGGTAAAGTTGAGCAGGGCAGTGTGAATAACATGTATCTCTTGGCTTGCTCAGAAAGAGGGAAAGGGGAATTGTTCATTGTACGCATGTAGCAAATTTTCTACTTTATTAACTGGTAGAGTGCTGAATTATTTTTGATTGCAAAAATTTGTGCAACATGTATTCTCCTTGTTACAATATATGGGAGAGTGCCTACAGGCCCTCACCCATAAATTTTAACAAAGAAAATCCATACAGACAGAAGAGTTTCAATCCAAAGATAAAATGCAGCACTTCCACAGAATATGAAGCCTTCTAGCTGGAGTACCTGCACTTCTGGACAAAGCCCAAATATGGGCTTCCACAGCTCTACCAGTTAAGAATAATAATTAGATTGAGAGTACTCAGAATAGAGACGATACCAGTAACCTGATGAAATACCCTTACCAAAAACAGGCACAGAGTATCATTAGGGATGGTAGGGAAGGTGTTTTAGTCATCAGTAACCTCGTCAACATCACATAAATTTACCAGTTATTTAGAAAGGAATTCAGTGTTATTAAATGAGAATCACACACTTTGTACTAATTGGATACAGTTACATTTTAACCGACATCAAAATAAAAGAGAATATACAAACAGTAGTCACTAAATAATTTTAATATGCACATTATGTAGAGGAAATAAAGAAAGTGAAGGGTACCTTAGACTTGTAGGACGTCCCTGTCTATTTAATCACTCCACAGCAAGGAGTACTGCAAAGTGGGTGGAGAGGCAGGCTTGCATACACTATTCGCACTGTACTAAGGAAACACATACAGTACAGCTGCCATGGACTGGTCACTTCAAAGTTTAGGCAATATTTCCATGGAAGCAATAATATTAGATTCCGAACACTAATTATAGGAATAATCAATCAAAAATTTAATCAATGAAGCACCGGGTACAACCCGGTGCTTCATTAATTAAAATTTTGCTGATGATTATTTTTATTACCTGGTAAATGCATGCGTGGACATCAATGTCCATGCGTGGATTACAACCATTCCATGATGACTGCACTGTATACATGTACACTGCTGCAGATGACCTAAGAGTTTTCTAAATCATTATTGGCTGACAAGATAATGGAGCCTACAGATTGAGTTCTCAAGGAACAATAATACGCTTTGTGGTAACATTTTCCAAGCAATATGAAAGTGGCCATTTGTGGCTGCATAGGACGTAAAAGTTAAATAATTAAGAATAAAAAATCACCCACTGCCCTCCCCCCCTCCCCCCCCCATCCCATGGAGCAAATTTAAAAAGTTAATAGTTCGACGTGAGGAGTCGATCTAACAGATTGGTACGATAAAGACTTACAATCTATCAGGAATTTTGGTGAGAATGGGGCAAACTTCTTCCTTTTTTTTTGCATAAAATCAGTCAAAATCTTTCAAAACTCATTCTTAAAGAAACCAAAAAGATTCACCAAATGGACACCCATCATCCCAGGCTTGAAGTCACCTGGTAGGCCCCATTTGAACAAACATTAATTGTATCCACCCACATATACATCTGACTAAATTTGACCACAATCAGCCCCATCACTCATCAGCAGAATTCATGTCCACAAACAAATAGTAAATTCTCCATTGAATTCTATGTTAAATTTCAAACCTAGCTGGGACCTCTCCCCAAAAATCAGTCAAAAAATTCTTAGTAATGCTATATTCCAAATCCCCAAATATTCTGCCTGGTGGATTGGAAGAATATCTTTGAAGAATATTTTTCATGTGACACCAAGTTAAAATTCTGGCTCCCATAAGGCACCCAAATATGTACGCCAAATGTCAAAAGATTCTGACTGGTAAAATATTGCACTAAACTCCCATAGGGAGCCCAAATATGAAGCCAGGCACTTCATTTGAACAAACTCGAATCTGACTCCAATAAGGAGTATACCAAATATCAAAAGCTTCTGAATGGTTGATCTGATGAGAAAATTTTTTGCACTAAGTTATGAACCCAGGGTCTTGATTTGAACAACTTGAACTTAAGGATGCTACATACCAAATATTAAAAGATTCTGATTAGGGGTGGGGGGGTTATCTGGAGAAAATTTTTAAAAATCTCCCTCATAATGTACTAAGTTAAAATTTGGGCTCCCAAAAGGAACCCAAATAGGAAGTAAGAAACTTGATTCCAACCAATTTGACACCCCCATCCTCTCAAGATCGCAAATATGAACACAAGGACTTAGGACTTTAATGAAAACAAATTTGAATCTGCCCCCCCCCCCCCCCCACCCCCCCCCCCCCCCACACACTCACTTCCAACTGCACTGAATACTAAATACCAAAAAGTTAAAATATGGGCTCACATAGGGAGTCCAAAAATAAACTCAGAAACTTGATTTGACCAAATTTGACGGCCTGTCCCCCACCCACCACCAAGATGTTGTATACGAAATACCGAAAAGAATGACTGGTGGATCTAAAGAAGAAGATTTTTAAAAAATATTTCTCATAGGTCTCGTTTCCTATTAAAAGGTCATTTCTGAGGTTATTGGATATCCTCAGCCAAATGACTATTTTGAGCTATAGTTTTAGTTTATGGTGGTGTGGATTTAGTAAATAATTATCTTTAATGGTGATATGGCCAAAATAATCTGTTGATGGTCTTGATTCAAACTGTGTATTGTCAAGTGCATTTCAATTGGGGGTCAAGGTCACATGGAAGTGTTAAATGACAAACCCAGACCTGTTTGGGACCTGACAATTTGCAGTTTACAAATGGGACAATTTTTGTGTAAATTTGCTTTGAGAAAGCCTTCTGAAAAAATGAATAAGAAACCCATATGTTTTTTATTTGTCACAATGATCATGTTATGCTGTAAAATCCCCAGTGGAGGAATGAGGAATTCCTATAACACAGTTTTATCACTATCGATGCACGAAAATTGGAGATTTATCCCCAAAATGAGAAAATTTTGACTATTTTGAGCCATTTTTTTAGCCATCAACTGTGTCATTCGGCTGAGTGTATTTGAGTGATATTGTAAGATTTTTGTTGTGTACAGTTGTCTCCAGAAAGGGCCATATTCAGAGCTTCCAGAAACTATATACATTGTGAGTATTGTGAATAAGGGAGGTAATTTAAATGCGAAATATCCTCGGCCGTGTTAATCATAAGCTGAAAAGCCGACATTTTCAACTGAATAACTGTAACAAGACCTTAAGTAGAAAATAGTGTTTGCTTTCATTGCAATTTCTGGCCTCCAATCTCCATAGCAATCAACTGTATTAGTGGGAATATGTTGTAGGATAACTAAAAGAAATATTAAAACATATTTTTCTTTTTTCAGTGGTACCCTGTACAGATATAATTTCCTGGAAAGTTCTCCCTCTTGAGGTATTTTAAGTCCAGTAATGAGTTATCAAGAGAATTATGTAGGTTTTTTAACACAATTTTATTTGAAAATGCTGTTTACTGGTACAGTCATATGGAGAACTCTTTCTAAGAACTTTCCAGGGAATTATCAGGGTGTAGTCTGATTAGTAGAGATAATTTGGGACTGAATATTCTTAATCGTTACATTTACACAGCTCTTTTCAAATAGCATATACTTCAAATGTCAGTCTTTTGGATCAGGTCAGGAACTGAAATGGGTCTATTTTTAACCCTTTAGCAAACACAATGTATGCTATGCAGGAAAATGCGGTTACAAGAGATTTATAGAATTTTTTCTTTTATGATTACATTATATTATAATTGATAGAATCAGTGAATGATGCTTAGCCAAATGAGGAAAGTGAATTGAGAATGCTGTGGAAAAGAGTGGGTGGGTGGGGACTGAAATATGCATTTTGAGGGAGGATGCAGTTTACAAATGAATGTAATTTCTGTTTTTTTTTTTATTTTGTCAGTTAATGTGTGATCCTGATGTAGCTTTTGGTGCTGAAAGTGACTGTGCACATCAAAAATAAATCATCCATCACCATTGGTTTAGTCTGATCATTGGCCAATATACCAACACAGCTGCCATGATAGCTATTGTCCATGGTGTTACAGCTGTGCATCCATCTAAATTGAAATCTAACTTCCTTCTCTCAGGTTAAAGCATACTGCCCTGGTAGAATAGGGGAACCACTGGTGTTACATGCTTTCATCTAATGCAAAATTTACTCTACAGAGCTTTTATCAGAGTCAGAAATGTGAAACAACAGGCCTTCTCTCACTGAACATTACTGTGTAAAGAAGCGTAAAGAAACGTAAAGAAACTGGCTGTCAGATTGCTCAGTCTGCCGCTATCCATGGGGCTTAAGGGCACTAAGTTAACATTTTTTTCATATGTGCCATACATATTTTTCTCAAAATTAAATACAGATGCACATTTACTGTTTCTGAGAGTGTGAAGAATTTTTTATTTTTCACTTAAGGTCTCGTTTCCTATTAAAAGGTCATTTCCGAGGTTATTGGATATCCTCAGCCAAATGACTATTTTGAGCTATAGTTTTAGTTTATGGTGGTGTGGATTTAGTAAATAATTGTCTTTAATGGTGATATGGCCAAAATAATCTGTTGATGGTCTTGATTCAAACTGTGTATTGTCAAGTGCATTTCAATTGGGGGTCAAGGTCACATGGAAGTGTTAAATGACAAACCCAGACCTGTTTGGGACCTGACAATTTGCAGTTTACAAATGGGACAACTTTTGTGTAAATTTGCTTTGAGAAAGCCTTCTGAAAAAATGAATAAGAAATCTAAATTTTATAGTAAATTTCCTTTCTTATTATACCTACCACAATTGTTTACTACAGGCTTGCACTACAGTGGAAGTCCCTAACTCGGATAAAATACTCTCTATTTTTGTCTTTCTCAAGCAAGTTGGGAAAGAAAAGTGGTGCAAAAGCACCAATAAAAATAAGCCAAAACTGGGTCGAGTGCAACCGGCGCAGACCCAGTACGGGACGCTCTCTCCCAAGTACAACTCCACGACTTCCATTGCCATTGCGCATATACCGTCTCTAAAGACTCATTCTTTTTGAATCCGTAAACGTTAAAGTTATGTGATCAGCGGGGAGGAAAGATTCTTTACCCATAAAGAAGACGGGAGGGCCTCCATGTAAACAATTGTGGTAGGTATAATAAGAAAGGAAATTTACTATAAAATTTAGATTTCTTATCAACCTACTCACAATTGTTTACTACAGGCTGAATAGACAAAAGGCTGGAGGGAATCGCATAACCAACCCCCACATAACCCTAGTGCACTGGAACCGTGAAGTAGAAGGAAGAGGTCCCGAGGCTTATCAACCATAATGTCGCAATCATTGGTAAAGGACAATGAAAAGAGACATATGAGCCTGTGTGACACACAGACAGAAAAAGGGCAGTAACAGCACAAGGCTGAAACTGACCTTCAAGAAGCCTAATGGCTATGGCAGACAACAGCCTGAGCAGAAGAAAGAGGACCCAGGGCAAAAAGGTCCTCCGACTGCTCCTGCAACTGGCGCAAATAAAAGGTGGAGAAAGTAGAAGCATTTCTCCAGTAGGCTGCCTGCATAACATCCGACAACTTGACGGAGTTAGAATAAGCCCAAGAGGTAGACAGTGCCCGCACCTCGTGGGCAGAAATACGATTGGTAATACAATCGCCAGCTGCTAAACGACTATAAGCCGTACGAATAGCAAGACAAATCCATCGAGAAATGGATTGAGGAGAGATCTTCTGTCGACCCGGAATGAGAGACAGAAAAAAACATTTTCTGCCCTTCCGTATGAAGCGTGTCCGATCAAGATAAATGCGAATAGCACGGACCGGACAGAGCAAAGGGCAAGTACCCTCAACAGAGGGAAGAGCCCTGATACAGATAGGAGGAGGAGTAGTATCTGGTAACTGATTCTTAGCCAAAAAGGAGCAATCAGTGGTAAAAGTAACACTGTTGGGAGAGCTCCTAAAAAAGGCCGGGTCAACCGAGAGGGCGTGAAGCTCACTAACCCGTCTGGCCGAAGCAAATGCCATCAGAAAAGCCGTCTTATATGTGAGAAAATGCATATCCACCTTGGATAAAGGTTCGAACGGCGCCCCCCCCCAAGCAAAGCAGCACCCACGAAAGATTCCATCGTGGAGTAAGCTGCAAAGTCCGAGGCCTTTTCAAAGAAAAGTGCCGAACAAGCTTGGAGAGGTAAGGATTAGTGCCGATACAACGCTTCCCCACATAAGAAAAAGTCTCTGAAAGCATAGACCTGTAACCCTTGATGGTAACAGGCTGGAGACCCCGAGAATCAAACAGATATACCAGAAACTCCGCAATCTGTGAAATCGAAGGATTGGCATAATCAACAGAGTGATCAGCACACCAACGACAGAAGACCTTCCATTTAGCTGCATAAGCTAAACCAGTGGAGTGCCTCCTTGAAGAAGAAATGCACTCCACTGCTCGTCTCGAAAAACCTCTACGGAGGAGACAGGACCTGACAAAAGATATGCGTGAAGGCACAATGAAGTCGGGTCGACGTGAAACCTCCTCGGGCGACCTTGACAAAGAAGGTCGCGATGTAGCGGGAGACGTGCCGGAACCGCCGCCATCAGCGAGTGGAGCTGATTGATCCACACCCGCTGAGGCGACAGGGGAGCGATCAGAATGATTCGACAACTGCAGGCTCAAATTTTGGCGAGAACCTGAGGAAGAATCGGAACCGGCGGGAAGGCGTAGCCGACTAGACCGTTCCAATCGAGTGACAGAGCGTCCACGGCAAAAGCCAGAGGATCTGGACACGGGGACACGAAAGTGTCCACCTGATGGTTCCAACGAGTCGCAAAGAGGTCGATGTGGGGACGTCCCCAGAGATCGCAAAGCGACTGGAACACTGCCCTGTGAAGCATCCACTCGGTGGAAATAACCCTGCCCTGTCGGGACAGGGAGTCGGCTAGGACGTTCAGACGACTGGGAATGTGACGAACAACCACTCCGGCGTGAACATCCTGAGCGAGCAGTAGAAGATCCCAAGCTAACTCATACATCGGAAGCGAGTGCGTGCCGCCCTGGTTCCGAATGTAAGCAACCACCGTCGAATTGTCGGATAGTAGAAGGACCTGGCGATTCGACAGGTGAGGGATCCACTGCCTGAAACTCAGAAGAAGAGCAAGAAGCTCCTTCTGGTTGATGTGTAGAGCTGCTTGATCCTGGTCCCACATCCCGTGTAGGGAAAGACCGAGAGGATCCAACGTCGCACCCCATCCGAGATCGCTGGCATCTGCCATCAGAACGCGATCGGATGTGGGTAAGTCCAGCGGAACACCCTGCGTAATCCACTGAACATCTGTCCAGGGAAGAAGGTGAGGATACAGAGAGTCCGGAAACGGAAGCACCTGATCCAGAGAATCTACATTCGGCCTCCAACGACTGAGCAGAAAGTGTTGGAGAGGTCTGACACGCAGCCGACCTAGAGGAATGAGATCCGTCACCAAACCGCAGAGACCGATCAGCCGGAGAAAACTCCGAGCGGTCGCGGACCTGGACTGGGACAGAGTCAGAGCAAAAGCTGAGAGAATCACAGCCTTGGCCTGGGGAACAGCCACCAAATTGAATTTGGTTTGGAAAGACATCCCCAGATGACAAAACGACTGAGAAGGGACCAGGTCCGACTTCTCCTCGTTGACTCTGAATCCTAGCGACGTGAGCAAGCTCAACAGAGTGGCGACATCCGATTCCAGTAAGGCAGCATTGGAATGCCTCTGGAGGATATAGTCCAGATATACCGAAGTAGTCACCCTGGACTGTGTGCGATGGAACGCTATCACATGCGACATCAGTCTGGTGAACGCCCAAGGAGCCAGGTTGAGGCCGAAAGGCCTGGCCTTGAACTGGTAAACTCGCCCCAGAAAAGCGAACCTGAGATACTTCCGTGACGCCCGATGCATCGGAACGTGGAAGTAAGCGTCTCGCAGGTCGATGCTGGCTGCGAAATCTCCCTGGTGAATTGATTGGTGGACCGACCTGAAAGTCTCCATGCTGAACTTGGGAGCAATGATAGACTGGTTCAGGATACTCAGATCGATAACTGGTCGGAGTCGGCCGTCCTTCTTCGGCACCAAGAACAGGCGGGAATAGAAACCCACTGACTGAACGTTCTTGACGACCTCGATCGCCCCATTTGCCAGGAGATTGGCAATCTCCGTGGACAAAAGTTCCCGACGTAAAACGTCTGAAGGAACTGTGGTTGGAAGAGGCACCCTTGACAGAGTGGGGTGCCGTCAGAAGGATATGCGCAGCCCGGACCGAACAACATCTAACACCCATGGATCGGATGTGATGGTGGTCCAATGGTCTGCGAACTCTGCTATCCTTCCTCCAACCTGGGACGAGTCGAGGTGAGGACCTTCATTTCGAGCCCCGACGAGGCCCGCAAGAGGAGAAACCACCTCCTCTGCTAAATGAAGAATCCTGAGACTTCCCTCGATTCTGCCGACCCCTACCTTTGACCCGTGAGTAAGAAGTAGAGGCGGCGGCAGAAGGACCAGCCTTTTGCTTCACAGAGGAAGCAGAAGGGTACTTGTTAGGCTTGGAACGGCCCTTGCCTCCCCGAGAAGGCTGATCAAGCTGACGAAACAGCAGCTGATCTTTAGAATGACGTAGGATGTCATCCCGGACCGTCGACATGGAACCATGGAAAAGTTGCGGACCTGCCAAAGAAGCAGATCGAAGAGTAGCACGCTGCTCCTCGGGAAGGGATCGTCCTGTGTCCAGCACAGCGTCCCTTCGAACTAATTCCAAATTAGCCGTGTTACAGGCATGCGTGTGAGTAAGGTGCATAAGCGCCTTGGACAGCACACACAAAGGAGCCTGTACCTCGTCAAACTTATCTGGAGGCAGATAAGCAGCCAAAGCTGAGACGACGTGATCTGAGAGAGAAAGCATGCCAAGCATCTCTCTAGATAAGCCCAACGTGGACTCCAGAGTTGTCATTGGAATGACGGCAGACTTGGGCTTGGAAAGCCCGAGGGAAGTGGAGTCCTGATCCAGAACCGTCAAAGCCTGGCAGACTGACGGATTGGCGGAATCGTAGGAACGATAACGCACAGGAGGCAAAAAGGTGTCAACCCTGGTGAAGAACGAAGTCTTCAAAGCCTTGGAATTCAGCTTGGCATCCAATGCTGAAAAAGCTTCAACTACCTGTACCGACTGGCACGGTCGAAGGCGCCCAGAAGCAGGTTGCTCCATAGGCTGTTGGCGCGCGACCGATGATCGTGGCCAGGCTGACACTGTCGGCTGGTTAGCAGGTTTGAGCTCAGGCAGAAACCCAAACACAAAATCAAGAGCTGCCCCCAAGTCCGAAGACTGCTGGCCCTCGACCTCAAGCATGTCGGACTCCTCCCCAGAGTCGGAAGACACATAGCCCATCGTGGGCAAACCAGCCGACGCCTCCCATGGTGTCGGGACACCAGAGGAATCGGAAACCGGCCTGTTTCCAATCCCGGGAGGCGGCGCCATAGGAGGCGCCTGGAAACCACCCATAGCCTCGCTGGAAGCAACAGGAAGGCTCTTAGAAAGAACCTGAGTGAGTAAGGAGAGGGCCTCTCTAAGCTCACTGCCTGTACCGACCGGTTCGACAGGGGAGCGAACCGGCAAAGTGGCTTCACCTCTGACCCTCTTAACTAGCGAAGGGTCACGATCCTCCAAAACACCCGACGCGGGACGACGGGTGGCAGCCGAAACATCTGAAGGCAGATGTGTATAGGGGTACGATGCCCCCCGAGGATCAATATTACGAGAACTCATGAGAGTCACCGCGGACCTCTGCGGGGCAGAAGGTCCAGGCTGCACAAAAGGCGTTGGTCCCCCAAAACTGGTCGTGTGACCAGAGTGAGTAGACGGAAACGCCACGGAGTTCATAGTGTTTCCACTACGAACATCCAAATCCAAAGACACAACTGTGGTGCTCAACGGCGAAGAGACCACAGCGATGGGCTCGGCCGGCAGCCCCTTCCGACTTCGCCGAGTTGAAGTCAGGGAAGGTTGAGGCCGATATCCCACGTCTACAGTATCGGACAGTCCTGCAGTCCCCTGCAGTGAAAAGCCGAGGCCGGCTGAAACAGATAACGAAGCAGACGGGCCAGCAGCAGTAGTAGATACGTCGAGAGTCGTTGAGGCTGGTGAAATAGTGGAGAGAGCACACCGGCTCGGCTCCGAAGGAGGAGTCACAACCCTAGTGACAGCCTCAGATGTCGACTGGAGGGGGACCGTAGTCCCAGAACCAGGCATCTCTACACCAGAACACTCAACGGCTCCCGCAGTATCCACCACAGGAAAAGACTGCACATCCCCCACGGAGGAGGAATAACTCTCACCAGACAAAGTCGGCTCGGGAGGCCCCGAACGACCACGTTCTCCTTTCCCGCGGGAGCGGGAGGCACGGCCACGAGAACGAACAACACGGTTTACTGACGCCCAGAAGGTGGAAGACCATGTTCCACAGACACCACACGGCCGCTCGGCCGAACACCCATTACAGGAGGAACAAGACGAATGTACATTGTCCACATGCTTTGGCAGCAGACATTGCCCACAAGGAATTGTCCTGGGCATGATAGAGGTGAGAGGAGCAGAGAAGGTGAGATGAGAAAACAGAACACCCCCTAACACCACCCTAAAGATGCTGCATGACAAACATCAAAAGATCTTGACTGGTGGTTCTGGAGAAGATGATTTTTAAAGATTATTCTTCATATTGCACATAGGGAGCCCAAATATTAACCTGGGGACTTGATTTGAACAAACTTAAATCTGACCCCCTTAGGATTTGTATACCAAATATCAAAAGATTCTCACTGGTGGTTCTGGAGAAGATGATTTTTAAAGAATATTCCTCATATTGCACTAAATTAAAAATCAGGTGCCACAGGGAGACCTAATATGAAAAATGAACCATAAACCAAGATACAAAATTTGAACAAACTTGAATCTGAAACCACTGGGGCTACTTGAGCTAAAGGCGTTTGTGTAGGTGAGGAATTCAATGGTTGTCAAAATAATTTTTTTTAAAAATCACACTATTTTTATCCATTCAATGGGGATTTACTCTGTGCACATTGTGTAATAAACAGGACAAATTTCTACTGAAGGTATGGTGAATGGTTTTGTGCTTGACAATTGTATGCAATTAAAAAAGTTATTCTATAAACTTGTGCAATGCAAAGCTTGGCAAATGCCCTCAGGGGTGTCATAAAAGGGTACGAAAGTCTCGGGGGGGCATAACCAAAATCAAAAGGAAGCTTCCTCTTGACACCAAAAATGCATAACCCAACAAGAGCAATGCGAAGTGTGGCATATGCCCCTCTGACGGTGTCATAAAAGGGTAGGTAAGTCTCTCGGGGCATAACCAAAATCAAAAGGAAGCTTCCTGTAGACACCAAAAGGGCATCACAAAAAAATAAAATTGATTTGAATCAGCATTCATTAGTTGTTGGACGGAAATCAAATTTAAGATGGTGACCATGGAATCCATAATGAATTGGCCACTGGTGGCCATCTTAGTTCAGCTGAGTGGTCCAACATTGAAAGGAAGCTTCCTCTAGACACCAACAATGCATAACTGAAAAATAAAAATGATTCGAGTCAGCATTCATTAGTTATTGGCTGCTCGTCGTTGCTCGGTGCTTCTCTCCAGGTACTCGGACTTCCTCCACCCGTAAAACTGTCACAGTCATGATTAGCTATTGTGCATAAGTATATGACCCTAAACACCAATAAATAAATAAATTGGATGGAAAGCATATTCAATATGGACACCATGACAGCCATATTGTATTGGGTAGCTGATCCAAAATTGAAAGGAAGCTTCCTCTAGACACCAAGAATGCTAATTCAAAAAATGAAATTGATTTGAGTCAGATTTCATTAGCTATTGGGTGGAAACCAAATTCATGATGGCCGTCATAACGAATTGGCCACTGGCGGTCATCTTTTTTCAGCCGACTGGTGCAAAATGAAAAGGAAGCTTCCTCTAGACACCAACAATGCATAATTAACTGGTTGAGGGCTAGAAATTTTTTGGTGGTCTGAATTTGTTATTCAAAATTTATTCTATTAAAAATTATTGGAGAGTGCCTACAGGCACTCTCCGGTAATTTGTAATACAACAAATTCCTATGAACAAAATTTATTTAGGTCTGACTGAATATGAAACATTAACAAGGAAAATGTTAGCTTTTGCTATGGTACCCTCATTTTTTTGAAAGCCCTGATAGTGGCTTCTAGCACTCAGCCGGTTGAGAAATATAAATGATTCGAGCCAGCAATCATTAGTTATTGAATGGAAACCAAATTCAATATAGCTGCCATGGCGGCCATACAGAATTGGCTAACTGGACCAAAATTGAAAGGAAGTATTGTTTGGTCATCCACAACTTGTGGACCACAAGTAGCCCCTAAAATTATGATTTGTTCAAACAAGCATTTCTTTAGTTATTGGACAGAAACCAAAAGTTAATAGATGATGGCCAGAAAAAAAGACACCCCAAAACCAGGGTTTATGTGGCTAAAATATTTGAGGAATTTAAAATGCACCATTTGTTAGTTTAAATTTATGTGTGTAGTCACATACATCAGACTAGACACATAACAGTGCTGTGTACTAATAATTATGCACATAAACCTGATTTGTTGGTGGGGATGGATGGATGGATGGATGGATGGATGGATGGATGGATGGATGGACAGACATGGTGAAAACATAATGCCCCTGAAAGGTTCTCGGGGGCATAAAAAACAAATGAAAACAATCCACTATATTATACAACATTAGTCATTATCTACAAACTATACTTGCCCAAAAAAGAAAGTGTGCATTGCAGAAATTGATCAAACTCCAAAAAAATAATTTTGTAGGTGTAAAGAGTGTTAACCTGTTCATGAATAAGTTATATTGAACACAAAAACAGCTTTCCCCGTTAAAATTGCATTAACGTTAAATGACGTGCTGCACGTTTGTGAAAAGGCATGTTTTGCACGTGGAGAGTCTGAAAATTCATGCAGCAGTGTGAACCCTTGGGTATTTAAACACTAAAGTAAGGCCTTCCTATCGTTCACATTCAAACTTGCGCTGCTGTTAAAACGACTCCACATTAGCATGCCAAGATTGACAATGAATCAACGTCTCCTTGCCCTAGGTATGATTAGAGCTGGCAGAACACACAGAGAGGTTGCCCAGCATTTGAGCTGCCACCGTAACACTGTAGACAGGCTAGTCCATCGACATGCACAACATGATGACTTCGAGACCGACCCCGCTCCGGGAGACCCAGAGTTACCACCCCTGCACAAGATCGGTATATCCGTGTCGTCCATCTCTGGAACTGGCAACAAACGGCAACGACAACAGCCAAGAACATCCCTAACCTGAGACGGATACATCCTCAAACAGTAATCAACTGGCTGAGAGAATACGGCTTACGTCCTCGAAGATCTGCAATTCGTCCGATTTTGACGTTAAGTCATCGTCGTGCTCGACTGCAGTGGTGTAGACAACATCTCAGGCATCCCTTACACTGGTGGGGAGATGTTTTATTCACAGATGAATGTCGTTTCCATCTTTCATCATCAGATGGCCGCCAGAGAGTGTACAGACGTCGAAATGAACGCTACGCAGATCCATGTGTCGTGGAGCGAAACCGTTATGGGGGAGGGTCTCTCATGGTGTGGGGTGGCATCACTGCCCGTAACAGAACTGAGCTGGTCATTATTGATGGCAATCTCAATGCAGCCAGATATGGTGATGAAGTGCTTACACCTGTTGTTGTCCCATTTCTGCAAGGTCATGACCCCAGCGTCATTCTACAGCAGGACAACGCCCGACCCCACGCAGCTCGTGTTGTTCAACAGTATCTGCAGCAACAAGTGGATGTTCTTCCCTGGCCCACAAATTAGCCCGATATCTCACCCATTGAGCATGTATGGGACGGAATGAAACATCAGCTATGCCGGCTTCCCCATGCACCGTCAAAGCTTGTGGAACTCCAAAGACAGCTTATCAGAATATAGAACAACATCCCACAACACTTCCATGCTAACTTGTTCGCTTCCATGAGGCGTAGATGCACAGCAGTAGTCGATGCAGACGGAGGTCATACCAGATATTGAGTGTGTGACTTTTGTGTTTGACCCTTAGTGTCTTTGACTCTCCATGGCACCAAGAGTATTCGTCGTAGCGTAATGAAATTTCTCATGTTGATCACAAATTGATTCATCTGTGATTGAATAAAATTTCCATGAATGAAAATGATATATATCTTTTTTTAGTGTTATTTTTTAGCATGCACACTTTCTTTTTTGGGAGAGTATATGAGACTGAAATCAAACGTCTTCAGGATAGCCATACAAGACTGAGTGAATTAAATCCAAACAAGTTAGAAGTAAAATACAAAATTTCAAACAGCATTCTGAAGACTCTTGAATTCCAACTGATCAAATTTCCCCACCATTAAAGCACTGATACCTTAAGTAAACAACATAAAAATTGAAAAAAGCAATCTGATGGGGTACTGGTGGGTGGAAAGTTATCTAAGATCAGGGATTCCAGGGTTCATACGGACAAGGACTGATAAAATTCAAGGCGGTTTCTCAATAAATTTCAGAATTTTTCAAGGTAAAATTCAAGGATTTTCAAGGCCCAGCCTTCACTAGTCCTAACAATGGACTTCCAGTCATTACCCACTCCTCCCAATTCTAAAGTCTATATTTCTGCATTTATTATATATCAATTCAACATAGAATCATTGGATATATATATATTTTAGAAATGTTTATGATTAAGAATATGAATCGTGAGGCCAAATATTAAATCATAAATAAGAATTAGGAAAGGCTTTCATAAATCACTGAAATTGTAATTGAAGTACATTCATTGGTTAAAGAGGAGTTGAGGAAAAACATTCGTTCAAGAAAGTGACTATAAGTCCCAACAAAAATACATCACATCAACAACTAAAATAAGCCTTAATGTTACTAGTAACAAGTATGAGAAAGTATTAAATAAAAAAAAAAAAGTTAAAAAAATTTTTTTTAAAGAAAGTGAATATAAGTCCCAAAAATCCCCCTCAAATTCCTCAAATATGTATGTAATAAGGACGCAACGTTACCGCAATGTAGTTTAGTAACCCATGCGTACAATATCAATTGCCTGGAAAGACACATAGAAACAGAACTCACCTTAACACCTCACCTTAACACAAACTTTTAGAACTTAAAATTGAGAAAGTCAGAGAAAAACGTGAACATTGTGACTGAAAAAAAGAAAAGAAATCAGTTAAATTTCTGCATACAGTAGGGTTAATACCTACAGTTGTTATTGAAATGAGAAAATAAACAGTAATGAGAGGTGAAGGCACCACAATCTGCACAAAAGCTGACTTTAACGCAAATTCTTACAACACCTAAACGCTAATTCTTACAACAAGTTTTGGCAGAAAATCAGCCTCAAATTCCTCAAATATGCATGTAATGAGGGTTAAATATTACTGCAATGGAGTTCAGTAACCCAAGTGTAGAATATTAATCGCCTGGAAAGACACATAGAAACACAACTCACTTAAACACAAAGTTTACAAAGTTTTACAACTTAAAATTTACTAAGTCCGAGAAAAACATGAAAATTTTGACTGAAAAAAAAGAAAATTTCCGTTAAATTTCTGCATACAGTAGGGTTAATACCTACAGTTGTTATTGAAATATGAAAATCAACAGTAATGAGAAGTTAAAGCAGCACAATCTGCACAAAAGCTGACTTTAACGCAAATTCTTACAACACCTAAACGCAAATTCTTACAACACCTTTTGGCAGAAAATTTTAGGTGAAATTTGGAAAAAAGTCGTAGTATCAGGGTTAAATACTGTTCTGATTGTCCCCTACAACCTACATATGCAATATCAAAGGCCTGAGCCCACTGATCTTTAAGAACTCACCTTAACACCTCACCTTAACACAAACTTTTAGAACTTAAAATTTACTAAGTCTGAGAAAAACATGAAAATTTTGACTGAAAAAAAAAGAAAATTTCCATTAAATTGCTGCATACAGTCGGGTTAATACTTACAGTTGTTATTGAAATATGAAAATCAACAGTAATGAGAAGTTAAGGCACCACAATCTGCACAAAAGCTGACTTTAACGCAAATTCTTACAACACCTAAACGCAAATTCTTACAGCAACTTTTGGCAGAAAATTTTACGTGAAATTTGGAAAAAAGTCGTAGTATTAGGGTTAAATACTGTTCTGATAGTCCCCTACAACCTACATATGCAATATCAAAGGCCTGAGCCCACTGATCTTTGAGAACTCACCTTAACACCTCACCTAAACACAAACTTTTAGAACTTAAAATTTACTAAGTCCGAGAAAAACATGAAAATTTTGACTGAAAAAAAAGAAAATTTCCGTTAAATTTCTGCATACAGTCGGGTTAATACCTACAGTTGTTATTGAAATATGAAAATCAACAGTAATGGGAAGTTAAAGCACCACGATCTGCACAAAAGCTGACTTTAATGCAAATTCTTACAACACCTAAACGCTAATTCTTACAACAAGTTTTGGCAGAAAATCAGCCTCAAATTCCTCAAATATGCATGTAATGAGGGTTAAATATTACTGCAATGGAGTTCAGTAACCCAAGTGTAGAATATTAATCGCCTGGAAAGACACATAGAAACACAACTCACCTAAACACAAAGTTTACAAAGTTTTACAACTTAAAATTTACTAAGTCCGAGAAAAACATGAAAATTTTAATTGAAAAAAAAGAAAATTTTCGTTAAATTTCTGCATACAGTAGGGTTAATACCTACAGTTGTTATTGAAATATGAAAATTAACAGTAATGAGAAGTTAAAGCAGCACAATCTGCACAAAAGCTGACTTTAACACAAATTCTTACAACACCTAAACGCAAATTCTTACAACAACTTTTGGCAGAAAATTTTAGGTGAAATTTGGAAAAAAGTCGTAGTATCAGGGTTAAATACTGTTCTGATAGTCCCACTCAACCTACATATGCAATATCAAAGGCCTGAGCCCACTGATCTTTAAGAACTCACCTTAACACCTCACCTTAACACAAACTTTTAGAACTTAAAATTTACTAAGTCTGAGAAAAACATGAAAATTTTGACTGAAAAAAAAAGAAAATTTCCATTAAATTGCTGCATACAGTTGGGTTAATACTTACAGTTGTTATTGAAATATGAAAATCAACAGTAATGAGAAGTTAAAGCACCACAATCTGCACAAAAGCTGACTTTAACGCAAATTCTTACAACACCTAAATGCAAATTCTTACAACTTTTGGCAGAAAATTTTACGTGAAATTTGGAAAAAAGTCGTAGTATCAGGGTTAAATACTGTTCTGATATTCCCCTACAACCTACATATGCAATATCAAAGGCCTGAGCCCACTGATCTTTGAGAACTCACCTTAACACCTCACCTAAACACAAACTTTTAGAACTTAAAATTTACTAAAAGTCCGAGAAAAACATGAAAATTTTGACTGAAAAAAAAAGAAAATTTCCGTTAAATTTCTGCATACAGTCGGGTTAATACCTACAGTTGTTATTGAAATATGAAAATCAACAGTAATGAGAAGTTAAAGCACCACGATCTGCACAAAAGCTGACTTTAATGCAAATTCTTACAACACCTAAACACTAATTCTTACAACAAGTTTTGGCAGAAAATCAGCCTCAAATTCCTCAAATATGCATGTAATGAGGGTTAAATATTACTGCAATGGAGTTCAGTAACCCAAGTGTAGAATATTAATCGCCTGGAAAGACACACAGAAACACAACTCACCTAAACACAAAGTTTACAAAGTTTTACAACTTAAAATTTACTAAGTCCGAGAAAAACATGAAAATTTTGAGTGAAAAAAAAGAAAATTTTCGTTAAATTTCTGCATACAGTAGGGTTAATACCTACAGTTGTTATTGAAATATGAAAATTAACAGTAATGAGAAGTTAAAGCAGCACAATCTGCACAAAAGCTGACTTTAACACAAATTCTTACAACACCTAAACGCAAATTCTTACAACTTTTGGCAGAAAATTTTAGGTGAAATTTGGAAAAAAGTCGTAGTATCAGGGTTAAATACTGTTCTGATAATCCCATACAACCTACATATGCAATATCAAAGGCCTGAGCCCACTGGTGTTTGAGAAATTAACCTTAACATTAAATCTTACAATATTGGACACGCTGGACGCCGACGCCTGAGGTTATCACAACAGCTCACCACATCTTACAGATGTAGGTGAGCTAAAAATGGACTGGGTCGTGATCCGGTTGAAATTATCTTCCAGATTGTCTCCCCATAGCACTTCAGAATCTGACCTGCTGGAAAAGAAATGCGACAACATTGAATCTGTGATGCTATTTTCATTTGTTTTTTTTATTCAGTCTTGATTCCGCAATATTTTATTTACGAAGTTTCAACCACTGGCATGTACCTCTGTTGTGAGCCAATCACAATCTGATCAAGAAAAGTACCCCTTTTGTGATTACAGAGCTATATGCTCCCAGTGACATTTTAATGATTTTCAAGCAGTGGACTCTGAATCACTCCTATCAGTCTTTTGAACAGACAACAGTTTTATAATTTTAAACATGTAAGCTAAAATTTTCTCGAATACTCAAAAAGAAAACTAATGTTAACAATCCATGTGAATACTAATTTGTAAATTAATTTAGCTGTATTGTATGTAGCCTTGTTCAGTTTCAACACCAGGAGCATAACTGTGTGCACCTCTCCCACCCCCCCCCCCCCCCCCCCCACCAAAAAAAAAAAAAATCTCCTGATCATGGGTTTCATCGGGCAGAGGTTGGGCAAGAAATTATGAAATACCAAGTTGGACAGATGCAAGCCAGAAAATAAGCAGACTGTCATCTGCAAAATGAGGTCCCCAGAGGGTGAATTTAGTGATGCTACCCTGCATAGCAACCTCAATCTGAATCAGGGTCTCAAAACTAAACAGAAAGAGGTACCCAGAGGATAAATTGGCCCACTGTATGGGATAGCATCATCCAATTCACCCTCTGGGGACTTCATGCTGCAACTGTCAGATTGCTTATTTTCAGGCCCAGACAGACATTGCTTGATGAAATAAATGCAGGCTTTGGTGCACTCAGTTGTGCAAAGTCTCTTTGCCTGCCCGACAAAAATATACATACACTCTGAAGAGGAAGATTTTTAAAGAATAATCTTCATATTGCACTAAGCTAAATTTTGAGTTCCAATAGGGAGCCCAAATACAACTCCGGGGACTTGCTTTGAACCACTTGAATCTGCCCCCCCCCCCTCCTCCTCTTCAGAATGCTCTATACCAATCATCAAAACATTCTGACTGGCAGATCAGAAGAAGAAGATTTTTTTAAAATATTCCTCATATTACACCAAAACAGATTAAGTTAAAATTCTGGTCCCCACATCGAGTCCAAATGAAACCAGGGATTTAATTTAACCAAACTTGAATGTCACTCCACTAAGGATGCTACTTTTACCAAATATCAAAAAAATCTGACTCATGGATCTGAAGAAAAAGAATTTTTTTAAAAATATTTGTCATATTACACTAAGTTAAAATTTGGAGTCCCACAGTGAATCCAAATACGACTGCAGGGACTTGATTTCAGCAATATTCAAGATGGTAGTCTAAATATCAACCCAGGGAATTGATTTGAACAAGTTGCATCTACCCCTCCTAAGAAAAGCTAAAACCAAATATCCAAAGATTCTGACCAGTGGATCTAAAAAAAAAGAAGATTTTTAAAGAATATTCCTCATATTGAACTAAGTAATAATTCGGGCTCCCGCAGGGAGCTCAAATACGAACCCAGGGACTTGGCTTGAACAAACTTGAATCTCACCTCTGTAAGGATGCTGTATACCAAATATCAAAAGATTCTGACCACTGGATCTGAAGAAAATATTTTTAAAGAATATTCCTCATTTTAAACTAAGTTATAATTTTGGCTCCCACAGTGAGCCCAAATATGAACCCAGGGACTTGGCTTGAACAAACTTGAATCTCACCCCAGTAAGGATGCTGCATACCAAATATCAAAAGATTGTGCCTACTGGATCTGAAGAAAAATATTTTTAAAGAATATTCCTCATTTTAAACTAAATTATAATTTGGCTCCATAGGGAGCCCAAATATGAACCCAGGGACTTGGCTTGAACAAACTTGAACCTCACCCCCTAAGGATGCTGCATACCAAATATCAAAAGAATCTGATTGGTGGATCGGAAGAAGATTTTTAAAGAATACTCCTCATACTGCACTAATCTGAACATTTGGGCTCCCATAGAGAGCCCAAATATGGACCCTGGGATTTGATTTCAACAAACATGTGAATGAATCTTCCAAAGATGTTATATGTGAAAATGAAAGCACTTAGAGCAGTGGTATGGGGAAGAAGATTCTTTAATGTTTTTCCCATTACTCACAGTGTTAAAAAATGCTGACTCTGCACTTTTTCAAAGACCTGGAAAAGTACTCTATGATAAAACCGATGGCAATTTTTTTTTACCATTCCTTTCTACTGTTCCTCAGGAAGCTTCACACAAAGTAAAAATTCTCAGTGGCGTGTAGTTTTGAAGATATGGGCGTTTTAATTTTTTTCTATTTTTAGGTCCTGCAGCTCCCATGGAGCAATGGGAAAATTTTTGGGGGCATAAATTAGGTACTTATGACCCAATAAGCCCTCATATCAAGTTTGGTTCAAATCAGCCTCTCAGGTTGGAAAATAGAAATTTTGGGAAGGGCAAAAATTCTTGTCCCTCCCATAATGATGGCAAATATAGCTCCTCGAACTTCTCTTGAACAAATCTGAGTCTACACCTCAAAAGGAAGCTGCACACCAAATATCTCTGCTACTCCTGGTTTATGAGAAGAAGATTCTGACTGATGGATCTGAAGAAGAAGATTTTCAAAGAATGTACCTCATATGGCACCACATTGAAATTTGGGGTACCTTAGGGAGTCCATATATGAATCTGGGGGCTTGATTTAAACAAAGTGGAATCTGACTCCCCTAAGGATGCTGTATGACTTAATACCAAAGGGTTTTGACTGTTTGTCTGAAGAAGAAGATTCTAAAAGAATTTTTCTCATACTGCACTGAGTTAAAATTTGAGCTCCAAATATGGGCTTTGATTTGAACAAACTTGAATGTGATCCTCATAAGGATATTGTGTATCAAATATCAAAAGATTGTGACTAACGAGTGGTAGTTCTGGAGAAGAGGATTTTTTTCAATTTTTGAAAATATGCTGACTCAGTATTTTTTTTAGTATCCCTATGCTACCCTGCATTTTTTTTTTATTTATTCAGTTCTAATGGTCTTAAGGATACTTCATACCAAAAAACAATTTTCTGTTCCATGTGGTTTGAGAAGTACGGGTTCCTGAGGGGATGTCAGATTTTTTTTTTTTTTTGTGCGTAATCAAGTACTTAAAATGGGCTCAAAAAACTTTAGAAAGGCCAAAATTCTTGCCCCTCCAATTACAGAGGCAAATATTGTCCCACAAACTTTGTTTGAACAAACTTTATTCTATGCCTCAACATCAAGCCCATTACTAAATATCAGGTCACTGTGCCTATCAGTTCATGAGAAGATTTAAAAAAAAATATTGAGGCATTTTCCCCACAACCCCACCCCCCTCCCCCATGGGGAAGGGCAACTTGATTAGAAAAAAAATAAAAAATAAAAAGTGAGATAAGTTCAGGAGTTTTGGGGAAGAGCTGGCAATCCCATGCCAGATGGATGATGGATGAAAAGTGATCACTATTGCTTACCCTGACATTTATTATCAGCCCGAGATGAAGTAATAAGGCCACAAGCTGTTATTCACTCCTCATGGGCAATTAATAAACCATGATGCCAGACAACATTATGTTATTACCATTATTACTATGGGCCAAAAGTGGGCAGTGGGTCATTAATGAAGTTTGTTTTCATTAACTGATAGAGTGCTGAATTTCTATTGGTGGTCAAAATTTGTTCACATGTTTATACCTTGTTAGCCATTCTTTCATAAATTGAAACAAGGCAAATCCATACAGACAAAATAGGCTAAAAAAATTAATCTTTTGATTCTCAGACAGCGGCACATTCGTTTTTTAAGCCCGCATTCGTCATATTTATTTCGGAGGCAAAATTCAAAACTTTTAAAACTATCATAGTTTGTGATTTTAGTGGTACCACATCATGACTTGCAATGTAATATGTCGTATACATTGAAACAGTATTGTTATTCTCTTTACGAAATGCGACGCGATTCTCATATGCATGTACAAAATAAATATTTATTCAACTGGTTGAGAGCAAGATTAGTTTTTGTGGTCTGAATTTATTCATCCAAATTGTTTTATTACAATTATTGGAGAGTGCCAACAGGCACTCTCCAATAATTTGTAATAGAATAAATTTGTATAAACAAACTTTTATTTATGTTTGACTGAATACGAAACATGGGTAAGGAAAATGTTGGCTTTTGCACTGGTACCCTCATTTTTTCGGACGGCCTAATTGTGGTTTCTAGCACTCAACTAGTTAAAAACTACTTAATAATATTAATAATAATTTACACATTTATATAGCGCCAAAATTATAGTTCAGAAGATATAGAACCATATTCTAAGGCACTGTACATGTTACTGAGCTCATGCAAATATACAAACGGAATATATACAGTGTCTTACAGTCCAGAACATCACTGAAAGGCTTTTTGAAACAGGTATGTTTTGAGATCTTTCTTGAAAAGGTTGACATTTGACAGTCTTTTTGGGTGTTCTGGTAAATTATTCCACAAGTGAGGGCCAGCAAATGAGAATGACCTATCTTCAAATGTCTTACACCTATGTTTTGGAACATGCAGCAGCATTTTACCATTGGACCTCTGGTTGTATTGACACACATTCTTGGTATTAAGGAGTTCTTCTAAGTAGGCTGGTGACATGTTGCTTTGTGTCTTAAAAACTAATAATAAAGTTTTGAAAATTATTCTGTACTTGACTGGCAGCCAGTGCATATCCCACAGAACAGGAGTGATGTGTTGAGATCGTGATACCCTACATACCACTTGGTCTGATGCATTTAGTACCATCTGCAGGCGAGAGTACTGATATCGTGGAAGGTTAAACAGTAAGGCAATACAATAATCCAAATGTGAAGTTACAAAGGCATGAACTGGGGTTTTTGTTGAGTCTTTGGTGAGGAACTGTCTTATCTGTTTAACTTTGTATAGACCTCTGAAAGCCTTATTGCACATATTTGTAACATGTCTATCCTTCTTACTTTTTATCTCCATTATAGTTGTTCTATTTTGATTTTGGGTTGTATGATCACTGTTACAAAAAATACCTATCAGTGAAATCAACATGGTAGCTCAATTTTAGGCTTTCACAACTGGATTTTAGGCATCATCGACCATTCCATCAGGAATAAAAAATAAAAATAAAAACCGCCCTCCCTCATTTGTTTTAAAAACAAATTGCCTGAGAATCAGTTATTTAATTTTGTTTGGCCTAATTTAACTTCAAAGATGATTGGAAATACTTCCACAGAGTATGAATCCTTTATGTTGCCACGCCAGCATTCCAGTATAAAGCCCAAATATGGGCTTTCAGTACTATACAAGTTAAAGGCCTGCCACCTTCCAGTTGGCTGACACAATGAATTATGAAGTTTTATCATGTGAGTAAAATGTTTATCTACAAGAGAACACCATATAAAGTGGTAATAATATATGAGGAAAACAGAACTGTTTTTATCAACAATTAAGCAATGCACCATTTCCAGTGATTATACCACCATTGAGGAGAGAAAAGTTCACACACCAATAGATGTTGTCTCATTTCTACAAAATAATAAGGCACTGAAACTGTTAAAATCTGAAATCTGAGCTGACACCAAAGGACAGGAGAAAGCAGAGATATTTACTAGTATAAAAGGCAATCTGATAAATAATGAGGATAAAAACAACTGCACCATCTCTGATGAACACATCCTACTTTCATCAATATTGGACAAAGGCTTTCATAACTGATTGATATCTACAACTCCACAGGTAACTATGATTATGTTTCTCTTATACTTATTTATTTATTTATTTTATTTATTTTTTGGTGTTAACCCTTCACCCAATGTAACAGCCAAAACCGGCCAGTGCTATTTTTAAAAATCGCCAATTAATTTTCATTATGTTTTCATTTTTTGTCTCAAAAACATAGGTTATGACCCCTCTTTGGAACGAGCTCGTTCCAGCGAGGGGTCATAACCTATGTTTTTGAGACAAAAAATGAAAATGAAAGAGTCAATGACTCTGTAGCTCAACTTGGATATGACAGGAATTAGTACTTGCTGTGACCAAGACAACTGAATAATGAATATAACAGGAATTAGTATTTGTTTTGGCCCAGTCAACAATAATAAAAGAATTACAACGTGACTGTAATGGACTACAGATTAAGACCAATCATTGTAGATTATTATTTTTGTGTGGAAATTTTCAGTCCCAAACAAAATATTTTCAGACTAAAATTTTTTCTTCTTCTTCTTAAAATTGACCAAAATGCATCAAAACACAAAAAACTAATTTCCGGATTTTGGTCCAAAATTTTCTAAGTCCCACCCGGACCCCAAATTTTCAGTGTAAAAAAATTTTTTTTTTTTTTGTCTTAAAATTGACCAAAACGCATAAAAAACCAAAAAACTAATTTCCGGATTTTGGTCCAAAATTTTCTAAGTCCCACCCGGACCCCTAATTTGCATAATTTATTCACGAGAAAAACTCTGTATTATATGTAATGTATCCCATGGTACTAAACATTCATACAAAAATTTATTCAAATCAGATCTTTCATTTGGAAGTTCTGCGCAAAAATCTGATTGCACTTAATTTTGAACAAAATGGCTGCTAGCGGCCATCTTGAATTTCAGACTGGACCCAAAAACACTCCTTCTCGTCCCACAGTGATAACAAAGGTACCCAAGAAGTTTCGTGAAGATCGGTTCATAAATACGGCCTCTAGCCCGAGCTGTATTGGGATTTGCACTCACAGTGCTGAAAGTAACACTAAATAAATCAAAGTTAGCCTAATTTGCATAATTTACGCACAAGAAAAAAACCTGTAATATATGTAATGTATCCCATGGTACTAAACATTCATACAAAAAATTATTCAAATCAGAGCTTTCATATGGAAGTTCTGTGCAAAAATCTGATTGCCCCTAATTTTGTACAAAATGGCTGCCAGCGGCCATCTTGAATTTCCGACCAGACCCCAAAACAATCGTTCTTGTCTCACAGTGATAACAAAGGTACCCATGATGTTTCGTAAAGATCGGTTCATAAATACGGCCTCTAGCCCGAGCCGTATAGGGATTTGCACTTACAGTGCTGAAAGTAACACTAAATAAATCAAAGTTAGTCTAATTTGCATAATATAAGCATGAGAAAAAAACCCATATGATATGTAATGTATCTCATGGTACTAAACATTCATACGAAAAATTATTCAAATCAGAGCTTTCATATGGAAGTTCTGTACAAAAAAAAAAATTTCTGCATCATCAGTACAAAATGGCTGCTGGCAGCCATCTTGAATTTCGGACTGCACCCCAAAACACTCGTTCTCATCCCACGGTCATAACAAAGGTACCCAAGAAGTTTCGTAAAGATTGGTTCATAAATACGGCCTCTAGCCCGAGCCATAGCAGCTTGGCAATTACAGCTCTGAAAGTAACACTAAATAAATCAAAGTCAGTCTAATTTGCATAATTTACGCACGAGAAAAAAACCCGTATTATATGTGATGTATCCCATGGTACTAAACATTTATACAAAACTTTATTCAAATCAGAACTTTCATACAGAAGTTCTGTACAAAAAACTGATTTTTGCATCATCGGTACAAAATGGCCGCTGGCAGCCATCTTGAATTTCAGACCACACATAAAAACACTTTTTCCCGTCCCAGGGTCATAACAAAGGTACACAAGAAGTTTCGTAAAGATCGGTTCATAAATACGACCTCTAGCCCGAGCCATAGCCAATTGTTGACGTACGGACAGATGGACGGAAGGACAGACGGACGACGGGCCATGACAATAGCTCAAATTTGACTTCGTCAAAGTTGAGCTAAAAATGAGTTATTCAAGAATTTTTTTTGCAAGTGTCGTCTGCTTTTCATGTTAGGTAAAGGGTTAAAAATCACTTTCAGATATATGGCTATATTGTGACCTCAACAAAGGCTTGAAGTCAAGTATGGTCAATCAATTGTACAGGTGTAGCAGGATATCTCCCCCTGGACCAAGCCTGAATATAAGCAACCTATCATTTGCAAAATGGAGTCCCCAGAGGGTGAATTTGCTGATGCTGTTCCTTACAGTGGGCCAATTTATCCTCCAGGTACATCTTTCTGTTTTGGCTTGAGACCTTGATTCAGACTGAGGTTCACAGAGGGTAAATTTTGTGATGCTACCCTGGGCAGGGCAGCACCACCAAATTCACCCTCTGAGGACATAATTTTGCAGATGACAGGTTTGTCTCTTCCCCACCCTGGATATCATCCCCCCACCTAAATTTTTAAATGTATTCATCTAATTTTGTTTCTTTTACTATTATTTCACAATATTTGATTACAATTGATATTAAACAGCTAAATCCTTGTATAAAATTACTCAGGAACACATAACAAAATTTGGAATAAGTTAGGGAGAGAAATATTTTGAATGAATTTTAGAAACAGTTCATCTTCCTCCTCATCCTGTCAAAATCTTTAAAAAAAAAGTTACAAAGGTTCTAAGATAGACTGTTTCTAATTCATGAGGGCACAAATATTAGAACAGCATTCTAAAATTTGTTTTCACGGTTGATAAATATTTTGACAGACATCTTCCCCCTAACCCTGTCAAAATCTGAAAAACTGTTACAAAGATTGTAAGATTGCCTAATTCTAATTCAGTAGATAACATTTTATAGTATCACATTAAAATAAATATATGTCTTCCCTTTTTTCTTGACTGTTATATATTTTGACAATGGGGGTGGGTAACCAGTCCTGGACATCTTCCTCCTCACCCTGTCAAAATCTAGAAAACAATAATAATTCTGAGATTGTCTATTTCAAATTCTCTGCTCTCATTATTTAACAGTATAAGATTGGATGAATTTTTTTTCCTTTCAATTTCTGACATGGGTGGGGTGTGGGAGTGGGGGTGGTGTGGTGTGGTGGGTGGGGGAAGATGACCAGGTCTTGATATCTTGTCAAAGTCCTGTAGACATTATTCATACAATCTTTACAGCCATTGTTTAGACTTTGTTAGGGTTTGGTGAGAGTGTAAATAAAACCTATTTATTTTTTTCAAATAAAATATTATGGTTTTTGAATGAGTGAGGGAGAAGATAATCAAGCCTGGACATCTTTCCCTCCACCTCCTTCCATTTTTGTCCAACAAATACAAATTGCTGCAAGGTTCTAAGATTGTCTATTAATAAAACATTTTTATTTTTTTTAAATGGTTGCTATGGGAATTTGTGAAGGGGAAGATAATCATATTTTGACGTGAACTTTACCCTTTACCAACGCAGACAATATCAAAATTTATTATTTTAAATATCATTTTTTAAATTTTTCAAAAAATTTCAACAAAACCATATCATGTGGCCCCTCACTGGAATGAGCTCGTTCCAATGAGGGTCACATGATATGGTTTTGTTGAAATGTTTCAAAAAATTATATTTTTTCAGCTGCTGAATTTGCATATTATGTGGGCGGATGTAGGCGATTCGTTGGATAAAGGGTTAAAAGGAAATGTATAAATGTATGTTTTCAAGAGTTTGATCAATTTTTCCAATGTTCATGTGATGAAAATTCAGTAAATAAATGTTATGTTATTATAGGTAGTTTTATTTTTTTGGTAGGGGGGGATATCCAGGATGGGGGAAGATATCCTAGGATAACTTCCCCTGGGGGGAGATGTCCAGGGGGAAGATATCGTAGCACACTGGGTCTGCAGATTTTAGCAGACTTCAATCCAAGGCATTGGTGGCCGGATCTTAAACCTTTCAACACCAGAGGCTGTTTTTCCTGCCGGGTCATAAGCAACATCAAAATGTCATTAAGGAGGATGGCTACAAGGTAAATGCGTGGTGTAGACCAATCAATATTTTCAAGGTGCAGCCCGAAGGCTGCATGTTGAAAATATTAATTGGTCTAACCCCAAATAAATTTGGATTCTTCCAATTGCTGCCATTGAACTGACATGGAAGATACCACCACGGTTCAAAGGGTTTTAATTTACCAGAAAAAACAAAACTTGTTTACCACAGTAAACAAGAACTGCATCACTTCTTGGAGTTCCCACAGGGAATTCAGTTTCATCAACAATGTTTTATTATACTGGACAACCAGTCATATTGTTAAAATAGCAACAATAGGCCAGCAAGTGCACCCAGATTGAATTTTTGTCAGAGGTAATTTACTGTGTCAACCGCTAAAATTTGGGCTGAAAAAACTGATGTGCATTACTCTCGCGTAATAACAAGAAGAGTAATGCACATGAATTTGTATTTTAGGGCTACATTTTTTCATGCTTTGAGATGCTTTGAGAATGAGATTTTTAAAGAATATTCCTCATATTGAACTAAGTTATAATTCGGGCTCCCACAGGGAGCCCATATACGAACCCAGGGACTTGGCTTTAACAAACTTAAATCTCACCCCCCTAAGGATGCTGCACACCAAATATCAAAACATTCCGACTGCTGGATCTGAAGAAGAAGATTTTTAAAGAAAATTCCTCATTTTGAACTAAGTTACAATTCAAGCTCCCACAGTGAGTCCAAATATGGACCTAGGGACATGCCTTGAACAAACTTGAATCCCCCCCCCCCCCCCCCCACCCCTTAAGGATGCTGCATATCAAATATCAAAACATTCCAACTGCTGGATCTGAAGAAGATTTTTAAAGAAAATTCCTCTTTTTGAGCAAAGTTATAATTCTGGCTACCACAGTGAGCCCAAATATGAACCTAGGGACTTAGCTTAAACAAACTTGAATCTCACCCCCCTAAGCATGGTGCATACCCAATATCAAAAGATTCTGCCTGCTGGATCTTGAGAAGAAGATTTTCAAAGAAATTTGCCTGAAATGCACTAAGTTTGAATTCAAGCTTCTATAGTGAGCCCAAATATGAATCTAGGGAGCCGATTTGAACAAACTTGAATCAGATCCACCCCACAATGTTGCATACCAAATATCAAAAGATTCTGCCTGCTGAATCTGGAGAACAAGATTTTTTAAGAAATTTGACTGAAATGCACTAAGTTCGATTTCGGGCTTCTATACTGAGCCCAAATGTCAATCCAGCGGGCCGATTTGAACAAAATTGAATCAGATCCACCCCACAATGTAGCATACCAAATATCAAAAGATTCTGCCTGCTGGATCTGGAGAAGAAGATTTTTTAAGAAATTTGCCTGAAATGCATTAAGTTCGAATTCGGGCTTCTATAGTGAGCCCAAATATGAATCCAGGGGGCCGATTTGAACAAACTTGAATCAGATGCACCCCACAATGTTGCATACCAAATATCAAAAGATTCTGCCTGCTGGATCTGGAGAAGAAGATTTTTGAAGAAATTTGCCTGAAATGCACTAAGTTCAAAATCAGGCTCCTATACTGAGCCCAAATATGAACCCAGGGGACCGATTTTTTAATATTTTTCCCATTGCCTACAGTGACTATTGCTGACTGAGCACTTTTTCAAAGTCCTGAAAAAAGTACCTTGTGAACAAAACGATAGGGATTTTTTTTAACCATTCTATTCTACTGGATAAAAGTAAGCTTTATACAAAATAAGAATTCTCTGTGCCGTGTAGTTTTGGAGATATGGCAGTTTTAAGGTTTTTCCTATTTTTAGCTCCCGAGGTTCCCACAGGGCAATGAGAAAATTTTTTTTTGCATCAATCTACTACTTATGACCCATTATCATCTCATATCAAATTTGGTTCAAATCGACCTCACAGTTCAGAAAATAGAAATTTTAGGCGAGGCCAAAATTTTTGCCCCTCCCATCACGAAGGCAAATAATGCCTGACAAACCTCTCTTGAACCAACTTGATTCTACACCTCAAAAGGAAGCTGCATACCAAATATCAAGTCTCTGCTATTCCTGATTCATGAGAAGAAGATTTTCAAAGATTTTGGTGCCCCTTGGGGGCATGGTCCCACCCAGGAGGAGGGGCAACTTCATTTGAACAAATCTGAATTGACATTAGGTAATAAACATTTACCCAACATTTGAAAAATATTGGGCCAGTGGTTTCTTCTGAGAAGTTGGTTTTGTCAAGTTTACGCCGGATGACGGACGGACAGACGACGGACGGAAAGCGATGGGTAAAGCTCACCTTGAGTTTCGCTCAGGTGAGCTAAAAAGCTTATGATCTGAAGAAGACTTTTGAAGAATTTTCCTCATATTGCACTAATTACAAATTTGATCTTGTGTTGGGAGCCCAAATAATCCACAGACTTGATTTGAACAAAGTTGAATCTGACACCCATAAAGATGCTGTATACCAAATATAATGGTGTTTGGTGGATCTGAAGAAAAAATTTAAAGAATATTCCCATACTGCACTGTGATACAATTTGTGCTCGCAAAGGGTACTCAAATATTAATTCATGACTATGAACCCCACAAGGATGCTGTATACCAACTGTCAAAAGATTCTGACTAGCGGATTTGAAGACGATTTTTAAAGAATATTGCACCAGGTTGAAATTTAAGCTCCCATTGGGAACCCATATATCAACCTAGGGATATCCAAAGATTCTGACTAGTGGATCTGAAAAAGATGATTTTCAAAAAATATCTTCATATTGCACCAAATATGAACCCAAGGATTTGATTTGAACAACTAGAATCGGACACATCTAAAACTGCTGTAGAACAAATATCAAAAGATTATGGATGGTGGATCTGAAGAAGAAGAATTTTTTTCATATTTCACTAAGTAAAGATTTGGACTCCTGTATGGAGTTCAAATATGAACCTTGATTTGAACAAACTTGAATCTGATCACCCGAAGGACATTGTATGTCAAATATAGACAGATTATGACTGGTGGTTCAAGAGAAGAAAAGTTTAATTTTTGAAAACTGCTGGCTCTTACATTTTTCCATTACCGACAGTGAAAGTATAGGCCTATCCATGTGGTACCCTATGACATAAACAATTGAAACTTTTCTTGCCCATTCAATTCTACTGGCCCAAGGATTGTGCTTCATACCAAATAAACATTTTCTGTTCCATGCAGTTTTGGAATTATTGGCTATTGAATATTTTTCTATTTTTAGCTACTAGGGTTCCCATGGAAATGCAGGAATTTTTTTTTTTTTGTGTGTGTGAATCAAGTACTTATGACCCAATAATACCACATACCAAATGTGATTCAAATGAGCCCAATTGTTCAGAAAATACAAATTTTGGAATGGCCAAAAATCTTCCAGAACAACTGAAAATATTGCCCTCTAACTTCTCTTGCACAATTTAGTGTGCACCTCAAAAGGAAGCTAAATACAAAATATCAGCTTATTCCATCCATTGGATCATGAAAAGAAGATTTTTGAAATGCCACCTAACCAAAAATAACCTAAAATATTATTGGAAATGGTGTATCAGAAGAAGACTCACACATCGGCTATAGGATGGATGGACAGACTGGCAGATAATGGGATGAAGAGTGATCACTAAATAGCTCACCCTGCATGACTTTCAGTCACCCAGTGGAACAGTCTGCCACCCTCACCCCCACAGGGCCTGATGCAGCCTGGTGGACCCCATTTGAACAAACTTTAATCTTATTCACCCACATATATATCCAACTAAACGTGACCAAGATCGGCCCAGACATTCGTGGACAGAAGTCATATAAATAAACAAATACCATATTATCCATTGGATTCTATGTTAAATTTCAAAACCCTCTGGTGCTCCCAAAATCAGTCAAGTGTAACAACTTAAACAAACTTCACCAAATATCAAAAGATTCTGATGAGTAGTTATGATAAGCATTTTTTAAATACTCCTTATATTGCAAAGTTAAACGAAGTTAAAATGTGGGCTTCCCAAGGAAGCCCAAATATGAAGACATAGGCTTGATTTGAACAAACCTGAATTTGCCCCTATAGGGTGCTCTATAACAAATATAAACAAATCAGCTTGGTGGTTTCTGGAGAAGATTTTAAAAGAATGGGGAGGCCAAATATGAACCTGGGAACTAGATTTCAACAAGTTTGAATCTGGCTCCATTAAGGGTTCTGTACAACAAATATCAAGACATTTTGACTGATGGCTCTGAAAAAAAATATTTTCTAACAATATTCCTCATATTTCACTAAGTTAAAATTCAGGCTCCAACAGGGAGCCCAGATATGAACCCAGGGACTCGATTTGAACAAACTTGAATCTGATCCCCATAAGAATGCTGAATATGAATATTGGAAGGATTCTCACAGGAGGGACAGAAGTAGATTTTCAAAGAATTTTCCTCATATTACACAAAGTGAAAATTTGGGATCTGATAAGGAGCCCAATTATGAACTCAGACACTCAATTTAACCCTTTGATACTTTTGTACGCCTTATGATGTACGGAATCAAATAGAGTGTTGATACTTTTGTACGTCTTATAATGTACGAAATCAAACAGCATGTTGATCCTTTGTGGTCATTGTTTTATTATTTTTCGATCTTTTTAAAGTTTTAACCTCAATTCCTATTTTCTCCCAAATAGTGCTCAGGGACAACAGTTGAGCCAAATGTTATCACAGCTTAAATACAAATATAATCCTGCTGTTATCAGGACTTTCAAAAAATGAGGATACCAGAGCAAAAGCAAACACTTTCCTTGCTTAAATTTCATATTCAGTCAAGCACAAATAATATTTTGTTTATATAAATGTTTTATTACAAATTATTGGAGAGTGCCTGTGGGCACTCTCCAATAATTTGTAGTAAAACAAGGTTTGAATAACAAATTCAGACCACCAAAAATAATCTAGCCCTCAACCTGTTAGTTAATCACTAATGTGAAAAATATCTTGTTATTTGTACTTTCCGACGTTTGACGTCGCATTTTGAAAAACGTTGAAGAAACTGAATTCAAAGTGATGTTTGAACGTCAGGATAATTAAAGTCTTAAATGGTTAAACAAACTTGGATCTGACCATATAAAGATGCTGTGTACCAAATATCAAAGGATTCTCCCACAGGGAGCCCAAATATGAAACCAGGGACTTATTTGAACAGACTTGAATCTGATACTCCTAAGAATGTTGTATACACCTGGAACTTAATTAAGCAACCCCTGAAATGTTTCATGGCAGTGAAGTTGCTGTTACTGATTATTATGTTTTAATGATTGCTATGTCTTGCAGTACATTTTATATAGTGAAACATGATGTTTCTGGTCGATAGCGTACCCCAAACACATCCCCTTGTCGACGTGAAGCATGCTTCCCACAAATGTCACAAAAACACTATCATTCACATGCAATATTTATTTATTTATTAAGGTTTAACGATACTTTAACAGCCAAGGTCAGATCGTGTCGGTGACAGTTTTACGGGTGGAGGAAGACGGAGTACCCGGAGAGAACCACCGAGCAATGACAAGCAGCTGCTAGCTCCCCAACATCGCAACTCTGCACTGCAGCACAGACAGGGTAGATTGAAGACAATTGCACACCATCGACATGCAGTACGCCTTAGTACACAGCGTCATCATGCCTCCATGTGGACAACTGGGGTTAAGTACCTTGCCCAAGGACACAACACGGGAGTCTGAATCGATCACTCACCCATCCAAGGACTAACCAGGCTTGACGTTGCTTAACTTTGGTGATCTGACACGAAGGACTGACCAGGCTTGACGTTGCTTAACTTCGGTGATCTGACAAGAACAGGTTACTGCAATGCCACTGCACCCCCATCCACATGCAATATCTGGGTATAAAACAAGAAAATTTGTCACTTCTTTCATCAATAAATGTTGACATGGCAAGGAGGAGACTGTCAGAGGCACTAAGATGGCAAATCATTGGCATGTATGCAACAGGCATGTCATTCAAAGCTTTTGGATGGCAACTTGGCTACAGTCATTCTGTCATCAGCAGACTTGTCCGAAAACATCAACAAACCAACGATGTTAAGGACCGACCAAGGCCTAGACAACCCCAAAAGACCTCTACTTGGGAAGATCAGAGTCTGGCATGCCTCATTAGGCATGAACCCTTTTCTTCAAGTTGGGTTTTGAAATGCCTTTGGCTCCCCAACAGGATTTTGTGCGACAGAACTCTCCAAAACCATCTCAAACCACTGGGGATGAGGTCCAGATTATGGTCATCAGGCATCCAGCTCTGTCTGATAAGAATCAAAGATGACGTTTGGAGAGGTGTGGCACGACAACATTGGAATCTCAGAATAGAGAGGAGAGTCCATTGGTCAGACGAGAGTAGGTTCCTGCTTCACATCACAGATTGTCACATGAGAGTGTGGAGGCATAGAAATACTGCTTGCATGCCCAGGAACATCAGACCTACTGTTCCGTATGGTGGAGGATCAGTAATGATCTGGGGATACCTCTCTCATAATTGTAAACTTGATATGGTGACTGTATGTGGGAATCTCAATGGTCATCAGTACATCTGGGGCATTCTGAATCCGGTTGTCATGCCTCATTTTGACAACCACCTGCTGGCTACTCACCCTGTATTCATGGACGACAATACAAGTCCACATTGTTCCCATGCCGTGAGAGAATTCTTTCAGAACAACACTATTACAACACTACCTAGGCCTGCAATGAGCCCCGATTTGAATCTCTAAGAACACATCTGGGACTTTCTTGGACACCGTGTGCAAGCAAGGGATCCGCCTGTACAGAATTTGGCTGATTTTGAAGCTGCATTGCATGAGGAGTGGCAGCAGTTGCATCTGGACCATATCAGAAGGCTCACTGGTAGCATTAGGAGGAGGGGTCAGGCTGTCATCCAGGCATGTGGTGGATACATTCGCTACTGATGTCAGACACTATTATTGTTTTCTGGAGATCACAAGTTTTCTAAGATTTATTCGATATCCAGTATTTCCATTAATGCTGAAACAAGAACATTCTTAAGAAGATTTTTAAAGATTTGTCCTCATATGCCCAAATATGAACCCAGGGACTTGATATGAACAAACTTCAAATTGACCCCAGTAAGGATTCTGTATATCAAATATCATAACATTTTGACCAATGGATTCCTCATATTGGACTACGTTGAAATTAGGGTTCCCATATGAATCTGAAGTAGACGATTTTTCCTTGTATTACACTAAGTTAAATTTCAGGCTCCCATAGGGAGCCCAAATATGAACCCAGGGACTTGAAAAAATTAATTAAACATAAAGGATAAAATGAATTCAAGCTTCCATATGGGTCTGTCTGAAGAAGGTTTTTGAAGATATTGCCTCATATTACACTAGGTTAAATTTGGGGTTCCCATATGGAGCCCAAATATGAACCACGGGACTTGAATGAACAAACTTGAATCTGAAACCCCCACCCCAAGGATGCTGTATAACAAATATCAAGAAATTTTGACTTGTGTATCTGAATATTTTCAAACAATATTCCTCATATTGAATCAAGTTAAAATTCAGACTCCCAGTGTGAGCTCAAATATAAACCCGGGAGTTGATTTGAACAAACTTGAATCTGATCCCCAGTAGGATAATTTTGACCACTGGATCTGAAGAAGTTTTTGAACATTACTCCTGATACGGACTAAGTTGAAATTCTGGTTCCAATTTGAAGCTCAAATATTAGCAAAGGGACTTGATTTCAACAAATGTTAATCCAATGTCCCCATCCCCTACTCCAAGGATGGTGTATACCAAATATCAAAAGATTTTTGACTGGTGGTTCGGGAGACAATTTTTAAAGAATATTCCTGATAACGCACCAAGTTAAAATTTATGGACTTGACTTGAACAAACTTGAAGCTGACCCCCATCCCTTCCCTCTCCTCCCAGAAAAATATTCCCAATATTGGACTAAGTTAAAATTTAGGCTGCCACAGGGAACAAATATATGAACCCAGTGAATTGATTTGAACAAACTTGAAACAGACCTCACTAAAGATGTTGAATATGAAAATATTTTGGCTGGTGGCCCTGGAAAGCAAGACTTTAAAAGACTTTTCATAATTTCGGCACCTGTATGGAGCCCAAAGATAAACACAGGGACTTGATTTGAACAACTTGAATCTGATCCCGTTACGGCTTCTCAGTATTCCAAATATCAAAAGATTCTGACCAGTAAATCTTGTTACAAATTTTTTTAGTTTTTGAAAGCATGCTGACTTAGCATTTTCCCAACACCAACAGTGTTAAAATGGGTGTCTCCAGTATGAAGCCCAATTATGAACCCTGGGACTTGATTTGAACAAACTTCAGTCTGACACCCCTCAGGATTTTGGATACCAAACATTTAAAGATTCTGATGATTTGTTCTGGAAAAGAAGATTTTTTTCTTTTTGAAAAATAATGATTCGGAACCTTTTCAACTCCCTATACCAAACTCTTTGACAAATCAAACTGCAATTTTTTCTGTCTATTGAATTCTACTAGACCCAAAGATGCAATATATCAAATAACAATTCTCTGTTCCATGTGGATATAAAAATATGGGCATTTGCAATTTTTTCTATTTTAAGTCCCAAGGTTCCCATGGGGATGCAGGAACAGTTTGTTTTTTTGGGCGTGAATGAGGTACTTAAGACCCAATAGCAAATCAGCCCATGAGTGCCGAAACTAGAAATTTTGGGCTGGGCCAAAAATCTTGCCCTTATTGCCCATGAAACTTTCCTTGAACAAACTTGAGTGCATACCTCAAAAGGCAGCTAAATATGAAATATCCACTTGTTCCATCCATCAGATCATGAGAAGATTTTTTTTAAAACTGGCGCAATTCTCCCCATCTCCTCCCTCTGCTGCATGGGAACTTTATCTGAATAAAATCACAATGCATCCGCTGAAATTTCTTTGAAATTGGTTCAATGTTTTTTTAAATAAAAACCATAAACACTACCTCTTACAAGGAGTTCAATCATTTTTATGTCATTAATACTATGTGCCAAATTTCAGTTAAATCTGCCCAAGGGTTAAAAAATTGGGAAAAACTCCTGCCCCTCCCATTACTTTGGCAAATATAATGCAAGAGATTGCACCAGAGGTGCTGACATACCCCCACTGGTGTAAAGTCGAGGAATGGGGCTGTGGCAGGATGGACAACATCTTTCACCCAATGGGCCTCACTCAGCCTCCTATTCCCATAGGCATTTTTTTTGGTATGAAATCACAAGAAATTCTTTAAAACTTATAAAACTTAAAAACAAGATATTTTAAATACAAGGCAAATAGTATGTGAGGTGATTATTGTCTTTTTTTACAGCAGGGAAAGGAAATCAAACACCCAGTTGGAACTGAAAACCAACACAAATGTTGCCAAAAGTTTGTGATGATCGGACAATCCACATGGGAGATGTGGAAATATTGCCTTTGTTTAACAGCAGGGAAATTCAATCTCCTCAACTCCATGAGAGGAGTAAATTTTCTTTTTACATAAAATCATTTGAAATCCTTCAAAACGCATTTTAAGGCAAAAATAAAAAAATAATTTAACACAACACTCATGTAATTTTAATCCCAAATTAGATCTGTCAGTACATGCATGTCCACACAAAGAAAAAAAGTCCAGAAGATTCTTTGAGTTTTAACATCATAAACTAAGTTCTAGGTCAGTAACTCCATGGAAAATAATCTGACCAGTACCAAACTCGAACTCAATTTGTTGGTATTCATGACAAAGCCACACACCAGAAATCAACCAATTATCTCAATGAATGGAGAAAAAAATCAGGAAAAATGTTTTTTCAGAAGTTCTATGTCAATAACTCTGTCAAAAATCATCTGACCATGACCGAACTTCAATGCGATTTATAGGTACCCATGACAAATCCACATACCAGATATCAGTCAATTATCTCAATGTGTGGTGAAAAAACAGTCTGGAAAACGGTTATTTCATAAGTTCAAAGTCAATACCTTCACAAATCATCCGACAAGGAACTTGAACTTGATCTATAGGTACATAAGACAAAGCCACATAGCAGAAATCAGTCAATTATCTCAATATATGATGACAGAAAGTTTGGAAAACTATTATTTCAGAAGCTCAAGGTTAATAACTCTATGAAAAATTAAATCATCTGACAGGACCAAACTTGAACTCGATTTGCAGGTACCCATGACAAAGTCACATACCCAAAATCAGGCAAATATCTCAATGTATGATGAAAAAAAGTCAGAAAAACTGTTGTTTCTGAATGACAGAATGATGGAAAGATGAAATGACAAAAAGATGGAACAGACTTGTTAAGTCTCACTATTTTTGGAGGGAGACTCACAATTTTCCAGAATTAATTTTTGTTAAATCAGCCTGAAAATTGGGAATTTTAACAGAATGCTCCCAGGTGGATTTCCCCCATCAGCACCCCATAGGAGATGGGGAGGGGGGAGGCAGCACTGCATCCTAATCATTGACCTTTGCAGTTTTATTGTAATTTGGTGAGGGACTGCGATGACTCAGTGGTTATGGCACTGAACTTCAAACCGAGAGGTCCATGGTTCGATCCCCACCAGGGGTAACTGCATTGTGTTCTTGGGCAAGGCACTTAACTGGCTGAGTGCTAGAAGCCACTATCAGGGCTTTTCAGAAAAATGGGGGTACCAGAGTAAAAGCCTGTGTTTTCCTTGCTCGTGTTTCATATTCTGTCAAGAGCAAATAATATTTTGTTCATATAATTTGTTCTATTACAAATTATTGGAGAGTGCTTGTAGGCACTCTCCAATAATTTGAAATACAACAAATTTTGAATAACAAATTCAGACCACCAATAATAATCTAACCCTCAACCAGTTAATCCTGATTGCCCACATGGGAGGCATGGTGAAACTGTGTACTACGACATAATGTACATCGATGGTGCACCTGTCTTCAACCAATGCTAACCCTGCTTGTGTGGAGTTAATATGTTGGGGAGTCTGACAGTTGCTTGGTGGTTCTCTCTGGTACTCCGGCTTCCTCCGCCCGTAAAACTGTCCAACACAAGGTGACCTGGCTGTCGAAAGTGTTTTTAAACTCCAATAAATAAATAACTTGGAATTGGGACACTGGTTTCGAATAAGGCCTAAACATCATCTCTATGACAAATAGACAGATGACAAATGAAGAATGGTCAAAATAGCGCACTCCGTCTTTTAGTCAGGTAAGCTAAAAACATGGAGGATTTAGATGATCTTACCAAATTACTTCAGTAATGAATCAGTTGCATAAATTTATGATCACTAGGAGTATCTATGTTCCAATAGGACTAAAATCCTTGCACTCTGATTGGACGAGATCTAGCTTAGTTTTTTCTATGTTTATGGCTCCAGAGGCATATGTTACCGATTGATATCACCACTTGAAATATATGAAAAGATGATAACAATGGGAGGAGATTCAAAGTGCATACTGCCTATAAAATCGAATTTTTCGAAGCCAGTGATCAGTCTATGAATGTATACTCGCAACCCACTTATAAGTTCATGATTTGAAATTAGATGGAGTAACCTCCTCGATCTTTAACTAAGTTACCGATTTTTTGTTGACCAGTGATGTTGCAAGTTACATCAGAGGTTTATTTACTAGATTTGTTATCATAAAAGTTGCCTTGTTCATTCAAGTTGCCTTTTCATTTCATGATGTGGGTTTGGGTAGGGTCTTATTGGAACATATATGTATTGTGATGAATTGATGGTAACATGGTCTGAGGTTTGCAGCACAGAGCGTATGTTCAACCTTGACGCTTTGCATCTCAGTTGAAAATAAGCTCAGAGCTGCAAATCTCAGACCATGTTACCGTCATTACGTCATAATAACTTAGAATGGTTACATCATAGCTAGAACTCAAGTATAAGATAAAGGCTGGTGTTTTTATGTATTTATATTGCCCACTAAAGGACTCCCACCTCAGGTACTGGTTACCAGACCCTATTATATGAGCAAAGCAAAACCAGGCTACCAGAGTAAACTGTTATGTTTGGTGAAGTGTTAAAACCTGAGTTTTGGATTTTAACAACTTTCATTGAATCAACATTTTGTGGCAACAATTATTGTCACTTCAATAGGACATGATACACAAGAACTGAGTTATCAAAGAAATGTTTCCTCAAAATGTAGCATGAACATATAGTAATGTCAATTGCTGTCAGAGTGCATTGGTCATCATGCAAAATAGGTGATAAAATAGGTGATAAAAGGGTGATAAAATAAGCAGACTGTCATCTGTAAAATGAGGTCCCCAGAGGGTGAATTTACCGAAGCTACCCTGCTGTCACTAAATTTACCCTCTGTGAACCTCAATCTGAATCATGCACAAAACTAAACAGAAAGAGGTGCCCAGAGGATAAATTGGCCCACTCTATGGGATAGCATCATCAAATTCCCCTTCTGGGGACCTCATTCTGCAAATGTCATACTGCTTATTTTCAGGCCTGATGAAGCCCACTTAATTTAATATCTCTTAATTGAATAACCCTTTTAATTGAATATAATTTATAACACCAAACCATTTACCACACTTTCAGTGCAAATTTGCCCTATTAAATGCATATGGGTTATAGAGTAAACTCCTGTTAATTGAATAAAAAATCTTGCAATATGTTGTGGAAACATCCTGAAAATGATCAAATTCTCCTTGTTTATAGACATAATTGGCCTCAGTACATCCACCACAGGCATTTAATCTATTATATCTTGTTTGACAGAGCTCCATGGGCGCTGTCAAACATGATGCGATAGAAAAAATGCTCAGTTTACCTCTAGAATACAGAATGACAAATCCCTCTTAACTGAATACTCCTGTTAATTGAATAATTTTCACTGACAAAGAGGCTATTTAATTAACAGGGTTCTACTGTAGGACAATAAAAAGTGTGTTTATCCATCCATACATACCCTGCGCATCCATGTGTTATAACTGCTGATTAAATGATTAGAGTTATGGTTTTGAAATTTCCAGACTTGCTTTTTGATCATTTTATCATGTGCACAAGTAAGCAGCAGGCAAAAAAATTCTCCAATAGCTATTGACTTTAATGTATGTAAAACGGTGTATTTGGTCGAAAAAGGTGTACATATGATATTGTGGTGAAGTTAACTCCACACATACCTCTCAGTTTTAGTTTGAACATTATTTTATTTCAAATTTAAACTGACACATCATAGTGTAAAAACATAATAATCAACACAAATAACAATTTTAACAATGAAATTGGAGTCAGAAGCATGCATGCTTATGTAAGCTGTCTCTCAGTGTTTTGAACAATGAAACCTTACACAATTAATTTCAACAGATTGCTGACTGGATTATTCAATTTTGAGGGAGTGATTGCCCTTGATCGATTTTGAAAGAAATTGTCTTTCTGTAAAGGGGAGGGGTAGGGGTACACCAATGGTGAAATCACAACTCCTTCACCTTTCAGTCAATAGTAAGTAAACTTTACAGTATTATTGCGAACAGATTGTTGTCAGACGACATGTATACAGATGTTGAAATTATTTAATTTTTTTTAGAGTTAACAAACCTTGATCAGCTTAGCATTTTCATATATGAGGGTATTCATATGGTGAAATCAGCTCCTCTCACGCTTTTTAGTTCTGATTAGTGAAACATTAAAACACTCTTATTGATGATTCTTTGATGTGCAACACATAAATAGCTTATGGAATATTTCAATTTGGTTGGAGTTGCAGCTCTTGTTGGACTTGGGAAAAAATCTTAATTTTTATGATGTTGGGCACTCTTGTGGTGAAATCAACTCCCCCTTGCACTTTTCAGTTTTGATAAATGAAACTTCAAAACATAATTGTTGATGGTACCTAAATGTGCAATATGTATTAATTCATTAACCCTTTACCCAACGAATCGGCCGCATCCGCCCGCGTAATATGCAAATTCAGCAGTTGAAAAAATATTATTTTTCAAAAAATTTCAACAAAACCATATCATGTGACCCCTCGTTGGAACGAGCTAGTCGAGCTCATTCCAACGAGGGGTCACATGATATGGTTTTGTTGAAATTTTTTGAAAAAAATTAAAAAACGACATTTAAAATAATAAATTTTGATATCGTCTGCGTTGGGTAAAGGGTTAATTGAGGAGTTGCAATCCTATAAAACTTTTACAACTGTATTTTCATGAATTGTGTTTTTCCTTCCATGACAAAAGGTGGGTGAAATTGAATCATTGGCATTTTAAAAGACTTGGCAACTTACCCGTTGGTGAAATGTCTCGTCTTCAAAAGTGCTAAGAAGAAATGGTTTGCATGTGCAGAAAGTCCACAGGGATGGAATTGGGGCAGAATAGTTGGAATGCTGGGGGCTTTGCCCTGTTTAGGAATCATCACTCCCCGGCTGACTTCCAGCATTTGGGGAAGCAGCCGAAGAAAAGACCCACATTGCAGATGTCAGTTAACCTGTTAATGAATAGGTCATATTGTTTTAGGATACCTTAGGAGACCTCACAGAGGAGTTTTTACATTTTCTAATGATATTTATGAATCCATTCCTTATAATGTATGGGGTCAACCAGCTGGTGGTCATCCACATCTTCTACTGCTGAGTGGTTGAAGTTAGGTTTTAGAAATACATTATTCTTTTCTGTGACAAATTGGTCAATTTCATTTTTTGAGGGCCTTGTACAGTGTCCTTTCATGTGGGCAGTAGGTCTTTTTGCGGACTATAGTAAAGGTGTCGACCTTTGTCTTGTTGTTAAAAGTTAGTGACTCATCATCCTCGGGGAGTATTATTTATTTATTTATTGGTGTTTAAGGTCACATACTTATGCACAATGGCTAATCATGACCGTGACAGTTTTACGGGTGGAGGAAGCCAGAGTATCCAGAGAGAACCACCGAGCAACGACGAGCAGCTGCCAGCTCCCCAACATCGTAACTCCGCACTGCAGCACAGGCAGGGTTATATTGGTTGAAGACATGCGCACCATCGGTGTGCAGTACGCCTTAGTACATGGCATCATCGTGCCCCCAAGTGGACAATCAGGGTTGTTCGAATTGATAGCTCAGACAGTCACCCAACCAAGGACTAACCGGGCTCGACGTTGTTTAACTTCGGTGATCTGACATTCTCGGGGAGTGGTTTTGATTTAATTTTGGAGCACCTGCAACAAATGAGGCTCTTAAAGGCATTTTGTGTTCTCAGCCTCGTTCAGACTGCTCATGGCTTTTCCCATTTTCATAATTTTCCATTTTAATGGTCTCTTGGGTTCGATTATATTCTGTTTTGAGTTCAGATTTTATGAGAAGGTTGGTTTTGGAGTTGAAAATGTAGAGAGTTTTGCATTTTTGTTTGATGAGCTGACAGGTATCCCTTAATACTTTGTTATCCCATGTCCTTACCTCCTACTTTGGGCAGATTTCATCAAGGACGGAATTGATTGATTTGCTAAGATTTAGGCAGTCCTTCTCAAGCCCCTCTTCAGTTGAGGGCTTGTCAGGTTTAGGCTTGCTTATCGACAAGGAGTCAGAAAATGCAGTGTTTGTATTTCCTTGAGAATAATTCAAACAAAGCCCACAGGATTAATTGGTATTTTCGGGAGGTTGTAGTAGGAGACCAGGGCAAATTTCTTCTGGTCACCTTTGATTTCCCAAACAATGCTAATGAGTAATTTTTTTCGTTTATACTAACAGGGGAAAAATATAATAAATGAAATTAAAACTGTAAAAGTTTTGTTGGATTGTCCCCCTGGTTCAGTTTGTCCTGAGAAAAGTTTTACACAGCTATTTAAAAAAAAAAAACACATTTTTCTAACCCTTTGCAATTTTTTCCTGGTGCCATTTTATGCCAAACTAAACACTTTAAAATTATTTAGACTAATATACACGCATTATAGCCCTATTAGGAGGGTTGTATTGATAGATATGTTGTGCTGTCTGGCCCATTTGGGCCCAGTGCTGAGCTCATGATTTTTTGAACCAACAGTCTGTTCGGCCTTGAGTGTCTCCATTTCTATAATTGCATATCCTATTTGTGTAATTAAACATTTCTTATAATCACAGATAATCAAAGGTCTTTTAGGCTCCTCGTGGCTCTTCATATGTAAATTATTTTTAACATTCATCAAGAATCAGAATACAACTAACAGTAAAACAAATTGTTCATATAACAATGGCACCAACTGGTGTTAAAATAAATGAAAGTGTCAATGACACTGTAGCTTAACTTGTCAGCATGTTGTGTTTGATGAAAAGGATAATGTTCAATGTTTATGAAAGGATTATGAAATAAGACAAGAATTGTGATAATTGGGAATATGTTCATTTTTGGTCCCTGTATGCTATGTTTTTAATAAAAATAATATGAGGTGTCGACTAAGGCTGTCACAAATGATCGAAAAATCGATCAACCATCGATTGAGGTCATAATCGACGATTTTTTTCAATGATCGATTATTTGACTGGACATGTGCTGTCATACCTTTTTGTTAAACAAAGGGGAAATATTGATTCACAAGCTATTGTTTCACATAAAGGACCTATTTCGACAACAAATGTGTGTGTGAACGGGGTTAAAACATAAAACCAATATATAGCTTCAAGTCGCGGCACCACACGAGTTAAAGTTAGCTGAAACCCAGTCATCATCGTATGTGTGATCACTTAGTTCCCAATACTTCTCATTCCTTTGATGTGAGTCATGTGACCTGCCAAAAAAACATCAACGTTGTTACGAGGTTGTATTCTTCTGCCGAGTATCAAAAGCATGCTGTCGATTGCATGTCTTTGATCTTTCCCCTCCTTTTGAACTCAAATTACTCAATTTCCAACCGATACATAAAATTTATAAAAGTCGAAGTAAAACATGCTGTGATGATTTATTTTGTTCTCCGACGTACCGCAACCGGAAGTTTCATTTCCATGTGTAAAGCTTTGTTGACTTGACATTCCCTGAGGCTAAATTCATAATCATTACACATTGAGCGCAGATGGGGCCATTAGTGAGTTTAGTATGCATTTTTCTATGATTTGAGGTTTGAATCTATGCGATGTAGATTCTGTTTTGCCAAATTTTTCAAGGTTTGGTGTTCGTTTGCTTCATTTACGATTAGGATATTTTAATTTTGAACGCCTCCCAAGTTATTTCATAGACGAAGTTCTAGGAAACGAGAAAGAAATATTAACCATAAATAATGGAATAACCGTCGATTTTTATGACAAAATAATCGATTATGAAAATTCATAATCGTGACAGCCTTAGTGTAGACTGTACTAAAGAACTGAGGGGTGGGTTAATGTGGCCTTGACAGTTATTGTATGTGGGCCTCACAGTTAACGTATGTCAACAAAAGTTACCAAGCTACAGTGAAATTATTCCAAAATGAGTCATCCTATCAAGTTACAACGAAATCCCTTCATAAATATGGCCTGCAGACTGTGCTAAAGGTTTTCGGGCTTCAGGCCTGTGCAGCCATCACGGTTGACCGATTGCAACTACAAGGGGACGTCATCATCTCGACATTATACTGAGTCATTCTACAAAGTTACAATGAAATCCCTTCACAAATACGACCTGTAGTCTGTACTAAAGTTTTGGGGGTTTTGGGCTCGGGCAGCCATCATGGTTGAATGATTGTGACCAAAAGGGGACGTTCTCATCTGGGCATTATCTGGAGTGATCCTACAAAGTTACAATGAAATCCTTTCATAAATATGACCTGTAGACTGTGCTAAAGGTTTTTGGGCTTTGGGCTCCTGTAGCTGTCACAGGTGACCAATCACGACCAAAAGAGGATATCATCATCTAGGCATTAAATGGAGTCAACCTAACAAGTTACAATGAAATCCTTTCATAAATACGACCTATAGACTATGCTAAAGGTTTTCGGGATTTGGGATCGGGCAGCCATCACGGCTGAATGATCGCGACCAAAAGGGGACGTTCTCATCTAGACATTATTTGGAGTCATCCTACCAAGTTACAATGAATCCCTTCATAAATATGACCTGTAGACTGTGCTAAAGGTTTTCAGGCTTCGGGCCCCTGAAGCCATCACAGTTGACCAATCGCATCCAAAAGGGGACGTTCTCATCTAGATATTATATGAAGTCAACCTACCAAGTTACAATGCAATCCCTCCATAAATATGACCTGTAGACTGGGCTAAAGGTTTTTGGGTTTTGAGCTCGGGCAATCGTTACGGACCGCAACCAAATGGGGAAGTTCTCATCTAGACATCATACGGAGTCATCCTACCAAGTTACAATGAAATCCCTCCATATTACATATGACCTGCAGACTGTGCTAAAAGTGTTTGGGTTTCAGGCTTGGGCAGCCATCACGGTTGACAGATCATGACCAAAAGGGGACTTTCTCATCTGGACATTATACAGAGGCATCCTACCAAATTACAATGAAATCCCTTCATAAATACGACCTGTAGACTGTGCTTATGGTTTTCGGGTTTTGTGTTCGGGGAGCCATACCGGTTGATCGATCGTGACCAAAAGGGGACGTTCTCATCTAGACATGACCCCAAACCTGCATATGAAATTTCGTGACAATCAGACAAGAACTATGGGGTGTAGCCTGTGCTAAAGGAAAATGTGAACAGACTCATAGACTAACAGACTTCTGCACGCGTGATGGCAATAGCTTATCTTGACTTTGTCAAGTTAAGCTAATTAAAATTTTACAATAGAATTATTAAATTGTGTGGAGTCAGTGAGGATTGCCTCGCTTCTCATTAAGAACTTTAAGATTGAGTCTGTGAGGACTGCCTCGCAACTCTACAGAAGCGTGATTTAAACGAGATTAAAGGACCTACATAACAAAACCCTCAACAAACTCCAAGAAAATGAATTAATGGTAGAGCTGAACGAACACCGAATACCTAACAGAATGAAAGTGTCAATGACACTGTAGCTTAACTTGTGTGTTGTGTTTGATGAAAAGGATAATGTTCAATGTTTATGAAAGGATTATGAAATAAGACAAGAATTGTGATAATTGGGAATATGTTCATTTCTGTTCCCTGTGTGCTATGTTTATGATAAAAATAATTTGAGGTGTACTATGTACTAAAGAGCTGAGGGGTGGGTTAATATGACCTCACAGTTAATGTATGTGGCCCTCACAGTTAATGTATATCAACAAAAGTTACCAAGTTGCAGTGAAATTATTCCAAAACGAGTCATCCTATCAAGTTACATTAAAATCCCCTCATAAATATGGCCTGTAGACTGTGCTAAAGGTTTTCGGGCTTCGGGCCCCTGTAGCCATCAGTTTCCCAATTGCGTCCAAAGGGGACGTTCTCATCTAGACATTATATGAAGTCAATCTACCAAGTTACAATGAAATCCCTTAATAAATATGACCTGTAGACTGTGCTAAAGGTTTTTGGGCTTTGGACTCTGGAAGCCATCATGGTTGAATGATCGCAACCAAAAGGGGACATTCTCATCTGGACACTATTTGGAGTCATCCTACCAAGCTACAATGAAATCCCTTCATAATTATGACCTGTAGACTGTTCTAAAGGTTTTCGGGCTTTGGGCCCCTGAAGCCGTCACAGTTGCCCAATCATGTCCAAAAGGGGACATTCTCATCTAGACATTATATGAAGTCAACCTACCAAGTTACAATGAAATCCCTTCATAAATATGACCTGTAGACTGTGCTAAAGGTTTTTGGGCTTCGGGCTCGGGCAGCCATCATGGTTGAATGATCGCAACCAAAGGGGACAATCTCATCTGGGCATCATCTGGAGTGATCCTGCGAAGTTACAATGAAATCCCTTCATAAATATGACCTGTAGACTGTACTCAAGGTTTTCGGACTTCGGGCACCTGTAGCCATCACAGCTGACCAATCACGACCAAAAGGGGATGTCATCATCTAGGCATTATATGGAGTCAACCTAACAGGTTACAATGAAATCCTTCTATAAATATAACCTTTTGCCTATGCTAAATGTTTTTGGGCTTGGGCACCCATCAAGGCTGAATGATCACGGCCAAAATGGGACGTTCTCATCTAGACATTATTTGGAGTCATCCTACCAAGTTACAATGAAATCCCTTCATAAATATGACCTGTAGACAGTGCAAAAGATTTTTGGGCTTCGGGCACCTTTAGCCGTCAAAGTTGCCCAATCATGTCCAAAAGGGGACGTTCTCATCTAGACATTATATGAAGTCAACCTACCAAGTTACAATGAAATCCCTTCATAAATATGACCTGTAGACTGTGCTTAAGGTTTTCAGGCTTCGGGCTCGGGCAGCCATCATGGTTGAATGATCGCAACCAAAGGGAACAATCTCATCTGGGCATCATCTGGAGTGATCCTGCGAAGTTACAATGAAATCCCTTCATAAATATGACCTGTAGACTGTGCTCAAGGTTTTCGGGCTTCGGGCACCTGTAGCCATCACAGTTGACCAATCACGCCCAAAAGGGGATGTCATCATCTAGGCATTATATGGAGTCAACCTGACAGGTTACAATGAAATCCTTCTATAAAAATAACCTATTGCCTATGCTAAAGGTTTTGGGCTCGGGCACCCATCAAGGCTGATTGATCATGGCCAAAATGGGACGTTCTCATCTAGACGTTATTTGGAGTCATCCTACCAAGTTACAATAAAATCCCCTCATAAATATGACCTGTAGACTGTGCTAAAGGTTTTCGGGCTTCGGGCACCTTTAGCCGTCACAGTAGCCCAATCATGTCTAAAAGGGGATGTTCTCATCTAGACATTATATGAAGTTAACCTACCAAGTTACAATGAAATCCCTTCATAAATATGACCTGTAGATTGTGCTAAAGGTTTTCGGGCTTCGGGCTCGGGCAGCCATCATGGCTGAATGATTGCAACCATAGAGGACAATCTCATCTGGGCATCATCTGGAGTGATCCTAAGAAATTACAATGAAATCCCTTCATAAATATGACCTGTAGACTGTGCTCAAGGTTTTCGGGCTTCGGGCACTAGTAGCCATCACAACTGACCAATCACGACAAAAAGGGGATGTCATCATCTAGGCAATACATGGAGTCAACCTAACAGGTTACAATGAAATCCTTCCATAAATATGACCTTTTGCCTATGCTAAAGGTTTTTGGGCTCGGGCACCCATCAAGGCTGCATGATCACGATCAAAATGGGACGTTCTCATCTAGACATTATTTGGAGTCATCCTACCAAGTTACAATGAAATCCCTTCATAAATATGACCTCTAGACTGTGCTAAAGGTTTTTGGGCTTTGGGCCCCTGTAGCCATCACAGTTGCCCAATCACGCCCAAAAGGTGACTTTCTCATCTAGACATTGTATGAAGTCAACCCACCAAGTTACAATGAAATTCCTCAATAATTATGACCTGTAGACTGTGGTGAAGGTTTTCGGGTTTTGGGCTCGGGCAGTCGTCACGGTTGGCAGATCATGCCCAAATGGGGAAATTCTCATCTAGACATCATAAGGAGTCATCCTACCAAGTTACAATGAAATCCCTCCACATTAAACATGACCTGCAGACTGTGCTAAAAGTTTTTGGGTTTCGGGCTTGGGCAGCCATCACGGTTGATAGATCATGCCCAAAAGGGGACGTTCTCATCTAGGCATTATACAGAGGCATCCTACCAAGTTACAATGAAATCCCTTCATAAATACGACCTGTAGACTGTGCTAATGGTTTTCGGGTTTTGGGCTCGGGCAGCCATACCGGTTGCCCGATCGCGACCAAAAGGGGACGTTCTCATCTAGACATGACCCCAAACCTGCATATGAAATTTCGTGACGATCAGACAAGAACTGCGGGGTGTAGCCCGTGCTAAAGGGAAAATGTGAACAGACGTCACAGACTCACAGACTAACAGACTTCCGCACGCGTGATGGCAATAGCTTATCTTGACTATGAGAAGTTAAGCTAAAAATTAAATTAAAAAATTAAAACAAAGCTCTCATGTTTCATTTGGATAAAATAGTCACAACATAAAGGTCCTATGCATGTTCATGATTCAAAAAATGGGTCTCTATAAAACCAATCGCATGACATTCCCTGTGTCAAAATACCTCTGTAAAATCTCGGTGTCACATAAGAACATCAGAAATGCCCAGAAATGCTAGAAAATGATCCTTGACAATGCAGTTTTTACATGAATCAGGAATAGTGCTAAAAAAATTGATTTATGATTCTGAGAGGGGTGGGTGTCCAAAATATGTTGGAATTGTTCAAAATGACTGGAAAAAATATGCCAGAATCAGGAAAATAACAAAAATCTTGAGGTTTAGAGGTGGGTGGTGTCCGGAAGGTCAAATGCAAAATAATGGCACTGCAAATCCCCCCCCCCACCAGCCCGAATTATCTATATACATTTTGCACATCAACAAATTAATCACAAGAGAGTCTAACGACATCCATATCCCCCACTGACTTTTATGTTATGCAAGGAGAGAGCATTTGTGATGGAAATTTTGCTATTACCATGGGCCGTAACAGTGCAAAACATGTATCGATTCGAAAATTCGTAATCACATACACATCTGCACTTGATATTGATACTTCAGACCAACTTTCGTAAAAATCCAATATAAAATGTAAGAGGAGTTAAGCAGACAAGCCTTTGTGATGGAAATTTGGCTATTTCCAAGGGCCGTAACCATGCAAAATTGGTCGCATCGAAAATTCTTGATCACATGGACCTCTACACTTGATACTGACACTTCAGACCAAGTTTTGTAAAAATCCACTGAAAACTGTAGGAGTTGAGAAGACAAAGTGTGTGATGGACAGATGGACCAATGAACACCATTTCAATATCCCCATCCCGACTTCATCAGCAGAGGAAAAATCATTTAATTTCTTTAATTGCAACTGAAGATATCTTTCCAAAAACCTGCAATTCTGGTAAATTCAAAGTCAACAAGTTTTATAACTCTGGAAAAATTATTCGAATCTAAGTTTCCTTTCCATATGAACATGTACACATCATACTCATACTGTACACCAAGATTCGTAAAAATCCAATAAAAAATGCTGGAGAAGTTAAGCAGACAAGCATTTGTGACGGAAATTTTGCTATTACCATGGGTCATAACCATGCAAAATTAGTCACATTGAAAATTACCGACCACATGTACATGTGATACTGATACTTCAGACAAAGTTTTGTAAAAATCCATACAAAGCTGTAGGAGCAGTTAAGCAGACAAAGTTTATGATGGATGGACGGATGGACTGATGGATGGACAAACACCATTTCAGTATCTCCATCCCGACTTTGTCAGGGGAATAATGCAGGAGGAGTTAAGTGGACAAGCATTTATGACTGAAATTTTGACATTACGAAGGGCCAAAACCATGCAAAATTTGTCGCATCGAAAATTCCTGACCACAAGGACATCTACACTTGATACTGATACTTCAGACCAAGTTTCATAAAAATCCAATAAAAAATGTAGGAGGAGTTAAGCAGACAAGCCTTTGTGATGAAAATTTGGCCATTTCCAAGGGCCATAATTTCCTTAATCGCAACTGAAGATATCTTCTAAAAAACCTGCAATTTTGGTAAATTCAAAGCCGACAAGGGCAATAACTCTGAAAAAAATATTCGAATCGCAACTTCCTTTCCATATGCACCTGTACCTGTACACATGATACTCATACCCCAAGTTTTGTAAAAATCCAATGAAAGATGCTGGAGGAGTTAAGCGGACAAGCATTTGTGATGGAAATTTTGTTATTACCAAGGGCCGTATACCATGCAAAATTTGTTGCATCGAAAATTCCTGGCCACATGTACATGTACATGTGATACAGATACTTCAGACCAAGTTTCGTAAAAATCCACAGAAAACTGTTGATGGAGTTAAGCAAAGTTTGTGACGGGCGGACAAACGGATTGATGGATTGACAGATGGACGGACTGACTGATGGATGGAAGGACGAACACCATTTGAATATCCCCATCCTGACTTCGCCGGTGGGAGATCATGCAGGAGGAGTTAAGCGGACAAGCATTTGTGACAGAAATTTTGCCCTTACCAAGGACCATAACCATGCAAAATTCATCGCATCGAAAATTCCTGACCACATGCACATCTACACTTGTTAGTGACACTTCAGACCAACATAAAAATCCAATAAAAATTGTAGGAGGAGTTAAGCGAACAAGCCTTTGTGATGGAAATTTTGCTATTTCCAAGGGTTATAACCACGCAAACTTTGTTGCATTGAAAATTCCTGACCACATGCACATCTACACTTGATACTGATACATCAGACCAAGTTTCCATAAAAATTCAATGAAAACTGTGGGAGGAGTTAAGCAGACAAAGTTTGTGATGGCCTGATGGACGGACACCATTTCAATATCTCCCTCCCGACTTTGTCGGCAGGGGGTAATGCAGTAGGAGTTTGGTGGACAAGCATTTGTGATGGAAATTTAGTTATTACCAAGGGCCATAACCATGCAAAATTTGTCGCATCGAAAATTCCTGAACATCTGCACTACACATCTATACTTCAGACCAAGTTTTGTAACAAGAGGCCCCAGGGGGCCTGAGGGCACTCACCTGACATGGTAGCCTAAATATCAACCCAGAGAATTGATTTCAACAAGTTGCATCTGCTCCTCCTACCAAATATCCAAAGATTCTGACCACTGGATCTAAAAAAAAAGAAGATTTTTAAAGAATATTCCTCATATCGAATCCCACAGGGAACCCATATATGAACCCAGGGACTTGGCTTTAACAAACTTGAATATCACCCCTCCCTAAGGATGCTGCACACCAAATATCAAAACATTCCGACTGCTGGATCTGAAGAAGATGATTTTTAAAGAAAATTCCTCATTTTGAACTAAGTTACAATTTGAGCTCCCACAGTGAGTCTAAATATGGGCCTAGGGGCATGGCTTGAACCTCACCCTCCTAAGGATACCAAATATCAAAATATTCCGACTGCTTGATCTGAAGAAGAATATTTTTAAAGAAAATTCCTCATTTTGAACTAAGTTATCATTTGGGCTCCCACAGTGAGCCCAAATATGGACCTAGGGACATGGCTTGAACAAACTTGAATCTCACCCCCCTAAGGATGCTGCATACCAAATATCAAAACATTCCGACTGCTGGATCTGAAGAAGATTTTTAAAGAAAATTCCTCATTTTGAACTAAGTTATAATTCAGGCTACCACATTGAGCCCAAATATGAACCCAGGGACTTGGCTTGAACAAACTTGAATCTCACCCCCCTAAGCATGGTGCATACCCAATATCAAAAGATTCTGCCTGCTGGATCTTGAGAAGAAGATTTTCAAAGAAATTTGCCTGAAATGCACTAAGTTCAAATTTGGGCTCCTCTACGGAGTCCAAATATAAACCAAGGGAGCCGATTTGAACAAACTTAAATCAGATCCACCGCACAATGTTGCATACCAAATATCAAAAGATTCTGCCTGCTGGATCTGGAGAAGAAGATTTTTTTTTTAAGAAATTTGCCTGAAATGCACTAAGTTCGAATTCGGACTTCTATAGTGAGCCCAAATATGAATCCAGGGGGCTGATTTGAACAAACTTGAATCAGATCCACCCCCACAATGTTGCATACCAAATATCAAAAGATTCTGCCTGCTGGATCTGGAGAAGATTTTTTAAGAAATTTGCCTGAAATGCACTAAGTTCGAAATCGGGCTCCTATACTGAGCCCAAATATGAACCCAGGGGGCCGATTTGAACAAACTTGAATCAGATCCACCCTACAATGTTGCATACCAAATATCACAAGATTCTGCCTGCTGGATCTGGAGAAGACGACTTTTTAATGTTTTTCCCATTGCCTACAATGTTAAAAAGTGCTGACTCAGAACGAAAAGCTGTGGGAGGTGTAGATTTTCACCATGAGGATACTTGTTAACATAAAAATATAATTTTTTTCCAGGATCAGGGATAGCAACATAAACAAAATTCCTGAGACCTATCATCTTTTCACATTTGTGAAATTAACAAAACATTAACATGGAGGATTTAAAATTTTAAAAATAGCAATTCAAGTAGTGGCTGATCCCCAGACATGTGCAATGGCCACAATATTTATGTTTAATAGTGTTTAACCCTTTACCCAATGTAACGACCAAAACTGGCCAGTGTTATTCTCAAAAATCGCCAATCAATTTTCATTATTTTTTCATTTTTTGTCTCAAAAACAGAGGTTCTGACCCCTCGTTGGAACGAGCTCGATGAGCTCGTTCCAACGAGGGGTCATAACCTATGTTTTTGAGACAAAAAATTAGTTATTCAAAAGTTTTGTTTGCAAGTTTGTAATCTGCTTTTCATGTTAGGTAAAGGGTTAAGGTACCTATGAGCATCAATGGCTACATTGTGACCACAACATGGGTATAGAGTCCTGTTCAGCAAAATGTTCACCACTATACTGCCTATTTTAGAGAACATCCACCAGGCATTGGTTGTGCTTGTTTACCACAGTAATCAAGCACTGCCTCACTTCCTAGGGTTCCCACAGAATGTAGAAGTTTTTCTGGTTAACAGAGCATTAACTCTTAACCTGCAGAGTATTATGTTCAATTTTTCATAAAATCAAGTCATGGCTGATGTAAAGCAGCCATGACTTGATTTGATGAAAATTCAATAGAGCCTTGCAGCATCAAGATATCATAATTGAGATGCCTGCTTCTATTTATAAGGGTTTATTTTATTGTCAATGTCCTGGATGATATTTTTACTAGGGAGCAGGGTATTTTAGTACTGGGAGGAAAATCGGCCTGTAGCAGACAAGAGTTAAATAGAAGCAAAAATATGAATTAAATGAAAAAACATTTAAACTTTCAGCTACTCAAGGTATGGCTGATAACAGCCCTTATTGCCTAAAATTGATTTATTTATGATAATTGCTGCCACATACACATGTACACACCTGCAGCAGACGATATATTTATTTATTACTTTCCAAAGTGTGATTTACTGGGATTTCCGGGTTTGATTATAAACGATAACTTCACAATTGAATTATGTAATCAACAATTGTGTCATGTATCCGTGCGCGCATACGAAGACGCTTTGCCATGGGTGTAATGGGGACTTCATTGTTTTTTGTTTTTTTAACCCTTTACCCAACATGAAAAGCAGACGACACTTGCAAAAACAATTCTTGAATAACTATTATTTTCATTTTTTGTCTCAGAAACATAGGTTATCACCCCTCATTGGAACGAGCTTGATGGGGTTGTTCCAATGAGGGGTCATAATCTATATTTTAGAGACAAAAAATGAAAAAATAATGGAAATTAATTGGCAATTTTTTAGAATAGCGCTGGTCGGTTTTAGCTGTTACGTTAGGTAACAGGTTAAATAATATAGATATCATTAATAATGAAAAGTAATAAACAGAGTAATCACTTGACTGGACTGGTTACTTGAAATAATACATTTGAGGCGAGGGACTATATTGTAAAACACTCGTGCACATTCACGCACTCGTGTTTGTACAACGTCCCTCACCTCTTTTGAATTATTTCACGTAACCAGTCCAGTCAAGCGATTACTCTCTATTCATTTATTTATTAGGATTCAAAGACAGTTTCGACAGCCAGTGCCACCTCATGTCAGAGATAACTTAAATAGAGGATCGTTAATGAGCCACAAATTTATAGGTTTATTCCTGACAAGATGAATGCCAACAAGGTGGATGTCAAAGATGGTCATCCCAACAAGACAAATTTAATTAAAACAAAACACTCATCTATTTTTAGGTATGGATAATAATTGAAATAATATATAATAATTTAAAAAAAAATGTCCACTTGCACATTACTTATACTTTATAAAATTGTGAGGAAAATCTTCAGTTCATCAACGAAAGTGCGTGGGAAGGTTCGGAACTGAACTGCGAATTATTCTCTCAATTTATAAAGTGTAAATTACGTGCAGGTGAAGTTATGACAAGAAATATACAATAAGTTTTATTTTACCAGAAACGATTTTAACTTTTGGGGCCTGTATCCAAATTTAAATAAAAATCTCTTTTTTCAAGTATGTTTTTTCAACTTTGTTGGCAACATATTTTTTTTTTAAATAATCCATTAGTGTCACAAAGCCTTTAATCTTCACAAAGATAGCTGGCTGACAGTTTGCACTACTTTTAGTGAACTAAGTATTGTAACCCAGACAAGAGATAGAGAGAAAAGTGTTGTATGTTCTTTGTTAGTTATTATTGCATCATAAACTGCTATCATGTCTTACTGTAAGACAAAGAAATTTCAATTAACAAAGGCACCATGCATTGTAATGATTTGTTTGCTAAAGTTTTTGTACCTTTTTTATCAATCAAACTTTAAGAAACACATAAAAAAAAGACAAAAAAAACAACCTTAAGATATTAAAATCTCTTAGTAAATTTTGTTTCTTACCATACCTACCACAATTGTTTACAATTGACTGTAACGTTAGTGCAAGCCCTACTTCGGAATTTAACTGAAGCTAATAACTTTTCCAAACAAGTGGGAAAAGTGGAAGAGTGCAAAAGCACTATAAAGAGATCGAAAAAGGGTCGAGCGAGACCTGCACGAGTAGTTTGTGATTCAGCAGGGAGGCAACGATATCAAAAGATATCTCTTAGGAGGGTGGGCCTCCGGTAAACATTTGTGGTAGGTATGCTAAGAAACAAAATTTACTAACAAATTTTAATTTTTTTTCAACCTGCTCACAATTGTTTACAATTGGCTGAATAAACAAGAGGAGGAGGTGAATCACATATTTATTTATTGTTGTTTAAGGTCACATACTTCTGCACAATGGCTAATCATGACCACAACATGGAGATAAAGTCAAGGTCAGTCAATCGTTTATACCCCCATGTTGCCTATTTTAGAGGACTCGCACCCCAAGCATTAGTGACTGGGTCCTATTTTACCAGTGAAACAGAGCTTGTTTACCACAGTAAACAAGCACTGCTCCACTTCCCAGGGTTCCCACAGGGGGGGGGGGGGGAATCACATAACCAATACCAACAAGCGCAGCTGAAAGAAATGCAAGGAGGGCGGAGAATGACAGCAAAACCTGTAAAGGACAAAAAGTGGGAAGGTACTGAAAAGGAAGCTGAAACACGACACCACAGCGTTGAAAACAATGAAGCACCTGAAAAGAATAAGGCTGAGTGATAAAAATGCACAAACCTGTAGATACATATTTAACGAGGGTGCACAACAGCCTGAGCAGCAACGAGAGGCCCTAAAGAAAAAAGGTCCTCAGATTGCTGCTGTAGGTGGCAGAGATAAAAGGAAGAGAAAATAGAAGCATTCCTCCAGTAAGACACATTCATAACATCCCTGAGTGGAATAGAATGCCCAAAAAGTAGAAATGGCACGAACCTCATGAGCATTAAATTGGTTCGAAACAAGATCCGAAGCAGATAAACTGGAATAAGCCAGCTTTATTGTGAGACATATCCATCTGGAAATAGAATGGGAAGAGATAGACTGCCTCCCAGGAATGAGAGACAGAAAGAATCTCTTCCGACCCCTCTGAATAAACTGCGTGCGATTAATATAAGTCTTGATCACATGAACAGGACAAGTAAGTGCTTGAATGCAGGTGGGAGGCGGGTACCGAATCAGGAAGTTGATTCTTGGCCAGAAAAGAGCAATCAGTAGTGAAGGTTACACTGTTAGCCTCATTTCTGAAGGAAGCCGAATCAACAGAATGTGCATGAAGCTCACTGACATGTCTGGCAGAAGCAAACGCTAGAAGGAAAGCAGTCTTATATGTGAGAAAACGCATATCGGGCTCAGATAAAGGCTCGAATGGCACCTCCTCCAAACAATGCAACACCCATGCCAAGTTCCATTTGGGAGTAAGATGCAAAACTCGAGACCTCTTCAGAGAAAAGTGCCGAATCAGTTTGGAGAGAAAGAGATTATGACCGATGCACTGCTTTCCCACATAAGAGAAAGTTTTTGACAGCACAGACCGATAGCCCTTAATAATAACAGGCTGGAGGCCCTTGGAGTCAAAAAGGTATACCAGAAAATCCGCAATCTGAGCGATTGATGGATTTCGGTAATCCACATGTTGATCAGCACACCAGCGGCAGAAAACAACTTTCCACTTGGCAGCATAAGTCATGCCAGTGGAATGTCGTCGTGATGCAGAAATGCACTCCACTGTCTCGAAAAACCTCTACGTTAGAGAAGGACCTGATAAAAGACAGGCATGAAGGGACATGCTTAGAAAGTTGTTGTCATACTTCCTGGAAAGAAGATCGCGGCGCAGAGGTAGACAAATTGGCTGATCTGCTAACAGAGGCTGCAGCTGATTGATTCACGCCCTCTGTGGAGACAGAGGAGCGATCAGAATGACCCTGCAACTGCAAGCACAAATCTTCGACAACACCTGAGGAAGAATCGGTGCATGAGAGAAGGCATAGCTGATCCAACCTGTCCAGTCCAGAGACTGCAAAGGCTAGTGGATCTGGACAAGGGGAGACAAAGGTCTCTACCTGATGATTCCAGCAAGTGGTGAAAAGGTCGATAAGAGGATGACCTCACCATTCGCAAATCATCTGAAACACTGAACAATGCAGCATCCATTCGGTGTACATCCAGTGCTAAAAGCAGAAGATAGCCAATACATGGGAATCGAATGTGTGCCCCCTTGATTCCGGATGTAGGCCACCACTGTCAAATTGTCTGAAAGAAGCAGGACTGTGTGATTCGACAGTTGAGAGATCCATTGCTGAAAACTCAACAGAAGAGCAAGGAGCTCCTTCTGGTTGATATGAAGGGCCACCTGCTCTCTGTCCCACTCGGTGTGAGTAGACAACCGAGAGAATCCAATGTCGCACCCATGCCCCAATCACTGGAATCTGCAGTAAGGATGCGATCGGCTGGAGGAAGATCCAATGGGATACCCTGAGTCAACAGGAAACATCAGTCCAGGGCAGAGGTGACAAAGCACAGACTGGGGAATAGGAAGTTCAAGGTCCAGAGGATCCACATTTGGACACCAATGATCCAACAGGAAGTGTTGGAGAGGTCGGACAAACAGGCAACCCAGCGGAATGAGATTCGTCACCAAACTGCAAAGGCCCAGCATCCAAAGGAAAGTCCTGGCCGAGACCGAAGAGGATTGGAGCAGGTCCAGAGTCAAGGTGGAAAGGATCAATGCCCGAGCCTTGGGAACAGACACCACATTGTGAAAAGTGTCGAAATCCATTCCCAAATGACGAAATTGCTGAGAAGGAATTAGATCTGACTTCTCGCAATTGACTCTGAAAACCAGCACGCCGAGCAACCGTCAGACATCGGACTCCAGAACTGCAGCATTGTGGTGCCGTTGGAGGATGTCGTCCAGGTAAGCTGACGAAGTCACAGCCGACCGAGTATGGTGAAAAGTGAGCATGTGTGACATCAGTTAGGTGAAGGCCCAAGGAGCCAGGTTCAAACCGAACAGGAGAGCTTTGAATTGAAAGACACAATCCCGAAATTAGAATCGAAGGTATTTCCGTGACCTCAATGGGCACATGGAAATTGGCATCCTTCGGGTCGATACTGGCTGCAAAATCACCCTGATGAATCAACCATCGAACCGACCTGAAAGACTCCATGCTGAAACGAGGTGCTTCAATGGACTCGTTCAGGATACTCAGATCGATGACTGGACGAAACTGGCCGTTTTTCTTTGGCCCTAAGAAAAGCCTTGAGTAGGACCTTGGAGAAAGGGTGTTCCTGACCACCTCGATCGCCCCTTTGGAGAGGAGATTGTCGATCTCCTGCAACAGAAGGTCCCGACACTGTGGATCGGAAGTCGGGAGTTGCACCCGAGATAAACAGGGGTGCCGACGGAAGGACAGTCGCAGACCTGATTGGATGACATCGAGGACCCAAGGGTCTGACGTTATCTCTGTCCAATGGTTGAAAAACAGCAATAGCCTTCCCCCGACTGGAGGCGAATCGAGGTGAGGACCTTCATTTTTGGCCTCGAAGAGGCCCCCAACAGGAGAAATCACTCCCTCGGGAAGCAACAGAGTCCTGAGACTTTCCTCCCTGAGGCTGTCAGCGAGCTTGGCCGTGTCGACGTTTCTTCTGAGCAGAAGGAGCTGACAGAGCCAAAGGAGCAACCTTGCGTGACTTACGCAGCTTGGCGCTTGGCGGGCCTGGAAGGACCACCACCTGCAGCAGCAGGTTGGTCCATTTGCCAGAACAAAAACTGGTCCTTCGAATGATGAAGAACCTCGTCACAGACAGCTCCCATGGAAGCATGAAACTGTTGAGACCAAAGAGGCAGACCTCAGAACAGCATGCTTTTCAAAGGGAAGGAATGGAGAAGTGTCCAACACTGCATCCTAGCATACAAGCTCCAAATTAGCTGTGTTGCAGGCATGAGGGTGTGTCAGGTTCATAAGAGCCAGAGACAAAACACGCAAATGCGCCTGAGCATCATCAAACTCCCCTGGCGGGAGATAGGAAGCCAGGGCAGCGATGATGTGGTCCGCGAGCAAAAACATACCCAGCATCTCTCGAGACAGGCCCACCATACATTCAACTACTGACATCGGGAGAACTGCCGACTTAGGCTCAGCTAACCCGAGGGAAGAAGAATCCTCGTCCACAGTAGTTAAACCTTGGTAGACTGGTGGACAGGTGGATTCGTATACACGAAACCGCGATGGAAGCTGAAATGCATCAGATTGTGAAAAGAAAGAACCCTTTGGGGCCTTGGAAAGCATTTTGGCATCCAGGCCCTGGAAGGACTCAACAACAACCTGAGCCGATTGCAGAGGGCACAAAACTCCAGAGCTGGAAGGCTCGACAGGTTGGCGGTACTCCACAGAGGACCGCGGATGGGCAGTCACTGATGGCTGGTCTGAAGGCTGAATGTCTGGCAAGAAGCCAAAAACAAAATCTAAAGCCTGCCCCAACATTGACGAGGGGGGGCCTGTTGCCTTCAAGCAAATCATCATTCTCTATGGCAGAAGAGACAGAACCCAACTCGGGCTGACCAGCAGAAACCTCCTGTGAATGCTGAACAGCATCCAAAGGGCCAGGCGAGGAATCTTTGCGACTGACCAAAGGAGGTTGCGCCTCAGGAGATACAGGGAAGCAAACTTGAGGGCTACTAAAAAGCAATCGGGTGAGTGCCGGAATGGCCTGCCTCAGCTCACCCTGAGAATCCATCAGAGCAGCCGTGTCAGACGGAGTGTCTTCCCAATGGACCCTTCTAGAAAAAGAACCCAAATTATCAGAAAAAGAACCCGAATCCTCAGAAGGGACTGACGATAATCGTCGATCAGCAGACAGAGTAGGGAGACGGTGAGAAGACACCGCAGGACAGTCCCAAGAGTGATGCCCAGGGGCAATCACAGAAGTTTGCAAAACAGAAAGCCCTGCATGCAAATCCTCTAGAGAGACCGACGGCATACGTCGATCGGTAGCTGGACCTGGGACACAATGAGAAGACACCAGAGGATTGTCCCAAGAATGACAGGAACCTGCCATTGGCCTCTGAGAAATAGAAGGCCCCAAGTGCCTATCCTCTGAGACTGACGACAAGCATCGATCGACAGCCAGTCTTGGGACACAGTGAGAAATCACCGGAGGAAGGTCCCAAGAGTGACAGCTAACAAGAGCGATCACTGGCCTCTGCCGAACAGAAGGCCCTGGTTTCCAGACCCATCCTGCTAGTTGGCTCATCAGCAGGGGAAGGCACAACAACAAACGATTCGCCCGAGGAACAAGGAATCGCTGCTGAAGCGACCGAGCATCTCAACCAGCCAGGAGTAAACCTAGCCAGATGAGATGGGGCAGCCAGCAAGCCAGGGAAGACTGGGAGTCCTGTGACACACAACCAGATACAGCCTTGGGCCCCCAAGACTATATAACATCCCCAGAAGAGAGGGTAGGAGCACTATTATGCAAGATAGGAGCAGCATGAACAAATTCCTCAGCAGCTGCAGATGCTGCAGGTGGTAAATCGGAGACAGTGACCGAGTTGACCTTGGAAGAACTCTTCTCAACGAAAACAGTCGCCTCAAGGGTGACCACTGGAGCCAAAGGAAGGGAGACTGTAGTCCCCACTTCAGGCGTCCCATCACCAGCACCACCAACATCTGCAGAATTTGCTGCTGAAAAAGGCTACCCAACATCCTGCGTGACACGAGTCACAAGTGCACTCTCAGAAATATCCAAAGAGGCACTGCTACCTTCACCCTGAGAATGAGGGGTTTTAGCTCTGTTTAGAACCACCTTGTTAACGGAAGCCCAGAACTTGGAAGACCAAATCCCACAAACACCACAGGGATGGGCCTGAGAACAACTGTTGCAGGTGACAATTACTGTGAACATCATCGACATGTTTCACCTGCATACCAGAAGGACAAGGGAGTGTTTTCAGCATTGTCAAAAAAGGTGTGAGAAGAATTTTTTGAAGGTAAAATCCCCCCCAAATAATCCAAAGAACCAAGCTTCTCACCAGTGGAAAACCGATCAAAGTGGGTCATGGTTTTCATGCATGGAAAAGACAAGACACACAGAGATAATACAAGCTAAAATTAGCATAAATATAAATAAAACAAAATAATTTTGAACTTGAGAAAAGGATACAATACTAGAATGCACATGTATCAAATAATTGTAGTGAGTTAATCAAGTTGTTCATGAAGAAACGAGATCAGCAGCACGAGCAAGCCAGAAAATAAGCAGACTGTCATCTGCAAAATGAGGTCCCCAGAGGGTGAATTTGGTGTTGCTACCCTGCACAGCAGGGTAGCATCGCTAAATTTACCCTCTGTGAACCTCAGTCTGAATCAGGGTCTCAAACCTAAACAGAAAGAGGTACCCAGAGGATAAATTGGCCCATTGTTTGGGATAGCATCAACAAATTCACCCTCTGGGGACCTCAATCTGCAAATGACAGATTTCTTATTTTCAGGCTTGAGCACGAGTCACAAAAAAAAATGACAGAAAAAAAGGAATTGACGTCATGGTCGTTGCGCATGCACTCGGTAAATGCAAGAGATGTGCAGAGAGAGTACCTGTAATGTCGAGTGCCGGTCTTGCTTGACCCTTTTTCGATCTCTTTATAGTGCTTTTGCACACTTCCACTTTTCCAACTCGTTTGGAAAACTTATTAGATTGAGTAAAGTTTCGATGTAGGGCTTGCACTTAGCTTACAGCTAATTGTAAACAATTGTGAGTAGGTTGAAAAGAAATTACTATTGAAATTACTACAGAAGTAAACTCTTGCTCAAATTAAACGGTGATTGTGGGCGATCAAGTGATGAACAAAAAAAAAAAAAAAAATTATTAACTGATACTCAGCAACTGCTCAAAAGGTTAAAACAATCACCCAAAATACCTCAAATAACATAAATATACACTCTTTATTTCTATTTTTAAAAATTTTCTGTGTAATTAATGAAAAAAAAAAAGAAAAAAGTTTTAGTCTCATTGGGATTCGTCTTGTTCGGATAGTCTTGAAGCTCACATTGATTTTAGTAAACAAGGTTCAGAAATTTCATGACGAAATCTAGATTCATTTTATCACATAATGTGCAATTTAACCTTTTATTTAATGTAACAACTAAAGCTGGCCAGTGCTGCTCACAAAAATGGCCAGTCAAGTTTTATTTTTTCCAATTTTTGCCTCAGAAACATAGCTTATGAGCTCATTCGAATGAGAGGTCCTGAGCTATATTTTCGAGATAAAAAAAATATTTTTCTTATTCAGGAAATGTTTTCTGCAAATGTCGTCTGTTATTTGTATTACATAGACAGTTAATGAAAAATATCTGATTTGCTGATGGGTAGCAAATGCATTGGCAATGCAAAACACTTGACAAGATATATATGATTGATTGTAAGTGATAAACAAAGATTGTAACATATTTGTTGTTTTTCATCTATTCCATTTTAAAATTTGTATAATTTTTGCATAAGAGAAAAAATTGTGGAGGCAGTTATGCACATTATGCTGACAGTGAATATTTTTCGTGGCTCTCAAGCCTCAAAACACAACATTCTCTATTCTTCTTCTTGTCAATATACATCAGTGTACTAAGATTTGAAACAACTAACTGGTGTTGAATTAACCCTTTACCCAATGGAGACGATATCAAAATTTATATTTTTAGATATCATTTTTTCAAATTTTTCAAAACATTTCAACAAAACCATATCATGTGACCCCTCGTTGGAACGAGCTCGATGAGCTCGTTCCAACGAGGGGTCACATGATATGGTTTTGCTGAAATTTTTGAAAAATATTATTTTTTCAACTACTTTATTTGCATATTACGTGGGCGGAAGTGGGCTATTCGTTGGGTAAAGGGTTAACTGAGTATAAATAGTAACATTCCCAGTTAATTTGCAGAATTTGTGCACAAAAGAAAAAAACTGCGGAGAAAGTTCTGTAAATTATGTGAGTTGTTTCCCATATCAAAAATGACAAAAATTCAAATCACCAATCGACATTTCTTGCACAAAGAGTGTGAATGCTATTTTTGGACCAAAATTGCTGAAGGCTGCCATTTCTGATGATTGCTAACTCCAAAATGTTACGTACTTTTCAAACTTTATCAAGCTAATTTCTTACAAAGAAAAAAGGAGTACAAACACCTGAATAGACATGGTCTTCTCATTCACCAAGCAGCTATTGTTCAAGAGAGAAGTGTGATAATTCATTACATCAAATATTTACTGACTGCAGTACCTCACATAGTCTGTTTCTGACTGACAGTACCACACATAGTTAAGAAATCTCTAAGATGAAAAGGAAATCAACCTTGCCTACAGTAAATACTTCACAAACAAAACAAGCAAAAGCGATTGCTGAAGGCAATCCCACTCCCCTTTTTGGAGACAAGAGAGGGTGGGAACCAGAGAAGCCACAAGTGAGAAGAACATTGATGCACGGCACCACTGTACCCACTCATGGGCAATCAGGAATAAGTGCCTTCTCCAAGGAAACAATGAATTTACTGCTAAAAAGGACTGAACCACTGGCCTTTCAGTTTTAAGTTCAATGCTTTTAACAAACAAGAGGCCCCACGTGGCCTTAATCGCTCACCTGACAAAGTGACTCTAAGAAGTATTTTAGGTCACCTTCACCATGTCATGCCTCATCAACATTAACTGGTTGAGTGATAGATTTTGTTTGAAGTTCAACATTTGTTACCTAAAATTAGTTTTATTTAAAATCATTGGTGTGTGGCCAATCTCCAATGATTTTTAATAAAGCAAATTTATCTCTGCAGACAAACTGGTTTAGCATGAAGCACAAACAAGGAATGTGAAGAGATAGCCTTGGACATCTCTCCCCAACTGTGGATATCTTCCATGTGCTACATGTATATATTTGCATGCAAGAAAACAAAAATTTTCACAAATTTTATTTTTTTTTATCATCATTGGAACAAGCTCAAACAGCTTATTCCAATAGGGGTATGGGAAGATCAGGTATATTTTTGAGACAGAAATGTGAATATATAAATAATGGTGTTTTTTGTGAATGATGCTGGAGAATTTTGCGTAAAGATATGGTAAATGGTTTGTTCTAGATACAGAATGATGCAAAAGTATTTAAATTTGATTAGGCAAGTTGTTCCTATAATGCATTTAAAAATTGAAGTAACTGTTTTTTTGCTGACGAACTTTTAGGTGTGTGTGTCTGTGTTTGTGTGTGTGTGTGTGTGTTTGTGTGTGTGTGTTTGTGGGGGGGGGGGGGGGGGGGTAAGAGTGTTCTTGCAAACAAAATTCCTGAAGAAATGGAAAATTTTATTTTTTGTGTGAAAGACATAGTGCGTGAATGTTGATTGGAACAAGCTTAGAGAGCTCATTTTAATGTGAAGTCATAAAGCTGTGTTTTACGTACGAAATTCTGGAATAACTAAAAAAATTGCTTTTTTGACTCAAAAAGCATGGTGTGCGACCTCTCATTGGAATGAGCTCAAAAAGCTCATTCCAATGGGGTATTTACAAGCGATAAGTACATGTATGTTTAAGAGACAAAAATTAAAATTTGAATAGCGATTTTTGCGAAGAATGCTGACAAGTTTTGGCAGTTATGCTGGTAAAAAGGTAAGATATGCAAAGTGGTTGTTTTTTAGAGGCGACATTTAATTAAGGGGAATTAACCCTTGATTACTGAGGTAACTTCTAAAAGTACTGAAATTTCATGAAGCAATGTGAATAACAGACAACAGTTGCCTAAAAATTTCATGAATAACTAAAATTTTTATTCCTTTGTCTCGAAAACATGGCATATGACCTTTGTTGGAATGAGCTGAATGCGTGTGTTCCAATGAGGGGTCATAAAATTTGAACGAAGATTTGTGTGAATAATGCATTAGTACTGCTAGATTTGGGTAAACGGTTCACCCTGGATACCACCCCTTCTATAGTAGATCTTTTCTGCAAATTTTGTCTAAGATTCTATCAACTTTACAAATAAATACGTTCATGAATCACAATCAGATCCACCCTACAATGTTGCATACCAAATATCAAAAGATTCTGCCTGCTGGATCTGGAGAAGAAGATTTTTTAAGAAATATGCCTGAAACGCACTAAGTTAAAATTTGGGCTCCTATACGGAGCCCAAATATAAACCCAGGGGGCCGATTTGAACAAACTTGAATCAGATCCACCCCACAATGTTGCTTACCAAATATGAAAAGATTCTGAAGCTGGATCTGGAGAAGAAGATTTTTTAAGAAATTTGCCTGAAATGCACTAAGTTCGAATTCGAGCTTCTATAGTGAGCCCAAATATGAAACTAGGAAGCCGATTTGAACAAACTTGAATCAGATCCACCCCACAATGTTGCATACCAAATATCAAAAGATTCTGCCTGCTGGATCTGGAGAAGAAGATTTTTTAATAAATTTGCCCGAAATGCACTAAGTGCGAATTCGGGCTTCTATATTAAGCCGAAATATGAATCCAGGGGGCCGATTTGAACAAACTTGAATCAGATCCACCCCGCAATGTTGCATACCAAATATCAAAAGATTCTGCCTGCTGGATCTGGAGAAGAAGATTTTTGAAGAAATTTGCCTGAAATGCACTAAGTGCGAATTCGGGCTTCTATATTAAGCCCAAATATGAATCCAGGGGGCCGATTTGAACAAACTTGAATCAGATCCACCCCGCAATGTTGCATACCAAATATCAAAAGATTCTGCCTGCTGGATCTGGAGAAGAAGATTTTTGAAGAAATTTGCCCGAAATGCACTAAGTTTGAATTCGAGCTTCTATAGTGAGCCCAAATATGAATCCAGGGGGCCGATTTGAACAAACTTGAATCAGATGCACCCCGCAATGTTGCATACCAAATATCAAAAGATTCTGCCTGCTGGATCTGGAGAAGATGATTTTTTAAGAAATTTGCCTGAAATGCACTAAGTTCGAATTCGAGCTTCTATAGTGAGCCTAAATATGAATCTAGGAAGCCGATTTGAACAAACTTGAATCAGATCCACCCCACAATGTTGCATACCAAATATCAAAAGATTCTGCCTGCTGGATCTGGAGAAGAAGATTTTTTAATAAATTTGCTTGAAATGCACTAAGTTCAAATTTGGGCTCCTATACTGAGCCCAAATATAAACCCAGGGGGCCGATTTGAACAAACTTGAATCAGATCCACCCCACAATGTTGCTTACCAAATATGAAAAGATTCTGCCTGCTGGATCTGGAGAAGAAGATTTTTTAAGAAATTTGCATGAAATGCACTAAGTTCAAATTCGAGCTTCTATAGTGAGCCCAAATATGAATCTAGGAAGCCGATTTGAACAAACTTGAATCAGATCCACCCCACAATGTTGCATACCAAATATCAAAAGATTCTGCTTTCTGGATCTGGAGAAGAAGATTTTTTAAGAAATTTGCCTAAATGCACTAAGTTCGAAATCGGGCTCCTATACTGAGCCCAAATATGAACCCAGGGGGCCGATTTGAACAAACTTGAATCAGATCCACCCTACAATGTTGCATACCAAATATCAAAAGATTCTGCCTGCTGGATCTGGAGAAGAAGATTTTTTAAGAAATTTGCCTGAAATGCACTAAGTTCGAAATCGGGCTCCTATACTGAGCCCAAATATTAACCCAGGGGGCCGATTTGAACAATCTTGAATCAGATCCACCCCACAATGTTGCTTACCAAATATGAAAACATTCTGCCTGCTGGATCTGGAGAAGAAGATTTTTTAAGAAATTTGCCTGAAATGCACTAAGTTCGAATTCGGGCTTCTATAGTAAGCCCAAATATGTATCCAGGGGGCCGATTTGAACAAACTTGAATCAGATCTACCCCGCAACATTGCATACCAAATATCAAAAGATTCTGCCTGCTGGATCTGGAGAAGAAGATTTTTGAAGAAATTTGCCTGAAATGCACTAAATTCGAATTCAAGCTCCTATAGTGAGCCCAAATATGAATCTAGGGAGCCGATTTGAACAAACTTGAATCAGATCCACCCTACAATGTTGCATACCAAATATCAAAAGATTCTGCCTGCTGGATCTGGAGAAGAAGATTTTCAAAGAAATTTGCCTGAAATGCAGTAAGTTCAAATTTGGGCTCCTATACTGAACCCAAATATAAACCCAGGGGGCCGATTTGAACAAACTTGAATCAGATCCACCCCACAATGTTGCATACCAAATATCAAAAGATTCTGCCTGCTGGATCTGGAGAAGAAGATTTTTTAAGAAATTTGCCTGAAATGCACTAAGTTCGAAATCGGGCTCCTATACTGAGCCCAAATATGAACCCAGGGGGCCGATTTGAACAAACTTGAATCAGATCCACCCTACAATGTTGCATACCAAATATCAAAAGATTCTGCCTGCTGGATCTGGAGAAGAAGATTTTTTAATGTTTTTCCCATTGCCTACAGTGTTAAAAAGTGCTGACTCAGCACTTTTTCAAAGTCCCGAAACTGTACCCTATGATAAAACCGATGGCAATTTTTTTTTACCAATCCTTTCTGTTGGTCCTAAGGAAGCTGCACACCAAATAAAAATTCTCAGTGCCGTGCAGTTTTGGAGATATGGGCGTTTTAAATTTTTTCTATTTTTAGCTCCTGCGGTTCCCACGGGGCTGCGGGAAAATTTTTTTTTGCATAAATCAAGTACTCATGACCCAATAAGCCCTCACATAAAATTTGGTTCAAATCAGCCTCTCGGTTTGGAAAATAGAAATTTTGGGCGGGGCAAAAAATTTTGCCCCTCTCATAACAACGTCAAGTATAGCCCCACAAACTTCTCTTGAACAAATCTGAGTCTACACCTCAAAAGGAAGCTGCACACCAAATATCAAGTCTCTGCTACTGCTGGTTCATGAGAAGAAGATTTACAAAGATTTTGGTGCCCCTTGGGGGTGTGGCACCACCCAGGAGGAGGGGCAACTTCATTTGAACAAATCTGAATTGGCATTAGGTAATAAACATTTAGCCAACATTTGAATAAAATTGGGCTAGTGGTTTAGGAGGAGAAGCCGATAATGTAAAGTTAACGCCGGACGGACGACGACGGACGACGGACGACGGACGACGGACAGAAAGTGATTAGTTAAGCTCCCCTTGAGCTTCGCTCAGGTGAGCTAAAAAGCCACTGCACTCCCAAGGTGTGAGAGTAAAGAAGGTGTGAGAGAAAATAAGTCCCTTTGGTGTTGGAAGGACAGAAGAAAGGGGAGGGGTGGAATAAGTAAGCATGGATTTAATCAAGGCCTTCTCGTTTGAGAATTGATGAATCAGCACCTGGCCAAAGTATCATTATTATTGTAAATTTCTCAATTGTCAGACATACAGACACTTCTCCTGAAGTGTTCAACTATGCCTCACTAATTGTTAATATAGTGGAGCCCACTTAATTGGATATCTCTTAACTGAATAACCATGTTAATTGAACATAATTTCCCAACACAAAACCATTTACCATACCTCCAGTACAAATTTGACTTGTTAATTGAATATAGGTTATAGAGTAAACTCCTAATTGAACAAAAAATCTTGTAACCTGTCAAGAAATTACCCTGACTCTCCCTAGTTTCCTTTGTTTATAGACCTATTTGGCTTCAGTACATCCAAAACGGACATTTAATTTATAATATCTTGTTTGAAAGAGCTCATGGAGCTCTGTCAAACAAGATACAACAGAATAAATGCTAAGTTTATCTCTAGAATACAGGAAAATGGCACATTCCCTGTTAACTGAATACTCCTGTTAACTGAATAATTTTCATTGGCAAAGTGGCTATTCAATTAACAGGGTTCCACTGTACCAGCACAAGTGGTAGAACAATAACTCTCCTGACAAATAAGTTTATAGCTTCATTATCCTTGTATTGTTTAACATACACTTTTGAACATTTTTCAAAAGGGCCGGTCAATAATGAAACAAGAGCAATGCGAAGTGTAGCATATGCCCTTGATGGTGTCATAATGCCACGGAGGCCATATTGAATTGGCCAGCTGGTCCAAAATTGAAAGGAAGTATTGTCTAGTTATCAACAAGTAACCCCTAAAATTATGATTTGATCAAATAAGCGGTTCGTTCTTTAGTTATTGGATGAAAACCAAAAGTTAACGGTCGGACAGACAGATGGACATGGGGAGAATATAATGCTCCCCGATAGGGTCAGGGGCATAAAAACACACTGTTTCATGGTGGTGAAGTGGCAGGCATGGTCTTAACTTTTTTCACATGTCCCATTTTTTTTTATTCCTTCAAAGGGAAAGAAAAAACACTTTCAACAAATAAAAATCTTTCATTTCTAATTTTGTTGAACTGATCAACAATCAGAATAAATCTCTTTATGTTACTGATTTGAAACAACAGGTTATTGATGAGATACCAGAGAGTGAACATCAAAACTGAAATAATATCTTTTAGCAACTCCAGTAATTTAGATCTATGAAGAACACAGAATATCATTCTGTGTTCTCCATAGATTTTAATTAAGTCAGAAACAGACTATAGACATGCATCTCACATTAAATAACTTTTCCTTGCCAGCTGAATGAGAATAACCCAAATAAGCACATGGGCAAACTAGCTTAATCAAAACTTCATTCAACCTCCTAAACTCTTGATACACCACCACACACTTTATGGAGAATATAGAAGCTGATCAAATGAAGTGTTTTTCTTATATTTGAAATAAATTATACCTCTGTATATTTTGATGTATCAAGTAACTTTTTAAGAATTTTCTTAAAAAAAAAATAAATAATTTGAATATTTTACAGATTGCATCATTTCCAAGAAGTTAAAAAAAACAGTGAAGAGATTCAGAAGTGCATATCAACATCATAGTGAGCCAGTGAACAAAGAATATGATGTGTAACAATTCTGAAGACTTAGTATATAACAATACTTCAAATATTACTGATACTAATGAACTGTTTGGACAACTTGGAAACAGAACTTTGAATGCAGAGAAAAACTATGTAGCATTTGCCCTCACAAACTGTCTGATGATTGCAATATGCTTTGGTAACATCATTGTCATTGCAGTGATAATTAAATATGAACACTTACATATAATTACTAACAAGTTTGTGGCCAATCTGGCTGTGGCGGACCTCTTCCTTGGAATAATGCTACCATATCAAAGTGTGTTCTTCATAGTTCCCCAAATGAATTACAACAAAGTACATTGTATACTGAAATATGCTTCAATTCCAATATCCTTCTGCGCATCTGTTTTAAGTATTGGTCTCATATCAGTAGACAGGTATATTGCAATAATATGGCCTTTGAAATATCCAATGTACATGACCACTTCTATTTCTAATATTTCTATTGTAGCAATATGGATTATCACAATTATGCATATAATGGTGGCAATGTTCCTGATCACATGGCCAACATGTTTATCATGCAGTGTTTTCAATGTTTTTCCACAAGAATTTAGTATGTTTGTTGTTATTCTATTCAGTGTTTTAACCTGTATTGTTATTTTCAACTACTACCATATATTAAAAGAAACGAAAAAGCAAATAAGGCGAATAGAGCATCTGACAACTGAAGACATTAGAAAACATTCAGCAGAGAAAACTCTTGCAATTGTTATTGGTGTTTTCTTGTTTTGTTGGCTGCCTTCAACAATTATCCACTTTATACGGCCCTGGTGCAAAGCAAATGATCTTGAGATGGCTTTTGAAATTGCAGGATTTGTAGCGATGGTAAACTCAAGTCTAAATCCAGTTATTTACTGTTGGAAAAACAAAGAGCTTAAGAAAGCTGTAAAAAAAATGTTGAGACTAGACAGGAATCAAGTTGGGGATTTAACATAATGGAAGTTAGGCATATATAAGTTGATTGTTGGAAAGCTCATTGGCATTATATAGAAGTGTCTCCACTGCTGCCATCTTTGGTCGTGGGGAATTTACCACAAAAATTTTCTCTAAGATTTTCAATTTCCCGACACCTTGCATTTCTTTGATCGCTTTTTAAAGAATATTGTACTTTAATGTATGCAATAAATGAATATGTTGATGGTGTGAACATTTTTCATTGCAATACAAATTTAATGCTTAACCCTTTACCCAACGAATCGCCTGCACCCGCCCGCGTAATTTGCAAATTCAGCAGCTGAAAAAATTTTTTTTTTCAAAAAATTTCAACAAAACTATATCATGTGACCCCTCTTTGGAATGAGCTCGTTGAGCTCATTCCAAAGAGGGGGTCAAATGATATGGTTTCGTAGAAATTTTTTGAAAAAATTTAAAAAAAGATATTCAAAATAATAAATTTTGAAATCGTCTGAGTTGGGTAAAGGGTTAAAAAAACCCCATATTTCAATTGTTATTGACAAAAAAACAAAGGCTGAGATTAGAAACTTGATATAGTGTTATTAATTTTAATGCAAGGTAATGCTTGATGATGTGAAAGCTGTTATGCTGCAGTGTAAAAGCTTTCGGGTCATCAAATGTTTTCTTGGGGGTGGGGTGGGTCAGTTTGAGTCATGACAGTTTTCAATGACATTCCAGCAATCGAGTTGTATAGAGATCAGATTTTGCATGTCACTGAACCAGAAGATTTTTCCAGATTACTAAAAATGAAATGTTATAAATTTTCATCCCAACAATAACTTACAATACCTGATGAAAAAAGTTGCAGTATAAGCAAAAAATAATTTTTATCCCATTCACTCAGTTGATAAATGGTCCTCTTGGCCAAATTCTAGGAGGACTCTCTAATGATATGAAGGGCTGGGATTACATGTATCAATAAAATAAAAATACAACAGACATTTTTTTTGTGTTTAGCCTACAACTTATTTTGAATGGGACTTTATGACTCCTCACTGGATCAAGCTCAGTAGGTTTATCTGAATGAGGGGACAGAGAGCTATAGTTTGGATGGTTGGACTGAAAAATAAGAAAATAAAAAGTTCACTGAGATTTCAAAAACTAGAAATTACGAGGTCTTCTTTACCCCTTTACCCAATGTAATGATCAAAACCAACCAGGACTATTCACAAAAATCACCATTCAATTTTCATTATTTCTTCATTTTATGTCTCAAAAACACAGCTTTCACCATTCATTGGAATAGATAGGTTCATTGAGCTAATTTCCAAAGAGGGGTCATATTTAAAATTTAGTTATTCAACAATTTTGTTTGCAGTTACAGTCTGCTTTTGAGGTAAGTAAAGGGTTAATTAAATAACTTTTAACCTTTTACCTATCAGTGCTAGTAGTAGGCTTATATTTCGACGAGAATCTGAGAACTGATTCATGAAATAATTCATGCAACAAAGCCAGTGAGAAGTATTCTCGCTGCACCTCTGCTAGGATTTGCAAAAAAAAAATTTAGTCACCTTAACCCTTTCACTAACATAACGGAAGAAAATTAACCAATACCGGGCTAACACGACCTGAAATATTCTGACATTTTGTCAGTATAATTGTACAAATATGGCTGTGTTTGGAATCAGTTCAAAGGTCCGGTTCCAATGACATTCATATTTACAAGATAGATAGGTCTGGATATGACAGTTATGTTAGGTGAAGGGTTAAATTTTGTCAAATACTGATCAGAAATTCTTTAACATAGAGCTTAATGATTTACAGTGACTATAAGTACCAGTACAGTTTATGTAGAATTGATTAGTGCAGAGTGACTTATGGAATAGAGTATCCAGTAAAATAACTCTCAATTCTCAGGAAAAAAGTATAAGAGATAAAAGCAACCTTTCAGACAATGAACCTCAGAGTTCAAACTGGGCGTCAATTGGCTGACACTTTTCTTACGCTTCTTATATTATTAGATTATAAGTTTTTGCTTGGGTGGTGATTTCACTTGACAGGTGTTAAGAAGTAACCCATTGTCCAAGTACTGTAGTTGGAAAAGGCAATGGTGAGACCTATTAATTCATTAGTGTTTAAGGTCGCTTTAGGTACCTCATGATTGCAACAAATGGATGAAGTAAAGTTTGGCCCATCATTTATACCTGTGCTGCGCACTTTAGATGACTTTCATCTAAGGTGTTGGTTCAGGGTCCTATTTTCCCAGTAAAGCCAACTTGTTTACACAGTAGACAAGCACTGCCCCTCTTCTTGTGGTTCCCATGAGGAGGTTATCAAAAGAGGCTCCAGATGGGTCTTAATTGCTTTCACCTGAAAAAAGTTGATTAAAGGGGGATTTAAGGTCACTCCCAGCATTTGTGGCTAATTAACACTACAGACACCAAACATGAACCCAGGCACTTCATTTAAATGATCTTGAATCAGCCAGCTTAAAGATGCTGAATACCAAATGCCATAAGATTTTGACTGGTGGATATGAATAAGAAGATTTTTAAAGAATATTCCTCATAATACACCAAGTTTAAAAATTCGGACTCGCAATAGAAATCCAAGTATGAATCCAGACATTTGAATTGAACAAATCATCTTCTGTCCCCCATCCCCCCCCCCACCCCACATACTGATTGATTCTTACAGGTGGATGTGAAGAAGTTGATCTTTAACTCCCTGCACACTGATGTCAAAATATCTAAATTTCAGGCAGAAAAAATTTCCCATAAGCAACTAGAAATTTAACCAATTCAATCTCGTTTGACAGAGCTCAAATGAGATTGAATTGGTTAAATTTCTAGATGCATTATGGGAAAAAAACAGCTTCCGGAAATTTTGGTATTTTGACATCAGAGTAAAGGGGGTTAAAGAATATTCCACATATTGCACTAAGTTAAGATTTTGGCTCCCATAAGGAGCTCCAAATATGAACCCAGAGACTTGATTTGAACAAACTTAAATCTCCCACCAAAAAGTAAGCTGCATATCATATTTCAGAAATTCTGACTGGTAAACTTGAAGAAGATTTTTTTCAAGAATATTCCTCATATGGCAATTGCATTAAGTTAAGATTTGGGTTTCCTAAATATTTTTTAAGGGACTTGATCTGAGCTAATTTGAATTTGAGCCCCCCAAGGATGCTGCAAAGCAAATATCTGAAGAATATCGGTTCCCATAGTGAGTCCAAGTAGGAACACAGTGACTTGATTTGAACAAACTTGAATGTGACACCCCTGAGGATGCTCAACATCAAATATAAACAAATTCTGGTGTGTGGATCTGAATAGGTTAAAATTCAGGTTAACATAAGAAGCCCAAAAATGGACCAGGGGACTTGATTTGAACAAACTTGAATCTGGACTCCATAATGATGTTGTATACCAAATATCAAGATTATAATTGATGGATCTGAAGATGAAGATTTTTAAAGAAAATTTCTCATATTACACAAAGATGAAATCAGGCTCTCATAAGAAACAAAAAAAGGATCAGGGATTTAATTTGTACAAACTTGAATTTGGCCTTCCTAAGTATGTTGTACACCAAATATCAAGATTCTGATTGGTGGGTCTGAAACAAGATTTTTAAAGAATATTCCTCATATTACACAAGTTAAAATCAGGCTCACTTAAAAAAGTTAATTATGGACCCAGGAACTTGATATGAACAAATTTGAATCTGGCCCTCATAAGTATGACGTATCCCAAATATCAAAAAGATTCTGATTGGTAGTTTTGAAGAAGATTTTTAAAGAATATTCCTTATTTTTTCGCCAAGTTAAAATTTGGGTTTACACAAATATGGATCCAATGACATGATTTGAGTCAACTTGAATCTGGCTCTCCTAAGGATGCTGTGTACCAAATATCAAAAGATACTGATTGGTGGTTCCTCATATTGCACTAATTTAAGATGCTGGCTCCAATAGGAAGCCCAAATATTAATCCAAGGTCTTGACTTGAACAAACTTGAATCTGAACCCCATAAAGATGCTGTGTACCAAATATCAAAAAATTCGGAAGAAGAATTTCAAGAAACTTTTCTTAAAAGTTAAAATTTCAGCCAAAATATAAACCCAGGGTCTTGAGTTAAAAGCTGGGCTCCCATAGTGAGCCAAATATAACCCCAGGGTCTTGATTTGAAGAACATTGACTCTGAACCTCCTAAGGATGCTATATATAAAATAGCAAAAGATTCTCATTGGTGGTTGTGGAGAAAATTTTTTTTTTTTTAATTTTTGGGGGAACTAACAGAGTTATGCCCTTTATGGGGTCTTCAGTGGGCATGTCAACTTTAACTGAATAAACTTGAATTGACATATAATGAGGAACATGCATTTCAAATTTGGTTGAATTCAGTCAAATAGTTTATTAGAAGAAGATGATAATGTAAAGTTCATAATGGATGGAAAGTGAACACTAAAGCTCTCCTTGAGCTTCACTTAGGTGAGCCAAACATTTCTTGTTTTTCGGGCAGTTTTTATAATGAGGGAGGGAGGTTTTCTATTTTAATCCACAAAACAATTGGAATTATTTATTTAACTGCTTATACTATTCCATGGAAAAACCAATGTTTTCAGCAATGAAAATGTTCTGCACTGCAGTTGCAAATTTAACCAACTTTCTGTTGTTTGACAGAGCTCACTGAGCTCTGTTAAACAAAATATAATTGGTTGAATTTTTAGTCTTACAAGTGCAGAAATATATCAGTGACGAGGTTTCCATGCAAAACAAATGGTGTTGAGCTTTCTATCAAACTCCTCCATTACTAAGCTTTCTGTCAAATCCCTCAATTACTTAGAAATTTGTTTATTGTTAAATATATGTTTATTGTTAATATATTGTTAAATATATGTTATATTGTGAGCTATTGTGCCTTGTACTGTTACTTTCTGTTGTTGTTCATTTCTGTAACGTGTAGCATATTCTTCGAATAAATATTGTGTAAACTAATTAATAACTCCCCACAAGCAGGGTTAGCATAGGTTGAAGACAAGTGCACCATTGACGTGTAGTGTGCCTTACACCACAACATCACTGTGCCCCCACATGGGAAATGGGAGTGAAGTGTCTTGCCCAAGGACACTATGTGGTTGCGGCTGGTGAGAATTGAGCCGAGGACCTCTCAGCTTGCAGCCTGAACCTCTACCTACTGAGCCACTATGCCCCCAGGCAACGTTAACTGAATAAACTTGAATTGACATATAATGAGGAACATGCATATCAAATTTGGTTCAATTCAGTCAAGTAGTTTATTAGGAGAAGATGATAATGTAAAGTTTGTAATGGATGGAAAGTGAACACCAAAGCTCTCTCAGGTGAGCTAAAAATGTCTTGTTTTTCGAGCAATTTTTTCTCAAATTTACGATGAGGGTGGGAGGTATTTTCAGCAATGAAAATGTTCAGCACTGCAGTTGCAAATTTAAACAATTATAAGTTGTTTGACAGAGCTCACTGAGCTCTGTCAAACAAAATGTAATTAGTTGAATTTTAGTCTTACAAGTCCAGAAATATATCAGTGACAAGGTTTCCATGTAAAACAAAGGTTGTTGAGCTTTCTGTCAAATCCCTCCATCACTAAGCTTTCTGTAAAATCCCTCCATAATTAGCAGTTTGATTATTGTTAAATATATGTTATATTGTGAGCTATTGAGCCTTGTTCTGTTACTTTTTTTGGTGTTCAATTCTGTAATGTATAGCATATTCATTGAATAAAATATTGTTTAAACTAAAGGGTGTTGAGGTAGATTTACAAAGATGAGGGAGGGGCTTGAGAAATAAGTATATTTTTTTAGTTGCCTAAATTTCCGAGCTATTATATTTTGATTAGCATTGTCATTTTCTAACATTTTTTCCATGTTTGCACAGTGTTTTGTGGACTATTTTGATACAGCATTTAACTAATAAATAACTGACAATACTTGTCTCCCTTTTTTGTCTCGGCAAGGATACTTTTTATGTTCTCGTAATGTAGTACAAACAAATAGTCAGCTATCTATATGTGAAAACGCTCACTTGAGATGCTAAAGGTGAATTTTAAAAATTTTGCAATAAAATTAAAAAAAACATGTTTGAAAAATGGCATTTTTATCAAAATTCTAATGCAGGCTCCAAAACCTCAAACCATTTCTGGTAAAATGACATAATGTCTGACTGACAAATTGTGAAGCTGAGTAAATGTTGCAACTTCTTGTTCAGTGATAGGCGAGTAAACTACCCTGCCATCGATGGACTGAAAATTTGCTTCTCAGATTTTTTATGCATACATAAATAATGTGCAAATGAAAGTTTTCTAAAAATGTTAAAATATTTGGAATATGATGCAAACACCTTTATGTATTGTAATCAGTATGTACTATTGTGGAGTTTTTCGAGTTCATTCACACTCAAATTAAATATTTAAGATAACATTATTTTTTGTACATGTATAATTGCACTTCAGAATACCCTTTCATACAGATTTGTACACAAAACCTCAAAATATATTGGAACTTATATGGCAGAACTGATGACTTGGTTCACCGATTTTTGGGGTTAACTAAACTTCATTACTCATATTCTCAACTTATGGGCAAACAGAATGAGCATGTGTCTGAATTGTCAAGACCTGCGTTAATACCATGGGCATGCTAGTGCAGCCAGGATAAAAAAATCCATCACTAAACATGTACAACTTGTCACATTCTGTTTTACATAGAATTTTTTCCAGTGGATACTCTTACTCCTAACTCTTCACTGAATGCTGACAATATCAAAGTATATTATTGTAAAAAAAAATTAGTTTTTCAAATTTTAAAAAAAATTTCAACAAAACGTATCATATGATCCCTCATTGGAATGAACTCGATGCACACATTCCAATGAGGGGTCACATGATGCTGTTTTGTTGAAAAAATTGCAAAAATTATTTTTTTTGACTGCAGAATTTGTAAATTACACATCCAGAATGGCACTTCATTACATAAAGGATTAAACTCCAAATGTGCATGTTCTCTCTCTAATGCTACAGTGAATCCAATTCAACCCTTTACCCAACATAATAGATGACATTTCTTATTTTTAGTCTAAAAATATAGCTTTTGACCCCTCAATGGGACGAGCTTAACAGGCTTGTTTCAATGAAGCTCTTAAGGCCCCACTAAGAACATCTTCAGTTTCTCAGGTCATTTTTTGTAAAATTACATGTGTGCGGTCATTTTTTTATTTATTTTTGTATTTATTTTTAAACGTTCATGTTCTTGGTTTGTTTTTTGTTTTCATAATCTACAGAATGGCATGGATGTATTTCAATTCTTGAGTGCAAGAAGGATTTGCAATGCTAAAGCATTGAAAATCGTTGTTGCACTCAAGAGACAAATTTAACAGTTTTATTAATTTGGGTAAAATATCAGACATAAACCATTTAATTTTTATTTTTTCAAGTTTACATTGGTTATAAAAAGAGAGCAGGCGGCAGACAAAAGGCCCATGCGAGAGAGCTCGAGAAACAGATTTTAAATTTTTTTAAGGCCAATGCAATGTTTTTTTTACAAAAAAATGAGATAGATTGAATAAAATTTGAATAGTGTGGGCTAGTTTTGATGGTTACATTGGGTAATGGGTCCATTAGATATCTCTTAATTATACATGTATAACCTTGCTAGCTGCATTTAACTTTCAAACACCAAACCAATTACTATACCTTCAGTACAAATTCTGGGCTGTTAATCACATGTTAACTGAATTACTATGAAAACCACAAATTCCCCCATGTTAACAGACTTAATTCAAATTTTATATGTCAAATTGTGGTATGAATATGAATAGTGCTGAAATATACAAGATAGTCTGGCATCATTTTATATTCCGTGCCATCATTTGGGCCATAATATACATTTCAAAAGCAGAATGGACAAGGTTAAGTTTTATACCATATTCACTTCTAATACATTTGAATCCTGTAAATTGAATAACCTCTTTGCCAGTGAAAGTTATTTCAAGTAATAGGAGTATTCAGTTAACAGGGATTTGGTCACTTTCCTGTATTCGATAAACTCCGCGTTCATTCTATTATACATATATCTTATTTTGCAAAACTCCTACAGCTCTGTCAAATAAGATATTATAAGTTATCTCTGCCAACATGTGGTATGTGGAGATTTAAAACACCGAGCCACAGACGAGGTGTTTAAATGAGACATCCAGGTATTAAATCTCCTTATACCATACATGTCGGTGGAGATAACGTTTTTGTCCCGTTTGAAACACAATAGAAACATACTGGAAATAAATTTGCGGACGTGTTTCTCACGCTCTGCAATCAGTTGGATAATTGTTTTGTTTTTACAAACATAGAAGACAACAGATAGAGTCACATCCCTTGGGTCATTAAGGAAACAAGTAAACAGTATTTTCTTGACATATCGTCCCGAGTTCCAATGTGTTCTATGTGCCTACTGGCACATAGAACACATTGGTACTCAGGGGACGAATTATTTGCTCTTATTTTATTTCTCAAGTTGTTTCATTTTAATTATTCGACTATTTAATTTACAATGACAAAATATGAATTGGAATTGTTGGAAATCTGATGATATTTGTGACTATTTTCACGTTTTTTGGTTCGATGTTTATATCGAGGTGAGGAAACACGGAAATCTTTCATTTAAACCATATACCCCTGATGTTTCGCATGTGCTTATACTATGGATGTTGCACACGCGAAACATCAGGGGTATATGGTTTAAATGAAAGATTTCCGTGTTTGCTGGATGCTGGGTGCACAATTTGCCATGGCTATTTATCCAAGGCATTCTGACCAATCAAAAGCCAGAATTTATCGGGATATAGGGACAAAATAGATTAAATGCCTGAACTGAAGGTACTGATGCCAACTAGGTCTAAAAACAAGTGAAATTTGGTAAGTGCTAAGTATTTTCATGACATACTTCAAGATTTTTTATTCAATTAACAGGAGTTTTCTCTATAACCTACATGCAACAAGAGCAACGCTAACGCGTGAGCTGATGCCCCCGAAGGTAGCAAAGTCGGACTTGCATTTAAATAAATAAGCACTGGGCTGCAGAAAAATAATGAACTAAAAAAAAAATTGGGCAGCCCAAAAGGCAATGGTACAATTTACCTTAGTCAGAAACAGAGGCCAAAAACAAACAGGGGCCATAACTCTACCAAACATGAATGGACGAAATGCTAGTACGAGGGCATCCATTCCAAGCTGCCCTATCACCATACCAAAGAACATTAAAATCTGACAACACTGATGTTCGAGTTATAATACAAAATGTTCGTACAGCTTGATGGACGGACAGACGGATGGAGACCACGACTATATACCCTCTCGAAAATTTTTCAGGGGCTTAATTAAGAGGTCAAATTTGTAGTAAAGGTATGATAATGGTTTTGTGTTTGGCTTTGCAAAGCATCAGCAGTCTTGAATTTTGTAAGTGGATTAATAGCCATAGTTTCATATACCTGTAGCTGAATAGTACATGTTCTTATTAAAATATGAAGGGATGGATGTCTGTCGTTATGAACCATAAAGGCTGTATGGGATTCAATAATTGCAGAGATTGTTCATATACCACTTGACCACCGACTTGATCCTGTCAGAGGCTGAGTGACGTGCATGGTTTAGTATAGATTTGCTAGACAGTAGTTTCCTGGAGAAACTCTATGGATGTGGATTCAAACCCCAACTATGCCAGCTGCAACAAGCCAGAAAATAAGCAGACTGTCATCTGCAAAATGAGGTCCCCAGAAGGTGAATTTAGTGATGCTACCCTGCACAGCAGGGTAGCATCACTAAATTTACCTTCTGTAAACCTCAATCTGAATCAGGGTCTCAAAACTAAACAGAAAGAGGTAATCAGAGGATAAATTGGCCCACTGTATGGAATTGCATCATCAAATTCACACTCTGGGGACCTCATTCTGCAAATGTCAGACTGCTTATTTTCAGGCCTGATTTGCAATATAATCAGCATCCTTTTCTGATTTTACAGCTCTTGGAAATGTTTTTGAAAAAGAGATGTACTGGTTGATTTCCAGGGAGGTGCAGTTTTGATAGAAGTGATGCAATCTCCTGTAATTAATTAATTAATTCATTCATTCATTCATTCTTTCATTCATTATTTAGTTTGATTGGGAGTTCCCAGTTGTAGATAATTATGGTTGTATTTTATTTATGAAATGAATAGAATGTATCAAATTGTTGTATGAATACGTTTTGTGTTAAATAAAATTATCTTTCTGCAAATTAAACATGAGTTGGGTCAATGGATCATGACCTTTTTTCCACACATGGGCACATTGTCCAACAACCTACCAGGATCAAAGTAGAACTTACTACAATGCACTTGTCTCACCCAAACATTTGATATGAAATATACTATAGGTACGATGTATGACCATGTTAGGTTCATTTTGAAACTAACCTGTACCCATGAGTACGCATGCTCACAATAAACCAAGTAAACCGGAATAGTTCCCTGAAACATACCCTAGGAGGTTTAGTTGGTTTAATCCAGAATGATAAACCAGAATATAAACTGCTCAATGAAACGACCTGGTTTTCATTCCTTGTGTCTACGCATGCTCACAATAAACCAAGTAAACCGGAATAGCTCACTGAAACATACCCTTACTTTTGAAGATTTCCAAATGCTTTTGCATCCGATTCTTATGCATGGAGGCGGAAACACTACATGATGGGCAGTGATGTTGTGGTTCCTCACGATTGCAGATGAAATATCTAGAGTTCAGAAATAAAAAACGAGCACGTAATTGGGTGGGAGTGGGGGTGGGGGGGTGTGGAGGGGGTGGGGGTGGGGGTGGTGGTGGTGGTTCGGGTGGCAGCTGACAAATCAGTATGAGGAGTGTTAGTTTATGTCATTTCTTAATAAGTTCTGCTTCTCCTTCAATAAACCTGATGGATTTGATTTGTACCATAACAAGTACAGGCCGAAAGTCAAGATTAAACACTTATGTATACTGTTGTCCACTTTAGAGGAATTCCACCAGGTATTGGTCATATTGCCCCAACCCTTCCTGTTGCTTCTTATCTACATGTATGTTGCAGGGTCTTCGTGTAGATGAATAATTCTCAGTTATTTATCTATGCCATGAGCTCTTATGGTGAAAGCCTGAAATTGAAACGTGGTACCAGAAGGCAACTTCCCAGGCTCGAAGTCAGCAGTATTTAAAAATTTGACATGTGTGTGAGGTGAGGGGGAGGGGGGCATATGTATACCTAAAGCTAATTCAAACTTGGACCATATTAGGCATATCCAAAGTGCACAGCCCCGAGATGTGGGAGGGTATTTGAGGGGGGGGGGGGCCTCCCCTTCCTGACTTTTTTTAAATAAGAGGCTCTGATAACAATTCTCATTTGAGGCTTTTGATGGCTCTGCGTAATGGTGTGAGACATTTTCTAAATCCCGCACTTTCCAGTCTCGGTTCTGGTCTGGTGTTGGGAAAATCTCCTTTCCGACTTGAATAATGAGTTCTTTGACAATCATGATATTCTAAAAGTTATGTAGGAGGTCATTGGACAATTGTTAGCTTCGTCGGCTGCTGGCTCTGAGTCTATGCCTCACTGGTCATAAATTATTTTCCGACAGAATGTGTAAATTTTCGACAGAGATGTTTATCGGGGTCGCGGTTCGCCACCGTCGCACACCCACCTTTTTTTTTGGGGGGGGGGGGGGGGGGGGGCAAAGTTTCCCAGTCCTCAATCTGGCTACAGCAACTAATTCCAGGCCTTCGTGGTGCTCTATTACTTTTTGGCTTCCATGTCAGAATGTTAGGAAATAATGTGGAGTTGCAGGTAGTTAATTGTCGGGATATTTCTTGTAATTAGACACCCTTAATGTTTCAATGATTTTTCACTCAAAATGTAAAATGACACTTAACGCCTACCCTGTACAATCTAAAAGCGCATATTTTTCTGAATATATTACAAATTACAACAAATCATTTGAATTGGTATTCTATCCGCAAGGACTGATTAAGTAATATTAAATATTTAAAAGAAACGCGAATACCAATGTTTGCGGGTTTTACTGCAAATTTTGATTTCAAATTATGTACAGCGTTCACTGAAGATGAGGTCGCCGGGTGCAAAGTGATCAATGATTTTCGGACGTGTTTCCTGGCATGGAACCCCGAGTTGTGGAGTCCAACTAATGGGTGTTTGTGTTGGGTGGGAGTTGGGCAGTCGCGTCGGATAGTTTTATGGGTGGAGGAAGAGCCTCAACATCCAAATTCTGAATAACGGCCACTTTAACCCGTCTCGTAGTACAGTTTCATCAGGTCAAAGTGGTGATTGAAAGAAAGAAGTTTGGTTTTTGATCAAACATTTTCAGTCCCAACCGGACCAAAAAATTTCTAGGTAAAAAAAAAAATTTTTTTGTCTCAAAATTGACCAAAACGCATAGAAAACCGAAGAAAAAAAATCTGATTTTTGTTCAAAAGTTTCCAAGTCCAAACCGGAGTGGTAGTTCTCCAGCCATCAGAAGCCAAGTGGAATAAAACCCTATTCCCATGGGATGGGGAAAGGTTTAAAGAGACCGTGAATGTTGCCATTTCAACCACGGAAGCCTTATACGATTCAAGAACGTTGATTATTCTCATGCCAAAAAGAGGGTGTTCGCATGGTTGAGAGGCCGAGAGTGTACATTTGGTGACCGCCCAAAGCCAAATGCAACAAGGTTGTGCTTCCACACTATGGGGAATCTTCTTGTCTATATACGGGCTATACATTTTAGTAATAAAGTATAATCAGGTCGTAGTAGCTGACCGAAGATTGGACCAAAAACTTCCAGGTAAAAAATTTTTTTTTCGTTTCAAAATTGACCAAAACGCACAGAAAACCGAAAAAAAAAATTCCGATTTTTGTTCAAAATTTTCCGAGTCCAAACCGGAGCGGTAGTTCTCCAGCCATCAGAAGCCAAGTGAAATAAAACCCTATTCCCCTGGAGCGGGGAAAGGTTTAAAGAGACCGTGAATGTTGCCATTTCAATCACAGAAACCTTATACGATTCAAGAACGCTGAGTATTCTCATGCCGAAAAGAGGGTGTACGGACCGTTGAGAGGCCGAGAGTGTATTTCGGCGACCGCCAGAAGCCAAACTCAACAAAATTGTGCTTCCAAACTACGGGGAATCTTTTTACCTATATACAGGCTACACGTTCTCAATCACCGCTGCTTTTAACCCACTCTGGTAGTACAGTATAATTAGGTCAAAGGACCTGTCTGAAGACCGATTTTTCGTTTTTTTGCTGTAGTGTAAAAAAAAAAATAAATTTTTTTTCGTCTCAAAATTGAACAAAACACATAAAAACAAAAACAAACATTTTCGGATTTTGGTCGAAAAGTCCGAACCGGAGTGGTAGTTCTCCAGCCATCAGAAGCCAAGTGAAATAAAACCTTATTCCCATGGGGTGGGGAAAGGTTTAAGGAGAACGTGAATGTTGCCATTTGAATCACGGAAGCCTTATACGAGTCAAGAACGCCAAGTATTCTCATGCCAAAAAGAGGGTGTACGGACTGTTGAGAGACCGAGAGTGTACTTTTGGTGACCGCCCGAAGGCAAACGCAACAAAATTGTGCTTCCAAACTATGGGGAATCTTTTTACCTATAAATGCGCTACACATTCGCAATCACCGCTGCTTTTAACCCACTCCGGTAGTACAGTATAATTAGGTCAAAGTAGCAGTTTGAAGACCAATTTTCGTTTTTTGGTGGTGTAGTGTAAAAACAAAAAAAAAAAAATTTTCGGCTCAAAATTGAACAAAATGCATAAAAAACAAAAACAAAAATTTCCGAATTTTGGTCGAAAATTTCGAAGTCCGAACCGGACCTAAAATTTTCAGTGTAAATAAAAAAAAAATTTTCGTCTCAAAATTGAACAAAACGCATAAAAAATGAAGAAAAAAAATTTCGATTTTTTGCCCGCCATTTTGGATTAACAAAAAATCGAAACGAAATTCTTTCGATTTTTTTTATAATGCGGTATTACTACCTTCAATTTGGAACCCTTTTAGAGGGCTCATTATATTTAAATCTCGATATTTCAATCCAAAATGGCCGATTTTCGAGATAACTTTCCGTTTTGTGAAAAATTTGCAGAAAACATAAATGAAAGTGTCAATGACACTGTAGCTCAACTTGTCAAGACAAAGACATGTACATGTATAGTATGTGACACAGCAATGACAAACATCTAGGTAATGACCTGATAACAAAGGTACATATAAAGTATTGTAACGGTCTGTACATAAATACTGACCGTTGCCTGTAACAAATGTATAGGTAAAGTATTGTAAAGGTGGGTGACAGTCAGATGCTGAACTAGAAAAAATCTTTGAGTCCCAGAGTGGGTCTGACTGAACCCCAAAATATTTGTTCTCATAGCACAGTGATAACAAAGGCACCCCAAAACACACTCGTTCCTGTCCCAAGGTGAAAACAAAAGTACTCAAGAAGTTTTGTGAAGATCAGTTCATAAATACGAGCTGTATAGAACTTGTGACAAAAAACTGATTGGACCTAATTTCGGTACAAAATGGCCACTGGCAGCCATCTTGAATTTTGGACCGTACCCAGAAACACTCATTCTCATCCCAAGGAGATAACAAAGGTACCCAAGAAGTTTTGTGAAGATCGGTTCATAAATACAGCCTCTACCCTGAACTGTATTGACATGTGTGCTTACATTGTGTAAGTAGCACTGAATAAATCAAAGTTAATCTAATTTGCATAATTTCTGCACGAAAAAAAACCCCTTACAATATGTGATGTATTCCATGTTACTAAACATTCATACAAAAATTTATTCAAATCAGAACTTTCATACAGAAGTTCTATACAAAAGACTGATTGCACTAATTTTGGTACAAAATGGCTGCTGGTGGCCATCTTGAATTTTGGACCACACCCAAAAACACTCGCTCTCATCCCACAGTGATAACAAAGGTACCCAAGAAGTTTCGTAAAGATTGGTTCATAAATATGGCCTCTAGTCTGAGCTGTATAGAAGATGTGTACAAAAAACTGATTAGACCTAATTTCGGTACAAAATGGCCACTGGCAGCCATCTTGAATTTTAGACCGCACCCAGAAACACTCGTTCTCGTCCCAAGGTGATAACAAAGGTACCCAAGACATTTCGTGAAGATCAGTTCATAAATACAGACTCTAGTCTGAGCCGTATTGACATGTGTACTTACTGTGTGTAAGTCGCACTGAAAAAATCAAAGTTCATCTAATTTGCATAATTTCTGCACGAGAAAAAAACCTGTATTATATGTGATGCATCCCATGGTACTAAACATTCACACAAAATAATTATTCAAATCAGGGCTTTCATATGGAAGTTCTGTGCAAAAATCTGATTGCACCTAATTTTGTACAAAATGGCTGCCATCGGCCATCTTGAATTTCGGACCGGACCCAAAAACACTCGTTCTCGTCCCACGGTGATACCAAAGGTACCCAAGAAGTTTCGTAAAGATCGGTTCATAAATACGGCCTCTAGCCCGAGCCGTATTGGCATTTGCACTTACAGTGCTGAAAGTAACACTAAATACATCAAAGTTAGTCTAATTTGCACAATTTACGTACGAGAAAAAAACCTGTATTATATGTGATGTATCCCATGGTACTAAACATTCATACAAAAAATTATTCAAATCAGAGCTTTCATATGGAAGTTCTGTACAAAAAACAGATTTCTGCATCGTCGGTACAAAATGGCGGCTGGCAGCCATCTTGAATTTTGGACCGCACACAAAAACACTCGTTCTCGTCCCACGGTCATAACAAAGGTACCCAAGAAGTTTCGTAAAGATTGGTTCATAAATACGGCCTCTAGCCCGAGCCATAGCAGCTTGGCACTTACAGCTCTGAAAGTAACACTAAATAAATCAAAGTCAGTCTAATTTGCATAATTTACGCACGAGAAAAAAACCCGTATTATATGTGATGTATCCCATGGTACTAAACATTTATACAAAACTTTATTCAAATCAGAACTTTCATACAGAAGTTCTGTACAAAAAACTGATTTTTGCATCATCGGTACAAAATGGCCACTGGCAGCCATCTTGAATTTCGGACCACACCTAAAAACACTCGTTCCCGTCCCAGGGTCATAACAAAGGTACACAAGAAGTTTCGTAAAGATCGATTCATAAATACGACCTCTAGCCCGAGCCATAGCCAATTGTTGATGTACGGACAGATGGACAGACGGACAGATGTACGGACGGACGGACAGACGACGGGCCATGACAATAGCTCAAATTTGACTTCGTCAAAGTTGAGCTAAAAATGGAAAAAAACACCGATTATATTTGTTTTAGTCAAGAGTAATTCTGACAAGTCTGTCAAAAAATTAAGTCGATAGCTTTTTTCCTTCATGAGATATTGGCCTACGAAGCTTTGGTCGTTTTGGGGCGTTTTTGCCCACCAAGATACATTTTCCCCCAAATACTGATGGTTTTATTTATTAGAATTCATGGCCGTCATTGATCGTGCAAAGTTTGAAAAAAATCTTAAAGACCGTTTTCGAGAAAACTCTTTCCCCGATGTGTTGGGAAAAAAAAAAAAAAAAAAGAAAAAAAAAAAAGAATAATAATCTTGGCAATAACAAATAGATTTTCTTTTCAGGAAAATCCAAATTAAATATTGAATTTAGATCTCCTGTGTATTGGGTAAAGGGTTAACCCTTTGCCTAACTTAGCTGGGATATGACACTTGCCACAAATTTTTTTTGTTCTGGTAGCACTTTACTGTTCTTTTTTTTTTGGCCTCAAAAGCATAACTTATGATAGCTCCTTCGAAAGGACTAGGTAAATTCATGCCAAGAATTTTGCACATTTTTTCCTTGTAGAAATCCTAAAAAAGTGCTGGAGCGATTATGAAGGAAGAAATGGGAATACACACTACTAATAATTATTTAACAATTCACTTTTATCAGTTACTATCGGGAGAATAGCCGGCATTGCACGGGAGAAGATGGTTATATCAGATCGGTCAAGAAACAGCGGAATATATCATGGTCATGAGTGAAGGTCAAGGTCACACCGCACGGACACCCTGATAAACTCAAAATGATCGATGGGTCAATAAACCAGCACATATGAAATTGTAGGCCGATCGGCCCAGCCATTTTCGAAATAAAAGGTCAAGGTCACCAGTTTGAAGGTCAAGGTAACACCGCACGGACACCCTGATAAAGACAAAATGATCGATGGGTCAATATACCCACAAATATGAAATTTTAGCCCAATCAGCCCAGCCGTTTTCAAAATAAAAGGTCAAGGTCACCAGTTTGAAGGTCAAGGTCACACCGCATGGACACCCCGATAAAGTCAAAACTAGAGGATGGCCACCAAAGGGTGGCTGATTCCCCCGAAAAAAGCCTTGATAGCCATTCCAACCTTATTCGCGATACACCCTCTGGTTGTGGGCAATAATAATACCAAGTATCATTAATATCCTTGAAGGCTGTAAGAAGTTATGGAGCGGACACGAATTCCGTCTATGCCCGGACGGACAGACGGACGACGTCACGGCTAGATTCTCCCGAATTTTTTTCGGGGGAATAATGATTGATGAGTCAATATACCCACACATATGACATTTTAGCCCGATCGGCCCAGACGTTTTTGAAATAAAAGTCAAGGTCATCAATTTCAAGGTCGGGCATGGCACCCATCCCATGTTACTCACAGGGACGAATTACCCCTGTGTAGAAAATTTGAGATCGATCGGTGGAGAAATGGAGGAGTTCACCCGGAACAAAGATGGAGAGACAGATACAGACATTTGCATTTATATATTAGATTTATTCATTTATTGGTGGTTAAGGTTACATATTTCTGCACAATGGCTAATCGTGACCACAACATGGAGATGAAGTCAAGTCCAGCCAATCATTTATACCCATGTTGCCCATTGTAGAGGACTTTCACCTCCCACACTGATTACCGGGCTCTATTTTATGAGTACAATAGAGCTTGGTTATCATAGTTTACCAACATTTTCATCACTATATAAATTTATACATTTATGTACTTGAAAAAATGGGTACGCCAAACAAAGAAAATATGGGTTGAGGCCTTGATGGGTTTTAATTACAATAAGAGATTGTCACTCAGAAGGAACTATGCTCGCAATGTGGAAACTTGATCTGTGACCGTGACTCATCATCACTCCATACGCAACATGTATGCCAAGTTTCAATAAAATCCATCAAAGGATCTCAGAGTTATGGAGCGGACATGAAAAGCTTCTTGACAGACAGACAGACAGATGGATGAACAGACGGACAGACAGAAATGACATTGACCTCCATCGAAAAAAAACAAATTTTGTATGTGACACATCATGTCCCCATAAGCAACATGTATGCCAAGTTTCAACAAAATCCCACGAAGCATCTCAGAGTTATGGAGCGGACACAAAAATCTTCCTGACGGACAGACAGATGGAAATGACCTTGACCTCCATCAAACAAACAAAAAATTGAAAATTGTGTGCATGAAACATCGTCTCTCCATAAGCAACATGTATGCCAATTTTCAACAAAGCATTTCAGAGGTATGGAGCAGACAACAAAATCTTCCTGATTTATTTATTTATTGGTGTTTATGGTCACATACTTATGCACAATGGCTAATCATGACCGAGACAGTTTTACAGGAGGAGGAAACCGGAGTACTCAGAGAGAACCACCTAGCATCGATGAGCAACTGTTAGCTCCTCAACATTCTAACTCTGTTCAAGCTGCGCTCAAGCAGGGTTACAGCGGTTGAAGACAAGGGCTCCATCGACGTGCAGTATGCCTTTGTACACAGCGTCATCATGCCCCCATGTAGGTAGCCGGGATAAAGTGCCTTGCCTAAGGACACAACGCGGGTCGTCCTGGATGGGGATCGAACTCGGAACCTCTAGCATAGATGTCCAACAGTCTACTACTGAGCCACGTGCTCCCAAATCTCCCTGATGGAGGGGGGGGGGGGGGGAGGGGCATAAAAATGTGAGAACACAAGTGATGAAAAAATAATTGAACTAAATACTTCATCTTGCCTTTATTTTCAAAGTTTGGCTATTACTGCGCCACTTAAGTTTGCAGTAAATCTCGACTCTTCAAGCTCCTTCTCAGTGTTTTTTCATAGCTGGGGAAATACAACACACAAACTCTGTTTTATTAAACTTTTCCTGTTGTGTTAACAGTCTACATGCAATGATAATGTGGAAAGAGAAACACAAATTCAGAACTCATTTTCAGAATTCCTCCCCCTCTATCAACCTTCTCGCTCAACTGGTTGGTTCTCATTCCATATCCACTGTAGCCATACATTATTAATGAACAGACTACTGTCGTTTAACAAACAAGACCCATCATCCAGTCTGAACAAGTGATTCTATATCATATGTATCCATTATATCTGTACAAATATTCTTGATAATATCGAGAGTTATATCTTCAAAAAACACCTGTAAAAAACAAGAGGCATATGAAGAGCACAATATTTTTTCCAGTACATCATTGATGTCAAAATATCAAAATTTAAACCAGAAAATGTTTCCCATAAAACAAAAAGAAATTTAATCAATACAATTTTGTTTGACAGAGCTCAAGACTGAGTTGGTTAAATTCCCAGTTTCAATACGGGAAAAATTAAAATTTTTTAGTAAATTTTGTTTCTTAACATACCTACCACAATTGTTTACAATTGGCTGGTAATGTAAGTGCAAGCCCTACTTCGGAACTAACTCAAGCTAAGAAACTTTTCCAAACAAGTTGGAAAAGTAAAAGAGTGCAAAAGCACGAAAAAGATCGAAAAAGGGTCGAGCGAGACCGGCGCTCGACAATACAGGTACTCTCTCTGCACACCTCTTGCATTTACCGAGCGCATGCACAACAACCGTGACGTCAATTCCGTATTTCCGCCAACAAGAAGTTTGTGATTAGCGGGATGGCATCGATATCAAAGATATCCCCAAGGAGGGTGGGCCTCCGGTAAACAATAGTGGTAGGTATGTTAAGAAACAAAATTTACTAAAAAAATTTAATTTCTTCAAAACCTACTCACAATTGTTTACAATTGGCTGAATAAACAATAGGAGGAGGTGAATCACATAACCAATACCAACAAGAGCAGCAGAAAGAAATGCAAGGAGGGCAGAGAAAATAGCGAAACCTGTAACGAAGAAAGAGAGAAGGCACCTGAAAAGAACAAGGCTGAGCAGAGCACAAACCCGATAAAAACAAATTTAACGACAGTGCACAACAGCCTGAGCAGCAACAAGAGGGCCTAAAGAAAAAAGGTCCTCAGATTGCTGCTGTAGGTGGCGGAGATAAAAGGAGGAGAAGGTAGAAGCATTCCTCCAGTAAGCCGCATTCATAACATTCTGGAGTGAAACAGAATTGGAGAACGCCCAGGATGTAGAAATGGCACAAACCTCATGAGCATTAAGCCGGTTCGAAACAAGATCCGATGCAGACAAGCGGGAATAAGCCAGCTTGATTGCAAGACCAATCCACCTGGAAATAGAATGGGAAGAGATAGACTGCCTCCTAGGAATGGGAGACAGAAAGAATCTCTTCCGACCCCTCCAAATGATCTGAGTGCGTCTTTATCGCACGAACAGGACAAAGAAGAGACCTCCGGCCATCGACAGCAGGTAGAGCCCGAATGCAGATGGGAGGAGGTACCGAATCAGGAAGATGATTCTTGGCCAGAAAAGAGCAATCAGTAGTTAAGGTGACACTGTTAGCCTCATTTCTGAAGAAAGCAGAATCAATGGATAGCACATGAAGCTCAACGACACGTCTGGCAGAAGCAAACACTAGAAGTAAAGCAGTCTTACAGGTGAGAAACACATATCGGTCTCAGATAAAGGCTTGAATGGCGCCCCCTCCAAACAATGCAACACCGATGCCAAGTTCCACTTGGGTGTAAGACGCAAAACTCGAGGCCTCTTCAAAGAAAAGTGCCGAATTAGTTTGGAGAGAAAAAGATTACAATCGATGCACCGCTTTCCCACATACGAGAAAGTATCAGACAGCATAGACCGATAGCCCTTTATCGTAATAGGCTGGAGGACCTTGGAGTCAAAAAGGTATACCAGAAAATCCGCAATTTGAGCGATTGATGGATTACGGTAATCCACATTTTGAGCTGTACACCAGCGGTAGAAAACCTTCCACTTAGCAGCATAAGTCATGCCAGTGGAATGTCGCCGCGATGCATAAATGCACTCCACTGATCATCTCGAAAAAAACCTCTACGTCGGAGACAGGACCTGATAAAAGGCATGAAGGGACAGGCTCGTCAGGTTGTTGTGATACTTCCTGGGACGCCCTGGGAAGGAAGATCGCAACGTAGAGGTAGGCGAATCGGCCGATCTGCCAACAGAGACAACAGCAGATTGATCCACACCCTCTGTGGAGATAGAGGTGCGATCAGAAAGATCCTGCAACTGCAAGTACGATTCTTCGCCAACACTTGAGGAAGAATCGGTGCAGGAGGGAAGGCATAGCCGATCCAACCTGCCCAGTCCCGAGACAGAGCATCTACCGCAAATGACAGTGGATCTGGACAAGGAGAGACAAACGTCTCTACCTGATGATTTCAGCGAGTGGCAAAAAGGTCGACCAGGGGACGCCCCCATCACTCGCAAATCACATGAAACACCGAGCGATGCAGCATCGATTCGGTGGGAAGAACACTGTCACGTCGGGACAGGGAGTCTGCTAGGACGTTGAGATGGCTGGGAATGTGCTGAATGGTCACCCGAGCATTTACATCCCGCGACAACAGTAGAAGATCCCGAGATAGCCGATACATGGGAATCAAATGTGTGCCTCCTTGATTCCGTATGCAGGCCACCACTGTCAAATTGTTTGAAAGAAGTAGGACAATGTGGTCCGACAGGTGAGAGATTCAAAGCCAAAAACTCAACAGAAGAGCAAGGAGCTCCTTCTGATTAATATGAAGGGTCACCTGCTCGCTGTCCCACTCGCCATGAGTAGACAGACCGAGAGGATCCAACGTCGCACCCCAGCCCCGATCGCTGGAATCCACAGTAAGGATGCGATCGGCCGAAGGAAGATCCAACGGAACACCCTGAGTCAACCAGGGAACATCAGCCCAAGGATGGAGATGACGAATCAGGGACCGAGGAATAGGAAGTTCCAGGTCCAGAGGATCCACATTCGGATGCCAATGATCCAACAGGAAGTGTTGGAGAGGTCGGACAACCAAGCGACCCAGCGGAATGAGATCTGTCACCGAACCGCAAAGGCCCAGCAGCTGAAGGAAAGTCCTGGCCGAGACCGAGGAAGATTGGAGCAGGTTCCGAGTCAAGGCAGAAAGAATTGTCACCCAAGCTTTGGTAACCGACACCACAATGTGAAGAATGTCAAAATCCATTCCCAAATGATGAAATTGCTGAGAAGGAGGTGATCCGTTTTCTCGCAACTGACTCTGAAACCCAGCGACGCCAGTAGGCCAAGCAACCACCGGACATCGGACTCCCGATCTGCAGCATTGTGGTGCCGTTGGAGGATGTCGTCTAGGTAGGCTGGCGAAGTCACAGTCGACTGAGTACGGTGAAAAGCAAGCACATGTGACATCAGTCGGGCGAAAGCTTTGAATTGAAAGACTCGATCCCGAAATGAGAACCGAAAGTATTTCCGTGACGCCAGATGAATGGGTACATGGAAATAGGCATCCTTCAGGTTAATTCTCGCTGCAAAGTCGCCCTGATGAACTGAACTTCGAACCTGATCGGAAAGTCTCCATACTGAAACGAGGTGCTATAATGGACTCGTTCAGGATACTCAGATCGATGGCAGGACGAATCTGGCTGTTTTTTTTTCGGCACCAAGAAAAGTCTCCAGTAAAACTCCGGTGAAAGGGTGTTCCTGGCCACCTCAATCGCCCCATTGGAGAGGAGATTGTCGATCTCCTGCACCAGAAGGTCCTGACGCAGAGAATCGGAAGGGACCTGAGTCGGGAGGGGTACCCGAGATAAACAGGGGTGGCGACGGAAGGACAGTCGACGAAAGACCGGATTCGATGACATCGAGGACCCAAGGGTCTGACGTTATCTCTGTCCAACGGTCGAAAAACAGCGACAATCTTCCCTCGACTGGAGGCGAATCGAAGTGAGGACCTTCATTTGCGGCCTAGACGAGGCCTCCGGGAAGAGAAACCACCCCCTCGGGAAGCAACAGAATCCTGAGACTTTCCTCTCTGAGGTTGCCAGCAAGCCTGGCCGCGTCGGCGCATCTTCTGAGCACAAGGAGCGGACGGAGCCGAAGGTGTGGCCGATGTCGCCGACAAGGCCGATACAGCGGGGTGCTTGGCAGGCTTGGAACGACCACCACCTGCAGCAGCAGGTTGGTCCAGCTGTCGTAACAAAAGCTGGTCCTTCGAATGATGAAGAACCTCACCACGGACAGCTTCCACGGAACCATGGAACAGCTGAGGTCCAACCAAAGGAGCAGACTTCAGAACAGCATGCTGCTCAGAAGGAAGGGATGGAGAAGAATCCAACACCGCATCCCGGCGTGCAAGCTCCAAATTAGCCATGTTACAGGCATGAGCAAGTGTCAGGTTCATAAGAGCCTGCGACAAAACATGCAAAAGGCGTCTGAGCATCATCAAACTCCCCTGTGGAAAATATGCGGTCAGGGCAGCGACGACATGGTCCGCGAGATAACATACCCAGCATCTCTCGGGACAGGCCCACCATAGATTCAAAGATCGACATCGGGAGAACTGCCGACTTAGGCTTAGTCAACCCGAGGGAAGAAAAATCTTCGTCCACAGTAGTCATCCCTTGGAAGACTGGTGGACAGACGGATTCGTAAACACAAAAGAGCGACAGAGGCAGAAAAGCATCAGCTCATGAAAAGAAAGAACCCTTCAGGGCCTTGGAACGCATTTTGGCATCCAAGCCCTGGAAGGACTCAACAACCTGAGCCAATTGCAGAGGACGCAAAACCCCAGAGCTAGAAGGCTCAACAGGGTAACGGCGCTCCACAGAAGACTGCGGCCGGACAGTCACTGATGGCTGGTCTGAAGGCTGAATGTCTGGCAATAAGCCAAAGACAAAATCCAAAGCCTGCCCAAGACTGACGAGGGGGGGGGGGGGGGGCGTCGCCTTCAAGAAAATCGTCATCCTCTGTAGCAGAAGAGACGTAGCCTAACTCGGGCTGACCAGCAGGAACCTCCTGTGAATACTGAACAGTATCCAAAGGGCCAAGCGAGGAATCTCGGCGAATGACCAAAGGAGGTTTTGCCTCAGGAGGCACAGGGAAGCCAACTTGAGGGCTGCTAGAAAGTAACCGGGTGAGTGCCAAAACGGCCTGTCGCAGCCAACCCTGAGAATACGTAGTAGCAGCAGTGCATGACGGAGTGTCTTCCCAATGGACCCTTCAAGCACAGAAGAACACAAATCCTCAGAAGGGACCAACGACGAACGTCGATCAGCAGACAAAATAGGGAGACGGTGAGAAGATACCGGAGGATAGTCCCAAGAGTGATGCCCAGGGGCAATCATTGACCTCTGCGGAACAGAAAGCCCTGCCTGCAAATCCTCTAGAGAGACTGACGGTGTACGTCGATTGGTAGCTGGACCTGGGACACGATGAGAAGACACCGAAGGATTGTCCCAAGAATGACAGGAACCTGCCATTGGCCTCTGCGCGACAGAAGGCCCCAACAAGCATCGATCGAAAGCCAGACTTGCAACACAGTGAGGAATCACCGGAGGAAGGTTCCAAGAGTGACAGCTAACCGAAGCTGTCACTGACCTCTGCCGAACAGCCGGCCCTGGATGCCAATGCCCCAGCCCCATCCTGCTAGTCGGCACACCAGCAGGGGAAGGCGGAACAACAAACGATTCGCTCAAGGGGCGGGGAATCGCTGCTGAAGCGACCGAACAGCCCAACCGACCAGGAGCAAACCTAGCCAGATGAGACGGAGCAGACAGCAAACCCGCACAGCTTCGCTGAGAAGCCAGGGAAAGACCCCCGAGACTGTACATCATCCCCAGAAGAGATGGAAGAGCCACTATCATACATGATAGGATCAGCAGGAACAACTTCTCCAGCAACTGCCGACGGCGCAGGAGACAAATCGGAGAGTGTCACCGAGCTGACTATGGAGAAACTCTCGACGAAAACAGCCGCCTCAAGGGTGACATCAGAAGCCAAAGAGACCACAGTCTCCACTTCAGGCATCACAGCACCAGCACCGTCAACAGTGGCAGAGGAACTTGGTACAGAAAGAAACTGATCAATATCCTGTGTGACAGAGTCACCACGTGCACTCCCAGAAAAGTACCCCGAGAACGAGGGTTCTAGCCCTGGAGAGAACCACCTTGTTCATGGATGCCCAGAATTTAGAGGACCAACCCCACAAATACCACAGGATTGGGCCTGTGTGCAATTGTTCTAAGTGACACAAGTAGCATGAGAATCGTCTACAAGTTTCACCTGCAAACAAGAGGTACAAGGATTGTTTTAGGCATAATGATAATAATTTCAATTCAGAAAAAATCCCCAAGATGATCAGAGCAATCAAGCTTCCCGCTGACGGAAAACCTAACAACAATGGTCGCGTTTACACACGGGGGAAAAGCAAGAAAATGTATGAGAAAACAAGCAATGAAAGTGTCAATGACACTGTAGCTCAACTTGTTTAAGACATGTACATCTATAGTGTGTGACACAGCAATGACAAACATCTAGGTAATCACCTGATAACAAAGGTACATGTAAAGTATTGTAACGGTCTGTACATAAATGCTGACCGTAGCCTGTAACAAATATATAGGTAAAGTATTGTAAAAGTGGGGTGACAGTTAGATACTAAACTAGAAAAGAAATCTTTGAGTCCCAGAGTGGGTCTGACTGAACCCAAAAATATTTGTTCTCAAAGCACAGTGACAACAAAGGCACCCAAAAACACTCGTTCCTGTCACAAGGTGATAACAAAGGTACCCAAGAAGTTTCGTGAAGATCAGTTCATAAATACAGACTCTAGCCCGAGCCGTATTGACATGTGCACTTACTGTGTATAAGTAGCACTGAACAAATCAAAGTTCATCTAATTTGCATAATTTCTGCATGAGAAAAAAACCTGTATTATATGTGATGTATTCCATGTTACTAAACATTCCTACAAAAATTTATTCAAATCACAACTTTCATACAGAAGTTCTGTACAAAAAACTGATTGCACTAATTTTGGTACAAAAAGGCTGCTGGCGGCCATCTTGAATTTTGGACCGCACCCCAAAACACTCGTTCTCATCCCACAGTGATAACAAAGGTACCCAAGAAGTTTCGTAAAGATCGGTTCATAAATACGGCATTTAGCCTGAGCCATATAGAAGTTGTAGACAAAAACTGATTGGACCTAATTTCGGTACAAAATGGCCACTGGCGACCATCTTGAATTTTGGACTGCACCCAGAAAGACTCGTTCTCATCCCAAGGTGATAACAGATGTACCCAAGAAGTTTTGTGGAGATCGGTTCATAAATACAGCCTCTAGCCCGAGACGTATTGGCATTTGCAGTTACAGTGCTGAAAGTAACATTAAATAGATCAAAGTTAGTCTAATTGGCATAATTTATGCATGTGATGTATCCCTTGGTACTAAACATTCACACAAAAAATTATTCAAATCAGCACTTTCATATGGAAGTTCTGTGCAAAAATCTTGCACCTAATTTTGTACAAAATGGCTGCCAGCGGCCATCTTGAATTTCAGACCGGACCCCAAAACACTCGTTCTTGTCCCACGGTGATAACAAAGGTACCCAGAAGTTTCGTAAAGATCGGTTCATAAATTCGGCCTCTAGCCCGAGCCCTATTGATATTTGCAGTTACAGTGCTGAAAGTAACACTAAATAAATCAAAGTTAGTCTAATTTGCATAATTTAAGCACGAGAAAAAACCTGTATTTTATGTGATGTACCCCATGGTACTAAACATTCATACAAAAAATTATTCAAATCAGAGCTTTCATATGGAAGTTCTGTGCAAAAATCGGATTGCACCTAATTTTGTACAAAATGGCAGCCAGCGGCCGTCTTGAATTTAGGACCGGACCCAAAAACACTCGTTCTCATCTCACAATGATAACACAGGTACCCAAGAAGTTTCATAAAGATCTGTTCATAAATACGGCCTCTAGGCCGAGCCGTGTGTACGGCACAACAGATGGACAGACAGACGACGGGCCATGACAATACCTCAAACTTGGCTTCGCCAAAGTTGAGCTAAAAATGAGCATATAATATAATAATAAATTTAGAGCTTGATAAAGGATACAGTCCATTGGCACATTAATTGACAAGAAGCACATACAAAATTAAGTTGTTTACGAAGAAATAATCAGCACGAGTCACAAAATTTCCGACCATGTCACAATGATGGAAATAAAAGGAATTGACGTCACAGTTGTTGCACATGCTCTCGGTAAACGCAAGAGGTGTGCAGAGAGAGTACCTGTAATGTCGAGCGCCGGTCTCGCTCGACTCTTTTTCGATCTTTTTCGTGCTTTTGCACTCTTTCACTTTTCTAACTTGTTTGGAAAAGTTTCTTAGCTTGAGTTAGTTCCAAAGTAAGGCTTGCACTTACATTACAGCCAATTCTAAACAACTGTGAGTAGGTTGAGAAGAAATGGCTACTTGAAAATCCCTTATTATAAAATCAGTGCGCAGAGGGATAACATTGATCAGAAGGATCTTTAGGTGTAGAACATAGACTATGTTTCAGTGGAGTCATTTTGAACTTGACATTTTTCACTGTGCCCTCCCTGCCCTCACTTCGATACAAATTAAGTGTAAATCAGGCGTATAAATGCACATAATTACAAATCAATTGAGCCCTTTATTACAAAGTTTGAAATTCATATGAATAAATTAATAATATGATGGTCTGCAAATAACAAGTGTGTGTAAATAAGCCTTTAACTGGTAGAGTGCTAAATTATTTTTGGCTATCAAAATTTGCTCACATGTTTTAGCCTTGTTACAATTTATGGGAGAGTGCCTATGGGCTTCCAGCACTCTACCAGTTAACAAAACCAGAAATAGATATTCTCTAATGAGTCAATGGTGGATATGATACGACTGAACAAAGTCCACTCAAATTGATTTGACCCATGTATTCTCTTTATAAGAATGTGTAATTTACCAGTAACTCCATTCCCAAAAGTAATGACCAAAACCGACCAGCACTACTCACAAACACTGCCAACAAAATTTTATTATATTCAGTTTTTGTCTCACAAAGCATGGCTTATGATACCCTCATTCAAATGAACAGTTCAAATTTGTTCCAATGAGGGGTCATAAGCTATGTTTTGGGGGCAAAAGATCAATTTTGTTAGTTATTCAGGAAATATTTTTACAATGTCGTCTTTTAGTAGTGTTAAGTAAACTGTTAAATAAATAATTGACTTCAAAAACAGAGAAAATTAATTCAACTTCCAATGCCTACTCACACAATGTTATGGTGTCAGGTTGACTTCTAATGTGAATAATGTGCTGTTCGATTGTTATTATGTGATAAAAAGGGTAACCTAGGCCCCAAAAAGTAGATCTTCTGTTTCTCCGGCAAATTTTTATCCCCGCATTTTCAAAAATGATATAGCGATGATATCCGTCATTATCTAAGAACATCTGTATGTCCAGGTTTTTTAGGTATAATTTTGAAACTTACCATACTCCAAGTATGGTATAGAGATGACAAAAATAGGTTTAGTTTGAATTTTTGTCTCCAGGTGGTGCCAGTGGTGCCACTTAAAGACTGAGCTAAAATATTTAAATTTTATAGTAAATTTCCTTTCTTATCATATCTACCACAATTGTTTACAACAGGCTTGCACCACAGTGGAAGTCCCTAACTCGGAAGCATACTCTCTATTATGTTCTTTCTCAAGCGATTTGGGAAAGAAAAGTGGTGCAAAAGCACTACGAAAAAATAAGAGAAAACTGCATCACGTACGACCAAAGCAACCCGGTAGGACACTCTTCTCCTAGCACTAATCCACAGCATCTGGTACCAGTGCACAGACGTATAACCAACGTGTCATTCTATTTGAATCCGCGAACATAGGAGTTATGTGATCAGAAGGGAGGAAGGAGTATTACCCAAATAAGAAGATGGGAGGGCCTCCAGGAAAACAATTGTGGTAGGTATAATAAGAAAGGAAATTTACTATAAAATTTAAATTTCTTATCAACCTACCTCACAAATGTTTACAACAGGCTGAATAGACAATAGGAAGGGGAATCACATAATCAACCTCCAAGTAACCCGACTGCACTGAAACAGTGGACAGAACAAAAGTACCCAAGGCCGAAAAAAACCACAGCATCACAAACATTAGAAATGACAATGAGAGATGAGGCGTGTGGCTGTGTGTGACACACAACCAAGCACAAGGCTGGAACTGACCTTGAAAGAAGCCTAATGGCTTGGGTTGATAACAGCCTAAGCATAAGAAAGAGGGCCTAAAGAAAAAAAGGTCCTCACACTGCTTCTGCAACTGACGCAGGAAGAAGGTGGAGAAAGTAGAAGCGTTTCTCCAGTAGGCTGCCTGCATAACATCCAACAACTTGATGGAGTTAGCCTAAGCCCAGGAGGTAGACAATGCACACACCTCGTGGGCAGAAATACAATTGGTAATACAATCGTCAGTCACGAGACAGGCGTATGACACGTGAATAGCAAGACAAATCCACCTAGAAATGGATCGAGGAGAGATCTTCTGTCGACCAGGGATAAGAGACATAAAGAATCGTTCCTGCCTTTCCTGATAAACTGCATCCAGTTGAGGTAAATGATAATTGCACTTATCGGACAGAGCGAAGGGCGATTACCCTCAACAGAAGGGAGAGCCATGATACAGATAGTAGGCAGAGTAGAGTCTGGTATCTGATTCTTGGCTAGAAAGGAATAATCAGTGGGTAAAAGTTACACTGCTATTGGAGCTCCCGAAAAAGGCTGGAGGGTGTGAAGGTCACTAACCCTTCTGGCTGAGGTAAAAGCCATCAGAAAAGCCATCTTGTATGTGAGAAAATGCATATCCACCAGGGATAATGGTTAGAATGCCCCCCCCCCCCCCCTACACCACCCAGCAAAGCAGCACCCAAGAAAGATTCCATCTTGGGGTCAGCTGCAAAACTCTAGGCCTTTTCAATGAAAAGTGCCAAACAAGCTTGGAGAGGTATGGATCAGTGCCGATAAGAGGCTTTCCCATATACGAAAAGGTCTCCAAAAGCATAGATCTGTACACTTTGATGGTAACAGGATGGAGACCCTTAGAATCAAACAGATATACCAGAAACTCTGCGATCTTTGTAATCAAAAGATCGGCATAATCAAGAGTGATCAGCACACCATCGACAGAAGACCTTCCACCAACCAGTGGAGTGCAGCCTTGAGGAAGAAATGCGCTCCACTGCTCGAAAAACCTCTACGGAGGAGACAGGACCAGACAAAAGATATGCGTGTTGACACAACGACGTTGGGTCAACGTGAAACCTCCTCGGATGACCTTGACAAAGAAGGTTGTGACATAGAGGGACACTACTGGAATCACTTCCAACAGAGAGTGGAGCTGATTGATCCACACCCGCTGAGGCGACAGGGGAGCGATCAGAATGATTTGGTTCATATCTTGGCTAGAACCCGAGGCAGAATCGGAGCTGGTGGGAAAGTGTCCATCTGATGGTTCCAATGGGTCACAAACAGATCGATGTGGGGATGACCCCAGAGATCGCAAGGTGACTGGAACACTGCTCTGTGAATCATCCACTCGGTGGAAATGACATGTCCGAGTCGGCTAGGACATTCAGACGGCTGGGAATGTGACAAACCACCACCCCAGTGTTGACGTAAAAGATCCCGAGCCAATTCGTACATGGGAACCGAGTGTGTGCCCCCCTGGTTCTGAATGTAGGCGACCACAGTCTGTTGAATTGTCGGACAACAAAAGGACCTGACGATTCGCAAGGCGGGGAATCCACTGCCGGAAACTCGGAAGAAGAGCAAAAAGCTCCTTCTGGTTGATGTGAAGAGCTGCCTGATCCTGGTTCCAAACACTATGAAGGGAAAGACCTAGAGGATCCAAAATCGTGCCCCATCCGAGATCACTGGCATCTGCCGTCAGAACACGATCAGATATAGGAAAGTCGAACGGAACTCCATGTATAATCCACTGAACATCCATCCAGGGAAGAAGGTGATGACTGAGAGATGCTGGGAGCAATGATAGCCTGGTTCAGGATACTCAGATCGATAACTGGTAGGATCCAGAGTTGGCAGACCTTCTTTGGCACAAAGAACAGGCGGGAATAAAATCCCACTGAATAAATGTTCTTGACGACCTCAATCGCCCCGTTGACAGGAGATTGTCTATCTCTGTGATCAAAAGTTCCTGGCGTGAACCATCTGAAGGAACGTGGGTTGGAAGCAGCACACTCGACAGAGTGGGGCACCTCCGAAAGGATATCCGCAGACCGGACCGAACAACATGTAACACCCACGGATTGGATGTGATCATGGCCCAAAGGTCTGCAAAACTCTGATATCCTTCCTCCAACCTAGGATGAATCGAAGTAGGACCTTCATTTCGAGCCCCAGCGAGGCCTGTGAGAGGAGAAAGCACCTCCTCTGCTAGTAGAAGGATCCTGAGATCTACCTCTGATCTGCCGATGCTTACCCTTAATCCTTGAGTAAGAGGAAGAAGCGGTGGCAGGATGATCAATCCTTGGCTTTGCAGAGGAAGCAGAAGCCCGCTTATTAGACTTGGAATGGCCTCAGCCTCCAACAGAAGGCAAATCAAGCTGGCGAAGCAGCAGCTGATCTTTGGAATGACGCAGGACGTCATTCCGGACCATAGCCACAGAATCATGGAATAGATGCAGACCCACCAAAGAAGCAGATCAAAGAGCAGTGCACTACCCTTCAGGACGGGAATGGCTAGTGTCCAACAAAGTGTTCAGGTGAAGTAATTCCAGATGAGCTGTGGTACAGGCAACCGTATGAGTAAGATGCATGAGCACCTTAGAAATTACACGCAAAGGAGTCTGAATGCCTTCAAGCTTATCTGAAGGCAGATAAGCAGCCAAGGCAGAGACAACGTGATCCGAGAGAGAAAGCATGCCCAGCATCGCTCTGGATAAGCCTAAAAGGGACTCCAAAGTTGCCATAGGAATAATGGCAGACTTGGGCTTGGAAAGCCCAAAGGAGGAGGAGTCCTGATCCAAGAACGTCCAAGTCTGGCAGACCGACGGATTGGCGGAATCATAGGAACGATAATTCAAAGGGGGCTAAAAAGGCATCAGCCCTAGTGAAGAATGAAGTCTTCATAGCCTTGAAACTCAGCTTCGAGTCCAATGCCGCAAAAGCTTCGACCAGCTGGTCTACTGGCTGGTACGCTTGAAGGAGCTCAGAAGCAGGTTGCTCCATAGGCTGTAGACGTGCGACCGATGATCTCGGCCTGGCTGAAACCTCTGGTTGGTCTGACGGTGTAAGCTGCGGAAGGAACTCAAACACAAAGTCAAGAGCCGCCTCCAAGTCAAAAGACTAATGGCTCTCAACATCAGGTGTGTCTGACCCATCTTCAGAGTTGGAAGACACATAGCCCATCTTGGGCATACCAGCCATAACCTCCCATAGTGTAGGAACACCAGGGGATCAGAAAGTGGCCTGCTTCAAATTCTGGGAGGCAGTGCTGCTGAGGGTGCCTGGAAACCACCAGTAGCTTCGCTGGAAGCAACAGGACGGCTCTTGGAAAGAACCTACATAAGCAAGCAGAGGCCTCCCTAAGCTTATGGACAAATCTGCCGGTCCGATGTGGGAAGGACCAGGCAAAGTGGCTTCACATTTGACTCTCTAAACCAGCAAAGGGTCACAATCCTCAAGAACACCCGACACGGAATGACAGGTCGCAGCCAAAACAACTGAAGGCAGATGCTGATAGGGGTAATGAATACTCTCAGGATCTAAAATGCAGGAACTCAGGAGAGTCGCCGCAGACCTCTGAGGGACAGAAGGTCCAGGCCCCACAGATTGTGCTGTCCCGCTAAACTGGCTGAAGAACCAGAATGCATGCATGGAAGCACAGCAGAGTCTATAGTGACCCCACAATGGACATCTAACTTCAAAGCAAAACCTGCTTGGTACGACGGCTGGGAGACTGAAGCAAAGGAACCGGCCTGTAACCCTGTCCGACTTCGCCGAGTTGAAGTCAGGGAAGGTGGAGACCAAGAATCCACATCCATCAAAGCAGAAATCCCTGCAGACCCCTGCAGGGATAAGCTGAGGCCGCCTGAAATGGAGACCGATGATGTCACCGACAGAGCAGCAGCAGGTGTGGATACATCAGTAGCTGTTGACAAAAGTGGAAAAATGGAGAGAGCAACCGAGCTCAGCTCCAAAGGTGGAGTCATAACCCTAGAGACAGCCTCAGATGTTGACTGGAGGGGGCAGCAGTCCCGGGACCAGGCATCTCTTCACCAGAAAGTCAGCGGCTAATGCAGTATCCACTCCCAATAAAGACTACAACATCCCCACCAGACAGAAAGGTTTGGGAGGCCCCGAACAACTGCATTCCCCTTCCCACAGGGGTGGGAGGAATGGCCACGTGTCCGAATTACACAATAGACTGAAGCCCAAAGGGTGGAAGACCATACTGGGCACAGGGTCTTTCAATCGAACAACCATATAAAGTGGAGCATGAATAATGGGAAACTTCAACATGCTAAGGCAACAAAAATTGGCCACAAGGTATCGTCCTAGGCATATCTGGAGAGAGTAATGTAGATGGGAAGGTGAACCCCCACAAAAAAACAAAATCAGGACGCCCCCAGCTACCAGAGTAAGGTGGCAGGAAACAAAGGCCCAACGGGAACAAAAATGTACCCCTACAACCAAACTAGAGTGAAGTCATGCATGCAGCCCGACTGTCCCAGCAATGGCAATACTTAGACACAAAATAGTCTGAGCCATTTTTTGTTAACCTTTTACCTAACGAATCTGCCATATCTGCACTCATGATATACAAAAATTGCTGTTCAAATTTTATTTTTTCATTTCTCTACCCCAAAACATACCTCATGACCTATTAATGGAACAAGCTTGATGAGTTTGTTCCAATAAGGACTAAAAAGCAATGGTTAGAAATAAATGAAAGTGTCAATGACACTGTAGCTCAACTTGTGTAAGACATGTACATGTATAGTATGTGACACAGCAATGACAAACATCTAGGTAATGACCTGATAACAAAGGTACATATAAAGTATTGTAACGGTCTGTACATAAATGCTGACCGTAGCCTGTAACAAATGTATAGGTAAAGTATTGTAATGGTGGGCAACAGTTAGATGCTAAACTAGAAAAGAAATCTTTGAGTCCCAGAGAGGGTCTGACTTAACCCAAAAATATTTGTTCTCATAGCACAGTGATAACAAAGGCACCCCAAAACACTCGTTCTTGTCCCAAGGTGATAACAAAGGAACCCAATAAGTTTCGTGAAGATCAGTTTATAAATACAGACTCTAGCCCGAGCCGTATTGACATGTGCACTTACTGTGTATAAGCAGCACTGAATAAATTAAAGTTCATCTAATTTGCATAATTTCTGCACAAGAAAAAAATCCTTATTATATGTGATGTATTCCATGTTACTAAACATTCATACAAAAATTTATTCAAATCAGAACTTTCATACAGAAGTTCTGTCCAAAAAACTGATTGCATTAATTTTGGTACAAAATGGCTGCTGGTAGCCATTTTGAATTTCGAACCGCACCCCAAAACACTCATTCTCATCCCATAGTGACAACAAAGGTACCTAAGAAGTTTCGTAAAGATCAGTTCATAAATATGGCCTCTAGCCTGAGTCATATAGAAGTTGTGGACAAAAAACTGATTGGACCTAATTTCGGTACAAAATGGCCACTGGCAGCCATCTTGAATTTTGGACCGCACCCAGAAACACTCGATCTCATCCTAAGGTGATAACAAAGGTACCCAAGAAGTTTTGTGAAGAGGGGTTCATAAATACAGCTTCTAGCCCGAGCCGAATTGACATGTGCACTTGCAGTGTATAAGTACCACTGAATAAATCAAAGTTCATCTAATTTGCATAATTTCTGCACGAGAAAAAAACCTGTATTATATGTGATGTATTCCAAGTTACTAAACATTCAGACAAAAATTTAATCGAATCAGAACTTTCATACAGAAGATCTGTACAAAAAAACTGATTGCACTAACTAAAGTACAAAATGCCTGCTGGTGGCCATCTTGAATTTCGGACCACACCCAAAAACACTCGTTCTCGTCCCATGGTGATAACAAAGGTACTCAAGAAGATTCGTAAAGATTGGTTCATAAATACGGCCTCTAGCCCGAGCCGTATTGAATTGTCGATGGACAGACGGACAGACAGACGACGGGCCATGGAATAACCTCAAATTTGACTTACGTCAAAGCTGAGCTAAAACTTTTACTTACGTCAAAGTTGTGCTAAAAATGAAAAAAACCTGATGTTTCAGAAAAATAATTTGTACTGTTGGCTTCAACTTGTGTTAGGTAAAGGTTTAAAGATGCAGTACATAAAACATTGTTGGGTTATAGGAGACCTTTTTTTTTGCATGCAATAACTCCCAATCCTTCAAAATTCATTTAGGGAATAATTGCCTAAAAGATAGGAAGGGGGGGGGGGGGGGGTCGGGGGGGGGGTGGTTATAGTAGTCAATTTTTCAATTTTTGTTTGTTTGTATTTAATAACTCCCAATCCCTAAAAATGCATTTTGGGAAAAATACAACCGGGGGGGGGGGGGGGGGGGGGGAACTATATTCAAACTTGGCCTGCATTACTAGCTGGAAAATACACATATCAACTTTGGTTAAAATCAAATGATCCAATCTGGAGTTATCGGTTGGAAACCAATTGTTTACAGCCAGATGGATGCACATACAGATGGATGGACGGATGGAAGTAATATCAAATTTGAAGAGAATCGTATAATTAGAACTGGATTTATATTCTGGATAACGTGGGGAGGAGGGAGAGGTGGATTGATTCCACCCATCTCCCCCGAAGTATTAGAGACAGCATCAAAGTCCCTTACTCCCATTTCCTTCCAATCTGTATTACTTTTGTAAAACAACAGAAGTATGCTGCAGAAGGCATTCCTTTATAATTCAAACTGTGAAGCATCAGGTAAGGAGAAAAAATGCTGCATACAAGTAAAAGAAATCTGGTCTGTAAATGCAATTATTAAAAGTTGTATTGATCATGCAAGAACAAAAAGTGACAAAGTATATGTTAGAAGCCCAATTTCAAATTTAAAGAAACTAAATCTGAAAACCATTTTGAAAAAGGTTAAATTAATGCAAATATTAATTGAAACCACTGTATACAGCATCAGTAGACCTTGCCCCAAATGAAAAACAATAACGTTGTAACACAGTGTTTGAAGAATAAAAGGTACTACCTTGAAAAGCAAAACTTTAATCCAAAACTTAAAGCTGAGAATACTAAGTAAAATTGATTGCAAAAAAAGGGTTAAATATTTCCTAAAACCGATAAAAGAAATCACTGATGTCAATGGAATCATTAAGTTGCATTGACCATGCAAGAATTAGAGTAAGAAAGTATGTGGCAAAGTCTAATTTAAATACAAAGAAAGTTTGAAAACATGTTTAAAAGGGGTTAAAATCATGCCGATATTAATGAAAATCACTGTAGAAATGTTCAGTAGATAGTAGACATTGTCCCAAATAAGAAACAGTGACATTCCACTATTTAAACTTTTTGAAGAATTAAAGGTGTAATTTTAAAACACCCCCCCCCCCCCCCCAAAAAAAAAAAAAAAATACTTTAACCAAAAACTTTAACCTGGAAGTTTTAAGTTAAATTGCCATACAAAAAAGGGTTAAATATTTCCCAAAATAACATGAACCATAAAAAAAAACGTAATGAGAATGATACAATCAATAGTAATATTCATTTAAAAGAAAACAAGAAGGACGTCAACGCCCTATAGCTCACCAACATTCCTCTTTGATAGTAACTTTGGCAAACACAAGAACTGTATCAAACACGCTCATAACATGCGACAAAGCTGACCTAAACACAACCTCTTAAAAGTAAAACACAGAAACTGACATAAACACTAAGCTAAACATGAAATTCTGAGCTAAACAGAAAACTAAACGCAAATAAAAGTGTCAAGAAAAATGTTTAAAATGCAGGGTATGAGGGGTTAATCATGGAACAATGATACTGAGGAACATGTATGATGAATACAAGTGCCATGGAAAGAGAAGGAGCACAGCAGCTGACCTAAACACTAAGTTAAACATGAAATTCCAAGCTAAACAGAAAACTAAACGCAACTAAAAATGTCAAGAAAAATGTTTAAAATGCAGGGTATGAGGGGTTAATCATGGAACAATGGTACTGAGGAACATGTATGATGAATATAAGTGCCATGGGAAGAGAAGGAGCACAACAGCTGACCTAAACACTTAGTTAAACGTTAAAAAATTTATAGTAATTTATATATTTTTTATACTTACCAATGACCCAGACATAGCTGGTGCTAACTCTTAAAATATAGGGCCAAACACAAATTTTGCCCCCCAATCCCCAAAATTTGCATCTAAAACTAAAGAAAACATGTCCTGAAAGGCCCTCCACACTTCGCCCCTACTGCGCATGCGCAGTGTCAAGGACGTTCCGAAATTGGCGCCATTTATCATTCTAATAACCAGTGCCTGGTAAGCGCTATGTACTCAGCGGGGAGGCAAGAGTTCCCAACTCCTGGGAGGGCCATCCCCGTCTGGGTCATTGGTAAGTATAAAAAATATATAAATTACTATAAATTTTTTAACATTTTTATACTGTACCAATGACCCAGACATAGCTGAATAGTAAAAAGGCTGGAGGGCCAAGGACATAGAGCAAAATGGAATACGCTCAATAAAAATAAAATAGAGTCATCCCCTGTAGGGGAAAGAAGTAATAGGCCTTACATGTATCTTTCTTATTTATGATAAATTAGAAAGATACAACACCTTCCAAAAATTGAGCTTCATACATCCATGTACTCTATTAATATCCAATAATCCTTATACTAATAATTTTTAAAGTAAGCCAATAATAAAATAAGTCTAGAGAATAGAGACTCTTATACTCCTAAAAGTGTGTGAGAATTGCATAATCATGTCCGTTGACATATGCAATATTCAAAAGCAATACTTTAAAAACTAAGACTTGAATGAATTTTATAAACTTAAACTTCTCACTAAACAACCATCCCAATAACAGCTCAGAATTACTAACTCCGGAGGAGGTATCCCCTTGTTTTCATAGTAAAAAACAGGTGACCCAAGGGAACACCCTCCCCCCCCCCCCTTTTTCTTGCCCTGGGTCAAATAGCCCAGAGCGAAGAGGGCAGCCGAACGGAGACACTGCCGAAACAGACAGCCTACCTAGCTATAGTAGCAACTGTTAAGTGAATGACATTCTGAGCAGTAGAGAATAGACCTAACAATAGAGGCCTCCAGAAATGGACTCGATATTTCTGAGATAAAATTCATGAATGGATGGCTGAGCGCAATGAGCAGCCTTCAAAAATCTATAATAGCAACACTATTAATGTAAGCCCAAGAAGTAGAAGAACTCTTACTTCATGAGCCGAAATCTTAAGCACAACTGCTAAGCCAATGATATATCATAAGCAGTACGCTAGTTAATAGAATTCATTAACAATAAAATGGAGCGTAACGTCCTTCTGCTAGACATCAAAGACAGAAGAAGCTTACGCCCTTGTAATAAACAGATATCTGTTTATAAATACATAAACTGTACCCGGAAAGAGTAAAGGCCTATGCCCATACGAAGACGGAAGGACCTTAAAATAAAAGGTTCCGGATAATAGGAGCCTAACACTTATGCAACAATCCAACCTAAATAGTAACGGAAGTATTGATTCCGAAACTATGAAAGTGAAAATCATCCATCGATAGTGCATGAAACTCACTGACTCTACAGTAAAAGAGAAACCAACAGAATTACTGTCTAAAAGGTCAGAATTTGAAAACTACTGTTTCCAGAGGCTCAAATGATTACTTAGCTAAATAAGAACCGAAGTTAAAATCCGTATAGGAATTTAATCTAAAGATTCTAAGTCTATTTATCAAAAAGTTACTAACTGACTTAGATAAAGAGACAAAAGACTCAAATGTAAACTATCGTAGAGTGCATAGGTATGAGGTAACATAAACCTATAACCTAAATAACAACAGGCTGCAGTAGATCTTGTGAAACAAGTATACTAAAAAATAGCAATGAGTAGTATGGAGGGATCAACCATATGAACATAATGATCCCTACACCACGACGGAAGAGCCTCCACTTTAGTCGCATAGAATAGCGAAGAAGAGGATCTCCTATAGTAAGAAATCGCGTCCAAAGCTCGTCCAGTACAGTGCTTACAATGCAATATGGACCACACAACGGAATACATGAAGGTTGCGACCTTGCTGGTTGTGATAAAGATGACACGATTTACCCAGTGAAAAAAGATCCTCACATAGAGGAAGATTTCACGTTAAGATCCACAGTAGACAAGAGAGTAAATTACTCATGATCTCTGTGAAGATAGAGATGCTATCAACAGAAATGTATTGTGGTTGTTTATCTTAGCAATACCTGCTAAAACAACAGCGCCGGAGGATACGCGTATCCTATCATTCCGTCCTATAGATCAATAGAGCGTTAACAGTATTAGCTCAGAGATCTGGACAAGCCAACACATACGTCTGCAATTGATTAGCAAGCTGTGTCATAAATAAAACATCATTGGGCGCTCCCATAGATAGCAAATCTGATTAAATACTTGTTTGTTGAGAGTCCATTCTGACAGCAACAAGCGACCCGTAAGAGAACGGGAGTGCGATAAAACAATCAGACGACCCAGAATATGACGGACCAAAACTGAACTTGGTGTAGTATAACCAACAGACGGATTCTTTCCATTAAATTGAATAACGGAAACGAAAGAGTGCCTCCCTGGTTCCGGAGATACGCCACTACTGTCGAATTAAAGGACAGGAATTTGGGCATGCGTTTCTGAATAATGTTCATGCAATGACATAAAGCAAGCCTAAAAAACATTATTCCGCGGAAGTTAAACTGATAGTTAAAAGACTGCGGAACCCCAAAGACCCTGGCACTTCGAATCCGTAGGGATCAGTATATATCCCAATCTGTTTGACTGGCAACCGTCATAACAGCCACACTCGGGTCCGGCAACTGCGGCGGCACTCTCTGAGTCAACCACCGAATGTTTGCCCCAGTCTGAATCTCTTGTAACACTAGATAGACAAGAGAATGTATAAATCAAGCAATTCATGGATTGCCGGAAAGTTGCCGTCGAAGAGAAGCTCCTCCGAGAACGAAGCGACTCTGAGAGAGTTCTTAACCTACTATCCACGCGTGGATGTAGCTAGGGCTGCATCACGTCTAACCAACTCCAATCAGCCACTGAAGGGCGGAGTTATACGTGAACAAACTACTGCCCTCAAAAGAAATTACATTGAGAATAATATCCCGTAAATCTTTTCTTGAAGACGTAATGATAACGCCTCAGTAAGGCGGATTACGTATAATAAAGCGTCTAAGTTAAGTCTACTATACATAATGTCGTTCCCAACATTGAAATTGGAAAAGACATAACGGCGAAAAGAATATATGCAGTCTTTAATCACACCGTCTAGACGCATATGAACTCTCGGTATGCCCTGCTCTGCCAAAATAAACTATATGTAAAAAAGATAAAATGGCAGAAATGAGCCACGCGGACAAGAAACTAAACTATCATGCTTAGTAGCAGGCTTGTATATATATATAAATATATAGCGTCGAAAAATAAAACACATGTTGTAATGACAATATTGGACTGCGTCGGTAAGTCAGGGACAAAGTCCCTGTACCGATCGAAAAATCCGAGTCCAATGACGCTATAAGTCTCTTATCCAAGATCGCAGCAATGAAGTCCGAAAAATAATCACTGGAAGAAATGCCAGAAGATATGAAAGGCATCTTCCGATACTATTAAAGGGAAAACTCGAAATCTTTCGAATCCCTTTCGCCATCCTGTCGGACCCTATAAAGCGTTCGGTCGTCCGTAGCTTGATGCAACCGCGGACCGCACCGACCCAGCGCCGTCGGATAATTCCTGATTCGACCGAGAAACCGTCAATTGCTGGGATGCTGCGAAACAACTGTGCTAACTCGGATAGCACGTCCGTCACTGAGGCCTGAGGAGCAGCGGTCTTACGATGCATTGCCGCAGGAAGCTCCGAGATCGTTACCCCGTGCATACTTCCAATATGCGAGCGAACGGAGTGTATAAGCCTCGTGTCCCTTGGCTACCGGATGGCGCGACCTATTCGCTGTGGAATCACTGAATGCCGAAACTGATCGGATACTCGAGGTCACGTAGCCAATGTGCGGTCGTGTGCCCTGCTGTGAGGATGAGGAAGCATTAAAGACAGTCTCTCGGACTGTCAATATAACGGAGCGTCCCGAGCAACGGACATATGCTCCGAATGTAAAATATCTGAACCACAACATGCGGTCCCCTATGTTGTCGGCTTCCTCCGATCTGTCCTCAATCTGCCGTCACTGGGTGAGTACTAAAGTAATTAAAGTGCTCGCATCACCCAAATCTCCTTCCTAGACCGCAACGGACGAACCCGGCAGCCGAACCATTCGATGAATGTACGCTATACCGGGTGAGCTAGCGAATGTCACTCCGTAAGCGATAGACATATTCCATGAGCACTTATTGCCGCTAACTCTTCATTAACTATGACGACAGAGGCACACTTTTGAAAGACATCTCCATAACTCTTCGAACAAGAAACCAGAAATGCTTGGATAGCAAGCATAAAATAATAATATATATAGCGTCGTTCAATAATTCGAAAGTTTGTGTGACATTATTGGACTATGTCGGAACTGAGGGACGATGTCCCTGAACCGAACCAAAAATTTCTAAGTCCACCGACGCTATCAGTTTCTTATCCGGCATCGCAGCATATGTTGTTCCGAAAGGGAAAGCTTGAAATCCACCGAATCCCTTTCGGTATCCCATCGGACCGGATGAAACTTTCGGACGTCCGTACCCGCTTCCGCGGAGCGTCCCGACCCAGCATCGTCGGATAAAATATATGCGACAGATTCAGTTGATGCTGGGATGCTGCGATAAACTGTGCTATTAAGGAAAGCACATCCGTTCCCGAGGCCTGTGCAGTAGCGGACTTACGATGCATTGCCGCTGGAAGCTCCGTGTACGTTGACTCCCGCACACTTCCTATGCGAACATCCGGAGTCTGCAGGCCTCGAGTCCCCGGCTACCGACCCAGCGCTGTCGGATAATTCTCGATCCGACACCGTTTCTGTCGGCTGCTGGGATGCTGCGATAAGCTGTGCTATGTGCACAAGAATGTCCGGCGTCGAGACCTGCGGAGGCGCAGTCTATCGCTGCTTCGCCGAGGGCAGCTCCGCATCAGATGGCTCCCGCATACTTTTCCTATGCGAACGTCCGGAGTCCATCGGTCTCGAATCCCTGGCTGCCGGATGGTGTGACCTGGTCGCCGAAGAATCCTTGATCGGCGAAGCTGGTAATATATCGGCGGTCACGCAGCCAAGGTGCGGTCGTGTGCGCTGACGAGAAGAGGAAGCCTTAGCAGTCTTAGCGGACTGCCTATACAACGGAGCGTCCCGAGCAACGGACGTATGCTCCGCTAACTACACATTTGTACCACAACATCTGGGGCCAGATGTTGTTGAACGAGAGAGGGGCCTCCCTCGCTTGCCATCCGGATGGACCGGAACGAGCTATGAACCGGACTAAAAGGCTTCCTCCGTTCTCCCTCCGATCCGCCGTCACTGGGTGTGCATTAAGTTAATTTTATAGTGCTCGCATCACCCCAAAATTCCTTCTAGACCGCAACGGACGAACCCGGCTGCCGAACCATTCGGTGAATGGACGCTACACCGGGCGAGCTAGCGGACGTCAAAGGCCGTCGAACCTACTAGGGTCCTCTTAGGCAATTGGCGTATTACATGAGCACTTTTCCGCTAGCCCTTCATTAATTGTGACGACGGAGGCACACTGTTGGAAGACATCACAGATACATCACCCTAATCTTGATCGTCTGAAATAGAAATTGATAAAGTAGAGTGACCCTGCGGGGAAAGGACCGGAGTGTCCAAATCCCCAACAACATACCGTGACATACGCTTCCCATATTGTCATCGAAATCATACGATACAGAACAGGAGTTAATGCGAGTACACTGACCACATATAGAATGATAATAAGGTCAGAGGAAGACTTCCTCTTAAAGCAATTGATCAATATCCTTTCAATGTGAAAAGAAAACAAGTCCTGGTACTCGCACTAACCCCTGGCAATCAAAATACATAATAATAATATGATCCATTAATATAGAAAAAATAATTGAAATCAAAATATTTTGAAAAAATATTTTTTCAGAACAGCCCAAGTTTCTGAAAAGTAACGTTGAGCCCCAATGGATCCCAAGCCTAAGTGTGGACAAAAATTTTAAAAATATTTTAAACAATTTTTTCAACACTTACGAACAATAATAATGTATCTAGTTATGATTAAAATAACATAAAGATATTATTATTTAGAAATCCCCCCCTCACACAGAGGGCTGTTGTAAATGTAAACAATGAGTGTAAAAACACTAAAATAAGACTCCAGGCACCCAGGCCCGAAATCAGTTACCAAAAATACACCATCTGATGCAAAACAGAGACTTCCAGGGAAGAAACTGCAGAACATCAGATGGTAGATGCAGAACACAAAGCCTAACCACCCGTAGGTGAAGACGTAAACATGGGGAAAGAACAGAATTCATTCTGTTATACAGCTAAAACTCCCAAGAAATTTTAGTAATAATAATTACAGAAACTATGCCAAAAGCATGGGAGAATAGCAAGGGGGAACTTAAAGGACAGGGAGAGAGGAAAAACACTTGAAAAAACAGTGTAACTAAATAATCAGAATGACAACAAAATGGCTGCTGCCTTGAAAATAGGTAACTTAACATAATTTCATTAAAAAATTTTAAGTTACAGCCTGATAAAATTCTGTCACACATTCTTTTCCTCTCCTCCTTTTCTATCCTCCTTAGAATCACCATTTCACTAATATTTATGTGTCTGGCATCATTTAAACTGAGATTTAAAAGCACAAAGATCAGTCAGATGTTAACTGATGAAGGGCCAAACTTAGAATGATAAATGGCGCCAATTTCGGAACGTCCTTGACACTGCGCATGCGCAGTAGGGGCGAAGTGTGGAGGGCCTTTCAGGACATGTTTTCTTTAGTTTTAGATGCAAATTTTGGGGATTGGGGGGCAAAATTTGTGTTTGGCCCTATATTTTAAGAGTTAGCACCAGCTATGTCTGGGTCATTGGTACAGTATAAAAATATGAAATTCTGAGCTAAACAGAAAACTAAACGCAACTAAAAATGTAAAGAAAAATGTTTAAAATGCAGGGTATGAGGGGTTAATCATGAAACAATGATACTGAGGAACATGTATGATGAATAAAAGTGCTATGGGAAGAGAAGGAGCACAGCAGTTGACCTAAACACTTAGTTAAACATGAAATTTTGAGCTGAACAGAAAACTAAACGCAACTAAAAATGTCAAGAAAAATGTTTAAAATGCAGGGTATGAGGGGGTTAATCATGGAACAATGATTCGGAGGAACATGTATGATGAATATAAGCGCCATGGGAAGAGAAGGAGCACAGCAGCTGACCTAAACACTAAGTTAAACATGAAATTCTGACCTAAACAGAAAACTAAATGCAACTAAAAATGTCAAGAAAAATGTTTAAAATGCAGGGTATGAGGGGTTAATCATGGAACAATGATACTGAGGAACATGTATGATGAATATAAGTGCCATGGGAAGAGAAGGAGCACAGAAGCTGACCTAAACACTTAGTTAAACATGAAATTCTGACCTAAACAGAAAACTAAACGCAACTAAAAATGTCAAGAAAAATGTCTAAAATGTAGGGTATGAGGGGTTAATCATGGTAGAACGGTAATAATCATCATATAGCAGCATTATAAAAGCCATGATATGGAAATAGGGCTAGTAAGTGACCTAAGCAGATGCTTTAACATTATTGGACATGTACGCTGACGCCGACCCGACGCCGACTGATCGCGCCATGCCATAAGCTCACACAACTAAAGTTGGTGATCTAAAAAAAACCAAAAACTTTAAGGTTGACTAAAAAACTTTAACCACAAACTTTAACCAAAACTCCAAATGTTAACAGATGGACAGACGAAAGTCATGATTAAACAGGAAAAAAAAAAAAAAAAAACACTTGAACCTTCAGTAAAAAACTTTAACCACAAACTTTAACCAAAACTCAAAATGTTAACAGACGGACGGACAGGCAGACGAAAGTCAAGACTATAGCCCTCACTGTAAACAGTCGGGCTAAAAAGGGAAACTGGCATAAATTCGACCCTCAACAGAGGAGAGAAAAGCTGCCACAACAGCCCCCAGCTGACACCTAACTCAGATAAAAGCAGAACCCAAAGGGTTAGCATTAATGAACAAGAGAACAAAACAGCACTGAAAATCTAGCGTGAAATCAGTATAGAGATATATCACAAAAATATGGTGAATAATAGAGGGAATATACAAAAACACAGCCCTGTATGTCTGGATGGTGAAGAAACAGCTATGAGTCCACAATTCAAAAGACATCGTCAACATCGAGTCAAAAAGTATCACTGCTGATGAGCAAAAAGATATGCATCTTCACAAGATGGCAGAAGAAAAAAGAATGACACGTTGGTTATACATCTGTGCACTGATACCGGAAGCCGTGAATTAGTATCCCCTACTGAACGTGCACTGTTTGCACGCGATCTAGTTTGGGCTCATTTTTTCTTGGTGCTTTTGCACCACTTTTCTTTCCCAAATCGTTAGGGAAAGAACATAATAGAGAGTATACTTCTGAGTTAGGGACTTCCACTGTAGTGCAAACCTGTTGTAAACAATTGTGACTATCTTGATAAGAAACTGCTTTCTGATGAAAGGCTCCAAGGATATGTAATTTTGGTTGTTTAAAGTGTGTTCACGTCTTCAGGTAGGGTCTCTAGATGTCCATAAAGGTTTCAGATTTTTGAATGGGCGGCATGTGGCACCTGTAGCGCCAATTTTGTCATTAGAGAATAAGTTTCTGGAGAAAGGCTCCTCGAGTTTTTAATTTGAAACATTGAAAGTATGTTCATATGTTCAGGTAGGGTCTCTAGATGTGCATAAAGATTTCAGATTTTTTATTTCGGCCCCATGTGGCACCCATGGTGCCACTCTTGTCTTTAGAGAATCAGTTTCTGGCGAAAGGCTCCTAGGGTTTTTAATTTGAAACATTGAAAGTATGTTCATATGTTCAGGTAGGGTCTCTATATGTGCATAAAGGTTTCAGATTTTTTATTTCGGCCCCATGTGGCACCCATAGCGCCACTTTTGTCATTAGAGAATCAGTTTCTGGCAAAAGGCTCCCAGGACTTTTAATTCATAACATTGAAAGTGTGTTCATATGTTCAGGTAGGGTATCTAGATGTGCATAAAGGTCAGATTTTTTATTCAGCCCCCAGTTTTGCCCATAGCACCACTTTTGTCATCAGATAGGTGGTTTCCAGTGAAAAGCTCCGAGGGGATAACACTTTGGTTGTATGTGAATTGATTTGTGACTATCGTGATGGCAAACTAACAAGGGATACAACATAGTGTGCTTTGCACACAACTGACACCATTCTAGTTGTAAAATATCATGAGGGCGGGAGGTTCTTCAGTTTATTTGTCATTTTTGTAATTATTTCTTCGCCATCAATAATTCATGTTCTTGGTTTGTTTTATGTTTTAGGCCTGATAATCTACAGAATAACATGGGGGTAGTGTGTTTCATTCCTTGAGAGCAAGAAGGCTTTGCAATGCTAAAGCACTGCAAGGCCTTCTTGCAATCAAGGAACAAATTAAACAATTTTAAAAACTTGGGTAAAATATCAGACATAAACCATTTAATTTCAATTTTTTTAAGTTTGCATTGGTTATAAAAAGAGAGCGTGCGGCAGCCAACAGGTCATGAGAAACAGATTTTTAACTTTTTTTTGTTATTTTTTAAAATTTTTCAAAAAATTTCAACAAAACCATATCATGTGACCCCTCACTGGAACGAGCTCGATGAGCTCGTTCCAAAAAGGGGCCACATGATATGGTTCTATTGATTTTTTTTGAAAAGTTAAAAAATTTATAGTAATTTATATATTTTTTATACTTACCAATGACCCAGACATAGCTGGTGCTAACTCTTAAAAATCTAGGGCCAAACACAAATTTTGCCCCCCAATCCCCAAAATTTGCATCTAAAACTAAAAGAAATCATGTCCTGAAGGACCTCCATACTTTGCCCCTACTGCGCATGCGCAGTGTCAAGGACGTTCCGAAATTGGCGCCAATTACCATTCTTGCAAGCAGTGCCTGGTCAGCGCTATGTACTCAGCGGGGAGGTATGAGTTCCCAACTCCTGGGAGGGCCATCCCCGTCTGGGTCATTGGTAAGTATAAAAAATATATAAATTACTATAAATTTTTTAACATTTTTATACTGTACCAATGACCCAGACATAGCTGAATAGTAAAAAGGCTGGAGGGCCTAGGACATAGAGGAAAATCCAATAAGCTCAACTATATAATATAGAGTCAACCCCTCAAGGAGAAAAGGGGTATTAGGCTTTACATTTATCTTTCTTATTTTATGATAAATTAGAAAGATACAATACCCTTCATAATTGAGCATAATAACATTCATGTTCTCTATTAACATCCAGTATAACCCTTTATACTAATTATTTTTAAAGTAAGCCAATAAATAAAGTTAGTTAGACTCTTTATATTCTTTAAAAGTGTCCGAGGATTGTATATTAACGCCCGTTTGACACTTGACATATACAAATGCTTCACACCGAGCTACACTTTAAAAACATGACATGAATGAATTTTTAACATTAATATTACACTTTAAAACCATCCCGGAAACGACTCAGAAATACTGACTTCGGAGGAGGAATTCCCTTGCTTTTCACTATAAAGCAGGTGACCTAAGGGAACACCCTCCTCCCCCCCCCCCCTTCCCCTTGCCCTGGGTCAAATAGCCCAGAGCGAAAGAGGGCAGCCGGACGGAGTCACTGCCGGAACAGAAAGCCTGCATAACTATAGTTGCAACTGTTTAGTGGACGACATTCTGAGCAACAGATAACGGACCTAAACAATGCAGGTCTCCAGAAATGGACTCAATATTTCTGAGATAAAAATTTGTGAATGTGGATGGCTGAGACCAATAAGCAGCCTTCATTAAATCTGCAATAGCAATACTATTTGCGTAAGCCCAAGATGTAGAAAGAGCTCTTACTTCATGAGCCGAAATCTTAAGCACAGACTGCTGAGAAGAAGATAAATTTTCATAAGCAGTACGGATAGTTAATTGAATCCATCTAGCAATAGAATGGACTGAAATGTCCTTTCTATTAGGCATCAGAGACAGAAAGAAACGTTTCCGTCCCTTTCTGATAAACTGATATCTCTGTTTATAAATACGTAATGCTCTAACAGGACAGAGTAAAGGCCTACGCCCGTCTGAAGATGGAAGGGCCTTAATAACAATAGGTTCCGGATATTTATTTGGAGCCTGATTCTCAGCTAAAAATCCCACATTAGTAGTGAAGGTTATAGTGTTCCCGACACTACGATAGTGAGAATCATCCACCGACAGTGCATGAAGCTCACTGACTCTTCTAGCAGAAGAGAAAGCTAAGAGAAAAGCTGTCTTATAAGACAAAAATTTGAAATCTACTGTCCCAAGAGGTTCAAATGGCTTTTCCTTCAGTTTAAGAAGAACCCAAGCTAAATTCCACTTAGGAATTAACCTAAGAGTTCTGGGTCTATTTATCGAGAAGTTTCTAACTAACTTAGATAAAGAGACATTAGATCCAATTTGTAAACTATCATGATGTGCATAGGTATCAGATAACATAGACCTATAACCCTTAATAGTAACAGGCTGCAGTTTGATTTCGTCAAACAAGTATACTAGAAAGTTTGCAATGTCTGGTATGGAGGGATCAAAAATATCAACAGAATGCTCCCTACACCAACGACAAAAGACCTTCCACTTAGCCGCATAGTTTAGCGAAGAGGAGGTCCTCCTACAGTTAGAAATCGCGTTCACTGCTCGTCCTGTAAAGTGCTTGCCATGCAAGAAGGACCGCACAATGGAAAAACGTGAAGGTTGAGACCTTGCGGGTTGTGATGAAGTTGACGCGGTTTCCCCTGCGAAAGAAGATCCTCCCGTGGAGGAAGCTTTCGCGGTAGGTCCCACAACAGACACCTGAGTAGATTTATCCACGGTCTCTGTGGAGACAGAGATGCTACCAACAGAATCTTGCATTGAGATTGTTTTATTTTTAACAATACTTGCTGAATCAACGGAGTTGGAGGATACACATATCCTATCATTCCATCCCAAGGGATCGACAGAGCGTCTACTGCAAATGCTCTTGGATCCGGACACGGAGACACATACGTCTGCAACTGATTGTTGAGATGTGTCGCAAATAAGTCTATCATTGACCATTCCCATTGGTAGCAAATCTGATTGAATACTTGTTTGTTGAGAGTCCACTCCGACGGCAACAAGCGACCCTTTCGTGAAAGGGAGTCTGCTAGTACATTCAGACGACCCGGTATATGACGGACCGAAAGCAGAACTTGATGTTCTAGAGCAAACAGAAGGATTCTTTCCGTTAGATTGAATAACGGAACTGAATGAGTGCCTCCCTGGTTCCGTATATACGCCACTACTGTCGTATTGTCGGACAGGATTTGGACATGAGCTTTGTAAATAATGTCCATCCAATGACGTAACGCAAGCCAAATTGACATCATTTCCTTGATGTTTATGTACTTGCCTAGGAATTGTGGATCCCAAAGACCCTGGCATCTCGAATCCATTGGGATCAATGTTGCATCCCAACCTGTTTGACTGGCATCCGTCATAATGGTAAAACTCGGATCCGGCAACTGCAGCGGAACTCCCTGAGTTAACCACTGAATGTTTGCCCAAGTCTGAATCTCTTGTTTCACTTGATCTGACAAGAGAACGTCTATGTCGAGCGAATGAATTTTCACACTCCAATTCTGAGTCAAGAAAATTTGGAGAGGACGAGTGCGTAACCGCCCCATCGGAATGAGATCCGCAGCGGCTCCGCACAGACCTATCAGTTTCATGAACTCCCTCGCTGTGACTTTGTCTGCGTGAAGACAATAGCGAGCGTAACAACTGACTAATTTCGCTCTGGTTAACAGCAGACGAACAAGATTGCTGTGCGTCTCGAAGCTCATTCCCAGATGTGTGAATGACTTGGATGGCTCCAGATCCGACTTCTCCTCGTTTATTATAAAACTGAGACGTCAGAGCAATAGAAGCAGATTCTGCACATCGTTCTGAAGCGTTAACTCGTTGCCGTACCTCTGAAGAATGTCGTCCAGGTAGGCCGACGTTACCGCAGACGAATGAGCTCGGAAATACATCATTACCGAGTTCTTTACCCAAGTGAAAGCCCAGGGTGCCAGGTTCAATCCGAAGCACATCGCCCGGAATTGATACACCACTCCTAGGACTGCGAAGCGTAGATACTTTCTGAATGTCGGATGTACCATGACGTGAAAGTTTGCATCTTTGAGATCTATGCTTGTTGCATAATCGTTCACCCGAATACTCGCTCTGACCGATCGAATCGTCTCCATATAAAACTTCGGAGCGACGATCAGCTTGTTTATCCACCTCAAATCTATGACTGGACGGAACGAGCCATCTGGTTTCGGAACCAGAAACAGATGGCTGTAGAATCCCGGTGTTTCCTGGTTTTCTACGACCTCTACCGCGTTCTTCATTAAAAGAGACTGCACCTCTGATAACAGAGCGTCTCTTTTCTGCGGATTTGACGGAAGTTGAGTCCATTTTGGACTTCGAGTTAATGGAGGCTTTCGTTTGAAGGATATTTTTAGACCTTCTGAAATCACCCCTCTCACCCAAGGGTCGTCCGTAATCGACGCCCACTCTTGTGAAAAACTTGACAACCTTCCGCCAACCGGAACGCGATAGAGGTTGAAGCCATCACCTCCTGGACCTGCGAGGCCTGCGGGAGGAGAAACCACGTCCTCCACGACCCGCACCTCGTCCCGTCGACCTCGGGGCGTCCGACCGGTTGTCCCGGCCTGAAGGACGTCCCACACATGAATCGCTGCCTTGACGGTCTCTTGAATAAGACCAAGAGGACGCACCGGAACCTCTATAGGAACCTCTCTTGGGTGCATTAGACCCAGAAGAGCCTGTCTTACTCTTATCTGCCGTGTCCGACTTCTTAGAAGCGGACTTAAACAGCAGAGAATCCGAAGCTTTCTTAGTAATTTTATCGTAAATTGCAGAAAGCTTGCCGTCGAAGAGAAGTTCTCCAGAGACCGAAGCGACTCTGAGAGAGTTCTTCACCTTACTATCCACGAGTGTGGATGTAGCTAGGGCTGCGTCACGTCTAACGAACTCCAAGTTTGCCACTGAAAGGGCGGAGTTACACGTGGAATAAGCTACTGCCCTTGAAAGAAGTCTTAAAGAGGATTGAACATCCTGGAATTCTTTCCCTTGAAGACGCAGTGATAACGCCTTTGTAAGGTGGTCTGCGTAAGATAAAGCATCTAAACTGGCTCTGTTAGACGAAATAGTCGTATCCAACACCGCGGTTGGGATAGACGTAGACGACGGTAATGATAATTCTAAGTCTTCCGCCTCGTCGTCCATACGCAGAGAAACTCTCGGGATACCCTGTCCTGCCGTATCGAATTTATTCCTTGCATTAATGAAAGGCAGGTTAAGAGCATTGGCGAACAAGAAACCCGCTTTTCCTGTTCTGGAAGCAAGCTTGAATATAGCGTCGTTCAATAATTCAAATGTCCTTGTGACATTATTGGACTGAGACGGAAACTCAGGAGCAATGTCCTTGAACCGCTCGAAGAAATAAGTGTCCAATGACGCTATAATTCTCTTGTCCGGTACCGCAGCAGTCTGGCCCGACGGAACACCTGAGGAAGAAAGTGCCGGATGAAGTCCACGGCAGCTTTATGTTGTTCCGAAAGGGATAACTCCAAGTCATCCGTATCCCTTTCACCATCCGGTCGGACCTCATGATGCTCCCGGTCGTCCGCACCGATGCTTCGGCGGAGCGTACCGACCCAGCGTCGTCGGATAATTCCCGATCCGACACCGTTTCTGTCGTTTGCTGGGATGCTGCGATAAGTTGTGCTATTTGAGCAAGCACGTCCGACATCGAGGCCTGCGGAGGCGCAGTCTTTCGCTGCTTTGCGAGGGCAGCTCCGCATCTAGTGACTCCCGCATACTCTTCCTATGCGAACGTACGGAGTCAACCGGCCTCGTGTCCCTGGCTACCGGATGGCGTGACCTGGTCGCCGAAGAATCCCTGGTCGGCGAAGCTGGTAAAATATCGGCGGTCACGTAGCCAAGGTGTGGTCGTGTGCGCTGGTGAGAGGAAGAAGAAGCCTGAGCAGTCTCAGCGGACTGCCTATACAACGGAGCGTCCCGAGCGACGGACGTGTGCTCCGCTAAAGACACATTTTGTACCACAACATCTGGTCCCAGATGTTGTTGTACGAGAGAGGGGCCTCTCTCGCTCACAGTCCGGATGGACCTGGACGAGCTAGGAACCGGACTAGAAGGCTTCCTCCGATCTCTCCTACTATCCGTCGTCACTGGGTGTGCACCTTGAATGTTTATAGTGCTCGCATCACCCAACATTTCCTCCTGGACCGCATCGGACGAACCCGGCTGCCGAACCATTCGGTGAATGGACGCTACACCGGGCGAGCTAGCAGACGACAGCGCTGTCGATCCTACTAGGGACCTCTTAGGCAACTGTCGTATCTCCATGAGCACTTTTGCCGCTAGCTCTGCATTCAATTGTGACGACGGAAGCGCACTTGCGGAAGATAACATGGAAACATCACCCTGTTCTTGTTCCTCTGAAATAGAAACTGATAGAGTAGAGTGACCCTGCGGAGAAAGGGCCGGCATAGCCCTCTCTCCACTAACAACATATCGTGACACACGTTTCCAATGTTTGTCATCCCAATATTGACATATTGAACAGGAGTTAGTGCGAGTACACTGACTACAATTAATACAATGATCATGAAAGTCAGAGGAAGATTTCTTCCTATTACAATTTGAACAATATCCTTTCATTGTGAAAGGTCAACAACAAGTCCTAGTACTCGCACAAACCCCTAAACACAAAGATACATAATAACATGATCCATTAATAATGAAAAAACAATTCAAAATCAAAATAATTTTTGAAAAATATTTTTTTTCAGCGAAGCCCAAGTTTCTGAAAAGTAACGTTGAGCCCCAATGGATCCGAAGGTTAAGTGTGGTCAAAAATTTTCAAATTATATTAAATAATTAATGCAACACTTACGGATAATAATAATGTATCTTATAGTGAGATAAACTACTCCAAAGGCAAACAGCCCCCCTCAAAAGAGACTGTTGCCAATGTAAACAAATAGTGTAAAAACACCAGAAAACATGACTCCAGGCACTGACAAAACTGGCCCGAAATCAGTCATCAAAATTACACACTATCTGATGCAAAACAGAGACTCCCAGGGGAGAATCTGCAGAACATCAGATGGTAGATGCAGAACACAACGTTTAAACACCCATGGGTGAAAACGTAAACATGGGAAAAATAACAGAATTCATTCTGTAACCAAGCTAATTCTCCCAAGAGAATTTAGAAATCTTTCTCAAAAATATGCCAAAAGCATGGGAGAATAGCAAGGGGGGACTTAGAAGACCAGGAGAGAGGAAACACTGAATAAGCAGTGCAACTTTATAACAAGAATGACAACAACAGGCCCATGCCTCGAAAATAGGCAACTTAACATAATTTCATTAAAAAATTTTAAGTTACAGCCCTGATTATTTTCTGTCACTCCTTTTTCCTCTCCTCCTTCTATATCCTCCTTAGAACCACCATTTCTCCAATAATTATGTGTCTGGCATCCTTTAAACTGAGATTTACAAGCACAAAGATCAGTGAGATGTTGACTGATGAAGGGCCAAACAAAGAATAGTAATTAGCGCCAATTTCGGAACGTCCTTGACACTGCGCATGCGCAGTAGGGGCAAAGTATGGAGGTCCTTCAGGACATGATTTCTTTTAGTTTTAGATGCAAATTTTGGGGATTGGGGGGCAAAATTTGTGTTTGGCACTAGATTTTCAAGAGTTAGCACCAGCTATGTCTGGGTCATTGGTACAGTATAAAAATATAGTATTTTTTCAGTTGCTGAATTTGCATATTACACGGGCGGATGTGTCCCGATTCGTTGGGTAAAGGGTTAATGGATAAAAGGATATGACAGAAAAGGCACCCTGTCCCACTATCATATATTCATTTTAACCTTTCAAATAATTAACCCTTTACCTAACATAAATGGAGGAATGTACTTCCAAATTAATGTAAAACTATTATTTTTCGGCTCCAAAACACATCTCACGACACCTTATTGGGACGTGTTTAAATAGCTCATTCCAATTCTCTTGCAGGCATAAAGTTAAAACTAGAAAAACTGTGAGCACTGCTCACTAAATGATACCACCCACTCCAGCAACAACAGCAAAAGTGTGTTTAATGTAGACAGCACAAACACTGAAACCACCCCCCCCCCACCTCCACTCCGAAGCTTGAATTGACAAAGCCCATTTTTCAATATGTGAAACTGTAAAAATTAAAATATCTGAAAACAAAATAGAAGGTACACATCTTCACTGTATGTAAAAGAATATTTGAAGGTTTCATTGAAATCCATTCAATAGTTTTAAAGGGGTCGTGGATAGCAGATGTCAACAACCCCCCCCCCCCCTCCCCCCCCCCCCCCCCCCCCACGCAAGATTGAATTGACAAAGCCCATTTTTAAATACCAAAAATGTTAAAAAATGTATAGTAATTTATATATTTTTTATACTTACTGGTGCTAACGCTAAAATATTTAGGGCCAAATGCAAATTTTACCCCCCAATCCCCAAAATTTGCATCTAAAACCGAAAATTACATGTCCTATATGGTCCTCCATACTTTTACTCCATTGTGTATGCGCAGTGTCAAGGAGGTCTCGAAATTGCCGCCAAAAATCATTCTTACAACCAGTGACAGGTAGCGTTATGTACTCAGCGGGGAGGTATGAGTTCCCAACTCATGGCAGGGCCATTCCCGTCTGGGTCATTGGTAAGTATAAAAAATATATAAATTACTATAAATTTTTTAACATTTTTATACTGTACCGATGACCCAGACTTAGCTGAATAGTAAAAAGGTTGGAGGGCCTAGGACATAAGGAAAATCCAATCGACTCAATTACCTATAACAGACCTATCCCCTCAAGGAGAAAAGGAGAGATAGGCTTTACATGTATCTTTCTTATTTGTATCAAAAAAGAAAGACACAACACCATTCGGTAAATGAGCACAATAACATCAAATATCTGTATAAACATCTAGTATAACCCTTTATACTAATATTTTTTAGAGGAAAGCCAATAAATACGGAAGTCTAGAGAAATGAGACTCTATATACTCATTTAAAAGTGTTCGAGGATTGTATATTAATGCCCAATTAATCACGTGATATATACAAATGCTTCACACCAATCAACATTTAAAAAATATTACACAGATGAGTAAACATAGGCTTTACCCTTTAAAATCATCTCGGAAACAACTCGGAATTACTGACTCCAAGGGAGGTATTCCCTGAGGGATCAACCCCCCCCCTCCTCTCCCCCGGATCAAATACTCCGGAGCACAGAGGGCAGCAAGACAAAGTCACTGCCGGAACCGAAAGCCTACATATATACAGTTGCCACTGTTTAGTGAACGACATTCTAAGAGAAGAAAAATAACGGACCTAAACAATGCATATCTGCAGAAAAAGACTCAATATTTCTCAGATACAAATTCGAGAAAGCGGAGGGCTAAGAACAATATGCAGCCCTCACTAGATCTGTAATAGCAACATTATTAGTGTCAGCCCATGATGTAGAAGAGCTCTACTTCATAAGCTTAAAACTAAAGCACAGACTGCTGATTGAAGATACTATCATAAGCAGTACTGATAGTAAATTGAATCCATCTGACATAGAATGGACCGAATTGTGAAGGAAGCTTCCACAGCATGTCCCACAACAGATGTCTGAGTAGATTAAACCACCGTCTTTGTGGAGATAGAAATGCTACCAACAGAATTTGCATTGAGATATAATAATATCTGCTGAATCAACGGCGCTGGAAGATACGCATATCCTATTATTCCGTCTCATGAGATCGATACAGCGTCTACTGCAAACGCTCGAAGATCCAAACATTGTGACACATACTTATGCAACTGATAGTTAAGATGCATCATGAAAAAGTTGATCATATGCCGCTCTCCTTGGTAACAAATCTGATTGAATACTTGTTTGTTGAAAGTCCATTCTGGTGTCAACAAGCAGCTCCTCCGTGAAGGCAGTACGCTAATACATTCAGACGACCCGGAATATGACGGACCGATAGGAGAACTTGATGTTCTAGTACAAACAGAAAGATTCCTTCCGTTAACATGAAAAACAGAATGGAATGATTGTCTCCCTAGTTCCGAAAATACGCTAATACCGTCGAATTGTCGGGCAGAATTAGCACATGAGCATACTGAATAACGTTATCCAATAACGTAGCGCAAGCCAAAATGACATCATTCTTGATGTTAATGTGCTAAATTAGGAACTATGAATCCCAAAGACACTGGCCCTTCAAATCCGTTGGGCTCAATGATACGACCCAACCTGTTTGACTGGCATCCGTCAAGACTGTAAAACTCAGATCCGGCAATTGCAGTGGAACTTTCTGAGTTAACCACTGAAAACCTGCCCAAGTCTGAATCTCTTATTCACTTGATTGACAAGAAGATGTCCGTATCAAGCGAAAAAATCTTCACCCTCCAATTCTGGATCAGAAGAAATTGGAAAGGACAAGTGCGTAACCGCCCCAACGGAATAAAATCGCAGTAGCTCTGTGCAAACGTATCAGTATCATGAGATCTCTCGCTGAGACCTTGTCTGGGCGAAGACAATAGTGAGCATAACAACTGATTAATTTCGCTCTGGGTAACGGCAGACGAACGAAAATGTTGTGCATTTCGAAGCTCATCCCCCAGTGGGTGAATGACTTGGATGATACCAGATCCGACTTCTCCTCGTTTACTTATGAAACCGAGACATCAGAGCAATAGAAGCAGATTCTGCACATCGTTCTGAAGTGTTAACTCATTGCAGTACCTCTAAAGAATGTCATCCAGGTAGGCCAACGTTATCGCAGACGAATGAGCTCGGAAATGAGTCATTACCGAGTTCGTTATTCGAGTGAAAGCCCAGGGGGCTAGATTCAGACCGAAGCACATTGCTCGGAACTGATACATGACTCCTATGATCAGGAAGCGAAGATACTTTCTGAACGCCTGATGAACCATGACGTGAAAGTACGCATCTTGAGATCTACGCATGTAGCATAGTCGTACACCCGAAAACTCGCTCTGACCGATCAGATGGACGCCATATATAAACCTGGAGCCATGATCAGCTTGTTTATCCAGCTCAGAATAATGAGTGAATGGAACAAGCCGTCTGGTTTTTGGAACCAGAAAAGGATGGTTGTAGAAACCTGGAAATTCCTGGATTTCTACGATCTATATCGAGATTATTCCAGAAGAGACTGGACTTCTGACGGAAGCAAGCCTCTTCCCTGCTGACTTGATGGAAGCTGAGTCCATCTTGGACTCCGAGTTAACGGAGGATTTCGTTTGAAAGACAATTTAGTCCTTCCGAAATCACCCTTCGAATCCAAGGGACGTCCGTCATCTATTCCCAATTAATTGAGAAACTCGACAGTCTTCCGCTCACTAGTACAGGATAGAGGTTAATATCATTACCTCCTGGACCTGTGAGGCTTACGGAAGGAAAAGCCATGTCCTCCACAGCCTGCATCTCACCCTGTCAACCTAGAGGCATCTGACCGGATGTCTCGGCCAGAAATACGGCCCCTACCTGAGTCGCTACCCTGACGGTCTCTAGAGTAAGACCTAGAGGATGCATAGGAAGCTCTATAGGAACTTCCCTTGGACGTATTCGTCCCAGAAGTGCCCGTCCTACTCTTTTCTGCTGAATCCGATTATATGGAAGCGGATTTGAATAGAGAGTCTGAAGCTTTCTTAGTTATCTGATCATAGACTGCGGAAAGCTTGCCATCAAAGAAAACTCTCCAGAGACCGGAGCGACTCTGAGAGAGTTTTTCACATTACTATCCACACGCGTGGATGTAGCCAGGGCTGCGTCACGTCTAACCAACTCCATATTGCCATTAAAAGGACGGAGTTTTACGTGAGGCCCTTGAAAGAACTCTTAAGGAGGTTGTACATCCTAGAATTGTTTTTCCTTTGAGACGTAATGATAACGTTCTGGTAAGGTGATCTGCTAGACGATGTTGTCGTTTCCAACATCGTGGTTGGAATTGACATAGACGACAGTATAAACAATACCACGTCCTGACCTGGTCGTCTAGATGCAGAGAACTCTCAGAATGCTCTGTTCTGCCGTTTCAAAATATTCCTTGAATTGATGAAAGGCAGATGTAGAGCATTTGCCGATAAGAAACCTGACCTGCTTCTTAGGTAGCAAGTTATATAATATAGAGTCATTCAACAGATCAAATGTCCGTGAAACATATCTGAACTATGTTGGAAACTGAGGGATGATGTTCCTAAACCGATTAAGAATTCTGTGTCCAGTGGCGCTATCAGTCTCTTATCCGGCAATGCAGCATTTTGGTCCAGAGGAACAACGTAAGATGATAATGCCGGATGCACTCTATGGCAATTATGTTGTTCCGAAAGGGAAAATACAACTCATCCATATCCCTTTCGCCATCCTGTCGGACCACTTGTAATTCTTGGTTGTCCGTGCCTGAACCTGCAGCGGAACGTACCAACCCAGCTTCCTCATATAATTCCTGATCCGACAGAGTTACTGTCGGTTGCTGGGATGCTGCGATAATTTGTGCTATCTGCGATAGCATGTCCGTAACGGAGGCCTGTGGAGCTGCGGTCTTACAGGATTTAGCTGCTGGAAGCTCCTTGGACGTTAACTCCTGCATACTTCTTATATGCGTACGTCCGGAGTATGAAGGCCTCGTATCCTTGGCTACCAGATGGTGTGACCTGGTCGCCGTAGAATCTCTGGTCGGCGATGTTGGTTGAATATCACTGGTCACATAGCCAAGGTGCGGTCACGTGTGCTGTCGTGAGGATGAGGAAGCCGAAAGAGCAGTCTCTCCAGACTTTCTATATAACGGAGCGTCCCGAGCGGTGGACGTATGCTCCAACTGAGGAACGTTTTGTACCACAACATCTGGGCCCAGATGTTGTAGTATGAGAGAGCGATCTCTCTCGCTCGCAGCCCGGATGGACCTGGACGAGCTAGGAACCGGACTAATAGGCTTCCTCCGTACCATCCTAGTATCCGTCGTCACTGGTGTGTATTTTATAGTGCTCACATCACCCAAATCTCCTTCCTGGGCCGCAAAGGACGAACCCGGGTGCTGAGCCATTCGGTGAATGGTCGCGACACCGGGCGAGCTAGCAGACGCCAACACCGTCGATCCTACTTGGGACCTCTTAGGCAATTGACGTATCTGCATAAGCACTTTTACCGCTAGCTCTTCCTTTGACTGTAACGATGGAAGCACTCTTACGAAGACATCACAGTAACATCTCCTTGTTCATTACTCAATGAGACCTGTGGAGCCGCGGTCCTACGTAATTATCCGCTGGAAGCTCCAGGGACATTCATTCCTGCATTTATATAATATGCGAACGTCCCAACTGGAAGGCCTCGTGTCCTTGGCTAGCAGATGGAGTGACCTGGTTGACGTGTATTCCGTGGTCGGCGAAGCAGGAGCACCAGGGATGTTCAATCCTGCATTTATATAATATGCGAACGTCCCCTGGAAATCTGTGGTCACATATCCAAGGTGCGGTCATGTGTGTTGACGTTAGGATGAGGAAGCCAATATAACAATATAGCCAATATAGCCAATATATATCAGCCGTGTCAGACTGTCTATGCAACGGAGCGTTCCGAGCAGGAGGAGTGGACGTAAGCTCCGACTAACAAGCAAACATACAACAACATCGCTGCGCAGATGTTGATGTAAGAGAGAGAGGGCCTCTCTCGCTCGCGGTCCGGGTGGACCTGGACGAGCTAGCTACCGGAATAACAGGCTTCCTCCGTACTATCCTTGGATCCATTGTTGCTGGGTGTGCACATTTGATGTTTTATAGTGCTCGCATCACCCAATCTGCTTCCCTGGACCGCAACGGACGAACCCGAATGCCGATCCATTCGACACCGGGTGGACTAGCGGACGATCAATTGCTTTCGATCCTACTAGGGAACTCTTCAGCAATTGTCGTAATACCTTGAGCACTTTCCGCTAGCCCCAATATTGCAACGACGAAGACACACTTGTTGAAGACATCACGGAAACATCACTCTGAATTCTGGAAAAAGAAACTGATACTATATAGTGACCTTACGCTGAGAGGACTGTAATGGATCCCTCACCGCTAACAAAATAACGTTTCCAACGTTGTCATATCAATCAACACACACAGAGAAAGAATTAGTGCGACTACATTGACTATAAGAAACACAATGAACCTGTGAATTAGAGGAAGATATCCTCACATTATAATTGAAGAATATTTTTTCAACATGAAAAAATATACAAAGTCATATTACTCGCACTAACCCTTGAAATAAATATACGTAATATAATTATAATCCATTATAACATTTCAGAAGAAAATAATTTCCAAAAAAAATTCTTTTGAAAAAATTTTTCAGAAGAGCCCAAGTTCCCAATGGGAACAATGAGCCCAAATGGATCCCAAAAAAGCCTAAGTGTGGACAAAAATTTTAAATCAGTTCAAAAAGTTAAAAAATTTATAGTAATTTATATATTTTTTATACTTACCAATGACCCAGACATAGCTGGTGCTAACTCTTAAAATATAGGGCCAAACACAAATTTTGCCCCCAATCCCCAAAATTTGCATCTAAAACCAAAGAAAACATGTCCTGAATGGCCCTCCACACTTCACCTCTACTGCGCATGCGCAGTGTCAAGGACGTTCCGAAATTGGCGCCATTAATCATTCTAATAACCAGTGCCTGGTAAGCGCTATGTACTCAGCGGGGAGGTAAGAGTTCCCAACTCCTGGGAGGGCCATCCCCGTCTGGGTCATTGGTAAGTATAAAAAATATATAAATTATTATAAATTTTTTAACATTTTTATACTGTACCAATGACCCAGACATAGCTGAATAGTAAAAAGGCTGGAGGGCCAAGGACATAGAGCAATATGGAATACGCTCAATAATATAAAACAGAGTCATCCCCTCTAGGGAAAAAGAAGTATTAGGCCTTACATGTATCTTTCTTATTTATGATAAATTAGAAAGATACAACACCTTCCAAAATTGAGCATCATACATCCATGTACTCTATTAATATCTAGTATAATCCTTATACTAATAATTTTTAAAGTAAGCCAATAAATAAAGTAAGTCTAGAGAATAGAGACTCTATATACTCCTTAAAAGTGTCTGAGGATTGCATAATCATGTCCGTTGACACGTGCTATATTCAAAAGCTATACTTTAAAAACTAAGACTTGAATGAATTTTTAAAACATAAACTTCTCACTAAACAACCATCCCAATAACAGATCAGAATACTAACTCCGGAGGAGGTATCCCCTTGTTTTCATAGTAAACACCCTCCCCCCTCCCCCCTTTTTCTTGCCCTGGGTCAAATAGCCCAGAGCGAAGAGGGCAGCAGAACGGAGTCACTGCCGAAACAGACAGCCTACCTAGCTATAGTAGCAACTGTTAAGTGAATGACATTCTGAGCAGTAGATAATAGACCTAACAATAGAGGCCTCCAGAAATGGACTCAATATTTCTGAGATAAAAAATTCATGAATGTGGATGGCTGAGCGCAATGAGCAGCCTTCAAAAATCTATAATAGCGACACTATTAATGTAAGCCCAAGATGTAGAAGAACTCTTACTTCATGAGCCGAAATCTCAAACACAACTGCTGAGTCAAAGATATACCATAAGCAGTATCGATAGTTAATTGAATCCATTAGCAATAGAATGGAGCGTAACGTCCTTCTAATAGGCATCAAAGACATTAGAAGTTTACGCCCGTAGTAATAAACAGATATCTGTTTATAAATACATAAACTCTAACCGGATAGAGTAAAGGCCTATGCCCGTACGAAGACGGAAGGACATTAATAACAATAGGATCCGGATATTAGGAGCCTAACTCTTATGCAAAAATCTAACCTAAATAGTAAAGGAAGTAGTGATTCCGAAACTACGAAAGTGAAAATCATCCACCGATAGTGCATGAAACTCACTGACTCTTCAGTAAAGGAGAAGCCAACAGAATTACTGTCTAAAAGGTCAGAATTTGAAAACTACTGTTTCCAGAGGCTCAAATGATTACTCAGCTAAATAAGAACCGAAGTTAAATTCCATATAGGAATTTAATCTAATGATTCTGAGTCTATTTATCGAAAAGTTACTAACTGGCTTAGATAAAGAGACATAAGACTCAATTGTAAACTATCATAGAGTGCATAGGTATGAGGTAACATAAACCTATAACCTTAATAATAACAGGCTGCAGTAGATCTTGTCAAACAAGTATACTAAAAAGTTGCAATGAGTAGTATGGAGGGATCAACAATATGAACATAGTGATCCCTACACCAACGACGGAAGAGCTTCCACTTTAGCCGCATAGAATAGCGAAGAAGAGGATCTCCTATAGTAAGAAATCGCGTCCAAAGCTCGTCCAGTACAATGCTTACAATGCAATAAGGACCACACAACGGAATACGTGAAGGTTGCGACCTTGCGGGTTGTGATAAAGATGACATGATTTTACCCAGCGAAAAAAGATCCTCTCATTGAGGAAGATTTCGCGTAAAGTCCCACAGTAGACATCAGAGTAAATTTACCCACGGTCTCTGTGAAGACAGAGATGCTATCAACAGAAATGTATTGTGGTTGTTTATCTTAGCAATACCTGCTGAAACAACAGCGCCGGAGGATACGCATATCCTATCATTCCGTCCTATTAGATCAATAGAGCGTTAACAACATTAGCTCAGAGATCCGGACAAGCAAACACATATGTCTGCAATTGATTAGCAAGCTGTGTCGCAAATAAATTATCATTGGGCGCTAGCATTGATAGCAAATCTGATTGAATACTTGTTTGTTGAGAGTCCATTCTGACGGCAACAAGCGACCCATAAGTGAACGGGAGTCCGGTAAAACAATCAGACGACCCGGAATATGACGGACCGAAACAGAACTTGGTGTACTATAACAAACAGAAGGATTCTTTCCATTAAATTGAATAACGGAAACGAATGAGTGCCTCCCTGGTTCCGGAGATACGCCCCTACTGTCGAATTAACGGACAGGATTTGGACATGCATTTCTGAATAATGTTCATCCAATGACATAAAGCAAGCCTAAAAAACATTATTCCGCGGAAGATAAGTGCTTGCTTAGAGACTGCGGAACCCAAAGACCCTGGCACTTCGAATCCGTTGGGATCAATATTATATCCCAACCTGTTTGACTGGCAACCGTCATAATTATAACACTCGGATCCGGCATCTGCAGTGGCACTCTCTGAGTCAACCACCGAATGTTTGCCCCAGTCTGAATCTCTTGCAACACTAGATAGACAAGAGAACGTGTAAATCGAGCAATTCATGGATTGCTGAAAAGTTGCCGTCGAAGAGAAGCTTCTCCGAGAACGAAGCGACTCTGAGAGAGTTCTTCACCTTACTATCCACGCGCATGGATGTAGCTAGGGCTGCGTCACGTCTAACCAACTCCAATCAGCCACTGAAGGGCGGAGTTATACGTGAACAAACTACACCCCTCAAAAGAAATCACATTGAGGATAATATCCCGTAATTCTTTTCTTGAAGACGTTATGATAACGCCTCAGTAAGGTGGATTACGTATGATAAAGCGTCTAAGTTAAGTCTACTAGACATCATTGTCGTTTCCAACATTGTGGTTTGGAAAAGACATAGACGGCGAAAAAGAATATTTCCAGTCTTTAACCACGCCGTCTAGACGCATATGAACTCTCGGTATGCCCTGCTCTGCCAAAATAAATTATTCGTATAAATGATAAAAAGGCAGAAATGAGCATTGCGGACAAGAAACTAAACTATCATGCTTGGTAGCAGGCTTATATGCATATATAGCGTCGATAAATAATACACATGTTCTAATGACATTATTGGACTGTGTCGGTAAGTCAGGGACAATGTCCCTGAACCGATCCAAAATTCCGTGTCCAATGACGCTATAAGTCTCTTATCCAACATCGCAGCAATGTAGTCCGAAATAACAATCACTGGAAGATAATGCCAGAAGATATGAATGGCAGCTTCCGATGCTACGAAAGGGAAAACTCGAAATCTTTCGAATCCCTTTCGCCATCCTGTCGGACCCTATAAAGCGTTTGGTCGTCCGTACCTGATGCAACCGCGGACCGCACCGACCCAGCGCCGTCAGATAATTCCTGATTCGACTAAGAAACTGTCGATTGCTGGGATGCTGCGAAAAAACTGTGCTAACTCGGATAGCACGTCCGTCACTGAGGCCTGTGGAGAAGCGGTCCTACAATGCATTGCCGCTGGAAGCTCCGTGATCGTTACCCCCGTGCATACTACTAATATGCGAGCGAACGGAGTGTATAGGCCTCGTGTCCCTTGGCTACCGGATGGCATGACCTATTCGCCGTGGAATCACTGAATGACGAAACTGATCGGATACTCGAGGTCACGTAGCCAATGTGCGGTCGTGTGTCGTGCTGTGAGGATGAGGAAGCATTATCGACAGTCTCTCGGACTGTCAATATAACGGAGCGTCCCGACCGACAGACATATGCTCCGAATGTAAAATATCTGAACCACAACATGCGGTCCCCTATGTTGTTGGACGAGAGAGGGACCTCTCTCGCTCACAGCCCGGACGGACCTGAACAAGCCAGGAACCGGACTAACAGGCTTCCTCCGATCTGTCCTCCATCCGCCGTCACTGGGTGAGTACTAAAGTAATTATAGTGCTCGCATCACCCAAATCTCCTTCCTAGACCGCAACGGACGAACCCGGCAGCCGAAGCATTCAATGAATGTACGCTACCTGGGTGAGCTAGCGAATGTCACTCCGTCGATCCTACAAGGGACCTCTTAGGCAATAGACATATTCCATGAGCACTTATTGCCGCTAGCTCTTCATTAACTATGACGACAGAGGCACACTTTGAAAGACATCTCCGTAACTTTGCGAACAAGAAACCCGAAATGCTTGGTAATAGCAAGCATATAATAATAATATATATATAGCGTCGTTCAATAATTCGAAAGTTTGTGTGACATTATTGGACTATGTCGGAACTGAGGGACGATGTCCCTGAACCGAACCAAAAATTTCTAAGTCCACCGACGCTATCAGTTTCTTATCCGGCATCGCAGCATTCTGGTCCGACGAAAGAAGCTGGAGAAGATCAAGTCAGATGACATACACAACAGCATATGTTGTTCCGAAAGGGAAAGCTTGAAATCCTCCGAATCCCTTTCGGTATCCCGTCAGACCAGATGAAATTTTCGGACGTCCGTACCCGCTTCCGCGGAGCATCCCGACCCAGCATCGTCGGATAAAAAATATGCGACAGATTCAGTTGATGCTGGGATGCTGCGATAAGCTGTGCTATTTAGGAAAGCACGTCCGTTCCCGAGGCCTGTGCAGTAGCGGTCTTACGATGCATTGCCGCCGGAAGCTCCGTGTACGTTGACTCCCGCACACTTTCCTATGCGAATGTCCGGAGTCTGCAGGCCTCGTGTCCCTGGCTACCGGATGGTGTGACCTGGTCGCCGATGATTCTCTGACTGGCGAAGCTGACTGGATATCCGAGGTCACGTAGCCAAGAGCGGTCGTGTGCGCTACCATGAGAATGAGGAAGCCTTATTGACAGTCTACTCCGGACTGCCTATATGTCGGAGCGTCCCGAGCGACGGACGTATGCTCCGAATGCGAAATATTTTATACCATAACATCTGGGGCCAGATGTTGTTGTACGAGAGAGGGGCCTCTCTCGCTCGTCGTCCGGATGGACCAGAACGAGCTATGAACCGGACTAAAAGGCTTCCTCCGTTCTCCCTCTAATCCGCCGTCACTGGGTGTTCATTTGGTTGATTTATAGTGCTCACATCACCCCAAAACTCCTAGACCGCAACGGACGAACCCGGCTGCCGAACCATTCGATGAATGGACGCTACACCGGGCGAGCTAGCGGACGTCAAAGGCCGTCGAACCTACTAGGGTTCTCTTAGGCAATTGGCGTATTTACATGAGCACTTTTCCGCTAGCCCTTCATTAATTGTGATGACGGAGGCACACTGTTGGAAGACATCACAGATACATCACCCTAATCTTGATCGTCTGAAATAGAAATTGATAAAGTAGAGTGACCCTGCGGGGAAAGGACCGGAGTGTCCAATTCCCCACTAACATACCGTGGCATACGCTTCCCAAGTTGTCATCGAAATCATACGATACCGAACAGGAGTTAATGCAAGTACACTGACCACATATAGAATGATTATAAAAGTCAGAGGAAGACTTCCTCTTATTACAATTGATCAAAATCCTTTCAATGTGAAAAGAAAACAAAGTCCTGGTACTCGCACCAACCCCTGGCAATCAAAATACATAATAATAATATGATCCATTAATATAGAAAAAATAATTGAAATCAAAATATTTTGAAAAAATATTTTTTCAGAATAGCCCAAGTTTCTGAAAAGTAACGTTGAGCCCCAATGGATCCCAAGCCAAAGTGTGGACAAAAATTTTAAAAATATTTTAAACAATTTATTCAACACTTACGAACAATAATAATGTATCTAGTTATGATTAAAATAACATCAAGATATTATTTTCAAGAAATCCCCCCCTCACACAGAGGGCTGTTGTAAATGTAAACATTGAGTGTAAAAACACTAAAATAAGACTCCAGGCACCCAGGCCTGGAATCAGTTACCAAAAATACACTATCTGATGCAAAACAGAGACTTCCAGGGAAGAAACTGCAGAACATCAGATGGTAGATGCAGAACACAATGCCTAACCACCCGTAGGTGAAGACGTAAACATGGGGAAAAGAACAGAATTCATTCTGTTATTCAGCTAAAACTCCCAAGAAATTTTAGTAATAATAATTACAGAAACTATGCCAAAAGCATGGGAGAATAGCAAGAGGGGACTTAAAGGAAAGGGAGAGAGGAAAACACTGAAAAATCAGTGTAACTAAATAACCAGAATGACAACAAAATGGCTGCTGCCTCGAAAATAGGTAACTTAACATAATTTCATTAAAAAATTTTAAGTTACAGCCCTGATAAAATTCTGTCACACATTTTTCCTCTCCTCCTTCTCTATCCTCCTTAGAATCACCATTTCACTAATATTTATGTGTCTGGCATCATTTAAACTGAGATTTACAAGCACAAAGATCAGTCAGATGTTAACTGATGAAGGGCCAAACTTAGAATGATTAATGGCGCCAATTTCGGAACGTCCTTGACACTGCGCATGCGCAGTAGAGGTGAAGTGTGGAGGGCCATTCAGGACATGTTTTCTTTGGTTTTAGATGCAAATTTTGGGGATTGGGGGGCAAAATTTGTGTTTGGCCCTATATTTTAAGAGTTAGCACCAGCTATGTCTGGGTCATTGGTACAGTATAAAAATATTAATGTAACACTTACGTACAATATTAATGTATCCTGCTATGAACTGAACTAAGCAGAGGACAAGTAATCACTATAAGAAGTAACCGTTGTCAACATAGACAAAAAGTGTAAACAAACCGGAAACATGACTCCAGGCACTGATAAACCTGGCCCGAAATCAGTTACCAATTTAAACACTATCTGATGTAAAACAGAGACTTCCAGAGAAGAAATGCAGAACATCAGATGGTAGATGCAGACCAAAACGCCTAACCACCCAAGGGTGAGGACGTAAACATGGGGAAAACAACAGAAAATAATTCTGTTTCCAAGCCAAAACTCCCAAGAAATTTGTGAAAAACATTACAAAAAATAAGCCAAAAGCATGGGAGAATAGCTAGGGGGGAGAATAAAGGAAAGGGAGAGAGGAAACACTGATTAAACAATGGAACATTCATAGCAAGAATGACCACAACAAGGTCATGCCTCGAAAATAGGTAACATGAATAATTTCGTAAAATAATTATAAGTTACAGCCCTGAACATTTATTTCCACTGTTTTTTCCTCTCCTCCTTCTATTTCCTCCTTATATCCACCATTTCTCTCATAATAATGTGTCTGGCATCCTTAAAACTGAGATTTACAAGCACAAATAACAGTGAAGTGTTTTGTATTGAGGGCCAAACAAAGAATGATTTTTGGCGGCAATTTCGAGACCTCCTTGACACTGCGCATGCGCAGTGGAGTAAAAGTATGGAGGACCATATAGGACATGTAATTTTTGGTTTTAGATGCAAATTTGGGGGACTGGGGGGTAAAATTTGCGTTTGGCCCTAAATATTTTAGAGTTAGCACCAGCTAAGTCTGGGTCATTGGTACAGTATAAAAATATCTATGAAAACAAAATAGGAGGTGCACATCTTCAATATATGTAAAAGAATGTCTGAAAGTTTCAATGAAATCCATTCAATGGTTTAAGAGGAGTCGCGGATAGCAGATCGGTACAGAATGTCAACTGAATTTGACAAAGTTCATTTTTCAATATGGGAAACTGAAGAAATGAAAATATCTGAAAACAAAATAAGAGGTGCACATCTTCAATGTATGTAAAAGAATGTCTGAGAGTTTCAATGGAATCCGTTCACTGGTTTAAGAGGAGTTGCAGATAGCAGAAGTGTACACCCCTAAAGCGTAATGGACAGTCGGATGGATGGACATCGAAATATGAAAATATCTGAAAGAAAAATAGGAGGTGCACATCTTCAGTGTATGTAAAAAAATGTATGAGAGTTCCAATGGAGTTTGTTCAATTGTTTAAGAGGAGTAGCGGATAGCAGATCTATACCCCTCCCTACTAAAACCAGAATTGACAAAGAGCATTTTTGAATAGGGAGAACTGTAAATATGAAAATATCTGAAAAGAAAATAGGAGGTACACATCTTCAATGTATGTAAAAAAATGTCTGAAAGTTTCAATGAAATCTGTTCAATGGTTTAAGAGGAGTTGCGGATAGCAGATCTGTACAGAATGTCAACTGAATTTGACAAGGTTCATTTTTCAATATGGGAAACTGTAAAAATTAAAATATCTGAACAGAAAATAGGAGGTGCACATCTTCAATGTATGTAAAAGAACGTCTGAGAGTTACAATGAGATCCGTTCACTGGCTTAGGAGGAGTCGCGGATAACAGATGTGTTACCCCCCCCCCCCCCCCCCCCCCCCCAAAGCGTAACGGATGGACAGACAGACATACAGATGTATGGACATACAGACGGACGGACATACCGAACACTATATACCACCCACTTTTCAAGTGGGTGGTATAAAAAGAGAATTTGAACTCTGTTTTTGAAAATATGAAGGACTTGAGATTGCGATGATGTTAGGTAAAGGATTTAGACCATTTACCAAATGTACACAACATCAATAAGATTAATAATTTTAATTTTTTTTTTAAATAACACCCCACCCACCCCCACCCACCCCTGCCCCATTGGAATGAACTAAACTAGCTTGTTCTATTGAGGTAGCCACATGATACGGTTTTGTTGAAATGTTTTGAAACAAAACATTTTTTCATCTGCTCAATTTGTAAATTACACAGGCATATCTGGGCTGATGCAGCCAATTCATTAGGTAAGGGGTTAAAAGGAAAAACATGTATATGAAAATACACTACCTGCCACCATTTTGTATCAGCCTGTTTGTGATAAGGAACCTCAATACCATGACATTGTAATGCTAAATATATAATGGAAACAGCCATATGTTGTGGTTTATACTTCACACAGACATTTCCAAAGTAACAGTCTCTTAACAAAGCCCAGCAGGTTCTAGTTATCGGCAGTCTATCCCATTCATAGGCTTCAAACCAATCTTTCAACAGCTTGAGATAGTGTAACAAATACTAAAAATAAAGAGAATTAATTATTTTATCATAATATTTTACATATGGACTAAGCAAATTCCATGCCATAAACAAAAGTAATTGTTTAGCCTATCCTACAACTTTGACATTTGTACAGACCTTTTACCAGAAAATGCCTCTCTAGGCCTTCCACATGAGTCCCAACCCACAGAAAATACTTGTATCAAAAAAAGTTGAGTACACCCACTTCAACCAGACTTGGCCCTCAGCAACTTTAATATTTAATTAGTCAGATAAACATTTGGCTCTAAATATTCACAAAACTAGAGTCAAGCTCTCAAGTTATGGTCCCCAGGGCTATAGATTTCAAATATTAAAAAAAAATTGTACACAATAACACACAGACAGTGATTAAGATCTGACACAAACATACTCATAAATTGACAAAGTCTCAACAAAATACAAGAACATGGTACAAACAAAGGTCAAATAAGTGACCAGTGAATATCATAAAGGAACAGTGGAAATATAAACCTCAAAAAGGTGACATTAATGAAAAGAAATTTGAAACATTTGTGGTAAATTCCCATATAGTGAACAACACTGGCACAAAATGCATACAAGAGTTGAGCTATCTTAATGTGGCCTTTTATAATGACAACAATAATAAAAATCCCTGGGGACAAGGCTTCAATGAAACTAGCCTGTAGGCTTGGGACGATATCCCAGTACTCAGATGCATACCAATATGGCCATCCACGATACGGGTACCGGTGCGGACATCCAAATTTTGTCGTATCACGATACAACTATATAGGCCGGTCACCAATCGTGAAATTCAACTCTTTCACTCTCAATACATTCAACACATCACATTTTAGTCTTGGGGGATTTGGGCAACTTAAATACCCCGCAATTCAGAATATAACACTGTGATACACTGGAATACCGATTACTGAATCAAGGTATTTTATGTTTGGATTCTCATCGCTGTTTGTGAAACAGGATCTCCCAGGTACGATCTAATCACCGAAATTTCGCTTGCATGTTGCAATTCAATATTTTATGCGCTCATCCAACATTCCGATTCAAAAATGGTAAAACTACAGATAAACAGTGCAACAAAACACCAATTTATCATGAACGTCTGTTGGTTATGCGAAATGATAAATTTTTAGCCACCATTTTATGAGTGTTTTCAAAGCAGTTGACAAAACTTCATTCATGTTTTCTACGGTGTTGGTGCCTATTAATTAGCCCCCTTGATGTGCACCAGTTATTCTTCAACTTTTTGTGTTTGGGTGAATCGATTTGAAAATTGCAAATTGGAAATCAAACCATGTACTACAAGAGCATGTCTCAATCACTGATATATTTTCATTGCCAACCTATGGGACCAGAGTACTCCAGCTTTGTTATGTATTTGTAAGGTTAGTTGTCGTGATCATCAGATAACCTACTTACTTTTCGTCGTAATTACCAGGACCTGTGACTAAAATCGTCTTTATTCTAAAACTGAAAAGTAGAAGGATGTGCTAAGGCTCTGAAGGGCCACTTGGTTACTCACATTTGTAAAGTTAGGGATGGGCTTATGCCAGAGTATGAGCTCAAACATGCGTGAGCAGTCAGTGCAGTACATGATAGAATATTGGGGGAATGGGTGGGGGGTGGGGGTGGGGGGTGGAGGGGTGCAGATGAAGTTGATCCCCCCTCTTCCCTAATGTATCTGTGCTCCCAAACTATTAATTGCTGGTTCCACCATTGTCCCTGTGGCCTCAACTGTAGCTTCAATACCAGGATGAATATCAAGATACGTATCTAGATACATATTGTATCGTGACTCATGTACCTAAATACGTATCGTACCATGAATTTGGTGTATTGTCCCAACACTACTAGCCTGAACAAAAACCCACTATTCGGATGAAAAATAAGGGTTTTAGTTCACAAGCAATCCTTCACTGAAACTGAAACACTTGAATATTTCAAATGACTTCCAAGGTCTTCCAAAATTTCACAAAATCGTGAGACTTGCAAATCTTACCCTTTTTTTTTAATGTGTATATTTATTTGCATGTGTTTACAACAAAGCATGATTAAAAACTCTGTACACAGATGTCGAAATATCAAATTTTCAACAGCACTCAATGAGCTGTGTTAAACAAGATTGAATTGGTTAAATTCCTTGTTGCATTATGGGGAAAATTTGCTATTTAACAATTCTTTATTTTCACATCAGTGTGCAATGGGTTAAAAAACAGTGTCTATCTATTGTATAAATGTGGAATGTGTGATTCAGTCCAGCTAGATATTCAAGCTTTGATTATCTCCCTTGATAAGCAATGCAAATACAGAACATGGAAAGTGAATTGTTCTTAAAACATGTGTGAAGTGGAGTTTCCACTCAGACAATAACAGTCTATTCCCAAGAGATGTACCAGCACAGTTTAAGCCAGTGGACCTCCAGCTTCAACTCGGGAGTTCCATTTGCTGAATCTTTGCTTGTCCTTATGCTTTTTTCCAGACAGGGTGTTTGTGTCTGGGTGAAAACTTCACTACCCACAAGCGATTTAGTGATAATCCATTCTTTGTGTACTGTAGAAATTTTCCAACGTGTGGACAGGACTACCCATCTTGGGATGGGGCAGCCAGTTAGTTTATTATATTTGTTTTACAAACAAGCAATTTATTCTTCAAGGCAGAAAATAACTCAAATATTATGTGGACAACAAAGATGCATAAATATAACAAATTAAACAAATAAAAAATAAAAATAAAATCCTCCCTCCCTCCCTCATTGATTTGAAAAATAAATTACCCATAAACCAAATATATTTTTTGTTTGGCCTTATCTGTTTGAAATATTTATTGAATAAACAAACTTACTTTATGTGGATGACTGTATACAATTTTAAATTTCAGCATTCTGAGTAGGAAAAGTTCACAATTGGCCACAGATTCTCGTAAGGCCCAAAATGTATCACCTACATCCAATGGTGATTTACTTTTATGAAGGGTCCTGCAATTACAACACCGATACACATCATGACATGGACTGCTTGGCCTAAAAAAAATGTTTTGATTTTCAGGCAATCCTTCTCTGAATTTGCACCCCCCCCCCCCCCCCACTCCATTGGACATTTTACTGCCTTCCTGTGCCTCATCGTTGCTCGAGGTTCTTTCCAGGTGCTCTGGCTGCTTCCACCCGTAAAACTGTCTGACACGAGGTGATTCTGGCTGTCAGAAGTTTTGTTAACCCATTTAACTCGAAAGACCCACTTTTCAGCCCAAGGCATAATTTCGTCCCATTTTTGTCTTATTATAAGAGGTCCATACACAGGCCATTGATGATAAAATAATAACTGCAATCTACAGCCAGACGGCTGCAGCTTGCATTTGTTATTTTATCCTCCATGTACATTGATACTGGATGGACCCATCTTACTGTAAGTGTACACAAAGACGATACCCTTCCAGGAAATGAGGGTTACACCCCAATAAATAAATTTGCAATTAATATGTGTTTACACTACAATATTTATTTACTTATTGGTGTTTAAGATCACATATTTCTGCACAATAGCTAATCGTGACTGCAACATGGAGATAAAGTCAAGTTCAGTCAATTGTTAAAACACATGTTGCCCATTTTAGAGGAATTCCATCTCAAGCATTGGTGACTGGGCCCTATTTACCAATAAAACAGCGCTTGTTTACCACAGTAAACAAGCACTGTTTTGCCTCCCAGGGTTCCCACGGGAGTTTTACTCTACAATCCATATGCAATTAACAGGTCAAATGTATATTAAAGGCATACTAAAGGCACCAATGTGATAAATGGTATGGTGTTTGGAAATTATAGGCAATTATCTCTGCATATACAGATGTTAAAATATCAAAATTTCAAGCTGTAAATTTTTACCACAATGCAACTAGGAATTTAACTCAATGGGATCGGTCAGAATGAATTGGTTAAATTCCTTAGTTTAACCCTTTACCCAACGTAACGGCCAAAACCGGCCAGCGCTATTCACAAAAATTGCCAATTAATTTTCATTATTTTTTCATTTTTTGTCTCAAAAACATAGGTTATGACCCCTCATTGGAACGAACTCGTCGAGCTCGTTCCAATGAGGGGTCATAACCTATGTTTTTGAGACAAAAAATAAAAAAAATGAGATATTTAAGATTTTTTATTGCAAGTGTCGTCTGCTTTTCATGTTAGGTAAAGGGTTAAAAAGTTAAAAAATTTATAGTAATTTATATATTTTTTATACTTACCAATGACCCAGACATAGCTGGTGCTAACTCTTAAAATATAGGGCCAAACACAAATTTTGCCCCCCAATCCCCAAAATTTGCATCTAAAACTAAAGAAAACATGTCCTGAAAGGCCCTCCACACCTCGCCCCCACTGCGCATGCGCAGTGTCAAGGACGTTCCGAAATTGGCGCCATTTATCATTCTAATAACCAGTGCCTGGTAAGCGCTATGTACTCAGCGGGGAGGCAAGAGTTCCCAACTCCTGGGAGGGCCATCCCCGTCTGGGTCATTGGTAAGTATAAAAAATATATAAATTACTATAAATTTTTTAACATTTTTATACTGTACCAATGACCCAGACATAGCTGAATAGTAAAAAGGCTGGAGGGCCAAGGACATAGAGCAAAATGGAATACGCTCAATAAAATAAGAGTCATCCCCTGTAGGGAAAAGAAGTAATAGGCCTTACATGTATCTTTCTTATTTATGATAAATTAGAAAGATACAACACCTTCCAAAAATTGAGCTTCATACATCCATGTACTCTATTAATATCCAATAATCCTTATACTAATAATTTTTAAAGTAAGCCAATAATAAAGTAAGTCTAGAGAATAGAGACTCTTATACTCCTAAAAGTGTGTGAGAATTGCATAATCATGTCCGTTGACATATGCAATATTCAAAAGCTATACTTTAAAAACTAAGACTTGAATGAATTTTATAAACTTAAACTTCTCACTAAACAACCATTCCAATAACAGCTCAGAATTACTAACTCCGGAGGAGGTATCCCCTTGTTTTCATAGTAAAAACAGGTGACCCAAGGGAACACCCTCCCCCCCCCTTTTTCTTGCCCTGGGTCAAATAGCCCAGAGCGAAGAGGGCAGCCGAACGGAGACACTGCCGAAACAGACAGCCTACCTAGCTATAGTAGCAACTGTTAAGTGAATGACATTCTGAGCAGTAGATAATAGACCTAACAATAGAGGCCTCCAGAAATGGACTCGATATTTCTGAGATAAAATTCATGAATGGATGGCTGAGCGCAATGAGCAGCCTTCAAAAATCTATAATAGCAACACTATTAATGTAAGCCCAAGAAGTAGAAGAACTCTTACTTCATGAGCCGAAATCTTAAGCACAACTGCTAAGCCAATGATATACCATAAGCAGTACGCTAGTTAATAGAATCCATTAACAATAAAATGGAGCGTAACGTCCTTCTACTAGACATCAAAGACAGAAGAAGCTTACGCCCTTGTAATAAACAGATATCTGTTTATAAATACATAAACTGTACCCGGAAAGAGTAAAGGCCTATGCCCATACGAAGACGGAAGGACCTTAAAATAATAGGTTCCGGATAATAGGAGCCTAACTCTTATGCAACAATCCAACCTAAATAGTAACGGAAGTATTGATTCCGAAACTATGAAAGTGAAAATCATCCCTCGATAGTGCATGAAACTCACTGACTCTACAGTAAAAGAGAAACCAACAGAATTACTGTCTAAAAGGTCAGAATTTGAAAACTACTGTTTCCAGAGGCTCAAATGATTACTTAGCTAAATAAGAACCGAAGTTAAAATCCATATAGGAATTTAATCTAAGGATTCTAAGTCTATTTATCAAAAAGTTACTAACTGACTTAGATAAAGAGACAAAAGACTCAATTGTAAACTATCGTAGAGTGCATAGGTATGAGGTAACATAAACCTATAACCTAAATAACAACAGGCTGCAGTAGATCTTGTGAAACAAGTATACTAAAAACTAGCAATGTGTAGTATGGAGGGATCAACCATATGAACATAATGATCCCTACACCACGACGGAAGAGCCTCCACTTTAGTCGCATAGAATAGCAAAGAAGAGGATCTCCTATAGTAAGAAATCGCGTCCAAAGCTCGTCCAGTACAGTGCTTACAATGCAATACGGACCACACAACGGAATACATGAAGGTTGCGACCTTGCTGGTTGTGATAAAGATGACACGATTTACCCAGTGAAAAAAGATCCTCACATAGAGGAAGATTTCACGTTAAGATCCACAGTAGACAAGAGAGTAAATTACTCATGATCTCTGTGAAGATAGAGATGCTATCAACAGAAATGTATTGTGGTTGTTTATCTTAGCAATACCTGCTAAAACAACAGCGCCGGAGGATACGCGTATCCTATCATACCGTCCTATAGATCAATAGAGCGTTAACAGTATTAGCTCAGAGATCTGGACAAGCCAACACATACGTCTGCAATTGATTAGCAAGCTGTGTCATAAATAAAACATCATTGGGCGCTCCCATAGATAGCAAATCTGATTAAATACTTGTTTGTTGAGAGTCCATTCTGACAGCAACAAGCGACCCATAAGAGAACGGGAGTGCGATAAAACAATCAGACGACCCAGAATATGACGGACCAAAACTGAACTTGGTGTACTATAACCAACAGACGGATTCTTTCCATTAAATTGAATAACGGAAACGAAAGAGTGCCTCCCTGGTTCCGGAGATACGCCACTACTGTCGAATTAAAGGACAGGAATTTGGGCATGCGTTTCTGAATAATGTTCATGCAATGACATAAAGCAAGCCTAAAAAACATTATTCCGCGGAAGTTAAACTGATAGCTAAAAGACTGCGGAACCCAAAGACCCTGGCACTTCGAATCCGTAGGGATCAGTATATATCCCAATCTGTTTGACTGGCAACCGTCATAACAGCCACACTAGGGTCCGGCAACTGCGGCGGCACTCTCTGAGTCAACCACCGAATGTTTGCCCCAGTCTGAATCTCTTGTAACACTAGATAGACAAGAGAATGTATAAATCAAGCAATTCATGGATTGCCGGAAAGTTGCCGTCGAAGAGAAGCTCCTCCGAGAACGAAGCGACTCTGAGAGAGTTCTTAACCTACTATCCACGCGTGGATGTAGCTAGGGCTGCATCACGTCTAACCAACTCCAATCAGCCACTGAAGGGCGGAGTTATACGTGAACAAACTACTGCCCTCAAAAGAAATTACATTGAGAATAATATCCCGTAAATCTTTTCTTGAAGACGTAATGATAACGCCTCAGTAAGGCGGATTACGTATAATAAAGCGTCTAAGTTAAGTCTACTATACATAATGTCGTTCCCAACATTGAAATTGGAAAAGACATAAACGGCGAAAAAGAATATATGCAGTCTTTAATCACACCGTCTAGACGCATATGAACTCTCGGTATGCCCTGCTCTGCCAAAATAAACTATATGTAAAAAAGATAAAATGGCAGAAATGAGCCACGCGGACAAGAAACTAAACTATCATGCTTAGTAGCAGGCTTGTATATATATATATAATATATAGCGTCGAAAAATAAAACACATGTTGTAATGACAATATTGGACTGCGTCGGTAAGTCAGGGACAAAGTCCCTGTACCGATCGAAAAATCCGAGTCCAATGACGCTATAAGTCTCTTATCCAAGATCGCAGCAATGAAGTCCGAAAAATAATCACTGGAAGAAATGCCAGAAGATATGAAAGGCATCTTCCGATACTACTAAAGGGAAAACTCGAAATCTTTCGAATCCCTTTCGCCATCCTGTCGGACCCTATAAAGCGTTCGGTCGTCCATAGCTTGATGCAACCGCGGACCGCACCGACCCAGCGCCGTCGGATAATTCCTGATTCGACCGAGAAACCGTCAATTGCTGGGATGCTGCGAAACAACTGTGCTAACTCGGATAGCACGTCCGTCACTGAGGCCTGAGGAGCTGCGGTCTTACGATGCATTGCCGCAGGAAGCTCCGAGATCGTTACCCCGTGCATACTTCCAATATGCGATCGAACGGAGTGTATAGGCCTCGTGTCCCTTGGCTACCGGATGGCGCGACCTATTCGCTGTGGAATCACTGAATGCCGAAACTGATCGGATACTCGAGGTCACGTAGCCAATGTGCGGTCGTGTGCCCTGCTGTGAGGATGAGGAAGCATTAAAGACAGTCTCTCGGACTGTCAATATAACGGAGCGTCCCGAGCAACGGACATATGCTCCGAATGTAAAATATCTGAACCACAACATGCGGTCCCCTATGTTGTTGGCTTCCTCCGATCTGTCCTCAATCTGCCGTCACTGGGTGAGTACTAAAGTAATTAAAGTGCTCGCATCACCCAAATCTCCTTCCTAGACCGCAACGGACGAACCCGGCAGCCGAACCATTCGATGAATGTACGCTACACCGGGTGAGCTAGCGAATGTCACTCCGTAAGCGATAGACATATTCCATGAGCACTTATTGCCGCTAACTCTTCATTAACTATGACGACAGAGGCACACTTTTGAAAGACATCTCCATAACTCTTCGAACAAGAAACCAGAAATGCTTGGATAGCAAGCATAAAATAATAATATATATAGCGTCGTTCAATAATTCGAAAGTTTGTGTGACATTATTGGACTATGTCGGAACTGAGGGACGATGTCCCTGAACCGAACCAAAAATTCCTAAGTCCACCGACGCAATCAGTTTCTTATCCGGCATCGCAGCATATGTTGTTCCGAAAGGGAAAGCTTGAAATCCCCCGAATCCCTTTCGGTATCCCGTCGGACCGGATGAAACTTTCGGACGTCCGTACCCGCTTCCGCGGAGCGTCCTGACCCAGCATCGTCGGATAAAATATATGCGACAGATTCAGTTGATGCTGGAATGCTGCGATAAACTGTGCTATTAAGGAAAGCACGTCCGTTCCCGAGGCCTGTGCAGCAGCAGACTTACGATGCATTGCCGCTGGAAGCTCCGAGTACGTTGACTCCCGCACACTTCCTATGCGAACGTCCGGAGTCTGCAGGCCTCGAGTCCCCGGCTACCGACCCAGCGCTGTCGGATAATTCTCGATCCGACACCGTTTCTGTCGGTTGCTGGGATGCTGCGATAAGCTGTGCTATGTGCACAAGAATGCCCGGCGTCGAGACCTGCGGAGGCGCAGTCTATCGGTGCTTCGCCGAGGGCAGCTCCGCATCAGATGGCTCCCGCATACTTCCTATGCGAACGTCCGGAGTCCATCGGTCTCGAATCCCTGGCTGCCGGATGGTGTGACCTGGTCGCCGAAGAATCCTTGATCGGCGAAGCTGGTAATATATCGGCGGTCACGCAGCCAAGGTGCGGTCGTGTGCGCTGACGAGAAGAGGAAGCCTTAGCAGTCTCAGCGGACTGCCTATACAACGGAGCGTCCCGAGCGACGGACGTATGCTCCGCTAACAACACATTTGTACCACAACATCTGGGGCCAGATGTTGTTGAACGAGAGAGGGGCCTCTCTCGCTTGCCGTCCGGATGGACCGGAACGAGCTATGAACCGGACTAAAAGGCTTCCTCCGTTCTCCCTCCGATCCGCCGTCACTGGGTGTGCATTAAGTTAATTTTATAGTGCTCGCATCACCCCAAAATTCCTTCTAGACCGCAACGGACGAACCCGGCTGCCGAACCATTCGGTGAATGGACGCTACACCGGGCGAGCTAGCGGACGTCAAAGGCCGTCGAACCTACTAGGGTCCTCTTAGGCAATTGGCGTATTACATGAGCACTTTTCCGCTAGCCCTTCATTAATTGTGACGACGGAGGCACACTGTTGGAAGACATCACAGATACATCACCCTAATCTTGATCGTCTGAAATAGAAATTGATAAAGTAGAGTGACCCTGCGGGGAAAGGACCGGAGTGTCCAAATCCCCAACAACATACCGTGACATACGCTTCCCATATTGTCATCGAAATCATACGATACAGAACAGGAGTTAATGCGAGTACACTGACCACATATAGAATGATAATAAGGTCAGAGGAAGACTTCCTCTTAAAACAATTGATCAATATCCTTTCAATGTGAAAAGAAAACAAGTCCTGGTACTCGCACTAACCCCTGGCAATCAAATACATAATAATAATATGATCCATTAATATAGAAAAAATAATTGAAATCAAAATATTTTGAAAAAATATTTTTTCAGAACAGCCCAAGTTTCTGAAAAGTAACGTTGAGCCCCAATGGATCCCAAGCCTAAGTGTGGACAAAAATTTTAAAAATATTTTAAACAATTTATTCAACACTTACGAACAATAATAATGTATCTAGTTATGATTAAAATAACATAAAGATATTATTATTTAGAAATCCCCCCCTCACACAGAGGGCTGTTGTAAATGTAAACAATGAGTGTAAAAACACTAAAATAAGACTCCAGGCACCCAGGCCCGAAATCAGTTACCAAAAATACACCATCTGATGCAAAACAGAGACTTCCAGGGAAGAAACTGCAGAACATCAGATGGTAGATGCAGAACACAACGCCTAACCACCCGTAGGTGAAGACGTAAACATGGGGAAAGAACAGAATTCATTCTGTTATTAAGCTAAAACTCCCAAGAAATTTTAGTAATAATAATTACAGAAACTATGCCAAAAGCATGGGAGAATAGCAAGGGGGAACTTAAAGGACAGGGAGAGAGGAAAAACACTTGAAAAAACAGTGTAACTAAATAATCAGAATGACAACAAAATGGCTGCTGCCTTGAAAATAGGTAACTTAACATAATTTCATTAAAAATTTTTAAGTTACAGCCCTGATAATATTCTGTCACACATTCTTTTCCTCTCCTCCTTTTCTATCCTCCTTAGAATCACCATTTCACTAATATTTATGTGTCTGGCATCATTTAAACTGAGATTTAAAAGCACAAAGATCAGTCAGATGTTAACTGATGAAGGGCCAAACTTAGAATGATAAATGGCGCCAATTTCGGAACGTCCTTGACACTGCGCATGCGCAGTGGGGGCGAGGTGTGGAGGGCCTTTCAGGACATGTTTTCTTTAGTTTTAGATGCAAATTTTGGGGATTGGGGGGCAAAATTTGTGTTTGGCCCTATATTTTAAGAGTTAGCACCAGCTATGTCTGGGTCATTGGTACAGTATAAAAATATACGTATTTCCAGTAATATCTGGTAGAAATGTACAATAAAATGTGGATAGGAGTTGACAGTAAGCCATAGGCTTATTGTTGTCATTTCCATATTTACAATATTACAAACAGATTAGATCAGATATGAGATATGACAGATAGCAAGTGTATACTAATCATTAAGTTTTTCAAGGAGATTGGTCACTATGTGTTTGTTCGAGTATTTTTGGAAATATAAGTTTAAGAGAGATAGAAAGTAATGTTAATGATAATAGTGTAAAGCAAAGAAAAGAAATACAAAACCAACAAAGATATATGATAGTTGTACTAGTTTAAGTAGCCCACACTAAAGCAATGGAGGCGAATGGATTGTCCACAAAGCGCACCACTTTCTGAGTTTGAGGATAAATACCTAGGTCTGCATTCAAATCCAATTACAAGTACGGATTTTAACAGATTCGTTATCCTGCATCAGCAAAGACATAACCATGATCTCTTTCTCGGTGACTCCCTGCAATCCTTTAAATTAAAATTCAATTAAATTCCTTGTTGCATTTTGAGAAAAATTTGCATCACGATATTTCGTATTTTGACATCAGTGTCAAGGAGTTGATAGAGTTATTTAAATCAGAAATTTAAATTTTATAGTAAATTTCCTTTCTTATTATACCTACCACAATTGTTTACTACAGGCTTGCACTACAGTGAAGTCCCTAACTCGGAAAATATACTCTCTATTTTGATCTTTCCCAAGTGATTTGGGAAAGAAAAGTGGTGCAAAAACACCAAGAAAAATAAGCCACAACTGGGTTGAGTGCTACTGGCGCACACCCAGTAGGGGATGCTCTTCTCCTAGTACTGATCCATGGCTTTCGGTACCAGTGCGCAGACACGTAGCTAATGACTCATTCTTTTTTCTTCCGCCAACATTGGAGTTATGTGATCAGCGGGGAGGAAGGATTCTTACCCAAATAAGAAGACGGGAGGGCCTCCATGTAAACAATTGTGATAAGTATAATGAGAAAGGAAAATTACTATAAAATTTAAATTTCTTATCAACATACCTTAAAATTGTTTACTACAGGCTGAATAGACAATAGGATGGAGGGAATCACACAACCAACCCACACATAACCCAACTGCACTGGAAACGTGGACAGAGGAAGAGGTCCCTAGGCCTATCAAACCATAGCATCACAAACATTAGTAAAAGACAATGAGAGATGAGGCGTACGGTTCTGTGCGACGCACAGACAGAAAGGGCAGTAACAGCACAGAGCTGGAACTGACCTTGTAAGAAGCCTAACGGCTAGGGTAGACAACAGCCTGAGCAGAAGAAAGAGGGACCAAAGCAAAAAGGTCCTCTGACTGCTCCTGCAACTGACACAGAGAGAAGGTCGAGAAAGTAGAAGCATTTCTCCAGTAGACTGCCTGCATAACATGCAACAACTTGACAGAGTTAGCATAAGCTCAAGAGGTAGACAATGCATGCACCTCGTGGGCAGAAATACGATTGGTAATACAATCGTCAGTAGCTAGACGAGCGTAAGCCGTATGAATAGCAAGACAAATCCATCAGGAAATGGATTGAGGACATGCAACAACTTGACAGAGTTAGCATAAGCTCAAGAGGTAGACAATGCATGCACCTCGTGGGCAGAAATACGATTGGTAATACAATCGTCAGTAGCTAGATGAGCGTAAGCCGTATGAATAGCAAGACAAATCCATCAGGAAATGGATTGAGGAGAGATCTTCTGTCGACCAGGAATAAGAGACAGAAAAAATCGTTTCCTGCCTTTCCTAATGAACTATGTCCGATTGAGATAAATGCGAAGTGCATGAACCGGACAGAACAAAGGGTGATTACCCTCAGCAGAAGGAAGAACCCTGACACTGATAGGAGGTGGAGCCGTTTCTGGTATCTCTGATTCTTGGCCAGAAAGGAGCAATCAGCGGTAAACGTAATACTGTTGGGAGAGCTCTTGAAAAAGGCCGGATCAACCGAGAGGGCATAAAGCTCACTAACCCGTCTGGCTGAGGCAAAAGCCATCAGAAAAGCTGTCTTGTATTTGAGAAAATGCATATCCACCTGGGATAAAGGTTCGAATGCCCCCCCCCCCCCCCCCCCCACAAGCAAAACAGCACCCAAGAAAAATTCCATCTTGAGGTAAGCTGCAAAGTCCTAGGCCTTTTCAAAGAACTTGGAGAGGTATAGTGCTGATACGACGCTGTCCCTCATACGAAAAGGTATCCGAAAGCATGGACCTGTACCCTTTGATCATAACAGGCTGGAGATCCCGAGAATCAAACAGATATACCAGAAACTCCACAATCTGTGATATTGAAGGATTGGCATAATCAACAGAGTGATCGGCACATCATCGACAGTAGACCTTCCACTTAGCTGCATAGGCTAAACCAGTGGAGTGCCTCCTTGAAGAAGAAACTCATATTTTATAGTAAATTTCCTTTCTTATTATACCTACCGCAATTGTTTACTACAGGCTTGTACTACAGTGGAAGACCCTAACTCGGAAAATATACTCTCTATTTTGATCTTTCCCAAGAGATTTGGGAAAGAAAAGTGGTGCAAAAGCACCACAAAAAAATAAGCCCAAACTGGGTCGAGCGCCACCGGTGCACACCCAGTAGGGGTTGCTCTTCTCTTAGTACAATTCCACGACTTCCGGAACCAGTGCGCAAGGCAGTCACCAATGAATCATTCTTTTGAGTCTGCCAACATAGGAGTTATGTGATCAGCAGGGAGGAAGGATTCTTACCCGAATAAGAAGACGGGAGGGTCTCCATGTAAACAATTGCGGTAGGTATAGTAAGAAAGGAAATTTACTATAAAATTTAAATTTCTTATCAACCTACCTTACAATTGTTTACTGCAGGCTGAATAGACAATAGGATGGAGGGAATCACATAACCAACCCACACATAACCCAATTGCACTGGAACCGTGGACAGAGGAAGAGGTACCTTGGACTATCAAACCATAGCATCACAAACATTAGTAAAAGACAATGAGAGATGAGGCGTATGGTTCTGTGCGGTGCACAGACAGAAAGGGCAGTAACAGCACAGAGCTGGAACTGACCTTGTAAGAAGCCGAATGGTTGGGGTAGACAACAGCCTGAGCAGAAGAAAGAGGGCCTGTAGTACAAAGGTCCTCTGCCTGCTCCTGCAACTGTTGCAGATAAGTGGAGAAAGTACCATTTCCCCAGTAGGATGCCAGCATAACATCCGACAACATGACGGAGTTAGTATAAACCCAAGAGGTAGACAATGCACGCACCTCGTGGACAGAAATACGATTGGTCCGATTGAGATAAAAGCGAATTGCACGAACCAGACAGAGCAAAGGGTGTTTACCCCCAACAGAAGGAAGAGCCCCGATACAGATAGGAGGCAGAGTAGTTTCTGGTATCTGATTCTTGGCCAGAAAGTAGCAATCAGTGATAAACATAACACTGTTGGGAGAGGTCCTGAAAAAAGGCTGGGTCAACCGAGAGGGCATGAAGCTCACTAACCCGTCTGGCTGGGGCAAAAGACATCAGAAAAGCCATCTTGTATGTGAGAAAACGCATATCCACCTGGGATAAAGGCTTGAACGCCCCCCCCCCCCCCCCTCCCAAGCAAAGCAGCACCCAAGAAAGATTTCATCTTGGGGTAAGCTGCAAAGTCCTAGGCCTTTTCAAGGAAAAGTTCCGAACAAGCTTGGAGAGGTATGGATTAGTGCCAATACGACGCTGTCCCACATACGAAAAGGTCTCCGAAGCAACAGGCTGGAGACCCCGAGAATCAAACAGATATACCAGAAACTCCGCAATCTGTGTGATCGAAGGATTGGCATAATCAACAGAGTGATCCGCACACCATTGACAGAAGACCTTCCACTTAGCCGCATAGGCTAAACCAGTGGAGTGCCTCCTTGAAGAAAAGCAACTCCACTTCTCGTCTCAAAAAACCTCTACAGAGGAGACAGGACCTGACAAAAGATATGCACGAAGGCACAATGAAGTCGGGTCAACGTGAAACCTCCTCGAGTGACCTTGACACAGAAGGGCGTGATGTAGAGGGAGACGTGCCGGAATCACCGCAACAACTGCAGGTTCGTATCTTGGTTAGAACCCGAGGCCGAATCGGAACCGGCAGGAAGGCGTAGCCGACAAGACCGTTCCAATGGAGTGACAAAGCATCCATGGCGCGAAAGCCAGAACATCTGGACACGGGAACACGAAAGTGTCCACCTGATGGTTCCAATGAGTCGCAAACAGATCGATGTGGGGACGACCCCAGAGATCGCAAAGCGACTGGAACACCACCAAGTGGAGCATACACTCGGTGGAAATGAACCTGCCCCGTCGGGACAGAGAGTCGGCTAGGACCTTCAGACGACCGGGAATGTGACAAACCACCACTCCGGCATTGGCATTCTGAGCGAGCAGTAGAAGATCCCGAACCAAACTGTACATGGGAACAGAGTGTGTGCCGCCCTGGTTCCGAATGTTAGCAACCACTGTCGAATTGTCGGACAACAGAAGGACCTAGTGATTCGAAAGGTGGGGGATCCACTGCCGGTAACTCAGAAGAAGAGCAAGAAGCTCCTTCTGGTTGACGTGAAAAGCTGCTTGATCCTGGTCCCATGACTCGTGAAGGGAAAGCCCTAGAGGATCCAATGTCACACCCCATCCGAGATCACCGGCGACTGCAGTCAGAACACGATCGGACGTGGGGAAGTCCAACAGAACTCCCTGCATAATCCACCGAACATCCATAGGGGAGAAGGTGATGAGGAAGAGACTCCGGTAACTGAAGCACCAGATCCAGAAGATCAACATTCGGTCTTCAATGACTGAGCAGAGAGTGTTGGAGAGGTCTGAAATGCAGCCGGCCTTGAGGAATGAGATCCATCACCGAACCGCAGAGACCGAGCTGCCGGGGAATACTCCGAGCTGTCGCAGACGTGGACTGGAACAGAGTCAGGGCAAAAGCTGAGAGAATCACAGCCCTTGCCCAGGGAACTGCCTCCATATTCAGCTGAATACGGAAGCCCATCCTCAGATGACAAAACAACTGAGAAGGGACCAGGTCGACTTCTCGTTGACTCTGAACCCTAGAGACATGAGCAGGCTTAACAGTGTGTCGAATCTGAATCCAGAAAGGCAGCATTGGAATGCCTCTGGAGGATATCGTCTAGATATGCCGAAGTAGTCACCCTGGACTGTGTGCGATGTAAGGCTAACACATGCGACATCAGGTGGATGAAGGTTCAAGGATCCAGGTCGAGGCCGAAGATCATGGCCTTGAACTGGTAAACTCGCCCCAGAAAAGCGAACCTGAGATACTTTCGTGATGTCCGATGAATCGTAAAGTGAAAGTAAGAGTCTCACAGGTCGATGCTGGAAGCGAAATCTCCCTGGTGAATGGAGCGGTGAACCGACCTGAAAGTCTCCATGCTGAACTTTGGAGCAATGATAGACTGGTTCAGGATACTCAGATCGATAACCGGTTAGAGTCGGCCGCCCTTGTTCGGCACCAAGAACAGGTGGGAATAAAATCCCACTGAATGAATGTTCTTGATGACCTTAATCACCCCCTTTGACAGGAGATTATCTATCTCCGTGATCAAAAGTTCCCAACGTATGATGTTGAAAGGGACTTGGGTTGGAAGAGGCACTCTCGACAGTGTGGGGTGCCTCCGAAAGGATATCCACAACCCGGACCGAACAACATCTAACACCCAAGGATCGGATGTGATTGTGGCCCAATGGTCTGCAAACTCTGATATCCTTCCTCCATCCTGGGACGAATGGAGGTGAGGACCTTCATTTCGAAACCCGGCGAGGCCTGCAAGAGGAGAAACCACCTCCTCTACTATACGAAGAATCCTGAGTCCTCCCTCTAGCCTGCCGACGCTTACCCTTACCTCGTGAGTAAAAAGTAGAAGCGGCGGCAAAAGGATCAGCCCTTGGCTTTGCAGAGGAAGCAGAAGGGTGCTTGTTCGGCTTTGGATGGCCCCTGCCTCCAACAAAAGGTTGATCAAGCTTACGAAGCAGCTGATATTTGCAATAATGTAGAACGTCATCCCGGACTGTCGCCACGGAACCATGGAATAGTTGTGGCCTCGCCAAAAAAGCAGATCGAAGAGCAGCGCGCAGCCCCTCAGGAAGGGAACGGCTTGTGTCCAACACAGCATCCCGGCAAACTAATTCCAAGTTAGCCATGTTACAGGCATGCATGAAAGTAAGATGCATGAGCGCAAAGGAGCCTGTATGTTGTCAAACTTATCTGGAGGCAGATAAGCAGCTAAAGCCGAGATGATGTGATCTGAGAGAGAAAGCATGCCCAGCATCTCTCTCGATAAGCCCAGCAAGGACTCCAGAGTCGCCATAGGAATAACGGCAGACTTGGGCTTGGAAAGCCCGAGGGAGGTGGAGTCCTGATTCAAGACCGTCAAAATCTGGCAGACTGACGGATTGGCAGAATCATAGGAATGATAACGCACTGGAGGCAAAAAAGTGTCAGCCCTGGTACCTGTACCGACTGGCACGGTCGAAGGCGCCCAGAAGCGGGTTGCTCCACAGGCTGTAGATGTGCGACCGATGATCGCGGCCTGGCTGACACGGTCGGCTGGTGTGACGGTTTGAGATCTGGAAGGAACTCAAATACAAAGTCAAGAGCTGCCCCCAAGTCAGAAGACTGTTGGCTCTCGACGTCAGGTATGTCTGACTCATCCTCTGAGTCGGAAGACACATAGTCCATCATGGGCAAACCAGCCGATGCCTCCCATGGTGTAGGCACACCTGAGGGAACAGAAAGCAGCTTGCTTCCAATCCCGGGAAAGAACCTGAGTGAGCAAGGAGAGGGCCTCCCAAAGCTCACGGCCCGTGTCGGCCAGTTCGACGTGGGAACGAACCGGCAAAGTGGCTTCACTCCTGACCCTTTTAACCAGCGAAGGGACATGATCCTCAAGGACAACGGATGCAGGGGCGACGAGTGGCAGCCGAAACATCTGAAGGCAGATGCGTATAGGGGTACGACATACTCCGAGGATCTGCAGTGCAGGAACTCAGGAGAGTTGCCGTGGATCTCTGAGGGACAGAAGGTCCAGCCTGCACAAAAAGCGTCGGTCCCGCAAAAGTGGCCATGAGATAGGAGTGCGTGGACGGAAACGCAACAGAGTCCATGGTGACCCCACCATAAACATCCAAATCCAATGAGAAAACTGCTGGGCTCGACGGCTGAGAGACCACAGCAGAGGATTCGTACAGGCAGCCCCTTCCAACTTCGCTGAGTTGAAGTCAGGGAAGGCTGAGGCCGATACCCCCACGGCCACACTACCAGACATCTCTGCAGACCCCTGCAGGGACAAGCCAAGGCCGGCTGAAACGGTGATGTAGCAGACGGAACAGCAGTAGCAGAATATACGTCGGGAGCTGTTGAAACTGGTGGAAAAGTGGAGAGAGCAACCGAGCTCAGCTCCAAAGGACCTTAGTGACAGCCTCAGATGTCGACTGAGATGGACCAGTGTCCCAGAACCAGGCATCTCCTCACCAGACAACTCAACGGCTCCCGCAGTATCCACCACATGAAAAGACTGCACATCCCCCAAGGAGGAGGAATAACTCTCACCAGACGTGGTCGTTTCGGGAGGACCCGAACGACAGCATTCCCCTTTCCCGCGGGTGTGGGAGGAACGGTTAAGAGAATGCACTATACGGTTCACTGAAGTGCAAAAGGTGGATGACCATGATAAACAGTCCTGGGCATGACTGAGGTGAGAGCTGTAGAGAAGAAGGTGAACTCAACAGAACACTCCCAACTATGAGAGAAAGGTGACAGAAAAAAACCGACCGGCGAGAACACAACATACCCCAGATGGCAGAGACCAGCTGTGAGGGCGACTAGGGCGATTATGTCGCCCTTCTAAGCCCAAAGTCGCCTAGAAAAATACTCGGGGCGATTACAAGTCGCCCTCTAAAAATTGGCCAAAATGAGAAAAGGCTGAACTGAGTGATGCGAGGTTTACATGAAAACGAGTATTTTCCCAAATCGAATGTGCTCGAGTGTGATAAATGGGCATTTTAATTCGTCAAATAAACGTCCATTTATTTGAAATCACACGACAATCAATTGTCCATTGTCACTTTTGGCGAATTTTTTTATTTCTATTTTGTTGCGTTCCAGTCGGAACTTCAAGTGTCGAAACGAAAATAGGTGACTTACGCGACTCAACAAAACAACCCAGTTTGAAAGTAGGTTACGTCGCTTAGGGTGCCGAAAATGTATACACAACGGACGTATTTTATAACACATTATTTTCATTTCGATTTGCTGACGACTGTTAACTGTTGGGCTGTCTATTCCCAGAAAAACACGAATGGAATTGAAACACATGAAAAAAAGCCTTAGTGATGTCAAGAAAAGCTTTGTACAGGACACAAGTGTGCATGTGGACGATCTTGAAAAAGGGTCCTCCTAAACATTGGAATGACATGAAATGACGCGGAATGACACCGGAATGCCATAAAAATGATGCGGAATGACATTTCTTTTACAAAATACTCGACCCCAGAATGTATTTTGTTTATTAACTAACAAAGTACCTCCCAAGCAACCTTCTTACATCTGGTCCTGTTCACACTTTCAGACTTAGGAAATTATTAGCTTAGTAGACTTTGTTGAAAGGCAACCACAGGAGGGTGATGGGGGATTGGCACGAAGAAGAGGTGAGGGGTCATGAAGGAGAAGGTAGCAGTGGGGGATTTTCAGTCAATAATTACATTGTGATTTTTTAACCTGGCACAGATGCATCATAGACAACTGGACCTGGATTATTTGTACGTTAATGGAGGACCACAAATTGAAAATATGAAGGGGCGGCGGGGGTGGTACATGAATATTCTTAATTTTCCCCACTTGCCTATGAAGTCTCCCTACATGACTCTGCAGTCTCCCTATTTTTTCTAGAGGGAGACTTGAAGTCTCCCTAAAATTCCCCCCTAGGCTGGTCCCTGCCAGACGGTCGACAGGGACCCAAAAAACAGAAGTTCAACCCTCAACGGAGAGGAGAAATCCTGTCCAAGCAGTCCCCCACTGACACCTAACTCCAATAATAATAAAAGTATCCAAAAGGCTAACATAAATTATTAATGCCAAAATTCTATGTCCGAACCGCACGGTACGCGAAATACGCGCACGAACGCGGCAAAAAAAACAGAATACATAAATGTGGATGAAATTAATAAGCAAGAATATAATGTAAACACAGTCCTGATATTAGAAGATCCCCAGATCCATCATTCTTATAACAGGAACAATCAATCAACGAGTAGGATGATCACTGATTTCTAAAGGTGAAGAAAGACATCTCGTCAAGATGGCGGAAGAAAAAAGAATGAGTCATTAGCTACGTGTCTGCGCACTGGTACCGAAAGCCATGGATCAGTACTAGGAGAAGAGCATCCCCTACTGGGTGTGCGCCAGTAGCACTCGACCCAGTTGTGGCTTATTTTTCTTGGTGTTTTTGCACCACTTTTCTTTCCCAAATCACTTGGGAAAGATCAAAATAGAGAATATATTTTCCGAGTTAGGGACTTCCACTGTGTTACAAGCCTGTAGTAAACAATTGTAAGGTAGGTTGATAAGAAATTAAATGGGCATTACTGAAATCCTGTGTTCATTCTCAATTTCCTGAAAAGTACTTTCAAAACTTTCCAAGAAATTATGAAAGATTCAGATATTTCAATGAAGAAACAATAAACATTCCCTTATGGCTATGATACATACTGACAATATTCAATTACTTTTCAAGTACTTTGTCAAAATAGAAAATGAAATGTTTTTCAAAAATTTTTCATTTTCTATTTTGACAAAGTAGAAAAAATTTAAACAAATCCAAAAACATTACACCCCTCCAAACTGATATCAAAATATAAAAATGTCAAGTGACCAATTTCGCCCAAACTGCAAAATCCAGGAATTTAAACAAATTGCTATTGTCTGACAGAGATCATTGAATTGGTTAACTTCGTAGTTGAATTATGGGGAAAACTTTCAACTTGAAATTTTGTAATATTTTTTTTTATTGGGGTTTAGCAACAATTTCAACAGCCAAGATCACCTTTTGTTGGAGTTTTATAGTTGGAGAAAACCAGAGTACATGGAAATAACCATCAAGCAATGGCAAATAAATGTCAGACTCCCCAATGTAATAACTGTGCACAAGGAGAGCTAACAATGGTTGAAGGCAAGTGCACCATCGAGTGAAGTATGCGTCAGAATACGGGAACCGAGCCCCATGTAGGTAATCAGGATTGAGTGTTTTGCCCAAGGACACAATGCAGTTACTGCTATTCAAGACTAAACTGTCTGATCAATGAGCCACTGTGCTCCAAAGGTATCGGAGTGAAGAAAGTGTACTCAAATGTTCTCACAGGAGCTGCAACACACACAGACTTCAAACAAACCTATGCTCAGCTGAACTACATCTCAAAACCACCACTTTACTTCTGTGTGGGTAAAAGAAAGTCAAACATTTTACACTCAAAATTAAATAATAACTGCAATGACCTAAATATTGACAAGTTTCAAAACTATATTTTGGACTCATTAAAGTGTATGTGTGGTAATCCCTGTGAAAGTGCTCATCACTCTCTCCCGGTCTGCCCTCGATACTCTGACCCCCAGAAATACAATACTCGATTCTCTTAAAGATATTGATATAGTCGATTCTCTTAAAGTATTGATATAGCATCTGAAACCGATATCCTCTACAGTAAACCTACACTGACAACAAAACAAAACAAATATATCTTTCTGAAAACCTAAGCATTCATCCTAGTTAGTGACCACTTCAGTTGAGTCAATATATTCTCAAACTAGCCTCTCCCCTTACATCTCTTACAAATGTCCTACATCCCTTATCTTAGAACTTCCCATCGAAGGGCTTTTGTGGAGGAAATCAACAGTTTCAGTGTCCAGCCCTATGTATTTTCTGAGTCCATACCGCGTTACTTGGCTGCCTGTTTCAACAACATTTATTTCAAATGTAAATAGTGTAAATCTCTATTCATTTGTAAATCAATCTATATATCTCATAGCCATATCCATGTCTAGATTTTCTGTTCTATTGTGTTTTTGGAGAGGAGTTAACATAAGTTGTATAACTTGTACTCCAATCCTTTTAGCAAATTTATGGCAAATAAAATATGTTTAAAACTAAGAATGAGTTAGGGTAAAGAAGTCTCTGTTGACATGGAAGATTTTGATTGCCTGTGTGCAGTCTGCATAATTCTGATTCCACATGTTCGACATTTTCACCAATATTGACTTGCGACATCAAAGATACTTTTACTGGTCAGTCACATGATAAAGGGTTAAATTCAATCATAGCTGTGAGTCTGTGACTGAAACCAGTCAGGTGCTACAGGGATACCACTTAATTGTATATCCTGGTTATCTGAATATTATTCGGATACACCGATTCATTTGCCATTCACGTAACACAAAATTGATTGGATAATTGTATCACAGATAATTGTGTATCTCGCTTTATTGTATACAAATATGATGGGATTCCAACACCGAAACTGCATATACAAATATTTTTATGGAGAGCAAGACGCAAAAAAAATGTTCAGAAAATATTTACAGTAATTTGAGTTTAGTTTGAAATCATTGTAGTCAGTTTAATTGATGCATGTATGTGTTGTCTACAGAACATACATGTACCACATGGGCAGACATGTTAACCCTTCCAGAATGCCCGGGAAATTCCCGGGAATTCAACATTGTTCTTGGCATCCTGAAAAAGGATCTCCTTGGGCAAAAAATCCCAGAAAATATCAGTCAAAACATCAGGCAGTTTTTGAAATGATTTGATTGTTGATTTGCAATCAGTTTCAAAAAACATATAGTCTTGGCATTACCCTGTTCGAAAATCATTAAAATGATCGTAAAATTCATTATTGAAAGCAAAAGAAGATGTTTGTACCTTTTATTTTAAAGTGTATAAAATTTGTATCGATCAACTATATTCATTGGGGTGACTCAGTTCAAACATCTGATCACAAACCTCTCCAAATGTTTGGTTTGTAAAAAAAGGGGTTTTTTAATAGAGAATTCCTCTTTAACATTGTTCATTTTTATTTTTCCTGCATTTGAATAAGGGTGCCCAAGTTTTGCTGGAGTCTGTGTTTGAACATGGAAAGAGAACGTAAATCAAGATTCAGTTCATGGGTTCTGTCATTTTTAACTTTGAATTCTGGGAGATATTGGGAAAGTTCCTTTGATTTATTTCTAGTGATAAAAATATCTGTCAGGGTATCACCTCTTTCTTTCAAGTAAATCTTGGAATCAAACGAGTCTGTGTTGGGAATGCTGAACTGATGACAACTCTGGTTTCATTCTAAGTTGAAGGCCTCTTCTGGAAATGTTCTTATTTTATTATTTTCTTTATTATTATTTCTTGAAAAATTATATTAAAATGAACAGGATCTACAGAGAAATTCATTTTGTGTCTCTTCTACAGGAGAACTGCAATAAATATTCTGAAGTTGAACAACTGAAATTTCTGAACATTTGCAAGAGTTGATTATGCCTCCTTATTTTTCATGAATTATTTGTCTTCAGATTACTGCTAGTCATGAATTGATTGTAGGAGAAGTGCAAGATAATTTTTTTTTTAAATTTGACATGCACATGTGTTGTACTTGAAAGTAAAAAATTATGTTCTTTTTTCCTTAATTTTTATTTCTAATTTTTTTTTTTTTTCATTTTGTTTTTTTTTTGGGGGGTGGGGGGGTGGGAGGGGCAGGGTGTATGAGAGAAACTTGATTCCAATGTTGGTGAAAAGAATACAATTTGAATAAGCCATTAGGCAGGATTCAGAATCAGCTGAGATGAGCAGTAGTATAACTCCAAAATGAACATTTATACTTTTATATTTTGACTATTTTTTTTTGGTAATAAAACATATGTGAGCTGCATTAATAGTTTTGTAGTATCTCCTGCAGAGAGACATCCTCTCTTTGAGGGTGATTTAGTGGTCACTGACTTGTCACATACAGCATTTTCTGTCACACAAACTTTTCCCTGAAATCCATGTCATTTCCCCGAAAATCAATCTCAATTTCCCTGAAAATTTAAATTTTATAGTAAATTTCCTTTTTTTATTATACCTACCGCAATTGTTTACTACAGGATTGTACTACAGTGGAAGACCCTAACTCGGAAATATACTCTCTATTTTGATCTTTTCCAAGAGATTTGGGAAAAAAAAGTGGTGCAAAAGCACCACGAAAAAATAAGCCAAAACTGGGTCGAGCACCATCGGCGCACACCCAGTAGGAGATGCTCTTATCTTGGTACAATTCCACGACTTCCGGAAACCAGTGCGCAAGGCAGTCACCAATGAATCATTTTTTTGAGTCTGCCAACATAGGAGTTATGTGATCAGCAGGGAGGAAGGATTCTTGCCCGAATAAGAAGACGGGAGGGCCTCCATGTAAACAGTTGCAGTAGGTATAATAAGGAAGGAAATTTACTATAAAATTTAAATTTCTTATCAACCTACCTTACAATTGTTTTCTACACATTGAACAGACAATAGGATGGAGGGAATCACATAACCAACCCACACATAACCCAATTGCACTGGAACCGTGGACAGAGGCAGAGGTCCCTGGGCCTATCAAACCATAGCATCACAAACATTAGTAAAAGACAATGAGAGATGAGGCCTATGGTTATGTGCGACGCACAGACAGAAAGGGCAGTAACAGCACAGAGCTGGAACTGACCTTGTAAGAAGGCGAATGCCTGGGATAGACAACAGCCTGAGCAGAAGAAAGAGGGCCTGTAATACAAAGGTCCTCTGCCTGCTCCTGCAACTGTTGCAGATAAGTGGAGAAAGCAGCATTTCTCCAGTAGGCTGCCAGCAAAACATCCAACAACATGACGGAGTTAGTATAAGCCCCAAGAGGTAGACAATACCTGCACCTCGTGGCAGAAATATGATTGGTAATACAATCGCAAGTCGCTAGAGGAGCGGAAGCTGCACGAATAGCAAGACAAATCCATCGAGAAATGGATTCAAGAGAGATCTTCTGTCGACCAGGAATAAGAGACAGAAAATCATTCCTACCCTTCCTAATGAAAAGCGTCCGATTGAGATAAAAGCAAATTGCACGAACCGGACAGAGCAAAGGGTGTTTACCCCTCAACAGAAGGAAGAGTCCCGATACAGATAGGAGGCGGAGTAGTTTCTGGTATCCGATTCTTGGCCAGAAAGGAGAAATCACTGGTAAACAAGAATATATAAAACACAGTCCTGTTATTATACGATCCTCAGATCCATAATTCCAGTCACAGGAAACCATTATCGACGAGTCAAAGTTATCACTGTTTCGTAATACAAATGGCCGCACATCAACCTTGGACGTCGGACGAAAAAAGAATGATTCACTGGTGACTGCCTTGCACACTGGTTTCTGGAAGTCGTGGAATTGTACTAAGAGAAGAGCGTCCCCTACTGGGTATGTGCTGATGGCACTCGGCCCAGTTTTGGCTTATTTTTTCATGGTGTTTTTACACCTCTTTCCTTTCCCACATCTCTTGGGAAAGATCAAAATAGAGAGTATATTTTCCGAGTTCGGGTCTTCCACTGTAGTGCAAGCCTGTAGTAAATAGTTGTAAGGTAGGTTGATAAGAAACTTTTTTTGGAGGTTAACATGTCTGCGCATGGGATAATCTTCGAAATAAATCACTCAGAATAACTGAACTTTTAGTTCCGTTTTCTTAACTCTTAGAAGCCGAAAGTCGGGTATTCTTGCCTGTTATGTAATACGACAGGTAATCTGGCTGTGACGGTTCAGCTATCTTTGGGCTGGGGGAGAATTAAACACTGAGCAGGTGCTTCTAGTCAAGTGTCGTCTGCCTGAATAAGCAGACAATACTTGACTTGAAGCACTTGCTTTACTGTAAGTTTTTTGCGGTATGTCATATTCAATAAATTTATTCTTATTCCCCAGCTTCTAAGAGTTAACAAATAACAAATTGTAAATTACATATTGGAACTTTAAAATCGCTGACTGATAAAAAATCTTTATTCCAAACCAACAACAAGTAAAATCAATGTGGACTGTTTTCGTAACACATATTAAAATGGCTGTTTGCTTTGATTACAACATCCATGCATTGTGGGAATCAGCCGCTTATCGAGGAAGGTTAAAGGAACAGATATATTTTGCCGATTGATTTGTCAATAAGTAAACTGACATGTTTTGAGTTTTTTATTTAAAAAAATAATCAAACCACCTCCTTTCATGTCCTGCATTGTTTATTACTTCAAAGAAAATAACTGTCGATTTAGCCATTTGTTCTTAAATTTTCATTTTTATGGGGGTTTGGGTAACTGATTTCTAGAGATGATGTGCTTCAGTCACCTATTTTCACTTTGACCTCATAAATTCGAGGACAAAGCTGAGTTTGAAATGAATGTAACAAAAACATTGGGACAAAAGATAAATATAGATAATAAAATACTATTTTATGAAGTACATTTAACTTGTATACTTTTTTATGTTTTATAGTGTTATAATTGGAGCTTCAAAGGACTGTGATTTGACAATGAATATCTCAAAATGAGAAAATATTCAACTGTCTATTTTCCAGGATTTATTACACCCAAACTGATTCCTTTCTGGGAGGCTGAAAACAACACCCAATTTCTGTGATTTTCTTGGATATTCCGGGAAAGTCTGTATACAGGCAGTCAAGGCTTGACTATACTTCCAGGGTATACTGGACATAAAATGCGAGTTCACACAAAGGCTTCATATTGAGACATCTGTTCTGAGGGAGTAAAACTAAACAAAGTCAGAACTAATTTTTTAAGGGTTAAGCAAATGAGTGTGCTTTGGGAATGTAGCTAGGATTGCTAGGCATATTTTTTTTTTAAATGCCAGATTGCTACTACGATTCGATCACAAAAACCTGGTTTTCAAAATGACAATAATTTTTTTTTAAATCCTTCATCAGCAAGAATGTAAGCTTTATTTTAAATATTATTTCTACAACTACATGCACTTAGCTTAAATAATAATGATTTCAAGTGTTTATGACATAGCTGGAATTAAACATTTACCTGTATGACACATTCACCACATCTCTTATTTTAACAGGTTCTTCTTCAATCTTCCCAGCAAGATATAAAGCTGTTGTTGCAATAAGCTGAAGTAAAATATGTGTAGGAGATTAACTCTTTGCTTATTGCTGGCAGATATTACTGCCCAGAACAGGAAATCTCTTACCACTAAATTAACTATAATTTGGACACTGTTAAACAAATTTTCCCCTGTAAATTATGATAACTTTTTAACCAATGATTTCTCGAGTTAAATTTTCATCAAATCTTTTTCAACTGCCAGGAGGCAGCCATGACTAGCTTTGATGAAAAATATTTTAAAAAATGCCGATAGGATCACCGATCCAATGTTGAGTTGTGACAGCATAAAAGTGGGTTTACTCATTATCAACTTATCATCCGGAAACCAATTGTTTACAATTTACTATGTGAAGGGTCACTGTGACCTTGACCTTTGACCTAGTGATTCCAAAATAAATAGAGCTCTTTCTTGCACCAATGCCAACCTACCTATGGAGTTGAATGAACGTAGGTGGAACCTTTGTCAAATTATCATCTGGAAACCAATTGTTTACGATTTATTATGTTCAAGGTCACAGTGACCTTGGCCTTTGACCTAGTGAGTCCAAATTAAATAGGGGTCTTCCACTCACCTAGGCCAACCTACCTATGAGGTTTCATGAATGTGGGTTAAACCATTATCAAGTTATCGTCCGGAAACCAATTGTTTACGATTTACTATGTTGAAGGTCACTGCGACCTTGACCTTTCACCTAGCAAGTCCAAAATAAACAGGGTTCTTCCTCTCACTGATGCCAACCTACCTATGAAGTTTCATGAATGTGGGTCGAAACATTGTCAAGTTATCATCCAGAAACCAATTGTTTATGATTTACTATGTTGAAGGTCATTGTGACCTTGAACTTTCACCTAGTGAGTCCAAAATCTATAGGGTTCTTCCTCTCACTGATGCCAACCTAACTATGAAGTTTTATGAACATGGGTTAAACTATTATCAAGTTATCATCCGGAAACCAATTGTTTTGATTTACTATGTTCAGGGTCACTGTGACCCTGACCTTTGACCTAGTGAGTCTAAAATAAATAAGGTTCTTCCTCTCACGAAGGCCAATCTACATATGAAGTCTCATGAATGTGGGTTGAATCGTAGTCAAGTTAACATCCGGAAACCAACTGTTTATAATTTACTATGTTCAAGGTCACTGTGACCTTGACTTTTGACCAAGCAAGTCCAAAATTAATAGGGTTCTTCCTCTCACCAATACCAACCTACCTATGAAGTTTCATGAGCATGGGTTGAACCATTATCAAGTTATCATCTGGAAACCAATTGTTTACAACCGCCCGCCATTCACCAAACTATAAGTCGAGTTTGACTTCGTCACAACTCGACTAAAAATACTCCACAGGTTTAAGAGTTAAAAGCATCATAAATATACAGTTCACACAGGGTGGATGGTATTCTTGACAGACAGTGGGTTAACATTCATCAGTTGCCTTATTACTAATACAGCAGAGCTTGAGGACTAACGTAGCAAACATGCAATTCACTGATGACCAGGTAACCACCCACTCCCACTCCCTTTTATACCCTTTGTACTATGATGTTAATGTGATGTTAATCTTACTGGTGTTACTTGACATGCTGATTATATAAATAAGATTGTTTTGAGGAAAAGTAATTTTCAAAACTCAGATGTCCAGGTGGGGGGAAGATACGAAGGCCATGATATCTTCCCACAACCCTCAAAACTTTTGAATATGCAACAGAATATTGTAAGAGTCTCATCAATATGCCGTATATGTGCTATGTACAATCTACATAAAAATGTTCAGATGGGAGGTCACAATATCTCATCCCCACCCCAAAAATGTTCTCAACAGAATATCTCTCCGAGTTTCATTAATATTCAGTATACTGCCTATCTGTTATGCGAAGAAAAAATTTTTTTCTGGACTCAGATGTTCAGGTGAGTTGAAAGATACCCAAGCCATGATATCTCCCTCCCTCCTCCAAATATATTATTCAACAGAATATCAACTTGAGAGTTGTCAATCTATGCTGCATAAGTAATTTTCATGACACAGCTGCCTGGGGAGGAGCCCACAATATCTTCTCACCCCCTTCAAAAAAATTTCTCAACAGAATATTTCCCCAAGTCTTATGGATATACAATATATGGATTACATGTATGTACAATCTAAAAAAGAATCTTTTGAGAAGAAATAACTTTCATGACCAATGCTCAGGTTGGGGGGGGGGGGCAGGGGGATTGAGTAAAATATGCAGGTTGATATCTTCTCCCACCCTGAAAAATTTTTCTCAACAGAATATTCTCCTCATCTCGTCAATATCCAGCATATGGTAATGTTCACAGATCCTGATATCTTCCCACCACCCTTAAAAGTTTTTCTAAACAGAATATCTCTGTGAGTCTTGTCAATATTTAATATATGTGCAACTTACAATCTACATATGAATGTTTTGGGAATAAGAATTATTTATGACTTAGATTTCTAGATTGGGGAAAATAAGCAGGCCACGATATCTTCTCACCACCCTCAAAAAATTTTATCAACAGGACATCTTCTGCAGTCTCATTAAAATGCAGTATTAGGGATATGTAATTTATACATGTAATTAGCCCCCTTGATATGCCATATATGCTTTCATTAAATTCAAGTCATTATTTTTCTGTACTTATTTTATAGCTTCTGTGATATGGTTTTTCATTGGCTGTGTTCTCTCTATGGTAGATTGAGACAGCAAATTTTGTTGATATGAAAAAGAAGTCTGGAGTTTGGAAGATTGCCCTATTGATACTCCATTATGGACAGTTCCAAATAAAACATCTATTTATTTCTTGGTGTTTAAGGTCACTTTGGCTATACCATGACCACAAGATTGGTATGAAGTCAAGTTTAGCCAATCATTTATAACAATGCTCATTGGATGGCTCCCAAACCAGAGGTTGGTGACGGGGTAATATTTTACAAGTAAAGCTGGGAGGTTTTGATTTTTCAGATTTGGTTTCAGTTGGGTTCGGTTTCAGGAAAAAATGTTGGTTTCGGTTCGGTTTTTCCCTGTGTTAAGAACAGATAGTAAACAAGTGCACCGTCAGGCATGGGCTATGTCCCTCAACAGCAAGTTCTTACATTGGACATATTTCCAGACAACAAATTTTCAAAGTCTAAAAAATGGAAGCCATAACTCAGCCAAAATTGGTGAGACTGAACCCAAATTCGAACTTCACCTGCGTATTCATGAGACAAATCTATGTACACAATTTGGTGTTGATTTAATAACTCCATCTAAAGTTACCAGTCAGATATCCAATTTTCAAAGTAAAAAAAAATGGAAAAAGGGCCATAACTCAGCCAAACTTGGCCGGTCCGAACACAAATTCGAACTTGACCTGCGTATTCCTGAGACCAACCGATGTACAAAATTTGGTGTTGATTCAATATCTCAAACTGAAGTTATCATCCAGTCACCAAATTTTGAAAGTCAAGAAAAATGGAAAAAGGGCATAACCCAGCCAAAATTAGTCAGACCAAACCAAAATTCGAACTTGACCTGCATATTCTTGAGACAAACTAGGTACAAAATTTATTGATTATTGATTCAATAACTCACACTAAAGTTATCATCCGGACACCAAATTTCCAAAGTTGAGAAATTGGTTGGAAAAGCGAGGATAAAGGGGCTTAAATCCAACAAAAAAATTATCAGATTCAGCCGATATTCGGAATTTTCCTAATCATTGAGGTAAGGGACATATACACCAAATTTGGTTTTGATTCGATGACCCAAACTTTAGTTATCACTCCGGACGGACAGCTGCATGGACGCACTGATGCATGCATGCACGCACCCACACTCGGACAAAGCCATAGTCTTCCAACAAAATTTGTCAGCGGACAATAACACTTCAGGCTCCTTAACTTGGATCTGCAATACAACACCACTTATCACTTTTTAAAAGCCCTGTCTCTATTGGATTCGGCCAAACTTCCCTTTGGGTTCTAGGCGATCAGTTGCTAAGTCTATTCAGTCAGAAAAAAAAACATAAATCAGGGTAGCAAATAAATAAGGTTCATCTAAACTAAGTTGTGTTCTCATTGTCACATTTTCTCCCTTGTTGACTTGGCTCACCACAGGACAAGTCAATAAGGGAGAAAATGTGAAAATGAGAACACAACATATTCGTCCCTTGACTGGACAGACTAAATGACAAGAGTCCATATTGGTCGATAGTCCAGTTCCTTCCCATTAGACAGTTTGAACAGTTCATGTACAAACACAGTAAAATAGTTGGACCATTTTTTGCTGGGTGTTGCGGTTTGGTTTTCTGGTTTGCTGCAAAAACCAGAACCGAACCAAAAACCGAAAAACAACCCAGCCCTATTTACCGGTAAAGAAAAACCTTTTTACTACGGTAAGCAAGCACTTCACTGGGTTTCTACAGGGAAAGACAGTTACTAAAAGGATAGTTTTCTTTGTAAAAAAAATATGGAAAATTTCCCAATTTGAGATGCTGCCTTGCGAAATTTCCCAATTGGAAGGGATCCGAACCATTTACACTAATCACACAAATCTCAACTCAAATTTTATTACTTTTCCTTTAAACCATAGCTTTTTGTCTCTCACTGAATTGAGCTGTTTGGACTTGTTCCATTTTGTGGGTGAGGGTTGGGCAGAGGTATGGGGGGGGGGGGGGGATATGCTACATTTTGACACCAATATGAAAAAGATTTTGTGATCCAGGTAAAAGAGCTGAGATCATCATCTGCTTGTCATGTTAGGTAAAGTTTATAAAAACACCCTTCTACAGAGGACAAGTATGATTGTCATTGAAGACAAAGTGTCGTTGAAAGTTCTAACAATGAAAGGACAGACTGTGCATGTACTCATTTTACTACAGCATTTATTTGCCTTGGCAACACTGGTCCACTATAGCATTTACGATAACACTGTTGACTGCCAGTGGTAATTTTCGACGGCTAATTACCACTTGTTTTCATCACAATAGTTCTTGTACAGTGTACTTACATATGGATCATACTCTCTCAAAGAACTGTCTTTGAAAAACTGGTGATAGATAATAGCTGATGTTGCTATTGGCACTGAAGTCATGTGCAACTTGTGACCTGAAATTAATAAAATAAAAAAAGCCAGGCATTAATGATATATGTATCTTATTGATAATTCCTTGCATGCTGCTGGCGGATATTCCCATGCAGGACTGGAATTTTTTGCCAATGAAGTAAGTATAATTTGGGCACATTTAACCCTTTACCTAACATGAAAAACAGACGACACTTGCAAAAAAAAAATTCTTGAATAACTAATTTTTTTGCCTAAAAAACATAGGTTATGACCCCTCCTTGGAACGAGCTCGACAAGCTCATTCCAACGAGGGGTCATAACCTATGTTTTTGAGACAAAAAATGGAAAAATAATGAAAATGAACTGGCGATTTTTGAGAATAGCTCTGGCCGGTTTTGGTTGTTACGTTGGGTAAAAGGTTCATCAAATTTTACATCTGAAAAGTGAATGGATTTTTTCACCAATGATTCCTTGAGTTAAATTTACATATGAATTTTTCATCAAATACAATTATGGCTGCTGTGCCATAAATAGATTTGATGAAAAATAACTTGAAAATACTCAGCAGGTTATGAGTTAATGACATATATTATCTCTTTTTATCTTTAATTTTCTGTGGTTAGTAATAACTTAATTTAAAAAAAATACTTAGCAGAAACATTTAAAAACTATTTTGTTGATATTAAATATCTGAAGAAAATTTTCATTATAAACATTAAAAAATAGGCCGATGAAATCGTCAGGTGTGTACCCATACGCGCAGCGAGTAGAAAGCTGTATGACGGAGGGCCACCATTGATGCCGACATTATGTACACCATACATGGTATGGGTACATACAGAAATGGATTGGAGGAGTGTCTAATTTGATGGATAAAGGGTTAATATCTCTGGATCAAATTATCAGATTTACATAAAAAACTATACAGCACAGCACATCAGTAACCCGAATACATATATAAAGTAACATGACAATCGGACTGATATTTTTTGAGTTATCTCATGCCAAAGGGATTGGAGGAATTTTCAATTTGAAGGATAAAGGGTTAATATCTCAGGATTAAATTATCAGATTTACACCAAAAACTATACAGTTTGGTACATCAGTAACCTGAACACAAATATAAAGTAACTTGACAATCCAAGCAATATTTTTCAAGTTATTGAATGCCAAAGGGGTTGGAGGAATTTTCAATTTGAAGGATAAAGGGTTAATATCTCAGGATCAAAATAACAGATTTACACCAAAAACTATACATCTCGGTACATCAGTAACCTGAACACAAATATAAAGTAACTTGACAATCCAAGCAATATTTTTCAAGTTATCGAATGCCAAAGGGATTGGAGGAATTTTCAATTTGAAGGATAAAGGGTTAATATCTCAGGATCAAAATAAGAGATTTACACCAAAAACTATACAGCTTGGAACATCAGTAACCTGACGATATATATAAAGTAACATGACAATAGGATTGATATTTTTTTGAGTTATCTCATGCCAAAGGGATTGGAAGAATTCTCAATTTGAAGGATAAAAAGTTAATATCTCAGGATAAATTATCAGATTTACACCAAAAACTATACAGCTTGGCACATCAGTAACCTGAATACAAATATAAAGTAACTTGACAATCCAAGCAATATTTTTCAAGTTATCGAATGCCAAAGAAATGGATACGGATGCCGGACGGACAGACAGATGGACGGACAGATGGATAGACAGACGGACGGACAAAGGATGGACGAACGACGGATGGCCACCTCGGATGCCGACATTATGTGTACCATATATAGTATGGGTACACATAAAAGTTAAAAAATTTATAGTAATTTATATATTTTTTATACTTACCAATGACCCAGACTTCGCTGGTGCTAACTCTAACAAAACCAGGGCCAAACACAAATTTTGCCCCCCAATCCCCAAAATTTGCATCCAAAACAAAAAGAAATCATGTCCTAAAGGACCTCCATACTACCCCTCTACTGCGCATGCGCAGTGACGCAGACGTCCCGAAATTGGCGCCAATTATCATTCTTACTGGCAGTGCCTGGTCAGCGCTATGTACTCAGCGGGGAGGCAAGAGTTCCCAACTCCAGGGAGGGCCATCCCCGTCTGGGTCATTGGTAAGTATAAAAAATATATAAATTACTATAAATTTTTTAACATTTTTATACTGTACCAATGACCCAGACTTAGCTGAATAGTAAACAGGCTGGAGGGCCTAGGACATAGAGGAAAATCCAATAAGCTCAACTATATAGTAAAGAGGTAACCCCTTAAGGAGAAAAGGAGTATTAGGCTTTACATGTATCTTTCTTATTTAATATTAAATTAGAAAGATACACTACCCTTAATAATTGAGCACAATAACATTCATGTTCTCTATTAACATCCAGTATAACCCTTATACTAATTATTTTTAAAGCAAGCCAATAAATAAAGTAGTCCAGAGAATTGAGACTCTTTATAGTCATTTAAAAGTGTCCGAGTATTGTATATTAAAGCCCGTTTGACACTTGACATATACAAATGCTTCACACCGAGCTACACTTTAAAAATAAGACATGAATGAATTTAAACATTAATATTACACTTTAAAACCATCCCGGAAGCGACTCAGAAATACTGACTTGGAGGAGGCATTCCCTTGCTTTTCACTATAAAGCAGGTGACCTAAGGGAACACCCGCCCCCCCCCCCCCCTTCCCCTTGCCCTGGGTCAAATAGCCCAGAGCGAAGAGGGCAGCCGGACGGAGTCACTGCCGGAACAGAAAGCCTGCATAACTATAGTTGCAACTGTTTAGTGGACAACATTCTGAGCAACAGATAACGGACCTAAACAATGCAGGTACCCAGAAATGGACTCAATATTTCTGAGATAAAAATTCGTAAATGTGGATGGCTGAGACCAATAAGCAGCCTTCATTAAATCTGTAATAGCAACACTATTAGCATAAGACCAGGAAGTAGAAAGAGCTCTTACTTCATGAGCAGAAATCTTAAGCACAGACTGCTGAGAAGAAGATAAATCTTCATAAGCAGTACAGATAGTTAACTGAATCCATCTAGCAATAGAATGGACTGAAATATCCTTTCTATTAGGCATCAAAGACAGAAAGAAACGTTTCCGTCCCTTTCTGATAAACTGAGATCTCTGTTTATAGATACGTAATGCTCTAACAGGACAGAGTAAAGGCCTACGCCCGTCTGAAGACGGAAGAGCCTTAATAACAATAGGTTCCGGATATTTATTAGGAGCCTGATTCTTAGCTAAAAAAACCCACATTAGTAGTGAAGGTGATAGTGTTCCCAACACTACGATAATGAGAATCATCCACCGATAGTGCATGAAGCTCACTGACTCTTCTAGCAGAAGAGAAAGCTAAGAGAAAAGCTGTCTTATAAGATAAGAATTTGAAATCTGTCCCAAGAGGTTCAAATGGCTTTTCCTTCAATTTAAGAAGAACCCAAGCTAAATTCCACTTAGGAATTAATCTAAGAGTTCTGGGTCTATTTATCAAAAAGTTTCTAACCAACTTCGATAAAGAGACATTAGATCCAATTTGTAAACTATCATGATGTGCATAGGTATCAGATAACATAGATCTATAACCCTTTATAGTAACAGGCTGCAGTTTGATTTCGTCAAACAAGTATACTAGAAAGTTGCAATGTCTGGTATAGAGGGATCGAATATATCTACAGAATGATCCCTACACCAACGACGAAAAACCTTCCACTTAGCCGCATAGTTTAGCGAAGAGGAGGTCCTCCTACAGTTAGAAATTGCGTCCACTGCTCGTCCTGTAAAGTGCTTGCCATGCAAGAAGGACCGCACAACGGAAAAACGTGAAGGTTGAGACCTTGCGGGTTGTGATGGAGTTGGCGCGATTTCCCCTGCGAAAGAAGATCCTCCCGTGGAGGAAGCTTCCGCGGTAGGTCCCACAACAGACACCTGAGTAGATTTATCCACGGTCTCTGTGGTGACAGAGATGCTACCAACAGAATCTTGCATTGAGATTGTTTTATCTTTAGCAATACTTGTTGAATTAACGGCGCTGGAGGATACGCATATCCTATCATTCCGTCCCAAGGGATCGACAGAGCGTCTACTGCAAATGCTCTTGGATCCGGACACGGAGACACATACGTCTGCAACTGATTGTTGAGATGTGTCGCAAATAAGTCTATCATTGGTCGTTCCCATTGGTAGCAAATCTGATTGAATACTTGTTTGTTGAGAGTCCACTCCGACGGCAACAAGCGACCCTTTCGCGAAAGGGAGTCTGCTAGCACATTCAGACGACCCGGTATGTGACGGATGAAAGAAGAACGTGATGTTCTAGCGCAAACAGAAGGATTCTTTCCATTAGATTGAACAACGGAACTGAATGAGTGCCTCCCTGATTCCGTATATACGCCACTACTGTCGTATTGTCGGAGAGGATTTGGACATGAGCATCGTGAATAATGTCCATCCAGTGACGTAACGCAAGCCAAATTGACATCATTTCCTTGATGTTTATGAGCTTGCACAGGAATTGCGGATCCCAAAGACCCTGGCATCTCGAATCCGTTGGGATTAATGATGCACCCCAACCTGTTTGACTGGCATCCGTCATAACGGTAAAACTCGGATCCGGCAACTGCAGCGGAACTCCTTGAGTTAACCACTGAATGTTTGCCCAAGTCTGAATCTCTTGTTTCACTTGATCTGACAAGAGAACGTCTACATCGAGCGAATGAATTTTCACACTCCAATTCTGAGTCAGGAAAATTTGAAGAGGACGTGTGCGTAACCGCCCCATCGGAATGAGATCCGCGGCGGCTCCGCACAGACCTATCAGTCTCATAAATTCTCTCGCCGTAACTTTGTCTGCGTGCAGACAATAGCGAGCGTAACAACTGACTAATTTCGCTCTGGTTAACGGCAGACGAACGAGATTGTTGTGCGTCTCGAAGCTCATTCCCAGATGAGTGAATGACTTGGACAGCACCAGATCCGACTTCTCCTCGTTTACTATAAAACCGAGACGTCGGAGCAATAGAAGAAGATTCTGAACATCGTTCTGAAGCGTTAACTCGTTGCCGTACCTCTGAAGAATGTCGTCCAGGTAGGCCGACGTTACCGCAGACGAATGAGCTCGGAAGTAGATCATTACCGAGTTCATTACCCGAGTGAAAGCCCAGGGTGCTAGATTCAATCCAAAGCACATCGCCCGGAATGGATACACCACTCCTAGGACTGCGAAGCGTAGATACTTTCGGAATGTCGGATGTACCATGACGTGAAAGTATGCATCTTTGAGATCTATGCTCGTTGCATAATCGTTCACCCGAATACTCGCTCTGACCGATCGAATCGTCTCCATATAAAACTTCGGAGCGACGATCAGCTTGTTTATCCAGCTCAAATCTATGACTGGACGGAACGAGCCGTCTGGTTTCGGAACCAGAAACAGATGGCTGTAGAATCCCGGAGATTCCTGGTTTTCTACGACCTCTACCGCGTTCTTCATTAAAAGAGACTGCACCTCTGATAACAGAGCGTCTCTTTTCTGCGGATTTGACGGAAGATGAGTCCACTTTGGACTTCGAGTTAATGGAGGCTTTTGTTTGAAGGATATCTTTAGACCTTCCAAAGTCACTCCTCTCACCCAAGGGTCGTCCGTAATCGACGCCCATTCTTGTGAAAAGCTTGACAACCTTCCGCCAACCGGAACGCGATAGAGGTTTAAGCCATCACCTCCTGGACCTGCGAGGCCTGCGGTAGGAGAAACCACATCTTCCACGACCCGCACCTCGCCCCGTCGACCTTGGGGCGTCCGACCGATTGTCCCGGCCTGAAGGACGTCCCGAACGAGAGTCGCTATCCTGACGGTCTCTCGAATAAGACCAAGAGGACGCACCGGAACCTCTATAGGAACCTCTCTTGGGCGCATTAGACCCAGAAGTGCCTGTCTTATTCGTGTCTGCTGTATCCGACTTCTTAGGAGCAGATTTGAACAACAGAGAATCCTTAGCTTTCTTTTTAATTTTATCATAAATAGCGGAAAGCTTGCCGTCAAAGAGAAGTTCTCCTGAGACCGAAGCGACTCTAAGAGAGTTCTTCACCTTAGAATCCACTAGTGTGGATGTAGCTAGGGCTGCGTCACGTCTAACCAACTCCAGATTTGCCACTGAAAGGGCGGAGTTACACGTGGAATAAGCTACTGCCCTTGAAAGAAGTCTTAAAGAGGATTGTATATCCTGAAACTCTTTCCCCTGAAGGCGCAGTGATAACGCCTTAGTAAGGTGATCTGCGTAAGATAAGGCATCTAAATTGGCTCTGTTAGACGCAATAGCTGTTTCCAACACCGCGGTTGGAATAGAAGCTGACGACGGTAATGATAGCTCTAAGTCTTCCGCCTCGTCGTCCATACGCAGAGGAACTCTCGGTATACCCTGTCCTGCCGTATCGAATTTATTCCTTGCATTAATGAAAGGCAGGTTGAGAGTATTAGCGGACAAGAAACCTGCTTTCCCCGTCCTGGAAGCAAGTTTAAATATAGCATCGTTCAATAATTCAAATGTTCTTGCAACATTATTGGACTGCGACGGAAACTCGGGAGCGATGTCCCTGAACCGCTCAAAAAATTCAGAGTCCAATGACGCTATAATTCTCTTGTCCGGAAGCGCAGCAGTCTGACCCGACGGAACAACTTGAGGGAGAAAGTGCCGGATAAAGTCCACGGCAGCTTTATGTTGTTCCGAAAGGGATAGCTCCAAGTCATCCGTATCCCTTTCACCATCCGGTCGGACCTCATGATGTTCCCGGTCGTCCGCCCCCGATGCTTCGGCGGAGCGTACCGACCCAGCGCCGTCGGATAATTCTCGATCCGACACCGTTTCTGTCGGCTGCTGGGATGCTGCGATAAGCTGTGCTATCTGCACAAGAATGTCCAGCGTCGAGACCTGCGGAGGCGCAGTCTTTCGCTGTTTCGCCGAGGGCAGCTCCGCATCAGATGGCTCCCGCATACTTTTCCTATGCGAACGTCCGGAGTCCATCGGTCTCGAATCCCTAGCTGCAGGATGGTGTGACCTGGTCGCCGAAGAATCCTTGATCGGCGAAGCTGGTAATATATCGGCAGTCACGCAGCCAAGGTGCGGTCATGTGCGCTGACGAGAAGAGGAAGCCTTAACAGTCTCTGCGGACTGCTTATACAACGGAGCGTCCCGAGCGACGGACGTATGCTCCGCTAAAGACACATTTTGTACCACAACATCTGGTCCCAGATGTTGTTGTACGAGAGAGGGGCCTCTCTCGCTCGCGGCCCGGCTGGACCTGGACGAGCTAGGAACCGGACTCAAAGGCTTCCTCTATTCTCGCTTACTATCCGCCGTCACTGGGTGTGCATCTATTATGTTTATAGTGCTCGCATCACCCAAAATTTCCTCTTGGACCGCATCGGACGAACCCGGCTGCCGAACCATTCGGTGAATGGACGCTACACCGGGCGAGCTAGCGGACGACATTTGTCTAATCTCCATGAGCACTTTTGCCGCTAGCTCTGAATTCATTTGTGACGACGGACGCACACTTGAAGAAGATAACATGGAAACATCACCCTGTTCTGGTTCCTCTGAAATAGAAACTGAGAGAGTAGAGTGACCTTGCGGAGAAAGAGCCGGCATCGCTCTTTCTCCAGAAACAACATATCGTGACACACGTTTCCAATGTTTCTCATCCCAATGTTCACATATAGGACAGGGATTAATGTGAGAACACTGACTACAATTAATACAATGATCATGAAAGTCAGAGGAAGATTTCTTCCTATTACAATTTGAACAACGTCCCTTCATTGTGAAAGAACAACAATAAGTCCTAGTTACTCGCAAAAACCCCCGACACAAAGATACATAATAACATGATCCATTAATAAATGAAAAAACAATTGCAAAACCAAATAATTTTGAAAAAATATTTTTTCAGCGAAGCCCAAGTTGCTGAAAAGTAACATTGAGCCCCGATGGATCCGATGGCAAAGTGTGGTCAAAAATTTTAAATTTATATTAAATAATTAATGAGACACTTTCGGATAATATAAATGTATCTTATAGTGAGATAAACTACAGCAAAGGCAAACAGCCCCCCTCAAAAAAGGCTGTTGCCAATGAAAACAAACAGTGTAAAAACACCAGAAAACATGACTCCAGGCACTGAAAAAACTGGCCCGGAATCAGTCATCAAATTACACTCTATCTGATGCAAAACAGAGACTCCCAGGGGAGAATCTGCAGAACATCAGATGGAAGATGCAGAACACAAACGTTATACACCCATGGGTGAAAACGTAACTATGGGAAAAATAACAGAAAACATTCTGTAACCAAGCAACTCTCCCAGGAAATTTTAGAAATGAAATTTCTCAAAAATATGCCAAAAGCATGGGAGAATTGCAAGGGGGGACTTTAGAAGGCTAGGGGAGAGGAAACACTGAATAAGCAGTGCAACAATTAGCAAGAATGACAACAAGAGGCCCATGCCTCGAAAGTTAAAAAATTTATAGTAATTTATATATTTTTTATACTTACCAATGACCCAGACTTAGCTGGTGCTAACTCTAACAAAACCAGGGCCAAACACAAATTTTGCCCCCCAATCCCCAAAATTTGCATCCAAAACAAAAAGAAATCATGTCCTAAAGGACCTCCATACTACGCCTCTACTGCGCATGCGCAGTGACGCAGTCGTCCCGAAATTGGCGCCAATTATCATTCTTACTGGCAGTGCCTGGTCAGCGCTATGTACTCAGCGGGGAGGCAAGAGTTCCCAACTCCAGGGAGGGCCATCCCCGTCTGGGTCATTGGTAAGTATAAAAAATATATAAATTACTATAAATTTTTTAACATTTTTATACTGTACCAATGACCCAGACTTAGCTGAATAGTAAACAGGCTGGAGGGCCTAGGACATAGAGGAAAATCCAATAAGCTCAACTATATAGTAAAGAGGTAACCCCTTAAGGAGAAAAGGAGTATTAGGCTTTACATGTATCTTTCTTATTTAATATTAAATTAGAAAGATACACTACCCTTAATAATTGAGCACAATAACATTCATGTTCTCTATTAACATCCAGTATAACCCTTATACTAATTATTTTTAAAGCAAGCCAATAAATAAAGTAGTCCAGAGAATTGAGACTCTTTATAATCATTTAAAAGTGTCCGAGTATTGTATATTAAAGCCCGTTTGACACTTGACATATACAAATGCTTCACACCGAGCTACACTTTAAAAATAAGACATGAATGAATTTAAACATTAATATTACACTTTAAAACCATCCCGGAAGCGACTCAGAAATACTGACTTGGAGGAGGCATTCCCTTGCTTTTCACTATAAAGCAGGTGACCTAAGGGAACACCCGCCCCCCCCCCCCCCCCCCCCCTTCCCCTTGCCCTGGGTCAAATAGCCCAGAGCGAAGAGGGCAGCCGGACGGAGTCACTGCCGGAACAGAAAGCCTGCATAACTATAGTTGCAACTGTTTAGTGGACGACATTCTGAGCAACAGATAACGGACCTAAACAATGCAGGTCTCCAGAAATGGACTCAATATTTCGGAGATAAAAATTCGTAAATGTGGATGGCTGAGACCAATAAGCAGCCTTCATTAAATCTGTAATAGCAACACTATTAGCATAAGCCCAGGAAGTAGAAAGAGCTCTTACTTCATGAGCAGAAATCTTAAGCACAGACTGCTGAGAAGAAGATAAATCTTCATAAGCAGTACAGATAGTTAACTGAATCCATCTAGCAATAGAATGGACTGAAATGTCCTTTCTATTAGGCATCAAAGACAGAAAGAAACGTTTCCGTCCCTTTCTGATAAACTGAGATCTCTGTTTATAGATACGTAGTGCTCTAACAGGACAGAGTAAAGGCCTACGCCCGTCTGAAGATGGAAGAGCCTTAATAACAATAGGTTCCGGATATTTATTAGGAGCCTGATTCTTAGCTAAAAAACCCACATTAGTAGTGAAGGTGATAGTGTTCCCAACACTACGATAATGAGAATCATCCACCGATAGTGCATGAAGCTCACTGACTCTTCTGGCAGAAGAGAAAGCTAAGAGAAAAGCTGTCTTATAAGATAAGAATTTGAAATCTACTGTCCCAAGAGGTTCAAATGGCTTTTCCTTCAATTTAAGGAGAACCCAAGCTAAATTCCACTTAGGAATTAATCTAAGAGTTCTGGGTCTATTTATCAAAAAGTTTCTAACCAACTTCGATAAAGAGACATTAGATCCAATTTGTAAACTATCATGATGTGCATAGGTATCAGATAACATAGATCTATAACCCTTTATAGTAACAGGCTGCAGTTTGATTTCGTCAAACAAGTATACTAGAAAGTTTGCAATGTCTGGTATAGAGGGATCAAATATATCTACAGAATGATCCCTACACCAACGACGAAAAACCTTCCACTTAGCCGCATAGTTTAGCGAAGAGGAGGTCCTCCTACAGTTAGAAATCGCGTCCACTGCTCGTCCTGTAAAGTGCTTGCCATGCAAGAAGGACCGCACAATGGAAAAACGTGAAGGTTGAGACCTTGCGGGTTGTGATGGAGTTGGCGCGATTTCCCCTGCGAAAGAAGATCCTCTCGTGGAGGAAGCTTCCGCGGTAGGTCCCACAACAGACACCTGAGTAGATTTATCCACGGTCTCTGTGGCGACAGAGATGCTACCAACAGAATCTTGCATTGAGATTGTTTTATCTTTAGCAATACTTGTTGAATTAACGGCGCTGGAGGATACGCATATCCTATCATTCCGTCCCAAGGGATCGACAGAGCGTCTACTGCAAATGCTCTTGGATCCGGACACGGAGACACATACGTCTGCAACTGATTGTTGAGATGTGTCGCAAATAAGTCTATCATTGGCCGTTCCCATTGGTAGCAAATCTGATTGAATACTTGTTTGTTGAGAGTCCACTCCGACGGCAACAAACGACCCTTTCGTGAAAGGGAGTCTGCTAGCACATTCAGACGACCCGGTATGTGACGGACCGAAAGAAGAACGTGATGTTCTAACGCAAACAGAAGGATTCTTTCCGTTAGATTGAACAACGGAACTGAATGAGTGCCTCCCTGATTCCGTATATACGCCACTACTGTCGTATTGTCGGATAGGATTTGGACATGAGCATCCTGAATAATGTCCATCCAGTGACGTAACGCAAGCCAAATTGACATCATTTCCTTGATGTTTATGTGCTTGCACAGGAATTGCGGATCCCAAAGACCCTGGCATCTCGAATCCGTTGGGATTAATGATGCACCCCAACCTGTTTGACTGGCATCCGTCATAACGGTAAAACTCGGATCCGGCAACTGCAGCAGAACTCCTTGAGTTAACCACTGAATGTTTGCCCAAGTCTGAATCTCTTGTTTCACTTGATCTGACAAGAGAACGTCTACATCGAGCGAATGAATTTTCACACTCCAATTCTGAGTCAGGAAAATTTGAAGAGGACGTGTGCGTAGCCGCCCCATCGGAATGAGATCCGCGGCGGCTCCGCACAGACCTATCAGTCTCATAAATTCTCTCGCCGTGACTTTGTCTGCGTGCAGACAATAGCGAGCGTAACAACTGACTAATTTCGCTCTGGTTAACGGCAGACGAACGAGATTGTTGTGCGTCTTGAAGCTCATTCCCAGATGAGTGAATGACTTGGACGGCACCAGATCCGACTTCTCCTCGTTTACTATAAAACCGAGACATCGGAGCAATAGAAGAAGATTCTGAACATCGCTCTGAAGCGTTAACTCGTTGCCGTACCTCTGAAGAATGTCGTCCAGGTAGGCCGACGTTACCACAGACGAATGAGCTCGGAAGTAGATCATTACCGAGTTCATTACCCGAGTGAAAGCCCAGGATGCTAGATTCAATCCGAAGCACATCGCCCGGAATTGATACACCACTCCCAGGACTGCAAAGCGTAGATACTTTCGGAATGTCGGATGTACCATGACGTGAAAGTACGCATCTTTGAGATCTATGCTCGTTGCATAATCGTTCACCCGAATACTCGCTCTGACCGATCGAATCGTCTCCATATAAAACTTCGGAGCGACGATCAGCTTGTTTATCCAGCTCAAATCTATGACTGGACGGAACGAGCCGTCTGGTTTCGGAACCAGAAACAGATGGCTGTAGAATCCCAGAGATTCCTGGTTTTCTACGACCTCTACCACGTTCTTCATTAAAAGAGACTGCACCTCTGATAACAGAGCGTCTCTTTTCTGTGGATTTGACGGAAGATGAGTCCACTTTGGACTTCGAGTTAATGGAGGCTTTCGTTTGAAGGATATCTTTAGACCTTCCGAAGTCACTCCTCTCACCCAAGGGTCGTCCGTAATCGACGCCCACTCTTGTGAAAAACTCGACAACCTTCCGCCAACCGGAACGCGATAGAGGTTTAAGCCATCACCTCCTGGACCTGCGAGGCCTGCGGTAGGAGAAACCACGTCTTCCACGACCCGCACCTCGCCTCGTCGACCTCGGGGCGTCCGACCGATTGTCCCGGCCTGAAGGACGTCCCGAACGAGAGTCGCTATCCTGACGGTCTCTCGAATAAGACCAAGAGGACGCACCGGAACCTCTATAGGAACCTCTCTTGGGCGCATTAGACCCAGAAGTGCCTGTCTTATTCGTGTCTGCTGTATCCGACTTCTTAGGAGCCGATCTGAACAACAGAGAATCATTAGCTTTCTTTTTAATTTTATCATAAATAGCGGAAAGCTTGCCGTCAAAGAGAAGTTCTCCTGAGACCGAAGCGACTCTAAGAGAGTTCTTCACCTTAGAATCCACCAGTGTGGATGTAGCTAGGGCTGCGTCACGTCTAACCAACTCCAGATTTGCCACTGAAAGGGCGGAGTTACACGTGGAATAAGCTACTGCCCTTGAAAGAAGTCTTAAAGAGGATTGTATATCCTGAAACTCTTCCCCTTGAAGGCGCAGTGATAACGCCTTAGTAAGGTGATCTGCGTAAGATAAGGCATCTAAATTGGCTCTGTTAGACGCAATAGCTGTTTCCAACACCGCGGTTGGAATAGAAGCTGACGACGGTAATGATAGCTCTAAGTCTTCCGCCTCGTCGTCCATACGCAGAGGAACTCTCGGTATACCCTGTCCTGCCATATCGAATTTATTCCTTGCATTAATGAAAGGCAGGTTGAGAGTATTAGCGGACAAGAAACCTGCTTTCCCCATCCTGGAAACAAGTTTAAATATAGCGTCGTTCAATAATTCAAATGTTCTAGCAACATTATTGGACTGCGACGGAAACTCGGGAGCGATGTCCCTGAACCGCTCAAAAAATTCAGAGTCCAATGACGCTATAATTCTCTTGTCCGGAAGTGCAGCAGTCTGGCCCGACAGAACAACTTGAGGGAGAAAGTGCCGGATGAAGTCCACGGCAGCTTTATGTTGTTCCGAAAGGGATAGCTCCAAGTCATCCGTATCCCTTTCACCATCCGGTCGGACCTCACGATGTTCCCGGTCGTCCGCCCCCGATGCTTCGGCGGAGCGTACCGACCCAGCGCCGTCGGATAATTCTCGATCCGACACCGTTTCTGTCGGCTGCTGGGATAAGCTGTGCTATCTGCACAAGAATGTCCGGCGTCGAGACCTGCGGAGGCGCAGTCTTTCGCTGCTTCGCCGAGGGCAGCTCCACATCAGATGGCTCCCGCATACTTTTCCTATGCGAACGTCCAGAGTCCATCGGTCTCGAATCCCTGGCTGCCGGATGGTGTGGCCTGGTCGCCGAAGAATCCTTCATCGGCGAAGCTGGTAATATATCGGCGGTCACGCAGCCAAGGTGCGGTCGTGTGCGCTGACGAGAAGAGGAAGCCTTAACAGTCTCTGCGGACTGCTTATACAACGGAGCGTCCCGAGCGACGGACGTATGCTCCGCTAAAGACACATTTTGTACCACAACATCTGGTCCCAGATGTTGTTGTATGAGAGAGGGACCTCTCTCGCTCGCGGCCCGGCTGGACCTGGACGAGCTAGGAACCGGACTAAAAGGCTTCCTCCGTTCTCGCTTAGTATCCGCCGTCACTGGGTGTGCATCTATTATGTTTATAGTGCTCGCATCACCCAAAATTTCCTCTTGGACCACATCGGACGAACCCGGCTGCCGAACCATTCGGTGAATGGACGCTACACCGGGCGAGCTAGCGGACGACATTTGTCTAATCTCCATGAGCACTTTTGCCACTAGCTCTGAATTCATTTGTGACGACGGATGCACACTTGAAGAAGATAACATGGAAACATCACCCTGTTCTGGTTCCTCTGAAATAGAAACTGAGAGGGTAGAGTGACCTTGCGGAGAAAGAGCCGGCATCGCTCTTTCTCCAGAAACAACATATCGTGACACACGTTTCCAATGTTTCTCATCCCAATGTTCACATATAGGACAGGGATTAATGCGAGAACACTGACTACAATTAATACAATGATCATGAAAGTCAGAGGAAGATTTCTTCCTATTACAATTTGAACAACGTCCCTTCATTGTGAAAGAACAACAATAAGTCCTAGTTACTCGCAAAAACCCCTGACACAAAGATACATAATAACATGATCCATTAATAAATGAAAAAACAATTGCAAAACAAAATAATTTTGAAAAAATATTTTTTCAGCGAAGCCCAAGTTGCTGAAAAGTAACGTTGAGCCCCGATGGATCCGATGGCAAAGTGTGGTCAAAAATTTTAAATTTATATAAAATAATTAATGAGACACTTTCGGATAATATAAATGTATCTTATAATGAGATAAACTACCACAAAGGCAAACAGCCCCCCTCAAAAAAGGCTGTTGCCAATGAAAACAAACAGTGTAAACACACTAGAAAACATGACTCCAGGCACTGAAAAAACTGGCCCGGAATCAGTCATCAATTACACTCTATCTGATGCAAAACAGAGACTCCCAGGGGAGAATCTGTAGAACATCAGATGGAAGATGCAGAACACAAACGTTATACACCCATGGGTGAAAACGTAACTATGGGGAAAATAACAGAAAACATTCTGTAACCAAGCAACTCTCCCAGGAAATTTTAGAAATGAAATTTCTCAAAAATATGCCAAAAGCATGGGAGAAGGCTAGGGGAGAGGAAACACTGAATAAGCAGTGCAACAATTAGCAAGAATGACAACAAGAGGCCCATGCCTCGAAAATAGGCAACTTAACATAATTTCATCAAAAAATTTTAAGTACAGCCCTGATTATTTTTTGCCACTTCTTTTTCCTCTCCTCCTTCTATCCTCCTTAGAATCACATTTTCTCCAAAAATTACGTGTCTGGCATCCTTTAAACTGAGATTTACAAGCACAAAGATCAGTGAGATGTTGACTGATGAAGGGCCAAACAGAGAATGATAATTGGCGCCAATTTCGGGACGACTGCGTCACTGCGCATGCGCAGTAGAGGCGTAGTATGGAGGTCCTTTAGGACATGATTTCTTTTTGTTTTGGATGCAAATTTTGGGGATTGGGGGGAAAAATTTGTGTTTGGCCCTGGTTTTGTTAGAGTTAGCACCAGCTAAGTCTGGGTCATTGGTACAGTATAAAAATATAGGCAACTTAACATAATTTCATCAAAAAATTTTAAGTACAGCCCTGATTATTTTTTGTCATTTCTTTTTCCTCTCCTCCTTCTATCCTCCTTAGAATCACATTTTCTCCAAAAATTACGTGTCTGGCATCCTTTAAACTGAGATTTACAAGCACAAAGATCAGTGAGATGTTGACTGATGAAGGGCCAAACAGAGAATGATAATTGGCGCCAATTTCGGGACGTCTGCGTCACTGCGCATGCGCAGTAGAGGCGTAGTATGGAGGTCCTTTAGGACATGATTTCTTTTTGTTTTGGATGCAAATTTTGGGGATTGGGGGGCAAAATTTGTGTTTGGCCCTGGTTTTGTTAGAGTTAGCACCAGCTAAGTCTGGGTCATTGGTACAGTATAAAAATATAGTTAAACACTATCACAGAAGTTACGTTATTCAACCTGAGTTGTGTTCAGTGCTCACGTGCCAATGGAGTCTATGGCACAAAAAAACCCCATTTCTTTAGAACCCAAAATACAGCATTTGATACTGAAATTTGGCACCTAAAATATAGTTTTGGTTGGTCTCAAGGGCTTTGTGGTTAATTATATCAGTGCATCATTCTCGGTAACATTGCTGTCTGGTGATACAGAAGAGACAGAATTCAAAGCTGCCAAGTAATATACAGGTAATAAATGTAATTACAACTCTTTGTAATGTGTCAACTAAATTAACAGTTTATCCATTTATTTATTTATTGGTGTTTAAGGTCACATACTTATGCACAATGGCTAATCGTGACCATGACAGTTTTATGGGTGGAGGAAGCCGGAGTACCCGGAGAGAACCACCGAGCAACGACGAGCAGCTGTCAGCTCTCCAACATCGTAACTCTGAACCGCGGCACAGTAAGGGTTGGATTGGTAGAAGACATGCGCACCAACTGCGTGCAGTACACCTTAGTACACAGCATCATCGTGCCCCCATGTAGGCAATCAGAGTTAAGTGCCTTGCCCAAGGACACAACGCAGGAGCGAGTTTATCCATTTAATCAGAATCTTATAGAAACATTTCTTTGTTACTCAATTTTTTTATCATCCATTTGGAAGATAATAAATTATTTGCTACTACTTTGCTTTCAAAGTTGCACTCAAAGGATGATACATGGTTAATTTCTTCTCAATTACCATCAGATTCTGTTGGGCACTAACATCTTTCATTTGGCACCACAAAAATTTATTTGACACTGAACAAAAATACCACTTGGCACCAAAAAATTTTGAGTCAGCATGAACACTGGTAGTGTTATTTTCACAATTTTTATCTTAATTTTCAATCCGTTCTTCCAGAAATTAAATTCAATCTCTTTTTCTTTAATCCTTTGAATGTTGACTTCAATGTACTCAAATTTCAATCAGCAAATGTACTTCACAATACAGTTCTGTCAAATAAGACTGAATTGGTGAAATTCCTAATTACATTATGTGAAATATTTGAAGGTTGTACTTTTGATATTTCAATATCAGAATGTAGAGGGTTAATATACATGTACTCAATAATTAAAATGACTAAATTATCTAACATGGTTTATCAGTTTACATTTTTTTAATGAATGGAACTTCTATAATTAGCATAATCAATTTTAAACAACTTTGGAATTAGTTCACACTACCAAATATGAAAAGATTCTAACTGGCAGATCTGATGAAGACTTTTAAAAGAATATTCCTCATGTTTCACTAAGTTACAAGTTTATGTTCCTGTCAGAAGCCCAAATATGAACCCTGGGATCTAATTTGAACAGACTTGAATCTGACTGCCTTAAGGATGCTGTTTAACAAATATCAAAAGATAGTAAATGGTATAGCTTAAGAAGATTTTTAAAGAGCATTCTGCATACTGAACTAAGTTAACATTTGGGCTCCCAGAGAGCCCAAATATGAACCCAAGGACTTGTTCAGAACAAATTTTAATCTGAATGTCAAATATGACAAGATTATACTTGATGGATCTGAAGAAGGAACCCAAATATGAACCTACAGATTGACTTGAACAAATTTGAATCCGGCTCCTATTAGGATCGTTTATACCAAATATCAAAAGATTCTGAGTTTTGTATCTGATGAAGAATATTTTTAAATGAAATTCCTCATTTTATACAAAGCTGAAATTCAGGTTCACATGGGGAACTAAAATATGAACCAACAAACTTGATTTAAACAAACTTGAATCTGAGCACCACTTAGGATGCTGCATATTCAATATGAAAAGATTCTGATTGGTAGATCTGAAGAAGAATACTTTTAACGAATAATCCTCATATTTTCCCTAAGTTAAAATTTGGGCTCCCATAGGGAACCCAAATATGAACAAACCAGTCTGATTTGAACAAACCAATCTTACCCATACCCCCCCCCCACCCCCTTCCTGTAAGGATACTGTATTTAAAATCTGCAAAGATTCTGACTAGCAGATCTGAAGTAGAGATGGGCAATATACCGAAAAGTCGAACAAATACCCATATCATGGGGATACCGAAAAACTGAAGTGAACCAATAATTGAATACCGAAACCGTCTCAATTTTCAAATTTTCCTACATTTGCTCCTTGATTCTACTGAGAAGGATGCTGTACAGCAAATGACAATTCTTTGTTCTGAGCAAATTGACAATACTGGCATTTGATTTTTTTCTAAGGGGGGGGGGGGGGGGGGGGGGGGGGGGGAGGATAAATCGAGTTCATGTCCCCTAATACTACTGCATTCCAAATGTGGTCCAACTGAGCCACTGGTTTGGAAAGTTAAAAAATTTATAGTAATTTATATATTTTTTATACTTACCAATGACCCAGACTTAGCTGGTGCTAACTCTAACAAAACCAGGGCCAAACACAAATTTTGCCCCCCAATCCCCAAAATTTGCATCCAAAACAAAAAGAAATCATGTCCTAAAGGACCTCCATACTACGCCTCTACTGCGCATGCGCAGTGACGCAGACGTCCCGAAATTGGCGCCAATTATCATTCTTACTGGCAGTGCCTGGTCAGCGCTATGTACTCAGCGGGGAGGCAAGAGTTCCCAACTCCAGGGAGGGCCATCCCCATCTGGGTCATTGGTAAGTATAAAAAATATATAAATTACTATAAATTTTTTAACATTTTTATACTGTACCAATGACCCAGACTTAGCTAAATAGTAAACAGGCTGGAGGGCCTAGGACATAGAGGAAAATCCAATAAGCTCAACTATATAGTAAAGAGGTAACCCCTTAAGGAGAAAAGGAGTATTAGGCTTTACATGTATCTTTCTTATTTAATATTAAATTAGAAAGATACACTACCCTTAATAATTGAGCACAATAACATTCATGTTCTCTATTAACATCCAGTATAACCCTTATACTAATTATTTTTAAAGCAATCCAATAAATAAAGTAGTCCAGAGAATTGAGACTCTTTATAGTCATTTAAAAGTGTCCGAGTACTGTATATTAAAGCCCGTTTGACACTTGACAAAAACAAATGCTTCACACTGAGCTACACTTTAAAAATAAGACATGAATGAATTTAAACATTAATATTACACTTTAAAACCATCCCGGAAGCGACTCAGAAATACTGACTTGGAGGAGGCATTCCCTTGCTTTTCACTATAAAGCAGGTGACCTAAGGGAACACCCGCCCCCCCCCCCCTTCCCCTTGCCCTGGGTCAAATAGCCCAGAGCGAAGAGGGCAGCCGGACGGAGTCACTGCCGGAACAGAAAGCCTGCATAACTATAGTTGCAACTGTTTGGTGGACGACATTCTGAGCAACAGATAACGGACCTAAACAATGCAGGTCTCCAGAAATGGACTCAATATTTCTGAAATAAAAATTCGTAAATGTGGATGGCTGAGACCAATAAGCAGCCTTCATTAAATCTGTAATAGCAACACTATTAGCATAAGCCCAGGAAGTAGAAAGAGCTCTTACTTCATGAGCAGAAATCTTAAGCACAGACTGCTGAGAAGAAGATAAATCTTCATAAGCAGTACGGATAGTTAACTGAATCCATCTAGCAATAGAATGGACTGAAATGTCCTTTCTATTAGGCATCAAAGACAGAAAGAAACGTTTCCGTCCCTTTCTGATAAACTGAGATCTCTGTTTATAGATACGTAGTGCTCTAACAGGACAGAGTAAAGGCCTACGCCCGTCTGAAGACGGAAGAGCCTTAATAACAATAGGTTCCGGATATTTATTAGGAGCCTGATTCTTAGCTAAAAAACCCACATTAGTAGTGAAGGTGATAGTGTTCCCAACACTACGATAATGAGAATCATCCACCGATAGTGCATGAAGCTCACTGACTCTTCTGGCAGAAGAGAAAGCTAAGAGAAAAGCTGTCTTATAAGATAAGAATTTGAAATCTACTGTCCTAAGAGGTTCAAATGGCTTTTCCTTCAATTTAAGGAGAACCCAAGCTAAATTCCACTTAGGAATTAATCTAAGAGTTCTGGGTCTATTTATCGAAAAGTTTCTAACCAACTTCGATAAAGAGACATTAGATCCAATTTGTAAACTATCATGATGTGCATAGGTATCAGATAACATAGATCTATAACCCTTTATAGTAACAGGCTGCAGTTTGATTTCGTCAAACAAGTATACTAGAAAGTTTGCAATGTCTGGTATTGAGGGATCGAATATATCTACAGAATGATCCCTACACCAACGACGAAAAACCTTCCACTTAGCCGCATAGTTTAGCGAAGAGGAGGTCCTCCTACAGTTAGAAATCGCGTCCACTGCTCGTCCTGTAAAGTGCTTGCCATGCAAGAAGGACCGCACAACGGAAAAACGTGAAGGTTGAGACCTTGCGGGTTGTGATGGAGTTGGCGCGATTTCCCCTGCGAAAGAAGATCCTCCCGTGGAGGAAGCTTCCGCGGTAGGTCCCACAACAGACACCTGAGTAGATTTATCCACGGTCTCTGTGGCGACAGAGATCAACAGAATCTTGCATTGAGATTGTTTTATCTTTAGCAATACTTGTTGAATTAACGGCGCTGGAGGATACGCATATCCTATCATTCCGTCCCAAGGGATCGACAGAGCGTCTACTGCAAAAGCTCTTGGATCCGGACACGGAGACACATACGTCTGCAACTGATTGTTGAGATGTGTTGCAAATAAGTCTATCATTGGCCGTTCCCATTGGTACCAATCTGATTGAATACTTGTTTGTTGAGAGTCCACTCCGACGGCAACAAGCGACCCTTTCGTGAAAGGGAGTCTGCTAGCACATTCAGACGACCCGGTATGTGACGGACCGAAAGAAGAACGTGATGTTCTAACGCAAACAGAAGGATTCTTTCCGTTAGATTGAACAACGGAACTGAATGAGTGCCTCCCTGATTCCGTATATACGCCACTACTGTCGTATTGTCGGATAGGATTTGGACATGAGCATCCTGAATAATGTCCACACAGTGACGTAACGCAAGCCAAATTGACATCATTTCCTTGATGTTTATGTGCTTGCACAGGAATTGCGGATCCCAAAGACCCTGGCATCTCGAATCCGTTGGGATTAATGATGCACCCCAACCTGTTTGACTGGCATCCGTCATAACGGTAAAACTCGGGTCCGGCAACTGCAGCGGAACTCCTTGAGTTAACCACTGAATGTTTGCCCAAGTCTGTATCTCTTGTTTCACTTGATCTGACAAGAGAACGTCTACATCGAGCGAATGAATTTTCACACTCCAATTCTGAGTCAGGAAAATTTGAAGAGGACGTGTGCGTAACCGCCCCATCAGAATGAGATCCGCGGCGGCTCCGCACAGACCCATCAGTCTCATGAATTCTCTCGCCGTGACTTTGTCTGCGTGCAGACAATAGCGAGCGTAACAACTGACTAATTTCGCTCTGGTTAACGGCAGACGAACGAGATTGTTGTGCGTCTCGAAGCTCATTCCCAGATGAGTGAATGACTTGGACGGCACCAGATCCGACTTCTCCTCGTTTACTATAAAACCGAGACGTCGGAGCAATAGAAGAAGATTCTGAACATCGTTCTGAAGCGTTAACTCGTTGCCGTACCTCTGAAGAATGTCGTCCAGGTAGGCCGACGTTACCGCAGACGAATGAGCTCGGAAGTAGATCATTACCGAGTTCATTACCCGAGTGAAAGCCCAGGGTGCTAGATTCAATCCGAAGCACATCGCCCGGAATTGATACACCACTCCTAGGACTGCGAAGCGTAGATACTTTCGGAATGTCGGATGTACCATGACGTGAAAGTACGCATCTTTGAGATCTATGCTCGTTGCATAATCGTTCACCCGAATACTCGCTCTGACCGATCGAATCGTCTCCATATAAAACTTCGGAGCGACGATCAGCTTGTTCATCCAGCTCAAATCTATGACTGGACGGAACGAGCCGTCTGGTTTCGGAACCAGAAACAGATGGCTGTAGAATCCCGGAGATTCCTGGTTTTCTACGACCTCTACCGCGTTCTTCATTAAAAGAGACTGCACCTCTGATAACAGAGCGTCTCTTTTCTGTAGATTTGACGGAAGATGAGTCCACTTTGGACTTCGAGTTAATGGAGGCTTTCGTTTGAAGGATATCTTTAGACTTTCCGAAGTCACTCCTCTCACCCAAGGGTCGTCCGTAATCGACGCCCATTCTTGTGAAAAGCTCGACAACCTTCCGCCAACCGGTTTAAGCCATCACCTCCTGGACCTGCGAGGCCTGCGGTAGGAGAAACCACGTCTTCCACGACCCGCACCTCGCCTCGTCGACCTCGGGGCGTCCGACCCATTGTCCCGGCCTGAAGGACGTCCCGAACGAGAGTCGCTATCCTGACGGTCTCTCGAATAAGACCAAGAGGACGCACCGGAACCTCTATAGGAACCTCTCTCGGGCGCATTAGACCCAGAAGTGCCTGTCTTATTCGTGTCTGCTGTATCCGACTTCTTAGGAGCAGATCTGAACAACAGAGAATCATTAGCTTTCTTTTTAATTTTATCATAAATAGCGGAAAGCTTGCCGTCAAAGAGAAGTTCTCCTGAGACCGAAGCGACTCTAAGAGAGTTCTTCACCTTAGAATCCACTAGTGTGGATGTATCTAGGGCTGCGTCACGTCTAACCAACTCCAGATTTGCCACTGAAAGGGCGGAGTTACACGTGGAATAAGCTACTGCCCTTGAAAGAAGTCTTAAAGAGGATTGTATATCCTGAAACTCTTTCCCCTGAAGGCGCAGTGATAACGCCTTAGTAAGGTGATCTGCGTAAGATAAGGCATCTAAATTGGCTCTGTTAGACGCAATAGCTGTTTCCAACACAGCGGTTGGAATAGAAGCTGACGACGGTAATGATAGCTCTAAGTCTTCCGCCTCGTCGTCCATACGCAGAGGAACTCTCGGTATACCCTGTCCTGCCGTATCGAATTTATTCCTTGCATTAATGAAAGGCAGGTTGAGAGTATTAGCGGACAAGAAACCTGCTTTCCCCGTCCTGGAAGCAAGTTTAAATATAGCGTCGTTCAATAATTCAAATGTTCTTGCAACATTATTGGACTGCGATGGAAACTCGGGAGCGATGTCCCTGAACCGCTCAAAAAATTCAGAGTCCAATGACGCTATAATTCTCTTGTCCGGAAGCGCAGCAGTCTGGCCCGACGGAACAACTTGAGGGAGAAAGTGCCGGATGAAGTCGACGGCAGCTTTATGTTGTTCCGAAAGGGATAGCTCCAAGTCATCCGTATCCCTTTCACCATCCGGTCAGACCTCATGATGTTCCCGGTCGTCCGCCCCCGATGCTTCGGCGGAGCGTACCGACCCAGCGCCGTTGGATAATTCACGATCCAACACCGTTTCTGTCGGCTGCTGGGATGCTGCGATAAGCTGTGCTATCTGCACAAGAATGTCCGGCGTCGAGACCTGCGGAGGCGCAGTCTTTCGCTGCTTCGCCGAGGGCAGCTCCGCATCAGATGGCTCCCGCATACTTTTCCTATGCGAACGTCCAGAGTCCATCGGTCTCGAATCCCTAGCTGCCGGATGGTGTGACCTGGTCGCCGAAGAATCCTTCATCGGCGAAGCTGGTAATATATCGGCGGTCACGCAGCCAAGGTGCGGTCGTGTGCGCTGACGAGAAGAGGAAGCCTTAACAGTCTCTGCGGACTGCTTATACAACGGAGCATCCCGAGCGACGGACGTATGCTCCGCTAAAGACACATTTTGTACCACAACATCTGGTCCCAGATGTTGTTGTACGAGAGAGGGGCCTCTCTCGCTCGCGGCCCGGCTGGACCTGGACGAGCTAGGAACCGGACTCAAAGGCTTCCTCCGTTCTCGCTTACTATCCGCCGTCACTGGGTGTGCATCTATTATGTTTATAGTGCTCGCATCACCCAAAATTTCCTCTTGGACCGCATCGGACGAACCCGGCTGCCGAACCATTCGGTGAATGGACGCTACACCGGGCGAGCTAACGGACGACATTTGTCTAATCTCCATGAGCACTTTTGCCGCTAGCTCTGAATTCATTTGTGACGACGGACGCACACTTGAAGAAGATAACATGGAAACATCACCCTGTTCTGGTTCCTCTGAAATAGAAACTGAGAGAGTAGAGTGACCTTGCAGAGAAAGAGCCGGAATCGCTCTTTCTCCAGAAACAGCATATCGTGACACACGTTTCCAATGTTTCTCATCCCAATATTCACATATAGGACAGGGATTAATGCGAGAACACTGACTACAATTAATACAATGATCATGAAAGTCAGAGGAAGATTTCTTCCTATTACAATTTGAACAATGTCCCTTCATTGTGAAAGAACAACAATAAGTCCTAGTTACTCGCAAAAACCCCTGACACAAAGATACATAATAACATGATCCATTAATAAATGAAAAAACAATTGCAAAACAAAATAATTTTGAAAAAATATTTTTTCAGCGAAGCCCAAGTTGCTGAAAAGTAACGTTGAGCCCCGATGGATCCGATGGCAAAGTGTGGTCAAAAATTTTAAATTTATATTAAATAATTAATGAGACACTTTCGGATAATATAAATGTATCTTATAGTGAGATAAACTACAGCAAAGGCAAACAGCCCCCCTCAAAAAAGGCTGTTGCCAATGAAAACAAACAGTGTAAAAACACCAGAAAACATGACTCCAGGCACTGAAAAAACTGGCCCGGAATCAGTCATCAATTACACTCTATCTGATGCAAAACATAGACTCCCAGGGGAGAATCTGTAGAACATCAGATGGAAGATGCAGAACACAAACGTTATACACCCATGGGTGAAAACGTAACTATGGGGAAAATAACAGAAAACATTCTGTAACCAAGCAACTCTCCCAGGAAATTTTAGAAATGAAATTTTTCAAAAATATGCCAAAAGCATGGGAGAATTGCAAGGGGGGACTTTAGAAGGTTAGGGAAGAGGAAACACTGAATAAGCAGTGCAACAATTAGCAAGAATGACAACAAGAGGCCCATGCCTCGAAAATAGGCAACTTAACATAATTTCATCAAAAACTTTTTAAGTACAGCCCTGATTATTTTTTGTCACTTCTTTTTCCTCTCCTCCTTCTATCCTCCTTAGAATCACATTTTCTCCAAAAATTACGTGTCTGGCATCCTTTAAACTGAGATTTACAAGCACAAAGATCAGTGAGATGTTGACTGATGAAGGGCCAAACAGAGAATGATAATTGGCGCCAATTTCGGGACGTCTGCGTCACTGCGCATGCGCAGTAGAGGCGTAGTATGGAGGTCCTTTAGGACATGATTTCTTTTTGTTTTGGATGCAAATTTTGGGGATTGGGGGGCAAAATTTGTGTTTGGCCCTGGTTTTGTTAGAGTTAGCACCAGCTAAGTCTGGATCATTGGTACAGTATAAAAATATAGAAATTTCTCAAGGATCTTTCTTTGAACAAACTTGAATCTTGAGCAAATAAGGAAGTGCATATTAGATTCAAAGAATTGTGACTGGTGGTTTATGAGAAGATTTTTTTTAGAATTTTAGATTTTTGGGGCACTGCTACCAATCTTCTGGGATAAGCTACTTCTACTGAACAAAAGTGAGAGGTTATCCCCCAAAGAAAAATAAAAGTGTCAATGACACTGTAGCTCAACTTATGTAAGACATGTACATGTATAGTATGTGACACAGCAATGACACACATCTAAGTAATGACCTGATAACAAAGGTACATATAAAGTATTGTAACGGTCTGTACATAAATGCTGACCGTAGCCTGCAACAAATGTATAGGTAAAGTATTGTAAAGGAGGGCACCAGTTAGATGCTAAACTAGAAAATAAATCTTTTGAGTCCCAGAGTGGGTCTGACTTAACCCAAAAATATTTGTTCTCATAGCACAGTGATAACAAAGGCACCAATGTGATAACAAAGGTACCCAAGAAGTTTCGTGAACATCGGTTCATAAATACAGCCTCTAGCCTGAGCAGTATTGACATGTGCACTAACTTGTATACGTGGCACTGAATAAATCAAAGTTCATCTAATTTGCATAATTTCTGCACGAGAAAAAAAAACGTATCATATGTGATGTAGTCCATGTTATTAAACATTCATTCAAAAATTTATTCAAATCAGAACCTTCATGTAGAAGTTCTGTACCAAAAATTGATTGTACCTAATTTTGGTACAAAATGGCCGTCAGCAGCCATCTTGAATTGCAGACCGCACCCCAAAACAGTCGTTCTCGTCCCAAGGTGATAACAAAGGTACCCAAGAAGTTTCATGAAGATTGGTTCATAAATAGAGCCTCTAGCCCGAGCCGTATTGACTGCACGAGAAACAAACCCGTACGTATTTTATGTGATGTATTCCATGTTACTAAACATTCAGACAAAAATTTATTCGAATCAAAACTTTCATAGAGAAGTTCTGTACAAAAAATTGATTGCACTAACTAAGGTACAAAATGGCTGCTGGCGGCCATCTTGAATTGCAGACCGCACCCTAAAATAATCGTTCTCGTCCCACAATGATAACAAAGGTACTCAAGAAGTTTCGTAAAAATCGGTTCATAAATACGGCCTCTAGCCCGAGCCGTATTGAATTGTTGACGGACAGATGGATGGATGGACAGACGATGGCCCATGGCATAACCTCAAATTTGATTTACATCAAAGTTGAGCTAATGATGCCAAGTTTGATTGGGTTTGGTCAATTGGTTCCAAAGAAGCAGATTGATACATGTATACAAAGTTAACAGACAACAGGTTCTTAGCGATGCAATAGCTCATCCTGATCTAAAAATGGTACTGTATGTTAGTTGGTGTCTTTATCTGCAATGAGTATCAGCATATTGTCTTGATTACTATTAACAATTCAATAAATAAAAAAAAAAACATTTTCATTATATTTCATCGCAATTTTTGACCAGCTGGCAGATTAAAAGGTTATTTTTATCAAGTCCTTTTCCACTCATTTGTTTCCAAGCTTTCAACTGCTGGGCCCTAGACTGATGAAGCATGCATAAAAGGCTACATGGAGGTAAGTTTTCTTTTTCTCCTTCACACACCTAAGATATTTTAATTCCCTTTTCTTTAGTTTTCAAGTTTTCTTACTGAAATCTTTAGTTTCAGCCAGACTTTTTCCACTGTGTCAGTCTGTGTGTGACTGGGATATCAGTGCAGTTACTGTCATTACCTGTTACTTACATGTATATCTGTGATTGTCACTACAGCCAAGACATAGTCTTGGATGCTGATCAAAATCATACATGACCCCCTCATTGGAATTAACTCAATGAGCAGTTGATACCCAGCAGCCTCGAAACTTAGAAACAAACGTAAAGAAAAAAATTAGACACAGAAAATTTTTTAACATTCCTCCAGAAAAACATAAAAAACTCTTTAATTTATCAAATATTTTGCCTGCTGGGTCCAAAGTTCGGATAAAAGATGATGTAAGTTTTTTCTTTATCTATTGAATTGTAAATAGAGATCAAGACAAAATGCCAATACTCATTCCAGATCTTGACAGCAAGTAGCTTACTGATAATCCTCTCATACACAGTGGAAAATTTATTATCTGTTCTGGTACGAATATGGCAGCAGACTTCCAGAAACCATTGGTGCCTACTGTCAACTCTGTGAGTTGAATGCATATTTTTTTCCATGTTCTTTTCATCACAACCTTCATTTTGATGTATAATTTGTGTATATTTAATCAGAATTTATGGAATATCAGAGGTGGGAATTCAGAGTAAACAAATTTCCCTTATATAGCACCTAAATCCTTTACCTAACATGAAAGGCAGATGACACTTGCAAACAAAATCCTTGAATAACTAATTTTTTTTAATTTTTTGGCGTCAAAAGCATAGCTTATGATCACTCACTGGAATGAGCTTATTCCACTGAGGGGTTATAAGCTATTTTTTTTGAGACAAAAATTGAAAAAATAATGATAAATGAATGGCGATTTTTGTGAATAGCGCTGGCCGGTTTGGGCCGTTGCGTTGGGAAAAGGGTTCAAATAATGAAAGTGTCAATGACACTGTAGCTTAACTTGTGTGTGGTGTTTGATGAAAAGGATAATGTTCAATGTTTATGAAAGGATTATGAAATAAGACAAGAATTGTGATAATTGGGAATATGTTCATTTCTGTTCCCTGTATGCTATGTTTTTGATAAAAATAATATGAGGTGTACACTGTACTAAAGAGCTGAGGGGTGGGTTAATAAGACCTCACAGCTAATGTATGTGGCCCTCACAGTTAACGTACATCAACGTAAGTTACCAAGCTGCAGTGAAATTATTCTGAAATGAGTCATCCTATCAAGTTACATTGAAATCTCTTCATAAATATGGCCTGTAGACTGTGCTAAAGGTTTTCGAGCTTAGGGCCCCTGTAGCTGTCAGTTTTCCAATTGCGTCCAAAGGGGACATTCTCATCTAGACATTATATGAAGTCAACCTACCAAGTTACATTGAAATCTCTTCATAAATATGACCTGTAGACTGTGCTAAAGGTTTTCGGTCTTAGGGCCCCTGTAGCTGTCAGTTTTCCAATTGCGTCCAAAGGGGACATTCTCATCTAGACATTATATGAAGTCAACCTACCAAGTTACAATGAAATCCCTTCATAAATATGACCTGTAGACTGTGCTAAAGATTTTGGGGTTTTGGGCTCGGGCAGCCATCAAGGTTAAAAGATCGCGATCAAATGGGGAATACCCAGATGATGATCACACGAAATTGGTTGGAGTTGTTAAGGACATCAAAATGATGGGTTTTTTTAATTTTAATGTGAATACAGCCAAGGAGTTTCCTGTAATATGGGGAGTAAGTGATCTGTGTTCTAACGTGACGCCTAATGGCGAGAAAGAGTTATTGGCAGTGAATTAATTTTTGTGAAACTGCGTTGCCTAATTTTGACCTAGTAACCTTGTTGTTAGGGACAACATTCTCCTGAGCAACTGCTTTTCTGATTACTTTATTTTCTTGAACGTGATCCCTGTGATGCCTAAAGTTAAAGGTAGACCCAAACAAAAGCTTTCTAGTCCTCATAAACTCCCATCTGATGTGATACGCTCAGTTAAATTATCAAGAATTGTGGAGAGCTCAGAAGATTCAGATTGGGTTTCAGAAAATGAATCAGAGGTCATGGCGTCTGATATCCCCGGGGTTGATGTAAAAGCCTTAGCTATGCATCTAAAATCAATGATGCTCGGTGATGTAGAGACAATGATAGATAGAGCTGTGAAAAAGGCTGTAGTAGATGCTACTCAGAACCGGTTTCTGAGTTAAAAGAGGTAAAAGTGGAGAACAAGAAACTTCGTAGTGAGGTAGAAACTTTAACGCTTAAAGTTGACGAATTGGAACAGTACACCTGAAGGTACAGCCTGCGAATAAGTGGCCTAGAGGAATCGGATGGAGAATGTACTGACAAGCTTGTCTTATGTGTGGTACAGAAAATTGAAGCTGACATATCTTCTTCAGACATTGACAGGTCTCATAGAGTTGGAGCCCCCAGGGAAGGCGGAACGAAACAATTACTAGTTTGGTTCACCAATTATGGTGCCAGATGTCGTTTGTACACTGCAAAGAAGAAACTTAAGTCCCAGACAATTGATGGTAAAAACTGCTACATTAATGAAGACCTAACACAAGACAAGTTCAAACTATTCAAAAACTCACTCAAACTCAAAAAAAGAGGGAAAAATTCAGCAGACATGGAGTAGCGACGGGAAACTGTTTGTTAAGCAAGAGAATGGTGCCATTTCTCTTGTGAGGTGTCTTAAAGATTTGGAGAGATTTTGAGAAAAGAGTGTCCTTGAACACGTATAATACTAATACTAATATCTAAGATATGGTCGACTAATATCTAAGATATGGTCGACCTACTGATTAACTTATGCCCCCGCCCCCTCCCCCATATCAACGTACCAGGCCCTAGTTCCTTGTTGAGACTTAGCTCTCTTGTGAGATGTTTAAAAAAATTATGACCCATTCCCTTATGACCCCCCCTCTCCCCCGACCCCTGTATCATCGTATCATGCACTAGCTCATCGTTGAGTCCTAGATCTGTTGTGTGATGTCTTAAAGACGTGGAGAGATTCTCTAAACTTAATGGAGGGTTTGCAGTTTATAATTTGGATACTAATACCTAAGATAGTTAAGGTATTGGTATCTAAATTGTAGACTGCAATTCTTCCATTGAGTCAACGTACCAGGCCTTAGCTCCTTGTTGAGACTTAGCTCTCTTGTGAGATGTTTAAACAAATTATGACCCATTCCCTTATGATCCTCCCCCCCCCCCCCTCCCCCGACCCCTGTATCATCATATCATGCACTAGCTCATCCCTTGAGTCCTAGATCTGTTGTGTGATGTCTTAAAGACGTGGAGAGATTCTCTAAACTTAATGGAAAGTTAAAAAATTTATAGTAATTTATATATTTTTTATACTTACCAATGACCCAGACTTAGCTGGTGCTAACTCTAACAAAACCAGGGCCAAACACAAATTTTGCCCCCCAATCCCCAAAATTTGCATCCAAAACAAAAAGAAATCATGTCCTAAAGGACCTCCATACTACGCCCCCACTGCGCATGCGCAGTGTCACGGACGTCCCGAAATTGGCGCCAATTATCATTCTTACTGGCAGTGCCTGGTCAGCGCTATGTACTCAGCGGGGAGGCAAGAGTTCCCAACTCCTGGGAGGGCCATCCCCGTCTGGGTCATTGGTAAGTATAAAAAATATATAAATTACTATAAATTTTTTAACATTTTTATACTGTACCAATGACCCAGACTTAGCTGAATAGTAAACAGGCTGGAGGGCCTAGGACACAGAGGAAAATCCAATAAGCTCAACTATATAATAAAGAGGAAACCCCTTAAGGAGAAAAGGAGTATTAGGCTTTACATGTATCTTTCTTATTTAATATTAAATTAGAAAGATACAAAACCCTTAATAATTGAGCACAATAATATTCATGTTCTCTATTAACATCCAGTATATCCCTTATACTAATTATTTTTAAAGTAAGCCAATAAATAAAGTAGTCCAGAGAATTGAGACTCTTTATAGTCATTTTAAAAGTGTCCGAGTATTGTATATTAAAGCCCGTTTGACACTTGACATATACAAATGCTTCACACCGAGCTACACTTTAAAAATAAGACATGAATGAATTTTAACTTTAATATTACACTTTAAAACCATCCCGGAAGCGACTCAGAAATACTGACTTGGAGGAGGCATTCCCTTGCTTTTCACTATAAAGCAGGTGACCTAAGGGAACACCCCCCCCCCCCCCTGCCCCCCCTTCCCCTTGCCCTGGGTCAAATAGCCCAGAGCGAAGAGAGCAGCCGGACGGAGTCACTGCCGGAGCAGAAAGCCTGCATAACTATAGTTGCAACTGTTTAGAGGACGACATTCTGAGCAACAGATAACGGACCTAAACAATGCAGGTCTCCAGAAATGGACTCAATATTTCTGAGATAAAAATTTGTGAATGTGGATGGCTGAGACCAATAAGCAGCCTTCATTAAATCTGTAATAGCAACACTATTAGCATAAGCCCAAGAAGTAGCAAGAGCTCTTACTTCATGAGCGGAAATCTTAAGCACAGACTGCTGAGAAGAAGATAAACTCTCATAAGCAGTACGGATAGTTAATTGAATCCATCTAGCAATAGAATGGACCGAAATGTCCTTTCTATTAGGCATCAAAGACAGAAAGAAACGTTTCCGTCCCTTTCTGATAAACTGAGATCTCTGTTTATAGATACGTAATGCTCTAACAGGACAGAGTAAAGGCCTACGCCCATCTGAAGACGGAAGAGCCTTAATAACAATAGGTTCCGGATATTTATTAGGAGCCTGATTCTTAGCTAAAAAACCCACATTAGTAGTGAAGGTGATAGTGTTCCCGATACTACGATAGTGAGAATCATCCACCGACAGTGCATGAAGCTCACTGACTCTTCTAGTAGAAGAGAAAGCTAAGAGAAAAGCTGTCTTATAAGATAAGAATTTGAAATCTACTGTCCCAAGAGGTTCAAATGGCTTTTCCTTCAATTTAAGAAGAACCCAAGCTAAATTCCATTTAGGAATTAATCTAAGAGTTCTGGGTCTATTTATCGAGAAGTTTCTAACCAACTTAGATAAAGAGACATTAGATCCAATTTGTAAACTATCATGATGTGCATAGGTATCAGATAACATAGACCTATAACCCTTAATAGTAACAGGCTGCAGTTTGATTTCGTCAAACAAGTATACTAGAAAGTTTGCAATGTCTGGTATAGAGGGATCGAATATATCTACAGAATGATCCCTACACCAACGACGAAAAACCTTCCACTTAGCCGCATAGTTTAGCGAAGAGGAGGTCCTCCTACAGTTAGAAATTGTGTCCACTGCTCGTCCTGTAAAGTGCTTGCCATGCAAGAAGGACCGCACAATGGAAAAACGTGAAGGTTGAGACCTTGCGGGTTGTGATGAAGTTGACGCGGTTTCCCCTGCGAAAGAAGATCCTCCCGTGGAGGAAGCTTTCGCGGTAGGTCCCACAACAGACACCTGAGTAGATTTATCCATGGTCTCTGTGGTGACAGAGATGCTACCAACAGAATCTTGCATTGAGATTGTTTTATCTTTAGCAATACTTGTTGAATTAACGGCGCTGGAGGATACGCATATCCTATCATTCCGTCCCAAGGGATCGACAGAGCGTCTACTGCAAATGCTCTTGGATCCGGACACGGAGACACATACGTCTGCAACTGATTGTTGAGATGTGTCGCAAATAAGTCTATCATTGGCCGTTCCCCTTGGTAGCAAATCTGATTGAATACTTGTTTGTTGAGAGTCCACTCCAACGGCAACAAGCGACCCTTTCGTGAAAGGGAGTCTGCTAGCACATTCAGACGACCCGGTATGTGACGGACCGAAAGAAGAACGTGATGTTCTAGCGCAAACAGAAGGATTCTTTCCGTTAGATTGAACAACGGAACTGAATGAGTGCCTCCCTGATTCCGTATATACGCCACTACTGTCGTATTGTCGGATAGGATTTGGACATGAGCATTGTGAATAATGTCCATCCAATGACGTAACGCAAGCCAAATTGACATCATTTCCTTGATGTTTATGTGCTTGCACAGGAATTGCGGATCCCAAAGACCCTGGCATCTCGAATCTGTTGGGATTAATGATGCACCCCAACCTGTTTGACTGGCATCCGTCATAATGGTAAAACTCGGATCCGGCAACTGCAGCGGAACTCCCTAAGTTAACCACTGAATGTTTGCCCAAGTCTGAATCTCTTGTTTCACTTGATCTGACAAGAGAACGTCTACGTCGAGCGAATGAATTTTCACACTCCAATTCTGAGTCAAGAAAATTTGGAGAGGACATGTGCGTAACCGCCCCATCGGAATGAGATCCGCAGCGGCTCCGCACAAACCTATCATTCTCATAAATTCTCTCGCTGTGACTTTGTCTGCGTGCAGACAATAGCGAGCGTAACAACTGACTAATTTTGCTCTGGTTAATGGCAGACGAACGAGATTGTTGTGCGTCTCGAAGCTCATTCCCAGATGAGTGAATGACTTGGACGGCACCAGATCCGACTTCTCCTCGTTTACTATAAAACCGAGACGTCGGAGCAATAGAAGTAGATTCTGAACATCGTTCTGAAGCGTTAACTCGTTGCCGTACCTCTGAAGAATGTCGTCCAGGTAGGCCGACGTTACCGCAGACGAATGAGCTCGGAAATAGATCATTACCGAGTTCATTACCCGAGTGAAAGCCCAGGGTGCTAGATTCAATCCGAAGCACATCGCCCGGAATTGATACACCACTCCTAAGACTGTGAAGCGTAGATACTTTCGGAATGTCGGATGTACCATGACGTGAAAGTACGCATCTTTGAGATCTATGCTTGTTGCATAATCGTTCACCCGAATACTCGCTCTGACCGACCGAATCGTCTCCATATAAAATTTCGGAGCGACGATCAGCTTGTTTATCCAGCTCAAATCTATGACTGGACGGAACGAGCCGTCTGGTTTCGGAACCAGAAACAGATGGCTGTAGAATCCCGGAGTTTCCTGGTTTTCTACGACCTCTACCGCGTTCTTCATTAAAAGAGACTGCACCTCTGATAACAGAGCGTCTCTTTTCTGCGGATTTGACGGAAGTTGAGTCCACTTTGGACTTTGAGTTAATGGAGGCTTTCGTTTGAAGGATATCTTTAGACCTTCCGAAGTCACTCCTCTCACCCAAGGGTCGTCCGTAATCGACGCCCATTCTTGTGAAAAGCTCGACAACCTTCCGCCAACCGGTACGAGATAGAGGTTTAAGCCATCACCTCCTGGACCTGCGAGGCCTGCGGTAGGAGAAACCACGTCCTCCACGACCCGCACCTCGCCCCGTCGACCTCGGGGCGTCCGACCGGTTGTCCCGGCCCGAAGGACGTCCCGAACGAGAGTCGCTACCCTGACGGTCTCTCGAATAAGACCAAGAGAACGCACCGGAACCTCTATAGGAACCTCTCTTGGGCGCATTAGACCCAGAAGTGCCTGTCTTATTCTTGTCTGCTGTATCCGACTTCTTAGAAGCAGATTTGAACAACAGAGAATCCGAAGCTTTCTTTGTAATTTTATCATAAATAGCAGAAAGCTTGCAGTCAAAGAGAAGTTCTCCGGAGACCGAAGCGACTCTAAGAGAGTTCTTCACCTTAGTATCCACGAGTGTGGATGTAGCTAGGGCTGCGTCACGTCTAACCAACTCCAGGTTTGCCACTGAAAGGGCGGAGTTACACGTGGAATAAGCTACTGCCCTTGAAAGAAGTCTTAAAGAGGATTGTATATCCTGAAACTCTTTCCCTTGAAGGCGCAGTGATAACGCCTTAGTAAGGTGATCTGCGTAAGATAAGGCATCTAAATTGGCTCTGTTAGACGCAATAGCTGTTTCCAACACCGCGGTTGGAATAGAAGCCGACGACGGTAATGATAGCTCTAAGTCTTCCGCCTCGTCGTCCATACGCAGAGGAACTCTCGGAATACCCTGTCCTGCCGTGTCGAATTTATTCCTTGCATTAATGAAAGGCAGGTTGAGAGTATTAGCGGACAAGAAACCTGCTTTCCCCGTCTTGGAAGCAAGTTTAAATATAACGTCGTTCAATAATTCATTGCAACATTATTGGACTGCGACGGAAACTCGGGAGCGATGTCCCTGAACTGCTCAAAAAATTCAGAGTCCAATGACGCTATAATCCTCTTGTCCGGAACCGCAGCAGTCTGGCCCGACGGAACAACTTGAGGGAGAAAGTGCCGGATGAAGTCGACGGCAGCTTCATGTTGTTCCGAAAGGGATAGCTCCAAGTCATCCGTATCCCTTTCACCATCCGGTCGGACCTCATGATGTTCCCGGTCGTCCGCCCCCGATGCTTCGGCGGAGCGTACCGACCCAGCGTCGTCGGATAATTCTCGATCCGACACCGTTTCTGTCGGCTGCTGGGATGCTGCGATAAGCTGTGCTATCTGCACAAGAATGTCCGGCGCCGAGACCTGCGGAGACGCAGTCTTTCGCTGCTTCGCCGAGGGCAGCTCCGCATCAGATGGCTCCCGCATACTTTTTCTATGCGAAGGTCCGCAGTCCATCGGTCTCGAATCCCTGGCTGCCGGATGGTGTGACCTGGTCGCCGAAGAATCCTTGATCGGCGAAGCTGGTAAGATATCGGCGGTCACGCAGCCAAGGTGCGGTCGTGTGCGCTGACGAGAAGAAGAAGCCTTAGCAGTCTCCACGGACTGCCTATACAACGGAGCGTCCCGAGCGACGGACGTATGCTCCGCTTGCGACACATTTTGTACCACAACATCTGGTCCCAGATGTTGTTGTACGAGAGAGGAGCCTCTCTCGCTCGCGGCCCGGCTGGACCTGGACGAGCTAGGAACCGGACTCAAAGGCTTCCTCTGTTCTCGCTTACTATCCGCCGTCACTGGGTGTGCACCTTGTATGTTTATAGTGCTTGCATCACCCAAAATTTCCTCCTGGACCGCATCGGACGAACCCGGCTGCCGAACCATTCAGTGAATGGACGCTACACCGGGCGAGCTAGCGGAGGACATTTGTCTAATCTCCATGAGCACTTTTGCCGCTAGCTCTGAATTCATTTGTGATGACGGACGCACACTAGTAGAAGATAACATGGAAACATCACCCTGTTCTTGTTCCTCTGAAACAGAAACTGAGAGAGTAGAGTGACCTTGCGGAGAAAGAGCCGGCATAGCCCTTTCTCCAGAAACAACATACCGTGACACACGTTTCCAATGTTTCTCATCCCAATATTGACATATAGGACAGGGATTAGTGCTAGAACACTGACTACAATTAATACAATGATCATGAAAGTCAGAGGAAGATTTCTTCCCATTACAATTTGAACAATATCCTTTCATTGTGAAAAGTCAACAACAAGTCCTAGTTACTCGCACAAACCCCTGACACAAAGATACATAATAACATGATCCATTAATAAATGAAAAAACAATTGCAAATCAAAATAATTTTGAAAAAATATTTTTTCAGCGAAGCCCAAGTTGCTGAAAAGTAACGTTGAGCCCCGATGGATCCGATGGCAAAGTGTGGTCAAAAATTTTAAATTTATATTAAATAATTAATGAGACACTTACGGATAATATAAATGTATCTTATAGTGAGATAAACTACACCAAAGGCAAACAGCCCCCCTCAAAAAAGGCTGTTGCCAATGTAACAAACAGTGTAAAATACCAGAAAACATGACTCCAGGCACTGAAAAAACTGGCCCGAAATCAGTCATCAAAATTACACTCTATCTGATGCAAGACAGAGACTCCAGGGATTTTTCTAGGGGCATTGGGAATGGGGCCAGGGGGCCCATTACAATTGGGAAAATGCCATCTTATTGGACCAAATTGGGAATTCTGGTGACACTGCAGAGTGGAGAAAAATGCACATTTCTTCTCTACAGGCACATTAAAAATGAAGAAGTTGGTTTTATTGTTTGAAATTATGGTTTTACAGTTCTTTTATCATCATAATAAGGCCTACTTTCACAGTAAATAATCACAATTATTATGATGAAGTTGACACTGGGTACCAATTGGGAATTTTATGTTAGAAATTGGGAAAAATCATGCCTAAATCTCATTGGGAATGGGACCCATATTCGGCCCCTGTCGTCACCTAGAAAAATCCCTGGACTCCCAGGGGAGAATCTGCAGAACATCAGATGGAAGATGCAGAACACAACGTTTATACACCCATGGGTGAAAACGTAACTATGGGGAAAATAACAGAAAACATTCTGTATCAAAGCAAATCTCCCAGGAAAATTTTAGAAATGAACTTTCTCAAAAATATGCCAAAAGCATGGGAGAATTGCAAGGGGGGACTTTAGAAAGCTAGGGGAGAGGAAACACTGAATAAGCAGTGCAACATTTAGCAAGAATGACAACAAGAGGCCCATGCCTCGAAAATAGTCAACTTAACATAATTTCATCAAAAAATTTTAAGTACAGCCCTGATTATTTTTTGTCACTTCTTTTTCCTCTCCTCCTTCTATAGCCTCCTTAGAATCACCATTACTCCAAAAATTACGTGTCTGGCATCCTTTAAACTGAGATTTACAAGCACAAAGATCAGTGAGATGTTGACTGATGAAGGGCCAAACAGAGAATGATAATTGGCGCCAATTTCGGGACATCCGTGACACTGCGCATGCGCAGTGGGGGCGTAGTATGGAGGTCCTTTAGGACATGATTTCTTTTTGTTTTGGATGCAAATTTTGGGGATTGGGGGGCAAAATTTGTGTTTGGCCCTGGTTTTGTTAGAGTTAGCACCAGCTAAGTCTGGGTCATTGGTACAGTATAAAAATATTTGTAGTTTATAATTTAGATACTAATACCCAAGATATTTAAGGTATGATCGATGATCGACCCACTGATTAACCCATGAACCCCCCCCCCCCCCTCTCGTAGCAGCGTATTATTATATTATTATGCCCTAGCCCATTGTTGAGCTCCAGGTTTAGCTCTCTTGTGAGAAGTTTAACAGACTTGGAGAGATTTTGAGAAAGGAGTCCCTTTTAATATGCGACTAGAATTCAAACAAAAGTGTACCTTGCTGAATTGGTGTTTTCTAAAGTTACTGGAAAATCTGTACTTTCCAGTTTAGATATTAACTAATATCCAAGATAATGATCGCCCTGCCGAATAACTTATGCTCCCCACCTCTTCCATATCAACGTACCATGCCCTAGCTCACTACTGAGACCCAGCTCCCCTGTGGGATGTTTAGATGTTTAAGAGACTTGAAGAGATTTTGAGAAAAGAGTCTCCTTTCAAAACGTGCCCAGAATGTAAACAAAAAACCTTTCAAAACTGGTGTTTCCTAAAGTTAATGGCAAAGTTGCAGTTTCCAGTGTATATACAAATATCTTAGATATGATCGACCTATTGTTTAAATTATGCCCCCACCCCCCTACGTATCAGCGTATCATGCCCTAGCTTATTGTTCAGCCTTAGCTCTCTTGTGAAATGGTTAAAAGGCTGAGAGAGATTTTGAGAGAAGAGTCTCATCTAAATTATACCCCCCCCCCCCCCTACGTATCAGCATATCATGCCCTAGCTTATTGTTGAGCCTTTGCTCTTTTGCGAAATGGTTAAAAGGCTCGGAGAGATTTTGAGAGAAGAGTCTCATTTAACACGTGACCAGAATGTAAACAAAAACTTACCCTGCTGAATTGGTGTTTTTAAACTTAATGGAACCCCCCCCCCCCCCCACCCCCCAATGATAGCATTGAAGTGCTTCTGCTTGTGGGCTAATGAAAGTGTCCAATAGTCCAATGCCTCTCCTAAATTAAGGCTAACTTCATTGACTATCAACTACCGACAATGCCAAGAATCGAACCAGGCCATGGCTGCTGAATAGCATCCAGGGGTTTGTTCGGCTTGTTGACTTTGTACTGCAAGAACATGTAAATAAATTCCTTGCAGTTCGTTTGTCAGTGGATACATGTTTAAATTTAATGTCCAGTTGTTTTGTTACAACTTATTTGAGAGTGTCTCTCCGATGGCTTGTGACAGATTAATTGTTTATGAACAATGACTTACTAAAGTAAGCATTCTTTTACTGAAAATATTAACGCCTCGAGTTGTGTTTGAACAATAACTTGTTATTCTACGAGATAAGACCATTTGAAGCTCAGTATGACTATTATCTGTTAGTCCCCACCGGAAACCCCGGAAAGTGTGTGTAATATATAAACTGAGACAAAATCTTCCGGGTGTGTAACAATATTTGTTTAGTAGGGGAAACTGGAATCGGTCAATAATGCCTGGGGCAGAATAGTCCACCGGGGATGGACAGTATAGGTGTAGGCTATGGCGAGTTGTGGCCGCATCAGGGGTGCTTTTACACACTTGATTCGGTCACAACTAGCCATGGCTGCTCAAAAGTTACCTTCAACAACAACAATTAAATATGTGTTAATGATTTATGCCTATGGACTAATAATTAGTTGTTATGTTAAACTGCTGATGTATATAAGGTAAATTTACTGGGTAAACCTGCACAAACTCTAACTATAAGGCTTTGACTCTGATCTAGCCATGGCAGCATTGGCAGTCGACATGGCATGGAATGACTTCTTCTATTGTAATGATGCCCACTGCAATAGACGGGCTGTTACTCGACTTTCTCGTGGTAACTTCGGGGTGTAACCCCATTAGTTGTTCCAATCTCAGCAATATTGGTGTTAATGAATTTAACCACATCAATTCAACAATTTCCACTTAGTCCCTGACAGCAACCATAGGCTGATCATCATTGCTGAGTGGTTGCCAGGGTCTGTTCTGTATATTTATCTGGTAATAGACCGCTGATGAGGTGACACCTTCACGGGTCTGTATCAGGTCCTATTGAACTAATCAGATGATTATTTTTTATACGTCTGATATGAACAAATACATATATTTATATCCAATTCTCTGCCCCATCCCAGTCGTGAATCAGCCCGATGAAGGTCCTATTGAACTAACTGGGTTATAATTTTGTGTATGTTTGATATGAACACAAATATATATTTATATCCAGTTCCTTGTCCCATTCCTGTTGTGCCCAACGAGGAATGATCACATTGTACATCCTACCACCTTAAGAATCGATAACTGTAACTCTGTCCAGGGCCACGTGTAATTCACTTGACTTGATTGATAATTAATTAAGGCATCATCTGATGACAAAAACTGCTTCTTGAGAATAAATAATTTCAAAACCAACCTTAAAGCAAAGTTCCACAAGAGTGGGTTTGTAAGGTGTGTGGAATAGTAGACGAGGAGAAATATGAATTCTTTTTATTAAGAATTTGACTTGGGAAATATGCATTTTTCTTCATAAGATATATTGTTAGATGACGCCTTAATGAACGCTGAAGACAATTATATGAAGAATGTGTCACGAAAGTTGACCTCAATCAAAGTATCTCCGCAGGAACAAAATCAACTTTTCGATTTACATGAACTGTCCATAATCCATTTATTATGAGTTTGACACCCCTTTTCACATATCACACTGGTTATATGAAGTGTCTCCCAACCCTTGACTTATAAACCATTTACCAACCAATAGCTACAACTGTACATATGTTTTTTGTTATATTTTTGTTTCTTTCTTCCGTCAACAAGCAGGAATGTTTCACCCTGTATCCGACTGCTACGTATGTTTTAGGTCTGCAGCATAGACTTGCCGCCGATGATACCGAAGAGGGTGGGTGTGTACCGATTGAGTACTTAAGCTTAAATGGGTTCCCAAAGCATAAAAACTCAAATGTGGATAACAGTGTTATTTTCTTAAATTGCTGTGTATCTGCTGGACTTGGCATGTATCCTCGGTACAATGGCGGGTAATATTACCCTGGACGAGATCTAGACAAACGTTGAATACGATTTCATGAATATTTTCAATACAAGAGTGTGTGAGATGCCCAATAACGAGGATTCTCCTTTCAAAGAATTTGGAGCTGATTGTAAATATTACCTACCTAGTGAATTTTGCAGTCTTCACAAAAACCGATCAGATCAATTCTCCCTCTTTCATCTAAATTGTCAAAGTCTTAATGCTCACTGCGACCCTTTAAACATGCTGTTACACGATATGCAAGGCACGGAGAATTTTTTCGACATCATCGGTCTTACTGAACTATTTCAAGTACCCTCTAACATCTCATATACATTAGACGGCTATGATCCCCTAATAAAGAGCACACGGCCCGAAGGTGACGATGGACATGGTGGCGTTGGACTCTACGTCAAAGAGGGGCTTGTTCCTCAAATCCGTCATGACTTGTCTGTTTTTATTCCACAAGCAATAGAGTCCCTCTTCATCGAAATTAAAGTAAACAGCTCTAAAATTCTGATTGGTGTTGTGTATAGACCAAATACGCCACCAAAGGCAGATATAGACCTATTTCTGTCTAAACTAAGTGAAATAACTGATCAAATTAATTACGAAAATAAAAAAGCCTATATTATAGGAGACTTCAATATTGATCTACTCAAATCTGGTACACACACAAATACCGAAAGGTACTTAGATATTATGCTCAGCGAAGGCTTTTTACCATCAATTACTAAGCCAATGCGGGTGACTGCTCACTCTGCTACCTTGATAGATCATCTTTTTTCAAATAATGTACCATCCGCATCTTCATCGGGAATAATCATCGCCGATGTATCTGATCATTTTGGTACATTTTACACAGAGGTAAATACTCATACTAGACACAAACCAATAACTATTGAGAAACGAATGATAAACGAAGATAACGTGGCTACCTTTAAAATTCTCCTATCACAAAGTGATTTCTCCCCAGTTTTTGAAGTGAATTGTCCAAATACAGCGTACGAAATGTTCAGTAATATATACCTAGCGGCCTTTGAAAAAGCTTTTCCTTTCAAACATATTCGTCTTAAAAAAAAATTTATCAGGAAACAACCATGGATGTCTAAGGGACTTTTAAGATCATCCATTAATAAAGCCAAACTTAATAATAAAAAACTAAAATCCCCAACTGAACAAAATATAAAAAACTACAAAAATTACTGTAGACTTTTCGAGAAAATTAAGAAACAAAGTAAGGCGATGTATTTTAGAAGAATATTGTCAGAAAATAAAGACAACTATACACTACGCTGCAAGCGACGATTACATGAATCGCTCAGGTCCGAGTTGAGAGAAAAGATTTAAACCTGTCCGATATTACGCCGACTGAGTTAGCAATAATTAAATCCAGTGAGGCATTTCAAGAGAAAAGGATTAGCTCATGTCGCGTAATCTCGGAGATAATTGTGTAAAGGATTAGCGGTAATTAACTTCTGTACATCAACTCCACCTCAAGAAAACAAAGCAGTCTTACAGACACGTGCACATTTTATTCTGACAATTTTTGTCGACAATGTCACCTCGAAAATAACATTAATGAGCAATACATTACACTGACAATTCTTCTTGAATTTTTCAATCACCTCACGCTGAATTAACATACAGTTTTAAAATGCTGAAAACAAAATACGTCATCATAATATTATACGTCAAGTTAATGTCATAGCGAACTCAGTCTCAATTATTTCTATTCAAACTTCGTTGTGACGGTGTTGTTCATTTTAAATAGTTTAGGCTACATGTTGGCCTTCAGTTCTCATTTTTCTGCGTGCGTGCATTGCAAAACAGTAGTTAGACTCGGCTTCTGATTTTCGCTTTTTTTTCCCCGTATTGAATCTTCTAATTATCGATGATATCACCAACACGTTGAATGTCAAAACAAACACAGGTACTCTAATATAGATACGGGGTGGTCAAAACATGTGAGGGAACTAATGGACAATTACTCTATAGAGGTCACAAACATAGAAGTAGGAATGAAAGAAGGCAAAAGGTTTGTCAAAGAGAGAGTCATTGTAGATTGCAATCGAAACTGGCGAGCAGGGGTTAGCGTGAAAAGATCACTGCAGGGGTTACAATATAAAGAAAAGCCAGCTTTTGAGAAGTACCTAGATGGCACCTTTGGAGGGTCACTGCTGTTCAAACTGAGATCAAGATCACTGGAGCTTCGGGGAAAAATTGGGAGAGATGGAGAAAAGGGATGCCAAATGTGCCACTCTGGAGTAGTGGAGACCCTGGAACATTTTCTCTTGGAATGCCCACAGTATATACCTCATAGAATAAAATTTACTGGAAGAATAATGCAGAAGTGGGGTGAAGAAACAAAGGATAGATGGCTGAAGGGGGACACGAGGGAGAGGGTAGGAATACTTATTGAAGAAATTGAAAAAGAGGAAGTGAGGGACACTATTAAGCAGTTTATATCTGAATGCTGGGAGGAGAGGAGGGGAAGAGGGGGTGGGGTGCAGGGGGAATGATGGCCTTCTCTTATGAGGACCGCGACAAATCAGCGGCTGGCCAAAGAGTTATTATTATTACTCAGCACAAGCTTAGAAATTGAAAAAAGGATATCTGATAGTATTTTTGGATCGATGCTGTCGTGCCCTTATTAATTATGGGTTATGGAAGCACGGCAGCATCGAACGCATAGTGATAACAAATTTATCCAACTGTCCCGTTACAGCCCATTGCCTTCATTTCTCAGTTTAAATTAGGTTCAATGGGCGTAATAAGAGCCTCCATTGTAAGTATGTACAAGAAAATAAACCAGTTCAATGTTGATACACAGAGCTCAGTGAACTCTTGGCATGGTTAAATTTCCTGTGGATTAGGCCTACTACTGGAACAAGTTGCACCTTTCGATTTTTGGATCATAAAAAGTTAAACAGAATTCGTCAACTCGTCCTCAGTTTTCCGAAAATTACATAACTTATCCAGTAAATTAGCCCAGACTTGATTTACTGACCTCGTTTTGTATATTCCGGAAGCCATCTATTTATCAACTCGGTTTGTGTGTGTGTGTGTGTAGGGGGGGGGGGGGGGGGGGGGGGGGGGGTAGGGATACATCACCCAGGGCCTACCTAGGAACTTAGTAATGAGTACAGTACCATTAAATCTGTTGAATCATTTTGGCAGGGCCATGAAGACCGTACGTTCTTCGAAACTCGCCACATGTGCTGTTGGATGGATGACAGGCTCTGCACCGGGCGTGCAGTTGAAACCAAGTTCCATTCAAAATAACCGTTCCAAGAGAAACCTCAGAAGAGTACATACACACACCATGATTTAAATAAATGCACACCATTGTAGGAAAATGTGGCAGATATTAAATGAAACCATAAAAAAAGCCAAACGTTCGACAATAATACCGACCTTCTTTGTCCAAGATGACGGAAACGAAATTAGTGATCCAACCGAAATAGCACAGGAATTTAACACATTTTTTGCAAGTATAGGAAAGCGAACGAGTGAGCAATCAAGTAGTACAAACAAATCACCCTTAGACTTTATGGGTTTTACTTCTGAACAAAGTTTTTTCCTAAGTCCAACAACACCATTTGAGGTGGTAGATGTGACTCAAACCATATGAAATCTAAACACAGTGAAGATTGTGATGGTATCACAAACTCACCTCCTCAAACGTACAATCGATGTAATAGCCAAACCACTTTCACACATTATTAACAATTCATTCACTAATGGCACATTTCCAGAGCGGATGAAAATAGCAAAAGTAATTCCAATACATAAATCGAATGATGAAGAAAAGTTCACAAACTACAGGCCGATCAGCATCTTACCTAATTTCTCAAAAGTGTTAGAAAAATTAATGTTGAATAGAATTATAAAATACTTGGACAAATTCGATATCCTATACCATCATCAATATGGGTTTCAGAAAAATCACAGTACTTTACATCCTGTGATGCAACTACTAAAAGATATAGCTCTTGAAAACAATAAAAGCAGTAAAGATAAAACACTAGCTCTCTTTCTGGACTTCTCTAAGGCATTTGATACAATAAATCATGACACACTATTAACCAAACTAGACAAATACAGCTTTAGAGGTGTTAGCAATAACTGGTTCAAAAGCTATCTAACACATAGGTCACAGTATGTTAAATACGGCGAACAAACCTCTAATTTAGTCGAAATAACTTGTGGTGTTCCTCAAGGATCTACACTTGGGCCCATCCTATTCCTCTTCTATGTTAATGACATCAGATACTCAACAACATTAAAACTGTTGTCATTTGCAGATGATACATCAGGATATGCTTCTGCATCGGACACTGCCGGACTGGCTCTACACACAAATAATGAACTAACCAATATATCCGAGTGGTGTTCTGCAAATCAATTGGTCTTGAATGCTAATAAAACTAAATACATGATTATTAACCCTCCCTATCGCAATATATGCCCCAACGACATACACATCTCTATAAATGACCAGGAAATCAGCAGAATAGGAGCTACACAACCCGAAAAATCTTTGAAATTTCTAGGGATTACAACTGATGATAACTTGTCCTACCAGACTCACATCTCAAAAATATGCTCCAAAATAGGACGAGCCAATTACGCCTTAAATAAAGTAAAGAATATACTGCCACATTCAGCAATGAAAACCCTATACTACTCACTTGTTCACAGCTACCTGGCATATGGAATCCATATATGGTATGGGGTAATTCTAAAGCTACCAGGAAACTGCTAATAATGCAGAAACGTTCTCTTCGAATTATAAATAATAAAAGATATAATGCCCACACAGACCCTTTATTTTCCAAAGATAGAATACTAAAAGTGAATGATTTGTTTAAGCTCCAGGAATGTCTCTTTGTTTTCGATTGGGAAAAAGACAAACTTCCAACTGCTTTTAAAGAATTTTTTAACACAGAGCAAAACATGTTGACAATGAATACAAGGCAGTCGGGACTACTTAATGTTAGTAGAACCAGAACAAAATCATTAGATAAGTTACCCATCTTTAACTTCCCCAAAATATGGAACGAGCTGGAACTTGATCTACGAAATACCCATAATAGGAATGAATTTAAAAGAAAATTAACATTAAAGCTGCTGTCTTCATATCCAGTTAATGTCCAGGGTAAGAATCCATATTGTCGAGATTGTCAATACCTCTGAGGTGATTGCCTTGTGGTTGACCTAATGTATCTAATTGAGTTCACTAGACCATTATCAGTGAGTTTCTGCTTTGTTCACTGCACAACTTTAAGAATGTGACATTGTAACCAATGGATGGGATGAAGCTCGACAAATATAGGCAATTTAGACACACTTTTTCGGTTCATACTTGACTTATACTTGAGCCACTACTGTGAAATATTTGGGGACACCAGAAACGAGGCCAACAGCAAACTAATAATGTATTTAGCGGTACCCAAGAGAGTCTATCCATAGATAATCAATTTAGGCCTTGCAAGCATCTTACATGACACACGTATAATTTCGTCTGGTCGTCTCGTCCACAAATGGTTTTGACTTATACTGCCAGTTTTGCAGATGCACAAAAGCACTGATATCCACCTAACACGATAACCTCCCCACCACTGACCCCTGCCCACCCCACCATTCTTACATCTTACTTCCCAAGAAAGAAAAGCGCTAAAACCCTTAGAGTACATTTGCAGCCGGCTGCAGCGTTAAAATACTCTTGCGTGGGAGATAACAGGTAGACAGCCAGTCTGGCTATGTTATCTCCCTGCGGTATGTATTTGTATGTCTCACTGTGGTTAGAAATATATTAGATTTGTAAAGCCTTATCTATATACCATAAATAAACAAATAAACAAACAAACAAACAAATAAACAAGGGGATGTTCTTATCTAGACATTATCTGGAGTCATCCTACCAAGGTACAAGGAAATCCCTTCATAAAAAAAATGAAGACTGTGCTAAAGGTTTTCAGGCATTGGGCTCGGGCAGCCATCATGGTTGAATGATTGCAACCAAAAGGGGACATTCTCATCTGGGCATCATCTTGAGTGATCCTACAAAGTTACAATATAATCCCTTCATAAATATGACCTGTAGACTGTGCTCAAGATTTTCGAGCACCTGTAGCCATCACAGTTGACCAATCACGACCAAAAGGGGACGTCATCATCTAGACATTATATGGAGTCAACCTAACAAGTTACAATGAAATCCTTCCATAAATACAACCTATAGACTATGCTAAAGGTTTTTGGGCTCAGGCAGCCATCAAGGCTGAATGATCGCAATCAAAAGGGGACGTTCTCATCTAGACATTATTTGGAGTCATCCTACCAAGCTACAATGAAATCCCTTCATAATTATGACCTGTAGACTGTTCTAAAGGTTTTTAGGCTTCGGGCCCCTGTAGCTGTCACAGTTGCCCAATCGTGTCCAAAAGGGGACGTTCTCATCTAGACATTATATGAAGTCAAACCTACCAGGTTACAATGAAATCCCTTCATAAATATGACCTGTAGACTGTGCTAAAGGTTTTTGGGTTTCGGGCCCGGGCAGCCATCATGGTTGAATGATCGCAACCAAAGGGGACAATCTCATCTGGGCATCATCTGGTTTGATCCTATTAAGTTACAATGAAATCCCTTCATAAATATGACCTGTAGACTGTGCTCAAGGTTTTCGGGCTTCGGGCACCTGTAGCCATCACAGTTAACCAATCATGACCAAAAGGGGATGTCATCATCTAGGCATTAAATGGAGTCAACCTAACAGGTTACAATAAATATGACCTGTAGACTGTGCTAAAGTATTCATACTTCAGGCTCAGACAGCCATAATGTTTGAATGATCGCAACCAAAAGGGGACATTCTGAACTGGGCATCATCTGGAGTGATCCTACGAAGTTACAATGAAATCTCTTCATAAATATGACCTGTAGACTGTGCTCAAGATTTTCGGGCTTCGGGCACCTGTAGCCATCACAGTTGACCAATCACAACCAAAAGGAGATGTCATCATCTAGGCATTATATGGAGTCAACCTAACAAGTTACAATGAAATCCTTCCATAAATATGACCTATAGACTATGCTAAAGGTCTTTGGGCTCGGGCAGCCATAAAGGCTGAATGATCGCGACTAAAAGGGATGTTCTCATCTAGACATTATTTGGAGTCATCCTACCAAGCTACAATGAAATCCCTTCATAATTATGACCTGTAGGCTGTTCTAAAGGTTTTCAGGCTTCGGGCCCCATGTAGCTGTCACAGTTGCCCAATCGTGTCCAAAAGGGGATGTTCTCAGCTAGACATTATATGAAGTCAACCTACCAAGTTACAATGAAATCCCTTCATAAATATGACCTGTAGACTGTGCTAAAGGTTTTTGGGCTTCGGGCTAGGGCAGCCATCATGGTTGAATGATCGCAACCAAAGGGGACAATCTCATCTGGGCATCATCTGGAGTGATCCTACGAAGTTACAATGAAATCCCTTCATAAATATGACCTGTAGACTGTGCTCAAGGTTTTCAGGCTACGGGCACCTGTAGCCATCACAGTTGACCAATCACGACCAAAAGGGGATGTCATCATCTAGGCATTATATGGAGTCAACCTAACAGGTTACAATGAAATCCTTCCATAAATATGACCTTTTGCCTATGCTAAAGGTTTTTGGGCTCGGGCACACATCAAGGCTGAATGATCGCGATCAAAATGGGACGAATATGACCTGTAGACTGTGCTAAACGTTTTGGGGCTACGGGCCCCTGTAGCTGTCACAGTTGCCCAATCAGGTCCAAAAGGGGACTTTCTCATCTAGACATTATATGAAGTCAACCCACCAAGTTACAATGAAATTCCTCAATAAATATGACCTGTACACTGTGCTAAAGGTTTTTGGGCTCGGGCAGTCGTCATGGTTGGCAGATCACACCCAAATGGGGAAATTCTCATCTAAACATCATAAGGAGTCATCCTACCAAGTTACAATGAAATCCCTCCATATTAAACATGACCTGCAGACTGTGCTAAAAGTTTTTTGGTTTCGGGCTTGGGCAGCCATCACGGTTGACAGATCATGCCCAAAAGGGGATGTTCTCATCTAGGCATTATACAGAGGCATCCTACCAAGTTACAATGAAATCCCTTCATAAATACAACCTGTGGACTGTGCTAATGGTTTTCGGGTTTTGGGCTTGGGCAGCCATACCGGTTGACCGATCGTGACCAAAAGGGGACGTTCTCATCTACACATGACCCCAAACCCGCATATGAAATTTCGTGACGATCAGACAAGAACTGCGGGGTGTAGCCCGTGCTCAAGGAAAATGTGAACAGACTAACAGACTTCCGCATGAGTGATGGCAATAGCTTATCTTGACTATGTCTACTACTAGGTTTGGAATTGTCTTTTTGCTCCGTTTTCGCTCCATATTGACCCATTTTGGACCGTTTCATCACACGTGTGGTCTTTGCCAGCTTTGGTTCCAAGTTTTGATTAAAGTTACAGTTTTGCACTATTGCACAGGGGTGAAATTCTAAACATAGTGCATATGTTGAAACTAATGTCATGTAAACTGGAGATATATTACTTTGACAATAAATTATTTCACCCACATACAGATTATTTATTTCTACTTTGCCAGATAGTGTTATATGTTTTTAGTGGATTTGGGAAATGTAATACATGTTACGGGTCTGATAACTATTTATTTATTTATTGGTGTTTAAGGTCACATACTTATGCACAATGGCTAATCATGACAGGTTTACGGGTGGAGGGAGCTGGAGTACCTGGAGAGAACCAGCGAGCAACTGTCAGCTCCTCGACATTCAAACTCTGTTCAAGCAGAATAAAGTGCCTTGCCTAAGGTCACAACGTGGGTCCTTACGCGGGTGGGTATCGAACTCTGGACCTTTAGCATAGAAGTCCAACAGTCTACCACTGAGCAACCGCATTCCCGGTTAGATAACTGAGTTACAGAATGTTTGCATTTGAAGAGAATGTAAGGCATATCATTTTAGGAAATGCCTGGAAAGCTGTGGAGTGGAACCTAAGAACATTTTACCATCAGTGTCAAGGAAGTTTTTTATTTGTGTTTGAGTTCTAAATACACCATTTTTCAAAAGAAACTTTTATTATTTCTGGTTTGTGTTCAGTTGTTGGAGATAGTTAACATTCGTCAAATTATATCTCATCACAACTTGAAAGAAATAAGGGAAAATTTTTAGAAATTTGTTGATGTAGCCTAATTTCGCAACTTTTTTAATTTACTTCAGATTTTGAAAACATATTAAGATAGAGTACTGCATTTCCTAAACACTGAGCTCTGCATTCATGATAGATGTATGCAAATATGAACAGCTTGGCTGTTATTGTTCACCACAGAATTGCAATCATTGTGTGTACTTTTTCATTTTGGTCATTATTGGTGTCACATCCATGTGTCATCCGTCCATTAAGCTGTTTGCTTTTTTTGTATCTGGAGAGCAACACCCCCACCCCAAAGCAATGATTGTTACTGCTTACTGTTATACATTTTGATTGTATTTAACAGTGCTATTGACAGGACCTAGGTACTCAATGTGTCAGGTGGTAAAAATAAAAATGCTATCTCCAGTGGCTCAAAGCAATTTGGGGGGTTGAGGAGGTGTGGTGTGGTTGTGAAAATCAGACGAAAACTGTCTGCAAAAGCTATTCGGCAGTCACAAAGACCATGCTGTATCTTTTTACTGGTTGAAAATAGAGAGTAGACTTGTGGTTTTTGTTCATTCAACTCAGGATAGACTACACTACAGATTATTTTTCCTCGATTGCAATTCAAGGGGAGACCACTCTGGTTTTCTCTTAAAGTTCCACTCTACAGTTTTGCACTATTGCAGAGGGGTCAATTTCTAAACATAGGGCATATGTTGAAACTAATGCCATGTAAATTGGAGATATATTTTTAGTATCATATATATGATTACATTAGACTATTTGTTCCACAAGAGAATTTGAAGTTTGGGTTCTGAAGTTGGAGTCTGATGCATAGGGGTAAATTACCAGATGAATTATGGGAAACAGTGGCTTCAAAAAAATCGGCTACTTTTTAAAATGTCATTTTTTCACGGGTTTGTTACCAGGCATGTAACTAAAAACTGAGACGGAAACATGGAATTTTTTTTTACATTTTAGAAACAGGGGGTTATATGCTCCAGGGTTTGGTGAGTGTGAAAATTCTGCTTTTAAGTCTGCTGTGTGGCTGAAAATGCCTGGGTTCGGCACTTTTTCATGAGATTTTGCAGACTGAAGTCTCGACTTTGACAATAAATTATTTCACCCACATTCAGATTATTTATTTCTATTTAAGACAGATAGTGTTATATGTTTTAGTGGATTTGGGAAATGTAATGCATGTTGTTATGGGTTAGATAACTAAGTTACAGAATATTTGCTTTTGAAGTGCGTGTATGATATGTCATTTTAGGAAATGCCTGGAAAACCGTGGACTGGAACCAAAAACTAGTGATATCATGCATGCAGCCCGACTGTCGCAGCAATGGCAATGCTTAGACACAAAATAGTTTTTATTTCTCTACCCAAAAACATACATCATGACCTATTAATGGAACAAGCTTGATGAGCTTGTTCCAATAAGGACTAATAAGCAATGGTTTGAAGTAAAAAATGAAAAAATCTGACGTTTCAAAAAAATAATTTGTACTGTTGCCTTCAACTTGTTAGGTAAAGAGTTAAAGATGCAGTACCGGTACACAAAACATTGTTGGGCTATAGGAGTCAATTTTTCTTTTTGCCATGTAATAACTCCCAATCCTTCAAAATGCATTTTTGGAAAAATTGCCTAAACGACCGTGGGACCGCAATAATAGTTAATGTAGTAAAGAAACAAGCTCGGCAGTAACTTCCAAGAATCAATCAACAATAATAAAGATATCTCTACAGAACATCATAATAAAAACAAATGGACATTGACAAAGAGAGAATCAACTTGTGAAGTACCGCCAAAACTAAACAAACTCTGCGGAAACTTCCAAGTGACAAAAACAAAGAACATTTCTCATTCAGAGAAGTCAGCGTCGAAGTTAAAAAAAAAAAAAAAATCTCGCAGACATTCAACAATATTTTTCAAGTCAATTGATGGAATAGATTTAGTAGTGACTGGACATGTTTCGGTTTCTAATGTTTTGGATTAGAATGTTGGATTTTTAATTAATGGATTACATTCAAGCAAAGAGGTAAGATATATTTTTCACAAAATAGGGAAAACCCATTAAAAAAATATTTTCCACAAAACAAAATATCAAATTCTGATCAAAAATCATTAAAACATATTCAAATAATAACATTTCTAAATAAATGAATAAAATATAAATTAAAAAAAACACAACTCAAAGTGAGAAGATTCGGCCCACAACCAGGGCCGAATCTCCCCAGGGCCGAGACTTCCCAGACTCCACTAAACTGTTTGAAGAAATAAAGGTGTACCTTTGTAAACAAAAAAGGTAAAGCTGAAGAATAGGGGACTTTTCCTTTTATGTAAAAACAATGCATTTTTCTCACCTTTTTTCTGCATTTTCCTATTACTAGTCATGTTTTCGATAAAATGACCGAAAGATATTCACTTTTGACTGAGATTAGAGATAATTTAAACCCTTTTAATGTTACGGTGCCAGAGATTCTTCTGCATTCTCGCCATTTTGAAGTGTGCGTTTACATAAATTTTGTTTTCTCTTTGGCTGGCGATTGTAGGTCTAGGGTCAGTGTAGTGAGGGTAAGCTAACCCTAACCCTCACTACACTGACCCTAGACCATGTCGGGAACAGAACAAACAAGCGTACCAAAAACAACCAATACACAGTCAGAGCAGACGCCAAAAAACACAAAAAAACATGGAGGAAAGATGTATGTGAATATCACAAATCCCACAAGTAAAAACAATTGTTGAGCGGTTATAATTGCCAGTAAAAGTGAATATCTTTCGCTCATTGTATCGAAAACATGACTAGTAATAGGAAAATACAGAAAAAAGGTGAGAAAAATGCGTTGTTTTTACGTAAATAGAAAAGTCCCCTATTCTTCAGCTTTACCACAAAAAAACTTTAACCCGAAGCTGTAAGTTAAATTGCCATACAAAAAGGGGTTAAATATTTTCCAAAATAACATGAAACATAATAAGAATGATACAATCAATAGTAATTAATAGTAATTCAAAAGAAAGAAAAAACTTTAACCTTGACTAAATAACTTCAACCACAAAACTTTAAGGGCCTATATAAGTAATGAAATTTTGTTTATTTTGAAAATTCTCACCTCTGATATTCCTTCAATTTAAATTAAATATACACAAAATGTACATCAAAATGAAGGTTGGAATGTATAGAACACGAAACACATATGTAATCAACTCATAGAGTTGACTGCAGGCACCACTGGTTCCTGGAAGTCTGCTGCCGTATTCGCACCAGAACTGATAATTTAATAATAGTTCGCGAAAACAACTTGTGGCCAAATGTGCTTTACATATCCAAGAACAAAGCTAGGTGATAAAAATTCTTCACAACACAGCGACAGAGCTGCATTGGGGAAAATTCCAAAACTTTGCTTTTGTTTACGTATGAGTATACTTTCGATTTCCTGTCGACGTCATCGGACACAAAAAGCATGTACAAACAACGCCGTCTAAAATCAAATAATGAAAAAGATCGCCTTCATACGGTATACTGTTATTAGATAGAGATTGCACAGTTGCCAAATTCAATGCAAGGTATCATGATACCTGTTGAAATTTCTTAGAATTACGATTTTGTTTTTCGATGGAAATTTGTGGTAACGAGTGATTTGCGCATGTCTGTCGAGCATGGAAACCATCTTCAATAAAAAATGCAGACAGTGTTGTCCTTTTCCAAAATGCAGTCCTATCGCTGTATTCGAAAGTGTTTTGAATGCCTAGCTTTGTTCTTGGATATATGAAGCACATTTGGCCACAAGTTGTTCTGATGAAATATTATTTTATTACCAGTCCTGGTGCGAATACGGTAGCAGACTTCCAGGAACCAGTGGTGTCTACAGTCGACTCTATGAGTTGATTACATATTTGTGTCGTATTCTATGGTCTCGTTACAGTTATTCAGGTGAAAATGTCAGCTTTTCAAGAAATGTTCAGCTTCTGATCAATACGGCCGAGGATATTTCGCATTTAAATTACCTCCCCTATTCACAATACTCACAATGTGTATAGTTTCTGGAAGCTCTGAATATGGCCCTTTCTAGAGACAACTGTACACAACAAAAATCTTACAATATCACTCAAATACACTCAGCCGAATGACACAGTTGATGGCAAAAAAAATGGCTCAAAATGGTCAAAATTTTCTCATTTTGGGGATAAATCTCCAATTTTTGTGCATCGATAGTGATAAAACTGTGTTATAGGAATTCCTCATTCCTCCACTGAGGATTTTACAGCATAACATGATCATTCTGACAAATAAAAAACATATGGGTTTCTTATTCATTTTTTCAGAAGGCTTTCTCAAAGCAAATTTACCCAAAAGTTGTCCCATTTGTAAACTGCAAATTGTCAGGTTCCAAACAGGTCTGGGTTTGTCATTTAACACTTCCATGTGACCTTGACCCCCAATTGAAATGCACTTGACAATACACAGTTTGAATCAAGACCATCAACAGATTATTTTGGCCATATCACCATTAAAGAGAATTATTTACTAAATCCACACCACCATAAACTAAAACTATAGCTCAAAATAGTCATTTGGCTGAGGATATCCAATAACCTCGGAAATGACCTTTTAATAGGAAACGAGACCTTAAGTGAAAAATAAAAAATTCTTCACACTCTCAGAAACAGTAAATGTGCATCTGTATTTAATTCTGAGAAAAATGATGTATGGCACATATGAAAAAATTGTTAACTTAGTGCCCTTAAGCCCCATGGATAGCGGGAGACCGAGCACTCTGACAGCCAGTTTCTTTACGTTCTTTTACGCAGTAATGTTCAGTGAGAGAAGGCCTGTTCTTCACATTTCTGACTCTGATAAAAGCTCTGTAGAGTAAATTTTGCTTTAGATGAAAGCATGTAACACCAGTGGTTCCCTTATTCTACCAAGGCAGTATGCTTTAACCCGAGAGAAGGAAGTTAGATTTCAATTTAGATGGATGCACAGCTGTAACACCATGGGCAATAGCTATCATGGCAGCTGTGTTGGTATATTGGCCAATGATCAGACTAAACCAATGGTGATGGATGATTTATTTTTGATGTGCACAGTCACTTTCAGCACCAAAAGCTACATCAGGATCACACATTAACTGATAAAATTAAGAAAAACCCAGAAATTACATTCATTTGTAAACTGCATCCTCCCTCAAAATGCATATTTCAGTGCCCACCCACCCACTCTTTTCCACAGCATTCTCAATTCACTTTCCTCATTTGGCTAAGCATATTTCACTGATTCTATCAATTATAATATAATGTAATCATAAAAGAAAAAATCCTACAGATCTCTTGTAACCACATTTTCCTGCATAGCACACATTGTGTTTGCTAAAGGGTTAAAAATAGACCCATTTCAGTTCCTGACCTGATCCAAAAGACTGACATTTGAAGTATGTGCTATTTGAAAAGAGCTGTGTAAATGTAACGATTAAGAATATTCAGTCCCAAATTATCTCTACTAATCAGACTACACTCTGATAATTCCCTGGAAAGTTCTTAGAAAGAGTTCTCCATATGACTGTACCAGTAAACAGCATTTTCAAATAAAATTGTGTTGAAAAACCTACATAATTCTCTTGATAACACCATTACTGGACTTAAAATACCTCAAGAGGGAGAACTTTCCAGGAAATTATGTCTGTACAGGGTACCACTGAAAAAAGAAAAATATGCTTTAATATTTCTTTTACTTATCCTACAACATATTCCCACTAATACAGTTGGTTGCTATGGAGATTGGAGGCCAGAAATTGCAATGAAAGCAAACACTGTTTTCTACTTAAGGTCTCGTTACAGTTATTCAGGTGAAAATGTCAGCTTTTCAAGAAATGTTCAGCTTCTGATCAATACGGCCGAGGATATTTCGCATTTAAATTACCTCCCCTATTCACAATACTCACAATGTGTATAGTTTCTGGAAGCTCTGAATATGGCCCTTTCTAGAGACAACTGTACACAACAAAAATCTTACAATATCACTCAAATACACTCAGCCGAATGACACAGTTGATGGCAAAAAAAATGGCTCAAAATGGTCAAAATTTTCTCATTTTGGGGATAAATCTCCAATTTTTGTGCATCGATAGTGATAAAACTGTGTTATAGGAATTCCTCATTCCTCCACTGAGGATTTTACAGCATAACATGATCATTCTGACAAATAAAAAACATATGGGTTTCTTATTCATTTTTTCAGAAGGCTTTCTCAAAGCAAATTTACCCAAAAGTTGTCCCATTTGTAAACTGCAAATTGTCAGGTTCCAAACAGGTCTGGGTTTGTCATTTAACACTTCCATGTGACCTTGACCCCCAATTGAAATGCACTTGACAATACACAGTTTGAATCAAGACCATCAACAGATTATTTTGGCCATATCACCATTAAAGAGAATTATTTACTAAATCCACACCACCATAAACTAAAACTATAGCTCAAAATAGTCATTTGGCTGAGGATATCCAATAACCTCGGAAATGACCTTTTAATAGGAAACGAGACCTATACATCCCAACCTTCATTGTGATGTATAATTTGTGTATATTTAATCTGAATTTAAGGAATATGAGAGGTGAGAATTTCAAAATAAACAAAATTTCATTACTTATATAGGCCCTTAACCAAAACTGTAATTGTTAATATACGGACGGACAGACGGACGAAAGTCAGGACTAATTGACTATAGCCCTGACTGCAAACAGTCGGCAAAGGCCCAAATTAGGTGCAAAACGTCCAGTGCACAAAACGCCCATGGTACCATTCGAAACATCCAGAAACCAGACAATTCACTCGAAGTTGTAACACAATTTCAGTATTTGGGTAAATAGTATGGAAAGCCGTACGCCAAAATTCACCGTAGTTATTGTTTTCGTAATGATATAGGACTCGGCAAACTATATTAGTAAATACCCGCTTCATATAGAAATCGTACGGCACGAAAGTGAACTAAATTTTCATTGTTTGACATGGTTTGTGTGATTTTTCAATCAGAACTGAAACGTTTGTGGCTGTTACTTTTTTTGCTGTAGTGTAGGCAGTAATACTCCAACATCATTTCGTCCCAACTGATTTCGGCACATTGAGTTCTTCATCATTGCACCTCAATGTGAGTACACCTAGTCAGAATTAAGGAATAGAAAGGCGGGAGGGACAGGTGGAATCGCTAACGAGCTCCTAAGATGGGAAGATGAACCATGTAAAAGCCTAGCAGCCCTATTCAATGTAAACAAAGAAAAACAAGGTGTTCCAAAAGAGTGGCGATAAATAAATGTCACATTGGGAACAGGACGATTCGCCCCCGTGGACGATTCGCCCCTTGGACGATTCGCTCCGATGGATGATTCGCCCCCGTTTTTATGGACGATTCGCACCCCCCCCCCCCCCCCCCCATTTTATTTTTAATAAAAATAACAAAAAATCTGATGTGTTTTGATGATCGTGATTTACACTAAAAGTTAAGCACTGAAAAGACTGATCATCACTCATGCCCTAATACTAATAATTCCCTTATAAAAAAGTATCATGGTAAATCCCCAAATACCCTGGTAATACCATGGTATTACCATGGTATTTTGTGATTTACCATGGTACTTTTTTATAAGGGTTATAAACGTACACATGGTTTGTAAATGACACTTATTTCCCTTAATACATCTTTTGCCGTGGTGTCACCATCTGTAAATTTGTCCCAAACAGCAAAGATTTTGGCAGTGTCAGATTTAGCTTTTGCCCTAAGATGACACATCTAAGCACTAAAATATAAAACACAATTGATTGTAATGATTATCGTATCTCGCACAGACACCCACAACTGGGCATTTTGTGATATATAAATACTGAGAAAAAATACACCTCTATATATTACTAAATGTGTATTTATCAAAAGAGGTGGGGTGGGATGTTCCCAGTATCTGTATTTCACTAATTCACCAAATGAAATGGCGGGAGCAGGTGCCCGTGCCTCTAGCAATTAGCCTGGAAATACCCTTGAAAAATGCGAAGTAATTTTTGTCTTGTCATTGGATTTCAAGGCAATTTGCTCACTTTTAACTCCAGGGGAGATTCAAGCGTATAGCCAGGATTTTATATTAGGAGGGAGGGCGCAGGCATCTTGGGGAGGGGAAGCAGCATATGTGGAACGGACATATCACGGAGACCGAAGACTTGGGTGCGAGACGTTCCATAGGTGGGGGCCGGAGCAGTGATAGTTTTCTCAATAGAGATACTGGGGACGCGCTCGCCGAAACGTGATGAGCTGATATGCCCAGGGCAGCAATGAGGTCCGGTTTGGGAAGTGGTAGGCCTTTTTAAACTTGATTTTCAGCAAAAATGCTGATTGGTGACAGCATCGCGGACCAAGTTGAACATTCTCACGTCGAGGAGAAGACATTAATTATAATATTTGCTTAATTGCGTTAGTTCTCTTGTAAGTATAATGAATTTTTTGTCCTTTTTTAAAAATCGTCTCAAATATTATAACAATGCAGCGAAAAGTACTTTTTTTTAAAGATGTATCGGTAATTACCTCCCTTCTTTTTTATTAATCGAAGAAATTCTTACAGACACACTCGATTTTAATGCTAATAGCGGGTTCCGAGTAATGTTAAATCTGTTATCTTCATGTACCAGTCTAAAAGAATAAGATTCACTGGGAGTATAATGGGAAAGTGGGATGGGAGAATGAAGGACATGTGGTTGGGGGAGACTCAAAGGAGAGGGTTAATATGCTAATTGGAGAGATTTGGAAGAATGGGACAAGGGATGTCATCAAGCAGTTCGCCTACGAGTGTTGGGAGGATAGGAGAAGCATGGGAATAGGGAGGCAGTTGGGAGTACAGGGGTAACCAAGGCCTTCTCGTCCGAGAACCACGACAAATCACCGTCTGGCCAAAGTGTTATTATTATGTCAATGTTATAATATAATGTTTCAGTAATTACTTTAATTTTTGCCATCTTATTTTTCTTTGGTTTACGTTTCATTGAGTTTGAACAAATTGAGAACATTCTTTAGCGTTAACTTTAAGGCAATAGATCTATGTTTTGTACTGGCGCCCGAAAAATAATTGTATTTTCGGGCTCCCGGGGACAGAGCTGCCAATCTCACATTTCACAGCTGAGCATTATCGTACAAAGATTCGGATATGAACTAGGAATATGTATTTTTCATTTTCCAAAGTATATTATTACTGAATCAGAACACAAAAATTATACGCATTCATGAGCAGAATGGAAGATTCCCAGGAGTTTTCCATTTAAAAGAAAAACGGGACTTTTATGGCTGTGGAAGTAAAAAGAACTCATAACTCTTGGTGTGCGGACAAAATGCCAATGGACAAATGCCAATCAGACAAAATGCCAATGGACAAAGTCTAAAATGGACAATATGCCAATGGATGTTTTTTTTGTCATTTCTTTCTTTTCTATTGCAATATTATAACCATATCATTGACAAAATGACAATCAATGAGTCTTTCCTTCAACTGTTTTTTTTTCTTTTTGCTACAATAAATAACTTAGGACGGTGGGTGGGACGGGCTCTTTACAGATCAGGGATGGGATGTATGGGGGTGTAGCTGGGAAACCCAAGAATAGAACGGTCTGCATCAGGCCACTTGGCTGAGCTGACAGTCTGACTCTGGCTGTTTCGACTTATTTCTATTTATTTAATAACCCTTTTAGATTTAGTAATGCTGAAATCATTCCGAAGCTATGGACCATACACATAGCTGTGCCCATCCCATCGGCTGGATACCACCCTTTGGGATGAAGGGTCGGATCCTGCTACTCCTCAAAATTTCCCACTTCAGTTGGTTGGGCCTTTTTATATTCTCAAGTTAGTATTTCTCTCTTTTTTCAGCAATATTTTTTTATTTATTTATTCTAGACCAACCCCCACCCCCCCCCCACCCCACCCCATCTTTTTCAATATAGCAGGTCGGAAAGGTGAACCCACGAAGCTGTCACCTCTTCTTCTTTCTTTCTCTTGGGGATTGACCGCTCTCCCAGTCGGTCGCGACCACACATGGATAGCGGATGCCTGGGAGAGGCAGAACAATCCACCATCTCTTTGGCATAAATAAATGGGTCGTTTGTTTTTCGCTTGGATTGTTGCTAGTGCTTGCTGGATGTGTGCTCGGTATTGTGTTAACGGTATTAACCCTTTACCTAACGCTAGTAGAAGATGACACCCGTAAAAAAATTTCTTGTGTAACTAAAATTTGTCCTTTTTTGCTTCCGAAACGTAGGCTAGGACTCCTCATTGGAACGCGCGTGATGCGCTCGTTCCAATGAGGGGTCATAACCCATGTTTTGGAAGCAAAAAAGGAAAATATAAAAAAAGATTGAATAGTGATTTTCGAGTATAACATTGGCCGGTTTTGGCCGTTACGTTAGGTAAAGGGTTAACCCATGTGCAATTTAAAAACATTGAAGGCAGGGGTGGGGCACCAAAAATTTGCAAGACGTGACGTGGGGGTGGGTGGGTCTCTTGAGTGCACCAAAAATGTGCATTTCCAACTTGTGCATTTTTTTAAATTTTTTAAAAATATATTAATATATCAGCTAATATATACCATCATTTGTGTTTCAAACCTTAAAGATGATGTTGTACATCACACTCTTAACATAAATACAACACCAGGAGGCTTTATATGTAAGAATATTGGGCTTAATCTGGGAAAATGTCACACGTTAGTAGGGGGCGGGTGTCTTTTTCGAAATGTAGAAAATGTGCAGACAATATTTTGGGAAAATTCTCTCTGATGCACTAAATTCAACGCAAGTTATTTATTTATTAATAGAATTTGTATGGATAGAAGAGGAAAGTAGCAAACACCTGAGAATACTGACAGAACAATTCAAATGAAAATTTGTTCCCGTATATGTACACCTGCTCTGGCCAAGCCTGATAATGAACAGCTTGTCATTTGTAGATTGGGGCACACAGCAGCCCACAGAGGTTTAAATTGGTGGTACCAGTTTAAGAACATTATGAAACCCCCCTAAAGACAGCTGTGCCTACTAAGTTTATAAGTATATTTTAGATTTTAATGGGAGAGCGGGGGTGGGTGTCTGAGAACGGTAGTAGAAAACTTTCACGTAGGGTTGGGTGGGTGTAAAAAGGAGCTGAATAAAAAATAAGACGTCACGTCTTGCAAATTTTTAGTGCCCCCCCCCCCCCCCTGTTGAAGGTATTGAAAATGGGAGTCTGTTTAGAAATTATATTCAGTAACCACAAGTATACTCAGAAAAATAAAAGGCTGGCACATTTCAATAAAAGTAACAGAGAGAAGAGTGTGAAAAATGTTGTGTAAGTGTAATGTTATGTAAAGTTATGTTATTTGTTGAGTAAAATGGTGAAAAATGTTGTATAGCTAAGTGCTATTATCCTTGGAAAATTTAACTTTTAATTCACTTCATGTTTCTCTTATTTGTAATTCAGCATTAGATTCGATTGGCATTTTGTCTGATTGGCATTTTATCCATAGGCATTCTGTCTGATTGGCATTTTGTCCATTGTTATTTTGTCCTGGATTCCTAACTCTTACGTATTTTCATTTTTTAAATATCGTACAGTCAAAGCACTGAATAACCAACCCATCAAATAAATATTGAAAGCAGTTTTGTTATTGATACAGATTAAATATCGATAATAGCTTAGTGTTTTGCCATTGTACAATCAGATAATTCAATGAATAACTAATTGACTCTTTTTGGAGAGCGTGCGATGTAACCACTTCCAGAAAGAACAATCTCAGAAAGTCACAGTGAAACAAGTCATCAGTTGCGCACTATTCATGGGATAGGTCACCGAGCATCGCGAAGCCGATAAGCAATGGGACAAAAGTACGTTGGAACGTTTAACTTTGATTCTTCACAAAATAGGGGAGATAATTTGAAAACAAAATGCAAGTTGAACTAAATAAGTATCGAGTTTGTCTCTATATTTCTGTTTTTATTCTACGACGAATGCTGACTTTGTTGAAGCATGCATACAGTTCTGATGAAATATAGTTAGAATGGCTTCTTATAACTCCTTGAGTTCACATAATGCAGAAACCGTGGAAAATGTGAGCAAACCAAGCCACCCCGGCGATATCACTGGAATTCTGAATGATAAACACTGTACTGTGTATAATGTCCCCAGTTTTGGAGCTTGCCCCAAACCGTCCCTGCGCACCTTCGGCGCGCAAAAACCCAGTTTCGACAAGCGCTGAAATAGTTAAAGGGTTGTCTTTATTGATTAATCACTTGGATTAACCTTGCTTAATTGATTAATTGCTTGCCCTAATAGGTAGCTGAATAAATGCTGTATTGATGATTTACAGCATTAACCCTTTACCCAATATAATAGAAAAAAGGCCAGCACCAGCCTACAAATGGCTATATTCAAAAATCTTCGTTCAGATTTTATTATGTTTTCCATTTTTGTCGCAAAAACATAGCTTATGACCCCTCATTGGAACAAGCTTGTTAAGCTATGTTTTTAATACAAAATTTGAAATTTTTTAGTAATTCACGAAATTATTTTGCAAATATCATCTGCTACAATGCATTGCACATAAAGGGTTAAGAATGACAATTTCCAGCTACCGATACGATATAATGATCATGCAAGTGAACATGTACATGTGTGTCTGCACACAACTTGCATGCTTTACCCTGTCTCATATAACTGATGTGAGTCAGTGAGACAATGTTTGCCTGTTTTGGAGCAAGTTTGTTCCTTTGTTAACCCATATAATACAGTAGTTCAAAAGTACCGTTTAATAAATCAATTACTGTTTAGATCGATCAAGACATTGATTTATTGATTAACTGGTTAACCATTTCAGCTGTAGTCTGCACCAGAAATAAATACTTTCGAGCCATTCGGTAGATGCATGAACCAATGTAGTAGTCTGAATGAATGGCCCCAAAAATGACTACCTTTGTCAAACATCTTTACAATTACAGAAAAGTGTTTTGTACTTTCAATAATTACCTATGGGTCCTTCTAAAGAATGAACACAAATGAACACAAAAAAAGAGGATAATATAAGGCAAAGGTTTGAAATGGGTAGAGGGTTGTATACTGGTATATTTTACTCATGTTAAAATTTTATCTGCTTCTGATGAGTATTTTGATGATTAACAGGATTTAAAATGCGTTACTTAGTGCAAAACTTGTGTTCATTAATTCATCACTGTTGATCAACCCTACCAAATATCCTTTTTGACACAGACTTACAGTGGAATCCTGTTAACTGAATATCCACTTTTCAAGTGAAAGGATTTAATTAATGGGATTATTCATTTTAATTCACAGGAATTTGGTTATTTTCCTGAATTCTGGTGGAAAACTGAGCATTTATTCAATTATATCTTATTTGACAGAGCTCATGGAACTCTGTCAAACAGGATTTAACCCTTTACCCAATGTAACGACCAAAACTGGCCAGTGCTATTCACAAAAATCGCTAATTAATTTTCATTATTTATTAAGTTTTCGTCTCAAAAACATAGCTTATGACCCCTCTTTGGAATGAACTCATTCCAATGAGGGGTCATAACCTATGTTTTTGAGACAAAAAATGAAAAAATTAGTTATTCAAGAATTTTGATTGCAAGTGTCGTCTGCTTTTCATGTTAGGTAAAGGATTAAATACTCTAATGGATTAAAAACTTTCTTGATGTACTGAAGCCAGATAGGTAAAAACACCTGCAGAGTTCAGTGGCTGTCTTGAGTAATTCTTTGGTATATTACCAGATTTTTTATTCAATTAACAGGACCTAAATCTATATGCATGTGCAATTAACAGTTCAAGTTTGTGTTGAAGGTTTGGTAAATGGTGAGGTTTTTGAAAGTTAAGATCAGTAGCAGGCTGTTCATTTAAGAGGTATCCAATTGAGTGAGCTCCAATGTGTTCATAAATCTGTGTCACTATTAATCTTCAGTTGTAAAATGTAATATGGACAATCCCGTTGATTCCCTGACCAAGTATCTCTACATTATATTTGACCTAGGACATTTTATCCTCCCCACCCCCAATCAAAACCTGAACTTTCTGTTCCAAATGTGTGAAATGTTCGTACAATCTGTTTGAAAACATATTCTCTGATAAATCAGTGATGGCCCCAGGACTTCCCTGAAAAGCCCATAATAAAGGAGGCTGTTTCCCTACATGTAATTGAGGAGGTGGGGTGCAAGACCTCCTAAATGGGGAAGGGGGGGGGGGGTTGTACCTCCACCATGACCATCCTAGGCACTACCATTATGATGACCAACATTTATACATACATGTACAGAAAGTGGTTACTGTGGTATAATGTAATCTTTGTAATTTGTATTTGGGCATTCCAGGGACTGCACTAAGCATTTAAAATGAAAATAAGAGCCAGTCTTGGTGCCTATCTTTTAAAACTAGAAGCCAGATTTCATTCCTAACTGTAGACAAGCTATAGTACTTGTGATAGCAATCATCCTGTTGAAAGCTTTGATTAAAATTGCAGCAGGTCTGGACTTTTAAAAAATCTATGTGAGCTACTACGGCTCCCCTAAACCTGTGCCATGAGAGTTATTCTATACTTAAGTCAGTTATTAATAAGGGAATTGAAGATTTAAGGAGACCTATTACAGCTCTTAAGGAGAGCAATTATGGCTCTCCTTAAATTGATTTTGCAGGAGCCATGGAGGGTGATGGGAGCTATAGCTCCCCTCAAAAGACCAGGCCTGATGCAGGAGGGCTAAAAATTGCTCCCCTTGCATGGCCTAGGTGAGCAATTAGCTCTTCTCAAGCTTACAAAAGCTAAAATGGAAAAATGAAGTTTTACTATTAATGAATTCTGTCTAGTGGGCTTTGTACATTTTATTTGGTGCTGCTAACAAGGTAGTGTCTGTGAGACAGCTACACTGCTCCTCTCACACCTTTGGGCCACGACAGGGCCCAGAGGTGTGGGAAGGGCAATGTGTCCATCTTGCAGAGACCACTAACATAGCAGAGATCTGCAAAGATGTGGGGTTTAGGAGTAGGCGGTTATGGTGATCATTATTTTCTGAGGCCAGATGCCACTACATCAGCTAAAATTAACACATTATATGACACAGCTGTTGGTTCTATAACTCACTGGAGTTTTTACAACAAGGAGAGTTTCCCAAAATCTCTACGTCATGCTCTATCTGATGGGGATGATATGTGCCATCTGTTACTGTTGGTGTAGTTGCCGACCAGACACTAACCATGGCAACTCTACTTTTGTACAAGAACAGAGATTAATTACAAGTTGTACATAGGGATTTCCAATTATTTTTGCATATTTTGTAGCAAATAAAAATTATTTTGAGGAAATGGGTGTTATCTTTTACACCTTCAGTGGTGAAACATTCTCATTTTGATGGATAAAACTATGTTACTAAAATTTTGGTTTGCTGTGTGCTATTCAGTTTCATATATTGTGTCGCCACCCGGCGTTTATGCATCGCAAACTGCGATGCGGAACCAAGCAAATTATACTTTAAGTGCACATCATTTTAAGGTTTTCAACCATACATGTATGTCCAATTTTACCAAGGAAGATAATTTTTAAAAAATTCAAAAGTCGTATCCACCAGTGTACCTGTTTGGAAGCAAAAGGAAAAGTTCATGAGATGACAATAACAAGTTGATTAATGATAACTCAGTGGTTTAGAATATTTGCTTTCCTTTGAATATTCATTAATATTTGAAAAAGAGTAAAAGCTATCAAAAAGACTTTCTTAAATTGTTTTATTCATTTATCTCAAATACAGTAAAAAAGTAGATGTGTCTCAAGTAGAAAACCCAATATAGTTGTGAGTATATTTACTTATACATTTTGTATGGAAAAATGAAAAATGAATTCCGTTTTTGAATATCCTTACCTACCTCTCCTATTTTCTTGACATTTACAAGAAATAATAGTGTTTTTATATTTACCTTGCTTTATACAAATCCAGAAGAATGATGGTTGACTTTATTCAACAATAAATTTCTCTGGTTCACTCAAGTACAATTGGGGGTTAATGGGTTATACAATATTTATTCCAAATCAGTTGGGGGTCAGTGGAGCTCTCTTTGCTTCACTGATTCCCAATGTTCAATCATGTTTTAGAAAGGATAGTTCCATTTGCAAGCTGCTGTCATTTTACAGGGAATCCTGGTCATGTGATCATCTTGTTTTGTGATTCATTCACTGACCAAACATTGAGGTGACAAGCGTTAAAATTCCCTCCCACCTCAACCCATCCATTGAGGTCCTGATCTTATCCTATATCGGTTTTGTGGGCATTTTATTTATGCCGCCCACTTTGCTCTTGTCAGGCTAGTTTTTCCTGCAAAACTCCCCACTACTGTAATTAATGTTAGTGAATTATCTGTTTGGCTACACTGTACATTATCCAAAACGATTGAAGTAATAAAATCTACATTACAGTGTAGTCCTTAAATGCATTTATGTGTTATTTTCTGTTCATACAATTTATTCCCTTAGGCATATAATATTATAGCCTTTATTGCAGCATAAAGTTTATTGTTTTGTCTTTGGTCTCTTAAACAGAAGATGTATATGAAACAGAAATCTTTCTTTCTTTGCCTAAAATCAAATTTCCTTTATATTTATTTATTTATTGGTGTTTAAGGTCACATATTTCTGCACAGTGGCTAATCATGACCATGACAGTTGTACAGGTGGAGGAAGCCGGTGTACCCAGGGAGAACCACAGAGCAATGGTGACCAACTGTCACCTCTCCAACATGCTAACTCCACACAAGCAGGATTAGCATTGGTTGATGACAAATGCACAATTGACGTTCAGTATGTCTTAGTACACAATGCCACCATGCTCCGATGTGGGGGTGAAGAGTCTTGCACAAGGACACAATGCGGTTGCCGCAGGTAGGATTCGAACCAAAGTCCTCTCATGCTTACAGCCTCCACCTCTGCCTACTGAGCCACCGCACCCCCAATTTCCTTTATAATATCTCAGCATTTATGAATATATTAAAGAACAGTTATATCCTCAAGTTTTTAAAAAAAGAGAGAGGGACTGAACATTAGCCATATAGGAAGAATAAAAGTATATCTTACTGACTGGGAGATGGCATCAGGCACCTCTCACATTAAAAGTCTGTCTGCCAAATAGTTTTGTTCAACCTTGTTTTGTCACTGAGACTCTATTAGTGCAATGGAGCCCACTTAATTGGATATCTCTTAACTAAATAACCCTGTTAATTGAGTACACTTCCAAACATCAAACGATTCACCATACCTTCAGTACAAATTTTACCTGTTAATTGCATATAGGTTATATAGTGAACTTCCATTAATAATAATTCAAATCGAGTCCCTGGGTTAAGATTTGGGCTCTTTATTGGAGCCCGAATTTTAACTTGGTGCAATATGTGGAATATTTATTTATTGGTGTTTAAGGTCACATATTTATGCACAATGGCTAATCATGACCGTGACAGTTTTACGTGTGGAGGAAGCCGGAGTACCCGGAGAGAACCACCGAGCAACGACAAGCAGCTGCCAGCTCCCCTACATCGTAAGGCCGCACTGCAGCACAGGCAGGGTTAGATTGGTTGAAGACATGCGCACCATCGACGTGCAGTACGCCTTAGTACACGGCGTCATCGTGCCCCCACGCGGGCAATGGAGATGAAGTGTCTTGCCCAAGGACACAACGCGGTTGCCGCAGGTGGGATTCAAACCGAGGACCTCTCGGCTTGCAGCCTGCACCTCTAACAACTGAGCCACCGCGCTCCCCAATATGTGGAATATTCTTTTAAAATCTTCTTCTTCAGATCCTCCAGTTGAAATCTTTTGATATTTGGTATACAACATCTCTAGGGAGGGGGGGGGGGGGGGGGGGTCAGATTCAAGTTTGTTCAAATTGAGTCCCTGGGTTAATAATTGGTCCCTGTAGGAGCCCAAATTTTAACTTAGTGAAATATGAGGAAATTTCTTCTAAAAACTTGGTGCAATTTGAGGAAATTTCTTTAAAAATCTTCTTCTTCAGATCCACCAGTCAGAATCTTTTCATGTTTGGTATACAACATCTATAGGGGGTCAGATTCAAGTTTGCTCAAATCGAGTCACTGGGTTAATATTTGGGCTCACCATGGGAGCCCAAATTTTAACTTAGTGCAATATGAGGAAATTTCTTGAAAAATCTTCTTCAGATCCACCAGTCAGAATCCTTTAACATTTGGTATACATCATCTCTAGGTGGTCAGATTCAAGTTTGTTCAAATCAGGTCCCTGGGTTGAACATTTTGGGTCTGGTTCGGACTCAAAAATTTAGGACCAAAATTCGAAGAAAAAAAAAGGTTAAGATTTTTTATGTGTTTTGTTCAATTTTGAGAGGAAAGAAGAAAAAATTTTAGCCTTTTAGTTTGATTCTTTTCAAAATCGAGTACCTAGATGAATTAGAGTGGTTTTGTGCAAAAATGTTTTTACCCTATGTCCTCCCCTCCCTTCCTTGTTGGGGGGGGGGGGGGGGGGGGCAGTTAGATGTAACAAAATGTTTGGCTGCAAAATATATTTTGAAAGATTTAGAATGATTTTATGCACTCCCTCCAAATACCCCTAAGACCACTAACCCCACTCCCCACCCTGGGGGTCAATTAAACGGAGGAAAACAATGCAGTATGAAGAAATTTCTTTAAAAATCTTCTTTAGAACCATCTGTTAGAATCTTTTGATATTTTGTATACAATATCTCAGGGGTGGGGGGGGGGGGGGGGGCAGATTCAGGTTTGTTTGAATTGCATCCCAGGGTTAATATTTGCGCTCCCTATGGGAGTCTGAATTTTAACTTAGTGCAATATGGTGAAATTTCATTGAAAATTTTCAGATCCACTATCTGAATGCTTTCAAATTTGATATACGGCATCTTGGGGGTGGGGGGGGGGGGGGGTGTTAGGGTGTGTGTGTAAGATTTAAGTTTGTTCAAATTGGGTTCTGGGTTAATATTTGTGCTCTATTTGATCAGGGGACAGTGACATAACAACCCTGGGAAGTTTGGTAGTGCTAGTCTACAGCTAATAGAATTGGAAGCAGTCAAGAAGACCCAAGGTAATAATCCTCTGGCTTTAACACTAGAGTTATGAATAATTTCATGACTTCATTTCTCTGTAATGTTGATGAACCATGACTAACTGAATGTGAACCAAAATAGTTCTTTAAACCACCTTGTTAGGTGAGAGATTAAGGCCCATTGAGGCCTCTTGTTTCTAATCTGTTTAAACCATATAGAGAGTTCAAGAAAGGTTTATCTGACCAATAGTGCAAGAGGTTACTCTCGCACACATTTTTTTCACCTTAATTTCATTTGTGAAGAGCATTACATAATCTTTTAAAAACTTGTAGAATTTATAAAATTACTACCACATATGACCACAAATACTGAATTCCATATCTTAATGAAGTACGAAAAAGCTGTAAAATTTGAAATCCTGTTTCTTACGAGACAGTAACTCATCATTTGTTAATCCTTCCTGTAACATGAAAGCCATAACAAGTCAATTCTGTTCACAGAAGTACATGTATGATGTACAATTCAAAAACTTTTCATATTATTTTCAGACAATTTTGGAATGTCGAGTATGCAATGAAGTTTTCCAGTTTCAAGGAGAAAAAGTTCCACGTTTATTGATGTGTGGTCACACTGTCTGTCATCATTGTTTGAGTCGACTGCAAGTTCATGACCGAGCGATTCTGTGTCCCTTTGACCGACAGCCTACTGATATTGGTGATTCTGGAGTATGGGGATTAAAGAAGAATTTTGCTCTGCTTGAACTTTTAGAAAAACTACAGTTTTCAGTTCAGATGCCAACTCGATTATTTTCAGATGCAGCATTAAACAGAGAAAAAGAGGTAAGTAACTTTTCCTCGTAATTATAACAATCCTATATTTTAACTTAACTCAGAGGGAGCGTGGTGGCTCAGTAGGTAGAGCTGCAGGCTGCAAGCCGAGAGGTCCTCGGTTCGCATCCCACCTGCGTCAACTGGGTTGTGTCCTTGGGCAAGACACTTCATCTCCATTGCCCGTGTGGGGGCATGGTGGCGTTGTGTACTAAGGCGTTCTGCACGTCGATGGTGCACTTGTCTTCAACCAGTGCTAACCCTGCTTGTGTGGAGTTTGTATGTTGGGGAGCTGACAGTTTCTCGCCATTGCTCGGTGGTTCTCTCCAGGTACTCCGGCTTCCTCCACCCATAAAACTGTTGCGGTTATGTTTAGCCATTGTGCATAAATATATGACCTTAAACACCAATAAATAAATAAATAAATAAATAAATAACTTAACTCAGAAAATATTTTTCCATGGAGCCTTCAAAGAGGTTAATGGGATATAGTGATCAGCCTGTAGTTTAGTTGGCAATGTGATGACATTTCCCAAACGATTTGTAGTGATGGCTGTGCCAGAATTTGATTGTTTGTTTGGTGTAACATTACTGTTTGGTTGGATACTCAGCAACTGGTCGTTATCCTCCTGAAATATCAAGCATTGAAGGAAGCTGGAACTCATTTGAAGGCTGTGTCGAAATTTAAACAATATTAATGCTATGTATGTGTGGGCTATGATGACAAGTGGGGTGCCACTTTCAAAAGACATCATTAACTCCTATAAATTGTTATAATTTTCTTATGTGTAGAATTATATGTTATCACAAATGAATAATATGAAAAAAACTGCATTTTGGCTTCCTTGGTACTTTTAACTGGTCGAGTGCTAAATTATTTTTCAAAGGTGATTTGAAATGTGAGTCATTTTTGTCGACGATGCCATGCAATCAGCAAGGGAAGTTTTAATTTAGCAAGATTTTGTTCACAAACAATAATGTTTTGTTAAAATTTATTGGATTGCCTCTTGACACTCTCCAATAAATTGTAACAATTTGTTTTTTATATAAACATTTATTTTCTACTGCTAAGAAACTTAAAAAATTTATAGTAATTTATATATTTTTTATACTTACCAATGACCCAGACATAGCTGGTGCTAACTCTTAAAAATATAGGGCCAAACACAAATTTTGCCCCCCAATCCCCAAAATTTGCATCTAAAACCAAAGAAAACATATCCTGAATGGCCCTCCATACTTCACCTCTACTGCGCATGCGCAGTGTCAAGGATGTCCCGAAATTGGCACCATTAATCATTCTTACCAACAGTGCCTGGTAAGCGCTATGTCCTCAGCGGGGAGGTATGAGTTCCCAACTCCTGGGAGGGCCATCCCCGTCTGGGTCATTGGTAAGTATAAAAAATATATAAATTACTATAAATTTTTTAAGATTTTTATACTGTACCAATGACCCAGACATAGCTGAATAGTAAAAAGGCTGGAGGGCCCAGGACATAGAGGAAAATCCAATAAGCTCAACTATATAAAATAGAGTCATCTCCTGGAGGAGAAAAGGAGAAATAGGCTTCACGTGTATCTTTCTTATTTATGACAAATTAGAAAGACACAATACCTTCTATAATTGAGCATCATAACATCCATGTTCTCTATTAATATGCAGTATAATTCTTATACTAATTATTTTTTAAGTAAGCCAATAAATAAAGTTAGTCCAAAAAATTGAGACTCTTTATACTCTTTTAAAAATGTCCGAGGATAGTATAATAACATCCGTTTGACACATGACATATTCAAATGCTATACTTTAAAACTATGACATGAATGAATTTAAAAACATAACTTTCACTTAAGAAACCATCCCAGTAACAGCTCAGAATTACTAACTCCGGAGGAGCTATCCCCTTGTTTTCATAATAAAACAGGTGACCCAAGGGAACACCCTCCCACCCCCCCCCCACCCCCCTTTTTCTTGCCCTGGGTCAAATAGCCCAGAGTGAAGAGGGCAGCAGGACGGAGTCACTGCCGGAACATAAAGCCTACATAGCTATAGTTGCAATTGTTAAGTGATCGACTTTCTGAGCAGCTGATAATGGACCTAAATAATGCAGGTCTCCAGAAATGGATACAATATTTCTGAGATAAAAATTTGTGAATGTGGATGGCTAAGACCAATATGCAGCCTACTTAATCTATAATAGCAAAACTATACGTCAGCCCAAGATGTAGAAGAGCTCTTACTTCATGGGCCGAAATCTTAAGCACAGACTGCTGAGTTAAGGATAGATTATCCTAAGCAGTACCGATAGTTAACTGAATGCATTAAGTAATAGAATGCACCGTAATGACCCTTCTATTAGGCATCAGAGCCGGAAGAAGCTTTACGTCCTTACTGATAAACTGAGATCTGTTAATAAATACATAAAGGTCTATCCGGACAGAGTAAAGGCCTATGCCCGCTCGAAGACGGAAGGACCTTAAGAACAATAGGTTCCGGATATCATTAGGAGCCTGATTCTTAACCAAAAATACAACATTAGTAGTAAAGGTAATAGAGTTCCCGATACTACGAAAGTGAGAATCGTCCACCGATAGTGCATGAAGCTCACTGACTCTTCAGCAGAAGAGAAGACTAAGAGAATCGCTGCCTTAAAAGGCCAGAATTTGAAACTGCTGTCTCAAGGGGTTCAAATCGTTGCTTTAATTAATAAGAACCCAAGCTAAATTCCGAATAGGAATTAATCTAACGATTCTAGGTCTCTTATCGAAAAGTTTCAAACTAACTTAGATAAAGAGACATTAGGCTCCATTGTAAACTATCATGGTGTGCATAGGTATCAGATAATATAGACCTATAACCTTTAAAAGTAACTGGCTGCAGATGATCTAGTTAAACAAGTATACTAGAAAGTTTGCAATGTCTGGTATGGAGGGATCAAAAATATCAACATAAAGATCCCTACACCAACGACGGAAGACTTTAGCCGCATAGTATAGCGAAGAGGAGGTCCTTCTACAGTTAGGAATCGCGTCCACTGCTTGTCCTGTACAATGCTTGCCATGCAAGAAGGACCGCACAACGGAATACGTGAAGGTTGAGGCCTTGCGGGTTGTGATAGAGTTGACACGATTTCGCCAGCGAAAAAAAGATCCTCTCATGGAGGAAGTTTCCGCGGTAAGTCCCACAGTAGACATCTAAGTAAATATATCCACCGTCTCTGTGGAGACAGAGACGCTACCAACAGAACTGTATTGTGAATGAATAATCCTAGCAATACTTGCTGAATCAACAGCGCTGGAGGATACACATATCCTATCATCGCGTCCTACTAGATCGATAGAGCGTTAACTACATATGCTCAGGGATCCTGACACGGTGACACATACGTCTACAATTGATTGGAGAGTTGTGTCGCAAATAATTTATCACTGGGCACTCCCATTGATAGCAAATCTGATTGAATACTTGTTTGTTGATAGTCCATTCCGACGGCAACAAACGACCCTTACGTGAAAGGGAGTCTGCTAATACAATCCGACGACCGAGAATATGACGAACCGAAACAGAACTTGGTGTTCTATAACAAACAGAAGGATTCTTTCAGTTAAAATCAATAACGGAACCGAATGAGTGCCTGCCTGGTTCCGGATATACGCAACTACTGTCGTATTATCGGACAGGATTGAAAATGCGTTTCTGAATAAAATTCATCCAATGACGCAGTGCAAGCCAACATAATATTCTTCCTTGGAAGTAAGGAGCTTGCCTAAAAACTGCGGAACCCAAAGACCCTGGCACTTCGAATCCGTTGGGATCAAAATTGTGTCCCAACCTGTTTGACTGATATCCGTCATAATCGAAAAACTCGGATCCGGCAACTACAGTGGCACTCTCTGAGTCAACCACCGAATGTTTGCCCCAGTCTGAATCTCTTGCTACACCAGATAGACAAGAGAACGTGTAAATCGAGCAATTCATGGATTGCTGAAAAGTTGCCGTCGAAGAGAAGCTTCTTCGAGACCGAAGCGACTCTGAGAGAGTTCTTCACCTTACTATCCACGCGCGTGGATGTAACTAGGGCTGCGTCACGTCTAACCAACTCCAGGTTGCAACTGAAGGGCGGAGTTATACGTGGACAAACTACTGCCCCTGAAAGAAATCTCATTGAGGATCATATCCTGGAATTCTTTCTCTTGAAGACGTAATGATAAACGTCTCAGTAAGGTGGTGTACGTATGATAAAGCGTCTAAGTTAAGTCTATTATACATCATTGTCGTTTCCAACATCGTGGTTGGAATTGACATAGACGGTGAAAAAGATAATTTGCAGTCTTCAGTCTCGCTGTCTTAGATGCAAAGGAACTCTCGGTAAGCCCAGTTCTGCCAATAAACAATTATTTCCTAGAATTCACAAAAGGCAGAATAGAGCATTGCGGACAAGAAACTATAGTAGCATGTTGATAGCAAGCTTATATATATATAGCGTCATTCAATAATTCGAATGTTCTAAAGACATTATTGGACTGCGTCGGCAACTGAGGGACAATGTCCCTGAACCGATCCAAAACTCCGTGTCCAATGACGCTATTAGTCTCTTATCCAGCATCGCAGCAATGTAGACCGACGGAACAACCTCTGGAAGATAATGCCGGAAGAAATGTATGGCAACTTCTGTTGTTCCGAAAGGGAAAGCTCGAAATCATCCGAATCCCTTTCGCCATCCTGTCGGACCCTATGAAATATTCAGTCGTCCGTACCTGATGCAACAGCGGAGCGTACCGACCCAGTGCTGTCGGATTATTCCTGATCCGACCGAGAATCTGTCGTTTGCTGGGATGCTACGATAAGCTGTGCTATTTTGGATAGCACGGCCGTCACTGAGGCCTGTGGAGAAGCGGTCTTACCATGCATTGCCGCTGGAAGCTCCGTGTTCGTTACCCCGCACATACTTCTATTATGCGAGCGACCGGAGTGTGCAGGCCTCGTGTCCCTTGGCTACCGGATGGCGTGACCTGTTCGCCATGGAATCACTGAATGTCGAAGCTGGCCGGATATTCAAGGTCACGTAGCCAATGTGCGGTCTTGTGCGCTGCTGTGAGGATGAGGAAGCATTATCGACAGTCACTCGGACTGTCTATATAACGTAGCATCCCGAGTGGCGGACATACGCTCCGAAGGTGAAATGTCTGTACCACAACATCCGGTCCCATATGTTGTTGCACGAGAGAGGGACCTCTCTCGCTCGCCGCCCGGATGGACCGGACGAGCTAGGAACCGGACTAACAAGCTTCCTCCGATCTCTCCTCTAATCCGTCGTCACTGGGTGTGTACTAAAGTCTATTATAGTGCTCACATCACCCAAATCTCCATCCTAGACCACAACGGACGAACCCGACTGCCGAACCATTCGATGAATGGACGCTACACCGGGTGAGCTAGCGAATGTCAACTCCGTCGATCCTACTAGGGACCTCTTAGGGGATTGACGTAATCCATGAGCACTAATTGCCGCTAGCTCTTCATTAACTATGACGACAGAGGCACACTTTTGAAAGACATCTCAGTAATTTTGCGAACAAGAAACCAGATATGCTTGTACATAGCAAGCATATAAAAAATATATATAGCGTCGTTCAATAAATCGAACGTATCCGAGACATTATTGGACTGTGTCGGAACTGAGGGGCAATGTCCCTGAACCGAACCAAAAATTTCTAAGTCCACCGACGCTATCAGTTTCTTATCCGGTATCGCAGCATGCTGGTCCGACGAAGAACCTCTAGAAGATGAAGTCAGATGACATATACAGCAGCTTATGTTGTTCCAAAAGGGAAAGCTCGAAAACCTCCGAATCCCTTTCGACATCCCGTCGGACCGTATGAAATTTTCGGACGTCCGCACCTGATGCTTCCGCGGAGCGTCCCGACCCAGCGTCGTCGGATATATATTATGCGACAGAGATTCTGTCGTTGCTGGGTTGCTGCGAAAAGTTGTGCTATTTGGGATAGCACGTCCGTCACCGAGGCCTGTACAGAAGCGGTCTTACGATGCTTTGCCGCTGGAAGCTCCGTGTACGTTGACTCCCGCATACTTTCTTATGCGAACGTCCGGAGTCCCCAGGCCTCGTGTCCCTGGCTATCGGATGGCGTGACCTGGTCGCCGAGGATTCTCTAATTGGCGAAGTTGACTGGATATCGGAGGTCACGTAGCCAAGGTGCGGTCGTGTGCGCTGCCATGAGAATGAGGAAGCCTTATTGACAGTCTCTCCGGACTGTCTATATAACGGAGCGTCCTGAGCGGCAGACGTATGCTCCGAATGCGAGACATTTTGTACCACAACATCTGGAGCCAGATGTTGATGTACGAGAGAGGGGCCTCTCTCGCTCGCAGCCCGGATGGGCCTGGACGAGCTATGAACCGGACTAAACGGCTTCCTCCATTCTCCCCTCTAATCCGCCGTCACTGGGTGTGCACATGGATATTTTATAGTGCTCGCATCACCCAAAACTCCTTTCTAGACTGCAACGGACGAACCCGGCTGCCGAACCATTCGATGAATGGACGCCACACCGGGCGAGCTAGCCGACGTCAAAGGCCGTCGAACCTACTAGGGTCCTCTTAGGCAATTGACGTATTACCTGAGCACTTTTCCGCTAGCTCTTCATTAATTGTGACGACGGAGGCACACTTATTGGAAGACATCACGGATACATCACCCTGATCATGATCGTCTGAAATAGAGATTGATAAAGTAGAGTGACCCTGCGGGGAAAGGACCGGAATGGCCAATTCCCCACTAACATACCGTGACACACGCTTCCCATGTTGTCATCGAAATCAACACATACAGAACAGGAGTTAGTGCGAGTACACTGACTACATTATACAATGATTATGAAAGTCAGAGGAAGATTTCCTCTTATTACAATTGAACAATATCCTTTCAATGTGAAAAGAAAACAAAGTCCTAGTACTCGCACCAACCCCTGACAATCAAAATACATAATAACAAGATCCATTAACATAGAAAAAATAATTGAATCAAAAACTTTTGAAAAAATATTTTTTCACAACAGCCCAAGTTTCTGAAAAGTAACGTTGAGCCCCAATGGATCCCAAGCCTAAGTGTGGACAAAAATTCAAAAAATATTTTAAACAATTTATGCAACACTTACGAACAATAATGTGTCTAGTTATGATTAAATTAACATCAAGATATTATTTTCAAGAAATCCCTCCTCACACAGAGGGCTGTTGGAAATGTAAACAATAAGTGTAAAAACACTAGATCAAGACTCCAGGCACCCTGGCCCGAAATCAGTAACCAATAATACACTATCTGATGCAAAACAGAGACTTCCAGGGAAGAAACTGCAGAACATCAGATGGTAGATGCAGAACACTACGCCTAACCACCCATAGGTGAAGACGTAAACATGGGGAAAAGAACAGAATACATTCTGTTATCCAGCTAAAACTCCCAAGAAATTTTAGTAATAATATTACAGAAAATATGCCAAAAGCATGGGAGAATAGCAAGAGGGGACTTAAAGGAAAGGGAGAGAGGAAAACACTGAATAAGCAGTGTAAACTTGATAACAAGAATGACTTTGCTCTACGATGTAATCGTGTTCTTTGCCTTATCAATAACTGAATTTGGATGCATAACCAAATTCGGTTATTGATAAGGCAAAGAACACGATTACATCGTAGAGCAAAGCGCACTGGTCAACAGCACGACTGGGTGAGATATAAGCACAAACGAAATGAAGTCGTATCAGCTGTTAGGAAAGCCAAATCTACATACATATCGAAAGTCCAATCAGAACTAAGTTGTCCGGAAACACCCTCATCAGTATGGTGGAAAACATTAAAAACATTTATCTGTAAAAATGTCCCCGGAATCCCTACTATAAGTCACCTTAACAAACTCTATTCAACCAATCTCGAAAAGGCGGAAGTGTTCAATGAATACTTCTGTTCCATTTCGACATTGGATGACACTAATGCATCCTTGCCAGATCCGCCTCTGCCTCCCCTTCAAACGCTTGACAAGATAACACTTGAAAGCAAGGAAGTGTACGAAGTAATCAAGAGTATTAAGGTATCGAAGGCATCTGGTCCCGATCTCATAAGTCCCAGGCTTTTAAAAGAATGTATTCACTCTTTGTGTGACCCACTTACGGCCCTCTTCAATAGGTTATTAGATAACTGTTATTATCCAATTTTATGGAAAAAAGCCAATGTGACACCGGTGTTGAAAAAGAACCCGTCTAATGTAGTTACTAACTATCGCCCAATATCTTTGCTTAGCTGTACTGGTAAAGTACTTGAAAAATGTGTCTTCAAACGATTATGGCATTTTTTATGTGATAACAATATACTGAGCCAGTTCCAGTCTGGTTTTACCCCAGGTGACTCTACTGTCCTACAACTGACAGACCTCTATGATGAATTCTGTCATGCTCTTGACGAAGGAAAAGAAGTAAGAGTTGTCTTTTGTGATGTTAGCAAGGCATTTGATAAAGTTTGGCATGTTGGTCTTATCCACAAGCTCGAGAGAATAGGAATATCTGGTGACTTGCTTTGTTTCCTAAAATCTTACCTTTCTGATCGGTACCAGCGTGTCCTTGTAGCCTCTGAGGCATCCCCTTGGAAACCAATAACGTCTGGTGTCCCGCAGGGTTCGATCCTTGGTCCCCTGTTATTCCTGATTTACATCAACGATATTACTGAAAACCTACTTAGCAGTATACGTCTATTTGCAGATGATACATCGCTTTATCTTATAATTGAGAATCCTGACCAAGGTGCCATCATACTCAACCGTGATTTAGCCACAATTGAACATTGGGCTAAAACTTGGCTCGTTGAGTTCAACCCCCTTAAAACGGAAACCATGATCATATCACGTAAAAGTAATGTCCCGGTGCACCCACCAATATATTTATGTGGAACTCAAATCTCTGAGGTGAGCAGCCATAAGCATCTGGGTGTAATTTTGAATAAAGGTTGTACATGGAACGACCATATCGATCATGTGTGCGCTAAAGCCTGGACACGTATTGACATGCTCAGGGCCCACAAGTTCACACTTGACAGGAAAGTCCTTGAAAAGATATACTTCGCATTTGTCCGACCTCTTTTAGAATATGCTGACTCTGTCTGGGACAACTGCTCAGCAACTCAAGCTGCGGACCTGGAGAAAATACAAGTAGCTGCAGCAAGAATAGTTACTGGCACCACTGTGAGCTGTAGTAAAGACCTTCTCTACACAGAAACCCAATGGGATCCACTGGAAGAAAGACGCCGAAAGCACAAGCTCATCCAATTTTTTAAGATGTATCATAAATTAACACCTCCATATATCTCCAATAAGGTGCCACCAATTATTTCATCAATTACCCAAAGCCACAATCTCCGATCCGAAAATAACCACCGTGTTCTCTTTTGTCACACCAATTTATATAAGTCCTCATTTATCCCGGAAGTTACCGACCGGTGGAATGGATTACCCCCCTCAGTAAGAGAAAATTGTTCCCTCATAAACTTCAAGACGTTTATAAATAGTGAGAAGCAACGACCACTAATTTTTTATTATGGAGCCAAATCCCGTGCTGCCCAAATTTATCATTGCAGGTTACGCCTGCATTGCAGTAATTTCAATGCCCACTTATACTATAACCATCTCTCAACATCTCCACGTTGCCAGTGTGGGGACCTTGAAACTACTGAGCACTATCTTGTGCACTGCCCAATCTTTAACGATGCTCGTGATTCCACAATCAATGCATTGCCAATTACTCCTGAGCTTTCCACACTCTTATTTGGATCCGAACGACTAAATAATAACGAAAATCTTCTTGTCTTCAGAGCCGTGCAGGACTATATCATACTGAGTGGACGCTTTCAACAGTAGCGGTGCACTCTTGGACTCTCCTGGTGTTGTTTGTCACACAAATGGGCCACCGTTACCGATACACTATTGAGGCTGCCCTATTGAATATTTTTTGGTAGCGAACATTGAATTCAGGTTGTCCCCTCGTTTCCTACTTAACCCCCTGCCCAATGTACCGCCGTGTAACCCATAAAATTGCCATCTAAATCATTTTATATTTTCAGTTTTTGTCTCGGGAACATGGCTTATGACCCCCCATTGGAATGAGCTCAACGTGCTCGTTCCAGTGAGGGACCGTGAGCCGTGTTTTAGAGACTGTCATTGAAATTTCCAGTTATTGAAACATTTTTTCTTCGCGTGTCGCCTGCTACACGTGTTGGGCAAGGGGATAAGTTTCCCTTTCCTTTCCATTCTCTCATTCTCTCTACTGCTCTCCTTACTCTCTCTGTCTTCTATGTTTAAACAATATTTTACTTAGTGTTTGCAGCTACTATCAAACTTCGTCAGTATTCCAGAGGAGACGGCTTATAAAAGCTTAAAGCTTACTGCTGAATCCTTTCAACAAATCTCGTTCTTGATTCATTACTTTAATGCATACCATTGTACTGCGCACTCTGTATGACAATCATGTTGTAGTTTATAATATGTATGCATCATACTTTTTCATGAATAAATATTGTTTAAATTAAGAATGACCACAAAGGGCTGTTGCCTCGAAAATAGGTAACTTAACATAATTTCATCCAAAAATTTTAAGTTACAGCCCTGATTATTTTCTGTCACTCATTTTTCCTCTCCTCCTTCTATATCCTCCTTAGAATCACCATTTCACTAATATTTATGTGTCTGGCATCATTTAAACTGAGATTTACAAGCACAAAGATCAGTCAGATGTTAACTGATGAAGGGCCAAACAAAGAATGATTAATGGCGCTAATTTCGGGACGTCCTTGACACTGCGCATGCGCAGTAGAGGTGAAGTATGGAGGGCCATTCAGGACATGTTTTCTTTGGTTTTAGATGCAAATTTTGGGGATTGGGGGGCAAAATTTGTGTTTGGCCCTATATTTTTAAGAGTTAGCACCAGCTATGTCTGGGTCATTGGTACAGTATAAAAATATAACAAGCCTATGTAAAGAGAGTAAAGCCACTAAATGGCTTTCAGGACTTTTCAATAGAGCCATGATAGTGTCTTCTAGCACTTAACCAGTTAAACTTCTCCACACTGATGTCAAAATATCTGATTTTAAAGCTGTGAGTATTTCCCAAAATGCACATTGGCGTTTAACAAATTTTATCTTGTTTGACAGAACTCTTTGAGCTCTGTCAAACAAGATCGAATTGCTTAAATTCGTAGTTGCATTATGGGAAATATTTGCAGCTTGAAAATTTGAATTTTCAACATTAGTGTGCAAGAGGTCAAAAAAGCTGATACTGAACTCATTAGAAATTAATAGTTTTAATGCTGTGATGTATTTTACAATGCTGGTAAAGGTTCAGGCTTCTGCTGATGATGGAATTGTAAACTATATATTAATAATGCACTCACTCATTTTCAACAGATCCATAACTATGTACGTTGAAAAGCAGTTGATTGAATAGTGAAAAATATTTAGTTAATCCTTTAGGTCCCAGATTAATTTTCATTATTTTATATAATATAAATGTACACAGCAGCAGATAACTTAGCAGTGATTCAACAACATTGTTGGCTTCCTTTACAGACAGAAAACAATTATGTAAAAACATTGCCCAGATAAATGCAGTCTACTTTATTTATGTATTGGGGTTTTAATGACACTTTCAACTGCCAGGGTCACATCGTGGGTGTAGGAAGCCAAAGTACCCAGAGAGAGCCACTGAGCAATGGTGAGCAACTCCGAGCCCCCCCCCTCCCCCCTCCAACATACTAACTCCGCACAAGTAGGGTTAGCATTGGTTGAAGACAAGTGCACAATCAAAAGGCAGGATGCCTTAGTACACAACGCCACTGTGTCCCCACATGGGCAGTCAGGATGAAGTGCCTTGCCAAAGGACACAATGCAGTTACCATGGATCTAACTGTGAACCTTTCGGTATAAATTCAGTGTTGTAACCACAGAGCCACCGCACTCTCTGCAGTCTACAGCTTTAATTCTGAAGGAAGAATACACTTGAGGATAACTTTTTAACCCTTTACCCAACGTAATGGCCAAAACCGGTCAGCGCTATTCACAAAAAATACTATCCAATTTTCATTATTTTTTTTGTCACAAAAACATAGCTAATGACTCCTCATTGGAACAATCTCGTTGAACTCATTCCAGTGAGGGGGTCATAAGCTATGTTTTTGTGATAAAAAATGAAAAAATAATTATTCAAGTATTTTATTTGCCAGTGTCGTCTGCTTATAAAAGCAGTATAAAAGTCATTTAAGTGGTAGATTCACTAATAGTTTGGCACTGTTTGGGTAACCAATATTTTGTCATTTTCAGGTGTTAATACATGAGTTTTATTATTATTATTTAACTGAATATACATTTTTTATTTTAAAATTATTTTTTTTTGCATTTATTGGAGAATTTAGTACTTTATGATAAAATAGTAAAAAATAATTTTTTATTTGACATGAATTTAATCATGTCAGCGAGCATGTAATATCTTGAAAAATCTGTACAAGTTTCAATACCACTGTTTGCTTCTAAAACAGAGGTTGGGACTTTTCACTGGTAAAGGTCAGTCAAGCTTGATTCAGTAAGGATAAGCTATTTATAGAAAGCAGATACTGAAAAAAATTAAATAAAATAAATAAAATATGGCAATTCCTGTGCCAAGTACTGGGCATATTTGGTAATTTCTTGAGATAATATGTTAAGACAAGATTAATACATGTATCTGTTGAATGTAGGGAAAAAAGTAACAGGAAAAAAAGTAACAGGAAAAAAAGAAACGGAAAAAAAGAAACAGGAAAAAAAGTAACAATTATAATAATACAACAGGAAAAAAAGTAACAGTGTTTTTTCATTATTTCATTTTTCATTATAATAATTATAATAATAATTTTATTTTTTATTTTTATTTTTTTAATTATTTTGTAATTGGAGATCATGTGTGCTATGACAATGTTGTTACAAGGATATGCTTTCTTTGATGTACAACAATGTTCTTGAAACAAATGAACACACATTGTAATAAACACACAGCAAGTGTGGTTACTTTCAAGTATTCTCTTCTTTGATATACAACAATGTTCTTGAAAAAATAAACACAAGCAAGTGTGGCTACTTTCATGAATTCTCTTCTTTGATGTACAACAATGTTCTTGAAAAAATAAACACACAGCAAACTATATATTGGACAGCAGTTTGAATTAGTCATTAAATGTTCTTGAGTCATCATGGAAGTCATTGAGAGTAATAAGAGGGGCAAAAAACTTTGTCATGAAGGTTTCATGTACACTGTATCTGTAAGAAGGAAGAACAAGGTCTGGTGGAAATGCACTAAACGTGCTAAATCAGACTGCCGTGCAAGTCTCTGTACTACTACAGATTTCAACAACCCAGAAATAGTTAGACAACACAACCATCCTCCAGAAAATGTCAGTATCGCATATACCAAACTGAGAAATGAAATGCGAAAACAAGCAGCTTCTTCCTTAGATAAGCCATCACAGATCCTCGCAACAGCTGTTTCAAATGCTGAAAGTGAAGTCAAGTTGATGCTGCCAGACTTAGATAATGCCAAACGGAGTCTGAGATACCACAGAAGAAGTCCTGCTGTCCCCAAAAGTCTGTCTGAGCTGACCATTCCAGAAGAGTTTCAGAAAATATCAGACTCTGAACAATTCCTTTTCTTTGATAATGGACCTGATGCAAGTGAGCGTGTGGTTGCATTTGCAACAAATAGTGGACTCAATTATCTTGGCAGTGCAATTATTTATTTATGGACGGTAATTTTGCAATGGCTCCTCCACTATTTCAGCAAATTTATGTTGTTAGGGTTAAGTTTCATGACAGTTTTTTATCTTGTGTATACGCTATATTACAGAGAAAGACACGTACTTCCTATGAAGTATCCTACCCAAATCTGTTACTTTTTTTCCTGTTACTTTTTTACCTTATAAAAATAAGAAAGTGTTACTTTTTTTCCTGTTTCTTTTTTTCCTACCCAAATCTGTTACTTTTTTTCCTGTTACTTTTTTTCCTGTTACTTTTTTTCCGATTACCGTATCTGTTATGGTGCTGTCCAAAAGTAGCTGGCTGTATTGCTCATAGTTAACTCCTTATCAAACACTTGTTGTTTTCTCAAATAACTTTCCAAACCATAGATTATGACCATCCTTGGAGTGAGTGTTGGGCCACACTGGTGTTGGCTTTGGTCTGATTAATGGTATCTTTACAATCAAAAACAATCTCTGTTTTTTGCTTGTGAATTGTTTGCCTTTTACATTTCATTCTTTGAAAGCATAAAGGTGCCAACTGCAATCCTTTTGCATTCATACTTTCAAGGGACAAATTTTATTTTGTTTGCCAAATTGTACAGAATTCATGTAAAACAGTAAAGTGTAATTTCACATGGATAGAATTTTGAAGAAATCTACCCATACATGCAGAACAAATTAAACACTGTTCATATTTTGCATGTTATTTAATGGCTCTGACCCTCTGTCTTGAAATGATTCTCTGTGCAACTATTGACATTCAACAGACTTGTCAAAGAGATAAATTGTAAAACCATTATCAATCTAAACTCTTAAAAGCCTAATATGGACTTTGCTCACTTTTTACTGCAGAGAAATAGGTGCCCCACCTCAATTTACATTCTAAGTACCTTGGCAGTTGTTTCCAGGAAAGTCTTGGCTGCCAATGTCGGCAAGACTTTGCTATAAACAACTGCAGGGCCACAGGATACTGGTGGAGCCAGAATTCTGAATTTGTGGTTGGGTGGAGGTGGGGCACCACATTTCAATCATGGGCTATCCCGGTATCCATGGTGTATAGTATTACTCCTGATAACACATGGAAATTCACTATCTAGTGGATTTCCATCTGTTATCATGAATAATACTCTGTCTCCTGGTCTCAATATAGGTAAACAAAATTTGAGTAACAAAATGGAAAAGGGGAGGGAGCACTGCCTATGTAGGACACAGACTTTCAAAGTATATCAAAAAAGTCCAAAAGGGATAAGTTTAAGGATTAAATCTGATTTTGTCTATTTCAGCTATCTGTTCCATGTGATGAGAATGAACAACATACTGGAGTTGTGTTTTGTACTGTCTGCAGCACAAATCTCTGTTTGGAATGTTCTGAAATAACTCATTCAACAAAGACACTTGCCCGGCACAAAAGAGTTCCAATATCAGAAAAGCCTCGAGAGAACCCAAAATGTATATACCATCCAATGCACCTAGTCGAATTTGTTTGCATGGAAGAGGAATGCCAAAATACTCCTTTAATGTGTTATATATGTAAAGACTATGGCAGACATGTGAAACATGGGGTATGTCTCTACTTAAACCTTCACCAAACACAAATTGAAGATACCGTACGGCCACTGCGGACTGGTCACTTTCACGGGTGGGCAATATTTCCACAGATGCAGTAATATTGGATACCAAACACTAATTATTATTATAATCCTAAAAAATTAAAATTTTGCTGATGATAATTTTTATTCTCTGGAAACTCATGCATAGATATCACTGCCCACACATGGATTACGACCAGTTTACTGTGACTGTACTGTAGAAGGTAAAGTTCAGCGACCATGAAAGAGACGTTTTTCTCGATAGATTGCAATCTGGTCCCATCTCACTTGTATACCACTGGGTCAAGACCAAATCTTGAATAACAGCCGGAAATAGCATCTCATGTTCAATGTTCACACATTTTTTTCCAATCAATGAGATCGTACAGTGCTATGGAGAGAAAAGTCAAAAAGATAGTTTTGACCAGATTGCAACCCAGTCAAAATTCTCTGTCTGCTATTTTGATCACAGTACTGTATATTTCTAAATAACTGGAAATGTTTTGTTATTGTCTTTTGACAGATACATGTAGCTTATGATCCATACAGGTATTAAAAATAAACTTGCTTCTTGCAATTATATTTGAACTGTTAAAGGGTGAGTTGGATATTCTTTTCTGCTAGATTGGTTGACTATCATTATACCCCCCGCAAACAAAGTTTGGGGGGTATATAGGAATCACCCTGTCCGTCCGTCCATTCATCCATCTGTCCGTCTGTCCGCCTGTCCTTCCTTATAAGCGCAACTCCTCCTAAACCGTTTGAAGAATTTTCATGAAACTTTACACAATGGAAGAACTCCATATGAAGATGTGCATGAAGCAATGTAATTCCGTTCGGACAGGCGCGGGGAGTATCACTTTGTGAGCTTGCTCACAGTACCTCTAGTTCCATTTTGTTAAAATCAACTGTCTCCTGCCAAATGGGTTCAGGCTTGGGTGCAAATGCACAGAGTTAAAAAAAAATAGGGCAAATCTCTAGTATCTGTAGTGATAGAATGAATTATTTGGGCTAATTATATGATGATAATCTACAAATATAAAATATTAATAAAAAAATGCCGCATTCTTCAAGGCACTAACTAAAAAAAAAATTACCAATTTGATTATCCTTTGCCTTATGATACTCTACATCAGATAACACTTATTTGTATCATAAAGTTCAGGGAAGATAATAGTTTGAATTTTTTTTTTCTTTTGAGGCAAGTTTTTTCACAGATGTGAAGGATAGGTCAAGAAAATTACTATACTGGTTAAAAACTGACTTGGTTATATCTGAATAATTATAACAGGAGTGTAGAGCACAACACTCACACCCACCTGTGAATCCCAAATATTGCTCCAGCAACTTCAGTTGAATTTACACCGCAAAAGTATTTGCATACAAAATATTAGCTCAGTGCTCTCTTAAAGTCAGCTCTGAAACATGTCTCATTTTTAGAATAATATATAATATATATATGAACATTTATAAAACATTTATGAATAATATTTCAACACAAGGAAATCAGAAGAAAATTACAGCGTTGTACGAGATTTTGACTCTTCTGCAAAAACCCGCAACAGATGCTGGTTTCGGTAAAAGTCTGTGAGCATTGGAGTTTAACCTTTTACCCAGCACATAGGATATCAAAATTTATTATTTTAATTACTGTTTTTTTTTTATTTTTTAAAAAAATTTCAACAAAACCATATCATGTGACCCCTGCCTCCCCCCCCCCCCCCCCCCCCCCCCCCCCCCCCCCACCACCACTCCTTATTGGAATGAGGTTGATGAACCAATTCCAGTGAGGGGGTCGCATGATATGGTTTTGTTGAAATTTTATGAAAAAATTTTTTTTTTCAATTTTCTAAATTAGAGGTGGCCACTTCGTTAGGTAAAGAGTTAATGAAAGTTGGCCAGGAAATACACTGGTAGTACACTGGGACATTGGGACAATTGGACCTGGTGCCAAGTGACATCAGGACATTGGAACAATTGGGCCTGTGGTCAAGTGACATCAGGACAATGGGACAATTGGATCTGGGGTCAAGTGGCATTGGGACAATTGGACCTGGGTCAAGTGACATCAGCACATTGGGACAGTTGAACCTGAGATGAAATGACATCAGGGCAAAATGTTGAAGGGTAAACTGTTATTGGAAGGAATCAACATTGTCTCCATAATTATTAGACCTGTGAGCAGATTCTCAAGAGATTTCACCTTGTTCATACTCCATATTAACTTTTGTAAAATACTTGTATCAGTGTTCACCTTGGTCCCAAACTCTCTGGTGCCAAGTTTTTATTCATTCTGGATATTATAGTGCCAAACTAAGTGTTTTGGTGCCAAAATGCTAATGGGAGGGGAGAGGGTGTTTTTTCACTGTCTTTTTCAAATAAATTGATCTGGTTTTGAAAATTTGTCTGGCCGTTATTTCGAGTGAATGAAGAATTGGTCATAGAAAAAATCTGACCGGATTCGAAAGTTCTGCTGAAATCCAAGGTAGGCAAAAGGGTCACTCTTCTAAGTTATATCTACACCACTGATTTAATTAATGGTCAGGCTGAAGGATGGCGGAACGTACATTTGTTGAACTAAGATAATAACATTTTAATTGGCAAATTAATGTTACTCAACTGAATATTGTGAGTCTCTTTCAGCATTTAATTTGATAAATACTCCATACTGTCATGAGTCAGTATTTATCTATTAAACACTGCCTTTAGTTAACAATATACAATGTTTTATTAACTCACTGACAATCAACATTGAAAGTTTGTCCAAGTATTATTTCTAACACCTTGTTGACAAAATTGCTGGGCAAGCCTGAAAATAAGCAATCTGTCATTTGCAGAATGAGATCCCCAGAGGGTGAATTTGCTGATGCTATCCTATGTAGTGGGCCAATTTATCCTCTGGGTACCTCTTTCTGGTTAGGTTTCAGGCATTGATTCAGATTGAGGTTCACAGACGGTAAATTTAGTGATGCTACCCTGCTATGCAGGGTAGCATCACCAAATTCACTCTCTGGAAAACCTCATTTTGCAGATGACAGTCTGCTTTTTTTCAAACTTGTCGCAGGGTTTGAGTGTGTTTCTTGAAAATTGGTTATTGTTTCCTCTTTTATTATCAGCTGACAGTTTCCTTGTAGAAGCATTAAAAATTTTTTTTTTTTGTTGGTTTCGTCATTGATCGCTTGCTTCACTGCTGCTCTGGCTTTCCTTTACAAGTGAAAGGAACTTTTTTGGTGCCAAAATTTTAGACACGAAGATTTGTTGGTGACTAATCAAAGTTTTTAGTGCAATTGTCTAAATTTGCACTTGACAGCATGACAACTGCTGTATTATATATGAAGGTTAAAGCTGGTAGCAGTCAAAAAATGATCTTGATGTTAACCCAGTGGATGTTCAGAAGATAGTGCCAAAATATATTTGATATCTCTTTTTCTGCACTTGGAGATATATATATATATGTCAGCTGGTGAATAAAATAACAAATTTAAAAAATTTTCTTGTTTTGTTTGAGTGACGTCAAAGAAAACTATTTTGAGGTTGTTTTTTTTTTTCATTTAGCATGCCTTATTAGAGATAGAAGCAGAAAATGTTAGGTCTTCCATTTTGAATGCTGTCCAGCATATAAGATCTTTTGGAGAGGAAGTTGGAGATTCAGCTAGGAAATTAGGTTCTACTATACAACAGATAGAAGGAGGTGTTCAAATTGTTCAAGGTATAGATGGCATGTCAGCCACACAACAGGTGAGTAATTGAACTTCATTATTTTATTTTCAAATATACATTCTTTAGCAAAACATGTAACATGAAATTTCCTGAAAAAATGTCTTGGCTATTATCTTATCTCAGAATAATGATTTCAACAGCAAGGCATTTTCTCAATTGCTATGAGGTATCTGCTTTGGAGAAGTCAAATTTTTATCTGAAGTTTCTGGCAGAGTTTAAACATTGACGGAGAGCTTATAACTGAGTTGGATTTCCCTGATTTTTGGGGAGGCCTAGAATTTTGGGAAAATAGAATGGCATGAAACACAGTTTCAGAAAGAAGTTGAAATTTCATATGAAAAATTGCTATAAAAGCTTGAAAAAATGATTTCATTTCTGCTGAGAGGGGTATACTTGTAGATATCCTTTTTTTCCATTTTCGTTACCCAGTTCATCCGAATGCACATCTACAATGCAATATTTTTATCTCAACTTTGGCGAAGCTAAATTTGAGCTTATGCCATGGCCCGTCGTCCGTCTGGCCATCAACAATTGGATACGGCTTGGGCTAGAGGCCGTATTTATGAACCGATCTTTACGAAACTTCTTGGGTACCTTTGTTATGACCGTGGGACAAGAACGAGTGTTTTTGGGTGCGGTCCGAAATTTAAGATGGCTGCCAGCCGCCATTTTGTACCGACGATGCAGAAATCTGTTTTTTGTACAGAACTTCCATATGAAAGCTCTGATTTGAATAATTTTTTGTATGAATGTTTAGTACCATGGGATACCTCACATATAATACAGGTTTTTTTCTCGTGCGTAAATTATGCAAATTAGACTAACTTTGATGTTTTTTGGTGTTACTTTCAGCACTGTAAGTGCAAATGCCAATACGGCTCGGGCTAGAGGCCGCATTTATGAACCAATCTTTACGAAACTCCTTGGGTACCTTTGTTATCACCGTGGGACGAGAACGAGTGTTTTGGGTGCGGTCCAAAATTCAAGATGGCCAATGGCAGCCATTTTGTACAAAATTTGGTGCAATCAGATTTTTGCACAGAACTTCCATATGAAAGCGCTGATTTGAATAATTTTTTGTATGAATGTTTAGTACCATGGGATACATCACATATAATACGGGTTTTTTTCTCGTGGAGAAATAATGCAAATTAGATGAACTTGGATTTTTTCAGTGCTACTTACACACAGTAAGTACACATGTCAATACGGCTCGGGTTAGAGTCTGTATTTATGAACTGATCTTCACGAAACGTCTTGGGTACCTTTGCTATCACCTTGGGACGAGAACGAGTGTTTCTGAGTGCGGTCCAAAATTCAAGATGGCTGCCAGTGGCCATTTCGTACCGAAATTAGGTCTAATCAGTTTTTTGTACAAAAACTTCTATACGGCTCAGGCTAGAGGCCGTATTTATGAACCGATCTTTACGAAACTTCTTGGGTACCTTTGTTATCACCGTGGGATGAGAACGAGTGTTTTTGGGTGTGGTCCAAAATTCAAGATGGCCACTGGCAGCCATTTTGTACCAAAATTAGTGCAATCAGTCTTTTGTACAGAACTTCTGTATGAAAGTTCTGATTTGAATAAATTTTTGTATGAATGTTTAGTAACATGGAATACATCACGTACAGTACGGGTTTTTTTCTCGTGCAGAAATAATGCAAATTAGATGAACTTTGATTTATTCAGTGCTACTTATACACTGTAAGTGCACATCTCAATACGGCCCGGGCTAGAGGCTGTATTTATCAACCGATCTTCACAAAACTTCTTGGGTACCTTTGTTATCACCTTGGGATGAGAACGAGTGTTTCTGGGTGCGGTCCAAAATTCAAGATGGCTGCCAGTGGCCATTTTGTACTGAAATTAGGTCCAATCAGTTTTTTGTCACAACTTCTACACAGCTCATATTTGTGAACTGATCATCACGAAACTTCTTGGGTACCTTTGTTTTCACCTTGGGACAGGAATGAGTGTATTTTGGGGTGCCTTTGTTATCACTGTGCTATGAGAACAAATATTTTGGGGTTCAGTCAGACCCACTCTGGGACTCAAAGATTTTTTTCTAGTTTAGCATCTGACTGTCACCCACCTTTACAATACTTTACCTATACATTTGTTACAGGCAACGGTCAGTATTTATGTACAGACTGTTACAATACTTTATATGTACCTTTGTTATCAGGTCATTACCGAGATGTTTGTCATTGCTGTGTCACATACTATACATGTACATGTCTTTGTCTTGACAAGTTGAGGTACAGTGTCATTGACACTTTCATTTATGGATATAACCCGTGGTGTTCTTCTGTATTCCTACCATAATATTCATTCTCCATATTCATTCTACATGTAATACGGAGACCAAATTTCTCTTTGAATGCCCAATACCCAAAACATGTACTTTTGTATGAGCTGTATATAACAGTAAGATATAGACAGGGGGACTTGCTTCTTGGCCACCTGATGGGCAGACATCCTCTTGCTTGCCAGACTAGTAAGTCTTTTGATTTTGAGACGAGCTGTTGCTCTTGTTCACCATTATTTCTACTATTTTTATACGCTCGTTTTGAAAAAAAGGGTCGTATTATGGTATACCGCTGTCCGTCGGTCCGTCTGTCCATCCAGTCACACGTCGTACGATAACTCAAGAACGCTTTGAGAGATTTTTGGGTAGGTGGTGTATATCGATGGAGGGAAGCTCCCTTTCGTTTAGTGTCGCCATTCGATTGGTCATTCCAGAGTTATGGGACTTTATTACTTAGAAAATTGTTGATTTTTTACATGGCGTACAATAACTCGAGAATGCTTCGAGAGATTTTCACGATTTTTTGGTTGGTGGTTTATGTTGATGGAAGGAAGCTCCCTTTCGGTTGGTGTCGCAGTTCGATTAGTCATTCCAGAGTTACGGGACTTTATTACTTAGAAAATCGTTGATTTTTTACACATCGTATGATAACTCGAGAACGGTCCGAGAGATTTTCGCGATTTTTTGGTAGGTGGTGTATGTTGATGGAAGGAAGCTCCCTTTCTGTTAGTGTCACCATTCGATTTAATTTAAAGCCCATATTCAATTATCAGGACAAATTTGTATTATAGGTATAGTAAATGGTTTTGTGTTTTGAAATTTTATTTATTTAACATGAATATTCAATTAAAAGATATACAATTGAGTAAGCTTTACTGTATTCTGTTGGTTTTGATTATTGTACATGAATATAAAAAAAATATGGGTTAGGTACACATGTAGACTCATATTGTGTGCTTCTTTCTTTTAATTAACAACGGGCATATCATGTGCTCATGGCACAGCTGTTTATTACTTTTTGTGAGCAGACAGCAGTGGGGCTCAGCTCTACCTAATGGGCGATTAAAGTCTGTTCATATGACAAGTGTCAAATAATACACCACATGAATGGAAATGTGAACAATATACCATGAATTGTAAACTGTGGCATTCCAAGACTTCATACTAAACAAACTTCACAAAAAAACACATTTAATAGCTCTGAAACAATCCCCAGCCATTTTGTTTCATCCTGTGAAACAACTCCTGAGTTTTGTGTGCCATCTTTGATTAGCCTGAGAGATTTAAGAATTTGCAGTGAATTGTGGTTACAATGTTGCGAGGTGCATCAGGAAATGAAATGCACAAACATTAAAGGCAAATTGCATTTCATCTATGGTATCAAACGCAAAAAAAAAATTGCTTACTGCTGGGACAAGCTTGTTAGAAAAAGCAAGTAATTATTTTGGAATCCCTATTTATTGTGCACAAGAATTTATTGTAAACAGTGTGCAGACAAACTTGTGGAAATGAATAACTCTGAATTGTTTCAAAATTTAGTTCTAAAAGAAAACAATAAGATGCATCAATGTCTGCAAGTTTCTTTAATGCAAATGTTCAGTATCAGTGTTCTCTTAACCCTTTACCTAACATGAAAAGCAGACGACACTGGCAAACAAAATTCTTGAATAACTAATTTTTTTCATTTTTTGTCTCAAAAACATAGGTTATGACCCATCATTGAAACGAGCTCGATGATGTTTTTGAGACAAAAAAATGAAAAAAATAATGAAAACTAATTGCTGATTTTTGTGAATAGCATTTGGACATTACATTGGGTAAAGGGTTAACATGATGTACATAGCACACTCCCTGGGAGTTTTAAAATGCAAGAAAAGTATGTTCATTTGATGTTTTTCTTGAAAACATTTTTCCGACACCAGGACTCAACAATAGCACGCCTCACTTCAAATGGTAGTAATTACACAGCATGCATGCCATTTTCAAAATTAAAAGACTGACATGTAGAAATTAACCCCCATACAATGATGTTGAAATATCAAAATTTCAAGCAGCAAATATATCCCATAATGCAACTTGGAATTTAACCAATTCAATCTTAACTAGTCGAATGCTAAATTATTTTTGGTCATCAAAATTTTTACACATGTGTTTGCCTTGTTACCATTTATGGGAGAGTGCCAGTTGGCACTCTCCCATAAATTATAACAAGGCAATTCCATACAGATAAAATAATTTCACTTCAAAGATAATATGAAGCACATCCACTGAATATGAAGCCTTTAATTTGCAGTGCCTGCACTTCATAACAAAGCCCAAATATGGGCTTCCAGCACTCTACCAGTTAAGCTTGTTTGACAGAGCTTATTGAGCTCTGTCAAACAAGATTAAAGTGGTTATAATCCTAGTAGCATTACGGCAAATATTTGCTGCTAGGAATTTCAGCATTTTGATCTCAGGTGCTGGAGGTTACAGACCTTTTAACCCTTTACCCAACATAACGGCCAAAACCGGCCAGCGCTATTCTCAAAAATCACCAATTAATTTTCATTATTTTTTTCATTTTTTGTCTCAAAAACATAGGTTATGACCCCTCATTGGAACGAGCTCGTCAAGCTCGTTCCAATGAGGGGTCATAACCTATGTTTTTGAGACAAAAAATGAAAAAAATTAGTTATTTAATCATTTTTTGGCAAGTGTCGTCTGCTTTTCATGTTAGGTGAAGGGTTAAGCAAATTTGAAGTTGGTAGACCAGTGGGTAGACTGTTCAGTGGTTCATGAACTACAGATCTGCTTATTGCTTTCAGTTGGTTATGAATACCCTTGTGATGGAAAGAATATTATAACACTGATCGTGTCAAATCTCGATCTTTTATTTGATTTTTACATGCATATTTCCTTCTAGATTTCCGGAACTGCCGACCAAGCCAGGTTGAAAATAAAACAGTATTTCAATGATCTGAGAGAAAATTTAAATCGACAGGAAATTGCAGCTCTGACTACAGTAGACACCCACATAAGAGAAAAGCTGTGTATGTTACGTCAACAGCAAGAGGATATGGCTGTTCTTTTGTCACAGATATCAGCAGTTTGTCATCAGTGTGAAATGATCATGCAAAAGGTATCAGGAAATTTACTGTCATGAATGTGAGACTTTGAGGCATCATAACATAGATATACTAGACGCTACTGTGTCGGGTTTACACATCCTATTTTGGCTTTGCATTTGGTTCAACTAGTTTGGTGTTAGAATGTTTTTGGTATTGTCCTGACCCTTTACGTAACAAATCACCAGGTGCACTGATTTCTAAACACAAAAATCCTCATTGTAAGTTTGTTTATTCATTTTAGCTCACCTGGCCTAATATAAATTGAGACAGGAATTTGGCCATTTATAGCATATAGCTTGGAATAGTCTCCAAAATTATCTAAAGTTCCTTGAAAATGGCATGAAAAAGTCCTTGGATTAACTCTTAACCTGCTGAGTATTTTCAAGATATTTTTCATCAAATGTGATCATGGCTGCTATTAAGCAGCCATGACTAAATTTGATGAAAATTCCATATAAATGTAACTCTTAGGAAATCCTTAATGAAAAAAATCCATTCAATTTACAGAGAGAAAATTTGATTAAATATGCCCAAATTATACCTATTTTAGTGGCAAGAGAAATTCTGTCCTGGTAGGGATATCTGCCATCAGCATGCAAGGAGATAACATCTTCCTTAAGACGGTGTACCCTGTATACAATTAACTGGTCAAATATCTAAAGAAAGTGTGGAACGTGGTTTAATGTAGATGACCAATTACTTTCAGATAGACACTAATGATGTGTTTCTAATGTTTAGTTTGATAGATATACGGAAATGGGGGCAGGGTCTCAGGCTTGGCAATTTCAGGAGAGCGATTTTTTAGCTCTCCTTACTGCCCTCCTGAAAGAATTAAGGAGGGCGAAACATTGCCCTCCTAAATATTTTGGTCTGGGATGATTGAGATTACATGTATTATGCTCACATTAAATTTTTGTTGTAAAGCAAAAATGTAATTTAACTTCGAAGTCACATAACATCACGTAATTTCATTTTGAAAGTGGTTTAGTGGTAAAAAGTAATGGCTCCAACCATACCTAAACACAGTGGCAATCATTTGAAGCAAAATGGGTCACAGCAATATTTTTTTTTCTGTCAGTTTCAAGTTCACCAACTGACATCACAGTTTGAGGGGTAATTATTCAAGGAATATTGACACTATAATATACTGCCATTTCTACTATCCTGTCACTTGAAGCACTTGCACCAGGATGTGACTGTAGATTCAAGCAGACCTGTTGTCCAAGAAAGTCATACGCCTACCACTACCACCTTCAACCCCCCTTGGGGGGTTGAAGGTGGTAGTGGTAGGCGTATGACTTTCTTGGACAACAGGTCTGGGTACACACACAGGTCTTGTCAAGTGTGTGTTCGGTTGTTGAGTGAGACATCTGGATGTCTAAGAGATTTTGCTTTACCTTAGTAAAGTTAATAAAATCACTGATGTAGTCTGTTGGTTTCAGTTTCAATGAGTTCATTCAACTGGATACTTAAAATGCTGTGTAAAGCTAATTGCTCTCCTAAGCTGATTGAGGAGAGCGATTTTTTGCCCTCCTGCACTTTTCAGAATGCCAGGCCTGGGGTCTTACAGTCCAGTTCTAAACAGTAAACGATACAAAAATAAATACAGTTCTAAAGACACTTATTTGAATCAGTAAACTGAACTAAGAAATGCCTTCACACTGTTTATATAAACAGAAATAACAGGATTACAGCATAATAGTTAGCCTATATTGTGGAATGCAGGAATTTGGTGATTTTTCTGTATTTTTGTGATAAACTTTGCATTTATTCTATTATATCTTGATCTAATGTCACTTTTAAACTCTTGTCAAACAATATAATATAGACTAAATGTCCTCATTAGGTGAATGGAGGCAGAATAGGCCCAAAGGGGAATTCAGTGGTTGTCGAAAGTAATTCTTCGACAGATCACAAGATTTCTTATTCAGTTAAGAATTCAGTCTATAATCTATATGCATATACAAGGTCAAATTCACAAATATGCACTGAAGGTCAAGCCTGGAAATAAGCAATCTGTCATTTGCAAAATTAGGTCCACAGAGGGTGAATTTGGTGAAGCTACCCCATACAGTAGGCCAATTTATCCTCTGGGTTCCTCTTTCTGTTTAGGCCTGAACCTTGATTCAGATTGAGGTTCACAGAGGGTAAATTTAGTTTAGTTTTATTTAGGGTAGCATCACCAAATTCACCCTCTGGGGACCTCATTTTGCAGATGACAGTCTGCTTATTTTCAGGCTTGCCAAAGATAAGATAAATGGTTTGGTGATTAGCCTTTGTATGCAATTAACAGGATTATGCAATTAAGAGATTTTGAATACTCCATTTGCATTCATATCCGAGCACCATGCAGTAATCAAAATGGAAGATCTTGTGTGCTTTAGTGTGAAAATATGATTACAGGTTCAGGCACATGATGTGTCTGCAGAAATAAGAAGCAAGAAAATACTTCAGTTGTACTCTACAAATATGTTTCGCCTTCCCAACACACAATCATTTTTATTCCCCCGAAAAAAATACGGGGGAATCTAGCCGTGACGTCGTCCATCTGTCCGTCCGTCTGTCCATCTGTCCGTCTGTCTGTCTGTCCATCCGGGCGTAGACGGAATTCGTGTCCGCTCCATAACTTCTTACAGCCTTCAAGGATATTAATGATACTTGGTATTATTATTGCCCACAACCAGAGGGTGTGTCGCGAATAAGGTTGGAATAGCTATCAAGGCTTTTTTCGGGGGAATCAGCCACCCTTTGGTGGCCATCCTCTAGTTTTAATCAATTATATAGAACACACATATACCTCAAAAAGTGAGAATATTCGTCCCCAGAGAATGCCAAATCTTCCAAATTAAGGTGTGAAGACTGAATGTTCCTTGGGTTGAATCTTCATGAACACTTTACCACAGAAAAGCATCACTTAACAGGGAGAAAAAATCTGGTGGTATTGTGAGATAATTGGACCAGGTATCCCTAAATTGCCTGTGGTGTTGAGATCTATTACTTTCCAGGACACTCTCATTTTATATTTTCACTTTTTATATCAATCTGTTCCTTTCAAGGGATGTTTTTTTCTGGAATGTTGTGTTCAGTGTTTTGATACAGTATTGTGATTGCAAAGTTCGCCTATTTTTTATCAGACTACAATCATGGTTTGACACATTTATGCAATTCGATGGAAACTTCAGAAAAGATATGTTGTGAAATAAACCCTTTACCCAGTGCACAAAATATCAAAATTTGTTATTTTAATTATTTTTTTTTTCAAATGTTTCAAAATGTTTAAAAAAAACATATCATAATACCCTTCTTCAGAACAAGCTCAATGAACTTGTTCCAACAAGGAGTCACATGGTACCATTTTGTTGAAATCGAAAAAAAAATTAATTTTTAAAGAGTTTGTAAATTACATGGGAGGATGCAGCCGATTTGTTAGGTAAAGGGTTAGAAAAAACAAAACAAAGGAAAATAGCATCTGAAATATTTTTTTTCTTCTTGCAGTTCTATTTTGACAGGTGAAATTCTATAGTGTTGTGGGCCGGAAAGAAGCCTGGTTTGCAATCTGTTGAAATTTTGTCCTTGCTTTTATGCTGACAGTAGTACAATAAGAGGCTGATTCAAATTCTTTTTTTTCTGTCTATGTTTTTCTACTTTTTTAGGATGATGCAAAAGTATTGATAGCAAAACCAGAGGTGAACAGCTTATTTGAGAAGATACAAATACAACAACAACAGTTTTCAGAAATTCCAGATCAGTCGCACCTTGATCCAGCAATACCAATTACATTTACAAAAGTAAGAACTGATGTATGCTATGCATCTTTTCTTAGTACATCTTAGAATAATGTAAAAATCGTTGTGACTTGTTATAGATTAGAACATATACATTTATAAAAATGATATTTTTGATTGATTCAGCACTAATCAGTTGTTTTAAAAAGTAGCACAGAAACAACAATAAATAAACTTAATGAGTGCAGTTCAAAATTTTGAAAGTGCTGTGTGTGTGGTTTCAGTTGAATGCTTTCATTGATTCAGATACAGAAACAAAAACAATGTGGTTTCATCATTTAATGATTATGCATTTCAGAAGAGGTTTTTCTCCTTTCATATATAGAAACATATACAGCCTCTTACAAATACCATTCATCTAAGATATAAATGCGAATGTCTGTATCTCTCTCTCTCTCTATCTTTGTTCCGAGTGAACTCCTCCATTTCTCGGCTGATCAATCTCAAATTTTCTACACAGGGGTAATTCGTCCCTGCGAGTAACATGGGATGGGTGCCGTGCAGGGTGACCTTGACCTTGAAATTGATGACCTTGACCTTTTATTTTGAAAACAGCTGGGTCTATCGGGCTAAAATTGCATATGTGCAGGTATATTGGCCCATCGATCATTTTGACTTTATCGGGTGCCCTTGTGGGGTGACCTTGACCTTGAAATTGGTGACCTTGACCTCTTATTTCAAAAACGGCTGGGCCGATCGGGCTAAAATTTCATATGTGCGGGTATATTGACCCATCGATCATTTTGACTTCTTTGGGTTGCCCGTGCGGGGTGACCTTGACCTTGAAATTGGTGACCTTGACCTATTTCGAAAATGGCTGAGCCGATCATATCTGAGGGTATATTGATATAACCATGTTCTCCCATGCAATGCCAGGTATTTACCTGCTAGTAATCTTATAATGTTGTATAAATAATCCTGTAAACAAATTGTAATTAAGCATGTGCTTGTATACTTCAGTTACAGGATACAGAATTTGTATCAAAGACCCCTGATACATGATGTTTTCTGGTAATTACTGACTCAATACATACTTTTTGCAAGATGAAAAGGGAGAACAGTATTATATGAGGGAAGGTCTGTAATATCATCACTCTTCATGTTATGTGAAGGCCTGTAGAGGGTGGAAATGGGTTTATTTATCAACAGCATTAAGCGTAGTAAATATAGTAAAAAAAGATAGTAAGAATTCTATTATTGGCTTTTTACCTAATACAGTGGCTTCCACTTGATTGTATATCTTTTTATTGAATAACCCTGATAAATGTATATTACTTACAAACACCAAACCATTTACCATACATTTAGTACCAATTTGACCTGTTAATTGCAAAAAGGTTAAAGAGTAAAAAATTGTTGAGTACAAAATCTTGTCATCTGTTGAAGACTTACTTTGATATACATTGAAATCTCTGAATTTACAGACTTTTGGTGCCAACACATCCAATGTAGACATTTAATCTTCTGTATCTTGTTTGACAGAGCTAAATGAGCTTTTGTCGAACAAGGTATAATAAAATGCATGCTCAATTTATATCGAGAAGACTGGAAAGTGACCCAATTCAATTGAATTATATATTCCTGTTAATTGAATATGTTTCACTGAAAAAAGTGACTATTCAGTTGTTAGATTTGTTTAGCACAGTTACAGTTGATATTTATGAAGCGATTTTATTGTAACTTGGAAGGATAACTCAGTATGATGTCTAGATGAGACTCTCCTATTTGGTCACAATTGGTCAACTGTTACCGCTGTCTGGTCACATGACCTAGATTCCTTTAGCACTGTGTACAGGTTGCTTTTATGAAGGGATTTCATTGTAACCTGGTAGGATGACTCGTTACTTGGTAACTTTGGTTGACATACATTAACTGTGAGGGCCACATTAACCCAGGCCTTAGCTCTATAGTACAGTCTACACCTCAAATTATTCTTATTGAAAACATAGCATGTAGGGAACAGAAATTAACTGATTCTCAATTATCACAATTCTTGTCTTATTTCATAATCCTTTCATAAACATTGAACATTATCCTTTTCATCAAACACTACATGCAGTCAAGTTAAACTACAGTGTTATTGACACTTTCATTAGTTATTGACCCCCATCTCATGGCTCTCATGAAAGTGTTACTCTGTTTGCATAGGCTTGTTGTTATCTTAGCAGTACAAAATAAATGTTTATAGAAAATTGTTTTGCTACAATTTATTGGAGAGTGCCAACAGACACTTCAATAAATTGTAACAAAGCAATTGTTCATTCATGAAGAAATTCTTGCAAAAGTAAAGCTTCCCTGCTGGTTACATAGCATCATTGAAAACAAAAACGTAAATCACCTTTGAAAAATAATTAAGCACTCAACCAGTTAACTTACAAATTTTCCTGGTTTCTGCTCTCTAATTTTTAATCTGCTGGGCCGATCAATACCAAACTTGATGTGTGGTTTGGGTATCATGAGTGGAAGCACCCTATTTATTTAATGGTCATTTTGCCAAAGGTCAAGGTCACAGTGACTTTTAACTTTCAAACTTTTGAGGTTTCTACTCTCTAATTAAAGTTCTGTGGGGCTGATTAAACCCAATGTTGACATCTGGGTTGCATGTGATGAGAGGAAGAACCTTATTTACATTTGGCATCATAGTGCCAAAGGCTATGGTCACAGTTACTTACAAATTTTCCTGGTTTCCTCTCTCTAAAGTTCCGCTGGGCTAATGTATTAGGGTGTTTTTGGAGGGAAGATTATCCACCCCTGGCATCCAGATCTAGTTTTTCTCAAGGGAGGGATATTCATTAATATTTTACCCCTGCAAACTAATGTTAAAATATCAAAATTTCAAGCTGTCAGTTGTCCAATACAGTGGTGTCCACTCAATTGGATATCTTTAACTGAATAACCCTGTTAATTGAATATACTTTCTCAACACAAAACCATTTACCATACCTCCAGTACAAATTTGACCTGTTAATTGAATGTAGGTTACAGAGTAAACTCCTGTTAATTGAATAAAAAATCCTGTAACCTGTCGAGAAATTACCCTGACTCACTCCAGTTTTCCCTTTATTTATAAACCTATTTGGCCTTAGTACATACAATACAGGCATTTAATCTATTATATCTTATCTGACAGAGAATATAATAGAATGCTAAGTTTATCTCTAGTATACAGGAAAGTGACGCAATCCCTATTAATTGAATACTCATGTTAACTGAATAATTTTATTGGCAAAGTGGCTATTCAGTTAACAGGGTTCCACTGTAATACAACCTGATACAAATGGCTTCAGAAAGGGAAGGAGAGTAATCGACCATCTTTTCACGCTATCCCAAATGATAGAATCCGTGAAAGCAAAAAAGAAAAAGATGTTTATGGCCTTTTTGGATGTCAAAAAGGCATACGATAGAGTATGGAGGGAGGGTATGTGGTGCAAGCTGGAGGCTCTGGGCTTAGGAGGCGAGTTTGTTGGAATTATGAAAGCATTATATAAAGATGTACAGAGTGAACTTAGCCTGGGAAACATTACAACAAAACGTGTGCCTATGGAGATAGGGGTGTATCCTTTCGCCAATCCTGTTTGCATTGTACATCAAAGGTTTAGGAGATGAACTCCTGCGTAGCGACGAGGGGGTAGCAGCTGGGGACTTGAAAATCCCAGGGCTATTTTTTGCAGACGATATGGTTCTAGTGTCAGAAAGCGAAGAGGGGCTAACGAAAATGCTGGGAAATATGGGAACAAATGGAGACTCGAACTTAATGAAAGCAAGAGCAAAGTTATACCTGTGGGCCGCAAAGTGGACCCCACTCGAAGGTGGAGAGTGGGTGAGTTCTGCATTCCGGAAGGGAGCAGCAAACTTCTCAGTGTAGGAGAGACAGGTGATTACGAGTATTTGGGGGTAAATATAAACATTACAGAAAGAGGAAACCACACAAATAAATTGATTCTGAAGGGGAAGCGAATCCTTAACCAAATGAAACTTTTAGGGAGAAACAGTTTCAATAAGGTTTTCGTAGGGAAAACCATTTGGGAAATGGTGGGGCTGCCAAGTATAACATACGGTACGGAAGTGGTACCCCTAAACCAGATGTCCGTAAAGAGCTTGGAAATCTTACAGAACGATGCAGGCCGATGGATAATGGGGTCGAGTAATGCCGCAGCGCTAGACGCAATCAGGGGTTACAGTTAGAGCTTGGGTGGATGAGGATCAAGGACAGGATAGACCTGTTGAAACTCGGTTATCTTAATTATTTGGTGAATCTCCCCGACAGCCGATGGTGTAAAGTAATGTTCCTGCAAATTTTCAACTCAAATATCAAAATGGGGTGGATGGTCCAAGTGAGGGAGCTAGTAGAGAACTACTCATTGGAGATCTCGGACCTGGACGTTGGGGCAAACCAGGGTAAAAAAATCGTCAGAGAAAGGGTCATGGAGGATTGTAACCGTAATTGGCGAGAGGGGGTCAAATCAAAGAGGTCTTTGGGTGGCCTGCGTGATAAAGAGAGGCCAGGTTTTGAAGAGTACCTTGATGGCACCTTTGGGGGGTCACTGCTGTTCAAACTGAGATCGCGGTCCCTGGAGCTGAGGGGAAAAATTGGGAAAGACGGTGAAAGGGAGTGCCAGATGTGTAACTTGGGCATGGTGGAGACCCTGGAACACTTCCTTCTAGAATGCACAAAGTATCAGTCTACAAGAATGAGATTCACTGGGAGTATAATGGGGAAGTGGGATGGGAGAATGAAGGACATGTGGTTAGGGGGAGACTCAAAGGAGAGGGTTAATGTGCTAATTGGAGAGATTGGGAAGAATGGGGCAAGGGATGTCATCAAGCAGTTTGTCTCCGAATGTTGGGAGGAGAGGAGAAGCATGGGAACAGGGAGGCAGTTGGGAGTTCAGGGGTAACCAAGGCCTTCTTGTCCGAGAACCGCGACAAATCAGCGGCTGGCCAAAGTGTTATTATATTATTATTATTATTAATAGGAATTTAAGCAATGCAGAGGTCATTGAAATCAGCGTGTTAGGGGCTAATAATTATTACCAGCTTACACGCCCTGCAACAGAGTGAGGTTTTAACACTCGTGATGTATTTCATACATGTCATTCATTTTCAGTGGTGGATCAGGCCCAGTCATTTCTGTTGTAATCTGGTTTAGAGCTGCATGAATGAAAATAAAATAAAACAGATTTGATATGGATCTGATGAGACGACTTCCTTCTCTATCCCTTTCACTGCCACCCTGCTTCCACCTTTTCAGAGTTTCTGCATCCATCTCCAGCAAATATTAATTGATATAGACAGAGGGATGCATCACATCCAAACAGAGGTACCTCTTTCAGTAAAGATTTAAAAAAAGGAATTGAACATAAAAAGGTTTATTATATGACTACCACAAATACCCCCTCAATACCACTGTAGTTTGCCCATCAAATCCAGCTCTACGGAAAACAAGAGTGTCAAGTTTTTCAGATAGTTATCATACCTGTCTCAAACAAGGCGCATGTGAACAGACTATTTCTACCAGTGACCTATAAATAAATCGGTAAATTCCACAAATACATGAGGGAATTCTGCAATGTGTGCGGTCGATCTTGAGTCGTTTATTAATACTGTATGAGAAAACACTGCTTTTCTATAACTAGTCACAGAACTCAATAAAAACAATTGCGCAGTTTGCGCATTTCACAACATGCAATTGAAAGAGAAATGAAAATTAGTTACAACATTATAGCAAATCGAATGTCCTCGATTTTTTGTTGATATAGTGTCTGCCCATTGCCAAGTGACAAATATAGATTCCGTCTCCTCATTAAAATCTGTTGATAAACATTCCAGTCAAGGTCTAATTGAAAATGCAGTGCTGAACAATTGCAAAATAACAACAACTATTTTCAAGATGCGAATCCAACAAAACATTGGAGAATCTGTGTTATCGAAAGTGATTTTGATTGAAATTCAAGTCTTGCCTCCTTTGTTTTGACTTTCAAGTTTCATGTTCGACACAAACGTTCGATATTTCTACACGTTTGGGATTCGCCAATTCCATAAATTGTTAATGGTTATTTGGCTAATATAATTCTTTTTGTATTTGATTTTTCAGGTGTTGTGATCACTTTAAAATACTAATTGTCATATAATAAACAAATTACTACAACAGTCATTTGATCTGTGTTGTATTCTGTCTCGATTACAAGATGAAATCGGCCCGATCAAACTTGATGCCTGTGGCATCTCGTTTGACCTGGCCAATCTCATCTCATCAACTTGACAGAATACAACAACACAGATCAATTGACTGTGGTAGTAATCTGTATGTAAACTATTTTATATTGATGTTTGCAGGATAGTAGAGTGCACATTGGTCCAAAGATTGAAATGAGGGTTGTTATTTTAGGATTAGATGATTCTGGGAAAACCAGTATTCTTTTCAAATTGAAACAAAATGAGTTCATTCAGACGATACCGACAATAGGTAAGGTTTATTTCAATATGTTTTTAACTTCATTTGATACATGGTCACTCTGTGAGGGAGATCTGCTTATTCACTTACTTCCAAAAACTATAGAAACCTCAAGTTCAAAGAAGCAAATCTTCAATTTACATATCACTGTGTAGATTATCTGATGTCCATGAACTGCAAATTTGCCATTAAAATCTTAGATTTGTACTGAACCTAGCCAGTATGAATATGATGTCCACCCTCCAGGTGGCTAAATATTTGTATATTCTGAACTCTTTGGATATTTTATCCCTTATGGGCCTAATTTGACTTTGATCACTTTTTACTGCAACTGAACAGATGACCAAATGTCATCCGTCCATCATCCGTCTGTCCGTCATCTGTCAATTCAAGTGAAAGTTTGTGTGAGTGATGGTCCCGAAGGGGCATTGGATTTTTATTCAACTCAACATGCCTAGCCCCATAGGGAGGGGGTAGGGGAAAATGCTCCAGAATATTTTTAGAATCTTCTCATGAACCAGTGGGTACAATGACTTGATATTTATTATGAAGCTTTCTTTTGAGGTGTAGAATCAAGTTTGTTCAAACGAAGTTCGTGAAGCAATATTTGGCTTTGAAATGGGAGGGGTAAGATTTTTGGCCCCGCTCCAAATTTCTATTTTCTGAACTTATGGTCCGATTTGAACCAAGTTTGGTGTGTGGTATTATTGTACTTGTGCAAAAAAAAAAAATCATGCATCCCCATGGGAACCCCAGGATTATTTTGGGTGATGCAAAGCTATTTTCAGTGATGTTGTGCTACTGCAATATCAATCTTTTTGGTCTATAAACGTGTTCCACATGTACATCAAACCCCATCTTTATGGATTTTACCGAAACATATCAGGTAGGCTGAGTCATAATATGAAATTTCGGAAAGATTTCATGGGGGAGATGTCAAAGAACTAAAACTGATAAAATGCACCTGTAATATAACTGTCCAGCTCACGAATTGTTATTGAAATGCTATCACAATGGGGTTTTTTTAACTTTGGAAGACATATGCGACATGTTTGGATATTAGACTCATTGGTCTTTGTGTATATTTTTACAGGTTTTAATGTTGAAACAGTTGAATACAAAAACTTCAAATTTACAATCTGGGATGTTGGAGGACAAACTAAAATTAGACCACTTTGGAAACACTACTATTTTAACACACAAGGTATTTTAGTTTAGTTTTTAGTTGTGTGAGCTTATGGCATGGCTCGATCGGTCGGCTTCAGCGTACATGTCCAATAATGTTAAAGCTTCTGTTTAGGTCACTTACTCACCTATTTTCATATCATGGCTTTTATAATGCTGCTATATGATGATTATTATCATTTTACCATGATTTAACCCCTCATACCCTACATTTTAGACATTTTTCTTGACATTTTTAGTTGTGTTTAGTTTTCTGTTTAGCTCAGAATTTCATGTTTAACTAAGTGTTTAGGTCAGCTGCTGTGCTCCTTCTCTTCCCATGGCACTTATATTCATCATACATGTTCCTCAGTATCATTGTTCCATGATTAACCCCTCATACCCTGCATTTTAAACATTTTTCTTGACATTTTTAGTTGCATTTAGTTTTCTGTTTAGCTCAGAATTTCATGTTTAACAAAGTGTTTAGGTCAGCTGCAGTGCTCCTTCTCTTCCCATGGCACTTATATTCATCATACATGTTCCTCAGTATCATTGTTCCATGATTAACCCCTCATACCCTGCATTTTAAACATTTTTCATGACATTTTTAGTTGCGTTTAGTTTTCTGTTTAGCTCGGAATTTCATGTTTAACTTAGCGTTTAGTTTTCTGTTTAGCTCGGAATTTCATGTTTAACTTAGTGTTTAGGTCAGCTGCTGTGCTCCTTCTCTTCCCACGACACTTATATTCACCATACATGTTCCTCAGTATCATTGTTCCATGATTAACCCCTCATACCCTGCATTTTAAACATTTTTCTTGACATTTTTATTTGTGTTTAGTTTTCTTCTGTTTAGCTCAGAATTTCATGTTTAACTTAGTGTTTATGTCAGTTTCTGTGTTTTACTTTTAAGAGGTTGTGTTTAGGTAAGCTTTGTCGCATATTATGGGCCTGTTTGATACAGTTCTTGTGTTTGCCAAAGTTACTATCAAAGAGGAATGTTGGTGAGCTATAGGGCGTCCTTCTTGTTTTTTTAGGATTTATCAATTTTTATGACATTATTTTTTATTTTCTGTTCATTTTTGGTTGAAGTCTTTAAACGGACGATAATACTGACTCTCAGATTTTACTTGTATGCTAAACAGCTTGTAAAAAATACCCACTGTACGTAAAGCATAAGATATCAGAAGAAATGCCAAATTACTTAACACTTAAAGGCCTGTATCTGACTTTTATGACTTCAGAACAGGTGCCCTTAACCCTTTACCCAACACGGACAATATCAAAATTTATTATTTTAAATATCATTTTTTAGAATTTCCCAAAAAATTCAACAAAACCATATCATGTGACTCCCTTATTGGGGGGGTCACATGATATGGTTTTGTTGATATTTTTTGAAAAATAGTATTTTTTCAACTAGTGAATTTGCATATTATGCATGTTGATGTGGCTTATTCTTTAGGTAAAGGGTTAACATGCCATCAGGGCGTGCGGTGGCTTAGTGGTAGACTGTTGGACTTCTATGCTAGAGGTCCCGAGTTCGATCCCCATCCAGGATGTCCCGCATTGTGTCCTTGGGCAAGACACTTTATTCCAGTTGCCTTATTAGGGGTGATGACGTGTACTTAGGCGTACTGCACATCGATAGTGCACATGTCTTCAACTGCTGTAACCCTGCTTGAGCCGAGCTTGAACAAAGTTAGAATGTTGAGGAGCTGACAGCTACATGTCGATCCTGGGAGGTTTTTCTCCGGGTACTCCTACTTCCTCCACCCATAAAACTATCACAGTCACGTTTAGCCATTGTGCATAAGTATGTGACCTTAAACACCAATAAATAATAACATGCCATCAGGAGTAGGTTCTGCTGACAATAAACAAATTATATAGGTAGTGGTTTTTATATGACCGTTTGAAAAACGTGATGTATTATGTAAATGGTCTCGCCATCCAACTGTCCGTCCATCTGTCTGTCTGTCTGTGGACACATTTCGTTTCCAGATGATAACTTTAGTTATGATGGTTTGAGCTGAGTTAAATTTGGCTTATGGATTTAGTACAACAAAATACAGGTTGGGTTCGATTTCCGTCTTTAGCGTCCCATTTTTAGTAGAGTTATGGCCCTTTATTTATGAGAATTTTGCCCAAGTTCTTGTTTCCGGACAATACCTTTAGTTGTAATCGTTTGAGATGAGTTAAATTTGGCGTGTGGATTTAGTACAACAAAATACAGGTTGGGTTCGATTTCTGTCTTTAGCGGCCCATTTTTATTTACATATATTCTCACTCTCTTAGGCAGAACTCATTCAAAAGTTCTTACATTTCAATAATATTTGGTATGGTTCACCACCTAGTCTCCTTGCTGTACAAACTGAGGGACATTACCCTCAAAATACATGTCAAGCTGTTTTTTTATTTTGTGTATCCCCCATTACATGAGATACAGCACTTGGCACTGTCAACAGTGCAATGGAACCCTGTTAATTGAATAGCCACTTTGCCAATGAAAATTATTCAATTAATATGAGTATTCAGTTAACAGATTTTGGTAACTTTCCTGTATTCTAGAAATAAACTGTGCATTTATTCTATTATATTTTGTTTGACAGAGCTCATAGAGCTCACACAAAAACATATAATAGATTAGTTGTCTGTATTGGATGTACTGAGGCCAAATATGTCTATAAACATAGGGAATTTGGTGATTATCACTGATTATCAAGGAAATTTTTCGACATATTTCAAAATTTTCATTCAATTAACAGGAGTCTATTCTATTACCTAAATGCTATTAACATGTCTAAATTGTACTTGACAACCAAAAAAAAACGGGCGTATTTTGCCATGCCTCAGTGGTGCTCTTGTTAGTCAAGTGTTGCCTGCCTATTAAGGCAGCCAAGACTTGACTGAAAATCAAGGTGAAGCCAATGGATATGTACAGGCTGTGGTCAGGCATGAATTTAGAACAATTGTCCAGGCCCTTAAGGGTTAAATCTGTAATTAAAATGCTTTAATGCAGACAAACTTTTTTTTGAAAACTTGATATTACGAAGGTATCAACAAACTTACATGAAAGTTATTGGAGGTAAACAAATCTGGGTAATCCCTGTGACATCATTTCTAAATACACAGTTTCTAATTTTAACTTTGCTGCTGTTCAATCAAATAGCCACTACAAACAACAACTGTGTATTTTTTTTTAGAAATAATTGTGCATAATTAGATGAAAAACCTTTTATTATTTCAAATAAATTGCAGTTATGTATCCAATAAAGCCAACAGCACGTTTATTAACAATGGCTATCTGAAATAGATTTCTTCGACCCATATGTTATAAATAGACCCACATGAACACAAACTTCAGATTTGACCGGAGAAAGCGAATTTTGCCAAATATGGAAAGTGAAATAGCAAGGAAATTTTTGGCAGTGATCGGATAACAAGACCAGGATGACAAAATGCTGCACAGTTTTTCGATAAAACCAGTAAATTCTCATGTTCATCTTATTTACTCAATATGAGTGCTTTCAGACAAATGATATATGAAACATATGGGTACTTGTACACAAAAAATTGTTGTTTTGTCAAATGATGGACTTATTTTTTTTCAAATATCATTTCTTATTGTCCCTTAAATGGGTGCGCGGTGGCTCAGTAGGTAGAGGTGCAGGCTGCAAGCCGAGAGGTCCTCGGTTCGAATCCCACCTTTGGCAACCGCGTTGTGTCCTTGGGCAAGACACTTCACCCCCATTGCCCATGTAAGGGCACGGTGACGCTGTGCACTAAGACGTACTGTACGTTGATGGTGCACCTGTCTTCAACCAATGCTAACCCTGCTTGTGTGGAGTTAGTATGTTGGGGAGCTGACAGTTGCTCGCCATTGCTCGGTGGTTCTCTCGGTACTCCAGCTTCCTCCACCCTTAAAACTGTCGTGGTCATGATTAGCCATTGTGCAGAAATATGTGACCTTAAACACCAATAAATAAATAAATAAATATTGTCCCTTAAACTGGTTGAGGGCTTGATTATTTTTGGTGGTCTGAATTTGTTCATCAAAATTTGTTTTATTAAAAATTATTGGAGAGTACCAAGCACTCTCCAATGATTTGTAATAGAATACATTTATATTAACAAATATTATTTAACTGAATTTGGAATACGAGCAAGGAAAATGTTGGCTTTTGCACTGGTACCCTAATTTTTTTGGAAAGCCCTCATAGTGGCTTCTAGCACTCAACCAGTTTACAATAGAGACAAAATACTTCTTTGTCGTATACTCTATAGTGCTTTTATAGCACTTTTCAGCCATTGTGATACATAAAAACATTTTTATATTGGGGAAATCACAAATAGGCCGAATTTAGTGATATATGCATTGTTGTCTAATTTTCCCAAGGGTTATTTCTTTCCCTTTAAACACTTGTTCATTAACCACTCATTGGAGCAAATTAACCCCAATCTCATTCCAAAGAGGTCTTATGATTAGTGTCTTTTAAGCGGTGAAACATTTCAAAAACTCTGTAACAGATACTGAAACAGTGTAACCCACTTATTTGGATATTTCTGAATTGAATAATACTGTTAATTGCATATAACTTCCTAACACCAAATTATTTACCAAACTGTCCATACAATTTTGACCTGTTAATTACATAGAGGTTATAGAGTAAATTCCTGTTACTTGAATGAAAAATCTTGTTATGTTTCAAAGAATTACTCTGGCAACTACTGAAGTCGCCACATTTATAGACCTCCATGGCCTCTGTAAGCCCTGTTAAACAATTTTAAGGCCATAAAAGACCCTCCAAAAAAAGGCAACAGCAACAAATCTGACAGCTCACCTTTGGCAACCATCAATGTTACTGACTGCTGAATAATCATTCTGTTTCCTGTATTGTTAGCTTAACTTGACAAAGTCAAGATAAGCTACTGCCATCACACGTGCGGAAGTCTGTTAGTCTGTGAGGGTCTGTAAGTCTGTTCACATTTTCCTTTAGCATGGCTACACCCCACAGTTCTTGTCTGATCGTCACGAAATTTCATATGCATTTTTGGGGTCATGTCTAGTTGAGAACGTCCCCTTTTGGTCGCGATCAGTCAACCGGTATGGCTGCCCGAGCCCAAAACCCGAAAACCATTAGCACAGTCTACAGGTCGTATTTATGAAGGGTTTTCATTGTAACTTGGTAGGATGCCTCTGTATAATGCCTAGATGAGAACATACCCTTTTGGGCATGATCTGTCAACCGTGATGGCTGCCAAAGCCCGAAACCCAAAAACTTTTAGCACAGTCTGCAGGTCATGTTTAATATGATGGAGGAATTTCATTGTAACTTGGTAGGATGACTCCTTATGATGTCTAGATGAGAATTTCCCCATTTGGGCGTGATCTGCCAACCGTGATGACTGCCCGAGCCCAAAACCCAGAAACCTTTACCACAGACTACAGGTCATATTTATTGAGGAATTTCATTGTAACTTGGTGGGTTGACTTCATATAATGTCTAGATGAGAAAGTCCCCTTTTGGACATGATTGGGCAACTGTGATGGCTACAGGGGCCCGAAGCCCGAAAACCTTTAACACAGTCTACAGGTTATATTTATGAAGGGATTTCATTGTAACTTGGTAGGAAGACTCCAAATAATGTCCAGATGAGAACGTCCCATTTTGATCGCAATCATTCGGCCTTGATGGGTGCCCAAGCCCCAAAACCTTTGCCATAGGCAAAAGGTCATATTTATGGAAGGATTTCATTGTAACCTGTTAGGTTGACTCCATATAGTCAGGGTTTCCGCTAGGGGAAAATTTGTGGGTCCGGTAGTTTAAAGAAAGTGAAACTCACACGCCGAAGGCGTGTGGCGCACATGCCGATGGCACGTGCGTATAGAGGGGGTTCTGGGGGTGTTCTCCCCCCAGGAAAATTTTGATTTTTAGGTGCTCTCTGGTGGCCTCTGGGGACATTCTGGTCGCTAAAATGCTGAATAATTGATGTGGAAAATAAGTATTTTTTCCTCCTACAATTCTCTAAATTACCACGGGACACACAATACTACATCTGGTCGGAGGTTTCATAAAAATACAAACCCAAAACAACACAAAATCCTAACAGTGACTGAGCTTTGTTTACAACCGCTCACTGTAATATTCGAAAAGAACCATGATGCGGAGTGTGACGTCATGCATGTGCAATTACCGTACTGACTCGTGTAGAAGCCCAGGGGGGTGCTTGTTGTGGATAAATTGCAAAGTGTGTGTGTGTGGGAGGGGGCTTCGGGACGAGTAATAGTGCTTGCAAGACGCGTTGGGATGCGTCTGAAATTGGCGATATAAGGCAAGTAAATATCCACTGGATATGTTACGTTTCTTTGGAAACCGCCTACCAATTTTATAGAATTTGCTTTAAATATTCTCATAATTATCTTGTACATACGTTTCATTTTCAGATTTCGGGTTTTAATCCTCAATTTAATGAATAAAACAAACAGAAAACCATGCGGTGTTGTTTTCATTTTTTTTTGTACAGGCTACTCTCGAAAGTTGAAGCCAGAAATGGACATTAAGTATGTCAATCAGCACTGCAAACCACCCCCTTGAAAACAGACAAACATTGTCTGTTTAAAAATAGAGGTTTTTCTAAATATGTACATTTTTAAAAAAATTTTACGAATAAAACAAAAATATAGCTTCACACAAACTCAATAAAAGAATCATAATATGAAGACCAGATAAAATTTACACAGCGAAATATGAATAACAAAATAGTTGCCTCCCTTGGCACCATTCGAAAAATTGATTTTACACTGAAAGTCATAACTTCACATGTTGCAGGGCATGATAAAATGATAAATGAGCATGTTTTATTGAGCCAATAAGTCATAAATCATATCCCTGGTTATATTGTTATATAATTCTCAAATACCAGAGTTGTAATTTTTTTTTGAACACCCGTTTTTCACAATGAGTTGTGCACGTTCGAAAGTGGCAGTGTTCTTTCACAATGAGTTGTGCACCGCTCGAAAGTGGCAGTGTTCAATCATTATCTTTCTGATGATATTCAGCCACTGTGAAAACAATATGTTGTGGGCGTGTTTCAGACAACTCCTGACAGCAGCCTGCACACTCATTTGAAACAAGTGACAGCTTCCAAAACGAGTACATCATTTGTCGCTCAAAATAAAAGCCAGTGATTTCGGACCAAACATGACAATTTGATTCCAAATTTATAGGTGACGTTTAGAATTTGAACTTTGTTTCCCCCTCTCGTCTGGGGGTTATAAGGTATCAGGTTGTCGCCAGTAATAGTAGGCATGGTATACAACATAATTGTGCCTATATTACTTGGAAACAAAGGATCCCGAGTGTCGTTACGATACAGCATTGTACTCGACATTTTAACCACCAGCTTTTCTGACTGATCATAGTATGATCAGCGGGGGGAATGGGTCCGGTCGACGGACCCGCTGCTGGTATAGCGGAAACCCTGATATAGTGCCCAGATGATGACATCCCCTTTTGGTCGTGACTGGTCAGCTGTGATGGCTACAGGTGCCCGAAGCCCGAAAACCTTGAGCACAGTCTACAGGTCATATTTATGAAGGGATTTCATTGTAACTTCGTAAGATCACTCCAGATGATGCCCAGATGAGATTGTCCCCTTTGGTTGCGATCATTCAACCATGATGGCAGCCCGAGCCCAAAGCCTGAAACCTTTAGCACAGTCTACAGGTCATATTTATGAAGGGATTTCTTTGTAACTTGGTAGGTTGACTTCATATAATGTCTAGTTGAGAACGTCCCTTTTTGGACACGATTGGGCAACTGTGACGGCTACAGGGGCCCGAAGCCCAAAAACCTTTAGAACAGTCTACAGGTCATAATTATGGAGGGATTTCATTGTAGCTTGGTAGGATAACTCCAAATAATGTCTAGATGAGAACATCCCCTTTTGGTCGCGATCATTCAGCCTTTATGGCTGCCCAAGCCCAAAGACATTTAGCATAGTCTATAGGTCATATTTATGGAAGGATTTCATTGTAACTTGTTAGGTTGACTCCATATAATGCCTAGATGGTGACATCCCCTTTTGGTCGTGATTGGTCAACTGTGATGGCTACAGGTGCCCGAAGCCCGAAAATCTTGAGCACAGTCTACAGGTCATATTTATGAAGGGATTTCATTGTAACTTCGTAGGATCACTCCAGATGATGCCCAGATGAGAATGTCCCCTTTTGGTTGCGATCATTCAACCATTATGGCTGCCCAGGCCTGAATACCTTTAGCACGGTCTACAGGTCATATTTATGAAGGGATTTCATTGTAACTTGATAGGTTTGACTTCATATAATGTCTAGATGAGAACGTCCCCTTTTGGACATGATTGGGCAACTGACAGCTACAGGGGGCCGAAGCCCGGAAACCTTTAAAACAGTCTACAGGTCATAATTATGAAGGGATTTCATTGTAGCTTAGTAGGATGAGAATTTCCCCATTTGGGCGTGATCCGCCAACCGTGATGACTGCCCGAGCCCAAAACCCAGAAACCTTTACCACAGACTACAGGTCATATTTATTGAGGAATTTCATTGTAACTTGGTGGGTTGACTTCATATAATGTCTAGATGAGAAAGTCCCCTTTTGGACGTGATTGGGCAACTGTGATGGCTACAGGGGCCCGAAGCTCGAAAACCTTTAACACAGTCTACAGGTTATATTTATGAAGGGATTTAATTGTAACTTGGTAGGATGACTCCAAATAATCTCTAGATGAGAACGTCCCCTTTTGGTCGCGATCATTCAGCCTTGATGGCTGCCCGAGCCCAAAAATCTTTAGCATAGTCTATAGGTCGTATTTATGGAAGGATTTCATTGTAGCTTGTTAGGTTGACTCCATATAATGCCTAGATGATGACATCCCCTTTTGGTTGTGATTGGACAACTGCGATGGCTACAGGTGCGCGAAGCCCGAAAATCTTGAGCACAGTCTACAGGTCATATTTATGAAGGGATTTCATTGTAACTTCGTAGGATCACTCCAGATGATACCCAGATGAGAATGTCCCCTTTTGGTTGCGATCATTCAACCATGATGGCTGCCCGAGCCCAAAGCCCGAAAACCTTTAGCACAGTCTTCAGTTCATATTTATGAAGGGATTTTCATTGTAACTTGGTAGGTTGACTTCATATAATGTCTAGATGAGAACAGCCCCTTTTGGACACCATTAGGCAACTGTGATGGCTACAGGGGCCTGAAGCCCGAAAACCTTTAGCACAGTCTACAGGTGATATTTATGAAGGGATTTCATTGTACCTTGGTGGGATGACTCCAAATAATGTCTAGATGAGAATGTCCCTTTTTGGTCGTGATCATTCAGGCTTGATGGCTGCCCGAGCCCAAAACCCCAAAAGCTTTAGCATAGTCTATAGGTCATATTTATGGAAGGATTTCATTGTAACCTGTTAGTTTGACTCCATATAATGCCTAGATGATGACATCCCCTTTTGGTCGTGATTGGTCAACTGTGACGGCTTTAGGGCCCCGAAGCCCGAAAACCTTGAGCACAGTCTACAGGTCATATTTATGAAGGAATTTATGAAGGAATTTCATTGTAACTTCGTAGGATCACTCTAGATGATGCTCAGATGAGAATGTCCCCTTTTGGTTGCGATCATTCAACCATGACGGCTGCCTGAGCCCAAATCCCCAAAACCTTTAGCACAGTCTACAGGTCATATTTATGAAGGGATTTCATTGTAACTTGGTAGGTTGACTTCATATAATGTCTAGATGAGAACGTCCCCTTTGGACGCAATTGGGAAACTGACGGCTAATTATGAAGGGATTTCAATGTAACTTGAGAGGATGACTCATTTTGGAATAATTTCACTGTAACTTGTCTTATTTCATAATCCTTTCATAAACATTGAACATTATCCTTTTCATCAAACACAACACACAAGTTAAGCTACAGTGTCAATGACACTTTCATGTTATGGATACCCTGTGCTGTGAGTTGAATGTAGAATTTTCAAACTGAGCAAATCAAAATTACTGGTTATTTCAGGAATTTAAGTACGGAAATAAGTGTATTCATCCCAGTAACATCCATCAAGTAGATATTAGTTAGGCAGAGGTCCCAGAGCCAAATCCAGTGACTAATGTGTGCATATGGTAGATGTCTCCTTCACATCCATTGACTGTGTACAGTGGCACAGCTGGGGGAACCTTGCCCCTCCAAACTTTTGCTGCTCCCCCCCCCCCCCCAATAAAATAAAATTGTCCGATTGCAAGTTCCACACAATGTAGAGCCCCAAAATTGGCCTTCAGTATAGGGACTACACACCTTACCTCAGATTTGCTCTTAGAGCACTAAATTTTACAAAATGTTTTTGGAGGTGGGAGTGAGGGTAGGCTAGTCCTAACTAGAACCCTCTGATCATTGCCCCCTCCTCCCACTTCCCTGGAGGGATCTGGAATGAGGTGTAAATGACCAGAGGTCCTAGTTGGGACTAGGGGAGGCCCTTGAAACCCCACACAAGGGCCTTTCAAATATCAAATTGCCACTCCCCCTCAAAAAAAAATGGCTTGGGCACACCCTATTATATAATCCTGGCTACACTCCTGATTATGTGTCAGTTATGGTAGAGGTCCTGGTCACATCTGTCAACCATGCGTTGGTTATGGAAGACGTCCCAGTCATATCCCTCGACTCTGTGATAGTTTTGGTAGAGGTCCCAGTCACTTCTTCAGCTGTGTGTCACTTATGAAAAGTTACTGAGTATGGGTGTTTTGAAATTTGGGTAATGATTTTCCAAATGTCCACATCTGGCCTATAGTATTCACAAAAAATGGCCTTTTACATTTTATTACTTTTTCAATTTTGCCTCGAAAACAAAGCTTATGATGCCCACTGGGAATGAGCTAAGTGAGCTCATTCCAAAGAGGAGTCATAAGCTATGTTTTTGAGCCAAAAATTGAAAATTATGAGCTCTTTAAGAGAATTTTAATGGAAGTGTCATCTTCCTCATTCTGTCAGGTGGATGGTTAACTCAAGCAATATTCCATTATATCAAGACTAGTAAGTAAATTTTTCTTTACAGCTGTGATATTTGTGGTTGATAGCAGTAATAATGAGCGACTGCAAGAAGCACATGCTGAACTAGTTAAAGTATTACAAGAGAAGGAGCTAAAAGAAGCTTCACTACTGATGTTCATTAACAAGCAGGTATGTTATGATTATTATCACCTTCAACAAAGTGCGAGAGTGAAATAGGTTCTTCTGTCCCTCTATCCATTTATTCATCTTCATTTGTACAGGTCTTTTCATGTGTGAAAGTCATAGGCTAATGACTCCTCATTCCTGTGGCTTAAAATGACTTGTGTGGCTTTTTGTTCGTGTGAATCATATACATTCTTGTTATGCTTTTCATAATTAACTTAAACACACCTGTTCCATTTCATAGGACTCAAAATTGTGTGAATAAGTTAACATAATCATACACAGTAGCTGGGGTTTTATACCTTCATGTAATGTATTACCAGTCCTGCATTATTCACCAAATCGCCATTCAGACTTCCTCATATTTTTTTCTCTCCAAAACATAGCTTTTAACCCCTCATTGAGCTCATTCCATTATGGGGTCAAAAGCCATATTTTGGGGGAAAAAATTGAAAACTTTGAGCAATCCAAACACTCTTTTGGCAACTGTTATCTACAAGTTGTGTTTCATAATGAATTACTCATGTTCAGTGATGTAGCCATGGGGGGATTGGGAGGGACTCATCCCCTCACTTTTCTTGAAAATGTCAACCATATGCACATTCATGCCCACTGTCCCTAAAAGTGACTTATGTATTCTCACCCTGTATTCTCACTCTGATATTTCTTGGGTTATTTTGCTATAGTTATACCCCCCACTTTCAAAGAAAATGGGGGGGTGGGGGGGGGGGGGGGTATACCGGATTACATGCTCCCATCCATCTTTGTGTCCGTCCGTGTGTGAGTCCGTCCGAGAATATTCATAACTTTCATAACTTAATTCAATTATACTTCATCAGTCCAGCACTGCAGTGGAGGTCTGAATTGCCTTCAGCAATAACTTGTTATTTCTCTTTCTGGATACTTCACAAAGCCTGAGTTGGCATGAAAAGTTCATTTTTCCACAGGGAAGATCGTGGACTTTTGGGAAATACATACTCTTAACACAGCACAAGGTGAAATGAAGGGAAATGAAGGGGGGAGGGGGAATATTTTGTCCCCCTCCCCTTTTAATATAATCTGACTACACCCTGCTCATGATGTTAGTCTATGAATCAAAATCTGCAGATGAATTATTTTTCAGTGCTAGTGTGTATTACTAAATTTCTGAAGGATTATGTATTGCTGTGTTTGCTTGAACAAAGTACTTGGGTGATATAGTACTGATAGTCCATACCCATTTTTGCCTGTTCATGATGAAATGGCCTCTGCCACCTGGGTACTCACACTTGTTAGCTCACCTGACTGAAAGTCAGGGTGAGCTTTTCTGATCATTTTTTGTCTGTCATCTGTCGTCCGTTGTGAAGGTGGTGTTTGGGTCATTTTCTCCCAAGCCACTGGCTGCAGTTCAATGAAAATTCACATGAGTAGCGGTTATATAGGGGCATTTGGGTTTTTCTTCAAATTGGGTTTCTGTTCATATTGAGGAGGGGGGTGGGGTGAAAATGCACAAAATTTTTAAAAATCTTCTCATGAACCAGCCGTAGGAGAGACTTGATATTTGGTATGCAGCTTCCATTTGAGGTGTAGACTCAAGTTTGTTCAAGAGAAGTTTGATGGGCAATATTTGCCTTTGTTCTGGGAGGGGCAAGAATTTTTGCCCTGCCCAGAATTTCTATTTCCTGAACCGAGAGGCCAATTTGAACCAAATTTAATATGAGGTATTATTGGGTTATAAGTACTTGATTTATGCCAAAAAATATTTTCTGCAGCCCCGTGGGAACTGCAGGAGCTAAAAATAGAAAGAAAATAAAACGCCCATATCTCCAAAACTTCACGGCACTGAGAATTCTTATTTGGTGTGAAGCTTCCTTAGGACCAACAGAATGGAATGGTAAAAAAAAATTGCTATGGGTTTTATCATGGGGTACTTTTTTGGGACCTTGAAGAAGTGCTGAGTCAGCATTTTTTAACACTGTGGGTAATGGGAAAAATATTTAAGACTACTTTTCTCCCAAACCACTGCTCCAAAAGCTTTCAAATTTCACATATAATTTGAAATTTCAACTCAGTGTCATTTGTATCCAAGGGGTCAAACTCCGCATAGATCTGTGAGTCATCTGCATAGAAATGGCAGCCAATCCCATGTGATCGAATAATCTCCCGAGGGGCTGTATGTATAATGTAAAAAGAATTGGACCCAGGACTGAGCCTTGGGGTACGCCAAATTTAAGTGGTATAGGGTTTGATTGAATTCCCTCAATTGTGACACACTGGGTCCTTTCTGATATGTAGGATTGAAACCACCTCAATGCAGATTCATCAATACCCTAATGCAAAAGTCTATCGGATAAGATTTTATGGTCTATGGTATCAAAGGCAGCTGAAAGATCTAAGAGGATCAAAACAACTGCCTTCTGGTGGTCTTATGTATTCTAGAATATCATTTTGCACGCTCAGAAGTGCAGATTCTGTGGAGTGGCCTTCGCGGTATGCAGTCTCTTTTGGATCCACAAGCTGATTGTTGTCTAAATATAAACGCAGCTGTTTGGCAATTACTTTCTCAATGACTTTGGAGATAAATGGCAGGTTTGATACAGGTCTATAATTTTTCAGCACACAGGGATCTAAAGAAGTCTTTTTTAGAAGAGGCGAAACCAGGGCTCTATTGAGACATTGGTGGCACATAACCATTTTGTACTGACTCATTAACAATCTTTGTTATACAACCTATGAGAGCTGGAAGACATGACTTCAACAACAAAGTTTTTTTGTTTTTTATACGTTTTGTTCAATTTTAAGACAAAAAAATTTTTTCTTTTTACACTGAAAATTTGGGGTCCGGGTGGGAATTTTGGACCAAAATCCGGAAATGAGTATTTTTATACTGTACCAATGACCCAGACTTAGCTGGTGCTAACTCTAACAAAACCAGGGCCAAACACAAATTTTGCCCCCCAATCCCCAAAATTTGCATCCAAAACAAAAAGAAATCATGTCCTAAAGGACCTCCATACTACGCCTCTACTGCGCATGCGCAGTGACGCAGTCGTCCCGAAATTGGCGCCAATTATCATTTCTCTGTTTGGCCCTTCATCAGTCAACATCTCACTGATCTTTGTGCTTGTAAATCTCAGTTTAAAGGATGCCAGACACGTAATTTTTGGAGAAAATGTGATTCTAAGGAGGATAGAAGGAGGAGAGGAAAAAGAAGTGACAAAAAATAATCAGGGCTGTACTTAAAATTTTTTGATGAAATTATGTTAAGTTGCCTATTTTCGAGGCATGGGCCTCTTGTTGTCATTCTTGCTAATTGTTGCACTGCTTATTCAGTGTTTCCTCTCCCCTAGTCTTCTAAAGTCCCCCCTTGCAATTCTCCCATGCTTTTGGCATATTTTTGAGAAATTTCATTTCTAAAATTTCCTGGGAGAGTTGCTTGGTTACAGAATGTTTTCTGTTATTTTCCCCATAGTTACGTTTTCACCCATGGGTGTATAACGTTTGCGTTCTGCATCTTCCATCTGATGTTCTACAGATTCTCCCCTGGGAGTCTCTGTTTTGCATCAGATAGAGTGTAATTGATGACTGATTCCGGGCCAGTTTTTTCAGTGCCTGGAGTCATGTTTTCTGGTGTTTTTACACTGTTTGTTTTCATTGGCAACAGCCTTTTTTGAGGGGGGCTGTTTGCCTTTGCTGTAGTTTATCTCACTATAAGATACATTTATATTATCCGAAAGTGTCTCATTAATTATTTAATATAAATTAAAAATTTTTGACCACACTTTGCCATTGGATCCATCGGGGCTCAATGTTACTTTTCAGCAACTTGGGCTTCGCTGAAAAAATATTTTTTCAAAATTATTTTGTTTTGCAATTGTTTTTTCATTTATTAATGGATCATGTTATTATGTATCTTTGTGTCAGGGGTTTTTGCGAGTAACTAGGACTTATTGTTGTTCTTTCACAATGAAGGGACGTTGTTCAAATTGTAATAGGAAGAAATCTTCCTCTGACTTTCATGATCATTGTATTAATTGTAGTCAGTGTTCTCGCATTAATCCCTGTCCTATATGTGAACATTGGGATGAGAAACATTGGAAACGTGTGTCACGATATGTTGTTTCTGGAGAAAGAGCGATGCCGGCTCTTTCTCCGCAAGGTCACTCTACTCTCTCAGTTTCTATTTCAGAGGAACCAGAACAGGGTGATGTTTCCATGTTATCTTCTTCAAGTGTGCGTCCGTCGTCACAAATGAATTCAGAGCTAGCGGCTAAAGTGCTCATGGAGATTAGACAAATGTCGTCCGCTAGCTCGCCCGGTGTAGCGTCCATTCACCGAATGGTTCGGCAGCCGGGTTCGTCCGATGCGGTCCAAGAGGAAATTTTGGGTGATGCGAGCACTATAAACATAATAGATGCACACCCAGTGACGGCGGATAGTAAGCGAGAACGGAGGAAGCCTTTTAGTCCGGTTCCTAGCTCGTCCAGGTCCAGCCGGGCCGCGAGCGAGTGAGGTCCCTCTCTCGTACAACAACATCTGGGACCAGATGTTGTGGTACAAAATGTGTCTTTACCGGAGCATACGTCCGTCGCTCGGGACGCTCCGTTGTATAAGCAGTCCGCAGAGACTGTTAAGGCTTCCTCTTCTCGTCAGCGCACACGACCGCACCTTGACTGCGTGACCGCCGATATATTACCAGCTTCGCCGATGAAGGATTCTTCGGCGACCAGGTCACACCATCCGGCAGCCAGGGATTCGAGACCGATGGACTCTGGACGTTCGCATAGGAAAAGTATGCGGGAGCCATCGGATGCGGAGCTGCCCTCGGCGAAGCAGCGAAAGACTGCGCCTCCGCAGGTCTCGACGCCGGACATTCTTGTGCAGATAGCACAGCTTATCGCATCATCCCAGCAGCCGATAGAAACGGTGTCGGATCGAGAATTATCCGACGGGGCTGGGTCGGTACGCTCCGCCGAAGCATCGGGGGCGGACGACCGGGAACATCATGAGGTCCGACCGGATGGTGAAAGGGATACGGATGACTTGGAGCTATCCCTTTCGGAACAACATAAAGCTGCCGTGGACTTCATCCGGCACTTTCTCCCTCAAGTTGTTCCGTCGGGCCAGACTGCTGCGCTTCCGGACAAGAGAATTATAGCGTCATTGGACTCTGAATTTTTTGAGCGGTTCAGGGACATCGCTCCCGAGTTTCCGTCGCAGTCCAATAATGTTGCTAGAACATTTGAATTATTGAACGACGCTATATTTAAACTTGCTTCCAGGACGGGGAAAGCAGGTTTCTTGTCCGCTAATACTCTCAACCTGCCTTTCATTAATGCAAGGAATAAATTCGATACGGCAGGACAGGGTATACCGAGAGTTCCTCTGCGTATGGACGATGAGGCGGAAGACTTAGAGCTATGATTACCGTCGTCAGCTTCTATTCCAACCGCGGTGTTGGAAACAGCTATTGCGTCTAACAGAGCCAATTTAGATGCCTTATCTTACGCAGATCACCTTACTAAGGCGTTATCACTGCGCCTTCAAGGGGAAGAGTTTCAGGATATACAATCCTCTTTAAGACTTCTTTCAAGGGCAGTAGCTTATTCCACGTGTAACTCCGCCCTTTCAGTGGCAAATCTGGAGTTGGTTAGACGTGACGCAGCCCTAGCTACATCCACACTAGTGGATTCTAAGGTGAAGAGCTCTCTTAGAGTCGCTTCGGTCTCAGGAGAACTTCTCTTTGACGGCAAGCTTTCCGCTATTTATGATAAAATTAAAAAGAAAGCTAATGATTCTCTGTTGTTCAGATCTGCTCCTAAGAAGTCGGATACAGCAGACACGAATAAGACAGGCACTTCTGGGTCTAATGCGCCCAAGAGAGGTTCCTATAGAGGTTCCGGTGCGTCCTCTTGGTCTTATTCGAGAGACCGTCAGGATAGCGAATCTCGTTCGGGACGTCCTTCAGGCCGGGACAATCGGTCGGATGCCCCGAGGTCGACGAGGCGAGGTGCGGGTCGTGGAAGACGTGGTTTCTCCTACCGCAGGCCTCGCAGGTCCAGGAGGTGATGGCTTAAACCTCTATCGCGTTCCGGTTGGCGGAAGGTTGTCGAGCTTTTCACAAGAGTGGGCATCGATTACGGACGACCCTTGGGTGAGAGGAGTGACTTCGGAAGGTCTGAAGATATCCTTCAAACGAAAGCCTCCATTAACTCGAAGTCCAAAGTGGACTCATCTTCCGTCAAATCCACAGAAAAGAGACGCTCTGTTATCAGAGGTGCAGTCTCTTTTAATGAAGAACGCGGTAGAGGTCGTAGAAAACCAGGAATCTCTGGGATTCTACAGCCATCTGTTTCTGGTTCCGAAACCAGACGGCTCGTTCCGTCCAGTCATAGATTTGATCTGGATAAACAAGCTGATCGTCGCTCCGAAGTTTTATATGGAGACGATTCGATCGGTCAGAGCGAGTATTCGGGTGAACGATTATGCAACGAGCATAGATCTCAAAGATGCGTACTTTCACGTCATGGTACATCCGACATTCCGAAAGTATCTACGCTTCGCAGTCCTTGGAGTGGTGTATCAATTCCGGGCGATGTGCTTCGGATTGAATCTAGCACCCTGGGCTTTCACTCGGGTAATGAACTCGGTAATGATCTACTTCCGAGCTCATTCGTCTGCGGTAACGTCGGCCTACCTGGACGACATTCTTCAGAGGTACGGCAACGAGTTAACGCTTCAGAACGATGTTCAGAATCTTCTTCTATTGCTCCGACGTCTCGGTTTTATAGTAAACGAGGAGAAGTCGGATCTGGTGCCGTCCAAGTCATTCACTCATCTGGGAATGAGCTTCGAGACGCACAACAATCTCGTTCGTCTGCCGTTAACCAGAGCGAAATTAGTCAGTTGTTACGCTTGCTATTGTCTGCACGCAGACAAAGTCACGGCGAGAGAATTTATGAGACTGATAGGTCTGTGCGGAGCCGCCGCGGATCTCATTCCGATGGGGCGGTTACGCACACGTCCTCTTCAAATTTTCCTGACTCAGAATTGGAGTGTGAAAATTCATTCGCTCGATGTAGACGTTCTCTTGTCAGATCAAGTGAAACAAGAGATTCAGACTTGGGCAAACATTCAGTGGTTAACTCAAGGAGTTCCACTGCAGTTGCCGGATCCGAGTTTTACCGTTATGACGGATGCCAGTCAAACAGGTTGGGGTGCATCATTAATCCCAACGGATTCGAGATGCCAGGGTCTTTGGGATCCGCAATTCCTGTGCAAGCACATAAACATCAAGGAAATGATGTCAATTTGGCTTGCGTTACGTCACTGGATGGACATTATTCACGATGCTCATGTCCAAATCCTATCCGACAATACGACAGTAGTGGCGTATATACGGAATCAGGGAGGCACTCATTCAGTTCCGTTGTTCAATCTAACGGAAAGAATCCTTCTGTTTGCGTTAGAACATCACGTTCTTCTTTCGGTCCGTCACATACCCGGTCGTCTGAATGTGCTAGCAGACTCCCTTTCACGAAAGGGTCGTTTGTTGCCGTCGGAGTGGACTCTCAACAAACAAGTATTCAATCAGATTTGCTACCAATGGGAACGGCCAATGATAGACATATTTGCGACACATCTCAACAATCAGTTGCAGACGTATGTGTCTCCGTGTCCGGATCCAAGAGCATTTGCAGTAGACGCTCTGTCGATCCCTGGGGACGGAATGATAGGATATGCGTATCCTCCAGCGCCGTTAATTCAACAAGTATTGCTAAAGATAAAACAATCTCAATGCAAGATTCTGTTGGTAGCATCTCTGTCGCCACAGAGACCGTGGATAAATCTACTCAGGTGTCTGTTGTGGGACCTACCGCGGAAGCTTCCTCCACGGGAGGATCTTCTTTCGCAGGGGAAATCGCGCCAACTCCATCACAACCCGCAAGGTCTCAACCTTCACGTTTTTCCGTTGTGCGGTCCTTCTTGCATGGCAAGCACTTTACAGGACGAGCAGTGGACGCGATTTCTAACTGTAGGAGGACCTCCTCTTCGCTAAACTATGCGGCTAAGTGGAAGGTTTTTCGTCGTTGGTGTAGGGATCATTCTGTAGATATATTTGATCCCTCTATACCAGACATTGCAAACTTTCTAGTATACTTGTTTGACGAAATCAACTGCAGCCTGTTACTATAAAGGGTTATAGATCTATGTTATCTGATACCTATGCACATCATGATAGTTTACAAATTGGATCTAATGTCTCTTTATTGAAGTTGGTTAGAAACTTTTCGATAAATAGACCCAGAACTCTTAGATTAATTCTTAAGTGGAATTTAGCTTGGGTTCTCCTTAAATTGAAGGAAAAGCCATTTGAACCTCTTGGGACAGTAGATTTCAAATTCTTATCTTATAAGACAGCTTTTCTCTTAGCTTTCTCTTCTGCCAGAAGAGTCAGTGAGCTTCATGCACTATCGGTGGATGATTCTCATTATCGTAGTGTTGGGAACACTATCACCTTCACTACTAATGTGGGTTTTTTAGCTAAGAATCAGGCTCCTAATAAATATCCGGAACCTATTGTTATTAAGGCTCTTCCGTCTTCAGACGGGCGTAGGCCTTTACTCTGTCCTGTTAGAGCACTACGTATCTATAAACAGAGATCTCAGTTTATCAGAAAGGGACTGAAACGTTTCTTTCTGTCTTTGATGCCTAATAGAAAGGACATTTCAGTCCATTCTATTGCTAGATGGATTCAGTTAACTATCCATACTGCTTATGAAGATTTATCTTCTTCTCAGCAGTCTGTGCTTAAGATTTCTGCTCATGAAGTAAGAGCTCTTTCTACTTCCTGGGCTTATGCTAATAGTGTTGCTATTACAGATTTAATGAAGGCTGCTTATTGGTCTCAGCCATCCACATTTACGAATTTTTATCTTGGATTTTCCTCTATGTCCTAGGCCCTCCAGCCTGTTTACTATTCAGCTAAGTCTGGGTCATTGGTACAGTATAAAAATGTTAAAAAATTTATAGTAATTTATATATTTTTTATACTTACCAATGACCCAGACGGGGATGGCCCTCCCTGGAGTTGGGAACTCTTGCCTCCCCGCTGAGTACATAGCGCTGACCAGGCACTGCCAGTAAGAATGATAATTGGCGCCAATTTCGGGATGACTGCGTCACTGCGCATACGCAGTAGAGGCGTAGTATGGAGGTCCTTTAGGACATGATTTCTTTTTGTTTTGGATGCAAATTTTGGGGATTGGGGGGCAAAATTTGTGTTTGGCCCTGGTTTTGTTACAGTTAGCACCAGCTAAGTCTGGGTCATTGGTAAGTATAAAAAATATATAAATTACTATAAATTTTTTAACTTTTTTTGTTTATATGCATTTTGGTCAAGTTTAAGACAAAAACAAAAATTTTTTTTTGTACTGAAAATTTGGGGTCCACGGGTTAAGGAACCAAAATCCGGAAATTCATTTTTGGGTTTTTTATGGGGGCATGGTGGCTCAGTTGGTAGAGGGGCAGGCTGCAAGCCGAGAGGTCCTCGCTTCGAATCCCACCTGCAGCAACCATGTTGTGTCCTTAGGCAAGACACTTCACCCTATTGCCCACGTGGGGGCATGGTGGCATTGTGTACTAAGGCGTACTGCACGTCAATGGTGCACCTGTCTTCAACTAATGCTAACGCTGCTTGTGTGGAGTTGGTATGTTGGGGAGCTGACAGTTGCTCGCCATTGCTTGGTGGTTCTCTCCGGGTACCTCCACCCCATAAAACTCTCATGGTCATGATTAGCCATTGTGCAGAAATATGTGACCTTAAAACACCAATAAATAAAAAATAGGCCGATGAAATCGTCAGATGTGTACCCATATGCGCAACTAGTAGAAAGCTGTATGAAGGAGGGCCACCACGGATGCCGACATTATGTACACCTTACAGGGTATGGGTACATACAGAAATGGATTGGAGGAGTGTCTAATTTGATGGATAAAGGGTTAATATCTCCGGATCAAATTATCAGATTTACATAAAAAACTATACAGCACAGCACATCAGTAACCTGAATAAATATGTAAAGTAACATGACAATCGGATTGATATTTTTTGAGTTATCTCATGCCAAAGGGATTGGAGGAATTTTCAATTTGAAGGATAAAGGGTTAATATCTCGGGATCAAAATAACAGATTTACACCAAAAACTATACAGCTCGGCACATCAGTAACCTGAACACAAATATAAAGTAACTTGACAATCCAAGCAAAATTTTTCAAGTTATCGAATGCCAAAGGGATTCGAGAAATTTTCAATTTGAAGGATAAAGGGTTAATATCTCAGGATCAAAATAACAGATTTACACCAAAAACTATACAGCTCGGCACATCAGTAACCTGAACACAATTATAAAGTAACTTGACAATCCAAGCAATATTTTTCAAGTTATCGAATGCCAAAGGGATTGGAGGAATTTTCAATTTGAAGGATAAAGGGTTAATATCTCAGGATTAAATTATCCGATTTACACCAAAAACTATACAGCTCGGCACATTAGTAACCTGAACACAAATATAAAGTAACTCGACAATCCAAGCAATATTTTTCAAGTTTTCGAATGCCAAAGGGATTGGAGAAATTTTCAATTTGAAGGATAAAGGGTTAATATCTCAGGATCAAAATAACAGATTTACTCCAAAAACTATACAGCTCGGCACATCAGTAACCTGAACACAAATATAAAGTAACTTGACAATCCAAGCAATATTTTTCAAGTTATCGAATGCCAAAGGGATTGGAGGAATTTTCAATTTGAAGGATAAAGGGTTAATATCTCAGGATCAAATTATCCGATTTACACCAAAAACTATACAGCTTGGCACATCAGTAACTTGAACACAAATATAAAGTAACTTGACAATCCAAGCAATTTTTTTCAAGTTATCGAATGCCAAAGAAATGGATACGGACGCCGGACAGACAGATGGACGGACGGACAAAGGGTGGACAAATGACGGATGGTCACCCCGGATGCCGGCATTATGTGTACCATACATAGTATGGGTACACATAATAAATTGGTTTTTTTATGCATTTTGATCAATTTTAAGAAGCAGAAAAAAAATTTTAGTCTGAAAATATTTTGTTTGGGACTTCGAAAATTTTCAAACAAAAATAAAAAAAAAATCCGTTTTTTATGCGTTTATCTCACTTTTGGGACGTAAAAGTGCAGGAACTGAAAATAGAAGGAAAATTCTGTGTATTGTGTGGGCACAATTGCATCATCTATCTGGTATATGCTTTTCTTAAGAGGGGCGTATGCAGCTTATTCAAGTCAAGTCAAGTCCCTGGTTTGATATTTAGACTACCATGTCAGGTGAGCGCCCCCAGGCCCCTGGAGCCTCTTGTTTTCAGATGTGGTACATGTTTTGTTACTTCTGTCTTGAAAATTTTTTTTTTTAAATTTTAAAGGAAATTTACTCTTAGATTGTTTTGATTTTGTGAAGTTTTATATAACCTGGTTAAGGCCTAAAAAGTTAAAAATCTGTTTCTCAGAGCCACCTGCATAGACCTTTTGGATGTTGCATGCACACTTTTTATAACCAATGCAAACTTAAAAAAATACGAATTAAATGGTTTAGTCTGATATTTTGCCCAAGTTAATAAAATTGATAAATTTGTCCCTTGAGTGCAACAAGGCTTTGCAATGTTTTAGCATTGCAAAGCCTTCTTGCACTCAAGAAACAAAATACACCAATACCCATGCTATTCTGTAGATTATCAGGCCTAAAACATAAAACAAACCAAGAACATGAATTTTTGAAGGCGAAGAAATAATTATAAAAATATGAAATAAAAAAACACCCTCCCACGTGCAGTTTTACAAAAAATGACCTGAGAATCAGAAGATCTACTTTGTGGGGCCTGAGGAACATTCTGGTTGAACATTTAAACTATTTAAAGTATTTTAAAATTTTATTAGTGTCGCTTTATTTTCTATGGTTATCAATATTTTCTTATTTCAGGATATTAGTCCCTGTTTAAGCATAGAAGAAGTAACAGAGCAATTTGGCCTCTTCAAATTGTGTTGTAACAGAAGTTGGCATATTCAAGGGTGTGATGCAGCAAGAGGCAATGGACTTCATGATGGCTTAGAATGGTTGTCTCGGCAGATGGTTGCTGCTGGTGCACCAGAATTAGCATAATGTATTCTCAATTTTCATCAAACTATTGTTGCAATAAATGTATATCAAGTCTTAGTGCTCTTATCAAGGGCTTATTTATCAGACCATTTTAAATTGATTCGAGTCATTTCTGTGCTCCAGTATATTATTGGAAGTTATGTATGGGAGAATATTGACTTAACAAGTCTCTGCTTGTGATTGTTATGGAAATCTAAGCAATAGGCTTGTTATGAAGCACTGGTCCTCTCTCTCTAGTTTGGGCCTGTAACTTTCCGGGGAGGTAGCTTTTAAAGTGGTGAAGTATTAATTAACTGGTAAAGTGCTGGAAGCCCATATTTGGGCTTTATTCTGAGGTGAGGGTACTACAACTTGAAGGCTTCATACTCAGAGGATGTGCTCCGTATTATCTTTGAAGTGATATTATTTAGTCTGTAAGGACTTGTCTTGTTACAATTTAAGGGAGAGTGCCCAAAGGCACTCTCCCGTAAATTGTAGCAAGACAAAGGTATGTGAACAAATTTTGAAGGCCAAAAATAATTTAGCACTCTACCTGTTAATTAAAGGAACTGTAAGAGACAGGTGATTTAAAAAATAGTAATTCTGTGTGTCTGGCATCACTTCACCTTTGCTCCAATAACTTCTGACTCCTAAAATATTTCCTGTAAAGCAAACATGACTGAATTTGATGAAAAAAATAGAAACAAGAAAATGGAAATTAACCCTTAAAGTTTTTCAATGTTTACTGCAACAAAAGGGTATGAGAATCGTGACTTGGTGGTTACGGCATTGGATTTCAAACCAAAAGGTCTATATGGTTCAATCCCCACCAGGGGTAACTGCATTGAGTCCTTGGGCAAGGCACTTAATCCTGATTGTGTACATGTACTAAGGCGTACTGCACATAAATGATGCACTTGTCTTCGACTAATGCTAACCCTTCTTGTCTGGTGTTAATATGTTAAGGAGACTTCACAGTTGTTCACCACTGTTCGGTGGTTCTCTCAGGGTACTCCGGCTTCCTCCACCTGTAAAACTGTCTGACCTGAGGTGACCCTGGCTCTTGAAAGTGTCATTAAACCCCAATAAAAAACAAAACAAAAAAGATGCCCCAATATGCAGTCGTTGGGTAAACAAAGTTACATTCTAAGTACCTTGGCAGTGGGTTCAAAGCAAGTCTTGGCTGCCTGTAGCAGACAGTCAGGACTTGCCTAGAAACAAATCCAAAGCCAAAGGATGTGGGCTGTCAAAGTGCAGGCAAAGTGTATGCAAAATATCTAATTTTAAGAGTTAAGATCCAATTTATAGAGATGTAGTTTGTTTCAAACCACAGATTATATCTATCCTAGTGAGTATAAGAGTATTGTGGTCCATGGCTGGAATATCTATCGGGAACATGTAAGGAGCAATTAAACAACCCAGTAAAGGATCATAAGCTATGTTTTTGAGAAAAAAAGTTGAAAATGATTTGTTGTATAAGGAATATATTTTTGCAAGTGTCATGTGTCATCCTCTAGTTGTGTTAGGTAAAAGATTAATGTAGAGTGAAGTTAATGTTTTTTACATTGAATGTACTTTTCAAAGGAGGTGGGTGTACAAAAACAGGTTTGGTCTTGTCATTCAGTATTTGCTGATTTGTTCAAGAACTGACTTGGTAAATGCCATATTTACTAGCTCTGATTAACATAACAATCCATTATTAGACCTTAAAAATTCAGATTTTAATTTTTAGTCTTCTTGGAAGTGCAGATTTGTTAACTTTTCCAGAATGTCCAGGAAAATCTCTGAATTTCAATGTGATTCACAGCCTCCTGGAAGGGAATCGGTTTGGAATAAAAATCCCAGAAATCTTTTTTTGCTCTGTTGAAATGTTCATGTCAATCACAGCCCTTCAATGCTTAGGCATTTGAGAATAAACCCCCCAAAAATGTGGATGGAGGTTGAATATGTATAATAAAAGAGCCTTTTATATGTATTTCACATGTGTCCATAATTTTCTTAGTTTTATTTAAATAATCAGTTAGACTGTCATTGAATTTCCGAGGGTCAGAGCAAAAGTAAGCAACAAAAGCTCATAATTAATTTAAATGTCACATTCATGTAAATCATGTTTTTGATGCATAAAATACTTGGAAAGGAATTAAACAAGACATATGTATTTACTTTGTTCAGATTTCTTTCACTTCTCAAATGGTTTTGTAACTCACTGCAACTTACTAGAATAATACTGGTTAAAATTATTTCACAATTGTACACAATAATTCACATTGCTTCTGTGAGGTGCCAAAATCTTTTATCACTGATATGCAGATGTGGGGTTGGGAAGGTACCTACAACTGTGGTGTGAGTGGATTTTAACTCAACAATTACAATTTCTGAACAAGGCACAAAAAGCACCTGCAGATGTTTAGCTCATAAACCACTAATGTAACCAGATGGTCCACGAACTGACAATTTGCTAGTTCTTCTTGCGTGGTGTTCTTGCACAAGCATTTCCCTGAAATCCATGCCATTTTCCCTAAAATCACTCTGAAAGTCCCTGGAAAATTATTTGTCTGAAGAAGTAGCATTAATTTGAAAAGTATTTTTCTTTTCTGATCAAGGTCAGACAGGTTGGGCCAGTTCTGTGCATATGCCTTCAAATAAACTGTTTGCAATAATTTATGAATATGTTATGAAATTTGTTAAGTCTTCAAAATATTGCTGTATATATTGACATTTTATTTATATGTAGGTATGTGTATGATAAAATACATGAATTTAAACTGCATTTGTCTTATGTTTTCATCCCATTCTTCATTTTTGTGGAGCTTGTCAACCTTGAATGGCCTCAGGGCAGGTGAGAACTTTAGTTTGCAGATTGTGGTGCGGGTTGGGGAAGGGGGCAGCAGCTGGCCTGGTACTAGCAACACGCATCCATTGAATTGAAATGCAAGCCACTAGTCATTTCAAGGCAAATTTTAAGGGCTGCATGGATGTACATGATTTGTTATTTGTATAATTTCTCTCATTTCGAGCAGGGATTTAAGGAAATGATAATTTTTGTAGTCCAAAGTCAGAATTATTCAAATTTGGACTGCAAAATTCCATCCATCCCTGCTTATATATTTTCATATTTTCTCCCTCTCACTGATTTGAGACTTGGATCATATGTTTGTCACCAAAAGCTAGAGTCTGGTTGTGCTCAGACCCTGCAACAGAATTTTAATAGGGGCTCAAAATTCCTCTCGCCAACCCTGAATGTCATGGGAAAAAATAGCTTCCAAACCACTCTTTCAAAGTGAAAATATGCATGTCAATAAAAATCTTTGTGAGTTCTTTAAATCAAACAATTTCTGAATCCAATGTTTTTTTTTCTTTGGTTTCTGAGTCTGGCAGATTTTGAGAATAGAATTGACAAGAACTTTTTAATCTTTCAAACTTTATATGCACTCTTAAATTTATTTCACTTTTACTGTACTATTAACAATTTGATTAAATAGGGGAGGGCAGTCAACCTCCAAGTAGCCCAGAGTAGCCATGGAAGCTTATGAAAGTGAGCACATATGAAATGGACTGAAGTCTCCCTGTACTTGACCTTGGAATGAAAGCTTATAATAAGTGTGCTTACTACAGGATTTGCCCAACGTCCTTGGGTGCTTGGACAGGTGCATACAAGTGTTCAACCACAAATGCCCGAGAACACATCTGCAATGTTTATTAGCGTCTGTTGTTTTAATCATTGTAAGTAACAGAATATCATTTAGTGTGATAATTGGCCGATAGGCACTGTTTTCCATCATTTTCTGAATGACTTGTTTGGAAACAACAGCACATGGTTTGGTATTATCCATTTTTACATGTGCTGTTCTACAACATACAAGTTTGTGCACTATTACCCAGGCTCTGTTCACTTCCCACAAACTCACCTCCCAGGCCCAAGGCCTCCAGCTTCCACCACATACCCTCCCTCCATACCCTATTGTATGTCTTTTTCACATCCAGAAAGAACATGAACAACTTTTTTATTTTTGACTTTCACAGATTCTATCATTTGGGATAGGGTGAAAAGATAGTCAATGACTCTCCTCCCCTTCCTGAATCCATTCTGGATTTTCCCCAGAAACCCTTTCTCTTCAATCACATCCTCTAATCTTCCTACAGCGCTTTATAGAAAACTTTTCAATGTTGCTACTGACAGAAATTCCCTGATAATTGCCCAATACATCCTTTTCCCCCTTTTTGTGTATAAACGTTACCTTCCTTTCTCTCCACTCTTTTGGAACCTCTTGTCTTGAATAAGACCGTTAAGCTTTTACAGAGTTCCTCGCCCCCATTTTTAGCTCCCTGACTGAAAATTAGGATGAGCTATAGCGATCACTCACCGTCTGTTGACCATGAACATGGTGTTTGCACCTGCCTCTCTTAAACCGCTGAACCAATTTTAGTTATATTTGAGGTGATTGCTTGTTCTGACATCACATTGTATTTTTTGTTTTTTTTTAAAATAAACTTGCCCTGCCTCATAGGGAAAGTTTGGGGGAAATCCACCAAAATTCTTAAAAAATCTTCTTCTCATGAACCAGTGGGTACAGTGACTTGATATTTGGTATGGCGCTTCCTTTTGAGGTGTAGAATCAAGTTTGTTCAAACAAAGTTCATGGATCAATATTTGCCTTTGTAATGGGAGGGGTAAGATTTTTGCCCCTGCCCAAAATTTCTATTTTCTGAACCAATGGACAGATTTAAACCAAATTTGATATGTGGTATTATTGAGTCACAAGTGCTTGATCCATGCAAAAAAATTCCTGTATCCCCTCGTGGGAACCCCAGGATCTAAAAATAGAAATATTTTCAAATGCCCATATTTTCCAAACCACATAGAACAGAGAACTGTTATTTGGTATGAAGCATCCTTAGGACTAGTAGAGTTGAATGGTAAAAAAAAAATGTCATCGGTTGTGTCAGGGTGTTTTATAGAAAGGTGGGGTGGGTCATCGAAAAAATGCTAGGGATGGGGGAGGGGCAGATACAAGTATATTAAAATGAAGCCCCTTGGTTCATATTTGGGCTCAATACAGGAGCCTAAATTTTTAACTTAGGGCAATATGAGGGAATTTCTTTAAAAATCTTCTTCAGATCCACCTGTCAGAATGCTTTCATATTTGGTATACAACATCTCTAGGGGGTGAGATTCAAGTTTCTTCAAATTGAGTGCCTGGGTTAATATTTGGGCACCCTATGGTAGCCTGAATTTTAACTTAGGGCAATATGAGGGAATTTCTTGAAAAATCTTCTTCAGATCCACCTGTCAGAATGCTTTCATATTTGGTATACAACATCTCGAGGGGTGGGGGGACCATCCTAATTTGTTAAAATCGAGTCCTGGGTTCATATTTCTTCTTACTCCTTCTGTATACAACACATTTGGCTTTTCTGCCCTTTATGGCCTTTTTCAGTTCGTCATTCACTCTTTACCCATGTTCCAGTGTTGGCACCCTAATCTTCCTATACTTTCCTTCCCTGCCTCCACTTGGCTCACAACTATAGCATTTGCCATTTTCTGGACATTGGCCACTCTGTGTACATTCAAAAGCTTTAGTTTCAAATTTTCTTTAAACTTCGCCCAGTTAGCATCCTTTCTGAGACCCCAAATCTCCTTGAAGCTTTCCTTGTTTCAGTGTGTTTGAGATGTGTGTTTCTAATTACAAATCGAACTGTTTTTCACCAGTTCAATGAGTATTTTAATGATGAAATGCCAGACAAAAATATGCTTGGATGTGAGAAAAGGGATTCTCAGGTGAACCCAGTTCCCAATGCCTCATAACATAGATCATTTTGGGATTTGTTCAATTATGCAAGTTAGAAGCCTAATGGTTTGTACTGAATACTGCCTTTTGTTTGTCTTTAAGACCCTTGATTAAATTGTATCAAAACAATTGTTTATTATCAAAATATCAAAAGTAATTTGTACATTTCTTATACTTACCAATGACCCAGACTAGCTGGTGCAAACCTGATATTATCACGGCCCAAACACAAATTTTGAACCCTCCAATCCCCCAAATTTGTATGCAACACTGAAAATTAAAAGTCCTATCTGGCCCTCCATAGCAGCAGTCAGGAAGAGACCAGAATTGGCGGCAACATCATTCTTTGTAGATGAGCGTACTAAATAATAACTCAGTGAGGAGGTATGAGTGCACACTCATGGGGGGGGGGGGGGGGGGGGGGGGGGGCATACCCGTCTGGGCCATTGGTAAGTACAAAAAATATACAAATTATTTTAAATTTATCATATTTTTATACCAATAACCAATGGCCCAGACTAGCTGAATCGTGAAAAGGCGGAGGGTCTAGGACTTAAGAATTAGCAGACCAAATTTTGCTTCTAAGCCTGCATTCCAAGGTGAAAGGAACTTAAATTTAAAAGGAATTGCACGTATGTCTCTCTATACAATAATAGAGAAGATATATCATAAATAAGGAGCCATATCCAAGTAATTCCATATTCTCAGCATGAATGATCATGCTAATTGGGTGTAACAAGCTCCCAATTTTAAGGCTAGTACAGACTAAACCCCATAAATTAGGATGGCATATTCGAGAGTGAGAGACTAACCCCCACAAACATAGGCCATATATAAATGATAAACAAGCTGTATCTAGCATCAGATATAATCTTCAGACAAAACAGCTTCATTCATAGTTACACACTTATCAATCCGGAAGAGATTTTTACAAAAATACCACCCCACCACCTTTTTTTTGAAGGAATATTCTTCAAAACAAAGAGGAGAGCGCTCTGGAATCAGTGAAAAGTTGTACCATTGAACAATATATATTCGCCCAACAGGCACCTAAATATTAATTATTAGTGCTTAATGCCACTTTAGAAGCCAGGGCTATTGTTGCGATCCCTGTAATTAATAGTGTATGCTTCTAATGTATACCAGAGACGGAATACGTAGATGGGTCGAAAACCAGTGATATAATGGGTACAACCATACACTTGTCCAATAGAATCCCTATGGAAAGTATCTGAAGAGAAAACACGCTGCTAAGGCAACCAAAGGCGACCCCATTCAGGTGTACAGTTAATTCCAATAATAACACTCCTATTGAACTGTGCGAATATACGAGAATGTGTACTGAATCACATAGAAACCTGGATTTAGAACATGGAACGAGCTATGATTAACAGACTTTATTGATAAAGAATCATGTGCTCGTATATGACTTGAAAACGAACAACCACAGGAAACAAACCAACTAAAACATGGATGTGCCCATGAGATCGCTGTTGGAACACGACCCAGCCACCAATTGAGAAGCCATGAAAGGCATGTATATACTTAAATGCATACAAGGCTTATGGGAAGAAAAGTACATCCTGCCCTGTAATCACCTCTTAACACATTGGCGGGGGGTGGTCGACGAAAAATTCATATCAAACCCCCTCACCTGCATTACTTGAATCGCTCTTATGTTAGGCATCAAATAGAATAGGAGCCGCAGGGCTCCCTCATGTCTGACCGACTCCATAATGCCACTAAGGACGGAGAGGGACGTGATGAACAAATACACCGTACAATGTATTGACATAATCACACTTCGTAAATATGACGTCATCAATAGAGCTTATCGCCTCATATAACTAACACCAAACCATACCGGTACGAAGAGAATAACCTCCTCTAACATATGATATCCTGTCTGATATGACACTGAACTCAGCCTAGCTGAAGCAGCTAAAAGTCTTCCTATACGTGAAGGCAATAAAAGGCTGACAACTGCGGCCTTAGAAGCTCACTAAGGAGACTTACAATGCTAGCCATAGCTTATAAGTCTTCATCTCTATGAAGACAGATATATCGGTGTAAGTTGCGACCTTGATGGATCACTGAACGGAGACTTACAACTATCGTCGCGCAAGTTAGGGAATGAAGAGCCACTATTTTAACAGCCCTAAATTCCCAAAGAGACAGCAGTCCCAAGAGATAATAAATTCAGTTATGTCACTGCATAATTACTGAAAAAATCTTGCTCATGATTCTAGTTAGGCTACTATGGTGTAAACAATAAGAGTCAAGTCTATGACACCTAGGAAAACAAACCGAAAACCACTGAACCTTTATCGGTTTTATTCCCAAAAGACAGCGGTCAGAGCCTAGCTAACGTGGCTAGAAGTCTTCCTCTCCGTGAAGAAAGATATCTCGGTGTAACTAGCGACCTTGAAAGGTCACTAAACAGAGACTTAGAACAATCATCGCGCAAGGTAGGGAATGACAAGCCGCTATTCTAACAGCTGTAATTCCCAAAGAGACAGTAATCTCAAGATAGCTATGCAGTTATGAGTCTTTGTCCACTTGAAGACATATCAGTGTCACTTGTGGCCTTGAAAGCTCACTAAATGGAGACGTACAACACTAGCCGCTAAGAAAAGACTGCTGTAACAGTACGTAAGGCTACTATGGTGTCCACAATGACATTAAATGTCTTGATGCCAAGGAATACAACACCGAGAGGGAAAAGACGAACCTATTCCCTCTGACAGCTCTATTCCAAACAAAACGGCTGTCTCAGCCTATCTATGCACTATTCGTCCGACTTCAGGACTTCAGGACAAAAAGCAGGTGATTTGAAAAAACCTGGAGAAAATTTCGATGACCTCTATTGCTTTTCTTCAATAGGAGAGCCTATACCTCTGCAAGGAGAGACTCTCTTGGAAGAATTCACCAGAAGATTTGTCCAACACGTGCTTGTTGTAAGTGGAGCTTTGCTCGGACTGATAGCCACAGGCCTGCTGAGACTACATTCTCATCCACTGATCTTCCGCAATTTTCATTCACCTTTTTGTGAGGTTGATAACCTTCCGCTAAGTGGAAAGCAACAGAAGTCTATTCTTGACAACCTCTACTGCTTCCTTCAATACAAGAGCCTGTACCTCCACTAGGTGTGACTCCCTTTTGAAAGGATCCGCCGAAAGATTTGTCCAACATCTTGTAAGAGGGGATTTTTGTTTGGAATCATAGCCGTAGGCCTTCCGAGACAACACTTTTAACCACTGATCTTCTGTGACATAAATCCAGATTCTCGCGAAGCTGATAACCTTCCGTCAACTGGTAAGCAATAGAGGTCTCATTCATCACCTGTACGATTAACAAGGCTTACGCAAGAAGAAACTACGTCCTCCCCGCGAAGAAGCTTGTCCTTCTTCTTAGGGGCGTCTGACCTATTGTCCGGATCAGATCTGCGCTCCTTTTCCCCGAGTCACTATACTGACTACTTCCAGAGAAAGTATAAGAGGGTTTATTGTACCCTCGCAAGGAGCTCCCTTAGCTGATTTTTAAGTCGAATGGCCTCGCTTACCCCGATCTGCTGAAGCATGTTGTTGAGGTGCAGGCTTCAGTAGCAGTGTGCTGGAAGTTTTCTTGTAGTCTGTTCATAGACAAACGAAAACTTGTCATCAAATAGAGTATATCCGGAGACCGGAGCGACTCGGAGAGAGCTTTTCACCTTGTCATTTGTAAGTGATGACAATGCAAGGGCAGCATCATGTCTGATCAACTCCCAATTTGCCACTGTCAGGGTGGAGTTGTACTTGGCATACATGACTGCCCTGGAAAGAACTCGAAATGAGGAACAAACGTCCTCAAATTCCTTCCCATTAAGACACTGCGCCATAGCTCTGGTGAGGTGATCTGCATAGGACATCACGTCCAGATTCACTCTATTGGATGAAATGGCTCATTCCATCACTTCTGAGCTTAGATTGAATGATGCAGGTAGGGACATATCTACATCCCCGGCCTGCTCATCGAAACGCAGAGGAGCTCTCTGGAATCTTCTCCAACTGTTTTAAATGAACATGGTCCAAGGAACGGTCTATTTATTGAAGGTTAAATATGGCATCATTAACATGGCTGAAGGCCTCCAACACCTGTCGAGACTATTTCGGGAAGGAAAAACATCCTCTTTCCTCCACACGAAATCTGCTTTCAGAGAAGGCAGCGGTTTCTTTCTAGTAGTCGCAGCTTGCTGATCAGGTGGAACAAAGTCAGTATAGTATTGATGAATAAAATTCATCGCTACCATATGCTGTTCCGAAAGGGAAGGGTAATCCTCTTCCTTGTCCCTTTCACCATCCGTCTCATTCAGCTGTGACATTCAGTCCATCGCATCTGCATGTACAGATGACTGGACCGACCCAGCACTGTCCGACAGCCCACAACCGGAGTCTACGGAAGGCTGCTCTTGCACTTGCTGGGATCAACTGTGCAATCTGCGACAGCAAGTCCGTTACTGAGGCTTGAGGAGCAGCGTTTTTCTGTTTTTTCACCACTTGCAGCTCCTGGGACTAAGATCCGGAGATAGAGCTCTTCTCCGAACGTCCCGATGAACAAAGCCTCGGTTTGCTAGCTTCCGGATGGTCCGACTTCACGGGCGAAGACTGGCTCCGTCTTCATGCAGTTGGATATCTGAAGTCGGGTAGCCAGCATGCGGCCGAGTGTGCTTTTATAACATTGCGGAGGAAGCTATGACTGAAGCGTTCCGAGTGGCTCCGGCTCATGCAAGTTTCTCAAAACAACATTTGGCCCCAAAATGTTGTTGGGTTAGAGATGGACCTCTCCCGCTTGCGGTCTTATTAGACCTCGCCAAGCCTCCCAAAAAGAAACTTGCTGACTTCCTCCCTACTTCAGTAGTGGCTGGGTGAGCTTTTGATTTTGAGGTGCTCGCTAAACAAATCTACACTTCCTTCCACCGCAAGAGACTTACCCGGTGTCACGGCTTCCATGCACGTAGTGACCACTTCACCGGTCGAGCTAGCTGCTTGCTAGGGATTAAGAACACTAACTAGAGGCCTTATCCCTTGCTTATATTCATGAGCACCTTACAGTTAGCTCTATTTGCTCAACAGAGCGTGACAACGGTAGCACACTTTGGATGGGTGTCACAATACCATCACCATGTTCATGTTCCTCTGAAAGAGAAACTGAAAAACTTGAATTATATTACGGCAAAGGAACCTCACCACCAACAATGTATTGTGACACCTGTCTCCAATGTTTGTCATGCCCATGTACACAAGTAGGACAAGAATCCGCAGGAGTGCATTGACTACAGGCAAGGCAACAAGCATGTAAATCCAAAGACTTCCTCGCCTTGCATTTAGAGCAGTAAGCTTTCATAATTACAATCAAAAGACAAAGTCGATAGCTCCTTCAAACTCCACAACAAAATATATGATAAAGCTACATGAATAATAGCAATAAAAATTAAATTCAAAAATTTATAAAAAAATTTCAAAAAGTTTCCAAAGGGAACATTATGAGCCCAAGGGCATCCTGATGGAGCCTAAGTGTGGATAAAATCCAAATATTATGAGCTACACTACCGGAATAATAATCAATGTATCCTACAGTAATTCTACAGTAGTATAATATGAAATACTACATATATTTGAGGATGTTGCCAAAGTAAACAACATCAAGGAAAAAAATGGGAACAAGACATCAGGTACACCAAAAAGATCCAAAGTCAGTAACCAATTTAAATGCTACCAGATGCAAAGCTTGATCTTCATGTGAAGAAAAAACGATACATCAGATAGAAGATGCAAGACTAAAACGACCTAACACCCCTAGGGTAAGGACGTAACCATGGGGATAAACAGAATAAATATTCTGTAATACATGTTAAACTCCCGGAAAATTTAATAAAAAATTTCAATAAAAAAATAGGCAAGAAGCTTAGGAGTTTAAAAGGAAGGGTTCATGGAAGGATAATGAAGGAATACTTAACAAACAGTGGATTAATCATTAGCAAGAATGATGACGTCGGGCATATGTCCTGAAAATGGGAAACATGAAATAAATTTTATAATTATTATAAAGTTACAGCCCTGAACGTATTATGAAACCACTGTTGTTCACTTCCATCATCCATTAACAACCTTGGATCCACCAATTCTTGCACTGATTTGTGTCCTCAAAAAAGGAGATTTCAAAGCAGATGTCAGATCATTGTTACTGACTTTAGGGCCAAACAAAGAATGATGTTGGCACCAATTCTGGTCTCTTCCTGTCTGCTGCGCATGCGCAGATGGTTGGAGGGCCAGATAGGACTTTTAATTTTTGGTGTTGCATGCAAATTTGGGGGATTGGGGAGGGTTCAAAATTTGTATTTGGTCCTTGATAATATCGAGTTTGCACCAGCTAGTCTGGGCCATTGGTTATTAGTATAAAAATATAAAATCTTGCTTTATTGGTATGATGGTATCCTTGAAAAAAACCCTCATGTTACAAAACACCATTGAAAAATAATGATAGCCCTACAACAAAGAGTGGGGCGGGGGGGGGGGGGGGGGGAAGGGATGTATACTGGAATCAGCTTGTCTGGCATTCCCCATTCTGTTAACCAACGATTTTGAGATTGATGACATGTAGCAGACCTACTGCCCATTTTTAGCTCAATTTGACAAAGTCAAGCTGAACTACTGCCATCACTTCTTGTTTGGGGTGACCTCCAGATGGGAGCTATCGATTTTCTTCCATTTCCATCACAAATTGTTGCCACTAGCAACGTTCTTTGGACTTAATCTAATCAAACCTCTATATTTCCCTTTGGCACACCCTACGGGGCACATTTATGATCAGATTGCTTTGAAACCTGGTTTGCTTGTTTGGGGTGATATCTAGATGGGAGCTATCAATTTTCTTCCATTTCTGCCAAAAAATGTTGCCACTGGCAACAAACATTGAACTTGGTTTAGTCAGACATCAATATATTCCTTTGGCATGCCCTACAGGGCACATTTATGATCAGATCGGTTTGAAACTTGGCATGCTTTTTGGGGTTACCTCTAAATGGGAGCTGTTGATTTTCTTCAATTTCTGTCCAAAAATGTTGCTGGCAACGACCTTCAATGAACTAAGTGCAGTTATATCGATATTTCCCTTTGGCACACTCTGCAGTGCACATTTTTGACCGGATGGCTTTGAAACTTGGTGTGCTTGTTTGGGGTGACCTCTAGATGGGAGCTATCAATTTTCTTCCATTTCTGTCAAAAAATAGTTGCCATTAGCAATGACCTTTGATGAACTTAGTAAAAACTTGGTGCAGTTATGCATCAATATTTCCCTTTGACCCACCCCGCAGGGCACATTTATGATTGGATCGCTTGGAAACTTTGTGTGCTTGTGTGGGGTGACATCTATATGGGAGCTATCAATTTCTTCCATTTCTGTTGAAAAATGTTGCCGATGGCAACGACCTTTCAACTTAGTTTAGTCAGACCTCAGTATTTCCCTTTGGCACACCCTTCAAGGCACATTTATGATTGGATCACTTTGAAACTTGGTATGTGTGTTTGGGGTGACCTCCAGATGTGAGCTACTGATTTTTAGCTCAACTTTGGCGAAGACAAATTTGAGCTTATGCCATGGCCAGTCGTCCCGTCTGTCTGCCAACAATTCAATACGGCTCGGGCTAGAGGCCGTGTTTATGAACCGATCTTTACGAAACTTCTTGGGTACCTTTGTTATGACCGTGGGACGAGAACGAGTGTTTTTGGGTTCAGTCCGAAATTCAAGATGGCAGCCAGCCACCATTTTGTACCGACGATGCAGAAATCTGTTTTTTGCACAGAACTTCCATATGAAAGCGCTGATTTGAATAATTTTTTGTATGAATGTTTAGTACCATGGGATACATCACATATAATACGGGTTTTTTTCTCGTACATAAATTATGCAAATTAGACTAACTTTGATGTATTTAGTGTTACTTTCAGCACTGTCAGTGCAAATGCCAATACGGCTCAGGCTAGAGGCCGCATTTATGAACCGATCTTTACGAAACTTCTTGGGTACCTTTGGCATCACCGTGGGACAAGAACGAGTGTTTTTGGGTGTGGTCCAAAATTCAAGATGGCCACTGGCAGCCATTTTGTTCAAAATTAGAGGCAATCAGATTTTTGCGCAGAACTTCCACATGAAAGCTCTGATTTGAATAATTTTTTGTGTGAATGTTTAGTACCATGGGATACATCACATAAAATACGGGTTTTTTTCTCGTGCAGAAATTATGCAAATTAGACGAACTTTGATTTTTTCAGTGCAACTTACACACAGTAAGTACACATGTCAATACGGCTTGGGCTAGAGGCTGTATTTATCAACCGATCTTCACGAAACGTCTTGGGTACCTCTGCTATCACCTTGGGATGAGAACGAGTGTTTCTGAGTGCGGTCCAAAATTCAAGATGGCTGCCAGTGGCCATTTTTTACCGAAATTAGGTCTAATCAGTTTTTTGTACACAACTTCTAGACGGCTCAGGCTAGAGGCCGTATTTATGAGCCGATCTTTACGAAACGTCTTGGGTACCTTTGTTATCACCGTGGGATGAGAACAGGTGTTTTGGGGTGTGGTCCGAAATTCAACATGGCCACCAGCAGCCATTTTGTACCAAAATTAGTGCAATCAGTCTTTTGTACAGAACTTCTGTATGAAAGTTCTGATTTGAATAATTTTTTGTATGAATGTTTAGTAAAATGGAATACATTACATACAGTACAGGTTTTTTTCTTGTGCAGAAATTATGCACATTAGATGAATTTTGATTTATTTAGTGCTACTTATACACTGCAAGTGCACATGTCAATACGGCTCGGGTTAGAGGCTGTATTTATCAACCGATCTTCACGAAACTTCTTGGGTACCTTTGTTATCACCTTGGGACGAGAACAAGTGTTTCTGAGTGCGGTCCAAAATTCAAGATGGCTGCCAGTGGCCATTTTGTACCGAAATTAGGTCCAATCAGTTTTTTGTCACAACTTCTATACAGCTCGTATTTATGAACTGATCTTCACGAAACTTCTTGGGTACCTTTGTTTTCACATTGGGACAGGAATGAGTGTGTTTTGGGGTGCCTTTGTTATCACTGTGCTATGAGAACAAATATTTTGGGGTTCAGTCAGACCCACTCGGGGACTCAAAGATTTCTTTTCTAGTTTTGCATCTGACTGTCACCCACCTTTACAATATATACATTTGTTACAGGCTACGGTCAGTATTTATGTACAGGCCGTTACAATATTTTATATGTACCTTTGTTATCAGGTCATTACCTAGATGTTTGTCATTGCTGTGTCACATACTATACATGTACATGTCTTGACAAGTTGAGCTACAGTGTCATTGACACTTTCATTTTTCATTTCCATAAAAAAATTATTGTCGTTATCACCAGCATTTGAACTTACTGCATTTGTGTAGCAACTTATCCCTTTTGCACTCTCTGCAGGGTATATTTATGAGTTTCCACGAAAAAGAAAAAAACATTGCCACAAGCAATGACCATCAAATTTAGTGCATTAACATCTTCCTTTGGCATGCCTCAGAGGGTGCATTCATTATCAGGTTGTTTTGAAACTTTGTATGCTTATGCAGGGTGACAAAGATAGGAGCTATGGATTATTTGTTAATTTCCATCAAAAACTGTTGCTGTTAGCAACAATCTTTGAATTTATTGCATTTGTGCATCAACATTCTTCTTTGCCATGCCCTACAGGCCACATTTATCGTAGGATTGTTTTTGAACTTATATTTTTCAAGTTATCGAAAGCCAAAGGGATTGGAGGAATTTTCAATTTGAAGGATAAAGGGTTAATATCTCAGGCTTAAATTATCAGATTTACAACAAAAACTATACAGCTCAGGACATCAGTAACCTGAACATAAATATAAAGTAACTTGACAATCCAAGCATTATTTTTCAAGTTATCGAATGCCAAAGAGATTGGAGGAATTTTCAATTTGAAGGATAAAGGGTTAATATCTCAGGATCAAAATAACAGATTTACACCAAAAACTATACAGCTTGGCACATCAGTAACCTGAACACAAATATAAAGTAACTTGACAATCCAAGCAATATTTTTCAAGTTATCGAATGCCAAAGGGATTGGAGGAATTTTCAATTTGAAGGATAAAGGGTTAATATCTCAGGATCAAATTATCAGATTTGCACCAAAAACTACACAGCTCAGCACATCAGTAACCTGAACACAAATATAAAGTAACTTGACAATCCAAGCAATATTTTTCAAGTTATCGAATGCCAAAGAAATGGATACGGACGCCAGATTGGCGAACGACGGATGGCCACACCGGATGCCGGCATTATGTGTACCATACATAGTATGGGTACACATAAAAACTCATTTCCGGATTTTGGTCCAAAATTCAGACCAGGATCCCAAATGGCTTGAACTTGAATCTCACCTCCCTAAGCATGCTGCATACCAAATATCGAAAGATTCTTATTCGAAGATCTGAAGAAGATTTATAAAGAATATTCCTCATACTGCACTAATTTAAACATTTGGGCTCCCATAGAGAGCCCAAATATGAACCCAGGGAATTGATTTCAATAAACATGTGAAACAATCTTTCAAAGATGTTATATGTGAAATCTGAAAGCTTTTGGAGCAATGGTTTGGGAGAAAAGTTGTGTTAAATGTTTTTCCCATTACCCACAGTGTTAAAAAATGCTGACTCAGCACTTTTTTAAAGTCCCAAAAAAGTACCCCATGATAAAACCAATAGCAATTTTTTTTACCATTCCATTCTGTTGGTCCTAAGGAAGCTTCACGCCAAATAAGAATTCTCAGTGCCGTCTGGTTTTGGAGATATGGACATTTTAATTTTTTTTATATTTTTAGCTCCTGCAGTTCCCATGGGGCGACGGGAAAAAAAATTTTTTTTGCATAAATTAAGTACTTATGACCCAATAAGCCCTCATATCAAATTTGGTTCAAATCTGCCTCTCGGTTTGGAAAGTTAAAAAATTTATAGTAATTTATATATTTTTTATACTTACCAATGACCCAGACATAGCTGGTGCTAACTCTTAAAATATAGGGCCAAACACAAATTTTGCCCCCCAATCCCCAAAATTTGCATCTAAAACTAAAGAAAACATGTCCTGAAAGGCCCTCCACACTTCGCCCCTACTGCGCATGCGCAGTGTCAAGGACGTTCCGAAATTGGCGCCATTAATCATTCTAATAACCAGTGCCTGGTAAGCGCTATGTACTCAGCGGGGAGGCAAGAGTTCCCAACTCCTGGGAGGGCCATCCCCGTCTGGGTCATTGGTAAGTATAAAAAATATATAAATTACTATAAATTTTTTAACATTTTTATACTGTACCAATGACCCAGACATAGCTGAATAGTAAAAAGGCTGGAGGGCCAAGGACATAGAGCAAAATGGAATACGCTCAATAAAATAAAATAGAGTCATCCCCTGTAGGGAAAAAGAAGTAATAGGCCTTACATGTATCTTTCTTATTTATGATAAATTAGAAAGATACAACACCTTCCAAAATTGAGCTTCATACATCCATGTACTCTATTAATATCCAATATAATCCTTATACTAATAATTTTTAAAGTAAGCCAATAAATAAAGTAAGTCTAGAGAATAGAGACTCTTATACTCCTAAAAGTGTCTGAGGATTGCATAATCATGTCCGTTGACATATGCAATATTCAAAAGCTATACTTTAAAAACTAAGACTTGAATGAATTTTAAAAACCTAAACTTCTCACTAAACAACCATCCCAATAACAGCTCAGAATTACTAACTCCGGAGGAGGTATCCCCTTGTTTTCATAGTAAAACAGGTGACCCAAGGGAACACCCTCCCCCCCCCCCTTTTTCTTGCCCTGGGTCAAATAGCCCAGAGCGAAGAGGGCAGCCGAACGGAGACACTGCCGAAACAGACAGCCTACCTAGCTATAGTAGCAACTGTTAAGTGAATGACATTCTGAGCAGTAGATAATAGACCTAACAATAGAGGCCTCCAGAAATGGACTCGATATTTCTAAGATAAAATTCATGAATGTGGATGGCTGAGCACAATGAGCGGCCTTCAAAAATCTATAATAGCGACACTATTAATGTAAGCCCAAGAAGTAGAAGAACTCTTACTTCATGAGCCGAAATCTTAAGCACAACTGCTAAGTCAATGATATACCATAAGCAGTACCGATAGTTAATAGAATCCATTAACAATAAAATGGAGCGTAACGTCCTTCTACTAGACATCAAAGACAGAAGAAGCTTACGCCCTTTGTAATAAACAGATATCTGTTTATAAATACATAAACTGTACCCGGAAAGAGTAAAGGCCTATGCCCATACGAAGACGGAAGGACCTTAAAATAATAGGTTCCGGATAATAGGAGCCTAACTCTTATGCAACAATCCAACCTAAATAGTAACGAAAGTATTGATTCCGAAACTATGAAAGTGAAAATCATCCATCGATAGTGCATGAAACTCACTGACTCTACAGTAAAAGAGAAACCAACAGAATTACTGTCTAAAAGGTCAGAATTTGAAAACTACTGTTTCCAGAGGCTCAAATGATTACTTAGCTAAATAAGAACCGAAGTTAAAATCCGTATAGGAATTTAATCTAAAGATTCTAAGTCTATTTATCAAAAAGTTACTAACTGACTTAGATAAAGAGACAAAAGACTCAATTGTAAACTATCGTAGAGTGCATAGGTATGAGGTAACATAAACCTATAACCTAAATAATAACAGGCTGCAGTAGATCTTGTGAAACAAGTATACTAAAAAATAGCAATGAGTAGTATGGAGGGATCAACAATATGAACATAATGATCCCTACACCACGACGGAAGAGCCTCCACTTTAGCCGCATAGAATAGCGAAGAAGAGGATCTCCTATAGTAAGAAATCGCGTCCAAAGCTCGTCCAGTACAGTACTTACAATGCAATACGGACCACACAACGGAATACATGAAGGTTGCGACCTTGCTGGTTGTGATAAAGATGACACGATTTACCGAGTGAAAAAGATCCTCACATAGAGGAAGATTTCACATTAAGACCCACAGTAGACAAGAGAGTAAATTACTCATGATCTCTGTGAAGATAGAGATGCTATCAACAGAAATGTATTGTGGTTGTTTATCTTAGCAAAACCTGCTAAAACAACAGCGCCGGAGGATACGCGTATCCTATCATTCCGTCCTATAGATCAATAGAGCGTTAACAATATTAGCTCAGAGATCTGGACAAGCCAACCCATACGTCTGCAATTGATTAGCAAGCTGTGTCATAAATAAATCATCATTGGGCGCTCCCATAGATAGCAAATCTGATTGAATACTTGTTTGTTGAGAGTCCATTCTGACAGCAACAAGCGACCCGTAAGAGAACGGGAGTCTGATAAAACAATCAGACGACCCAGAATATGACGGACCAAAACTGAACTTGGTGTACTATAACCAACAGACGGATTCTTTCCATTAAATTGAATAACGGAAACGAAAGAGTGCCTCCCTGGTTCCGGAGATACGCCACTACTGTCGAATTAAAGGACAGGAATTTGGGCATGCGTTTCTGAATAATGTTCATGCAATGACATAAAGCAAGCCTAAAAAACATTATTCCGTGGAAGTTAAACTGATTGCTAAAAGACTGCGGAACCCAAAGACCCTGGCACTTCGAATCCGTAGGGATCAGTATTATATCCCAATCTGTTTGACTGGCAACCGTCATAACAGCCACACTCGGGTCCGGCAACTGCGGAGGCACTCTCTGAGTCAACCACCGAATGTTTGCCCCAGTCTGAATCTCTTGTAACACTAGATAGCCAAGAGAACGTATAAATCGAGCAATTCATGGATTGCCGAAAAGTTGCCGTCGAAGAGAAGCTCCTCCGAGAACGAAGCGACTCTGAGAGAGTTCTTAACCTTACTATCCACGCGTGTGGATGTAGCTAGGGCTGCGTCACGTCTAACTAACTCCAATCAGCCACTGAAGGGCGGAGTTATACGTGAACAAACTACTGCCCTCAAAAGAAATTACATTGAGAATAATATCCCGTAAATCTTTTCTTGAAGACGTAATGATAACGCCTCAGTAAGGCGGATTACGTATAATAAAGCGTCTAAGTTAAGTCTACTATACATAATGTCGTTCCCAACATTGAAATTGGAAAAGACATAAACGGCGAAAAAGAATATATGCAGTCTTTAATCACACCGTCTAGACGCATATGAACTCTCGGTATGCCCTGCTCTGCCAAAATAAACTATTTGTATAAATGATAAAATGGCAGAAATGAGCAACGCGGACAAGAAACTAAACTAACATGCTTAGTAGCAGGCTTGTATATATATATATATAGCGTCGAAAAATAAAACACATGTTGTAATGACAATATTGGACTGCGTCGGTAAGTCAGGGACAATGTCCCTGAACCGATCGAAAAATCCGAGTCCAATGACGCTATAAGTCTCTTATCCAAGATCGCAGCAATGAAGTCCGAAATAATAATCACTGGAAGATAATGCCAGAAGATATGAAAGGCATCTTCCGATACTACTAAAGGGAAAACTCGAAATCTTTCGAATCCCTTTCGCCATCCTGTCGGACCCTATAAAGCGTTCGGTCGTCCGTAGCTGATGCAACCGCGGACCGCACCGACCCAGCGCCGTCGGATAATTCCTGATTCGACCGAGAAACTGTCAATTGCTGGGTTGCTGCGAAACAACTGTGCTAACTCGGATAGCACGTCCGTCACCGAGGCCTGAGGAGAAGCGGTCTTACGATGCATTGCCGCTGGAAGCTCCGTGATCGTTACCCCGTGCATACTACCAATATGCGAGCGAACGGAGTGTATAGGCCTCGTGTCCCTTGGCTACCGGATGGCGTGACCTATTCGCCGTGGAATCACTGAATGCCGAAACTGATCGGATACTCGAGGTCACATAGCCAATGTGCGGTCTTGTGCCCTGCTGTGAGGATGAGGAAGCATTAAAGACAGTCTCTCGGACTGTCAATATAACGGAGCGTCCCGACCAACGGACATATGCTCCGAATGTAAAATATCTGAACCACAACATGCGGTCCCCTATGTTGTTGGGCGAGAGAGGGACCTCTCTCGCTCACAGCTCGGACGGACCTGGACAAGCCAGGAACCGGACTAACAGGCTTCCTCCGATCTGTCCTCAATCTGCCGTCACTGGGTGAGTACTAAAGTAATTAAAGTGCTCGCATCATCCAAATCTCCTCCCTAGACCGCAACGGACGAACCCGGCAGCCGAACCATTCGATGAATGTACGCTACACCGGGTGAGCTAGCAAATGTCACTCCGTAGGCGATAGACATATTCCATGAGCACTTATTGCCGCTAACTCTTCATTAACTATGACGACAGAGGCACACTTTTGAAAAACATCTCCATAACTCTTCGAACAAGAAACCAGAAATGCTTGGATAGCAAGCATAAAATAATAATATATATAGCGTTGTTCAATAATTCGAAAGTTTGTGTGACATTATTGGACTATGTCGGAACTGAGGGACGATGTCCCTGAACCGAACCAAAAATTTCTAAGTCCACCGACGCTATCAGTTTCTTATCCGGCATCGCAGCATTCTGGTCCGACGAAAGAAGCTGTAGAAAACCAAGTCAGATGACATACACAACAGCATATGTTGTTCCGAAAGGGAAAGCTCGAAATCCTCCGAATCCCTTTCGGTATCCCGTCGGACCGGATGAAACTTTCGGACGTCCGTACCCGCTTCCGCGGAGCGTCCCGACCCAGCATCGTCGGATAAAATATATGCGACAGATTCAGTTGATGCTGGGATGCTGCGATAAACTGTGCTATTAAGGAAAGCACGTCCGTTCCCGAGGCCTGTGCAGTAGCGGTCTTACGATGCATTGCCGCCGGAAGCTCCGTGTACGTTGACTCCCGCACACTTCCTATGCGAACGTCCGGAGTCTGCAGGCCTCGTGTCCCTGGCTACCGGATGGTGTGACCTGGTCGCCGAAGAATCCTTGATCGGCGAAGCTGGTAATATATCAGCGGTCACGCAGCCAAGGTGCGGTCGTGTGCGCTGACGAGAAGAGGAAGCCTTAGCAGTCTCAGCGGACTGCCTATACAACGGAGCGTCCCGAGCGACGGACGTATGCTCCGCTTGCGACACATTTTGTACCACAACATCTGGGGCCAGATGTTGTTGAACGAGAGAGGGGCCTCTCTCGCTTGCCGTCCGGATGGACCGGAACGAGCTATGAACCGGACTAAAAGGCTTCCTGCGTTCTCCCTCCGATCCGCCGTCACATTAGGTTAATTTATAGTGCTCGCATCACCCCAAAATTCCTTCTAGACCACAACGGACAAACGCGGCTGCCGAACCATTCGGTGAATGGACGCTACACCGGGCGAGCTAGCGGACGTCAAAGGCCGTCGAACCTACTAGGGTCCTCTTAGGCAATTGGCGTATTTACATGAGCACTTTTCCGCTAGCCCTTCATTAATTGTGACGACGGAGGCACACTGTTGGAAGACATCACAGATACATCACCCTAATCTTGATCGTCTGAAATAGAAATTGATAAAGTAGAGTGACCCTGCGGGGAAAGGACCGGAGTGTCCAAATCCCCAACAACATACCGTGACATACGCTTCCCATATTGTCATCGAAATCATACGATACAGAACAGGAGTTAATGCGAGTACACTGACCACATATAGAATGATAATAAAGTCAGAGGAAGACTTCCTCTTAAAACAATTGATCAATATCCTTTCAATGTGAAAAGAAAACAAGTCCTGGTACTCGCACTAACCCCTGGCAATCAAAATACATAATAATAATATGATCCATTAATATAGAAAAAATAATTGAAATCAAAATATTTTGAAAAAATATTTTTTCAGAACAGCCCAAGTTTCTGAAAAGTAACGTTGAGCCCCAATGGATCCCAAGCCTAAGTGTGGACAAAAATTTTAAAAATATTTTAAACAATTTATTCAACACTTACGAACAATAATAATGTATCTAGTTATGATTAAAATAACATCAAGATATTATTTTTTAGAAATCCCCCCCCTCACACAGAGGGCTGTTGTAAATGTAAACAATGAGTGTAAAAACACTAAAATAAGACTCCAGGCACCCAGGCCCGAAATCAGTTACCAAAAATACACTATCTGATGCAAAACAGAGACTTCCAGGGAAGAAACTGCAGAACATCAGATGGTAGATGCAGAACACAACGCCTAACCACCCGTAGGTGAAGACGTAAACATGGGGAAAGAACAGAATTCATTCTGTTATTCAGCTAAAACTCCCAAGAAAATTTAGTAATAATAATTACAAAAACTATGCCAAAAGCATGGGAGAATAGCAAGGGGGAACTTAAAGGACAGGGAGAGAGGAAAACACTTAAAAAACAGTGTAACTAAATAATCAGAATGACAACAAAATGGCTGCTGCCTTGAAAATAGGTAACTTAACATAATTTCATTAAAAAATTTTAAGTTACAGCCCTGATAATATTCTGTCACACATTCTTTTCCTCTCCTCCTTCTCTATCCTCCTTAGAATCACCATTTCACTAATATTTATGTGTCTGGCATCATTTAAACTGAGATTTAAAAGCACAAAGATCAGTCAGATGTTAACTGATGAAGGGCCAAACTTAGAATGATTAATGGCGCCAATTTCGGAACGTCCTTGACACTGCGCATGCGCAGTGGGGGCAAAGTGTGGAGGGCCTTTCAGGACATGTTTTCTTTAGTTTTAGATGCAAATTTTGGGGATTGGGGGGCAAAATTTGTGTTTGGCCCTATATTTTAAGAGTTAGCACCAGCTATGTCTGGGTCATTGGTACAGTATAAAAATATGCAAATTACAAATGAATTACTCTGACGTTGTGCACACACAATGTTGTTATGTTGAAATTTCACCAAATAACATTGGAACCAATGATCTTCAATTTTGCTATTCCACTTATAACTTACCAAATTCAAGTTTGTCAAGTTGAGCTGCAGTGTCATTGACACTTTCATTATTTAGAATTTGTCGTCTATGGATACCCCCTTGGGTACCCCTGCTCCTGAATTTTTTGCAGCATTTTGATTTACAGTTACAGGTAATTCCGGTTCTATTGGCACTGTTATTACTAGGAAGATCACACAGGTTTTCAAAATTTTGTGTTGAAAACATGTCACTATCTTAGCAATTCTCAAGGTTTAATCCACAGGGATTTTTGTGGTGCTTAGGAGCTGAGGCTTCAGGTTATATGTTACTGCTTCATCTCCATAGGTCAGCCATATAAAACATCTATGTTGTGACCTTAATGACGAAAAAGCAAATATGTCCTAGTGTTAGTTTGTCAATAGTTTGGATTAAGAGATGTCTTTCAATGGATTTTCTCCTAAATACATTTCATGTTCCAGTTGGATAAGTTATTATATATATAGAGGAATATATAGAGAATATCTACACTGCTTTAGTAGATTTTCTTTTTATTATATGCTATGTGACATTTTACTGCACAATATTCAGCCCAATTCGACTGCAAACAGTTTCAAGACAATAACAAAAAGCTGCTGATCATTCCTTCAAGGCGACATTAAAGGCGACGTCATGTGCCGAAGTGTAAAGTCATTTAGGAAGCTAATGAAAAAATTTGTCATGACCTGAAAATATTATTTTTCACCCACGCAAGCGCTTGCGAAAAATAAAACTTTCAGGTCCACACTCATGAGATAATTCCAGATACTGACTAACAGAGTAGATTTTCTTTTTTTATTATATGCTATGAGACATTTTATTTAAAAATATTCAGCCCAATCTGATGAGAAATGCATACGCGTCAAAACAATAACAAAGATCAGCTGATCGTTCCTTCAAGGCAACGTGGTTAGGCCTATCGTGACGTCATTTAGGAAGCTACTGAGGGATATTCCTTGATATCCATGGAGTTGATGGATATCGAGAAATACCTTTTAGATAATTTGCGATAATTCACGGGCTAGCAAATAATAAATTCTTCTTATCCATACCATATCATGTTCACTTGTTTACATACTGATAACCAACTTTCAGTTCAATCCTGGCAGTTCTACGGTTTCTTAATGTTTTGGTGAGGGGCTTTTATAATAAGTATAATATATCACCTCTCTCCTCTTTCAGATTTACTTTATAACAATTATTAAGTATAGTACTGTGTTCATACAAGGACCTGGAATTGGACACAACTTTGGGAAATGACTACCAGTCTGAATATCAGTTGAACTGGTCTTTCAGAACTTTTAGAAAAGGTAATCTTTGTGATAAAATCATAACAATGGAGCCCACTTAAATAGATATCTTTTAATTTATATCCCTGTTAATTGTATGCGATATCCAAACACCAAACCATTTACCATACCTCCAATATAAATTTGATCTGTCAATTGTATAGAAGTTTTAGAGTAAACTCCTGTTAAGTAAAAACATCTTTCAGTTTGCTAAAAAATTATTCTAACAACCACTGAATTCCTCACATTTATTTTGTCTTTAGGCCCAAGTCCTTCAAATATTGGCATTTAATCTTTTATATCTTGTTTGATAGAGCTCAATGAGCTCTGTCAAACAAAATATAATAGAATAAATGCTCATTTTATCACCAGAAGACAGAGAAATGAACCAATTCATGTAAAATGTATACTCTTGTTAAATGAATATTTTTCACTGACAAAGTGGCTATTCATTTAACAGGGTTCCACTGTATTACTACATGAGTGCATGAAAACTATTAAGTTTGCAGTAAAGAATCGCTTACCCCATTCTATGGTGCTGTCAAGGACAGGACTTTTGTTGGGATGAGAAAAAACATTTTTAGGTATAAAACTGAACTTCTCATGTTTGACAAATCAGTAAATGGAATTCAACACCTATTTTAGAAATAATTTAAAGAATTTATTGTTTTCTCTCAATATACAGACAGTTCAATATACAAATGTACAAATCTTGGTTTAAAACATACCTTAAAAATATACATGTATTATCACGTTACAATAATAATAAACATCTATAAAAAATTATTTAAAGTTTCAGACTTGAAAATAAAAAAAAAGATTCAAGTTTGTTGCTGTGATTATAATGTGTTGTGAGTTAGTCAAGACAGGGTCAACACGACCAGGATCCAGTAACTAATTTTGGCATCTGTTCTAGATGGGGGTATGAACAGAATTTATGATATATAATACTCGTCACTATTGTCTATCCATATCGCCTCTAATGTAACTGCAATGTGTTTTTGTACCTGTTCTGGAGTCGATGTTGTCGGAATGTGTCCAAGTGTAGTGTGATTTTGCTGTGTGATTATCATAAAAATAATACTATTTTTATAGCAGTAAATCCATTTATGGTGTTCTTTGGCTGTACAAAATTTCAAAATGCCTCATGGAAAAGGTGGGAGCATGGTGGCTCGGTGGTTAGGGAACTGGACTTCAAACCTAGAGGTCCATGGTTCAATACAGACGAGGAGTAACTGCATTGTGTCCTTGGGCAAAGAACTTAATCCCAATAGTCCATGTGGAGCATGGTGGCACAGTGTACTAAAGAGTGCTGCATGTTTCTGGTGCCCTTGCTGTCAACCAATGCTAATTAGCTTGCATGTGCAGAGTTAGTATGCTGGGGAGTCTGACAGTTGCTCACTACTGCTTAGTGGATCTCTCCAGCTTCCTCCACCCATAAAACTTTCCGACATAAGGTGAACCTGACTAACAAAAATGTCATTAAACACCAATAAATAAATATGGTAAAGGTACGTTTTAATATCTGACTTGAATGATTCTGGGAATCAGTTTTTTCAGGCGGTTTGGAAGAGCAGTCCACAGCTTTATCTCTGCAACATCCTATCTCCAGTAGAACATAATGTAGATGAGTGTTGACCCAGATTAAATTTATCTGATGACCGAAGAGACTGTCCAGGCTTCTGACTGATAAGCAAATTAGACAGGTAGAGTGTGGAGGATCCTTTGGTGCACATAAAGACAATTAGAAAAAATATGAAGCCAGTGGAGATCAAAACAGACTGGAGTAATGTGGCAGTACTTTTTGCCCAGTGTGTGATGACACATGTTACACAATTTTTGGATGTGCTGTAGCTTTCAAGAGTGGAGTTTTTAGAACCTATCAAAAGGGTGTTACAATAGTCTTAGCGATTAGTAACAAAGATGTGAGTAATCTGCTCTAATGTTTGTGTGTCAATGAAAGATGAAATTTTACTACACAAGTAGAGTAGCTGTGGCTGAAGGCAAGTGCATCATCAATGTGTAGTGCGACTTTTTATTGCACCTTCATTCTATGAAATCCCCATCTACAGCAACACTAAACCATGCGGAAAATGAAAATCCATTCCACACAAGTGCCGAATGGACATCACTGACAGAATATTTTTAAATATAAGCAAAATTTCACTGGAATTTTCTACAAATTCTGCACTGCAATTACAATTTGAATTGCTAGCAATACCTAAAAATAGTAACATGGATTCCCCTTGCAAATTTGGTTGGTGATAAAATGTGTTCTTTTTGTTGACAGTTCATCCCCTGAGTTCCATTGTGTTCTAATGTGACTACTGGCACATAGAACACATTGGAACTCAGGGGGCGAGTTTTCAAATGAATTGTGGAGTGTCCTAATAATTGCTTTCTTAGGCATGAAGGCATGTAATAAACACAGAATGACACACGTGTGTGAATGGGTTGTGGCCTCTTGTCTTATATTTCCGCACTGGCACTCGTGCCATATCGATTAACCCATCACAATTTGCAAATAACAGCTACAATACTTTTTCCAAAACAACTCACAAATTTCTTCTTCCTAACTATATTATTGACCCCCTTAATGAGTGGTCATAAGTTGTTGTTTGAAAGAAAAAATATTATTTAGATGTCAAATTCTATATTTAACAGTAAAGTTATTTTTTTTAAAATCATGCCATAGTCAATGAAGCAGTAAAAGGATGATCAGATACAATTTTTAAAAAATGGAACGGTAAAATGCAGAGGTTTTAGTATTTTCCTTCCAAGACATCATTGGTACTAGTCATTGAAAGTGCTTGAATTTTAAAATTGAAATTCCATCCCTTGAAATTGATTTAACACCTTTAACTGGTAGAGTGCTAAATTATTTTTGGTCAGCAAAATTTGTTCACGTCTTGGTCTTGTTACAATTTAATGGCAAATACCTTTGCACTCTCTCATAAACTGCAACAAGGCAAATCCTTACAGACCAAATTATGACACTTCAACATGATATGAAGAACATCCACAAAATATGAAGCCTTGTGGTACCCACACTTCAGTGTGAAGCCCAAATTTGGGCTTCCAGCACTCAACCAGTTAAGGAACAAGCCAGAGAAAGTCCTTAAAAAATAATTCAGGTTAACTGCTTGATTCATGTTTGTAAAAATGTGTAAAGCTGTGGTATTTATCACATTTCAATCCACTTTGAGAGCTTTCTAACGATCAGTTTCAGGTACAGATATTATTGGTTTTGAATATATAAGAGTTGTTAAGTGACATTGCTATGCTTATTGGGGTTTTAACAACAATTTCAACAGTCAGGGTCACATCGTATCAGCCGATTTTATGGGTAGAGGAAGTCAGACACCCAGAGAGAACCACCAAGCAGCAGCTAGCAACTGTCAGACTTTCCAACTTACTAACTCTGCACAAGCACAGTAAGCAGTGTTTGAAGACAAGTGCAGCTTCGACATGCAGTAGTGCACAGTGACACCATGACAGGGCAATCAAGCTTCTGGAAGCTGAGTGTGAACAATCCCTGTTTGTTTGTTTGTTTGTTTATTGAGGTTTAACAACACTTTCAACAGCCAGGGTCATATCATGGCAAACAATTTTATGGGTGTTGGAAGCCAAAGTACCTGGAGAGAACCATCAAGCAACATTGGGTTACTGTTGGCCTCAGCAACTTACTCATCCAGCATAAGCAGGGTTATCAGCGGTTGATGGCACAGTTTCAGATGGTTAGGAAATTGAAAGCCTAAGAAAGTAATCTACTGCCTGTTTTCCTATATGAGTATTTACCAAAAAGGTGTGAAGGAATTTTCGGAACTTTGCAAAGAACAGAACAAAAAGCTAGACTTCTTAGAAGCAAAAACAAGTTGCTACTATAAAATTCTCGAAAGCTCAGACATCTGGTTTGAGTTCTTTTTTATCATGCTGTTTGATGCATTTAGACTAAAGCTAATTCAAGACAAGATGATTTTGCTCCGTTTCTTTCATCTATTTCATGTCAATTGTCAATTAAAACCATCTATAACCATTTCATGATGAATCATGGTTGTCATCTATTGAAATTGATACAAGTCATCCACACTCCGCGTAACTCGAGCTGCAACCAAAACTGCATCTGTACAAGCCTGAAGAAAAAATAAAATCTTATTTCCAATCACCTGAATTCCCATATGTTTATCAAATTCATTTTCTCTGGTTCTTCATCTACTAACAAAATAGTAGCCAACAATTAGAAGTCTTGCTTAAAAAAATATTTTCACTCCCTTTTCTTACAGAAAAACTATATAACCTCTAACCGCAGAGTCTGTCAAGACAGGTCCAATGAGCTGCTAAGATTGGTCCTAAAATCTGTCATGCTTTGTAAGGAAAAAAATTGATAATTTTAACTTGTGTAAAATCTTTTCGTTCAAACTGCACCTCAAAATTCTGATGATGTCATTCATCATTTTATTAACATGAGAAAAAGATATACTGACTGATGCCAAGTAGAGGCTGATATCACTTGTCAACTAAAATAATTCACTCACCCAAATGAATATGATTTACTTATTTAGACTATTTTTATAACAAATTCTACATTATGGCTTTCGTTTTATTTTTAACCCTTTACCTAACTTGAAAAGCAGACAACACTTGCAAACAAAATTCTTGAATAACTCATTTTTTTTCATTTTTTGTCTCAAAAACATAAGTTATGACCCCTCTTTGGAACGAGCTCATCAAGCTCATTCCAAAGAGGGGTCATAACCTATGTTTTGAGACAAAAAGTGAAAAAAATAATGACAAGAGGCCCCAGGGGGCCTGAGGGAGCTCCCCTGACATAGTAGTCTAAATATCAAACCAGGGACTTGACTTGAATAAGCTGCATACGCCCTTCCTAAGAAAAGCATATACCAACTAGATGAAGTGATTGTGCCCACACAATACACAGGATTTTCCTTCTATTTTCAGTTCCTGCACTTTTACGTCCCAAAATTGAGAAAAATGCATCAAATACAGATTTTTTTTTATTTTTGTTTGGAAATTTTCGAAGTTCCAAACAAAACATATTTTTATACTGTACCAATGACCCAGACTTAGCAGACTTAGCTGGTGCTAACTCTTAAAAATATAGGGCCAAACACAAATTTTGCCCCCCAATCCCCAAAATTTGCATCTAAAACCAAAGAAAACATGTCCTGAATGGCCCTCCACACTTCACCTCTACTGCGCATGCGCAGTGTCAAGGACGTCCCAAAATTGGCGCCATTAATCATTCTTTGTTTGGCCCTTCATCAGTTAACATCTGACTGATCTTTGTCCTTGTAAATCTCAGTTTAAATGATGCCAGACACATAAATATTAGAGAAATGGTGATTCTAAGGAGGATATAGAAGGAGGAGAGGAAAAATGAGTGACAGAAAATTATCAGGGCTGTAACTTAAAATTTTTTAATGAAATTATGTTAAGGGGATGTCCAACCTAACTTTGGTCAAATTTCATGTAATTTTCTTTCAAGTCTAAAAAAGGCCCAAAATGAATAACCCCAATAAATTATATACCAAAATGCTTGGAATGAAACATAGAACATGTGGAAACTGAAATTTGCCATGGAACTGCTGTCATGTGTAAATAGCACCACCTGAAAGTCTGCTATGGCATAAGTAAGAGAACAAAATTTTTACAATAAAATACCTCAAAATAAAATAACAGCTGTATTCTATAAACATTTAAGTACATACTCGAAGAAATCTTTTCCTAATTCATGAAAGTAATGAAGATTGAGACCAAATGTTATAAGTGGAGTGCTCACTGATTGAAGGCAGACATTTTCTTTTGTTTATGTTTTGATTTGGGGAGTTCAACAAAGGTCAACTTGAAGGAGTCCAGCAGAAGAAGTGTGGAAGGACAAAAGAGTGTCTCCCAATATCAAGATGTATGTGTTACTGTAATGGTTTGGAAAGAAAATATGATATTCTCCTATGTAGAATGCACTGCAAAGTCATACATTGTAGTTGAATAAATATATTTACAAACCCCTTGCACTGTAACCCCTTTTATCCCATGCATCAATTTGATAGTGATTAAATTGTTCAATTTGTCTGGTTTATCAATTAAGTATATTGGCTTTGTTTAACTCTTGGACACCAATACACTCATGATATCTGTTGGAGAAGAAATAAGGGTAACTGTAACCTGTCACTGCAATAAACCATCTAAAGTACTTAAAAGTACATTGTTATTCAAAACACATCAAATCAACCTTATATAACCATTATTGCATGTACTTTTCCCAAGGAGGCTTATTGACATATTGAGATCAGAAGGGCACATCCAGAGGGTCTCACATATTTTTTTCAAGAACGCAGTACACAAAGCAATCCCCAAAAGATGGCAAGTGAGCTCCATTTGACACAAAAAATTTGGGGGGGGGGGGGAGGGGACTCTCTTCCTTGTATGACTCCACCTCCGGCACTCAAGTCATATGCCTTTTTTCTCAAAGTTTAACTCTTTTTTTCTTTTTGAAGATCCTGGCCACACGTTCCAAACCCTATCAGACAGGTAAACCTCCAAATAAGTGTATCTGCAAAAATCATGTTACATTGCAAAACATTCTTTTTAGAGTTTTAGTTCTGGACCTTTCATGCTTCTTACTTCCAACTATAACACTTAATTTATCGATTAATGGGTGAATAGAAAAGTCCTGCCATAATCAACATTTTGAGTTCCATAAGCCTTCAAAACAGCTCCGATAAAAGTGTCAAACATCAGATTGGTGGCTTTATACAGAATATTCATTAGGTTGTTGCTTGATAAGTAATAGGAACAAAATCTTCACCAGAAAATTCTGTAGCAATACAATTGAGGGTATTAGCAGGCACTTTGCAACAAATTGTAACAAATCAACTAGTTATAAACAAAATTTTCTAACTCAAAAGTACCACAACTCTGAAAAAATGTGGGAAGAAACACATGCTACAGCAGCTACACAGGCATTGTTTCCCCATGATGCTCGATCACAAAACCAAATATCCTTCAAATTGGAGTAGCAATGGTTGAGATACAAGGGGGAATGAATGTTGGTACATGTAATGATGAATGGGTAAGACTAAGATTAAGAGGACAGGGGTCACCACTGCACGGCCCTAGATGCACCTTTGATTTTCCAACTTCCAGGTCTGGGGCATAATAATCGCAACACACCCACCTTATCAGTTCATAATTTCAGTAAAATAAAAGAAATTATCAATTTGAATTAAATAATAGATGATATTTTGGCTTCCTTCGCCTTCTCGTACTATTTAATTACCACAAACAATATCAGTTTGATGCCGACAAACGAAACTGAACGCATGTGGTTTGGTTAAAAAGTAACTCGGCATGAATAATGAAGAAATTGCGAATATTTCGTGTATTTCATTTATTTAAAAGCCAATTGCAGCTAATATTGACCGTGCATTCGATAATTCGTTTCGGTTTTGACCACACGGCCACGCTGACACTCCGTGACAGCGGTTATGTTTATTGTGATATGCAAATTGGGGGATGGTTTCCGGTGAAGGAGATTTGTCACATTTGTCAGTGTAAAACGATCATAAAAGACACTGATCGACGCTTGTATTACTATGGTTGGTTGCAAGAAAAAACTAAATTCTCAGCATTGTCCAAGCGCACCTTATTTAAAAGCACGAATGCATCATTTTCAACCCATCTTCAATCGGTCCTTTGCAGACATCAGACATACCCGCCTTCAAATTCCAAGGTTACTAGGAAGTAAATAACTTCGCAGCGACAGGGGGAAATTAACACGCTCAATATAGTTCCAGGTCACTTGGAATATACTTTGTGAAAAAGTGATTTCTGCTTACTTTGTTATGAATATTGCCTTATTTTATGTGTATCGTCCCGATTTTATACACTCGGTTATTTTTTTTACAAGTGGTTCATGTTGTCTTTCTAGTGCGCAATAATTCAGATTTTTTGTCAACAAAAAAGTTCAGACGGCCTGTAAACACGAGAGGGAATTTCGAACCATATTTTGCAGTTATGACATTAACAGCTCAAGTACTTGCTGTCACCTGTTTGCAAATCCGCTCATACATTGTCTCGAACAAATAAAGGGCGTGATCACGTCCTTGCATTCTTACGATTGCCCAAATTGAGTATTTCTGCAAGAACCACATCGTAATCACATGACCGGAAAAACATTGTTGAAACATGGCCACATCCGGAACATCAAAAATTTATGTTGATGTTATTACATTCAAACGTCAAAACCCACCAGAGTGTGTGTCAAAAAAATGCTTTCTCCGAGTCTGTAGTATGTTACCATTATATTGAGGACAAGGCTTTCGAATTACCGATTATTTTGTGGTTTTACCGGTTCGTTACTTATGCCATTTGCAAATTAATCTTCTTCAAAATCATAAAATTCACTTTTTTTCCTGAAAAAAATTATATGTACCTTTTCTATGCACTTTACTCATTATTTTGATATATAATTTGCCTTTCCTTACTTCTCTTATCTGTTTCTGAGGCATTGGGAAAAATGTAAAAAAATTGCCCAAAGTTAGGTTGGACGACCCGTTAAGTTACCTATTTTCGAGGCAACAGCCTGTTTTGGTCATTCTTGTTATCAAATTACACTGCTTGTTCAGTGTTTTCCTCTCTCCCTTTCCTTTAAGTCCCCTCTTGCTATTCTCCCATGCTTTTGGCATATTTTCTGTAATTTTATTACTAATATTTCTTGGGAGTTTTAGCTGGATAACAGAATGAATTCTGTTCTTTTCCCCATGTTTACGTATTCACCTATGGGTGGTTAGGCATAGTGTTCTGCATCTACCATCTGATGTTCTGCAGTTTCTTCCCTGGAAGTCTCTGTTTTGCATCAGATAGTGTATTATTGGTAACTGATTTTGGGCCAGGGTGCCTGGAGTCTTGTTCTAGTGTTTTTACACTTATTGTTTACATTTACAACAGCCCTCTGTGTGAGGGGGGATTTCTTGAAAATAATATCTGGATGTTAATTTAATGATAACTAGATACATTATTATTGTTCGTAAGTGTTGCATAAATTGTTTAAAATATTTTTAGAATTTTTGTCCACACTTAGGCTTGGGATCCATTGGGGCTCAACGTTACTTTTCAGAAACTTGGGCTGTTCTTAAAAAATATTTTTTCAAAATTTTTTGATTGCAATTATTTTTTCTATATTAATGGATCATATTATTATGTATTTTGATTGTCAGGGGTTGGTGCGAGTACTAGGACTTTGTTTTCTTTTCACAATGAAAGGATATTGTTCAATTGTAATAAGAGGAAATCTTCCTCTGACTTTCATAATCATTGTATATGTAGTCAGTGTACTCGCACTAACTCCTGTTCTGTATGTGTTAATGACAACATAGGAAGCGCATGTCACGTTATGTTAGTGGGGAATTGGCCATTCCGGTCCTTTCCCCACAGGGTCACTCTACTTTATCAATCTCTATTTCAGACGATCAAGAATAGGGTGATGTATCCGTGATGTCTTCCAAAAGTGTGCCTCCGTCGTCACAATTAATGAAGAGCTAGCGGAAAAGTGCTCATGTAAATACGTCAATTGCCTAAGAGGACCCTAGTAGGTTCGACGGCCGTTGACGTCCGCTAGCTCGAATGGTGTAGCGTCCATTCATCGAATGGTTCGGCAGGCGGGTTCGTCCGTTGCAGTCTAGAAGGAGTTTTGGGGTGATGCGAGCACTATAAATCAACCAAATGCACACCCAGTGACGGCGGATTAGAGGGAGAACGGAGGAAGCCTTTTAGTCCGGTTCCTAGCTCGTCCAGGTCCATCCGGACTGCAAGCGAGAGAGGCCCCTCTCTCGTACAGCAACATCTGGCCCCAGATGTTGTGGTACAAAATGTTTCGCATTCGGAGCATACGTCCGCCGCTCGGGATGCTCCGATATATAGTCAGTCCGGAGAGACTGTCAATAAGGCTTCCTCATTCTCATGGTAGCGCACACGACCGCTCTTGGCTACGTGACCTTGGATATCCAGTCAGCTTCGCCAATCAGAGAATCATCGGCGACCAGGTCACACCATCCGGTAGCCAGGGACACGAGGCCTGCAGACTCCGGACGTTCGAATAAGAAAGTGAGCGGGAGTCAACGTACACAGAGCTTCCGGCGGCAATGCATCGTAAGACCGCTACTGCACAGGCCTCGGTGATGGGCGTGCTATCCCAAATAGCACAGCTTATCGCAGCATCCCAGCAACGACAGAATCTGTCGCATCATGTATTATCCGACGACGCTGGGTCGGGACGCTCCGCGGAAGCAGGTACGGACGTCCGAAAGTTAAAAAATTTATAGTAATTTATATATTTTTTATACTTACCAATGACCCAGACATAGCTGGTGCTAACTCTTAAAAATCTAGGGCCAAACACAAATTTTGCCCCCCAATCCCCAAAATTTGCATCTAAAACTAAAAGAAATCATGTCCTGAAGGACCTCCATACTTTGCCCCTACTGTGCATGCGCAGTGTCAAGGACATCCCGAAATTGGCGCCATTAATCATTCTTGTAACCAGTGCCTGGTAAGCGCTATGTACTCAGCGGGGAGGTATGAGTTCCCAACTCCTGGGAGGGCCATCCCCGTCTGGGTCATTGGTAAGTATAAAAAATATATAAATTACTATAAATTTTTTAACATTTTTATGCTGTACCAATGACCCAGACATAGCTGAATAGTAAAAAGGCTGGAGGGCCTAGGACATAGAGGAAAATCCAATAAGCTCAACTCTATAATATAGAGTCAACCCCTCAAGGAGAAAAGGGGTATTAGGCTTTACATGTATCTTTCTTATTTTATGATAAATTAGAAAGATACAATACCCTTCATAATTGAGCATAATAACATTCATGTTCTCTATTAACATCCAGTATAACCCTTTATACTAATTATTTTTAAAGTAAGCCAATAAATAAAGTTAGTCCAGAGAATTGAGACTCTTTATATTCTTTAAAAGTGTCCGAGGATTGTATATTAACGCCCGTTTGACACTTGACATATACAAATGCTTCACACCGAGCTACACTTTAAAAACATGACATGAATGAATTTTTAACATTAATATTACACTTTAAAACCATCCCGGAAACGACTCAGAAATACTGACTTCGGAGGAGGAATTCCCTTGCTTTTCACTATAAAGCAGGTGACCTAAGGGAACACCCTTCCCCGCCCCCCCCCCCCCTTCCCCTTGCCCTGGGTCAAATAGCCCAGAGCGAAGAGGGCAGCCGGACGGAGTCACTGCCGGAACAGAAAGCCTGCATAACTATAGTTGCAACTGTTTAGTGGACGACATTCTGAGCAACAGATAACGGACCTAAACAATGCAGGTCTCCAGAAATGGACTCAATATTTCTGAGATAAAAATTCGTGAATGTGGATGGCTGAGACCAATAAGCAGCCTTCATTAAATCTGTAATAGCAATACTATTTGCGTAAGCCCAAGATGTAGAAAGAGCTCTTACTTCATGAGCCGAAATCTTAAGCACAGACTGCTGAGAAGAAGATAAATTTTCATAAGCAGTACGGATAGTTAATTGAATCCATCTAGCAATAGAATGGACTGAAATGTCCTTTCCATTAGGCATCAGAGACAGAAAGAAACGTTTTCGTCCCTTTCTGATAAACAGATCTCTGTTTATAAATACGTAACGCTCTAACAGGACAGAGTAAAGGCCTACGCCCGTCTGAAGACGGAAGGGCCTTAATAACAATAGGTTCCGGATATTTATTAGGAGCCTGATTCTTAGCTAAAAATCCCACATTAGTAGTGAAGGTGATAGTGTTCCTGACACTACGATAGTGAGAATCATCCACCGACAGTGCATGAAGCTCACTGACTCTTCTAGCAGAAGAGAAAGCTAAGAGAAAAGCTGTCTTATAAGACAAAAATTTGAAATCTACTGTCCCAAGAGGTTCAAATGGCTTTTCCTTCAGTTTAAGAAGAACCCAAGCTAAATTCCACTTAGGAATTAACCTAAGAGTTCTGGGTCTATTTATCGAGAAGTTTCTAACTAACTTAGATAAAGAGACATTAGATCCAATTTGTAAACTATCATGATGTGCATAGGTATCAGATAACATAGACCTATAACCCTTAATAGTAACAGGCTGCAGTTTGATTTCGTCAAACAAGTATACTAGAAAGTTTGCAATGTCTGGTATGGAGGGATCAAAAATATCAACAGAATGATCCCTACACCAACGACAAAAGACCTTCCACTTAGCCGCATAGTTTAGCGAAGAGGAGGTCCTCCTACAGTTAGAAATCGCATCCACTGCTCGTCCTGTAAAGTGCTTGCCATGCAAGAAGGACCGCACAACGGAAAAACGTGAAGGTTGAGACCTTGCGGGTTGTGATGAAGTTGACGCGGTTTCCCCTGCGAAAGAAGATCCTCCCGTGGAGGAAGCTTTCGCGGTAGGTCCCACAACAGACACCTCAGTAGATTTATCCACGGTCTCTGTGGAGACAGAGATGCTACCAACAGAATCTTGCATTGAGATTGTTTTATCTTTAACAACACTTGTTGAAATAACGGCGCTGGAGGATACGCATATCCTATCATTCCGTCCCAAGGGATCGACAGAGCGTCTACTGCAAATGCTCTTGGATCCGGACACGGAGACACATACGTCTGCAACTGATTGTTGAGATGTGTCGCAAATAAGTCTATCATTGGCCGTTCCCATTGGTAGCAAATCTGATTGAATACTTGTTTGTTGAGAGTCCACTCCGACGGCAACAAGCGACCCTTTCGTGAAAGGGAGTCTGCTAGTACATTCAGACGACCCGGTATATGACGGACCGAAAGCAGAACTTGATGTTCTAGAGCAAACAGAAGGATTCTTTCCGTTAGATTGAATAACGGAACTGAATGAGTGCCTCCCTGGTTCCGTATATACGCCACTACTGTCGTATTGTCGGACAGGATTTGGACATGAGCTTTGTAAATAATGTCCATCCAATGACGTAACGCAAGCCAAATTGACATCATTTCCTTGATGTTTATGTGCTTGCCTAGGAATTGTGGATCCCAAAGACCCTGGCATCTCGAATCCGTTGGGATCAATGTTGCACCCCAACCTGTTTGACTGGCATCCGTCATAATGGTAAAACTCGGATCCGGCAACTGCAGCGGAACTCCCTGAGTTAACCACTGAATGTTTGCCCAAGTCTGAATCTCTCGTTTCACTGGATCTGACAAGAGAACGTCTATGTCGAGCGAATGAAATTTCACACTCCAATTCTGAGTCAAGAAAATTTGGAGAGGACGAGTGCGTAACCACCCCATCGGAATGAGATCCGCAGCGGCTCCGCACAGACCTATCAGTCTCATGAACTCCCTCGCTGTGACTTTGTCTGCGTGAAGACAACAGCGACCGTAACAACTGACTAATTTCGCTCTGGTTAACGGCAGATGAACAAGATTGTTGTGCGTCTCGAAGCTCATTCCCAGATGTGTGAATGACTTGGATGGCACCAGATCCGACTTCTCGTTTATTATAAAACCGAGACGACGGAGCAATAGAAGCAGATTCTGCACATCATTCTGAAGCGTTAACTCGTTGCCGTACCTCTGAAGAATGTCATCCAGGTAGGCCGACGTTACCGCAGACGAATGAGCTCAGAAATACATCATTACCGAGTTCATAACCCGAGTGAAAGCCCAGGGTGCCAGGTTCAATCCGAAGCACATCGCCCGGAATTGATACACTACTCCTAGGACTGCGAAGCGTAGATACTTTCTGAATGTCGGATGTACCATGACGTGAAAGTATGCATCTTTGAGATCTATGCTTGTTGCATAATCGTTCACCCGAATACTCGCTCTGACCGATCGAATCGTCTCCATATAAAACTTCGGAGCGACGAACAGCTTGTTCATCCAGCTCAAATCTATGACTGGACGGAACGAGCCATCTGGTTTCGGAACCAGAAACAGATGGCTGTAGAATCCCGGTGTTTCCTGGTTTTCTACGACCTCTACCGCGTCTTCATTAAAAGAGACTGCACCTCTGATAACAGAGCGTCTCTTTTCTGCAGATTTGACGGAAGTTGAGTCCATTTTGGACTTCGAGTTGATGGAGGCTTTCGTTTGAAGGATATTTTTAGACCTTCCGAAATCACCCCTCTCACCCAAGGGTCGTCCGTAATCGACGCCCACTCTTGTGAAAAACTCGACAACCTTCCGCCAACCGGAACGCGATAGAGGTTGAAGCCATCACCTCCTGGACCTGCGAGGCCTGCGGGAGGAGAAACCACGTCCTCCACGACCCGCACCTCGTCCCGTCGACCTCGGGGCGTCCGACCGGTTGTCCCGGCCCGAAGGACGTCCCGCACGTGAGTCGCTGCCTTGACAGTCTCTTGAATAAGACCAAGAGGACGCACCGGAACCTCTATAGGAACCTCTCTTGGGCGCATTAGACCCAGAAGTGCCTGTCTTACTCTTATCTGCCGTGTCCGCCTTCTTAGAAGCGGACTTAAACAGCAGAGAATCCGAAGCTTTCTTAGTAATTTTATTGTAAATTGCAGAAAGCTTGCCGTCGAAGAGAAGTTCTCCGGAGATCGAAGCGACTCTGAGAGAGTTCTTCACCTTACTATCCACAAGTGTGGATGTAGCTAGGGCTGCGTCACGTCTAACCAACTCCAAGTTTGCCACTGAAAGGGCGGAGTTACACGTGGAATAAGCTACTGCCCTTGAAAGAAGTCTTAAAGAGGATTGAACATCCTGGAATTCTTTCCCTTGAAGACGCAGTGATAACGCCTTTGTAAGGTGGTCTGCGTAAGATAAAGCATCTAAACTGGCTCTGTTAGACGAAATAGTCGTATCCAACACCGCGGTTGGGATAGACGTAGACGACGGTAATGATAATTCTAAGTCTTCCGCCTCGTCGTCCATACGCAGAGGAACACTCGGGATACCCTGTCCTGCCGTATCGAATTTATTCCTTGCATTAATGAAAGGCAGGTTAAGAGTATTGGCGGACAAGAAACCCGCTTTTCCTGTTCTGGAAGCAAGCTTGAATATAGCGTCATTCAATAATTCAAATGCCCTCGTGACATTATTGGACTGAGACGGAAACTCAGGAGCGATGTCCTTGAACAGCTCGAAGAAATCAGTGTCCAATGACGCTATAATTCTCTTGTCCGGTACCGCAGCAGTCTGGCCCGGCGGAACAACTTGAGGAAGAAAGTGCCGGATGAAGTCCACGGCAGCTTTATGTTGTTCCGAAAGGGATAACTCCAAGTCATCCGTATCTCTTTCACCATCCGGTCGGACCTCATGATGCTCCCGGTCGTCCGCACCCGATGCTTCGGTGGAGCGTACCGACCCAGCGCCGTCGGATAATTCCCGATCCGACACCGTTTCTGTCGGTTGCTGGGATGCTGCGATAAGTTGTGCTATTTGAGCAAGCACGTCCAACATCGAGGCCTGCGGAGGCGCAGTCTTTCGCTGCTTCGCCAAGGGCAGCTCCGCATCTAGTGACTCCCGCATACTCTTCCTATGCGAACGTCCGGAGTCAACCGGCCTCGTGTCCCTGGCTACCGGATGGCGTGACCTGGTCGCCGAAGAATCCCTGGTCGGCGAAGCTGGTAAAATATCGGCGGTCACGTAGCCAAGGTGCGGTCGTGTGCGCTGGTGAGAGGAAGAAGAAGCCTGAGCAGTATCAACGGACTGCCTATACAACGGAGCGTCCCGAGCGACGGACGTGTGCTCCGCTAACGACACATTTTGTACCACAACATCTGGTCCCAGATGTTGTTGTACGAGAGAGGGGCCTCTCTCGCTCGCAGTCCGGATGGACCTGGATGAGCTAAGAACCGGACTAGAAGGCTTCCTCCGATCTATCCTACTATCCGTCGTCACTGGGTGTGCACCTTGAATGTTTATAGTGCTCGCATCACCCAACATTTCCTCCTGGACGGCATCGGACGAACCCGGCTGCCGAACCATTCGGTGAATGGATGCTACACCGGGCGAGCTAGCACCGTCGATCCTACTAGGGACCTCTTAGGCAACTGTCGTATCTCCATGAGCACTTTTGCCGCTAGCTCTGCATTCAATTGTGACGACGGAAGCGCACTTACGGAAGATAACATGGAAACATCACCCTGTTCTTGTTCCTCTGAAATAGAAACTGATAGAGTAGAGTGACCCTGCGGAGAAAGGGCCGGCATAGCCCTCTCTCCACTAACAACATATCGTGACACACGTTTCCAATGTTTGTCATCCCAATATTGACATACTGAACAGGAGTTAGTGCGAGTACACTGACTACAATTAATACAATGATCATGAAAGTCAGAGGAAGATTTCTTCCTATTACAATTTGAACAATATCCTTTCATTGTGAAAAGTCAACAACAAGTCCTAGTACTCGCACAAACCCCTAAACACAAAGATACATAATAACATGATCCATTAATAATGAAAAAACAATTGAAAATCAAAATAATTTTTGAAAAATATTTTTTCAGCGAAGCCCAAGTTTCTGAAAAGTAACGTTGAGCCCCAATGGATCCCAAGGTTAAGTGTGATCAAAAATTTTAAAATTATATTAAATAATTAATGCAACACTTACGGATAATAATAATGTATCTTATAGAGAGATAAACTACTCCAAAGGCAAACAGCCCCCCTCAAAAGAGACTGTTGCCAATGTAAACAAATAGTGTAACAACACCAGAAAACATGACTCCAGGCACTGACAAAACTGGCCCGAAATCAGTCATCAAAATTACACACTATCTGATGCAAAACAGAGACTCCCAGGGGAGAATCTGCAGAACATCAGATGGTAGATGCAGAACACAACGTTTAAACACCCATGGGTGAAAACGTAAACATGGGGAAAATAACAGAATTCATTCTGTAACCAAGCTAATTCTCCCAAGAGAATTTAGAAATGATCTTTCTCAAAAATATGCCAAAAGCATGGGAGAATAGCAAGGGGGGACTTAGAAGACCAGGAGAGAGGAACCACTGAATAAGCAGTGCAACTTTATAACAAGAATGACAACAACAGGCCCATGCCTCGAAAATAGGCAACTTAACATAATTTCATTAAAAAATTTTAAGTTACAGCCCTGATTATTTTCTGTCACTCCTTTTTCCTCTCCTCCTTCTATATCCTCCTTAGAATCACCATTTCTCCAATAATTATGTGTCTGGCTTCCTTTAAACTGAGATTTACAAGCACAAAGATCAGTGAGATGTTGACTGATGAAGGGCCAAACAAAGAATGGTAATTGGCGCCAATTTCGGAACGTCCTTGACACTGCGCATGCGCAGTAGGGGCAAAGTATGGAGGTCCTTCAGGACATGATTTCTTTAGATGCAAATTTTGGGGATTGGGGGGCAAAATTTGTGTTTGGCCCTAGATTTTTAAGAGTTAGCACCAGCTATGTCTGGGTCACTGGTACAGTATAAAAATATTTCATCTGGTCCGACGGGATGCCGAAAGGGATTCGGAGGATTTCAAGCTTTCCCTTTCGGAACAACATAAGCTGTCGTTTATGTCATCTGACTTTATCTTCTAGAGGTTCTTTCGTCGGACCAGAATGCTGCGATGCCTTTTAAGAAACTGATAGCGTCGGTGGACACAGAAATTTTTGGTTCGGTTCAGGGACATCGTCCCTCAGTTCCGACATAGTCCAATAATGTCATACAACTTTCGAATTATTGAACGACGCTATATATATATTATTATTTGCTTGCTATTAACAAACATGTCTGGTTTCTTGTTCGCAAAGTTACGGAGATGTCTTTCAAAAGTGTGCCTCTGTCGTCATAGTTAATGAAGAGCTAGCGGCAATAAGTGCTCATGGAATATGTCAATCGCCTAAGAGGTCCCTAGTGGGATCGACGGAGTTGACATTCGCTAGCTCATCCGGTGTAGTGTCCATTCATCGAATGGTTCGGCAGCCGGGTTCGTCCGTTGCGGTCTAGGAAGGAGATTTGGGTGATGCGAGCACTATAATAAACTTTAGTACACACCCAGTGACGACGGATTAGAGGACAGATCGGAGGAAGCCTGTTAGTCCGGTTCCTAGCTCGTCCAGGTCCGTCCGCGCTGCGAGCGAGAGAGGTCCCTCTCTCGTACAACAACATATGGGACCGGATGTTGTGGTACAGATATTTCGCATTCGGAGCATATGTCCGCCGCTTGGGACGCTCCGTTATATTGACAGTCCGAGAGACTGTCGATAATGCTTCCTCATCCTCACTGCAGCGCACACGACCGCACATTGGCTACGTGACCTCGAGTATCTGGCCACCTTCGTCATTCAGTGATTCCACGGCGAACAGGTCACGCCATCCAGTAGCCAAGGGACATGAGGCCTATACACTCCGTTCATTCGCATAATAGAAGTATGCACGGGGTAACGAACACGGAGCTTCCAGCGGCAATGCATCGTAAGACCGCTTCTCCACAGGCCTCAGTGACGGACGTGCTATCCAAGTTAGCACAGTTTATCGCAGCATCCCAGCAATCGACAGATTCTCGGTCGGATCAGGAATTATCCGATGGCGCTGGGTCAGTGCGCTCTGCTGTTGCATCAGGTTCGGACGACCGAACACTTTATAGGGTCCGACAGGATGGCAAAAGGGATTCGGACGATTTCGAGCTTTCCCTTTCGGAACAACGGAAGCTGCCATACATTTCTTCCGGCATTATCTTCCACAGGTTGTTCCGTCGGACTACATTGCTGCGATGCTGGATAAGAGACTAATAGCGTCATCGGACACGGAGTTTTGGATCGGTTCAGGGACATTGTCCCTGACTTACCGACACAGTCCAATAATGTCATTAGAACATTCGAATTATTTAACGACGCTATATATAAGCTTGCTACCAAGCATGATAGTCTAGTTTCTTGTCCACAATGCTCTTCTGCCTTTTATCAATTCTAGGAAATAATTTATTTTGGCAGAACAGGGCATACCGAGAGTTCATATGCGTCTAGACGGCGGGGTTGAAGACTGGGAATTATCTTTTTCGCCGTCTATGTCAATTTCAACCACGATGTTGGAAACGACAATGATGTCTAACAGACTTAACTTAGATGCTTTATCATACGTAGACCACCTTACTGAGGCGTTATCATTACGTCTTCAAGAGAAAGAATTCCAGGATATGATCCTCAATGTGATTTCTTTCAAGGGCAGTAGTTTTTCCACGTATAACTCCACCCTTCAGTGGCAACCTGGAGTTGGTTAGACGTGACGCAGCCCTAGCTACATCCACGCGCGTGGATAGTAAGGTGAAGAACTCTCTCAGAGTCGCTTCGGTCTCGGAGAAGCTTCTCTTCGACGGCAACCTTTCAGCAATCCATGAATTGCTTGATATACATGTTCTCTTGTCTATCAAGTGTAGCAAGAGATTCAGACTGGGGCAACATTCGGTGGTTGACTCAGAGACTGCCACTGCAGTTGCCGGATCCGAGTTTTATGATTATGACGGATGCCAGTCAAACAGGTTGGGGTACAATATTGATCCCAACGGATTCGAAGTGCCAGGGTCTTTGGGTTCCGCAGTTTCTAGGCAAGCACTTATCTTCCAGGGAATAATGTTCTTTAGGCTTGCACTATGTCATTGGATGAACATTATTCAGAAACGCATGTCCAAATCCTGTCCGATAATACGACAGTAGTTGCGTATCTCCGGAACCAGGGAGGCACTCATTCGATTCCGTTATTCAATTTAACGGAAAGAATCCTTCTGTTTGTTATAGTACACCAAGTTCTGCTTCGGTCCATCATATTCCGGGTCGTCTGATTGGATTAGCAGACTCCCTTTCACGTAAGGGTCGCTTGTTGCCGTCAGAATGGACTCTCAACAAACAAGTATTCAATCAGAATTGCTATCAATGGGAACACCCAATGATAATTTATTTGCGACACAACTCACTATTCATTTGCAGACGTATGTGTTTGCATGTCCGGATCCCTGAGCTTATGTTGTTAACGCTCTATTGATCTAATAGGACGGAATGATAGGATATGCGTATCCTCCAGCGCTGTTGATTCAGCAAGTATTGCTAAGATAAACATCCATAATACAATTCTGTTGATAGCATCTCTGTCTTCACAGAGACCGTGGGTAAATTTACTCAGGTGTCTACTGTGGGACTTACCGTGAAAACTTCCTCCATGAGAGGATCTTCTTTCGCTGGGGAAATCGTGTCAACTTCATCACAACCCGCAAGGTCTCAACCTTCACGTATTCCATTGTGTGGCCCTTCTTGCATGCCAAGCATTGTACAGGATGAGCTTTGGACGCGATTTCTTACTGTAGGAGAACCTCTTCTTCGCTATACTATGCAGCTAAAGTGGAGGCTCTTCCGTCGTTGGTGTAGGGATCATTATGTTGATATTTTTGATCCCTTCATACTAGACATTGCAACTTTCTAGATTACTTGTTTGACAAGATCTACTGCAGCCTGTTACTATTAAGGTTATAGGTCTATGTTATCTCATACCTATGCACTCTATGATAGTTTACAATTGAGTCTTATGTCTCTTTATCTAAGTCAGTTAGAAACTTTTCGATAAATAGACCTAGAATCATTAGATTAAATTCCTATACGGAATTTAGCTTCGGTTCTTATTTAGCTAAGTAATCATTTGAGCCTCTGGAAACAGTAGTTTTCAAATTCTGACCTTTTAAGACAGTAATTCTGTTAGTCTTCTCTTTTACTGAGGAGTCAGTGAGCTTCATGCACTATCGGTGGACGATTCTCACTTTTGTAGTGACGGAAACACTACTTCCTTTACTACTTAGGTTGGATTTTTGGTTAAGAGTCAGGCTCCTAATAATATCCGGAACCTATTGTTATTAAGGTCCTTCTGTCTTCGTACGGGCATAGGCCTTTACTCTGTCCGGTTAGAGTTTACATATTTATAAACAGATATCAGTTTATTAGTACGGACGTAAGCTTCTTCTGTCTTTTATGCCTAATAGAAGGACATAACGCTCCATTCTATTGCTAATGGATTCAGGTAACTATCGGTACTGCTTATGGTATATCACTGACTCAGCAGTTTGTGCTTGAGATTTCGGCTCATGAAGTAAGAGCTCTTTCTACATCTTCGGCTTACACTAATAGTGTCGCTATTATAGATTTTTGAAGGCTGCTCATTGCGCTCAACCATCCACATTCATGAATTTTTATCTCAGAATATTGAGTCCATTTTTGGAGGCCTCCATTGTTAGGTCTATTATCTACTGCTCAGAATGTCATTCACTTAACAGTTGCTACTATAGCTAGGTAGGCTTTCTGTTCCGGCAGTGACTCCGTCCTGCTGCCCTCTTCGCTCTGGGCTATTTGACCCAGGGCAAGAAAAAGGGGGGGGGGGGGGGGAGGGTGTTTCCTTGGGTCACCTGTTTTATTATGAAAACAAGGGGATACCTCCTCCGGAGTTAGTAATTCTGAGCTGTTACTGGGATGGCTTTTAAGTGAGAAGTTTATGTTTTAAAAATTCATTCAGGTCATAGTTTTTAAAGTATAGCTTTTGAATATATCACGTGTCAAACGGGCGTTATTATACAATCCTCAGACACTTTTAAGGAGTATAAAGAGTCTCTATTCTCTAGACTTTATTTATTGGCTTACTTTATAAATTATTAGTATTAGGATTATACTGGATATTAATAGAGTACATGGATGTTATGATGCTCAATTTTGGAAGGTGTTGTGTCTTTCTAATTTATCATAAATAAGAAAGATACATGTAAGGCCTAATACTCCTTTTCCCCTAGAGGGGATGACTATTTTATATAATTGAGCGTATTTCAACTTGCTCTATGTCCTAGGCCCTCCAGCCTTTTTACTATTCAGCTAAGTCTGGGTCATTGGTACAGCATAAAAATGTTAAAAAATTTATAGTAATTTATATATTTTTTATACTTACCAATGACCCAGACGGGGATGGCCCTCCCAGGAGTTGGGAACTCATACCTCCCCGCTGAGTACATAGCGCTTACCAGGCACTGGTTACAAGAATGATTAATGGCGCCAATTTCGGGATGTCCTTGACACTGCGCATGCGCAGTAGAGGTGAAGTGTGGAGGGCCATTCAGGACATGTTTTCTTTGGTTTTAGATGCAAATTTTGGGGATTGGGGGGCAAAATTTGTGTTTGGCCCTATATTTTTAAGAGTTAGCACCAGCTAAGTCTGCTAAGTCTGGGTCATTGGTAAGTATAAAAAATATATAAATTACTATAAATTTTTTAACTTTCAGACTAAAATTTTTTTTTCTTCTTAAAATTGACCAAAATGCATAAAAAAAAACCCCAAAAAACTAATTTCCGGATTTTGGTCCAAAATTTTCTAAGTCTCACCTGAACCCCAAATTTTCAGTGTAAAAAAAATAATCTTTTTTTGTCTTAAAATTAACCTAAATGCATAAAAAGAAAAAAAACTCATTTCTGGATTTTGGTCCAAAATTTTCCAAGTCCCACCCGGACCCAAAATTTTCAGATTTTCAGTGTAAAAAAAAAAAAAAAAAAAAAAAAAAAAATTTGTCTTAAAATTGACCAAAACGCATAAAAAACCAAAAAAACTAATTTCCGGATTTTGGTCAGAGGGACTGGAGGAATTTTCAATTTGAAGGATAAAGGGTTAATATCTCAGGATCAAAATAACAGATTTACACCAAAAACTATACAGCTTGGATTGTCAAGTTACTTTATATTTGTGTTCATAACCTGAACACAAATATAAAGTAACTTGACAATCCAAGCAATATTTTTCAAGTTATCGAAAGCCAAAGGGATTGGAGGAATTTTCAATTTGAAGGATAAAGGGTTAATATCTCAGGCTTAAATTATCAGATTTACAACAAAAACTATACAGCTCAGGACATCAGTAACCTGAACACAAATATAAAGTAACTTGACAATCCAAGCATTATTTTTCAAGTTATCGAATGCCAAAGAGATTGGAGGAATTTTCAATTTGAAGGATAAAGGGTTAATATCTCAGGATCAAAATAACAGATTTACACCAAAAACTATACAGCTTGGCACATCAGTAACCTGAACACAAATATAAAGTAACTTGACAATCCAAGCAATATTTTTCAAGTTATCGAATGCCAAAGGGATTGGAGGAATTTTCAATTTGAAGGATAAAGGGTTAATATCTCAGGATCAAATTATCAGATTTGCACCAAAAACTACACAGCTCAGCACATCAGTAACCTGAACACAAATATAAAGTAACTTGACAATCCAAGCAATATTTTTCAAGTTATCGAATGCCAAAGAAATGGATACGGACGCCAGATTGGCGAACGACGGATGGCCACACCGGATGCCGGCATTATGTGTACCATACATAGTATGGGTACACATAAAAACTCATTTCCGGATTTTGGTCCAAAATTCAGACCAGGATCCCAAATGGCTTGAACAAACTTGAATCTCACCTCCCTAAGCATGCTGCATACCAAATATCGAAAGATTCTTATTCGAAGATCTGAAGAAGATTTATAAAGAATATTCCTCATACTGCACTAATTTAAACATTTGGGCTCCCATAGAGAGCCCAAATATGAACCCAGGGAATTGATTTCAATAAACATGTGAAACAATCTTTCAAAGATGTTATATGTGAAATCTGAAAGCTTTTGGAGCAATGGTTTGGGAGAAAAGTTGTGTTAAATGTTTTTCCCATTACCCACAGTGTTAAAAAATGCTGACTCAGCACTTTTTTAAAGTCCCAAAAAAGTACCCCATGATAAAACCAATAGCAATTTTTTTTACCATTCCATTCTGTTGGTCCTAAGGAAGCTTCACGCCAAATAAGAATTCTCAGTGCCGTCTGGTTTTGGAGATATGGACATTTTAATTTTTTTTATATTTTTAGCTCCTGCAGTTCCCATGGGGCGACGGGAAAAAAAAATTTTTTTTGCATAAATTAAGTACTTATGACCCAATAAGCCCTCATATCAAATTTGGTTCAAATCTGCCTCTCGGTTTGGAAAGTTAAAAAATTTATAGTAATTTATATATTTTTTATACTTACCAATGACCCAGACATAGCTGGTGCTAACTCTTAAAATATAGGGCCAAACACAAATTTTGCCCCCCAATCCCCAAAATTTGCATCTAAAACTAAAGAAAACATGTCCTGAAAGGCCCTCCACACTTCGCCCCTACTGCGCATGTGCAGTGTCAAGGACGTTCCGAAATTGGCGCCATTAATCATTCTAATAACCAGTGCCTGGTAAGCGCTATGTACTCAGCGGGGAGGCAAGAGTTCCCAACTCCTGGGAGGGCCATCCCCGTCTGGGTCATTGGTAAGTATAAAAAATATATAAATTACTATAAATTTTTTAACATTTTTATACTGTACCAATGACCCAGACATAGCTGAATAGTAAAAAGGCTGGAGGGCCAAGGACATAGAGCAAAATGGAATACGCTCAATAAAATAAAATAGAGTCATCCCCTGTAGGGAAAAAGAAGTAATAGGCCTTACATGTATCTTTCTTATTTATGATAAATTAGAAAGATACAACACCTTCCAAAATTGAGCTTCATACATCCATGTACTCTATTAATATCCAATATAATCCTTATACTAATAATTTTTAAAGTAAGCCAATAAATAAAGTAAGTCTAGAGAATAGAGACTCTTATACTCCTAAAAGTGTCTGAGGATTGCATAATCATGTCCGTTGACATATGCAATATTCAAAAGCTATACTTTAAAAACTAAGACTTGAATGAATTTTAAAAACCTAAACTTCTCACTAAACAACCATCCCAATAACAGCTCAGAATTACTAACTCCGGAGGAGGTATCCCCTTGTTTTCATAGTAAAACAGGTGACCCAAGGGAACACCCTCCCCCCTCCCCCCTTTTTCTTGCCCTGGGTCAAATAGCCCAGAGCGAAGAGGGCAGCCGAATGGAGACACTGCCGAAACAGACAGCCTACCTAGCTATAGTAGCAACTGTTAAGTGAATGACATTCTGAGCAGTAGATAATAGACCTAACAATAGAGGTCTCCAGAAATGGACTCGATATTTCTGAGATAAAATTCATGAATGTGGATGGCTGAGCGCAATGAGCGGCCTTCAAAAATCTATAATAGCGACACTATTAATGTAAGCCCAAGAAGTAGAAGAACTCTTACTTCATGAGCCGAAATCTTAAGCACAACTGCTAAGTCAATGATATACCATAAGCAGTACCGATAGTTAATAGAATCCATTAACAATAAAATGGAGCGTAACATCCTTCTACTAGACATCAAAGACAGAAGAAGCTTACGCCCATAGTAATAAACAGATATCTGTTTATAAATACATAAACTGTACCCGGAAAGAGTAAAGGCCTATGCCCATACGAAGACGGAAGGACCTTAAAATAATAGGTTCCGGATAATAGGAGCCTAACTCTTATGCAACAATCCAACCTAAATAGTAACGGAAATAGTGATTCCGAAACTACGAAAGTGAAAATCATCCATCGATAGTGCATGAAACTCACTGACTCTACAGTAAAAGAGAAACCAACAGAATTACTGTCTAAAAGGTCAGAATTTGAAAACTACTGTTTCCAGAGGCTCAAATGATTACTTAGCTAAATAAGAACCGAAGTTAAAATCCGTATAGGAATTTAATCTAAAGATTCTAAGTCTATTTATCAAAAAGTTACTAACTGACTTAGATAAAGAGACAAAAGACTCAATTGTAAACTATCGTAGAGTGCATAGGTATGAGGTAACATAAACCTATAACCTAAATAATAACAGGCTGCAGTAGATCTTGTGAAACAAGTATACTAAAAAATAGCAATGAGTAGTATGGAGGGATCAACAATATGAACATAAGGATCCCTACACTACGACGGAAGAGCCTCCACTTTAGCCGCATAGAATAGCGAAGAAGAGGATCTCCTATAGTAAGAAATCGCGTCCAAAGCTCGTCCAGTACAGTGCTTACAATGCAATACGGACCACACAACGGAATACATGAAGGTTGCGACCTTGCTGGTTGTGATAAAGATGACACGATTTACCCAGTGAAAAAAGATCCTCACATAGAGGAAGACCCACAGTAGACAAGAGAGTAAATTACTCATGATCTCTGTGAAGATAGAGATGCTATCAACAGAAATGTATTGTGGTTGTTTATCTTAGCAATACCTGCTGAAACAACAGCGCCGGAGGATACGCATATCCTATCATTTCGTCCTATAGATCAATAGAGCGTTAACAACATTAGCTCAGAGATCTGGACAAGCCAACACATACGTCTGCAATTGATTAGCAAGCTGTGTCATAAATAAATCATCATTGGGCGCTCCCATAGATAGCAAATCTGATTGAATACTTGTTTGTTGAGAGTCCATTCCGACAGCAACAAGCGACCCGTAAGAGAACGGAAGTCCAATAAAACAATCAGACGACCCGGAATATGACGGACCAAAACTGAACTTGGTGTACTATAACCAACAGACGGATTCTTTCCATTAAATTGAATAACGGAAATGAAAGAGTGCCTCCCTGGTTCCGGAGATACGCCACTACTGTCGAATTAAAGGACAGGAATTTGGGCATGCGTTTCTGAATAATGTTCATGCAATGACATAAAGCAAGCCTAAAAAACATTATTCCGCGGAAGAAAACTGATTGCTAAGAGACTGCGGAACCCAAAGACCCTGGCACTTCGAATCCGTAGGGATCAGTATTATATCCCAATCTGTTTGACTGGCAACCGTCATAACAGCCACACTCGGGTCCAGCAACTGCGGTGGCACTCTCTGAGTCAACCACCGAATGTTTGCCCCAGTCTGAATCTCTTGTAACACTAGATAGACAAGAGAATGTGTAAATCGAGCAATTCATGGATTGCCGAAAAGTTGCCGTCGAAGAGAAGCTCCTCCGAGAACGAAGCGACTCTGAGAGAGTTCTTAACCTTACTATCCACACGTGTGGATGTAGCTAGGGCTGCGTCACGTCTAACTAACTCCAATCAGCCACTGAAGGGCGGAGTTATACGTGAACAAACTACTGCCCTCAAAAGAAATTACATTGAGAATAATATCCCGTAAATCTTTTCTTGAAGACGTAATGATAACGCCTCAGTAAGGCGGATTACGTATGATAAAGCGTCTAAGTTAAGTCTACTATACATAATGTCGTTCCCAACACTGAAATTGGAAAAGACATAAACGGCGAAAAAGAATATATGCAGTCTTTAATCACACCGTCTAGACGCATATGAACTCTCGGTATGCCCTGCTCTGCCAAAATAAACTATTCGTATAAATGATAAAACGGCAGAAATTAGCAACGCGGACAAGAAACTAAACTATCATGCTTAGTAGCAGGCTTGTATATATATATATAGCGTCGAAAAATAAAACACATGTTGTAATGACAATATTGGACTGCGTCGGTAAGTCAGGGACAATGTCCCTGAACCGATCGAAAAATCCGAGTCCAATGACGCCATAAGTCTCTTATCCAAGATCGCAGCAATGAAGTCCGAAATAACAATCACTGGAAGATAATGCCAGAAGATATGAAAGGCATCTTCCGATACTACTAAAGGGAAAACTCGAAATCTTTCGAATCCCTTTCGCCATCCTGTCGGACCCTATAAAGCGTTCGGTCGTCCGTAGCTGAAGCAACCGCGGACCGCACCGACCCAGCGCCGTCGGATAATTCCTGATTCGACCGAGAAACTGTCAACTGCTGGGATGCTGCGAAACAACTGTGCTAACTCGGATAGCACGTCCGTCACTGAGGCCTGAGGAGAAGCAGTCTTACGACGCATTGCCGCTGGAAGCTCCGTAATCGTTACCCCGTGCATACTACCAATATGCGAGCGAACGGAGTGTATAGGCCTCGTGTCCCTTGGCTACCGGATGGCGCGACCTATTCGCTGTGGAATCACTGAATGACGAAACTGATCGGATACTCGAGGTCACGTAGCCAATGTGCGGTCGTGTGCCCTGCTGTGAGGATGAGGAAGCATTAAGGACAGTCTCTCGGACTGTCAATATAACGGAGCGTCCCGACCGACGGACATATGCTCCGAATGTAAAATATCTGAACCACAACATGCGGTCTCCTATGTTGTTGGACGAGAGAGGGACCTCTCTCGCTCACAGCCCGGACGGACCTGGACAAGCCAGGAACCGGACTAACAGGCTTCCTCCGATCTGTCCTCAATCTGCCGTCACTGGGTGAGTACTAAAGTAATTAAAGTGCTCGCATCACCCAAATCTCCTTCCTAGACCGCAACGGACGAACCCGGCAGCCGAACCATTCGATGAATGTACGCTACCGGGTGAGCTAGCGAATGTCACTCCGTAGGCGATAGACATATTCCATGAGCACTTATTGCCGCTAACTCTTCATTAACTATGACGACAGAGGCACACTTTTGAAAGATATCTCCATAACTCTTCGAACAAGAAACCAGAAATGCTTGGTTAGCAAGCATAAAATAATAATATATATATAGCGTCGTTCAATAATTCGAAAGTTTGTGTGACATTATTGGACTATGTCGGAACTGAGGGACGATGTCCCTGAACCAAACCAAAAATTACTAAGTCCACCGACGCTATCAGTTTCTTATCCGGCATCGCAGCATTCTGGTCCGATGAAAGAAGCTGTAGAAGACCAAGTCAGATGACATACACAACAGCATATGTTGTTCCGAAAGGGAAAGCTCGAAATCCTCCGAATCCCTTTCGGTATCCCGTCGGACCGGATGAAACTTTCGGACGTCCGTACCCGCTTCCGCGGAGCGTCCCGACCCAGCATCGTCGGATAAAATATATGCGACAGATTCAGTTGATGCTGGGATGCTGCGATAAACTGTGCTATTAAGGAAAGCACGTCCGTTCCCGAGGCCTGTGCAGTAGCGGTCTTATGATGCATTGCCGCCGGAAGCTCCGTGTACGTTGACTCCCGCACACTTCCTATGCGAACGTCCGGAGTCTGCAGGCCTCGTGTCCCTGGCTACCGGATGGTGTGACCTGGTCGCCGAAGAATCCTTGATCGGCGAAGCTGGTAATATATCGGCGGTCACGCAGCCAAGGTGCGGTCGTGTGCGCTGACGAGAAGAGGAAGCCTTAGCAGTCTCCGCGGACTGCCTATACAACGGAGCGTCCCGAGCGATGGACGTATGCTCCGCTTGCGACACATTTTGTACCACAACATCTGGGGCCAGATGTTGTTGAACGAGAGAGGGGCCTCTCTCGCTTGCCGTCCGGATGGACTGGAACGAGCTATGAACCGGACTAAAAGGCTTCCTCCGTTCTCCCTCCGATCCGCCGTCACTGGGTGTGCATTAGGTTAATTTATAGTGCTCGCATCACCCCAAAATTCCTTCTAGACCGCAACGGACGAACCCGGCTGCCGAACCATTCGGTGAATGGACGCTACACCGGGCGAGCTAGCGGACGTCAAAGGCCGTCGAACCTACTAGGGTCCTCTTAGGCAATTGGCGTATTTACATGAGCACTTTTCCGCTAGCCCTTCATTAATTGTGACGACGGAGGCACACTGTTGGAAGACATCACAGATACATCACCCTAATCTTGATCGTCTGAAATAGAAATTGATAAAGTAGAGTGACCCTGCGGGGAAAGGACCGGAGAGTCCAAATCCCCAATAACATACCGTGACATACGCTTCCCATATTGTCATCGAAATCATACGATACAGAACAGGAGTTAATGCGAAGACACTGACCACATATAGAATGATAAAGTCAGAGGAAGACTTCCTCTTAAAACAATTGATCAATATCCTTTCAATGTGAAAAGAAAACAAGTCCTGGTACTCGCACTAATCCCTGGCAATCAAAATACATAATAATAATATGATCCATTAATATAGAAAAAATAATTGAAATCAAAATATTTTGAAAAAATATTTTTTCAGAACAGCCCAAGTTTCTGAAAAGTAATGTTGAGCCCCAATGGATCCCAAGCCTAAGTGTGGACAAAAATTTTAAAAATATTTTAAACAATTTATTCAACACTTACGAACAATAATAATGTATCTAGTTATGATTAAAATAACATCAAGATATTATTTTTTAGAAATCCCCCCCCTCACACAGAGGGCTGTTGTAAATGTAAACAATGAGTGTAAAAACACTAAAATAAGACTCCAGGCACCCAGGCCCGAAATCAGTTACCAAAAATACACTATCTGATGCAAAACAGAGACTTCCAGGGAAGAAACTGCAGAACATCAGATGGTAGATGCAGAACACAACGCCTAACCACCCGTAGGTGAAGACGTAAACATGGGGAAAAGAACAGAATTCATTCTGTTATTCAGCTAAAACTCCCAAGAAAATTTAGTAATAATAATTACAAAAACTATGCCACAAGCATGGGAGAATAGCAAGGGGGACTTAAAGGACAGGGAGAGAGGAAAACACTTAAAAAAACAGTGTAACTAAATAATCAGAATGACAACAAAATGGCTGCTGCCTTGAAAATAGGTAACTTAACACAATTTCATTAAAAAAATTTAAGTTACAGCCCTGATAATATTCTGTCACACATTTTTTTCCTCTCCTCCTTCTCTATCCTCCTTAGAATCACCATTTCACTAATATTTATGTGTCTGGCATCATTTAAACTGAGATTTATAAGCACAAAGATCAGTCAGATGTTAACTGATGAAGGGCCAAACTTAGAATGATTAATGGCGCCAATTTCGGAACGTCCTTGACACTGCGCATGCGCAGTAGGGGCGAAGTGTGGAGGGCCTTTCAGGACATGTTTTCTTTAGTTTTAGATGCAAATTTTGGGGATTGGGGGGCAAAATTTGTGTTTGGCCCTATATTTTAAGAGTTAGCACCAGCTATGTCTGGGTCATTGGTACAGTATAAAAATATAGCAATTTGGGGCAGGGCGAAAATTCTTGCCCCTCCCATAACAAAGGCAAATATAGCTCCTCAAACTTCTCTTGAACAAATCTGAGACTACACCTCAAAAGGAACCTGCACACCAAATATCAAGTCTCTGCTACTGCTGGTTCATGAGAAGAAGATTTTTTAAGATTTAAGTACACTTTTTGGGCGTGGCCCTACCAAGGGGCAGGTCAACTTGATTTGAACAAACTTGAATTGACATATGATAGGGAACATGCACAGCAAATTTTGTTGAATTTGGTCCAGCAGTTTGTGAGAAGTCGATAATGTAAAGTTAACGCCGGATGATGGATGGACAGATGGATGACAGACGGACAGTGATTAGTAAAGCTCCCCTTGAGCTTTGCTCAGGTGAGCTAAAAATTAATTGGTGATTTTTGTGAATAGCACTGACCGATTTTGGACATTATGTTGGGTAAAGGGTTTAACAAGCATTAATTAATTTTCAAACACAAGTTTAACAGTGTCTCATCTTGAAGAACATCTGAAGATACTCTATAAAAGTGGATATGTGTACTGATTTCATGATGGCCAGTGAAAGAATGCATACAATTACTTTGTCTATCTACAAATTTACTGTGATGCCATTATAAAATTATGCCCTGTTATTTGTGCTAGGCCTCAATGCAGTCAAAAGTACTGAAAAAGTTATTAGAAAAGAAAGATGGCCAGTTTTAATTTTTTTAGGGTGCAGTGACTCCTTGTTTGATATGTAACTGAGCAGTGTTGAGAAGTTGTACTTAACACATCATCAGAGTATCTTACATACTCTTACTTTTAATTAAGTGATTTACATTTTCATGTATATTTAATTTATCTTGAAATAATTATGTACTGGGTCTGTAATTACCCGAATACAGCATTATCAGGGTCCCCTGAAACAAAATCTTGCAACTGCATAATACAAGTGCTTGGTTATGTTTTGTTTACATTACAATTTCTAGAATATTACCAGCTTTCAAAACACATTTGCAAGGGACCTTTTTTTATTCAAAAAGAGAAAAAAACACTTCTCAAAAGTATAATTATTAAATTATGGAACCACATTGCTTTTATCCTTTTGTATCTGAATCACTGGAAGCATTCAAGTTGGAACAAACAGACTGGTACAGTGCACAGTCTTTTCAGATTGTTGAACATATATGCGCTCAATAAGTTTATCCAAAGAATGCAAAAGTTCAAGCCAGCCACATACCATTTCAAACAAGGGCAATGCCCCCGGTCCCCCGACCAAGATGGCAAATTCAAGGGAGCTGTTAGGATGCAATTTGTTCACAGAGCATGGCCATTTTTTAACTTGACCTGTATTTCCAACCAATTAAACCACATACTTAGTTTCGTTTCAATCAAATGATCCAAAGTAAAGTTATCATCCGGACAACACAAAAACCGTATTTTCTAAGTCAAAAAAGGGGAATAAATCCAGTAAAAATCAGTGGAGCGTGCCCATTTTCGAACTTGACCTGCATTTCCACCCAAATAAGCGGCATACTAAATTTCGTTTCAATCAAATGATCCTAACTAAAGTTATCATCCGGACAACACAAAAACTGTATTTTTTAAGTCGAAAAAGGGGAATAAATCCAGTAGAAATCAGTGGAGCGTGCCCATTTTCAAACTTGACCTGCATTTCCACCCAAGTAAGACACATACCAAATTTAGTTTCAGTAAAATCATCCAAACTAAAGTTATCATCCGGACAAGGGTGTGACGGACGCACGCACGGACGCACGCACAGACAGACGGACGGACACTGCTGATTACAATAGTCCCCCGAAGGGTCGGGGGACAACAAACTGACAAGCGTTTTTAGGAATCTGAAAATGAAATCTGTTCTTAAAATGCTAGTTTACTCAACACACATGATATCACAATTTAGTATTTTAATTATTTTTTGTAAAAAATATTTTAAAAAAATTCAATACAACCACATCATGTGACCCAACATTGTAATGATCTTGTCGAGCTTGTTCCAGTGAGGAGTCACATGATGTGGTTTTGTTGAAATTCTTTTAGCAATAAGGGTTTTTTCAACAACTGAATTTGTAATTTATGCGGGAGGTTGAGTCTGATTCGTTAGGTAAAGTGTAGTGTTAATCGACAAGTTATTACAATTGTGAGATAAATCTATTATCACCATAATGTTCATGTACAAAATGTTATATTAGAATCTTGCTCTTGTTTATAAGGCTTTATCCCAAATTGTCGAGATATGGCCTTAGAAACAAGAGCTTGACTATGATACAACATTTTGTACATAATATATACTTATGTACCATATTTAGGCATTTCCAAACAATTACTTATACTCAATATAGAATTAATGCAATAAAGCACTGCTACAAGAATATGTTCTATATCGGACAGATCATGTCATTTGGAGAGGGATGATAACTCTTTATGCCTCAAGTACGAATAAATCAGTCTGTCCTGTGATTATTATAATATGCGAATTTATACTCCTACTCAGGACAGCATTGTTTTGGTGGCCAACAAAGTGCCACGGCAAATAATGAAGAGTTGTGACCACACAAATTCCTTTCATAGTTGAAGCAATGAATTTCAATTAATTGTGGACTGACAGAAACTTATAACAGCCAATACAATGTAATTGTTGCTTTAAAAGAATGTATATATTTAAAATAAGGATTTGGGAGAAAATTTGGGAAATATAATAGATTTATTAATTATATGAAAGAAGCTGAAGTGTTTTAGTGTAAAATTAAGCGACCATCAATACCTCTGAAGATCACCAGTGTAAAATCCATCCACTCAAGAGTTCAGATCTTACAAATGTCATTTACCCTGCAGCCTTGAACATTTATTTATTGAGGTTTAATGACACTTTTGACATCCAGGGTCACCTTGTGTTGGAAGCCTTGAGCATGATAATCAACTCACTTGCTTTAGTTGGGAATGTGGTAGCACAGTGTGCATTCAACAAATGTAATCTAGTTTCAAACCCCACTTGTGCTCTGGTAAGGCTGTACTGAAAAGTCTTGACAGTTACTCAATTCTTTACCCAAGCCCAACATGAGTACAGGGGAGACCACTTAACTGCAAATCTTGTAACTAAATAACCCTGTTAATTAAATATATATTCCAAATGCAAAACCATTTACCATACCTTAACTTAAAGGCTTCATATTATGTAGATGTGACTCCTACTAACTTTCAAGTAAAATTATTTAGTATGTATGAATATGTCTTGCTACAATTTGTGGGACAGTACCTGAAGGCACTTTCTCATAAATTGTAACAAGTCGAAATACTGTGAAAAATATTGAAGACCAAAATAATTTAGCACTCTACCAGTTAATTGGATATAACTTCCAAACAAAAAATCATTTACAAAAGCTTCAGTGCAAAGGTGGTCTGTTAATATAACAATAATATGAATTTGAAGGACATTGTGGTTTATTAATGGCCCAACAGAAATGACTAGCAGTCTGAAATTTTATTAGAGGCCCGAGATGAAGTCGAGGACCACTAATATAGATGGAAGGCTGCTATTCATTTCTGGAGGGCCATTAATAAAACCGCAATGCCCGACAAAGACATGTTATTACTATTATTACCATTTGTCCCACAGTTACCTTTACAACATCATTAAGCAATTGATACTAGAATGTGAAATAATTAATATCATCCCCCCAAAAATTGTGCTTTGTTAGGATCACTCGATTGAGACATTTTGAAAGATTGATTTATTTTCAATTTGTTGTCTGATTGTTTATACACTAATGGCAGGTCATATGATCAATCAGCTGATTTAATTTTATAGCAATAGTGTGAAAACTGAGAAATGCTATACAGTAGATCCTCTCCTGAGAGACCACCCCTTTTGCTGAGTAAAAGAGGTCTCTCAAGACAGGTGGTCTCTCATTACAGGTTTGAGATTTTCACTCATCAGTGATTGACCAACCACATATTTATTGCAGAACTGGAGAAGAATTGATTTTTCAACATTTTTTTTATTATTGTTTTAAATCAGTTTTAATACAAGTACAAAACCACTGTTTAATAAATTACAGTTAAAAGTACATAAACATTTTTGAGATTATGATGTGAAGGGACTGACCCATCAACAATAGTAATTTCTTACTTTATACAAACAAAGTGTTCTATTTCTATCAATATTTTTAAATGAGCTATTTTTATAATAATTTAATAATTAAAAGAGGCCCCAGGGGGCCTGAGGGCGCTCACCTGACATGGTAGTCTGAATATGAAACCAGGGACTTGACTTGAATAAGCTGCATACGCCCCTCCTAAGAAAAGCAAAAACCAACTAGATTAAGCAATTGTGCCCACATAATACACAGGATTTTCCTTCTATTTTTAGTTCCTACACTTTTACATCCCAAAATTGAGATAAATGCCTAAAAAACAGATTTTTTAAATTTTTGTTCGGAAATTTTCGAAGTCCCAAACAAAATATTTTCAGCCTAAAATTTTTTTTGTCTTAAAATTGACCAAAATGCATAAAAAAAAAAAAAAAATTCCAGATTTTGGTCCAAAGATTTCTAAGTCCCACCTGGCCCCCTAAGGATGCTGCATACCAAATATCAAAAGATTCTTATTGGTAGATCTGAAGAAGAAGATTTTTAAAGAAAAGTCCTCATATTGCACTAAGTTAAAATTTGGGCTCCCATAGGGAGCCTAAATGTGAACCCTGGAACTCGATTTGTACAAACTTGAATCTGACCTCCCCGGAGATGTTGTATACCAAATATGAAATGATTCTGACAGGTGGATCTGAAGAAGAAGATTTGGAAAGAAAAGTCCTCATATTGCACTAAGTTAAAATTCGGGCTCTCATGGGGAGCCCAAATGTGAATCCAGGAACTCGATTTGTACAAACTAGAATTTGACCTCCCTGGAGATGTTGTATACCAAATATGAAATGATTCTGACTGGTGGATCTGAAGAAGAAGATTTTGAAAGAATAATCCTCATTTTGTACTAAGTTAAAATTTGGGCTCCCATAGGGAGCCTAAATTTGAACCCAGGGACTCAATTTGAACAAACTTGAATCTGACCCCCTTAGAGATGATGTATACCAAATAGGAAAGAATTCTGCCTAGTGGATCTGAAGATTGTTTTGAATTTTGGAAAGAAATTCATGCATGCTATTAGAGTTATGCCCCTTGTGGTGCCCCCTGTGGGTGCGGCAAGTTTATTTGTACAAGTTTGAATTGACATATGATAGAGAACATGCACACCAAATTTGGTTCAATTTGATCCAGTAGTTTGTGAGGAGTAGTCGATAATGTAAAGTTCACGATGGATGACAGATGACGGACGGCAAGTGATAAGTTAAGCTCCCTTTGGTGAGCTAAAAAGTCTATGCCCTGTGCAGTGTGTCAGAGAGAAATAGTGATGCTTAACTGAACTAAGTTCAAAGGTTGGTGCCAATGGCAACATTTTTTGACAGAAATTGAAGAAAATCGATAGCTCCCATCTAGCTGTCACCTCAAACAAACATACCAAGTTTCAAAGTGATCCGGTCATAAAAGTGCCCTGCAGGGTGTGCCAAAGGGAAATATTGATGCATAACTGCCCTTAGTTCATCAAAGGTCTTGCCAATGGCAACAATTTTTGATGGCAATGGAAGAAGCTTGATAGTTCCTATCTAATCTAAGAGATCACCCCAAACAAGCATACCAATTTCAAAGCGATCCGATCATAAATATGCAAGGAGCATGCAAAAGGATATATATTGATGCCTGACAAAACTAAGTTCAAAGATCGTTGCAAACAGAAACGTCTTTTTTTTGCAGAAATGTGAGAAAATCGATATGTCCCATCTGGAGGTTACCCCAAACAAGCATACCAGGTTTCAAAGTGATGCGATCATAAATGTGCCCTGTAGGGTGTGCCAAAGGGAAATATTGATTTATAACTAAATGAAGTTCGAAGGTCGTTGCTTGCAGTAATACATTTTGATGGAAATGAAAGAAAATCAATCGCTCCCATCTAGAGGTCACTACGAACAAGCAAACCAAGTTTAAAAGTGATCCGATCATAAAAGCAACTTGTGCAGTGTGGCAAAGGAAATTGTGGATGTACGTATGCCGATGGACAAGAATTGACGGCAATAGCTCAGCTTGACTTTGTCAAGTTGAGCTAAAAATCATTCCCAAGGACAAAAAAAAACCCCAACAAATGCAAAAAATTCATAGCGACAGTTTAACAAAGGACTCAACTGTGGTAGATATGCATGGACGAAACCCACAACACATGGACATCCTTTTCCTCATGCTGGTCTCTCACCACACCAAAGGGCATCAAAATCCAACAACCCATGATTGAGTTGTACTGTAAAATATTCATACCGAAAGTTTTATAAGTGTAACAAGAGCCTAAAATGTGGTACATATGCATGGATGATTACCACAATATGTGAATATCCTATCCCACATTCTGGTCTGACACCATAACATCAAAATTTGATAACCGATGAGTAAGTTATAATGCAAAATGTTCATATGGAAAGTTTTCTAGGTGTAACAAGGACTATAGCTCTGGTACAAAACCCACAATATGTGGATATCCTTTCCCCCATGCTGGTCTGTCATAGGATATCATAATCTGACAACTGATGCCTGAGTTACAATGCCGAATGTTTGTACTGACATATGAGCGTACGTGAAGAATGGAAGTGGAGACAGAGCTCGCAGCTTTATACCCAACAGAACCTCCTTCTTAGGTGGGCGACATAATAATTTAATTTACAGGGCAATTTTTTTGTTAATAGTGCTTGCCTGATGTGATGTAGCGTTTGTTTCCTAAAGGGTTATCGTGTGTTCCATTAAAACCTTCACTGTCACAACTTAACAGGCTACAGAGTTGAATTCGTTTTATATTTTAATCACATATTTTAGTCGAGGTTAACAGTCTCCAAACAGTTGAGATACATATGGGGGGGGGGGGGGGGGGGGGGGAGGTTGGGGGTAGATTATTTTTCTGCAAATTATAATCACTTCAACTGAAGATAACTTGATAAGAAATTTATTTAATTACATACAGGGTTTGTGTGTCCATTTTGCAGTTCTGGTACTTGGCCATCGCCCTCTCAGAAAAAAATAGGCAGATGACCAATTGGGGGGGGGGGGGGTGCTGTCAAATGGAGCCTTGAAATGTGCTATCAAATGAAGCCTTCTGGTGGCATTTCAGGAGCAAATGCGCTTGATTGAAGAAAATCAAATTCAGTTTAATGAGGTTACCTGTGTTAGTGTATTCAAATTATTTTTTTTAACTTTTGAAGGGGTTCCATAGTATAATCATATTTGCATATTAAATAAACTTTCCTTCAAATGATCAATGATAAAAATCTTCTTTGACATTGAAAGCATGTGGTTTCTGGTAGAAATGAAACATATCGTACTACCACAATAACCACTTACTTCACTTAAATGCAATATCTACCCATCTGCTGGCCACTGTCAATAATTTCCATGTATACGTTTGAAGAGAATTAAAAAAAACTGTTGTACACTATACTTCCTCAAATGACATTTTTCAAGACAGTAGGCCAAAATCTGAGGCTTTCAGTATAAATATACGAAACTCAACTCACTGATCATTAATATTCTTAAGCTGTCAACACCAATGGTGAAGCAACGTGAAATGTTCATCAGTTTATCAAATGTGGTTTCTTTTGCTGAACTGGAACATGCCTCTTGCTCCCCATTTATAATGTCCGATAGATTTATTATCCATGTAATTTTGAAAGTTTGAACTAAAAAATTCACTGTTTAAGTCTGATGGAAATTTAGGGTTACAATGAACAGTATTTGTGTGTCCATTTTGCAGTTCTGGTATTTACTCTATGTATTGGGACAGCTAAAAATAAATATTTTCACAGATGTACCACATCTTAGAAAATGGGAAAAAAACACAACCTGGTCTTGTTTTGATGCTGAATCAAGTTGTGTGTGATTCGTTTTCCATCACTATATAGGAAAATTGCCATCCAATTTTTTTGTAGATTTTCATTTTTTGCTTCCAAAAGACAGCTTATGCCCCTCATTAGAACGAGCGCATTGCGCACGTTCTAACGAGGGGTCATAAGCTATGTTTTGGAAGCAAAAAATGAAAATTTTTAGTTACACAAGAATTCTTTTTATGAGTGTCATCTGCCACTAGCGTTCAGTAAAGGGTTGAAGACAGTCACAATGTAATATAATATAGTCTTCCTCATGTCAGTCCGGACTGTAAATATTAAAACTTAGGAACAGATTTAAATAAAAACAACACAAATCAGTATGTATTATCAATATTTTATTGTTTAAAAAGGAAAATTAAACACAAACATTTTGCACCTTTTTCAGGTAACTGGGCCAACTGGAAACATGTCTCCTGAGTGTCCCAAACATTGGAGCATAAAAAAAAAATATTTTTCTGAAAAAAATGTATGTCCCAAATTATAGAGTGTCCCAATATATAGAGTAAATACGGTAGGCGACTTTTACTTGATTAAATTTTTAGGGTCGGTTGGGTTACCCTAAACAGGTATTTGGAGGGGGGGGGGGGGGGGGAGGGGGCGACATTTTACAATATTACACCCTGGGTAATTTTTTTTTGCTGATGATGTGTACTGCTACACAGCATTTTCCTCAGCATTGGCAATTGTTGAGGATACATTGCCAGGACTGATTTTGGCATTTTTCAGTTTGATCTCACCCTCAGTTGACTTAGCGAAGACAAACACCAATGGAATTCTTTCGCTAACCAAGGTTAATTGGTTAACCACGGAAATTGAAAGCAATTAACTGGTTATGAAAAATCATGTAACCATTTCAGCCCTAATGCAGCTGTGAATTTAACCAATGCATTCCATTTTAGACTGATGGAGCAAGATTTCATTGGTTATTTGTTAGAGTATTACCCATTTTGCACTGCTGAAATTTAAATTCTGACCATCTTAAAAACAGATCTTTGTACTAACAATTCTGATTGGTGCTTTGAAGTTATATTTATTTATTTATTGATGTTTAAGGTCACATATTTATGCACAATGGATAATCATGACCGTGACAGTTTTACGTGTGGAGGAAGCCGGAGAACCCGGAGAGAACCACCGAGCAACGACGAGCAGCTGCCAGCTCCCCAACATCGTAACTCCGCACTGCAGCACCGGCAGGGTTAGATTGGTTGAAGACATGCGTACCATCGACGTGCACTACGCCTTAGTACACGGCGTCATCGTGCCCCCACGCGGGCAATGGAGATGAAGTGTCTTGCCCAAGGACACAATGCGGTTGCCGCAGGTGGGATTTTGCTTTGAAGTTTATGACTGCTATATAAGTAAGTAAGTTATCACATTTGTGATTGTCAGCTCATTACCAGTTATCGCCGAATCATAGTAAACACTGTTGGAGGACCAACAACTGTGAATATCTATTACTAATACTAACACAGACAATAGCAGAGGTGTGAAAATGTCTTACCCAAGTCCGCTGGCAAAGTGAGAATACACTGTTTTCACCATAAATGTATTGATAAATGTGTTCCATATAGGAGAAACAAGCTGCATTTTGGAAAGAAAAATTCTAATAAGGCTATAAAAAAAAGAACCTCTGTTTCTCAGGCCCGCGCGCATGGTCATTTTTGGTGCGCATGCAACCTTTTTATGACACCAAAAAATCTTCAAAAAAATTTGAGATATTGTGCTCATTTCGGTAAATCGATATCGATGCGTTCGTAAATTTTAAATTAACACACTTCAAGCTTTTTCTACATCATACCTTAATAAAGTGAGTGGGTTTTAGCAATATTCACGACAGAAAGTGTTTTATTCTGCAAAAGGTAAGTCATAATGACAACAAGAAGGAAGGTGTCTTTCAGTCTGACAACAAACAGTCACAAAGGGGAATGGTTGATTCGCACCACGTTTGATTCGCACCAACTCTCAGAAAGTCTGCAAAGTCAGGTGCTATGTTGAATGGAACACAGTCTCCTGGCATTTATTTTTAGCAACATTTGTATTGTAAATGGCCGTCATTGGAAATTTGTGTACTGTTATTTGAAACCGTTACGAGTTTCCCAGTTAATTTAAATAAATGCATTTGAGATACAGGATAATTGGATAACTAATAGTAACCGTTGCTTGATATAAAAGTAACAGTCATAGTTGAAAATAAATTGCATATAGGCAGGTATGTGCGGTCGAATTGGTTAATAAAAACACGCAAACATTCGTTTTGTATTTCATTTTCAGATTTAAAAAAAATATGATTTATGGATGAACTGCCCGTTCAAATGGGTTGTGATAATTTTGAATATAATGGGGAAAAATTGCGATTCACGATTTTATTAGGCAAGTTGTGAAATGATTTTTTTGGGGGGGGTAAAATAAATCTCTGAAAGTTGGCACTTCGACATTTGATTTGTCCCAGAGATGTTTCAACCCGAGACGTTTCACCCACGAGGCGTTTCGTGACTTTCGTCCTGTATTATAATTTTCACGTTTCACTGAAAAAACAAACATTCAAACCCCACTTCATTTACGACTCAACACCCATGTGGTGAATAACCAATATATTTGCGAAATTTTGCATGGTCCACCAGGCGTTTTGGTGGGGGTCAAATTACCACAAACAACCTCTCGGGGAGAAAATAAAAAGAAAAAAAAACCCCGCCCGCCCACATGCTTTTTTGGAAAAAATGGCCTGAGAAACAGACAATCAACTTTGTATGGCCTAATCAAATCAAAGATAAATAGTGTAATAATTCTGACAAATATTGTTCGGAAAGTTAAAAAATTTATAGTAATTTATATATTTTTTATACTTACCAATGACCCAGACTAGCTGGTGCTAACTCTAACAAAACCAGGGCCAAACACAAATTTTGCCCCCCAATCCCCAAAATTTGCATCCAAAACAAAAAGAAATCATGTCCTAAAGGACCTCCATACTACGCCTCTACTGCGCATGCGCAGTGACGCAGACGTCCCGAAATTGGCGCCAATTATCATTCTTACTGGCAGTGCCTGGTCAGCGCTATGTACTCAGCAGGGAGGCAAGAGTTCCCAACTCCAGGGAGGGCCATCCCCGTCTGGGTCATTGGTAAGTATAAAAAATATATAAATTACTATAAATTTTTTAACATTTTTATACTGTACCAATGACCCAGACTTAGCTGAATAGTAAACAGGCTGGAGGGCCTAGGACATAGAGGAAAATCCAATAAGCTCAACTATATAGTAAAGAGGTAACCCCTTAAGGAGAAAAGGAGTATTAGGCTTTACATGTATCTTTCTTATTTAATATTAAATTAGAAAGATACACTACCCTTAATAATTGAGCACAATAACATTCATGTTCTCTATTAACATCCAGTATATCCCTTATACAAATTATTTTTAAAGCAAGCCAATAAATAAAGTAGTCCAGAGAATTGAGACTCTTTATAGTCATTTAAAAGTGTCCGAGTATTGTATATTAAAGCCCGTTTGACACTTGACATATACAAATGCTTCACATCGCTACACTTTAAAAATAAGACATGAATGAATTTTAACATTAATATTACACTTTAAAACCATCCCGGAAACGACTCAGAAATACTGACTTGGAGGAGGCATTCCCTTGCTTTTCACTATAAAGCAGGTGACCTAAGGGAACACCCGCCCCCCCCCCCCCCTTCCCCTTGCCCTGGGTCAAATAGCCCAGAGCGAAGAGGGCAGCCGGATGGAGTCACTGCCGGAACAGAAAGCCTGCATAACTATAGTTGCAACTGTTTAGTGGACGACATTCTGAGCAACAGATAACGGACCTTAACAATGCAGGTCTCCAGAAATGGACTCAATATTTCTGAGATAAAAATTCGTAAATGTGGATGGCTGAGACCAATAAGCAGCCTTCATTAAATCTGTAATAGCAACACTATTAGCATAAGCCCAGGAAGTAGAAAGAGCTCTTACTTCATGAGCAGAAATCTTAAGCACAGACTGCTGAGAAGAAGATAAATTTTCATAAGCAGTACGGATAGTTAATTGAATCCATCTAGCAATAGAATGGACCGAAATGTCCTTTCTATTAGGCATCAAAGACAGATAGAAACGTTTCCGTCCCTTTCTGATAAACTGAGATCTCTGTTTATAGATACGTGACGCTCTAACAGGACAGAGTAAAGGCCTACGCCCGTCTGAAGACGGAATAGCCTTAATAACAATAGGTTCCGGATATTTATTAGGAGCCTGATTCTTAGCTAAAAAACCCACATTAGTAGTGAAGGTGATAGTGTTCCCAACACTACGATAGTGAGAATCATCCACCGACAGTGCATGAAGCTCACTGACTCTTCTAGCAGAAGAGAAAGCTAAGAGAAAAGCTGTCTTATAAGATAAGAATTTGAAATCTACTGTCCCAAGAGGTTCAAATGGCTTTTCCTTCAATTTAAGAAGAACCCAAGCTAAATTCCACTTAGGAATTAATCTAAGAGTTCTGGGTCTATTTATCGAAAAGTTTCTAACCAACTTAGATAAAGAGACATTAGATCCAATTTGTAAACTATCATGATGTGCATAGGTATCAGATAACATAGATCTATAACCCTTTATAGTAACAGGCTGCAGTTTGATTTCGTCAAACAAGTATACTAAAAAGTTTGCAATGTCTGGTATAGAGGGATCGAATATATCTACAGAATGATCCCTACACCAACGACGAAAAACCTTCCACTTAGCCGCATAGTTTAGCGAAGAGGAGGTCCTCCTACAGTTAGAAATCGCGTCCACTGCTCGTCCTGTAAAGTGTTTGCCATGCAAGAAGGACCGCACAACGGAAAAACGTGAAGGTTGAGACCTTGCGGGTTGTGATGGAGTTGGCGCGATTTCCCCTGCGAAAGAAGATCCTCTCGTGGAGGAAGCTTTCGCGGTAGGTCCCACAACAGACACCTGAGTAGATTTATCCACGGTCTCTGTGGCGACAGAGATGCTACCAACAGAATCTTGCATTGAGATTGTTTTATCTTTAGCAATACTTGTTGAATTAACGGCGCTGGAGGATACGCATATCCTATCATTCCGTCCCAAGGGATCGACAGAGCGTCTACTGCAAATGCTCTTGGATCCGGACACGGAGACACATACATCTGCAACTGATTGTTGAGATGTGTCGCAAATAAGTCTATCATTGGCCGTTCCCATTGGTAGCAAATCTGATTGAATACTTGTTTGTTGAGAGTCCACTCCGACGGCAACAAGCGACCCTTTCGTGAAAGGGAGTCTGCTAGCACATTCAGACGACCCGGTATGTGACGGACCGAAAGAAGAACGTGATGTTCTAGCGCAAACAGAAGGATTCTTTCTGTTAGATTGAACAACGGAGCTGAATGAGTGCCTCCCTGATTCCGTATATACGCCACTACTGTCGTATTGTCGGATAGGATTTTGATATGAGCATTGTGAATAATGTCCACCCAGTGACGTAACGCAAGCCAAATTGACATCATTTCCTTGATGTTTATGTGCATGCACAGGAATTGCGGAACCCAAAGACCCTGGCATCTCGAATCCGTTGGGATTAATGATGCACCCCAACCTGTTTGACTGGCATCCGTCATAATGGTAAAACTCAGATCCGGCAACTGCAGCGGAACTCCCTGAGTTAACCACTGAATGTTTGCCCAAGTCTGAATCTCTTGTTTCACTTGATCTGACAAGAGAACGTCTACATCGAGCGAATGAATTTTCACACTCCAATTCTGAGTCAAGAAAATTTGAAGAGGACGTGTGCGTAACTGCCCCATCGGAATGAGATCCACGGCGGCTCCGCACAGACCTATCAGTCTCATAAATTCTCTCGCCGTGACTTTGTCTGCGTGCAGACAATAGCGAGCGTAACAACTGACTAATTTCGCTCTGGTTAACGGCAGACGAACGAGATTGTTGTGCGTCTCGAAGTTCATTCCCAGATGAGTCAATGACTTGGACGGCACCAGATCCGACTTCTCCTCGTTTACTATAAAACCGAGACGTCGGAGCAATAGAAGAAGATTCTGAACATCGTTCTGAAGCGTTAACTCGTTGCCGTACCTTTGAAGAATGTCGTCCAGGTAGGCCGACGTCACCGCAGACGAATGAGCTCGGAAATAGATCATTACCGAGTTCATTACCCGAGTGAAAGCCCAGGGTGCTAGATTCAATCCGAAGCACATCGCCCGGAATTGATACACCACTCCTAGGACTGCGAAGCGTAGGTACTTTTGGAATGTCGGATGTACCATGACATGAAAGTACGCATCTTTGAGATCTATGCTTGTTGCATAATCGTTCACCCGAATACTCGCTCTGACCGACCAAATCGTCTCCATATAAAACTTCGGAGCGACGATCAGCTTGTTTATCCAGCTCAAATCTATGACTGGACGGAACGAGCCGTCTGGTTTCGGAACCAAAAACAGATGGCTGTAGAATCCCGGAGATTCCTGGTTTTCTACGACCTCTACCGCGTTCCTCATTAAAAGAGACTGCACCTCTGATAACAGAGCGTCTCTTTTCTGCGGATTTGACGGAAGATGAGTCCACTTTGGACTTCGAGTTAATGGAGGCTTTCGTTTGAAGGATATCTTTAGACCTTCCGAAGTCACTCCTCTCACCCAAGGGTCATCCGTAATCGACGCCCATTCTTGTGAAAAGCTCGACAACCTTCCGCCAACCGGTACGCGATAGAGGTTTAAGCCATCACCTCCTAGACCTGCGAGGCCTGCGGTAGGAGAAACCACGTCCTCCACGACCCGCACCTCGCCCCGTCGACCTCGGGGCGTCCGACCGATTGTCCCGGCCTGAAGGACGTCCCGAACGAGAGTCGCTACCCTGACGGTCTCTCGAATAAGACCAAGAGGACGCACCGGAACCTCTATAGGAACCTCTCTTGGGCGCATTAGACCCAGAAGTGCCTGTCTTATTCCTGTCTGCTGTATCCGACTTCTTAGAAGCAGATTTGAACAACAGAGAATCCGAAGCTTTCTTTGTAATTTTATCATAAATAGCAGAAAGCTTGCCGTCAAAGAGAAGTTCTCCTGAGACCGAAGCGACTCTAAGAGAGTTCTTCACCTTAGTATCCACTAGTGTGGATGTAGCTAGGGCTGCGTCACGTCTAACCAACTCCAGATTTGCCACTGAAAGGGCGGAGTTACACGTGGAATAAGCTACTGCCCTTGAAAGAAGTCTTAAAGAGGATTGTATATCCTGAAACTCTTTCCCTTGAAGGTGCAGTGATAACGCCTTAGTAAGGTGATCTGCGTAAGATAAGGCATCTAAATTGGCTCTGTTAGACGCAATAGCTGTTTCCAACACCGCGGTTGGAATAGAAGCCGACGACGGTAATGATAGCTCTAAGTCTTCCGCCTCGTCGTCCATACGCAGAGGAACTCTCGGGATACCCTGTCCTGCCGTATCGAATTTATTCTTTGCATTAATGAAAGGCAGGTTGAGAGTATTAGCGGACAAGAAACCTGCTTTCCCCGTCTTGGAAGCAAGTTTAAATATAGCGTCGTTCAATAATTCAAATGTTCTTGCAACATTATTGGACTGCGACGGAAACTCGGGAGTGATGTCCCTGAACCGCTCAAAAAATTCAGAGTCCAATGACGCTATAATCCTCTTGTCCGGAACCGCAGCAGTCTGGCCCGACGGAACAACTTGAGGGAGAAAGTGCCGGATGAAGTCCACGGCAGCTTTATGTTGTTCCGAAAGGGATAGCTCCAAGTCATCCGTATCCCTTTCACCATCCAGTCGGACCTCATGATGTTCCCGTCGTCCGCCCCCGATGCTTCGGCGGAGCGTACCGACCCAGCGCCGTCGGATAATTCTCGATCAGACACCGTTTCTGTTGGCTGCTGGGATGCTGCGATAAGCTGTGCTATCTGCACAAGAATGTCCGGCGTCGAGACCTGCGGAGGCGCAGTCTTTCGCTGCTTCGCCGAGGGCAGCTCTGCATCAGATGGCTCCCGCATACTTTTCCTATGCGAACGTCCATCGGTCTTGAATCCCTGGCTGCCGGATGGTGTGACCTGGTCGCCGAAGAAGCCTTGATCGGCGAAGCTGGTAATATATCGGCGGTCACGCAGCCAAGGTGCGGTCGTGTGCGCTGACGAGAAGAGGAAGCCTTAACAGTCTCCGCGGACTGCTTATACAAAGGAGCGTCCCGAGCGACGGACGTATGCTCCGCTAAAGACACATTTTGTACCACAACATCTGGTCCCAGATGTTGTTGTACGAGAGAGGGGCCTCTCTCGCTCGCGGCCCGGCTGGACCTGGACGAGCTAGGAACCGGACTCAAAGGCTTCCTCCGTTCTCTCTTACTATCCGCCGTCACTGGGTGTGCATCTATTATGTTTATAGTGCTCGCATCACCCAAAATTTCCTCCTGGACCGCATCGGAGAACCCGGCTGCCGAACCATTCGGTGAATGGATGCTACACCGGGCGAGCTAGCGGACGACATTTGTCTAATCTCCATGAGCACTTTTGCCGCTAGCTCTGAATTCATTTGTGACGACGGACGCACACTTGTAGAAGATAACATGGAAACATCACCCTGTTCTGGTTCCTCTGAAATAGAAACTGAGAGAGTAGAGTGACCTTGCGGAGAAAGAGCCGGCATAGCCCTTTCTCCAGAAACAACATATCGTGACACACGTTTCCAATGTTTCTCATCCCAATATTCACATATAGGACAGGGATTAATGCGAGAACACTGACTACAATTAATACAATGATCATGAAAGTCAGAGGAAGATTTCTTCCTATTACAATTTGAACAATGTCCCTTCATTGTGAAAGGACAACAACAAGTCCTAGTTACTCGCAAAAACCCCTGACACAAAGATACATAATAACATGATCCATTAATAAATGAAAAAACAATTGCAAATCAAAATAATTTTGAAAAAATATTTTTTCAGCGAAGCCCAAGTTGCTGAAAAGTAACGTTGAGCCCCGATGGATCCGATGGCAAAGTGTGGTCAAAAATTTTAAATTTATATTAAATAATTAATGAGACACTTTCGGATAATATAAATGTATCTTATAGTGAGATAAACTACAGCAAAGGCAAACAGCCCCCCTCAAAAAAGGCTGTTGCCAATGTAAACAAACAGTGTAAAACACCAGAAAACATGACTCCAGGCACTGAAAAAACTGGCCCGGAATCAGTCATCAAATTACACTCTATCTGATGCAAAACAGAGACTCCCAGGGGAGAATCTGCAGAACATCAGATGGAAGATGCAGAACACAAACGTTATACACCCATGGGTGAAAACGTAACTATGGGGAAAATAACAGAAAACATTCTGTAACCAAGCAACTCTCCCAGGAAATTTTAGAAATGAACTTTCTCAAAAATATGCCAAAAGCATGGGAGAATTGCAAGGGGGGACTTTAGAAGGCTAGGGGAGAGGAAACACTGAATAAGCAGTGCAACATTTAGCAAGAATGACAACAAGAGGCCCATGCCTCGAAAATAGGCAACTTAACATAATTTCATCAAAAAATTTTAAGTACAGCCCTGATTATTTTTTGTCACTTCTTTTTCCTCTCCTCCTTCTATCCTCCTTAGAATCACATTTTCTCCAAAAATTACGTGTCTGGCATCCTTTAAACTGAGATTTACAAGCACAAAGATCAGTGAGATGTTGACTGATGAAGGGCCAAACAGAGAATGATAATTGGCACCAATTTCGGGACGTCTGCGTCACTGCGCATGCGCAGTAGAGGCGTAGTATGGAGGTCCTTTAGGACATGATTTCTTTTTGTTTTGGATGCAAATTTTGGGGATTGGGGGGCAAAATTTGTGTTTGGCCCTGGTTTTGTTAGAGTTAGCACCAGCTAAGTCTGGGTCATTGGTACAGTATAAAAATATCAAGCTGATTTGTTAGATGACATGTTTACAGAATTGCTTCAGTACATATTCAAAACATTACATGGAAAAAATACAAGAACAAATCGATTCAACTCTTAACCCTCTACACACTGATCTTAAACTATCACAATTTCAAGCAGCAAATTTTTCCCATAATGCAATTAGGAATTTAACCAATTCAGTGTTGTTTGACAGAGCTCCGTGAGCTCTGTCAAACAAGACTGATTTGGTTAAGTTCCTACTTGCATTATGAGAAAAAATTTCAGATTGAAATTTTAATATTTTGACATCAGGGTGCAGAGTGTTAAATATAGTTCAAGAACAGACCTCACAAGCCTACCTTGAATTTTCTTTTTGCGTTGAAACTTTTGATGTTCGCATGAGTATCTGGCAGGTCTTTACTCCTTGCAGCACTACCCTGAACCCAGGGATGGTTGAGAGCACCTTTAGCAGTTAATCGTTTCTTGGGATTCAGTACAAGAAGTTGCCTTATTAGATCCTGAATAATAAAAATAAAACTACTTGCTCAGTGACTACTTTTATTATATATTATCTACCACTACACTATAGTGACAACAGGGTCTAAAATTTAGTTAATCATTCAGAATAGACAAAAACAAGAGGGAGGCCATACTGCCAAACAATGACAAGAGAAGAAATGAACCATGATACTGTGAAAGCTATTCCCATAAACAATCTTCATTCCAAATTTCATTGAGAGCAACTAACCCCAAACCAGAGATACGAGGCAAATAGACAAAAAATAAATTCAAAATAATTTGTATATTTCTTTATATGTACCAATGGCCCAGACTTTGCTGGTGCTAACTCAAAAAATAACCAGGGCCAATCCCCCCAAAATTTGCATGTAAAACCGAAAAAATTATGTCCTATGTGGTCCTCCATACTTCTGTGATCTGCGCATTTGAAGTATCCACGAAGTACTGAAATTGGCGCCAAGCATCAATCTTTCTACAGTGCCTGCTAAATGTTATAATCAGTGGGGAGGTATGAGTGCCCACTCATGGGAGGGCCATCCCCATCTGGGCCATTGGTTAGTATAAAAAATATACAAATTACTTTGAATTTATAATATTTTTATACAACAACCAATGGCCCAGACTTAGCTGAATCGTAAAAAGGCTGCAGGGCCTAGGACATAAAGGAAAATCCAATTACTCAATCACTTCTTAAAGGATATCTCCAACAGGAGAATAGGAGAGAAACGAATTATATATGTCTTTCTCATTTACAAGAAATGAGAAGACATAACACCAACAATGTAATTGAGCATTACATATTACATAATATATAATTCTCCAATTTAATGCCAGCATAACCCATTATGCTAATTCGGTGAAGGGAAGCCAATATATAAAGATAGTCCAGAGAATGATGACGCTGCCATTAATGCGATCGATGACCTTCACCGACTCATCAATGAACACCCTGAAATCTACCGTGACCCCAAATTTGATAACGAGCCAGAAGACGGAGATGACGATGACCTCGTCACCCCCATCATCAATGACGAAATCATCAACGTCATAAAAAAATGCAAAAATTCCTCCTCACCCGGCGAAGACGAAGTAAGCTACAAAATTCTAAAACAAAGCCCAAACTCCCTAATCGAAAAACTAAACAAACTGTTCAACGCATGTCTCACCCATGGCTACTTTCCCAAATGTTGGAAAAAAGCCATCGGTGTCATGATACCAAAACCTGACAAGGACCCCTCCGATCCAACCAGCTACCACCCAATCAGCCTCCTCAGCTGCATTGGTAAGACATTCGAACGAATCCTTACCAATCGGTTCAGGGGGCACCTTGAAGACATCAATTTTTTCAATAAATGGCAAAGAGCCTATAGAAACCGGAAAGAAGGCATTGAACATGTCTACCGACTAGTCACCCAAATGAAAACTGCTATCAACAATCGGCAATTAGGCGCGGCAGTCCTGTTAGACGTTGAAAAAGCATTTGACTCCGTTTGGCATAATGGAATGCGCTACAAATTATCAAAAATGAAACAACCCAAAAAATTGCTCAGATTACTATCCTCTTTCCTTAATGATCGCGAAATTAAAGTCAGAGTGAACAATGAAATGTCTGACAGTGTCCCCCTTGAAGCAGGCACCCCTCCAAGGATCCGTCCTAAGCCCCCTCCTTTACATCTTCTATGTAAATGACCTCAACTTCTCCGAGGATCGTGTTCAAGTCTCCCAATTCGCGGATGATAAGGGCCTCTGGGACTCTAACAATACGGCCAATCTGCTCCAAAAACCCCTGCAACGCGCTCTCTATGACCTAGAACAATGGTGTGCCAAATGGAGAATTAAGCTAAACGCCAATAAAACCCAACGAATCACCTTTACCTGCAAGAAAAATAAACGTGATTTTGACCTTAAACTTAAGGATAACACCCTCCCAGAATGCAAAGAAGCGAAATTCCTGGGCATCACCATTGACCAAAAACTGTCCTTCAACAAACATACCGACAACATTGCGGAAAAAGCTACCAAACGAATTAACTTACTGAAAATGCTTAAGGGTACTTCATGGGGGGCCAACCAGTCCACCCTACTCAAACTATACAAATCCTTTGTGCACCCAGTACTCGAATGCGGTGCAATCATACTAACTGACCTCAACCAAACTAATATGGCAAAACTCCAGAGGGTCTAAAATCACGCGCTCAGAGTTGTCCTCCGTGCCCCATGGGACACACCCATCAAAACACTCCACGACAGGGCCGATATTCCCACCATTAAAGACCACCTAGCCACCCTGGCCGCGAAAAATCATGACCGGTTAGCCGACAGCGAACTAATCTCCGAACTTGGAACAATTTGCGAAAGCCGACAAAAGCCCAAAAATTGCAATCAAAACTAAGACTGCTCGAATAAAAACTAGGGAATGACAAGGTGAACCAACAGGCAGAAAAACAGCTTAACTGTGGCCTTCTACCAGAAAGGGCTGCCTTCACCGACTCAAGCAAAATTACATCAGGATTAAATGCTGTTAAAAACTAAATAAATAGGGAATGAGAATGTGAATAAACAGGCAGAAAAACAGCTTAACTGTGGCCTTCCACCAGAAAGGGCTGCCTTCACCGACTCAACTAAAAGTCACATCAGGATTAAATACTGTTATGAAAACTAAATAATAAATAGGGAACGATTTGGGTCCCAAGCACGAGAGTATGTTACTGCGCTTACGAATGTAAAGATTCGTGCATTTCATACTCTCCCCCATAGCGACAAGCACACACAGCAGAATAGCACACGGTGGGGGGTGGGGGGCTGGGTCCCAAGCACAAGAGTATGTTACTGCGCTCACAAATGTAAAGATTCGTGCATTTCATACTCTCCCCCACATACACAGCAGATACCACACGGACACGCAACCAAAGAGGTGCTACTTTTATCTTTACAGTTTACATATTCTAATGAAAACTAATTCTACCTTCTTCTTTTAAGCAGGTACACAGAAGATGTTTTTGACCCGCATCCCAATAACCGCTACAGACAGTCTAACCGTTATGGAAACAGTCACCCCCATGGTTCCTGAACATCCTCCGCTCCATCCCTAAAAGTGGTCAACCACTTTAAGGGAGGCGAGCGTTGGTCCTGCGTCCCGCATCTGCCCCTTTTTATAAGCGCATTGCGCATCTTCTTGTCCCAACCCAATAGGATTACAATGCAGGCCTGCCCCGAACCAGGGAAGTTCGGGTCTTCTTCTTCTTGGTGGTCCCCGAAAGGGGTCGTTGTTGTTTTCCTTCAAAGAGTCCAACCAAACAGAGACAGCCTGAGGCAGATTATACTTGCCAGTGATGGCCATCACTCATGATCATCCTCGAAGCGGCAGACTATACTTGCCCGAAAATCCAGATCGACTGCACCCTCGGGGAGAGGTAGCACCTTTGTGAGAGGACCCAACCTCTCACACTGGTCCTCACCCGAGGGTTCAACCGACATCAGCCAAGAGACCATCACGACGCAACTGGTGACACCGGCCGAGTACCCGAAGCAGTTCCTCCTTCAACACGCCTAGACATGTGAGAATAAATCACCTACAGTCAATGAGGGTCGAAAGGGGCTTGTCCCCCATACCGTCCCTGCGCGCCTTCGGTGTGCGAAACCATTCCTTTCGAGACTCTTTATACTCATTTAAAAGTGTCTGAGGATTGTATATTAATGCCCGTTTGACACATGACATATACAAATGCTTCACACTGAGCTACACTTTAAAAATATTACATAAATGAGACATATTAATTGCTTCACACCAAGCTACACATTAAAACCATCCCAGCATGGACTCGGGACTACTGACACCGGAAGAGGTATTCCCTTGCTTTCACTATAAAGCCAGATGATATTAAGGAAAAAAACGACCCCCTCCCCCCCCCCCCCCTTTCCCTTTGTTCTGGGTTATGTAACTGCAGAACGAAGAGGGCAGCAGAACAGCGTCACTGCTGGAACAGGATGCCTAAATAACTATAGCTGTAATCATTTAGTGGACGACATTCTGAGCAACAGATTACGGACCTAAACATATAAGGTTACAGGAGATGGACTCTATATTTCTAAGGTAAAACTTTGTAAATGTAGAAGGCTGTACCCAGTACGCAGCTTTCATGAGATCAGTAATGGCTATACTGTTAGAATATGCCCAAGAAGTGGACAGCGCTCTAACTTCATGCGCTGATATCTTATTTACAGAATGCTGATCTCAAGATAGACTTTCATAGGCAATACGTATTGCAAACTGAATCCATCTAGCAATAGAATGAAGAGATATATCTTTTCTGTTAGGAATCAATGATAAAAAGAAGTGTTTTCTTCCTTTTCTAATAAACTCTGATCAGCATTTATATATGCGCATAGCCCTGACTGGACACAGCAAAGGTCTACGGTTGTCCGTAGATGGGAGAGCCTTTATGATTATAGGCTCAGGCCGTTTATCTGGAGCCTGATTCTTAGCCAAAACCCCACTTGTGTAGTTAAAGTTATGGTATTTCCAACACTACAGTAGTGAGATTCGTTAACAGATAAAGCATGGAGTTCACTAACTCTTCTAGCGGATGCAAAGGCTAAGAGAAAAGCTGTTTTATAGGTCAAGAATTTGAACTCTGAAATGTCTAATGGCTCAAACGGAGCTTCTTTAAGCTTCAACAGAACCCAAGCTAAATTCCACTTAGGAATTAATCTGAGGGTTCTAGGTCAATTTTTGAGAAATTTCTAACTAATTTGGATAATGAAACATTAGATCCAATTGCCAAACTATCATGATGAGCATAAGTGTCCAATAGCATAGACCTATAGTCCTTAATAGTGACGGGCTGCACTTCGAGAACGTCAAACAGGTAGACCAGAAAGTTGGCAATATCTGGTATGGACGGATCATAAACGTCTATCGACTGATCCTTACACCAACGGAAGAAAACCTTCCACTTTGCTGCATAATTCAGTGAAAAGGAGGTCCTCCTACAGTTAGAAATTGCACCCACTGCTCGTCCTGTAAAATGATTGCTGTGCAAGAAGGACCGCACAACAGAAATATGTGAAGGTTGAGACTTTCTGGGTTGTGATTCAGTGTGCGTGACTTCCCCTGATAAAGGTCCTCCCACGGAGGAAGCTTCCGGGGAACGTCCCATAACAGACACCTGAATAGACTGATCCATGGTTTCTGTGACGACAGAGATGCTACTAACAGAATCATGCAATGCGATTGCTTGATCTTTAACAAGATCTGTTGAATTAATGGAGTTGGAGGATACGCATATTCTATCATTCCGTCCCATGGAATTGAGAGAGCGTCTACTGCGTCTAGGTGTGTCGCAAATAAGTCTATCATAGGTTGATCCCACTGGTAGCAAATCTGTCTGAACACTCGCTAGTTGAGAGTCCACTCTGAAGGCAACAGGCGACCTTTCCGAGAGAGCGAGTCTGCTAGTACGTTCAGACGACCCGGTATATGACGGACCGATAGATCAACTTGATGTTCCAGGACATATAGAAGGATTTTTTCCGTTAGTTCGTATAACGGAATCGAATGAGTGCCTCCCTGGTTCCTTATATACACTACAACTGTTGATTTGTCCGACAATATTTGAACATGTGCATTCTCTATAATGTGAATCCACTGTTGTAGCGCTAACTATACTGACATCATTTCTTTGATGATTATGTGTTTTTTCAGGAACTCTGGGTCCCAAAGACCCTGGCACTTCGAGTCTGTCGGGTTCAGGGACGCGCCTCAACCTGTTTGACTCGCATCCGTCATAATCGTGAAAGACGGATCTGGGTTAACCACTGAATGTCTGCCCAAATCTGAACTTTTTGTTTTACCAGGTCCGTTAAAACAATACTGGTCTCGAGCGAATGTGTCTTCACACTCCAGTTCTGAGTAAAGAATATCTGGAGTGGACGTGTGCGTAAGCGACCCATCAGAATGAGATCCGCAGCTGCTCGGCACAACCCTATCAGTCGCATAAATTCCCTGGCTGTTAATGAGTGTAGATAAAAGTGAGCATAACAACTAATTTCGCTCTGAGTAACGGCAGACAAACCAGATTGTTGTGAGTCTCGAAGCTCATCCCCAAGTGAATGAATGACATGGACGGAGCTAGATCCGACTTCTTCTTGTTTACAATGAAACCGAGACGTCAGAGCAATAATAGCAGACTCTGAACATCATTCTGAAGAGTAGTTTTGTTGCCGTATCTCTGAAGAATGTCGTCCAAGTAAGCCGATGTTACCACAGACGAATGAGCCTGGAAGTAAGACATTACCGAGTTCATTATTCGAGTGAATCCCAGGGTGCTAGATTCAGACTGAAGCACATTGCTTGGAACTGATATACTATCCCTTGAACGACAAACCGTAGGCACTTTCTAAATGCCGGATGTACCTGGACATGAAAGTCCGCATCTTTTAGATCTATGCTTGCCGCATCGTCGTTCACTTGTATGCTCGCCCTTACCAACCGAATGGTCTCCATATAGAACTTTGGAGCCATGATAAGTTTGTTTATCCAACTCAAGTCTATTACCGGTCGGAACAAGCCGTCTGGCTTAGGTACAAGGAACAGGTGACTGTAGAAACCTAGAGACTCTTGGTTCTCTACGACCTCTATTGCTTCCTTTTCCAAGAGAGACTTTACCTCCAAAAGGAGTGACTCTCTTTTTATAGTCCAACGTGAACTTCGTGTTAGCGGTGGTTTTGCTCAGAACGATAGCCTTAGGCCGTCCGAGATCACACTTCTCACCCACTGGTCTTCCATAATTGTTAACCAGTTTCTCATGAATCTTTATAACCTTCCGCCAACTGGAACACAGTAGAGGTCCTGACCATCACCTGTTGGACCTTTGAGGCCTACGGGAGGAGAAACCACTTCCTCCCCGTAAAGAGCCTCGACCCGCCGGCTTGGGAGCGTCTTACTGGTTGCCTCGGCCAGACCCACACCCCCTACCTGAGTCGCTATATTGGCGATCTCTAGAGTAAGAATATGAGGATCTCTTATATCCTCGCGAAGAGTTCTCTCTGGACGAATTTTGTCCCGAACCTCCTCCTTTACTCTTCTCTGCTGTTACGGGTTTATTAGACGCCGACTTAAGTAGCAGAGATTTGACGCTTTCTTTGTAGCTTGGTCGTAGACCAAAGAAAGCTTGTCGTCAAAGATATCATGACCAGATACCGGAGCGACTCGAAGAGAGTTTTTCACCCTGTCATCTATTAAGGATGACGACACAAGGGCTCCATCACGTCTAATTAACTCCAAATTAGCCACTGTTAAGGCGGAGTTATAAGTGGTAAACATAATAGCCCTGGAAAGAACTCTTAAAGATGTACGAACATCCTCAAATTCCTTCCCATTGAGACGTTGCACCATAGATCTCATAAGGTGATCTGCGTAAGACATAGCGTCTGAATTCGCTCTGTTAGAAGAAATTGCCGTCTCAATTGTGTCCGAGCGAAATGTTAATGACGGAGGTTAGGACAGATCTAGGTCCTCAGCCTGCTCATCCAAACGCAGAGGAACTCTCTAAACACCTTCCCCTACCGTTTTAAATGGACGTGGTCCAATAAACGGTAGACGTACGGAAGATGAGATAAAAAGCTGCATTTCTTCTATCCAATGGAAAGATTAAATATGGCGTCGTTAAGAAGACTGAAGGTCTGTGACACCTGTCTAGACTGCACCAGAAAGGAAAGGACCTGTTCCTTTAACCGGATGTAGTCAGCGTCTAATGACACTAGCAGCTTCTTATAAGTAGTCGCAGCATTCTGATTCTCAGGAACAAACTCAGTAAAGTATTGATGAATAAAATCCATCGCTCCCATATGTTGTTCCGAAAGGGAAGGATCATTTTCCTCCAAACCCCTTTCACCATCCAACGGAATCAGATAAGACTCAAGGGCATCAGCATCTGAACGCACAGATGACTGGACCGACCCAGTGTCATCCGACAGCTTGTGTTCTGAGGCTGCCATAGGTTACTCCTTTACCTGCTGGGATGCTGCGATAAGCTGTGCGATTTGCAACAGCAAGTCCGTTACGGAGGCCTGAGGAGCAGCAGTCTTCTGTTGCTTGGCCACCAGCTATTCCTCTGACATTGTGGCCGAGATGGCTCTTTTCTACAGACGTCCCGATGAATAGGGCCTCATCTCCTTGGCTACCAGATGGTGTGACTTCCTTGACGAAGAGTGGTCCTTTCTTGGCGATGCATGCTGGATATCCGAAGTCACGTAGCCAAGTTGCGGTCATGTGTGCTTTGTAGACACTGAAGAAGCCGTAATTGTAGCTGGCCCCAGCTGTGTACTGAACGGAGCATCCCGGACGGGAGGCGTGGACGTAAGCTCCGACTGACGCAAGTTCTGAACCACATCTGGCCCCAGATGTTGTTGTAAAAGAGACTTTCGCTCGCAGTCCTGTCAGATCTCGCCAAGCTTACCGCTGAACTGGCTGGCTTCTTCTTCCTTTCAGTTGTCGCATGGTGAGCCTATCTGTATTTTATAGTGCTCACTCTACCCTGTTTCCTCTCCACGACCGAAACAGACACACCCGGTGTCACGATACCCACGGACAGTGTAACCGTTTCACTGGTCAGGCTAGCTGGCAACAGGGATCTGAAACAACCGGCGTGTGGCTTATTGCCCTGTCTAATATTTAAGAGCACTTTAGCCGCTAGCTCTGATTGACTATCTAATTGCGACGACGGAAGCACACTTTCTGATGGCGTCACGTAAACATCACCATGTTCTTGTTCCTCTGAAACAGAAACTGAAAAACTAGAGTGACTCTGTGGCGAGGGGACCGGCATTGGCCTCTCGCCACTAACAATGTACCGTGACACCGTTTCCAATGTTTGTCATCCCAATTGACACAAACTGAACAGGAATTAGTGTGAGTACACTGACTTCAGGTGATACAATTATTATGTGAATCAGAGGAAGACTTCCTCGAGTTACAATTTGAGCAAAAAGCTTTCATTTTGAATAAAATTAAAGTCAACTATACTGGCACTTACTCCCAATAAATATCTGAAAAAGATATGTAATAATATTAATCAAAACAATCATTTGAAAAATAATTCACAATAAAAAAAATTTCAAAAAAATTTTGACATGAGCCCAAGTTCCTAAAGGGAACGATGAGTCCAAATGGATCCCGATAGAGCCTTAGGGTGGACAAAAAATTTTTCTTCTCCAAAAATTAATGCTACACTACCGGAATATACAATGTATCTTACAATAGTCCTACCATGATTAATAAATAGGAAACTACATATATAAGCAGAGCGTTAATTGTCAATGTAAACAACATCAAATGAAAACCGGAAACAAGACTCCAGGTACTGAATAACACGGCCCGAAGTCAGTAACAGATTTTAAACTATCCGATGTAAAGCAAGATCTTCATCAGAAGAAAATACAATTAACCAGATGGAAGATGCATGACCAAAAATGCCTAAACACCCCTAGGGTGAGGACGTAACCATGGGGATACACAGAATAAACATTCTGTGAAACACGTTAAACTCCCAAGAAATTTACAAAAACATTTCAATAAAAATTGTCAAAAAGCATGGGAGTTTAACTTGGGGGCTTCAAGGAAGGATAGGGAAGGAACACTTAACAAACAGTGGCAAAATCATTAGCAAGAATGATGACATCAGGCCCATGTCCCGAAACTGGGAAACATGAAATAGTTTTGTCAAAAATTATGAAGTTGCAGCCCTGAACAATCAAAATCACCGTTTCTTCCTTCCATCATCGTATTGTGTCCTTGTATCCACCAATATCACTATTGATTTGTGTCTGGCATCACTAAAACTGAGATTTCAAAGCACAGAAGTCAGTTTGATGTTATCTGACAGAGGGCCAAACAAGGAATACTTGGCACCAATTTTGGTGCTTCCTGGATACTGCGCATGCGCAGATCACAAAAAGGACCACATAGGACATAATTTTTTCGGTTTCATATACAAATTCTGGGGATTGGGGGGGGGGGGGGGCAAAATTTGGCCCTTTGTTATTTTTGAGTTAGCACCAGCTAAGTCTGGGCCATTGGTTGTTGTATAAAAATATTGTCTATTTTACAAGGCAAACAGTAAAAATATTGTCTTTGTTTCACAGCAAGGTAATTGTGAAGTCCAGAAACACCTGTTACTGAAGCCTAGTAATGATAGGCCTATCCACATAAGAGATGTAGAAGAAGGACATAATGCCACATGTGGGGAAGTGATTTGCATGTATTTTCTTTGTTTTAATGCAGGGACATGACTCATTTGAAAGCCTTTCCCATAAACAATCTTCATTCCAAATTTCACTGAAATCTATTAACCCAAACCTTATAGAACAAAGACATAATGTCACGTGTGTGTGTGGCGGGATTGGGGGGGGGGGTGTGATTTATATGCATTTTCTTTGTTTTACTGGAAGGACATGACTCATTTGAAAGCCTTTCTCATAAACAATCTTCATTCCAAATTTCATTGAAATCTGATAACCCAAACCTGAAATATGAGGTGAACAGACAAAAAATTGGCTATTTTACGAGGCAAACAGAGAATTTTCAATGTTAAAAAGGGGGATAAGTCTAAAAAGTGAAAAGTAAATAATATCATTAGAGACTCATTTGAAAGCCTTTCCCATAAACAATCTTCATTTCAATTTTCATTGACATCCAATAAGCCAAACCCGAGATACAAAGCAGACAAAAAATAGCCTATTTTTGTGTATTCAAAGGGCCATAACTCTCAGAAAAAATATTCCAACAGCAAAACCGGCTGATGCTACTTAAAGACCTCATGATAGTGAACATATGTATGAAATTTCATCAAAATTTGAGCAGTAATGTTGAAGTTATAAAGCAAACGGACATCTGAGTGCAGATGGACCCACCTATGGCCGGAAGGACATATGCACAGATGGATGCATGGGCAGGCACAATCCAGTATACCCCCTTTTTGAAAAATAGGCCGATGAAATCGTCAGATGTGTACCCATACGTGCAACTAGTAGAAAGCTGTATGACGGAGGGCCACCACGGATGATGACATTATGTACACCATACAAGGTATGGGTACATATAGAAATGGATTGGAGGAGTGGCTAATTTGATGGATAAAGGGTTAATATCTCCGGATCAAATTATCAGATTTACATAAAAAACTATACAGCACAGCACAGCACATCAGTAACCTGAATAAATATATAAAGAAACATGACAATCGGATTGATCTTTTTTGAGTTATCTCATGCCAAAGGGATTGGGGGAATTTTCAATTTGAAGGATAAAGGGTTAATATCTCCGGATCAAATTATCAGATTAACACCAAAAACTATACAGCTCAGCACATCATTAACCTGAACACAAATATAAAGTAACTTGACAATCCAAGCAATATTTTTCAAGTTATCGAATGCCAAAGGGATTGGAGGAATTTTCAATTTGAAGGATAAAGGGTTAATATCTCAGGACCAAAATAACAGATTTACACCAAATACTATACAGCTCGGCACATCAGTAACCTGAACACAAATACAAAGTAACTTGACAATCCAAGTAATATTTTTCATGTTATCGAATGCCAAAGGGATTAGAGGAATTTTCAATTTGAAGGATAAAGGGTTAATATCTCGGGATCAAATCATCAGATTTACACCAAAAACTATACAGCTCGGCACATCAGTAACCTGAACACAAATATAAAGTAACTAGACAATCCAAGCAATATTTTTCAAAAAGGGATTGGAGGAATTTTCAATTTGAAGGATAAAGGGTTAATATCTCAGGATTAAATTATCAGATTTACAACAAAAACTATACAGCTCGGCACATCAGTAACCTGAACACAAATATAAAGTAACTTGACAATCCAAGCAATATTTTTCAAGTTATCGAATGCCAAAGGGATTGGAGGAATTTTCAATTTGAAGGATAAAGGGTTAATATCTCAGGATCAAATTATCCGATTCACACCAAAAACTATACAGCTTGGCACATCAGTAACCTGAACACAAATGTAAAGTAACTTGACAATCCAAGCAATATTTTTCAAGTTATCGAATGCCAAAGGGATTGGAGGAATTTTCAATTTGGAGGATAAAGGGTTAATATCTCGGGATCAAATCATCTGATTTACACCAAAAACTATACAGCTCGGCAAATCAGTAACCTGAACCCAAATATAAAGTAACTAGACAATCCAAGCAAAATGTTTCAAGTTATCGAATGCCAAAGGGATTGGAGGAATTTTCAATTTGAAGGATAAAGGGTTAATATCTCAGGATCAAATTATCAGATTTACACCAAAAACTATACAGTTTGGTACATCAGTAACCTGAACACAAATATAAAGTAACTTGACAATCCAAGCAATATTTTTCAAGTTATCGAATGCCAAAGAAATGGATACGGATGCTGGATGGACAGATGGATGGACAGACAGACGGACGGATAAAGGAAGGACGAACGACGGATGGTCACTCCGGATGCCGGCATTATGTGTACCATACATAGTATGGGTACACATAAAAATAGGCCAATTAAATCGTCAGATGTGTACCCATACGTGCAACTAGTAGAAAGCTGTTATTATCTCAGGACCAATTTTTTGAGGAATTTTCAATTTGAGGGATAAAGGGTTAATATCTCAGGATCAAATTATCAGATTTACACCAAAAACTATACAGCGTGGCACTTTAGTGACCTGAAGATATATATAAAGTAACATGACAATTGGATTGATATTTTTTGAGTTATCTCATACCAAAGGGATTGGAAGAATTCTCAATTTGAAGGATAATAAAGGATAAAGGGTTAATATCTCAGGATCAATTTATCATATTTACACCAAAAACTTTACAGCTCGGCACATCAGTAACCTGAACACAAATATAAAGTAACATGACAATCCAAGCAATATTTTTCAAGTTATCGAATGCCAAAAAATGGATACGGATGCCAGACAGACAGACAAAGGGTGGACGAACAATGGAAGGCCACCTGGATGTCGACATTATGTGTACCATACATGCTATGGGTACACATAATAACTTTGATCAATATTTTTGAGTCATCGCATTCCAAAGAAACTGATTGGAGTAATTCTTAATTTGGTGGTCAAAGGGTCAAAATCTCAGGATCAAACTACCAGATTTCCACCAAAATCTATACAGCTCAGCACATCGGAAACCTGACTACACATATGAAGTAACAAGGCAAGCTCATCAATATTTTTTAGGTTACCGCATGCCAAAGAAATGGACTGGAGTAATGCTTAATTTGATGGATAAAGGGTTAGTATCTCAGGAATGAAGCATCATATTTACATCAAAAACTATACAGCTCGGCACATCAGTTGCCTGAACATATCTATCAAGTAACATGACAATAGGATTGATATTTTTAGTTATCGCATGCCAAAGAAATGGATTGGAATAATGCTTTATTGGATGGGTAAAGGGTTAAAATCTCAGTATTGAATAATCAGATTTACATCAAAAACTATACAGCTTGGCGCATTAGTAACCTGAACACAATTGTAAAGTATCATGACAATCTAAGCAATAGTTTTCAAGTTATCGAATGCCAAAGAAATGGATATGCTGGACGGATGGACAGACATATGGACAGACAGAGGATGGACGAACGACGGAGGTCCACCCCAGATGCTGGCATTATGTGTACCATACATGGTATGGGCACACATAAAAAGGAGATTTAAAGCACAGATGTCAGCTCATTGTTTACTGACTTTGGGCCAAACAAAGAAATGATACTTTGCGCCAATTCCAGTACCTTCCTGGTTACCGTGCATGCACAGTAAACAAAAGTATGGAGGACCAGATAGGACTTCAATTTTTCAGTTTTGTATGCAAATTTGGGGGATTGGGGGTTCAAAATTTGTGTTTGGCCCTGGATTTTATTGAGTATAAAAATCTTTCTTTTTTTAATCTACCCACAGTTGTGCCTGAAGATAATCTGAACTATCTGATCAATTCTTATCAAATTTGGTATACTTCAACTGGAAGAGTGCTAAATTATATTTTGCCATCATAATTTGTTCACATGTCTTTGCCTTGTTACAATTTATGAGAGAGTGCCTTTAGGCACTCTCTCATAAACTGAAACAAGACAATCCAAGAGAACTAAATAATTTCAGTTCAAAGATAATATGCAGCACATCCACAGAATATTCACCCTTTGAGTTGCGGTACCTGCACTTCAGAAATTAGCCCAAATTTGGCCTTCTGGCACTCTACCAGTTAATAATGGGGTTTGAATAATGTACAATGTCATATGAGCCACCCTGTATCACTTCTTTCCAAAATAATTCATCCTGAAACATTTTAGTTTTAACCAGAAATGACTGTTAAGCCATGAGATACATAGACTGTAGATTTTGGTTGAAAGTCTGTCATAAAAAAATATCTATGTCCTTAAAGGTTAAGCTTACATACCTTAGCATTCTCACTGATGTCATCCCAGTATGGCGATTCAAATTTGTAATCACATTTCCTAATTTTTTTGTACATTCCTACTTCTCCTGTTTCGTCAAAGAATGGTTCATACCCTGACAATCTGTGAAGAATAAATTATTCCATACTTTAAGTAGAAATATATCTGACTCAGCATTTATTCGTTGCTCCTTGCAGAACACCCTGACATAACCATTGGCAATTTTTTTACAATTACATTCTACTGGTCCTAAGGATGCTTCATACCAAATAACAGTTCTCTGTTCCATGTAGTTGGGAAATATGGGTGTTTGAAAATATTTATATTTTTAACTTCTGATGTTCCCACTGGGGACACAGGAAATTTTTTTTTCATGAATCAAGTACTTATTCGAACCAAGGATCTCTCGCCTTGCAGCCTGCATATCCACCTACTGAGCTATCAGGATCCATTTTTTTTGTTATATTTATTTATTTATTTATTGGTGTTTAAAGTCACATACCTTTGCACAATGGCTAATCGTGACCATGACAGTTTTACAAGTGGAGGAAGCCAGAGTACTTGGAGAGAACCACCGAGCATCGACGAGCAGCTGTCAGCTCCTCAACATTTTATGTACAAGCTCCGCTCAAGCAGGGTTACAGTGATTGAAGACGTGCACTATCGACATGCAGTATGCCTTAGTACATGGCATCATTGCGTCCCCATGTAGGCAACCAGGATAAAGTACCTTGCCCAAGGACACAATGTGGGTCGTCCTGGACAGGGATCAAACTCAGGACCTCTAGCACAGAAGTCCAACACTCCACCACTGAGCCACCATGCTCCTTCCCTGTTTTTTTGTTATAATAACTAAAATATGTTGTAAATATTCAATTTTCATTGGCACAAAAAATGTGCACATCATCAATATATTCATTTTTGCCGACATCAAAGTATACTATTTGAGGTGTCGGAAAACTAAAAACTTACTAGAAAATGTTTTGGTTGAGTAGTGTATATTTATAGCAACTTTCCCTTCCCTTGCCCCCTCCCTCCCCCCCCCCCCCCCCCTCCAAAAAAAAAATAATGGTGGCTTTGGAGAAACTTTTCCATATGTGATCAAAGAGCTTTCCAGCAATCCAGTTATACAGAGATCAGTGGGTTTGTTTTAGAAATACATTATTAAGACCAGTTTATATTTCATTTCCACTATAAACTTATAATTTGAACAGGTATCAATTTTACTTCAACTCCTTATTTTCTGCTAGTGGATATTCCTGCCTCCACAGGATTCCTCTTCTCACTGAAATAAGTATATTAAATCTGGACACATTTAATCAGGTTTTTCCCTTCTAAACTGCATGGATTTTTTCACCAATGATTCCCTGAGTTAAATTTAGATGAATTTTTCATCAAATCCAGTCATGGCTGCTTCATAGCAGCCATGATTAGATCTGATAAAAAATATCTTAAAAGTTAAAAAATTTATAGTAATTTATATATTTTTTATACTTACCAATGATCCAGACATAGCTGGTGCTAACTCTTAAAAATCTAGGGCCAAACACAAATTTTGCCCCCCAATCCCCAAAATTTGCATCTAAAACCAAAGAAAACATGTCCTGAATGGCCCTCCATACTTCGCCTCTACTGCGCATGCGCAGTGTCAAGGAGGTCCCGGAATTGGCGCCATTTATCATTCTTACAACCAGTGCCTGGTCAGCGCTATGTACTCAGCGGGGAGGTAGAGTTCCCAACTCCTGGGAGGGCCATCCCCGTCTGGGTCATTGGTAAGTATAAACAAGAGCACCGCTGGGCATTGCATCATACGCCCGTGAACTGTTCAAATTGTACCATTTTAACACATTTGCAATTTTTTTAGAGTGCGAGAAATTTATACTGGCATATATATATATGTTACGGTCAGACTTTGAAATCAGTGATTTTGTGAAATGACTAAATTTTTCAGTCATTTGAGAAAAAGACTAACAAGTTTGAAGCCAATCGAAAAACAAATACTAAAGTTATCATCCGGAAACCAAATATTTGACGAAGAATTCTAAGTCCAACAGGGGCCATAATTCAGGCAAAAATTGTTCAGACCGACCCCATATTCGAATTTGACCTGTATTTTGTTGAGATTAAACCACATACCAAGTTTGGAGCCGATCGGAAAACAAATACTAAAGTTATCATCCGGAAACCAAATATTTGACGAATTCTAAGTCCAACAGGGGCCATAATTCAGGCAAAAATTGTTCAGACCGACCCCATATTCGAACTTGACCTGTATTTTGTTGTGATTAAACCACATACCAAATTTGGAGCTGATCGGAAAACAAATACTAAAGTTATCATCCGGAAACCAAATATTTGACGCATTCTAAGTCCAACAGGGGCCATAATTCAGGCGAAAAATGTTCGGACCGACCCCATATTCGAACTTGACCTGTATTTTGTTGTGATTAAACCACATACCAAATTTGGAACCGATCGGAAAACAAATACTAAAGTTATCATCCGGAAACCAAATATTTGACGAATTCTAAGTCCAACTGGGGCCATAATTCAGGCGAAAAATGTTCGGACCGACCCCATATTCGAACTTGACCTGTATTTTGTTGTGATTAAACCACATACCACATTTGGAGCCGATCGGAAAACAAATACTAAACTTATCATCCGGAAACCAAATATTTGACGAATTCTAAGTCCAACTGGGGCCATAATTCAGGCAAAAAATGTTCGGACCGACCCCATATTCGAACTTGACCTGTATTTTGTTGTGATTAAACCACATACCACATTTGGAGCCGATCGGAAAACAAATACTAAAGTTATTGTTCGGAAACCAAACGGACGGACGGACGGACAGACGGATAGACGGACAGATGGACGGACAATGCCATACTATAATACGTCCCGTTTTTCAAACGGGCGTATAAAAATATATAAATTACTATAAATTTTTTAACATTTTTATACTGTACCAATGACCCAGACTTAGCTGAATAGTAAAAAGGCTGGAGGGCACAGAGGAAAATCCAATAAGCTCAACTATATAAAATAGAGTCATCCCCTCGAGGAGAAAAGGAGTATTAGGCTTTACATGTATCTTTCTTATTTATGATAAATTAGAAAGACACAACACCCTCCATAATTGAGCATCATAACATTCATGTTCTCTATTGACATCCAGTATAATCCTTATACTAATTATTTTTAAAGCAAGCCAATAAATAAAGTTAGTCCAGAGAATTGAGACTCTTTATACTCTTTAAAAGTGTCCAAGGATTGTATATTAACTCCCGTTTGACACGTGACATATACAAATGCTACACTTTAAAAATATGACATGAATGAATTTTTTAAACCTTAACTTTTCACTTTAAAACCATCCCAGTAACAACTCAGAATTACTGACTCCGGAGGAGGAATCCCCTTGTTTTCACTATAAAACAGGTGACCCAAGGGAACACCCTCCCCCCCCCTCCCCCTTCCCCTTGCCCTGGGTCAAATAGCCCAGAGCAAAGAGGGCAGCAGGACGGAGTCACTGCCTGAACAGAAAGCCTGCATAACCAAGTGTCAGGATTTCACGGTAACGATCATTACCGGTAGCGTGTCGGTACCGTGGAAGCAAAATGACGGAACCGAAGTTTCGTTTCCCATGAATTTATGGTCAGTGCATCGATGTATGAAAATGAAATGGTAAAACTGCCATGTGAGATACCAGTAAAATCCCATTTCTTTTCAAATTATTCAATTGTTTTTACTCTGATTTGACAAAGCTTCATTTCGGCCCGTGAATTGTTTCAGTTTAGTTGTGGCGTTCACGAGTGCTGTTCCGAAACTGAAACTAGAACGGGGAAATAATCTATTCAAGTAGGAGACGGTCCACCCTTGACAATTTGGGCCTTGACGCATTTGGCTCATAGCATGTACATTCATTTATTAAACTGTTTCAACCTTGCTGTATTTTGTACACGGTTGAACAGTCTAGTAACAGTGTACACGTTTTAAACAGCCCCAATTGAATAACCTTGTTCTAAAAATAAAGTTTGAAATGGCGTCTGCTGGTAAGAAAAAGTCAGATTCTGTTTCCATCAAAACATTTAAAAAATGGTCGTTCAGTGGCAATTTTGAAATTGAGAGCGAGGACAATTTGATCACCGTGTTACGATGCAAAATATGTAGTAAATATGACACGGAAATACGACGAGAAGCAGCTGGACGTGGAATCAGTGGGCCACCACTGGCTGCCATCACAAAATATATTGACGGGGTCACATATGTCCACAAGGGTAATGTTGAGAAACATATTAGGAGTGGCTCTCTTCATCAGTGGGCAAAAGACACTTTCCAGAAATCGCATGAATTGGACAGGCCCGAGGCAGCTTCAGGTGGTTCCTCTCTTTCCAAAACAACAAATGTGCCGAATCCTTTACAACGACTGGTTACAGCAACAACAGAAGCAAATTACACCCACCTATTCAACACAGCATTATCGCTAATTTTAGCCGAAAAACCATTTTCTGATATGCCTTCAGCAGTTCTTATGCAGAAACGAAATGGGGTCAGTTTTATGAGTGGGAAAGATGACCAGTTCAGTTGCGCCCTCTTTGTTAATTTTTTAGCAAATGCCATGAAGGAGGACATACGGTCTATTCTATCCGTTGCTAATTTTTTCTCTGGCGAAATGGACGGGTCGGAGGCTAGAAAAACGAAGGAAGAAAAAGAACTGATATACACCAAATTGGTCATCCGTGGACAACCAGTTGAACTTTTTCTAAAATGTCAGAAAATGACAGATTTTGAGGGGTTGATGCTGAAAGTACGAAGAAGGCATTTGATAATGTATTTTTGGATGAGTACCAACTACCAGAGCACAAGTTTAAAAACTTAATGATATGTGTGTGTGCAGACGGTGCCAGTGTCAATATGGGTAGACTTTCTGGGGCCTGTACAACAATGAAATCCACTAGACCCTGGTTGCTGGTAGTCCATTGTGTGAACCACCGCCTAGAATTGGCCATTGGCGATGCATTCATGTCAAATTCTACCTTCAAGCTCCTCGATGAAATGATGATAGGCTTATACTACCTATTTCGCAACAGCGGGAAGAATAAGCGCATATTCGCAAGAATTGCTGAAAGGCTCTCTGTAACCTCGATTTCATTTGTAAATGCAAAAGGAACAAGGTTCCAAGCATACCATTACCACGCTATCAAAGCCATGATAGTCAACTTCCTCCCTTTGTTGCTCTTTGCCGAGAATATGATAGAAAGTGACAATAAGACATGTAAACCGGATGTGAAAGCGAAACTCAAAGGGTACCACAACAAATGGGTAACCTACGTTTTTTTGTCTACACTGGAACTCTACAGGCAAGGCCTGCGACTTACTGCCCATGTGAGCTTAGTTATGCAACAACAGGATGTCCTTATCACCGATATAATTGATGTTTTGCTCGAGTGCAAATGTGGTTTGCATGAGATATCCGGATCAACTGAACCCGTGTTTCCCTTTTCTGTCCAGGTTGAAGATGCAGATCAGGCAACATTAACTGTTACAGGTACTAACCTCCCAGCAAAGTTGAAATTCAGAGATACATCCAAATTAACTGCACAACAACAAAAGCGTGTCGACAAATGCATAACATGCGTAAGTGACACCTTCACCATCACCAAGGTAACACAGGGTAAGCAACAGGTGGATAAGGTCAAACGTGAACTCATACCTTCTATTACATCATGCATTGACAAGAGATATGAATCACTACAAGAGCCAGTTGTTCAGGCAATGCGGATTGTGGATCATTCCACATGGGACTGTGACGACCTATCATATGGTAAAAATTTAGTGCGTGAATTGGCTGAACATTTTTCTCTTTTCTCTGGCTGAACACAAGTTCAACCTAGATTTAGCACTAAGAGAACTTAATGGCATCAAAACCTTGAAAGCTACCACTTTCAAAGCTTACAAGGGTAAAGTTAGTTTTTGGGAGAAAATATTCAGTTTGTATCAGCATAAATACCCTCACTTCCTCCTGATAATAGAACTCTGTTTGTCCGTAATCTTCTCTAGTTCCACAGTGGAGAGGGGGTTCTCAACACTCAAGCGGCATCTAAATGACAGTAGGCTCCATTTGACAAATAGCAGGCTGAATAACCTTCTGCTGTTGCGCATCAATACACCAACATTTCAGAAACTTGATCCCTCATATGAAAGGAAGCTCGTTCAGAAGGCAGTTAAGCTTTACATGGATTGCCCTGACCACAAATGTGGTAGATATCACAAGACATCCACAGTACACTCTCATTCCGAAACACACAATGTTCAACAAGGAGCTGTTACTTCCCCTGACTTGTTCCTCCCACTTGCTGCGTCAGCATTTATTGATAAGACAGACAATGTTCACAATGATTTGCTCCATGATGATATGAACATCGTAGGAGTCCTCAGTGAAAGTGACTCGAATGCTGAAAGTGACTGTGAAGTCTCAAGCTCTGAATCTGATACTGATAGTGAAAGGGAATGACACCTAGGACAGTGCCCTGTGGTTGCCCAATACTGATTTTTCCGAACAAAAGTCAAATAGACTAAAAAAAAATTTCAACTCAGGAAGAGTTAATATTTGGTTATAATTTTCATTTCCCTTTACTTAACACAGCGTTTCTTTAAACGTTAATCATACTAAGGCATTACTGACTCAGTCTGTTAGCGATGCCTCGATATGATTAAATTTCAAAGAAAACACATATTGATTCTATCGTTTCATTGTCGTTCCAAGTTTAGAATTACAGGGTTAATAAAAATATTAATATTACCCGAGTGAGTCTCATATTATAATTATTTGTGTCCAATGAGGACCCCGTGGAAACCCCCAAAAAGTGAAGCAGTGCTTGTTTACTAAGGTACACATGTTGAATGTTTTGTTTTACTGGTAAAATAACTAAAATAGGGCCTGTTCCCCCACTCATGGGTGGGTGTCCTCTGAAGAAGGCAGCAATAGGTTTGAACAATTGGCTAAACTTGACTTCATACCTGTGCTGTGCCAGGGTGGTCGAAAATACAAATGAATGTTAAAAAATTTATAGTAATTTATATATTTTTTATACTTACCAATGACCCAGACATAGCTGGTGCTAACTCTTAAAATATAGGGCCAAACACAAATTTTGCCCCCCAATCCCCAAAATTTGCATCTAAAACTAAAGAAAACATGTCCTGAAAGGCCCTCCACACTTCGCCCCTACTGCGCATGCGCAGTGTCAAGGACGTTCCGAAATTGGCGCCATTTATCATTCTAATAACCAGTGCTTGGTAAGCGCTATGTACTCAGCGGGGAGGCAAGAGTTCCCAACTCCTGGGAGGGCCATCCCCGTCTGGGTCATTGGTAAGTATAAAAAATATATAAATTACTATAAATTTTTTAACATTTTTATACTGTACCAATGACCCAGACATAGCTGAATAGTAAAAAGGCTGGAGGGCCAAGGACATAGAGCAAAATGGAATACGCTCAATAAAAATAAAATAGAGTCATCCCCTGTAGGGGAAAGAAGTAATAGGCCTTACATGTATCTTTCTTATTTATGATAAATTAGAAAGATACAACACCTTCCAAAAATTGAGCTTCATACATCCATGTACTCTATTAATATCCAATAATCCTTATACTAATAATTTTTAAAGTAAGCCAATAATAAAATAAGTCTAGAGAATAGAGACTCTTATACTCCTAAAAGTGTGTGAGAATTGCATAATCATGTCCGTTGACATATGCAATATTCAAAAGCTATACTTTAAAAACTAAGACTTGAATGAATTTTATAAACTTAAACTTCTCACTAAACAACCATCCCAATAACAGCTCAGAATTACTAACTCCGGAGGAGGTATCCCCTTGTTTTCATAGTAAAAAACAGGTGACCCAAGGGAACACCCTCCCCCCCCCCCCCCCCCCTTTTTCTTGTCCTGGGTCAAATAGCCCAGAGCGAAGAGGGCAGCCGAACGGAGACACTGCCGAAACAGACAGCCTACCTAGCTATAGTAGCAACTGTTAAGTGAATGACATTCTGAGCAGTAGAGAATAGACCTAACAATAGAGGCCTCCAGAAATGGACTCGATATTTCTGAGATAAAATTCATGAATGGATGGCTGAGCGCAATGAGCAGCCTTCAAAAATCTGTAATAGCAACACTATTAATGTAAGCCCAAGAAGTAGAAGAACTCTTACTTCATGAGCCGAAATCTTAAGCACAACTGCTAAGCCAATGATATATCATAAGCAGTACGCTAGTTAATAGAATTCATTAACAATAAAATGGAGCGTAACGTCCTTCTACTAGACATCAAAGACAGAAGAAGCTTACGCCCTTGTAATAAACAGATATCTGTTTATAAATACATAAACTGTACCCGGAAAGAGTAAAGGCCTATGCCCATACGAAGACGGAAGGACCTTAAAATAAAAGGTTCCGGATAATAGGAGCCTAACTCTTATGCAACAATCCAACCTAAATAGTAACGGAAGTATTGATTCCGAAACTATGAAAGTGAAAATCATCCATCGATAGTGCATGAAACTCACTGACTCTACAGTAAAAGAGAAACCAACAGAATTACTGTCTAAAAGGTCAGAATTTGAAAACTACTGTTTCCAGAGGCTCAAATGATTACTTAGCTAAATAAGAACCGAAGTTAAAATCCGTATAGGAATTTAATCTAAAGATTCTAAGTCTATTTATCAAAAAGTTACTAACTGACTTAGATAAAGAGACAAAAGACTCAATTGTAAACTATCGTAGAGTGCATAGGTATGAGGTAACATAAACCTATAACCTAAATAACAACAGGCTGCAGTAGATCTTGTGAAACAAGTATACTAAAAAATAGCAATGAGTAGTATGGAGGGATCAACCATATGAACATAATGATCCCTACACCACGACGGAAGAGCCTCCACTTTAGTCGCATAGAATAGCGAAGAAGAGGATCTCCTATAGTAAGAAATCGCGTCCAAAGCTCGTCCAGTACAGTGCTTACAATGCAATATGGACCACACAACGGAATACATGAAGGTTGCGACCTTGCTGGTTGTGATAAAGATGACACGATTTACCCAGTGAAAAAAGATCCTCACATAGAGGAAGATTTCACGTTAAGATCCACAGTAGACAAGAGAGTAAATTACTCATGATCTCTGTGAAGATAGAGATGCTATCAACAGAAATGTATTGTGGTTGTTTATCTTAGCAATACCTGCTAAAACAACAGCGCCGGAGGATACGCGTATCCTATCATTCCGTCCTATAGATCAATAGAGCGTTAACAGTATTAGCTCAGAGATCTGGACAAGCCAACACATACGTCTGCAATTGATTAGCAAGCTGTGTCATAAATAAAACATCATTGGGCGCTCCCATAGATAGCAAATCTGATTAAATACTTGTTTGTTGAGAGTCCATTCTGACAGCAACAAGCGACCCGTAAGAGAACGGGAGTGCGATAAAACAATCAGACGACCCAGAATATGACGGACCAAAACTGAACTTGGTGTAGTATAACCAACAGACGGATTCTTTCCATTAAATTGAATAACGGAAACGAAAGAGTGCCTCCCTGGTTCCGGAGATACGCCACTACTGTCGAATTAAAGGACAGGAATTTGGGCATGCGTTTCTGAATAATGTTCATGCAATGACATAAAGCAAGCCTAAAAAACATTATTCCGCGGAAGTTAAACTGATAGTTAAAAGACTGCGGAACCCCAAAGACCCTGGCACTTCGAATCCGTAGGGATCAGTATATATCCCAATCTGTTTGACTGGCAACCGTCATAACAGCCACACTCGGGTCCGGCAACTGCGGCGGCACTCTCTGAGTCAACCACCGAATGTTTGCCCCAGTCTGAATCTCTTGTAACACTAGATAGACAAGAGAATGTATAAATCAAGCAATTCATGGATTGCCGGAAAGTTGCCGTCGAAGAGAAGCTCCTCCGAGAACGAAGCGACTCTGAGAGAGTTCTTAACCTACTATCCACGCGCGGATGTAGCTAGGGCTGCATCACGTCTAACCAACTCCAATCAGCCACTGAAGGGCGGAGTTATACGTGAACAAACTACTGCCCTCAAAAGAAATTACATTGAGAATAATATCCCGTAAATCTTTTCTTGAAGACGTAATGATAACGCCTCAGTAAGGCGGATTACGTATAATAAAGCGTCTAAGTTAAGTCTACTATACATAATGTCGTTCCCAACATTGAAATTGGAAAAGACATAACGGCGAAAAGAATATATGCAGTCTTTAATCACACCGTCTAGACGCATATGAACTCTCGGTATGCCCTGCTCTGCCAAAATAAACTATATGTAAAAAAGATAAAATGGCAGAAATGAGCCACGCGGACAAGAAACTAAACTATCATGCTTAGTAGCAGGCTTGTATATATATATAAATATATAGCGTCGAAAAATAAAACACATGTTGTAATGACAATATTGGACTGCGTCGGTAAGTCAGGGACAAAGTCCCTGTACCGATCGAAAAATCCGAGTCCAATGACGCTATAAGTCTCTTATCCAAGATCGCAGCAATGAAGTCCGAAAAATAATCACTGGAAGAAATGCCAGAAGATATGAAAGGCATCTTCCGATACTATTAAAGGGAAAACTCGAAATCTTTCGAATCCCTTTCGCCATCCTGTCGGACCCTATAAAGCGTTCGGTCGTCCGTAGCTTGATGCAACCGCGGACCGCACCGACCCAGCGCCGTCGGATAATTCCTGATTCGACCGAGAAACCGTCAATTGCTGGGATGCTGCGAAACAACTGTGCTAACTCGGATAGCACGTCCGTCACTGAGGCCTGAGGAGCAGCGGTCTTACGATGCATTGCCGCAGGAAGCTCCGAGATCGTTACCCCGTGCATACTTCCAATATGCGAGCGAACGGAGTGTATAAGCCTCGTGTCCCTTGGCTACTGGATGGCGCGACCTATTCGCTGTGGAATCACTGAATGCCGAAACTGATCGGATACTCGAGGTCACGTAGCCAATGTGCGGTCGTGTACCCTGCTGTGAGGATGAGGAAGCATTAAAGACAGTCTCTCGGACTGTCAATATAACGGAGCGTCCCGAGCAACGGACATATGCTCCGAATGTAAAATATCTGAACCACAACATGCGGTCCCCTATGTTGTCGGCTTCCTCCGATCTGTCCTCAATCTGCCGTCACTGGGTGAGTACTAAAGTAATTAAAGTGCTCGCATCACCCAAATCTCCTTCCTAGACCGCAACGGACGAACCCGGCAGCCGAACCATTCGATGAATGTACGCTACACCGGGTGAGCTAGCGAATGTCACTCCGTAAGCGATAGACATATTCCATGAGCACTTATTGCCGCTAACTCTTCATTAACTATGACGACAGAGGCACACTTTTGAAAGACATCTCCATAACTCTTCGAACAAGAAACCAGAAATGCTTGGATAGCAAGCATAAAATAATAATATATATAGCGTCGTTCAATAATTCGAAAGTTTGTGTGACATTATTGGACTATGTCGGAACTGAGGGACGATGTCCCTGAACCGAACCAAAAATTTCTAAGTCCACCGACGCTATCAGTTTCTTATCCGGCATCGCAGCATATGTTGTTCCGAAAGGGAAAGCTTGAAATCCACCGAATCCCTTTCGGTATCCCATCGGACCGGATGAAACTTTCGGACGTCCGTACCCGCTTCCGCGGAGCGTCCCGACCCAGCATCGTCGGATAAAATATATGCGACAGATTCAGTTGATGCTGGGATGCTGCGATAAACTGTGCTATTAAGGAAAGCACATCCGTTCCCGAGGCCTGTGCAGTAGCGGACTTACGATGCATTGCCGCTGGAAGCTCCGTGTACGTTGACTCCCGCACACTTCCTATGCGAACATCCGGAGTCTGCAGGCCTCGAGTCCCCGGCTACCGACCCAGCGCTGTCGGATAATTCTCGATCCGACACCGTTTCTGTCGGCTGCTGGGATGCTGCGATAAGCTGTGCTATGTGCACAAGAATGTCCGGCGTCGAGACCTGCGGAGGCACAGTCTATCGCTGCTTCGCCGAGGGCAGCTCCGCATCAGATGGCTCCCGCATACTTTTCCTATGCGAACGTCCGGAGTCCATCGGTCTCGAATCCCTGGCTGCCGGATGGTGTGACCTGGTCGCCGAAGAATCCTTGATCGGCGAAGCTGGTAATATATCGGCGGTCACGCAGCCAAGGTGCGGTCGTGTGCGCTGACGAGAAGAGGAAGCCTTAGCAGTCTTAGCGGACTGCCTATACAACGGAGCGTCCCGAGCAACGGACGTATGCTCCGCTAACTACACATTTGTACCACAACATCTGGGGCCAGATGTTGTTGAACGAGAGAGGGGCCTCCCTCGCTTGCCGTCCGGATGGACCGGAACGAGCTATGAACCGGACTAAAAGGCTTCCTCCGTTCTCCCTCCGATCCGCCGTCACTGGGTGTGCATTAAGTTAATTTTATAGTGCTCGCATCACCCCAAAATTCCTTCTAGACCGCAACGGACGAACCCGGCTGCCGAACCATTCGGTGAATGGACGCTACACCGGGCGAGCTAGCGGACGTCAAAGGCCGTCGAACCTACTAGGGTCCTCTTAGGCAATTGGCGTATTACATGAGCACTTTTCCGCTAGCCCTTCATTAATTGTGACGACGGAGGCACACTGTTGGAAGACATCACAGATACATCACCCTAATCTTGATCGTCTGAAATAGAAATTGATAAAGTAGAGTGACCCTGCGGGGAAAGGACCGGAGTGTCCAAATCCCCAACAACATACCGTGACATACGCTTCCCATATTGTCATCGAAATCATACGATACAGAACAGGAGTTAATGCGAGTACACTGACCACATATAGAATGATAATAAGGTCAGAGGAAGACTTCCTCTTAAAGCAATTGATCAATATCCTTTCAATGTGAAAAGAAAACAAGTCCTGGTACTCGCACTAACCCCTGGCAATCAAAATACATAATAATAATATGATCCATTAATATAGAAAAAATAATTGAAATCAAAATATTTTGAAAAAATATTTTTTCAGAACAGCCCAAGTTTCTGAAAAGTAACGTTGAGCCCCAATGGATCCCAAGCCTAAGTGTGGACAAAAATTTTAAAAATATTTTAAACAATTTTTTCAACACTTACGAACAATAATAATGTATCTAGTTATGATTAAAATAACATAAAGATATTATTATTTAGAAATCCCCCCCTCACACAGAGGGCTGTTGTAAATGTAAACAATGAGTGTAAAAACACTAAAATAAGACTCCAGGCACCCAGGCCCGAAATCAGTTACCAAAAATACACCATCTGATGCAAAACAGAGACTTCCAGGGAAGAAACTGCAGAACATCAGATGGTAGATGCAGAACACAACGCCTAACCACCCGTAGGTGAAGACGTAAACATGGGGAAAGAACAGAATTCATTCTGTTATACAGCTAAAACTCCCAAGAAATTTTAGTAATAATAATTACAGAAACTATGCCAAAAGCATGGGAGAATAGCAAGAGGGAACTTAAAGGACAGGGAGAGAGGAAAAACACTTGAAAAAACAGTGTAACTAAATAATCAGAATGACAACAAAATGGCTGCTGCCTTGAAAATAGGTAACTTAACATAATTTCATTAAAAAATTTTAAGTTACAGCCTGATAAAATTCTGTCACACATTCTTTTCCTCTCCTCCTTTTCTATCCTCCTTAGAATCACCATTTCACTAATATTTATGTGTCTGGCATCATTTAAACTGAGATTTAAAAGCACAAAGATCAGTCAGATGTTAACTGATGAAGGGCCAAACTTAGAATGATAAATGGCGCCAATTTCGGAACGTCCTTGACACTGCGCATGCGCAGTAGGGGCGAAGTGTGGAGGGCCTTTCAGGACATGTTTTCTTTAGTTTTAGATGCAAATTTTGGGGATTGGGGGGCAAAATTTGTGTTTGGCCTATATTTTAAGAGTTAGCACCAGCTATGTCTGGGTCATTGGTACAGTATAAAAATATATCCAACGAGTTGATCATTGATGAACTTCAATATTTTTCTTGCTGTCATCATATCTATATAAATGCACGTCTTTTTCTCGGGCAGTGTCATTGCTTCTGCCAAAATATGGTCACAGTAACAAACGATCAATCATCATTGGTCACATCACTGAGGACCGCATACAACAACCTAAAGGGGGCGTGGGGTGTATCTCACAAGTCTGTGAATATTGTAACTATATTAGAAACAAACGGTCATTGGTCATATCACTTGGCATTGCAGAGTGAGAAAAGTTCATTACTCCCAATGCCAGAGCACAGTGAATCACTGTGCACTGTTATGAGGAGTGGTGAACTTTTGTCGTTGATTTGCGCAGGTTATTATCTGCAGTCCCGAGTGATATGAGCGATGGTCGTTTGTTTTGTATTTATATTCATAGACTCGTGAGATACAGCCCCCACACACCCCTACTTCCAAGTTGTTGTCTGCAGTCCGCAGTGATATGACCAATGATCGTTTGTTATGTATTCACATTCTTCATAGACGTATCAGCTAGCTATAGACCCCACCCCACCTCCACCCCTCCACTCCGAGTGGCGAAAGTTGAAACAAGACAAATTTTTCGGGCAGCTTAATATTTTACCGACAAGTTATCGTTGAAAAAATTATGAAAAGTGCCCTGGGGGGGGGGGGGGGGGGGGGGGTGCTGCTGCCCACAGAATCATTTTCTGGCATTGCACTTCAAGCAAGCCCAGTTGCGATTGCTGTCTCTCATATGATCAGTACTGTCACTTTTTATTGGAATTTGAGGTTTGGCTGTTGAGAAATGATATTGAACAACACACATAAAACGTCTGACGTGATTTTATTCACATGAGAAATGGAACACAGAATTGAAAAAGATGGAAATAAGAACATTCCTGAACAGTGAACAATTAATTCCCAGTCGGCCCCAGCACTATGAGGTGCCAAGTAAGGAACCATATGGATTTCATCGGGTCATTAGATGACCGTAACTATTTTTGACTGAGAAACAATAATTTATGCATCATCAATTCTCGTCCTTTTAAATATGCCCTGCTCATGGGGCGTATTTGAAAGTGCGAGAATTGATATGCTCCGGTGAGATATTGTTACTCGATCGGAAATGGATCGGAACCCAAAACGTTTTGGTAGAGTATCCAATTTACAGGAACTTTTGTTATACCTTACATTGTGACAAGGACAACTGAGCCAGACTGACAGCAAGAATAATTAAGCGGTATGATCGGCAATGTGCGTTGCATGCAACTATACCAGTGGCAATTGATAGCGCTGTCTTAGCCTGAAACAAAAAAAAGGTACGAAACTGCAAATGATATAAAAATTTCCTTCAATTCGGAAAAACTTTAAAATGACAAAAAAGGTTCCCATACTGCTCAAGAACGGTACCGAAATTTCGTTACCGACGGGTTCCGTGGTTCCTGAACCACGGAACCGAATTTTCGGTTCCGTCCATGTCTGAAATCCTGATACTTGATAACTATAGTTGCAACTGCTTAGTGAACGACATTCTGAGCAGCAAATAATGGACCTAAACAAAGCAGGTCTCCAGAAATGGACTCAATATTTCTGAGATAAAAATTCGTGAATGTGGATGGCTGAGACCAATATGCAGCCTTCATTAAATCTGTAATAGCAACACTATTTGCATAAGCCTAAGATGTAGAAAGAGCTGTTACTCCTTAGAGCTGAAATCTTACGCACAGACTGCTGAGTTGTAGATTATCATAAGCAGTACGGGTAGTTAATTGAATCCATCTAGCCATAGAATGGACCGTAATGTCCTTCTATTTAGGCATCAGAGACAGAAGAAGCTTTTATATCCCATTCTGATAAACTGATATCTAGTTTATAAATACATAAAGCTCTAACCGGACAGAGTAAAGGCCTGTGCCCGTCTAAAGACGGAAGGGCCTTAATAACAAAAGGTTCCGGATATTATTAGGAGCCTGATTCTTAGCCAAAAATCCAACATTAGTAGTAAAGGTAATAGCGTTCCCGACACTACGATAGTGAGAATCGTCCACCGATAGTGCATGAAACTCACTGACTCTTCTAGCAGAAGAGAAAGCTAAGAGAAATGCTGTCTTAAAAGTCCAGAATTTGAAATCTACTGTCTCAAGAGGCTCAAATGGTTTTCGTTTAGTTTAAGAAGAACCCAAGCTAAATTCATATAGGAATTAATCTAAGGGTTCTAGGTCTATTTATCGAAAAGTTTCTAACTAATTTAGATAAAGAGACATAAGATTCAATTGTAAACTATCATGGTGTGCACAGGTATCAGATAACATAGACCTATAACCTTTAATAGTAACAGGCTGCAGTTAATCTCGTCAAACAAGTATACTAGAAAGTTTGCAATGTCTGGTATGGAGGGATCAAAAATATCAACAAAATGATCCCTACACCCATGACGAAAGACCTTCCACTTAACCGCATAGTATAGGGAAGAGGAGGTCCTCCTACAGTTAGAAATCGCATCCACTGCTCGTCCTGTACAATGCTTGCCGTGCAAGAAGGACCGCACAACGGAATACGTGAAGGTTGAGACCTTGCGGGTTGTGATGAAGTTGACACGATTTCCCCAGCGAAAAAAGATCCTCTCGTGGAGGAAGTTTTCACGGTAAGTCCCACAGTAGACACCTGAGTAGATTTATCCACGGTCTCTGTGGAGACAGAGATGCTACCAACAGAATTGTATTGAGATTGTTTTATCTTGAGCAATATTTGCATAATCAACGGTGCTGGAGGATACGCATATCCTATCCTTCCGTCCCACGAGATCGATAGAGCTACTACTGCATATGCTCAGGGATCCAGACATGGTGACACATACGTCTGCAATTGATTGTTGAGTTGTGTCACAAATAAATCTATCATTGGCCGCTCCCATTAGTAGCAAATCTGATTGAATACCTGTTTGTTGAGAGTCCATTCTGACGGCAACAAGCGACCCTTCCGTGAAAGGGAGTCTACTAATACATTCAGACGACCGGGAATATGACGGACCGAAAGCAGAACTTGGTGTTCTAGAACAAACAGAAGGATTCTTTTCGTTAAATCGAATAACGGAACGGAATGAGTGCCTCCCTGGTTCCGGATATACGCAACTACTGTCATATAGTTGGACAGGATTTGGACATGCGCTTTCTGAATAATGTTCATCCAATGACGTAGTGCAAGCCAAATTGACATCATTTCTTGGACGTTTATGTGCTTGCCTAGAAACTGCGGAACCCAAAGACCCTGGCACTTCGAATCCGTTGGGATCAATGTTGTACCCCAACCTGTTTGACTGGCATCCGTCATAATCATAAAACTCGGATCCAGCAACTGCAGTGGAACTCCCTGAGTCAACCACTGAATGTTTGCCCAAGTCTGAATCTCTTGTTACACTTGATTGACAAGAGAACGTCTATATCGAGCAATTCATAGATTGCCGAAAGGTTGCCATCGAAGAGAAGCTTCTCCGAGACCGAAGAGACTCTGAGAGAGTTCTTCACCTTACTATCCACGCGCGTGGATGTAGGTAGGGCTGCGTCACATCTAACCAACTCCAGGTTGCCACTGAAGGGCGGAGTTATACGTGGAAAAGCTACTGCCCTCGAAAGAAATCTCATTGAGGATCATATCCTGGAATTCTTTCCCTTGAGGACGTAATGATAACGCCTTAGTAAGGTGGTCTGCGTATGATAAAGTGTCTAAGTTAAGTCTGTTAGAGATTATTGTCGTTTCCAACGTCGTGGTTGGAACTGACATAGACGGCGATATAGACAATTACAAGTCTTCAGCCTCGTCGTCTAGACGCAGAGGAACTCTTGGTATGCCCTGTCCTGCCGTTTCAAATTATTTCTTGAATTGATGAAAGGCAGATTTAGAGCATTTGCGGACAAGAAACCAGACTTGCCTGTTTTGGTAGCAAGCTTATAAATAGCGTTGTTCAATAATTTGAATGTTCTTGTGACATTATTGGACTGTGTCGGCAACTCAGGGACGATGTCCCTGAACCGATCAAAAACAAATTCTGTGTCCAATGACGCTATTAGTCTCTTATCCCGCATCGCAGCATTCTAGTCCGACGGAACAACCTCTGGAAGATGATGCCGGAAGAAATCTATGGCAGCTTCTGTTGTTCCAAAAGGGAAAGCTCGAAATCTTCCGAATCCCTTTCGCCATCCTGTCGGACCCTATGAAGAGCTCGGTCGCCCGTACCTGATGCTTCAGCGGAGCGTACCGACCCAGCATCGCCGGATTATTCCTGATCCGACAGAGATTCTGCCATTTACTGGGATGCTGCGATAAGTTGTGCTATTTTGGATAGCACGTCCGTCACTGAGGCCTGTGGAGAAGCGGTCTTACGTTGCTTTGCCGCTGGAAGCTCCGTGTACATTACCCCGTGCATACTTCTATTATGCGAGCGACCGGAGTGTACAGGCCTCGTGTCCCTTGGCTACCGGATGGCGTGACCTGTTCGCCGTGGAATCCCTGAATGACGAAGCTGGCAGGATTATCGAGGTCACGTAGCCAAGGTGCGGTCGTGTGCGCTGCCGTGAGGATGAGGAAGCCTTATCGACAGTCTCTCGGACTGTCTATATATAACGGAGCGTCTCGAGAGGCGGACATATGCTCCGAATGCGAAACGTTGTACCACAACATCCGGTCCCAGATGTTGTTGTACGAGAGAGGGACCTCTCTCGCTCGCAGTCCGGACGGACCTGGACGAGCTAGGAACCGGACTAACAGGCTTCCTCCGTTCTGTCCTCTGATCCGTTGTCACTGGGTGTGTACTATTGTCTATTATAGTGCTTGCATCACACAAATCTCTTTCCTGGACCGCAACGAACGAACCTGGCTGCCGAACCATTCGATGAATGGACGCTACCCCGGGTGAGCTAGCGAATGTCAATGCCGTCGATCCTACTAGGGACCTCTTAGGTGATTGACGTATTTCCATGAGCACTTATTGCCGCTAGCTCTTCATTTAACTATGACGACAGAGGCACACTCTTGAAAGACATCACGGTAACTTTTGCGAACAAGAAACCAGACTTTCTTGTTTAATAGCAAGCATATATATATATATAGCGTCGTTCAATAATTCGAAAGTTTCTGTGACATTATTGGACTGTGTCTGAAACTGAGGGACGATGTCCCTGAACTGATCAAAAAATTCTTGTGTCCACCGACTCCATCAGTCTCTTATCCGGCATCACAGCATTCTGGTCCGACGAAACAACCTCTAGAAGATAAAGCCAGATGACATGTACAGCAGCTTATGTTGTTCCGAAAGGGAAAGCTCGAAATCCTTCGAATCCCTTTCGCCATCCTGTCGGACCCTATGAAGTTTTCGGACGTCCGTACCTGATGCTTCAGCGGAGCGTACCGACCCAGAGTCGTCGGATATTACATGATGCGACAGAGATTCTGTCGTTGCTGGGATGCTGCGATAAATTGTGCTATTTGGGATAGCACGTCCGTCACTGAGGCCTGTGGAGTAGCGGTCTTATGATGCTTGCCACTGGAAGCTCCGTGTACGTTGACTCCTGCATACTTTTCTTATGCGAACGTCCGGAGTCTACAAGCCTTGTGTCCCTGGCTACCGGATGGCATGACCTGGTCGCCGTGGATTCTCTGATTGGCGAAGTTGGCTGGATATCCGAGGTCACATAGCCAATGTGCGGTCGTGTGTGCTGCCATGAGGATGAGGAAGCCTTATTGACAGTCTCTCCGGACTGTCTATATAACGGAGTGTCCCGAGCGGCGGACGACTGCTCCGAATACGAAACAGTTTGTACCACAACATCTGGGGCCAGATGTTGTTGTACGAGAGAGGGGCCTCTCTCGCTCACAGCCCAGATGGACCTGGACGAGCTAGGAACCAGACTAATAGGCTTCCTCCGTTCTCTCCTCTGATCCGCCGTCACTGGGTGTGCACTTGGTTGATTTATAGTGCTCGCATCACCCAAAACTCCTTTCTGGACCGCAACGGACGAACCCGGCTGCCGAACCATTCGATGAATGGACGCTACACCGGTCGAGCTAGCGGACGTCAAAGGCCGTCGATCCTACTAGGGACCTCTTAGGCAATTGACGTATTTCCATGAGCAATTTGTCGCTAGCTCTTCATTAATTGTGACGACGGAGGCACACTTTTGGAAGACATCAAGGATACATCACCCTGTTCTTGTTCGTCTGAAATAGAGATTGATAAACTAGAGTGACCCTGCGGAGAAAGGACCGGCATGGCCATTTCCCCGCTAACATACCGTGACACACGCTTCCCACGCTGTCAACGAAATAAACACATACTGAACAGGAGTTAGTGCGAGTACACTGACTACATTTATACAATGATTATGAAAGTCAGAGGAAGATTTCCTCTTATTACAATTGAACAATATCCTTTCATTGTGAAAAGAATACAAAGTCCTAGTACTCGCACCAACCCCTGAAAACAAAAATACATAATAACATGATCCATTAACATAGAAAAAATAACTGAAATCAAAAAAAAAAAAATTTTTTGAAAAAGTTAAAAAATTTATAGTAATTTATATATTTTTTATACTTACCAATGACCCAGACTTAGCTGGTGCTAACTCTAACAAAACCAGGGCCAAACACAAATTTTGCCCCCCCAATCCCCAAAATTTGCATCCAAAACAAAAAGAAATCATGTCCTAAAGGACCTCCATACTACGCCTCTACTGCGCATGCGCAGTGACGCAGACGTCCCGAAATTGGCGCCAATTATCATTCTTACTGGCAGTGCCTGGTCAGCGCTATGTACTCAGCGGGGAGGCAAGAGTTCCCAACTCCAGGGAGGGCCATCCCCGTCTGGGTCATTGGTAAGTATAAAAAATATATAAATTACTATAAATTTTTTAACATTTTTATACTGTACCAATGACCCAGACTTAGCTGAATAGTAAACAGGCTGGAGGGCCTAGGACATAGAGGAAAATCCAATAAGCTCAACTATATAGTAAAGAGGTAACCCCTTAAGGAGAAAAGGAGTATTAGGCTTTACATGTATCTTTTTTATTTAATATTAAATTAGAAAGATACACTACCCTTAATAATTGAGCACAATAACATTCATGTTCTCTATTAACATCCAGTATAACCCTTATACTAATTATTTTTAAAGCAAGCCAATAAATAAAGTAGTCCAGAGAATTGAGACTCTTTATAGTCATTTAAAAGTGTCCGAGTATTGTATATTAAAGCCCGTTTGACACTTGACATATACAAATGCTTCACACCGAGCTACACTTTAAAAATAAGACATGAATGAATTTAAACATTAATATTACACTTTAAAACCATCCCGGAAGCGACTCAGAAATACTGACTTGGAGGAGGCATTCCCTTGCTTTTCACTATAAAGCAGGTGACCTAAGGGAACACCCCCCCCCCCCTCCCCCCCCCCCTTGCCCTTGCCCTGGGTCAAATAGCCCAGAGCGAAGAGGGCAGCCGGACGGAGTCACTGCCGGAACAGAAAGCCTGCATAACTACAGTTGCAACTGTTTAGTGAATGACATTCTGAGCAACAGATAACGGACCTAAACAATGCAGGTCTCCAGAAATGGACTCAATATTTCTGAGATAAAAATTCGTAAATGTGGATGGCTGAGACCAATAAGCAGCCTTCATTAAATCTGTAATAGCAACACTATTAGCATAAGCCCAGGAAGTAGAAAGAGCTCTTACTTCATGAGCAGAAATCTTAAGCACAGACTGCTGAGAAGAAGATAAATCTTCATAAGCAGTACGGATAGTTAACTGAATCCATCTAGCAATAGAATGGACTGAAATGTCCTTTCTATTAGGCATCAAAGACAGAAAGAAATGTTTCCGTCCCTTTCTGATAAACTGAGATCTCTGTTTATCGATACGTAGTGCTCTAACAGGACAGAGTAAAGGCCTACGCCCGTCTGAAGACGGAAGAGCCTTAATAACAATAGGTTCCGGATATTTATTAGGAGCCTGATTCTTAGCTAAAAAACCCACATTAGTAGTGAAGGTGATAGTGTTCCCAACATTACGATAATGAGAATCATCCACCGATAGTGCATGAAGCTCACTGACTCTTCTGGCAGAAGAGAAAGCTAAGAGAAAAGCTGTCTTATAAGATAAGAATTTGAAATCTACTGTCCCAAGAGGTTCAAATGGCTTTTCCTTCAATTTAAGGAGAACCCAAGCTAAATTCCACTTAGGAATTAATCTAAGAGTTCTGGGTCTATTTATCGAAAAGTTTCTAACCAACTTCGATAAAGAGACATTAGATCCAATTTGTAAACTATCATGATGTGCATAGGTATCAGATAACATAGATCTATAACCCTTTATAGTAACAGGCTGCAGTTTGATTTCGTCAAACAAGTATACTAGAAAGTTTGCAATGTCTGGTATAGAGGGATCGAATATATCTACAGAATGATCCCTACACCAACGACGAAAAACCTTCCGAAGAGGAGGTCCTCCTACAGTTAGAAATCGCGTCCACTGCTCGTCCTGTAAAGTGCTTGCCATGCAAGAAGGACTGCACAACGGAAAAACGTGAAGGTTTAGACCTTGCGGGTTGTGATGGAGTTGGCGCGATTTCCCCTGCGAAAGAAGATCCTCCCGTGGAGGAAGCTTCCGTGGTAGGTCCCACAACAGACACCTGAGTATATTTATCCACGGTCTCTGTGGCGACAGAGATGCTACCAACAGAATCTTGCATTGAGATTGTTTTATCTTTAGCAATACTTGCTGAATTAACGGCGCTGGAGGATACGCATATCCTATCATTCCGTCCCAAGGGATCGACAGAGCGTCTAGTGCAAATGCTCTTGGATCCGGACACGGAGACACATACGTCTGCAACTGACTGTTGAGATGTGTCGCAAATAAGTCTATCATTGGCCGTTCCCATTGGTAGCAAATCTGATTGAATACTTGTTTGTTGAGAGTCCACTCCGACAGCAACAAGCGACCCTTTCATGAAAGGGAGTCTGCTAGCACATTCAGACGACCCGGTATGTGACGGACCGAAAGAAGAACGTGATGTTCTAACGCAAACAGAAGGATTCTTTCCGTTAGATTGAACAACGGAACTGAATGAGTGCCTCCCTGATTCCGTATATACGCCACTACTGTCGTATTGTCGGATAGGATTTGGACATGAGCATCGTGAATAATGTCCATCCAGTGACGTAACGCAAGCCAAATTGACATCATTTCCTTGATGTTTATGTGCTTGCACAGGAATTGCGGATCCCAAAGACCCAAAGACTCGGATCCGGCAACTGCAGCGGAACTCCTTGAGTTAACCACTGAATGTTTGCCCAAGTCTGAATCTCTTGTTTCACTTGATCTGACAAGAGAACGTCTACATCGAGCGAATGAATTTTCACACTCCAATTCTGAGTCAGGAAAATTTGAAGAGGACGTGTGCGTAACCGCCCCATCGGAATGAGATCCACGGCGGCTCCGCACAGACCTATCAGTCTCATAAATTCTCTCGCCGTGACTTTGTCTGCGTGCAGACAATAGCGAGCGTAACAACTGACTAATTTCACTCTGGTTAACGGCAGACGAACGAGATTGTTGTGCGTCTCGAAGCTCATTCCCAGATGAGTGAATGACTTGGACGGCATCAGATCCGACTTCTCCTCGTTTACTATAAAACCGAGACGTCGGAGCAATAGAAGAAGATTCTGAACATCGTTCTGAAGCGTTAACTCGTTGCCGTACCTCTGAAGAATGTCGTCCAGGTAGGCCGACGTTACCGCAGACGAATGAGCTCGGAAGTAGATCATTACCGAGTTCATTACCCGAGTGAAAGCCCAGGGTGCTAGATTCAATCCGAAGCACATCGCCCGGAATTGATACACCACTCCTAGGACTGCGAAGCGTAGATACTTTCGGAATGTCGGATGTACCATGACGTGAAAGTACGCATCTTTGAGATCTATGCTCGTTGTATAATCGTTCACCCGAATACTCGCTCTGACCGATCGAATCGTCTCCATATAAAATTTCGGAGCAACAATCAGCTTGTTTATCCAGCTCAAATCTATGACTGGACGGAACGAGCCGTCTGGTTTCGGAACCAGAAACAGATGGCTGTAGAATCCCGGAGATTCCTGGTTTTCTACGACCTCTACCGCGTTCTTCATTAAAAGAGACTGCACCTCTGATAACAGAGCGTCTCTTTTCTGTGGATTTGACGGAAGATGAGTCCACTTTGGACTTCGAGTTAATGGAGGCTTTCGTTTGAAGGATATCTTTAGACCTTTCGAAGTCACTCCTCTCACCCAAGGGTCGTCCGTAATCGACGCCCACTCTTGTGAAAAGCTCGACAACCTTCCGCCAACCGGAACGCGATAGAGGTTTAAGCCATCACCTCCTGGACCTGCGAGGCCTACGGTAGGAGAAACCACGTCTTCGACGACCCGCATCTCGCCTCGTCAACCTCGGGGCGTCCGACCGATTGTCCCGGCCTGAAGGACGTCCCGAACGAGAGTCGCTATCCTGACGGTCTCTCGAATAAGACCAAGAGGACGCACCGGAACCTCTATAGGAACCTCTCTTAGGCGCATTAGACCCAGAAGTGCCTGTCTTATTTGTGTCTGCTGTATCCGACTTCTTAGGAGCAGATCTGAACAACAGAGAATCATTAGCTTTCTTTTTAATTTTATCATAAATAGCGGAAAGCTTGCCGTCAAAGAGAAGTTCTCCTGAGACCGAAGCGACTCTAAGAGAGTTCTTCACCTTAGAATCCACTAGTGTGGATGTAGCTAGGGCTGCGTCACGTCTAACCAACTCCAGATTTGCCACTGAAAGGGCGGAGTTACACGTGGAATAAGCTACTGCCCTTGAAAGAAGTCTTAAAGAGGATTGTATATCCTGAAACTCTTTCCCCTGAAGGCGCAGTGATAACGCCTTAGTAAGGTGATCTGCGTAAGATAAGGCATCTAAATTGGCTCTGTTAGACGCAATAGCTGTTTCCAACACCGCGGTTGGAATAGAAGCTGACGACGGTAATGATAGCTCTAAGTCTTCCGCCTCGTCGTCCATACGCAGAGGAACTCTCGGTATACCCTGTCCTGCCGTATCGAATTTATTCCTTGCATTAATGAAAGGCAGGTTGAGAGTATTAGCGGACAAGAAACCTGCTTTCCCCGTCCTGGAAGCAAGTTTAAATATAGCGTCGTTCAATAATTCAAATGTTCTTGCAACATTATTGGACTGCGACGGAAACTCGGGAGTGATGTCCCTGAACCGCTCAGAAAATTCAGAGTCCAAAGACGCTATAATTCTCTTGTCCGGAAGCGCAGCTGTCTGGCCCGACGGAACAACTTGAGGGAGAAAGTGCCGGATGAAGTCCACGGCAGCTTTATGTTGTTCCGAAAGGGATAGCTCCAAGTCATCCGTATCCCTTTCACCATCCGGTCGGACCTCATGATGTTCCCGGTCGTCCGCCCCCGATGCTTCGGCGGAGCGTACCGACCCAGCGCCGTCGGATAATTCTCGATCCGACACCGTTTCTGTCGGCTGCTGGAATGCTGCGATAAGCTGTGCTATCTGCACAAGAATGTCCGGCGTCGAGACCTGCGGAGGCGCAGTCTTTCGCTGCTTCGCCGAGGGCAGCTCCGCATCAGATGGCTCCCGCATACTTTTCCTATGCGAACGTCCAGAGTCCATCGGTCTCGAATCCCTGGCTGCCGGATGGTGTGACCTGGTCGCCGAAGAATCCTTCATCGGCGAAGCTGGTAATATATCGGCGGTCATGCAGCCAAGGTGCGGTCGTGTGCGCTGACGAGAAGAGGAAGCCTTAACAGTCTCTGCGGACTGCTTATACAATGGAGCGTCCCGAGCGACGGACGTATGCTCCGCTAAAGACACATTTTGTACCACAACATCTGGTCCCAGATGTTGTTGTATGAGAGAGGGGCCTCTCTCGCTCGCGGCCCGGCTGGACCTGGACGAGCTAGGAACCAGACTCAAAGGCTTCCTCCATTCTCGCTTACTATCCGCCGTCACTGGGTGTGCATCTATTATGTTTATAGTGCTCGCATCACCCAAAATTTCCTCTTGGACCGCATCGGACGAACCCGGCTGCTGAACCATTCGGTGAATGGACGCTACACCGGGCGAGCTAGCGGACGACATTTGTCTAATCTCCATGAGCACTTTTGCCGCTAGCTCTGAATTCATTTGTGACGACGGACGCACACTTGAAGAAGACAACATGGAAACATCACCCTGTTCTGGTTCCTCTGAAATAGAAACTGAGAGAGTAGAGTGACCTTGTGGAGAAAGAGCCGGAATCGCTCTTTCTCCAGAAACAACATATCGTGACACACGTTTCCAATGTTTCTCATCCCAATGTTCACATATAGGACAGGGATTAATGCGAGAACACTGACTACAATTAATACAATGATCATGAAAGTCAGAGGAAGATTTCTTCCTATTACAATTTGAACAACATCCCTTCATTGTGAAAGAACAACAATAAGTCCTAGTTACTCGCAAAAACCCCTGACACAAAGATACATAATAACATGATCCATTAATAAATGAAAAAACAATTGCAAAACAAAATAATTTTGAAAAAATATTTTTTCAGCAAAGCCCAAGTTGCTGAAAAGTAACGTTGAGCCCCGATGGATCCGATGGCAAAGTGTGGTCAAAAATTTTAAATTTATGTTAAATAATTAATGAGACACTTTCGGATAATATAAATGTATCTTATAGTGAGATAAACTACAGCAAAGGCAAACAGCCCCCCTCAAAAAAGGCTGTTGCCAATGAAAACAAACAGTGTAAAAACACCAGAAAACATGACTCCAGGCACTGAAAAAACTGGCCCGGAATCAGTCATCAATTACACTCTATCTGATGCAAAACAGAGACTCCCAGGGGAGAATCTGTAGAACATCAGATGGAAGATGCAGAACATAAACGTTATACACCCATGGGTGAAAACGTAACTATGGGGAAAATAACAGAAAACATTCTGTAACCAAGCAACTCTCCCAGGAAATTTTAGAAATGAAATTTCTCAAAAATATGCCAAAAGCATGGGAGAATTGCAAGGGGGGACTTTAGAAGGCTAGGGGAGAGGAAACACTGAATAAGCAGTGCAACAATTAGCAAGAATGACAACAAGAGGCCCATGCCTCGAAAATAGGCAACTTAACATAATTTCATCAAAAAATTTTAAGTACAGCCCTGATTATTTTTTGTCACTTCTTTTTCCTCTCCTCCTTCTATCCTCCTTAGAATCACATTTTCCCCCAAAATTACGTGTCTGGCATCCTTTAAGCTGAGATTTACAAGCACAAAGATCAGTGAGATGTTGACTGATGAAGGGCCAAACAGAGAATGATAATTGGCGCCAATTTCGGGACGTCTGCGTCACTGCGCATGCGCAGTAGAGGCATAGTATGGAGGTCCTTTAGGACATGATTTCTTTTTGTTTTGGATGCAAATTTTGGGGATTGGGGGGCAAAATTTGTGTTTGGCCCTGGTTTTGTTAGAGTTAGCACCAGCTAAGTCTGGGTCATTGGTACAGTATAAAAATATATTTTTTCAGAAAAGCCCAAGTTTCTGAAAAGTGACGTTGAGCCCCAATGGATCCCAAGCCTAAGTGTGGACAAAAATTTTTTAAATATTTTAAAAAATTAATGCAACACTTACGAATAATAATAATGTATAACAAGGCCAACCATCATCTGTGGGAGTTGACAGGTAGACAGCCAATCTGGCTATGTCATCTCCCTACGGTATAGATACTGATTCCATGTTGTTTTGTAAATGCATTTCTAATACAAGTTATGCTAATGTATTTCTATGAATCATAATTATCATGTATTGCATTTTATCTATACCGTTAAATAAACAATCAATCAATCATGTATCCAGTTATGATTAAACTAACACAAAGACAAGAAATCCCCCTCCACAGAGGCTGTTGTCAATGTAAACAAGAAGTGTAAAAACACCAGAAACATGACTCCAGGCACTGATAACCCTGGCCCGAAATCAGTTACCAATAATACACTATCTGATGCAAAACAGAGACTTCCAGGGAAGAAACTGCAGAACATCAGATGGTAGATGCAGAACACTACGCCTAAACATCCATGGGTGAGGACGTAAACATGGGGAAAAGAACAGAATTCATTGTTATCCAGCTAAAACTCCCAAGAAATTTTAGTAATAATATTACAGAAAATATGCCAAAAGCATGGGAGAATAGCAAGGGGGGACTTAAAGGAAAGGGAGAGAGGAAAACACTGAACAAGCAGTGTAACTTTATAGCAAGAATGACCACAACAGGCCCAGCCTCAAAAATAGGTAAGTTGACATAATTTCATTTAAAATTTTTAAGTTACAGCCCTGATTATTTTCTGTCCCTCATTTTTCCTCTTCTCCTTCTATTTCCTCCTTAGATCCACCATTTCTCTAATATTTATGCGTCTGGCATCATTTAAACTGAGATTTACAAGCACAAAGATCAGTCAGATGTGAACTAATGAAGGGCCAAACAAAGAATGATAAATGGCGCCAATTCCGGGACCTCCTTGACACTGCACATGCGCAGTAGAGGCGAAGTATGGAGGGCCATTCAGGACATGTTTTCGTTGGTTTTAGATGCAAATTTTGGGGATTGGGGGGCAAAATTTGTGTTTGGCCCTAGATTTTTAAGAGTTAGCACCAGCTATGTCTGGGTCATTGATACAGGATAAAAATATGATAAATTTAAAGTAATTTGTATATTTTGGTTCTCCAGCTCGCAGTCTGCTCTATACCCCGATGAGCGTTCCATTAGAAACTTGTAGGCATCTACCCCTTAGCGTGCATATCCTTGGAAGAAGGGGAAGCCGTAACAACAGCTGACCCCGGCTGAAGTGCGGAAGAAGCATCCAAACTCGTCACAATTTGAATGGATGTTCCTACTCCCAGAAAGAAACTTCTGGCTTCTTCTACAGGCACAGATGACCGGACCGACTGACCCAGCACTGTCCAATGGCTCACTACCGTAGTCTGTTGACGGGTGCCCCTTGCTGGGTTTTTTAAGCTGCGATAAGCTGTGTAAATTTCGACAGCAAGTCCATTACAGAGGATTGTGGAGAAGTGGCTTATATTCTCCGCCGCATATTGCTCCCGGGATGGAAATCTGGCCTCCGATCTCTTCACCAAACGTCCCGATAAAACAAGCCTTAAATCACTAGCTACCGGATGGACCAACTTTGAGGGAAAAGACTGGAGCATCTTCGCTCGGCTGCATGAACATCCTAAGTCGGGTAGCTAGTGTGCGGTCGCATGTGCTTCGCCAAAGCAGAGGAAGAAGCTGTAACTGCAGCCAGCCCCGGCTGCAGTGTAGAAGGAGCGTCCCAAGTGGCTGTCGTCGCTGGGTGAGCTTCTGATTATAAGGTGCTAGCTCTACCCAAATCTACACTCTCCTTGACTGCAACAGACATACCCAGTATTACGGTTCCCACTATCAGGTAACCGCTTGACCGGTCGAGCTAGCTGCTGGAATAAGAGGCCTTATTCCTTTTATATTCAAGAGCACCTTTGCAGCTACCTCTATTTGCTTCTCAGAGCGCGACGACGGCAGCACATTCTGGACGGGTGTTGCAATACCATCACCATGTTCTTGTTCCTCTGGAAAAAAACCCTGAAAACTTGAATTATCTTGTGGTGACAGCTCCGGCATCGGAACTTCACCTCGAAAACATAACCTGACACCCGCTTCCAATGTTAGTGTCCTAATGAGTCGACCCCGACCACACAAGTAGGACCTGAATAAGTAGGAGTGCAGCGTCTACAGGCAAGACAACAAGCATGTAAATCTGATGTAGACTTCTTTGACCGACACTGAGGGCAATAATTTCATAAATAATTACAATCCAAACAAAGTTCACTGCACTCCTAACATGTAACATATAATCATACAATATAAGGATACATGAATATAAGAATACATGATGAAGACAATCAAAAATAATTTCGAAATAAATCAAATTTTCCGAATTTTTTTTTTGAAAACGCCCAAGTTCCCCAAGGGAACCACACAAGCCCAAGGACATCCCAACAGAGCCTAAGTGTGGACAAACACCAAAATATTAAAGCTATACTAACAGAATATTAATAAATGTATCCAACTAGAACTATCACTGAAGGTGATTAATACCCCCGCTTTGGGTTTTTAGAGGAATGCACTTCTGATCATGTAGGCGAAGACCATAAGGAAATGTATACATAAAGATCATTTTCTGTTGTTGAAATTTGTATTTGCATGTGGCCTTCCACAGAACAGCACTGAATACTTAAAGAGCCCACACATATATGGTTTACATTTGGAAAAACACATTTACATTGTGCAACATGTATTCCAAATAGGAGGAGTTGCACACACAAGAATCCCATTTGAAAACCCATAATAAATCCAAGTTAAAGGGAGATAACCTGGTTAAAATTGTCGCAGATCAAAAATTTGGGAATATGCGTATGTTCACTTAGTTGTGATAATGTTTGAAAGGTTTCGTCAAAATTGATTGATAAATGTAGGAGGAGTTGCACGCACAAGAATTTCATGTAGAAACCCATAATAAATCTAAGTTAAAGGGAGATAACCTAGTTAAAATTGCCACAGCTCAAAAATTTTGGAATATGCGCATGTTCACTTAGTAGTGATGATGTCTGTAAACTTTCGTCCAAATTGATTGATAAATGTAGGAGGAGTTGCGCACACAAGAATTTCATGCAGAAACCCATATTAAATCAAAGTTCAAGAGAGATAACCTGGTTAAAATTGTCGCAGATCAAAAAGTTTGGAATATGCACATGTTCACTTAGTAGAGATCATGTTTGAAAGGTTTCATCAAAATCGGTTCATTAATGTAGGAGGAGTTGCGCACACAAGAATTTGTACGAACGGAAAGACATAATAAATCTAAGTCAAAGGGAGATAACCTGGTTAAAATTGTCGCAGATCAAAAATCTTGGAATATGCGCATGTTCACTCAATAGTGATGATGTCTGAAAAGTTTTGTCCAAATTGATTGGTAAATGGAGGAGGAGTTGCACGCACAAGAATTTCATGTAGAAACCCATAATAAATCTAAGTTAAAGGGAGATAACCTAGTTAAAATTGCCACAGCTCCAAAATTTTGGAATATGCACATGTTCACTTAGTAGTGATGATGTCTGTAAACTTTTGTCCAAATTGATTGATAAATGTAGGAGGAGTTGCGCACACAAGAATTTCATGCAGAAACCCATATTAAATCAAAGTTCAAGAGAGATAACCTGGTTAAAATTGTCGCAGATCAAAAAGTTTGGAATATGCACATGTTCTCTTAGTAGAGATGATGTTTGAAAGGTTTCATCAAAATCGGTTCATTAATGTAGGAGGAGTTGCGCACACAAGAATTTGTTCGGATGGAAAGACACAATAAATCTAAGTCAAAGGGAGATAACCTGGTTAAAATTGTCGCAGATCAAAAATCTTGGAAGATGCGCATGTTCACTTAGTAGTGATGATGTCTGAAAAGTTTTGTCCAAATTGATTGATAAATGTAGGAGGAGTTGTGCACACAAGAATTTCATATAGAAACCCATATTAAATCAAAGTTCAGGAGAGATAACCTGGTTAAAATTGTTGCAGATCAAAAAGTTTGGAATATGCACATGTTCACTTAGTAGAGATGAAGGTTTCATCAAAATCGGTTCATTAATGTAGGAGGAGTTGCACACACAAGAATTTGTCCGGACGGAAAGACGTACGGACGGACGTACGGACGTACAGGGCGATTCCTATATAGCCCCCACTTCTTCGAAGCGGGGGTATAACTATAATTGTGATGAAATCAAACCCTGAATATTACCTGTTAAGGGCGTTGTTAAAAGTAAACAATGTCAGGATTAGAAAAAATTATAAATTTAAAGTAATTCGTACATTTTTATACTTACCAATGGCCCAGACTAGCTGGTGCTTAACTCAAAGTTATCAATTGCCAAACACAAATTTTGAACCCCCCAATCCTCAAAATTTGCTTGCAAAACCGAAAATTAAAAGTCCTATCTGGCCCTCCATACATTTACTCTCTGCACATGTGCAGATGCCAGGAAGTGACCAGAATTGGCGCCAACATCATTCTTTGTAGAAGAGAGTGCTACATAATAATTCTGCGTGGAGGAATGAGTGCCCACTCATGGGAGGGCCATCTCCGTCTGGGCCATTGGTAAGTATAAAAATATACAAATTACTTTAAATTTATAATATTTTTACACTATAACCCAATGGCCCAGACTAGCTGAATCGTAAAAAGTCGGAGGGCCTAGGACTTCAGAATTAGTAGATCAACATAGTTCCAATCCTGTAATCCAAGGTGAAAGGAAATTAAAATTATTAGGAATTACCGTATTTTATTTCGGACTCTTTTTGTTTTCAATCAAAAAATAATTTTTTTTAAGGCTCGAAATTTCTCGACACCCACTCAAAGATTGTCCCAGACTGGTGTGGTGGGAAAATCCCAGTGAAATATATATCCAAAATGACAATGATTTTCTTTTCAGTTGCATATTTCATCTTTCTTTCTTTGTTTTATGTTAAAAACATGTATTGTATGCACAATATATTGTACAATGGAAATAGAATTATTAAAACAACATTATTTGCAAACTTGTTCTTTATTTATTGACAGGTAAGTATTGTTTTCCTTATCAAACAGACATGTCTGACAAAGTGACCAATCAAATTTTTGTTTTCAAAAAGTGTACTTTCATTAGACGCCTTCGAGATTTGGAAAGAGAAAAACCCACAAATGTTATGCTGAAATTACCTTAAATGACGACAATAATGAAAGGGTCCCATAAATAAATGCATACATTGCAGTATAAACCATGCACCAGCAACAGAACAGTGTAATTATTGTTTCGAATAAACATATTCAGTGCACTGAACACCAACAAAATTTTCTAATATTAAAAATAGAACAAACGACAATGAGGTCAACACGTGCTGGTGCAGGGTTTCACAAAAGTTAAAAAATTTATAGTAATTTATATATTTTTTATACTTACCAATGACCCAGACTTAGCTGGTGCTAACTCTAAAAAATCCAGGGCCAAACACAAATTTTGCCCCCCAATCCCCAAAATTTGCATCCAAAACCAAAAGAAATAATGTCCTATAGGACCTCCATACTTCGCCCCCACTGCGCATGCGCAGTGTCAAGGACGTTCCGAAAATGGCGCCAATTATCATTCTTACTGGCAGTGCCTGGTCAGCGCTATGTACTCAGCGGGGAGGTAAGAGTTCCCAACTCCTGGGAGGGCCATCCCCGTCTGGGTCATTGGTAAGTATAAAAAATATATAAATTACTATAAATTTTTTAACATTTTTATACTGTACCAATGACCCAGACTTAGCTGAATAGTAAAAAGGCTGGAGGGCCTAGGACATAGAGGAAAATCCAATAAGCTCAACTATATAATATAGAGGCAACCCCTCAAGGAGAAAAGGAGTATTAGGCTTTACATGTATCTTTCTTATTTTATGTTAAATTAGAAAGATACAATACCCTTCATAATTGAGCACAATAACATTCATGTTCTCTATTAACATCCAGTATAACCCTTTATACTAATTATTTTTAAAGTAAGCCAATAAATAAAGTTAGTCCAGAGAATTGAGACTCTTTATATTCTTTTAAAAGTGTCCGAGGATTGTATATTAATGCCCGTTTGACACTTGACATATACAAATGCTTCACACCGAGCTACACTTTAAAAATATGACATGAATGAATTTTTAACATTAATATTACACTTTAAAACCATCCCGGAAACGACTCAGAAATACTGACTTCGGAGGAGGCATTCCCTTGCTTTTCACTATAAAGCAGGTGAACTAAGGGAACACCCTCCCCCCCCCCCTTCCCCTTGCCCTGGGTCAAATAGCCCAGAGCGAAGAGGGCAGCCAGACGGAGTCACTGCCGGAACAGAAAGCCTGCATAACTATAGTTGCAACTGTTTAGTGGACGACATTCTGAGCAACAGATAACGGACCTAAACAATGCAGGTCTCCAGAAATGGACTCAATATTTCTGAGATAAAAATTTGTGAATGTGGATGGCTGAGACCAATAAGCAGCCTTCATTAAATATGTAATAGCAATACTATTAGCGAAAGCCCAAGAAGTAGCAAGAGCTCTTACTTCATGAGCCGAAATCTTAAGCACAGACTGCTGAGAAGAAGATAAACTCTCATAAGCAGTGCAGATACTTAATTAAATCCATCTAGCAATAGAATGGACCGAAATGTCCCTTCTATTAGGCATCAGAGACAGAAAGAAACGTTTTCGTCCCTTTCTGATAAACTGAGATCTCTGTTTATAGATACGTAACGCTCTAACAGGACAGAGTAAAGGCCTACGCCCGTCTGAAGACGGAAGAGCCTTAATAACAATAGGTTCCGGATATTTATTAGGAGCCTGATTCTTAGCTAAAAAACCCACATTAGTAGTGAAGGTGATAGTGTTCCCGACACTACGATAGTGAGAATCATCCACCGACAGTGCATGAAGCTCACTGACTCTTCTAGCAGAAGAGAAACCTAAGAGAAAAGCTGTCTTATAAGATAAGAATTTGAAATCTACTGTCCCAAGAGGTTCAAATGGCTTTTCCTTCAGTTTAAGAAGAACCCAAGCTAAATTCCATTTAGGAATTAACCTAAGAGTTCTGGGTCTATTTATCGAGAAGTTTCTAACCAACTTAGATAAAGAGACATTAGATCCAATTTGTAAACTATCATGATGTGCATAGGTATCAGATAACATAGACCTATAACCCTTAATAGTAACAGGCTGCAGTTTGATTTCGTCAAACAAGTATACTAGAAAGTTTGCAATGTCTGGTATAGAGGGATCAAAAATACCCACAGAATGATCCCTACACCAACGACGAAAAACCTTCCACTTAGCCGCATAGTTTAGCGAAGAGGAGGTCCTCCTACAGTTAGAAATCGCGTCCACTGCTCATCCTGTAAAGTGCTTGCCATGCAAGAAGGACCGCACAACGGAAAAACGTGAAGGTTGAGACCTTGCGGGTTGTGATGGAGTTGACGCGATTTCCCCTGCGAAAGAAGATCCTCCCGTGGAGGAAGCTTTCGCGGTAGGTCCCACAACAGACACCTGAGTAGATTTATCCACGGCCTCTGTGGAGACAGAGATGCTACCAACAGAATCTTGCATTGAGATTGTTTTAACTTTAGCAATACTTGCTGAATTAACAGCGCTGGAGGATACGCATATCCTATCATTCCGTCCCAAGGGATCGACAGAGCGTCTAGTGCAAATGCTCTTGGATCCGGACACGGAGACACATACGTCTGCAACTGACTGTTGAGATGTGTCGCAAATAAGTCTATCATTGGCCGTTCCCATTGGTAGCAAATCTGATTGAATACTTGTTTGTTGAGAGTCCACTCCGATGGCAACAAGCGACCCTTTCGTGAAAGGGAGTCTGCTAGTACATTCAGACGACCCGGTGTGACGGACCGAAAGAAGAACCTGATGTTCTAGAGCAAACACAAGGATTCTTTCCGTTAGATTGAACAACGGAACTGAATGAGTGCCTCCCTGATTCCGTATATACGCCACTACTGTCGTATTGTCGGATAGGATTTGGACATGAGCATTGTGAATAATGTCCATCCAATGACGTAACGCAAGCCAAATTGACATCATTTCCTTGATGTTCATGTGCTTGCCCAGGAATTGCGGATCCCAAAGACCCTGGCATCTCGAATCCGTTGAGATCAATGATGCACCCCAACCTGTTTGACTGGCATCCGTCATAATGGTAAAACTCGGATCCGGCAACTGCAGTGGAACTCCAGGAGTTAACCACTGAATGTTTGCCCAAGTCTGAATCTCTCGTTTCACTTGATCTGACAAGAGAACGTCTATGTCGAGCGAATGAATTTTCACACTCCAATTCTGAGTCAAGAAAATTTGGAGAGGACGCGTGCGTAACCGCCCCATCGGAATGAGATCCGCAGCGGCTCCGCACAGACCTATCAGTCTCATAAATTCTCTCGCTGTGACTTTGTCTGCATGCAGACAATAGCGAGCGTAACAACTGACCAATTTCGCTGTGGTTAACGGCAGATGAACGAGATTGTTGTGCGTCTCGAAGCTCATTCCCAGATGTGTGAATGACTTGGACGGCACCAGATCCGACTTCTCCTCATTTACTATAAAACCGAGACGTCGGAGCAATAGAAGTAGATTCTGAACATCGTTCTGAAGCGTTAACTCGTTGCTGTACCTCTGAAGAATGTCGTCCAGGTAGGCCGACGTTACCGCAGACGAATGAGCTCGGAAATACATCATTACCGAGTTCATTACCCGAGTGAAAGCCCAGGGTGCTAGATTCAATCCGAAGCACATCGCCCGGAATTGATACACCACTCCTAGGACTGCAAAGCATAGATACTTTCTGAATGTCGGATGTACCATGACGTGAAAGTACGCATCTTTGAGATCTATGCTCGTTGCATAATCGTTCACCCAAATACTCGCTCTGACCGACCGAATCGTCTCCATATAAAATTTCGGAGTGATGATCAGCTTGTTTATCCAGCTCAAATCTATGACTGGACGGAACGAGCCGTCTGGTTTCGGAACCAGAAACAGATGGCTGTAGAATCCCGGAGTCTCCTGGTTTTCTACGACCTCTACCGCGTTCTTCATTAAAAGAGACTGCACCTCTGATAATAGAGCGTCTCTTTTCTGCGGATTTGACGGAAGTTGAGTCCATTTTGGACTTCGAGTTAATGGAGGCTTTCGTTTGAAGGATATCTTTAGACCTTCCGAAGTCACCCCTCTCGCCCAAGGGTCGTCCGTAATCGACGCCCACTCTTGTGAAAAACTCGACAACCTTCCGCCAACCAGTACGCGATAGAGGTTGAAGCCATCACCTCCTGGACCTGCGAGACCTGCGGTAGGAGAAACCACGTCCTCCACGACCCGCACCTCGTCCCGTCGACCTCGGGGCGTCCGACCGGTTGTCCCGGCCCGAAGGACGTCCCGAACGTGAGTCGCTACCTTGACGGTCTCTTGAATAAGACCAAGAGGACGCACCGGAACCTCTATAGGAACCTCTCTTGGGCGCATTAGACCCAGAAGTGCCTGTCTTACTCTTATCTGCCGTGTCCGAGTTCTTAGAAGCAGATTTGAACAGCAGAGAATCCGAAGCTTTCTTTGTAATTTTATCATAAATTGCAGAAAGCTTGCCGTCAAAGAGAAGTTCTCCGGAGACCGAAGCGACTCTTGAGAGAGTTCTTCACCTTAGTATCCACGAGTGTGGATGTAGCTCGGGCTGCGTCACGTCTAACCAACTTCAGGATTGCCACTGAAAGGGCGGAGTTACACGTGGAATAAGCTATTGCCCTTGAAAGAAGTCTTAAAGAGGATTGTATATCCTGAAATTCTTTCCCTTGAAGGCGCAGTGATAAAGCCTTAGTAAGGTGATCTGCGTAAGATAAGGCATCTAAACTGGCTCTGTTAGACGAAATAGTTGTTTCCAACACCGCGGTTGGAATAGACGCCGACAACGGTAATGATAACTCTACGTCTTCCACCTCGTCGTCCATACGCAGAGGAACTCTCGGGATACCCTGTCCTGCCGTGTCGAATTTATTCCTTGCATTAATGAAAGGCAGGTTGAGAGTATTGGCGGACAAGAAACCTGCTTTTCCCATTTTGGAAGCAAGTTTGAATATAGCGTCGTTCAATAATTCAAATGTTCTTGCAACATTATTGGACTGAGACGGAAACTCGGGAGCGATGTCCCTGAACCGCTCAAAGAAATCAGAGTCCAATGACGCTATAATTCTCTTGTCCGGAACCGCAGCAGTCTGGCCCCGACGGAACAACTTGAGGGAGAAAGTGCCGGTTGAAGTCCACGGCAGCTTTATGTTGTTCCGAAAGGGATAGCTCCAAGTCATTCGTATCCCTTTCACCATCCGGTCGGACCTCATGATGCTCCCGGTCGTCCGCCCCCGAAGCTTCGGCGGAGAGTACCGACCCAGCGTCGTCGGATAATTCCCGATCCGACACCGTTTCTGTCGGTTGCTGGGATGCTGCGATAAGTTGTGCTATCTGCACAAGTATGTCCGACATCGAGGCCTGCGGAGGCGCAGTCTTTTGCTGCTTCGCCGAGGGCAGCTCCGCATCTGATGACTCCCGCATACTCTTCCTATGCGAACGTCCGGAGTCCATCGGCCTCGTGTCCCTGGCTACCGGATGGTGTGACCTGGTCGCCGAAGAATCCCTGATCGGCGAAGCTGGTAAAATATCGGCGGTCACGTAGCCAAGGTGCGGTCGTGTGCGCTGAGGAGAGACAGAAGCCTGAGCAGTCTCTGCGGACTGCCTATACAACGGAGCGTCCCGAGCGACGGACATATGCTCCGCTTGCGACACATTTTGTACCACAACATCTGGTCCCAGATGTTGTTGTACGAGAGAGGGGCCTCTATCGCTCGCGGCCCGGCTGGACCTGGACGAGCTAGGAACCGGACTCAAAGGCTTCCTCCGATCTCGCCTACTATCCGCCGTCACTGGGTGTGCACGTTGAATGTTTACAGTGCTCGCATCACCCAACATTTCCTCCTGGACAGCATCGGACGAACCCAGCTGCCGAACCATTCGGTGAATGGATGCTACACCGGGCGAGCTAGCGGACGACATTTGTTTAATCTCCATGAGCACTTTTGCCGCTAGCTCTGTATTCATTTGTGACGACGGAAGCGCACTTGCAGAAGATAACATGGAAACATCACCCTGTTCTTGTTCCTCTGAAATAGAAACTGAGAGAGTAGAGTGACCTACTTCGCCGAGGGCAGCTCCGCATCTGATGACTCCCGCATACTCTTCCTATGCGAACGTCCGGAGTCCATTGGCCTCGTGTCCCTGGCTACCGGATGGTGTGACCTGGTCGCCGAAGAATCCCTGATCGGCGAAGCTGGTAAAATATCGGCGGTCACGTAGCCAAGGTGCGGTCGTGTGCGCTGACGAGAGGAAGAAGCCTGAGCAGTCTCCGCGGACTGCCTATACAACGGAGCGTCCCGAGCGACGGACATATGCTCCGCTTGCGACACATTTTGTACCACAACATCTGGTCCCAGATGTTGTTGTACGAGAGAGGGGCCTCTCTCGATCGCGGCCCGGCTGGACCTGGACGAGCTAGGAACCGGACTCAAAGGCTTCCTCCGATCTCGCCTACTATCCGCCGTCACTGGGTGTGCACGTTGAATGTTTACAGTGCTCGCATCACCCAACATTTCCTCCTGGACCGCATCGGATGAACCCAGCTGCCGAACCATTCGGTGAATGGATGCTACACCGGGCGAGCTAGCGGACGACATTTGTTTAATCTCCATGAGCACTTTTGCCGCTAGCTCTGTATTCATTTGTGACGACGGAAGCGCACTTGCGGAAGATAACATGGAAACATCACCCTGTTCTTGTTCCTCTGAAATAGAAACTGAGAGAGTAGAGTGACCTTGCGGAGAAAGAGCCGGCATAGCCCTTTCTCCACTAACAACATATCTTGACACACGTTTCCAATGTTTGTCATCCCAATATTGACATATAGAACAGGGATTAGTGTGAGAACACTGACTACAATTAATGCAATGATCATGAAAGTCAGAGGAAGATTTCTTCCTATTACAATTTGAACAATATCCTTTCATTGTGAAAAGTCAACAACAAGTCCTAGTTACTCGCACAAACCCCTGACACAAAGATACATAATAACATGATCCATTAATAATGAAAAAACAATGCAAATCAAAATAATTTTTGACAAATAATTTTTCAGCGAAGCCCAAGTTTCTGAAAAGTAACGTTGAGCCCCGATGGATCCGATGGCTAAGTGTGGTCAAAAATTTTAAATTTATATTAAATAATTAATGCAACACTTACGGATAATAAAAATGTATCTTATAGTGAGATAAACTACACCAAAGGCAAACAGCCCCCCTCAAAAGAGATTGTTGCCAATGTAAACAAACAGTGTAAAACACCAGAAAACACGACTCCAGGCACTGACAAAACTGGCCCAAAATCAGTCATCAAAATTACACTCTATCTGATGCAAGACAGAGACTCCCAGGGGAGAATCTGCAGAACATCAGATGGAAGATGCAGAACACAACGTTTATACACCCATGGGTGAAAACGTAACTATGGGGAAAATAACAGAAAACATTCTGTAACCAAGCAACTCTCCCAAGAGAATTTAGAAATGATCTTTCTCAAAAATATGCCAAAAGCATGGGAGAATTGCAAGGGGGGACTTAGAAGACCAGGGGAGAGGAAACACTGAATAAGCAGTGCAACTTTTTAGCAAGAATGACAACAAGAGGCCCATGCCTCGAAAATAGGCAACTTAACATAATTTCATAAAAAATTTTAAGTACAGCCCTGATTATTTTTTGTCACTCCTTTTTCCTCTCCTCCTTCTATATCCTCCTTAGAATCACCATTTCTCCAAAAATTACGTGTCTGGCATCCTTTAAACTGAGATTTACAAGCACAAAGATCAGTGAGATGTTGACTGATGAAGGGCCAAACAGAGAATGATAATTGGCGCCAATTTCGGAACGTCCTTGACACTGCACATGTGCAGTGGGGGCGAAGTATGGAGGTCCTATAGGACATGATTTCTTTTGGTTTTGGATGCAAATTTTGAGGATTGGGGGGCAAAATTTGTGTTTGGCCCTGGATTTTTTAGAGTTAGCACCAGCTAAGTCTGGGTCATTGGTACAGTATAAAAATATTAACACATGGACACAAACACTGTCAAAGCGTACCGGTTTTCGATATTATTTTTCGATAAACATCAGCAGTGTATGTGGGGAGGGCATGCTTCCAAAAACAAAAATAGGAAATACGGGAGGAAGTGTGGAGCTTGGAGCTAATACCAGTCATTATTTTTAAAAAATTAATTTTGTATTCACTTTTATAAAATGCAGCATTTTGCGTTGCACATCAGGGGTGGGGTGGGGGTGGGGGGGGGGGGGGGGGTTGGAGAGGGAATATTTCTTCAATAATCTAAACTTGTATGTCAATAATTCGTAATCGTCTTTCTAAATAACAGCAAGTGGTTTCCACGCGACAAGGTGGAGCTGAAGCTGAATAAAACTCTTTTGTGAAAAAAGAGGGTGGGCCGGACATGCTTGGAGCCAATACACACACCACTCAAAAATTGTTTGCACTTCATCGTCTTTGAATGGCTACATTGGTCCATTTTGAAAACACTGAAGCCAGCTCAGGTTTTTTATCTAACAGTACCAACACAAGCACATGGCTTGATTACTGTTCAACATAATTTGTGGAAACATCAAAACTTTTCAAGAACTGGTAGATCAAAAGTGATTTATTCTCAGGGATTTATTGGGAAAGTAAATAAAAACACAACAAACAATCAGAAACTTTTCATTTCATTCATTCAGTATGTTCATTTTATTCATTTATGCTGATGATTAAAGTCGCCATTTTGAACAGCTATTTTATCTTTCCCATTTCCGAGGTACCCCCGGTAGTTCGTGTACAATACATTTATTAACCGGTGCAGTGTGTTTTTCAGAATTGTTCAAAATTTCCACCCACATTTGCTGTCCACATGCATTTTGGCCATTTTCAAATTTTTCGGACGCTGGATAATTTGATTATTTTTTGGCATCCGAAAATTTAGATGAAATATGGTGCATGTATGTCTCTCTATACAGTAATAGAGAAGTAGAGAAGTAATAGAGAAGACATATCATAAAAAAGGAGCCCAGTTCAAGTAATCCTGTATTCTTACCATGAAGACTATGCTAATTTGGATGTAACGAGTTCCCAATTTTTAAAGCTAGCCCGGACTAAGCCCCAAAAATTAGGATGCCATATTTGAGAATGAGACAATATCCCCACAAACCAAAAAACAATATAAATATTCATCGAACAGGCACTCAGTTATTAATTATTATTAATAACTGGTGCTTAATGCCACTTCAGAAGCTAAGGCTATAGCAGCAATCCCGGTAATTAATATCACCCGCTATTAAAGTATACCAGAGTCGGCATATGCAGATAGGTCAAAAACCGGTGATATAATATATAACATACACATGTCCAATAGAACCACAATGAACGATCTCTGGAGAGTAAACACACTACCGAGTTTACCCACAGGCCACCCCATTCAGACGTACAAAAAATTCCAGTAACAACACTCCCGACGTGTACTATCCGATATCTATGAATCTATAAATGTGCGAATATACGAGAGTGAAAGACAAGGTGTATTCGATTGGGTACCTACATTAACAGAAACCTGGATCTAGAAATAGACCAGGTATGATTAACAGGCTCGAAACGGACCGCCCCGAAATAATTCATAATTTCTAACGTCCATAACATACAATAATGCATCTGCCAAATAATTCATTTATTATGCGCGTGAGCATTGAAATCCCGTGTGTAATCATCTGAATACCAGTTAACTGGTTATGCAGCCTCCGAGGTACCCAAAGACTAGCAATTTATTTATGATGAATTATGCGATCGTATATGACATACAGACGAACAACAACAGGAAACCAACCAACTAAAAAGTGGATGTGCCCATGAGGTCACCATAGAACACGACCCAGCCGCCAATTAAGAAGTCATGAACTGCATGTAAGTATTTAATTTAAACTCATATGAGGCTTGGGGGGGGGGGGGGGGATCGAAGTCATATCGAACCCTTCTCACCCGCATTACTCTAATCATTCTTGTTTGACATCAAATAATATTGAAACCGCAATGGTTCCCCCACGTCTAATTGACTCCATTATGCCACTATGGGCAGAGAAGACTGTGAAGAACAAAAACTTCCCCTGATAAAGAAGGTCCTCTTGTGGAGGAAGGTTCCGGCGAAAGTCCCATAACAGGCACCTGAGAAGACTGATCCAAGGTTTCTGTGACAACAGAGGTACTACTAGTAGGATTTCACAACGAGACTGTTTGATCTTAAATATAATCTACTGAATCAATGGAATTGGAGTATATGCATATCCTATCATTCATCCCCATGAGATCGACAGAGCGTCTACAGCGTACACTCGATAGTCTGGGCATGGTGACACAAATGTCGGTAACTGTTTTGGTGTGTCACAAACAGATCTATCATGGGGCGATTCAACTGGTAGCAAATCTGCCCAAATACTTGCTTGTTGAGCATCCACTCCGATTGTAACAGGCGACCTTTCCGAGAGAGCAAGTCTGCTAGTACGTTCAGACGACCCGGTATATGATGGATAGAAAGTTGAACATGATGATTCATGATGTATAGGAGAATCTTCCCTGCTAGTTGGCATAACGGGAATGAATGGGTGCCGCCCTGGTTCCTGATATACGCTACTAATGACGAGTTGTCCGACCAAATCTGAACATGGACGTCCGTTATTATGTGAATCCAATGTGGTAGCACAAGCCATATTGACATCATCTCTTTGATGTTTATGCGTTTCTCCTGGAACTGAGGGTCCCAAAGACCCTGACACTTCAAGTCTGCAGGATTTAGGGGCATGCCCCAACCGGTCTGACTCGCATCCATCATAATCATGAAAGCCGGATCCGGCAGTTGCAGCGGAACTCCCTGAGTTAACCACTGAATATCTGCCCAAATCTGTACCCTTTGTTTTACTAGTTCGTTAAGACAATACTGGTTCAAGCGAAAGCGTCTTCACAGTCCAGTTCTGAGTAAAGAATATCTGGAGGGAACATGCACGCAGTTTTCCGATCGGAATGAGATCCACAGCTGCTCCGCACAGCTCCAACAGTCGAATGAGTAACAGAAGCAGACTCTGAACATCATTCTGAAGAATAATTCTGTTGCTGTATCTCTGAAGAAGGTCGTCTAAGTAAGCCGACGTTACCACAGACGAATGAGCTCGGAAGTATGACATTACCGAGGTACTTTTAGAATGCCGGATGTACCAGGACATGAAAGTACGCATCCTTAGATCTATGCTTGCCGCATAGTCGATCAATCGAGCACTCACTTTTACCGACTGAATGGTCTCCATATATAAATGTTTGGAGTCATGATAAGCTTGTTTATCCAGCTCATGTCTATTACCGGTCTGAACGAGCTGTCTGGCTTCGGTACAAGGAACAGGTGATTGTAAAAACCTTGAGAATCCTGATTCTTGATGACATGTATTGCTTCCTCTAAGAGAGCCTGTACCTCCACTAGGAGAAACTCTCTTATGCAAGGATTTGATGGAAGATTTGTCCAATGCGAAGCAAACAACTTGTTAGTGGGGTTTACGCTCGGAATGATAGCCATAAGCCGTCCAAGACTACACTTGTCACCCACTTATCTTGCAGGATTGTTATCCCGTTTTTTGCAGAGCTTGATAACCTTCTGCCAACTGGCCAGCAATAGAGGTCTAAACCATCACCTGTATGACCTGCGAGGCTTATGGGAGGAGAAACCATGTCCTCCAAGCGAAGAACCTCATCTCGTAGGCCTAGTGGTGTCTGACCGATAGTCCCGCTCAGACCTACACCCTTTTCCCTGAGTCGTTATACTGACGACTTCCAGAGTAATTAAAAGAGGGTTTCTTGTACCCTCATGAGGAGTTTCCTTTTGACGATTTTTGTCTGGAACGCCCTCCTTTACTCTTGTCTGCTGAAGTGGGGCGTTGATATGCCGACTTTAAAACCAGGCACTAGACGCTCTCTTAGAAGCTAGTTCATAGACTAACGAAAGCTAGTTGGCGAAAATAATATGTCCGGAGACCGGAGCAACTTGGGGAGTGCTTTTCACCTTGTCATCTATCAGTGATGACGCTGCAAGGCCAGCATCATGTCTGATTAACTCCAATTAGCCACTGTTAGGGCGGAGTTACACATGGTATACATAATTGCCCTGGAAAGAACTCAGAGAGGTACGAACGTCCTCAAATTACTTTCCCTTGAGACATTGCGCCATAGCTCTTGTAAGATGATCTGTGTTAGATACAACGTCCAAATTCGCTCTATTTGAAGAAATTGCCATCTCAATTGTGTCTGAGCGAATAGTGAATGATACAGGTAAGGTAACCTCTAATCCCCGGCCTGCTCATCCAAACGCAGAGGAATTCTCTGAACATCTTCCCCGAGCATTTTTAAATGAATATGGTCCAAAAAAAGGTATGTATATGGAAGATGAAGATAAGAAATCACCTTCTTCCTCGCACTCAAAAGGATAAATATGGCGTTGTCTATTTGGCCGAAGGCCTGCAACACCTGCATAAACTGAACTGGAAAAGAAAGGACTTCCTCCTTTGTCCGGATAAAGTCTGCATCCAACGACGCCAGCAGTTTCTCTCTTATCGTCGCAGCATTCTGATTTGGCGGAACAAAATCAGGGTAGTAATGATGGATGAAAACCATCGCATCCATGTGCTGTTCCAAAAGGGAAGGGTAATCCTCTTCTTTATCCCTTTCACCATCCAAGAGAATCAGTTGCGAATCTCGGTCCATTGCATCTGCGTGAACAGATGACTGGACCGACCCAGCACCGTTCAACAGCTCAGATTCTGAGTCTGAGGGAGGCTACACCTGCACTTGCTGGGATGCTATGATCAGCTGCACAATTTGCGACAGCAAGTCCATCATTGTGACCCAAGGAGCAGCCATCTTCCGTTTCTTAGCCGCATGCTGCTCCTGGGACAGTGTGCCGGGAATGGATCCTTTCTCCAAACGTCCCGATGATCGAGGCCTCGTCTCCCTAGCTACCGGATGGTCCGACTTCTCGGGCGAAGAGTGGTTCCTTCTTCGTGCAACAGGCTGGATATCCGAAGTCAGGTAGCTAGGATGCGGTTGTGTGTGCTTAAATAACGTAGCGGAGGAAGCAGTGACTGAAGCTGATCATGGCTGCAAACTAGGCGGAACATCCCGAGCATATATGGGATGTGCTCCACATATGCTCCATCTCGTGCAAGTTTCCAACCAGAAAACTTCACTTCGGCCTTGTGAAACATAGCGGAGGAAGCCTTGACTGAAGCCGACCCCGGCTGCAGACTAAACAGAGTGTCCCGAGTGGAGGGCTGACATATGCTCCGGCTTGTGCAAGCTTCTCAAAACAACATCTGGCCCCAGATGTTGCTAGATTAGAGAAGGCGGGGGGGGGGGGGGGGGGGGGGGGGCTTCACCTGCTCGCGGTCGATGAGTACAAGAACTTGCTGACTTCCTCCCTATTTCCATTGTCGCTGCTTGAGTTATTTATATTAAAGTGCTCGCTCTACCCACATCCACTTCTTATGACCGCAACAGACTTACCCAGCGTCACGGCACCTAGCTCTATATGTTCCACAGAGTGCGACGACGGTAGCACATTTGGAAGGGTATCAGAATATCATCACCATGTTCATGTTCCTCTGAAATAGAAACTGACAAAATGAATTAAAACGCGGTAAGAGGCCTGGCCTCAGAACCTCACTGCCAACAACGTACTGCGACACCAGACTCCAACATCAGTCATCCCAGTGAACACAATAATGACAAGAGTCCGCAAGGAGTGCATCAACTAAAGTTGATATCAATCCTCCAAACTCCACAACAAATATATACATAACTAAGATACATGAATAACAGCAATCAAAATTAAATTAAAAATATTTTTTTGTAAACAATGCCAAAGGGAACATTAATAGCCCAACAGCATTCCGATAGAGCCTATGTGTGGACAAAATCCTATTTTTTTTAGCTACACTACCGGGATAATTATCCATGTATCCTATAGTAATTCTACAGTAATAGAATATAAAAACTACCTATATATGAAGACGTCAATGTAAACAACGTCAATGAAAAAACTGGAAACAAGAAATCAGAATACAAAAAAGCCCAAAGTCAGGAACCAATTAAAATGCTATCAGATGCAAAGCTAGAACATCATACGAAGAAAAAACGATACATCGGATATAAGATGCAAGACTAAAAAGACCTAACACCCCTAGGGTGAGGACGTAACCCTGGGGAAAAAGAGAATAAATATTCTGTAATACACTTCAAACTCCCAAGTAATTTAATAAAAAATTTCAATACAAATTAGCCAAAAAGCTTAAGAGTTCAACAGGAAGGGTTCATGGAAGGATAGGGAAGGAATACTTAACAAACAGGAGAATAATCATTAACAAAAATGATGATGTCAGGCGTATGGCCCGAAATTGGGAAACATGAAATAATTTTATAATTATTATAAAGTTACAGCCCTGAATGTCAAAACCACCGATGAACACTTCCATCATCCAATAACAGACTTGGATCCACCAATTCTTGCATTGATTTGTGTCTGGCATCCTCAAAAAAGTAGATTTAAAAGCACAGATGTCATTTCATTGTTGATGACTTTTGGGCCCAACAAAGAATGATGTTGGCGCCAATTCTGGTCACTTCCTGATGTCTGCGCATGAGTGGAGGGTAAATGTATGGAGGGCCAGATAGGACTTTGAATTTTTGGTTTTGCAAGCAAATTTTGGGGATTGGGGGGTCCAAAATTTGTGTTTGGCCCTTGATAACTTTGAGTCAGCACCATCTAGTCTGGGCCATTGGGTTATAGTGTAAAAATATGGAAACTAGACAATAGGCACACAAAAGGCCCAAGTCAGTAATTAATTAACTGATACCTTATGCAAAGCTAGGTATTCATGTGAAGAAAAAACAATGCATCCGGTAGGAGATGCAAGACAATAACAGCCCAGCACCCCTAGGGTGAGGACATAACACTTGGGATGAACAGAATAAACCTTCTGTACAACACATTAAACTCTAAAGAAATTTAATAAAAAATTTCAATAAAAACAGCCAGAAAGCTTAGGAGTTTAACTGGAGGATTCATGGAAGTATAGGGAAGGAACACATAACCAAGAGTAGGTAAATCATTAGCAAATCTAATGACGTCAAGGCATATATCCCAAAATTGGGCAACATGAAATAATTTTCATATTATTTAAAAGTTACAGCCCGCAACGTCTCAAACCACTGTTGTTCACTTCCATCATCCATTTACTGCCTTGAATCCACCATAAACTTCATTGATTTGTGCCTGGAATCCACCAAAAGAGAGATTTAAAGCACAGATCTCAGTTGGGATGTTTACTGACTTAAGGCCAAAGAATGGTGTTGGCACCAATTCTGGTCTCTTCCTGGGTACTGCAAATGCGCAAATACTAAAAGTATGGAGGGCCAGATAGGACTTTTCATTTTTCGTTGTTGTATGCAAATATGGGGGATCGGGGGGGGGGGTGGGGGGGGGGTGTCAAAATTTGTGTTTGGCCCTTAATAATGTTGTGGTTGCACCGGCTAATTCTGAAAAATATATTCAGTGGGTCAAGAGTTAATCACACCGTTCTTAACCAGTGATTGAATTTTTCAAGTTTTATGAGTTCGATGGAGTGATCGGAGTCATAGTATCACGTCAAGTTGAGGAGGTGAGATTGCCAGATCAAACAAGCTGGCGCAGTTTGATCCATCGATCTGTCCTCCTCAATGAGACGTGATACGATGAGTTTACTGTAGCAATAAAAGGTTTATTATATGACTTATAGTTCAACATCGCATGCGAATGCTAGCATTAACAATTCCCCCAACCTTTTTTTTGGTAAACTGAAATGAAGTTAAAAAAAAAGAACTATTTTGTTTACACTTATTTTTGTAACAGGTGCACATTTCCGAGGAATCCTCCGATGTGCATGAATATGGAACAAAGAGAACAGTCAACTTTCTTTTTGACCCAGACCGCCATTCGAGAGCACCCATTGCAGCTCGGAGTAAAGTACTCTCTGCGACCAGAACAGCTAATTATGCAAATTCAAATGCACACGTAAATAGACAGTCATACTATAGTGATACACAATTGGATTCCACACTGTGGGTTTTCGGGGGCCAGGAAAAGATTGTCAAACAGTAGTGATATTTAGAGGTTAAATTACAAAGTCATATAATAAAATGACAAGCCAGATGTTCTATAAATTTTTTTAGATTTATTGTGATTATGACACTTGTTCTTCAGTGGATATATTGTACTGGTAATATTGCAAAGTTCATATGTTCTATTTGAATTCCACTGCAGTTTATTATCAAGTCACTAGTACTGGAACTCTGTCCTTCAAGATATTGATACAAGTAAATGTATTGTGGGGGGGGGGGAGGGGGGGGGTTGCATAGTGTGTGTATTTATTGTCAGATTTTTAAAGCACTTTAAGGCCTAAAAAAGTTAAAAATCTGTTTCTCACGCCCACCCTATGATCATTATGCTGCAACATCCTCTCTTTTTATAACCAATGGAAATTTAAATAAGAGCACCGCCTAGCGGGGCAACATACGCCCGTCAAAATTGGAACATACACAAGTTTCTCTGGGGTAAAGTTTGAAATTTTTGTTGACTCGACTATGTCTGTCCCCCGTCCACACATTTCATATTGTTTGGCAGGTTAACTTCATTAATAACGATTGACGGCAGGTGGCGCCAAGGGAAAGGATATTTATGAGGATTGTAACATCTATAAATGGCGAGGATTCTTGTCGTTTAAAATAAAATGGAGTTATCTGCTCCTGTCACATGCACAAAGACAATTGATGATCAACATAGGTGCAAAGTTTGAACAATAAAGCAAGTAAAATGTTGAAGGAGTAGGCAACACAATAGTGTAATATTTCAAGTACTAAAAGGGGCATAACTCTGGAAATACAAAACAAAGTAACCTGCTCTTGTAACATGCACAACGGCAATTGGTGATCAACATGTGTGCAAAGTTTGAACAATATAGCATGTAAAATGTTGAAAGAGAGGGCAACACAATACTGTAATGTTTTAAGCACTAAAAGGAGCATAATACTGGAAAACAAAATGGAGTTACCTGCTCTTGTCAAATGCACAATGGCAATTGGTGATCACCATGTGTGCAAAGTTTGAACAATGTAGCATGTAAAATGTTGAAGGAGTAGACGACACAATATTGTGATGTTTCAAGTACTAAAAGGGGGCATAACTCTGGAAATACCAGACAGAGTTACCTGCTCTTGTCACAAGCACAACGACAATTGGTGATCAACATGTGTGCACAGTTTGAACAATATAGCATGTAAAATGTTGAAGATGTAGGCCACACAATACTGTAATGTTTCAAGTACTAAAAGGGAGCATAAATCTGAAAATACTATATGGAGTTACCTGCTCTTGTCACATGCACAACAGCAATTACTGATCAACATGTTTGTAAAGTTTGAAAGATATAACATCAAAACCTTTGGAGGAGTAGGCGACACAAAAATTGTTTACGGACGGATGGATGGACAGATGGACGGATGGATGGACGGACGGACAGACAGACAGACAATGCCGTCAAAAAATGATGGGCGTATAAAAAATTAACCGTTTTATGTCTGATATTTTATCCAAATTAATAAAACTGATAAATTTGGCCCTGGAGTGCCACAAGGCTTTACAATGCTTTAGTATTGCAAAGCCTCCATGCATTCAAGAGATGAAATACACCATCACCCATGCTATTCTGTAGATTATGAGGCCTAAAACATAAATCAAATCAAGAACATGAACTTTTGATGGCAAAGAAATAATTACAAAAATAAAAAAATAAAATAAACTGTCCACCCCAACCCACATGCAATTTTAGAAAAAATGGCCCGAGAAACAGAAAATCTACTTTGTGAGGCCTAAAACTATTGCATTTTGGCCCTTGAGTGCAACAAGTTGCCATCTGCAATGCATAAGATAAAGCATTGCAAATGGCACTTTGTTGCATTTAAGGGCCGATTTATTTTCCAACCTCTTTTTTTCATTCAGATTTAAGTTTCTCACTTGTAATAATCTTGTTACACACAAAAGAGATACATGTTCTACTTACTTTGAGGAACCCTGTGCTTGATCACATAAATATAGTTCTAAAAATTGAACAAGGAAATGTTTGTGCAATACACATGCATACAAAGAAAGAATCACAATTTTTTTTTATTTTTGCAAGCATATTTTATATCATGAAATCTGTTCATACTATACATTACAATGGAAAATGATACCCCACATGTGGAAAATGGCCTACATGCAAGCCTAAAAATAAGCAGACCATCATCTGCAGAATGAGGTCTCCAGAGGCTGAATTTGGTGTTGCTACCCAACACAGCAGGATAGCATCACAAAATCTGACCTTTGTGAACCCCAGTCTGAATAAAGGTCTCATGTTTAAACAGAAAGAGGTACTTAGCTGGTAGAGTGCTGAATTATTTTTGGTCATCCAAATTTCTACACATATCTTTGCCTTGTTACAGTTTATGGGAGAGTGCCAATAAGCACTCTCCCATAAAATGCAACAAGGCAAATCCTTACAGACTAAATAATTTCACTTCAAAGGTGATATGAACAACATCCACAGAATATGACGCCTTCAAGTTGTGGTACCAACACTTCAGAATAAAGACCAAATTTGGGCTTCCAGCACTCTACCAGTTAAAGAATAAATTGGCCTACTGTATGGAATAGCATCAGCACATTTACCCACTGGGACCTCATTCTGCAAATGGCAGATTGCATTTTTTCCAGGCTTGCCTACATATAAGAACATCATGTAAGAATGTATCTAATTGGTTGATACACATCTGACTGATGTTATAATGCAAATGAAATGCTTTGACACAAAACAGCATCAAGAAAATAAACAGACTGTTGAAGATGATATTTTTCTTTAAAACTATCAGCCTCTTATACTTAATTCAAGTTTAATCTGGGTAAAAATACAGAATACAACTAAGGTAGAATATGGGAATCAACAACCTTTGTTGAAATTTTTGCTGTACATCACAAGCATCTTTGGGACAAATGAAATACAGTAGGTCCCACTTAGGTCATTGATTCCAATCCCCCATACTCCAGCCTCATTGTGTTGTCTTAATAAGACATACTTACAGTATAAATGTGATGACACCAATACTCCACAAATCAACAGCTTCATTATAGCAAGGCCCATCCAAAACTTCTGGAGCTGGAATACCCAATGAAAATCAATTAAAATATATAATTTCTTCAGGTACTGTGTAGTTGTATTTGTATAAGTTTTTTTTTATAAGATACCTGTCAAAATAATTTGTGCAATTCAAGAGTTATAATCAATTGTAAGGATAAACACAAACTATAGGAAATCACTACAAAAATGTTAAAAAATTTATAGTAATTTATATATTTTTTATACTTACTAATGACCCAGACATAGCTGGTTCTAACTCTTAAAAATCTAGGGCCAAACACAAATTTTGCCCCCCAATCCCCAAAATTTGCATCTAAAACCAAAGAAAACATGTCCTGAATGGCCCTCCATACTTCGCCTCTACTGCGCATGCGCAGTGTCAAGGAGGTCCCGGAATTGGCGCCATTTATCATTCTACATCCAGTGCCTGGTCAGTGCTATGTACTCAGCAGGGAGGTAGAGTTCCCAACTCCTGGGAGGGCCATCCCCGTCTGGGTCATTGGTAAGTATAAAAAATATATAAATTACTATAAATTTTTTAACATTTTTGTACTGTACCAATGACCCAGACATAGCTGAATAGTAAAAAGGCTGGAGGGCCGAGGACATAGAGGAAAATCCAATAAGCTCAACTATATAAAATAGAGTCATCCCCTCGAGGAGAAAAGGAGTATTAGGCTTTACATGTATCTTTCTTATTTATGATAAATTAGAAAGACACAACACCCTCCATAATTGAGCATCATAACATTCATGTTCTCTATTAACATCCAGTATAATCCTTATACTAATTATTTTTAAAGTAAGCCAATAAATAAAGTTAGTCCAGAGAATTGAGACTCATTATACTCTTAAAAAGTGTCCAAGGATTGTATATTAACTCCCGTTTGACACGTGACATATACAAATGCTACACTTTAAAAATATGACATGAATGAATTTTTTAAACCTTAACTTTTCACTTTAAAACCATCCCAGTAACAACTCAGAATTACTGACTCCGGAGGAGGAAACCCCTTGTTTTCACTATAAAACAGGTGACCCAAGGGAACACCCTCCCCCCCCCCCCCCCCTTTCCCTCACCCTGGGTCAAATAGCCCAGAGCAAAGAGGGCAGCAGGACGGAGTCACTGCCTGAACAGAAAGCCTGCATAACTATAGTTGCAACTGCTTAGTGAACGACATTCTGAGCAGCAATAATGGACCTAAACAAAGCAGGTCTCCAGAAATGGACTCAATATTTCTGAGATAAAAATTCGTGAATGTGGATGGCTGAGACCAATATGCAGCCTTCATTAAATCTGTATAGCAACACTATTTGCATAAGCCTAAGATGTAGAAAGAGCTGTTACTTAATGAGCCGAAATCTTACGCACAGATTGCTGAGTTGAAGATAGATTATCATAAGCAGTACGGGTATTTAATTGAATCCATCTAGCCATAGAATGGACCGTAATGTCCTTCTATTTAGGCATCAGAGACAGAAGAAGCTTTTACATCCCATTTTGATAAACTGATATCTAGTTTATAAATACATACATAAAGCTCTAACTGGACAGAGTAAAGGCCTGTGCCCGTCTGAAGACGGAAGGGCCTTAATAACAAAAGGTTCCGGATATTATTAGGAGCCTGATTCTTAGCCAAAAATCCAACATTAGTAGTAAAGGAAATAGTGTTCCCGACACTACGATAGTGAGAATCGTCCACCGATAGTGCATGAAACTCACTGACTCTTCTAGCAGAAGAGAAAGCTAAGAGAAATGCTGTCTTAAAAGACCAGAATTTGAAATCTACTGTCTCAAGAGGCTCAAATGGTTTTCGTTTAGTTTAAGAAGAACCCAAGGTAAATTCATATAGGAATTAATCTAAGGGTTCTATGTCTATTTATTGAAAAGTTTCTAACTAATTTAGATAAAGAGACATAAGATTCAATTGTAAACTATCATGGTGTGCATAGGTATCAGATAACGCAGACCTATAACCTTTAATAGTAACAGGCTGCAGTTGATCTCGTCAAACAAGTATACTAGAAAGTTTGCAACGTCTGGTATGGAGGGATCAAAAATATCAACAAAATGATCCCTACACCCATGACGAAAGATCTTCCACTTAACCGCATAGTATAGCGAAGAGGAGATCCTTCTACAGTTAGAAATCCCGTCCACTGCTCGTCCTGTACAATGCTTGCCGTGCAAGAAGGACCGCACAACGGAATACGTGAAGGTTGAGACCTTGCAGGTTGTGATGAAGTTGACACGATTTCCCCAGCAAAAAAAGATCCTCTCGTGGAGGAAGTTTTCACGGTAAGTCCCACAACAGACACCTGAGTAGATTTATCCACAGTCTCTGTGGAGACAGAGATGCTACCAACAGAATTGCATTGAGATTGTTTTATCTTGAGCAATATTTGCTGAATCAACGGCGCTAGAGGATACGCATATCCTATCCTTCTGTCCAACGAGATCGATAGAGCTAGTACTGCATATGCTCGGGGATCCAGACATGGTGACACATACGTCTGCAATTGATTGTTGAGTTGTGTCACAAATAAATCTATCATTGGCCGCTCCCATTGGTAGCAAATCTGATTGAATACCTGTTTGTTGAGAGTCCATTCTGACGGCAACAAGCGACCCTTCCGTGAAAGGGAGTCTACTAATACATTCAGACGACCCGGAATATGACAGACCGAAAGCAGAACTTGGTGTTCTAGAACAAACAGAAGGATTCTTTCCGTTAAAATTGAATAACGGAACGGAATGAGTGCCTCCCTGGTTCCGGATATACGCAACCACTGTCGTATAGTCGGACAGGATTTGGACATGCGCTTTCTGAATAATGTTCATCCAATGACGTAGTGCAAGCCAAATTGACATCATTTCTTGGACGTTTATGTACTTGCCTAGAAACTGCGGAACCCAAAGACCCTGGCACTTCGAATCCGTTGGGATCAATGTTGTACCCCAACCTGTTTGACTGGCATCCATCATAATCGTAAAACTCGGATCCGGCAACTGCAGTGGAACTCCCGGAGTCAACCACTGAATGTTTGCCCAAGTCTGAATCTCTTGTTACACTAGATTGACAAGAGAACGTCTATATCGAGCAATTCATAGATTGCCGAAAGGTTGCCGTCGAAGAGAAGCTTCTCCGAGACCGAAGTGACTCTAAGAGAGTTCTTCACCTTACTATCCACGCGCGTGGATGTAGATAGGGCTGCGTCACGTCTAACCAACTCCAGGTTGCCACTGAAGGGCGGAGTTATATGTGGAAAAGCTACTGCCCTCGAAAGAAATCTCATTGAGGATCATATCCTGGAATTCTTTCCCTTGAGGACGTAATGATAACGCCTTAGTAAGGTGGTCTGCGTATGATAAAGCATCTAAGTTAAGTCTATTATTGTCGTTTCCAACGTCGTGGTTGGAATTGACATAGACGGCGATATAGACAATTACAAGTCTTCAGCCTCATCGTCTAGACGCAGAGGAACTCTCGGTATGCCCTGTTCTGCCATTTCAAATTTATTCCTTGAATTGATGAAAGGCAGATTTAGAGCATTTGCGGACAAGAAACCAAACCTGTTTTGGTAGCAAGCTTATAAATAGCGTCGTTCAATAATTCGAATGTTCTTGTGACATTATTGGACTGTGTCGGCAACTCAGAGACGATGACCCTGAACCGATCAAAAACAAATTCTGTGTCCAATGAAACTATTAGTCTCTTATCCCGCATCGCAGCATTTTAGTCCGACGGAACAACCTCTGGAAGATGATGCCGGAAGAAATCTATGGCAGCTTCTGTTGTTCCGAAAGGGAAAGCTCGAAATTCTCTGAATCCCTTTCGCCATCCTGTCGGACCCTATGAAGAGCTCGGTCACCCGTACCTGATGCTTCAGCGTAGCGTACCGACCCAGCGTCGCCGGATTATTCCTGATCCAACAGAGATTCTGCCGTTTACTGGGATGCTGCGATAAGTTGTGCTATTTTGGATAGCACATCCGTCACTGAGGCCTGTGGAGAAGCGGTCTTACGTTGCTTTGCCGCTGGAAGCTCCGTGTACGTTATCCCGTGCATACTGGTATAATGCGAGCGACCGGAGTGTACAGGCCTCATGTCCTTTGGCTACCGGATGGCGTGACCTGTTCGCCGTGGAATCCCTGAATGACGAAGCTGGCAGGATACCGAGGTCACGTAGCCAAGGTGCGGTCGTGTGCGCTGCCGTGAGGATGAGGAAGCCTTATCGACAGTCTCTCGGACTGTCTATATAACGGAGCGTCCCGAGCGGCGGACATATGCTTCGAATGCGAAACGTTGTACCACAACATCCGGTCCCAGATGTTGTTGTACGAGAGAGGGACCTCTCTCGCTCGCAGCCCGGACGGACCTGGACGAGCTAGGAACCGGACTAACAGGCTTCCTCCGATCTCTCCTCTGATCCGTCGTCACTGGGTGTGTACTATTGTCTATTATAGTGCTCGCATCACCCAAATCTCCTTCCTGGACCGCAACGGACGAACCCGCCTGCCGAACCATTCGATGAATGGACGCTACACCGGGTGAGCTAGCGAATGTCAACGCCGTCGATCCTACTAGGGACCTCTTAGGCGATTGACGTATTTCCATGAGCACTTATTGCCGCTAGCTCTTCATTTAACTATGACAACAGAGGCACACTCTTGAAAGACATCACGGTAACTTTTGCGAACAAGAAACCAGACTTGCTTGTTTAATAGCAAGCATATATATATATATAGCGTCGTTCAATAATTCGAAAGTTCCTGTGACATTATTGGACTGTTTCGGAAACTGAGGGACGATGTCCCTGAACCGATCAAAAAATTCTTGTGTCCACCGACTCCATCAGTCTCTTATCCGGCATCACAGCATTCTGGTCCGACGAAACAACCTCTAGAAGATAAAGCCGGATGACATGTACAGCAGCTTATGTTGTTCCGAAAGGGAAAGCTCGAAATCCTCCGAATCCCTTTCGCCATCCTGTCGGACCCTATGAAGTTTTCAGACGTCCGTACCTGATGCTTCAGCGGAGCGTATCGACCCAGCGACGTCGGATATTACATGATGCGACAGAGATTCTGTCATTGCTGGGATGCTGCGATAAGTTGTGCTATTTGGGATAGCACGTCCATCACTGTGGCCTGTGGAGTAGCGGTCTTACGATGCTTGCCGCTGGAAGCTCCATGTACGTTGACTCCTGCATACTTTTCTTATGCGAACGTCCGGAGTCTACAGGCCTCGTGTCCCTGGCTACCGGATGGCGTGACCTGGTCGCCGTGGATTCTCTGATTGGCGAAGTTGGCTGGATATCCGAGGTCACGTAGCCAAGGTGCGGTCGTGTGTGCTGCCATGAGGATGAGGAAGCCTTATTGACAGTCTCTCCGGACTGTCTATATAACGGAGCGTCCCGAGTGGCGGACGTATGCTCCGAATGCGAAACATTTTGTCCCACAACATCTGGGGCCAGATGTTGTTGTACGAGAGAGGGGCCTCTCTCGCAGCCCAGATGGACCTGGACGAGCTAGGAACCGGACTAATAGGCTTCCTCCGTTCTCTCCTCTGATCCGCCGTCACTGGGTGTTCACCTGGTTGATTTATAGTGCTCGCATCACCCAAAACTCCTTTCTGGACCACAACGGACGAACCCGGCTGCCGAACCATTCGATGAATGGACGCTACACCGGGCAAGCTAGCGGACGTCAAAGGCCGTCGATCCTACTAGGGACCTCTTAGGCAATTGACATATTTCCATGAGCACTTTGCCGCTAGCTCTTCATTAATTGTGACGACGGAGGCACACTTTTGGAAGACATCACGGATACATCACCCTGTTCTTCATCGTCTGAAATAAAGATTGATAAACTAGAGTGACCCTGCGGAGAAAGGACCGGCATGGCCATTTCCCCGCTAACATACCGTGACACACGCTTCCCATGGTGTCAATGAAATCAACAGATACTGAACAGGAGTTAGTGCGAGTACACTGACTACATTTATACAATGACTATGAAAGTCAGAGGAAGATTTCCTCTTATTACAATTGAACAATATCCTTTCATTGTGAAAAGAAGACAAAGTCCTAGTACTCGCACCAACCCCTGAAAACAAAAATACATAATAACATGATCCATTAACATAGAAAAAATAATTGAAATCAAAAAATAAAAATTTTTTGAAAAAATATTTTTTCAGAAAAGCCCAAGTTTCTGAAAAGTAACGTTGAGCCCCAATGGATCCCAAACCTAAGTGTGTACAAAAATTTTAAAAATATTTTAAAAAATTAATGCAACACTTACGAATAATAATAATGTATCCAGTTATGATTAAACTAACACAAAGACAAGAAATCCCCCTCCGCAGTGGCTGTTGTCAATGTAAACAAGAAGTGTAAAAACACCAGAAACATGACTCCAGGCACTGATAACCATGGCCTGAAATCAGTTACCAACAATACACTATCTGATGCAAAACAGAGACTTCCAGGGAAGAAACTGCAGAACATCAGATGGTAGATGCAGAACACTACGCCTAAACACCCATGGGTAAGGACGTAAACATGGGGAAAAGAACAGAATTCATTGTTATCCAGCTAAAACTCCCAAGAAATTTTAGTAATAATATTACAGAAAATATGCCAAAAGCATGGGAGAATAGCAAGGGGGGACTTAAAGGAAAGGGAGAGAGGAAAACACTGAATAAGCAGTGTAACTTTATAGCAAGAATGACCACAACAGGCCCATGCCTCGAAAATAGGTAACTTAACATAATTTCATTAAAAAATTATAAGTTACAGCCCTGATTATTTTCTGTCACTCATTTTTCCTCTCCTCCTTCTATTTCCTCCTTAGATCCACCATTTCTCTAATATTTATGTGTCTGGCATCATTTAAACTGAGATTTACAAGCACAAAGATCAGTCAGATGTGAACTGATGAAGGGCCAAACAAAGAATGATAAATGGCGCCAATTCCGGGACCTCCTTGACACTGCGCATGCGCAGTAGAGGCGAAGTATGGAGGGCCATTCAGGACATGTTTTCTTTGGTTTTAGATGCAAATTTTGGGGATTGGGGGGCAAAATTTGTGTTTGGCCCTAGATTTTTAAGAGTTAGCACCAGCTATGTCTGGGTCATTGGTACAGTATAAAAATATGTGAAATCTGTTTTGAAAATGGTACATTTTTAAACCAATTTTTAACATAAAGTAAAATTTCAGACAATGTTTACAAGTTTCTATGACTGATTTTGCTAAAAACAATATTCTACTTAACAGGCGCAATAGGAATTCAAAATCATATGGATTGGTCAACCGAACCATTGAAAGCCAAACATTATAAATCATCAGTTGCTGAAAACATGTATATAAGATTTCACAGAAATTTAATTTGAATTCCAAGTTGGTATCCTGTACAATACTTTGGTTTGTATTGTACATAGTAAGAACTGCAGGTTGTGGAAAATGGAATCTTTGTCAATTTTTATAAAATCCTGACAAAATCTAGAAAAAGTCTATCAAAACAGAGCAGTGTCTCGAGTAGAGACATTTGATACTCACATGTATTGTTTCAGACTTGGAGCATCATAAATTCAAAATATCATAGTTGTTAAAAACCCTGACTGTTTCATAATTCAGGTATTTAATTCAGATAACTGTTCCAAGGACTCATTTACAAAAACTGTGAATTAAGACTGTTGAATAAATATACCCAGTCTTGAAAATCTATGACATTTTGTATATGCAAAGGACAGTTGAAGTGAAGTATTTAATCAGATGACTTGATATTTAGATGAAAATACATTTAAAAATATTACCCACAAACTTTTTGTACTGCCAAATTGAATTGTATTAGCTTAAATGAAGTCTCCAGGTGATTTGATATTAAACATATGAACTCTTTGCATGCTGCTGGCAGATTTTCCTGCCTGGGACAGGATTTCTCTTGCCCCTAAAACAAGTATAATTTGAGCATATTTAATCCAATTTCACTGAGAAAATTGAATGTATTTTTTCACCAATGATTTCTTCACTTTAATTTATATATATTTTTCATCAAATCTAGTCATGGCTACTTCATGGCAGCCATGACTCGATTTGATGAAAAAAATCTTCAAAATACTCAGCAGGAAGAGAAAAAAGAGAAAAAAGGACAATAATAACTGAAAAGAAAAATATCAAAGTAATGAATATTTATTTATTTATTGAGGCCCGATGACACTTTCGACAGCCAGGTTCACCTCGTGTTGGACAGTTTTATGGGTGGAGGAAGCCGGAATACCCAGAGATAACCACCAAGCAACAGCGAGCAACTGTCAGACTCCACAACATACTAACTCCACACAAGCAGGGTTAGCACTGGTTGAAGACAAATGCACCACTGACATGCAGTACACTTTTGTACACAACGTCATTGTGCCCCCACATGGGCAATTGGGATTGAGTGTCTTGCTCAGGGACACAATGCAGTTGCTGCAGGTCGAATTCGAACCGTGGACCTCTCGGTTTGCAGTCTGCATCTCTATCAACTGAGCCACCACGCTCCCAAAGTCATGAATACTTACCACAATAGCCAGGAGTTCCACAAACAGTCTGCATATGAACATGTGGACCAATTATTTTTGAAAGGCCAAAATCAGCTGTAAAGAGAAAGAAATGAAGAAATAACATCAATAAAAGTGTTTCTCACCATAACCCTGAATAATTGGTTTTAGGTATGTTTTGTTTTGCATAACACATATAACATTCAAATGATTATCAACAATTATTAAGTAATGCCACGTCTAACACAACTTACTTTTTGGCTGAATCACCTAATAAGCCTAAGCCTATGTATAAAGTGAAAGAAATCTTCTGCAAAGTGATTATACAGAAAGTATTTATTTTACAAATTAAAGCTTGAGGGTAAAGAGGATTCTGACATATTTTTCCTACACTTTGACAGTATACATACTGTAACTTTGCTGCTGTTTTTGGTAAGTCTTGCCTGCCTATATAGGCAGCCAAAACTTGCTTAAAAACAACTACCAAGGTGCTTAGAATGTAACTTGCAAGTTATCCCAAAAACTGAACTTTGGGGCACCTGTTCTGTTGCAAAAAAATGTGAATCAAAGTCGGAGTTAGGCCCTTAAGGGTTAAACCTCCGAACACCGATGTCAAAAAGACAAAATTTCAAGAAGCACATTTTTATCATAATGCAACTTTGAATTTAACAAATTCAATCTTGTTTGACAGAGCTCACTGAGGAAGACTAAATTAGATAAATTTCAGTTCGCTTTAGGGCAAAATTTTGGAAAGAAATTTTGATATCTTGATATCAGTGTGTTCAGGGTTAAAAAATGATCAGTAAACTGAAGTAATCAACAAAAACTTCTCCAGTAGACATGTTCACCACAAAATGGTACATGTTCAAAATAAAAAATAACTTCCAGAAAAAGTAAAGTTATTTGTTTTGTACTCCTGAAGGTACAAGAAGAAAGCTTGGACTGTAATGAACCCACCTAGGACACAGATCTTTAGACTAGTCCAGTGGTTAACAATGTCACCAAAATATGGTGCGGTCCCCAAATTATGAGAGTCACACAAAGGGAATACTCAACAAAACTCAATAACATTTGTGATGTACATAACATCTGGGAGACATAATTTATTGTTATCAAATGCAAACTGGAACCAATACATGCATCATGCCCAGTAAAGAAAGATAATAAATATCTCACTGGGGCCAGGGGACTTTGAATCACTGCAACTTTATATGAAAGAGATGTTAGTATCTTTGAACCCCAAAAACTTAATTTGGCCCAAATGTTTTCAGACCTGTCCAAAGTGATTTTTGGACAAACACTGAAGGAATTTCAAGTCAAGTCCTTGGTGAAGATGAATTCCAAATCAAGACTCTGCAACCACTGGTTTTTGAGAAGATTTTTTAAACATTATGTTGGTTTTCCACCAAACTGTCCCCAGAGGCAACATACTGATTTTAACAAAAATGAAAGTGTCAATGATACTGTAGCTTAACTTGTTTGTGTGTTGTGTTTGATGAAAAGAATAATGTTCAATGTTTATGAAAGGATTATGAAATAAGACAAGAACTGTGATAATTGGGAATATGTTAATTTTTGTTCCCTGTAGGCTATGTTTTTAATCAAAATAATATGAGGTGTACACTGTACTAAAGAGCTGAGGGATGGGTTAATGTGGACCTCACAGTTAATGTATGTGGCCCTCACAGTTAACGTATGCCAACGAAAGTTACCAAGTTACAGTGAAATTATTCCAAAACGAGTCATGATATCAAGTTACATTGAAATCGCTTCATAAATATGGCCTGTGAAGCCATGACGGTTGACCAATTGCAACTAGAAGGGGACGTCCTCATCTCGAGATTATACTGAGTCATTCTACTAAGTTACAATGAAATCCCTTCACAAATACGACCTGTAGTCTGTACTAAAGTTTTTCGGGTTTTGGGCTCGGGAAGCCATCATGGTTGAATGATCGCGGCCAAATGGGGACGTTGTCATCTAGGCATCATCTGGAGTGATCCTACGAAGTTACAATGAAATCCCTTCATAAATATGACCTGTACACTGTTCTAAGGTTCTTGGGCTTCGGGCCCCTGAAGCCGTCACAGTTGACCAATCATGACCAAAAGGGGATGTCATCATCTAGGTATTATATGGAGTCAACCTAACAAGTTACAATGAAATCCTTTTATAAATACGACCTATAGACTATGCTAAAGGTTTTTGGGTTTTGGGCTTGGGCAGCCACCAAGACTGAAGGATCGCTACCAAAAGGGGACGTTCTCATCTAGACATTATTTGGAGTCATCCTACCAAGTTACAATGAAATCCCTTCAAAAATATGACCTGTAGACTGTGCTAAAGGTTTTCGGGCTTCAGGCCCCTGTAGCCGTCACAGTTGCCCAATCATCCCCAAAAGGGGCCGTTCTCATCTAGACATTATATGAAGTCAACCTACCAAGTTACAATTAAATCCCTCCATAAATATGACCTGTAGACTGTGCTAAAGGTTTTCAGGTTTTGGGTTCGGGCAGTTGTCACGGTTAACAGGTCGCGACCAAATGGGGAAGTTCTCATCTAGACATCATACGGAGTCATACTACCAAGTTACAATGAAATCCCTCCATATTAGATATGACCTGCAGACTGTGCTAAATGTTTTTGGGTTTCGGGCTTGGGCAGCCACCATGGTTGACAGATCATGACAAAAAGGGGACATTCTCATCTAGTTACAATGAAATCCCTTCATAAATGTGACCTGTAGACTGTGCTAAAGGTTTTCAGGCTTTGGGCAGCCATCATAGTTGAATGATCGCAATCAAAAGGGGACATTCGCATCTGGGCATCATCTGGAGTGATCCTTCTAACTTACAATGAAATCCCTTCATACATATGACCTGTAGACTGCGCTAAAGGTTTTCGGGCTTCGGGCCCCTGTGGCTGTCACAGTTGCCCAAACACGTCCAAAAGGGGACGTTCTCATCTAGACATTATATGAAGTCAACCTACCAAGTTACAAGGAAATCCCTCCATAAATATGACTTGTAGGCTGTGCTAAAGGTTTTCAGGTTTGGGGCTTGGCAGTCATAACGGCTGACAGATTGCGACCAAATAGGGAACTTCTCATCTAGACATCATACAGAGTCATCCTACCAAGTTACAATGACATCCCTCCATATTAGATATGACCTGCAGACTGTGCTAAAAGTTTTTGGGTTTCGGGCTTGGGCAACCACCATGGTTGACAGATCATGACCAAAAGGGGATGTTCCCATCTAGGCATTTTGCAGAGGCATCCTACCAAGTTGCAATGAAATCCCTTCATAAATACGACCTGTAGACTGTGCTAATGGTTTTCGGGCCCCTGTAGCTGTCACAGTCGCCCAATCGCGTCCAAAAGGGGATGTTCTCATCTAGACATTATATGAAGTCAACCTACCAAGATACAATGAAATCCCTTCATAAATATGACCTGTAGACTGTGCTAAAGGTTTTCAGGCTTCGGGCAGCCATCATGGTTGAATGATCGCAACCAAAAGGGGACGTTCTCATCTAGACATTATTTGGAGTCATCCTATCACGTTACAATGAAATCCCTTCATAAATATGACCTGTAGACTGTGCTCAAGCTTTTCGGGCTTCGTGCTCTGGCAGCCATCATGGTTGAGTGATCGCAACCAAAAGGGGACTTTCTCATCTAGACATTATATGAAGTCAACCTACCAAGTTACAATGAAATCCCTTCATAAATATGACCTGTAGACTGTACTAAAGGTTTTTGGGCTTCGGGCTCGGGCAGCCATCATGGTTGAATGATCGGAACCAAAAGGGGACATTCTCATCTGGACATCATCTGGGGTGATCTTCGGAAGTTACAATGAAATCCCTTCATAAATATGACCTGTAGACTGTGCCCAAGGTTTTTGGGCTTCGGGCCCCTGTAGCCATCACAGTTGACGAATCATGACCAAAAGGTGATGTCATCATCTAGGCATTATATGGAGTCAACCTAACAAATTACAATGGAATCCTTCCATAAATGCAACCTATAGACTATGCTAAAGGTTTTTTGGGCTTGGGCAGCCATCAAGGCTGAATGATCCCGACCGAAAGGAGACGTTCTCATCTAAACATTATTTGGAGTCATCCTAAAAAGTTACAATGAAATTCCTTCATAAATATGACCTGTAGACTGTGCTAAAGGTTTTTGGGCTTCAGGCCCCTGTGGCCATCACAGTTGCCCAATCATGTCCAAAAGGGGACGTTCTCAATCAGACATTATATGAAGTCAACCTACCAAGTTACAATTAAATCCCTCCATAAATATGACCTGTAGACTGTGCTAAATGTTTTTGGGTTTTGGGCAGTCGTCACAGTTGACAGGTTGCGACCATATAGGGAAGTTCTCATCTAGACATCATACAGAGTCATCCTACCAAGTTACAATGAAATCCCTCCATATTAAATATAACCTGCAGACTGTGCTAAAAGTTTTTGGGTTTCGGGCTTGGGCAGCCATCACAGTTGACAGATCATGACCAAAAGGGGACGTTCTCATCTAGGCATTACACAGAGGCATCCTACCAAGTTACAATGAAATCTCTTATTAAATATGGCATATAGACTGTGCTAATGGTTTTCGGATTTTGGGCTCGGGCAGCCATACCGGTTGACCGATCGCAACCGAAAGGGGACGTTCTCATCTAGACATGACCCCAAACCAGCATATGGAATTTTGTGGCGATCAGACAAGAACTACGGGGTGTAGCCTGTGCTAAAGGAAAATGTGAACAGACTCACAGATTCACAGACTCGCAGACTAACAGACTTCGCACACGTGATGGCAATAGCTTATCTTGTCAAGTTAAGCTAACATGAAACAAGAGCAACACAAAGCATAGCATATCCCCCCCCCCCCCCCCCCCCCACCTTATAATTCTAGGATCGACATATTCTTGGTCTTACATCAAGAAAAGGAAACTCAACAAACAGAAGTAGTCATGAGATCCAAGTACTCCCATTAGTGATGGTTGTTGATGATTGAACCATCCACATTGGAGATGTTGAACTATTGTCTTTGTTTTACATCAGAGAAATAGATTGGTTTCCCTAATTTTGAGTTGGAGTATGTCAAAAATTATTTTAGTCCAACCACTAGCTGCCACTAATTTTGAGTAATACCCTATGTGAAACAGTGCAAATAACTCTGTACATATTTAAGTGAGGGCATTAATTCCACAATAGAATCTGTTCTCCCACAATTAGGGAGAAGCACGCCAAAAATGGTTTTAATCCAACCAGTAGAAGTGGAGCTAGAGTAGCAAATGTGTTGGAAGGAACTTTTAACAATACCCCATGTGAAACAAGGGCGAATATATTTGCACGTATGCAAAGGGAATTAATTCCACCACAGTATCTGTTCCTGTGTGATTAGATAGAAGCACTCCAAAAATTTTGCCCAATCCTGGAGGTGGAGCAAGAGAAGAAAACATGTTGGACAGAAAGAATCTATAACATATGAATGTGAGTAGCTCTTTACTATATACCCCTTCGGGAAAAGGCATAGTAAAATGTGGCACATGAGTCATCAATCACATGAAAGTTGATTCAAACCAGGCTAACGATTTGGGAGAAAAAGACTGAAACACCACCATCATGACAGATGCCAGATGCCAAATGATGGACGAAAAGTGATCACAATACCTCATCCTGACTTTCAGTCAGGTGAGCTAAATTTCTGAAATGAGGTCTCCATTTAACTCGATAGCTCAACCATAGGATCGCTAGTCAAAGAAATGACCCAAACTAGTTGGCTATCCTGTTGAGAACCTTGAACCACATGAAACAAATTATGTTTTATGAAACACATTCAACTCACTTTAAAACAAGAAAAATGTTACTAAGGTAACACATGCCCCCACCCCCCCCCCCCCCACCCTGTGACCTTCACCTTGCAGATGCGGCGGAAACTATTATATGCGACACACCTTCTGACTGTCCTTAACATTTGTAAAAAGTTTAACAATTGTAATATGATTCGTTTCTGAGTTATGGCTGAGAGATGAATATTGATGATTTTTAGTGTGACCATGAAATGTGACCTTGACCTTGACCTTACGGACCTGGCTGTGGTGTGTCACACATCCACCCATTGTCCTTTATAATTGAGCAAAGTTAAATGATTGTAGCCCTAATAGCTTTGGAGTTATGCTTGAGACACGATTTGTGCCCCTGAACATATGAAGGTCAATTGTGGCCTTCACCTTGCATATGCGGCAGAAACTATTATACGCGACACACCTTCTGACTGTTCTTAACATTTGTAAAAAGTTTAACAATTATACTGTGATTCATTTCTGAGTTACGGCTGAGACACGAATATTGACCGATTTTTAGTGTGACCTTGAAATGTGACCTTGACCTTGAAGGTACGAACCCGGCAATGGTGTGTATCACATCCTCCCATGGTCCTTTATAATTGTATGAAGTTTGATGACAGTGGCCCTAACCGTTTTGGAGTTATTGGGTCGGACACACACATGGACACATGCACACTTCAATCACTATATGCCACCCGACTTAAGTCGGGGGGCATAAAAAACAGAACCAAATGGAATTATTTGGTGAACCAAGTCTGGTCTCTTTGGGTTTCACCTCTGATCCTGACACTGATATAATGAAAATTCAAATCACCACATGATTAGGAACTATGAGTAAACATACAATGGCTGTTGTAAAAGAGAAGACAGTAAACTTACCGACAGATTTTCAACTGTCAACCTACAGAAACTTTTATTTAACCCTTTCTGACCAATATTTGTTCCTTTATCTTTTTTATGTGCACTGGGGAAATAAACAGAACAGCATATGCATTTGAACTGGCTTCAAGTTCAATATTAATCCTCTGCCAAAATCGATCGAGTGCCATAAAAATGACAGTTCGAATGTGTGTGCTGTTCTGTATTATTTGCACAACTACCATTTAGTAAAATATTATTAAAATGATATATTATTGCCCAAAATAACCAAAACGTAAAAAAAGTAATATTATTCTGTGGCAGTTAGAGTCAATGTGTTAAATAGTCAGTGCACGTTATCTGTATTGTTCAAGGACAATACAATTTATTGTTTGCTTCAGTTTTTGCAGAAAAAGCGTGTATTTTATGAAAATAAAAGCATAGGCATTCAATAAAAAGGAACAGGGATTGGGAGTTCAGGACACTGAAACTGATCTGTGGGTCTGGTTTTTTGCCAAATGTTGGATTTATTAGTGGTTGGGTTAATGTTTCCAAATTTTGTAATACCTTCGGTGTCCAGTTTAAATAGAATACATGCCACCACTAAACCCTCTTTTACTTCCATTTTCAAATCCTATATTGTTCTCTGTTCAGATACCCAATATATAAAGTCATAGTTTCTAGCTTTGCAGTTCATTTATGAACTGACACAGAGACAGAACCTGATTTTTGAATTTTTTGTAAAGATGTTGGTACTGCAATAACATTTCTTGTTACAAATTACTGAAGACTGCCAAGGCCTATATTATACCAACAAAACAATTATTGATGAACAAATACTGACTACCAATTAAATCTACGTCCCCAGCCAAATTATATGAGGTAAGTTAAACAATTAAGTTTGGATTTAAGTTATTCTTGAAGAACATTTAATTTCCACATGCACAGATTATTATATTACTTGCCCCATAACTTACCTATTTTTAAAAGTGAATCTTCTGTTAAGTCAGCATACAACAAATTCTCTGGCTGTTTTAATGAGAAATATGAGATTGCAATTAATCAACAGTGTCAAAGAGGGCTTCAGTTGAAACAATATTTATTTCCAAAGTTTAAAGAAAGTTACAGAAATCGAGTACAAAGAGGGCTTTCAATATCTAGGCTCCCACATTTTGGAAACTAAAGTCTATGATATTCCTCAGGGTTCCCACACTGTCTAAGGGACTGACATCCATGATAATCCAAGATAATTGAAAGTAAAACTTAAATAACTGATAATGTTTGAAATGCAATAATCTGATATGATTAGTCATGACACCAGCTGGTTAATTTAACTGGTTGAGTGTTAGAAGCTACTATTAGGGCTTTCAAAACAATTAGGGTACAAGAGAAAAACCCCAGCACGTAACCCTGGGGATGTACAGAATAATCTTCTGTATAAAACGTTAAAATCCCAATAAATTTTATAAAATTTTTTTTTATTAAAACAAGCAAAAATCTTGGGAGCTTAACTGGGGGGATCAAGGGAAGGCAGAGATGGAATACTAAATAAACAGTGGATAGATCATAATCAATCAGTGATAACATCAGGCTCATGTCCCGAAATTAGGGAACATGAACCAATTTTAATAAATATTATAAAATTACAGCCCTGAACGTTTCAAACCACCGTCTCTTCCTTCCTTTATCCAGTTCTGTCCTTGGATCCACCAATTTAACTATTGATTTGTGTCTGGCATCATTATTAATCGAGATTTAAAAGCACAAATAGCAGTTTGTTGTTATCTGACAAGGGCCAAACAAAGAATAATTTACTGGCGCTAGATTCGGTGACTTCCTGGCATCTGCGCATGAGCGGAGGGTAAAATGTATGGAGGGCCAGATAGGACTTCTAATTTTTGGTTTTGCATGCAAATTTGGGGGACTGGGGGGCAAAATTTGTGTTTGGCCCTAGATATTTTGGGGTTAGCACCAGCTAAGTCTGGGTCATTGGTTACAGTATAAAAATGAAAAAAATTATAATAATTTATATATTTTTTATACTTACCAATGACCCAGACTTGGCACTCTCCAATAGTTTGTAATAAAACAAATTTTGAATAACAAATTCAGACAACCAAAAATAATAATCTAGACCTCAACCAGTTAATATTTTTAATTTGTTTCAATTTATTATTGGTGTTTAAGGTCACATACTTATGCACAATAGCTAATCGTGACCTTGACAGTTTTACGGGTGGAGGACGCCGGAGTACACGGAGAGAACCACCGAGCAACGACGAGCAGCTGTCAGCTCTCCAACATCGTAACTCTGAACTCTGCACCACAGCAGAGGCAGGGTTAGATTGGTTGAAGACATACGCACAGTCGATGTGCAGTACACCTCAGTACACAGCGTCATCGTGCCCCCATGTAGGCAATCGGGGGTGAAGTGTCTTGCCCAAGGACACAACGCGGTTGCCACAGGTGGGATTCGAACCGAGGACTTCTCGGCTTGCAGCCTGCACCTCTACCAACTGAGCCACCGCGCCCCCTATTTTTTGTTTGTTTCAATGCAAAGGCAGATTTGATAAAAGAGCCATATCCAACAGAGTGTCACTTAATAATGTTTTGGAAACCTGCACAAAATAAATTGATTTTTGCACAAGTTTTTTTTTTTTAAATCAGTGAGGGAGGAAGGGAGGATTTTATTTCAAATTTTCATATTTTTCTTGCATACAATAAGCATGGATTAAGAAACTTTCTGCTGTCTTTTCAAACACTGAATATACAGAAAGTGCATAATTATACAAATTAACTCATTTAATTTTCACCCTCAAGGGCCTAATTCCAACTTTGATCACTTCTGACTGTAACAAAACAGGTGCCCCAACATGCTGTCTTTGGGAAAACTTTAGGTTACATTCTAAGGGCCTTGGCAGTAGTTTATAGGCAAGTCTTGGCTGTCTATATATACAGAGTTCTGAGTCTCTTGATTTTGTTGTGACATTGGAAGACATGGAAAGGGAAAAAAATGTCCAATGAAGTGGGGTGGGGGGTGGGTGAGGCATTACCAGAGAATCAAATAAATTTTTTTCTTTTGTCAAAGCGAAGATACAGATGGTTCAAGTTCCTTCTCTTGTTCTGAATAGAACAATAGTAATGTAAACATTCCTTGATTTTTCAGGATATAATACAATAAAGTCAAAATCATTATTTTCTAAACAGAGAACAATATTTTCAAAACTTCATTGATTTCCCAGTGATAATCAAGAGATGAATTATGGCCTGGCTGACTGATGAGATTCATGAAGGAGTACAATGAGTTATTATGTGCAGTGTAATTGACAAATTGCTTGTATAGATCCTGCAAGTAAATATAAATTTCCTTGAATACTGCAGTTACAATGTCATTTTAAACTCCTCAGTAGTAGATCAGAGGATAATTATAACTGGTAGGATGGGTTTTATTATAAGTTTTTCATCTTGCTTCAGTTTTACAGGTGTCACACAATATAACCTAAAGAAAATTGAAAAAGCCTTGAAACAAGGGTAAGCAACTATTTCGTGAATGGTCACCATACCTTTTTAACAAAAGTAATACAAAAATTTAAAAGTGGGGTCTAGTTAAAAGGAAATCTTTTCAATGAATAACACTGTTAACTGGTTGATTGCTGGATGCCCATATTTGAGTTTTACCATGAAGTGCAGGTTCAGTGGAACCCTGTTAATTGAATAGCCACTTTGCTAATGAAAATTATTCAATTAACAGGAGTATTCAATTAACTGGGATTGTATCACTTTCCTGTATTCTAGAGATAAACTTGGCATTTATTCTATTATATCTTGTTTGACAGCTCTGTGAGCTCTGTGAAACAAGATATAATGGATTAAATGTCTGTATTGGATTTACTGAGGCCAAATAGGTCAATAAACAAAGGAAAATGATAAATTTTAAGTAATTTGTATATTTTTTATACTTACCTATGGCCCAGACGAGCTAGCTGGTGCAAACTTGATATTATCAAGGCCCAAACACAAATTTTGAACCCCCAATCCCCAAAATTTGCATACAAAACTGAAAATTAAAAGTCCTATCTGCCCCTCCATACTTTTACTCTCTGCGCATGCGCAGTGGCCAGGAAGAGACCGGAATTGGCGCCAACATCATTTTTTGTAGATGAGCATACTAATAATAATTCAGCGGGGAGGCATGAGTGCCCACTCATGGGAGGGCCATCCCGGTCTGGGCCATTGGCAAGTATAAAAAATATACAAATTACTTAAAATTTATCATATTGTTATACCACAACCTATGGCCCAGACTAGCTGAAACGTAAAAAGGCGGAGGGCCTAGGACTTAAAAGAATTAGCAGACCAAATATAGCTCCTGAGCCTGCATTCCAAGGTGAAAGGAAATTAAATTTAAAAGGAACTGCATGTATGTCTCTCTATACAATAATAGAGAAGACATATCATAAAAAAGGAGCCATATCCAAGTTATTCCATATTCTTAGCATGAATGATTATGCTAATTGGGTGTAACAAGCCCCCAATTTTGAAGGCTAGTCCGGACTTAGCCCCTTAAATTAGGATGGCATATTTGAGAGTGAGAGACTAACCCCCACAAACATACGCCATCTACATGTATAAATAATAAACAAGCTGTATCTAGGATCATATATAGTCTACAGACAAAAACAGCTTCACTCATAGTTACACACTTATCAAGCCGGAGGATATTTTACAAAAATTCATACCCCTCCCCTTTTTTTGGAAGGAATATTCTTCAAAACAAAGAGGAGAGCGCTCTGGAATCAGTGAAAAGCGATACAAAATAATTCAAATATATTCGCCCAATAAGCACCCTGTTCTTAATTATTAATTATTGGTGCTTAACGCCATTCAGATGCTGAGGTTATTATGGCAATCCCGGTGATTAACGTATACTGGAGTCGGAATACGTAGATAAGATGAAAACCGGTGATATATAGTGTACGATCATACACTTGTGCAATAGAATATGAATGGAAAGTATCTGAAGAGCAAATACGCTTCTGAGGCAACCTACAGGCAACCCCATTCATGTGTACAATTGATTCTAATAATAACACTCCAATGAACAGTTCAAATATACGAGAATGTGTACTGTATCTTCACAGAAACCTGGATTAGAACATGGAAAGAGCTATGATTAACAGACCCGTCACGGACCATCCCCGAAATAATTCATTGTTTCCAAGGTCCGTAACAACCAATGACTGTTCGGAGAAGAATATATTACTCCGAATAATGATGCCAAAAAATGAGAACATATGCATAGACAGCCTATTGGCAGCTCCATAAATGATCCAAATAGCCCCAAAATTCCCATGAGCTCTATAAACAGAGCAAGAATTTATATAGTCTGTCAACAATGCGTCTACCTAATACTACACATATTTTGCATGCAAGCAATGAAATCCTTCATGTACTCATCTGAATACAGCCTGTAACCACGGTATGACTGAGTGATACAAGTGTAACCAGGAAACTGAATGAATAATACAATGTTAATATGCAGTTAACTGAGTAATAAACTCATACATCGTAAGAAAGGCCAGACCGCTCTGAGCAAAACTTTTCAGAGTGGACTAATTGCCACATTGGAGAATGTCGCCCAGATGACCGACATGTCAACCATACAGGTACATGAAGGCTAGCAATTTTATTGACAAAGAATCATATGCTCGTGTATGACTTATAAACGAACAATCACAGGAAACAAACCAACTAAAAAGTGGATGTGCCCATGCGGTCGCTGTTAGAATAATACCCAGCTGCCAATCGAGAAGCCATGAAAAGCATGTATATACTTAAATGCATAAGAGGCTTATGGGAAGAATACTATGTCTTGTAATTGCCTCTTAACACATTGGCAGGGGGGGGGGGGCAACAAAAAATATGTATCGAACACCCCTCACCCGCATTACTTGAATCGCTCTTGTGTTAGTCATCAAATAGAATAGGAACTGCAGGGCTCCCTCACGTCTGGATGGAAAGGGACGTGATGAACAAATACACCATATTGACATAAACACACTAGGTAAATATGGCGTCATTAATAGAGCTTATCGTCTCATATAACCAACACCAAACCATACCAGTAGGAAGAGAATAACCTCCTCTCACCAGGGCTCGCCTTGAGTAAAATGGTCGGGGCCTAAAAAAAAGTGCCCCACATATTGAGGTCGGGGCCTTTTCGGGGCTGATTTTCCATTTTGTCCATTATTGTTAGTGCTTTTTTGTGGAAAATGTCGGGGCTTGAAAAAAGCCCCCAGCAAGTGCTCCTCGGGGCTGATCTCGGGGCCTGGGCTAATCAGCCCCGACTCAAGGCAAGCCCTGTCTCACATACGGTATCATGCCCAAAAGGACAGCCTAGCAGAAGCAGCTAAAGGTCTTCCTATACATGAAGACAATAAAAGGCTGATAACAGCAGCCTTAGAAGCTTACTAAGGGGACTTACAACGATAGCCGCAGCTTATAAGTCTTCATCTCCGTGAAGACAGATATATCAGTGTAAGTTGCGACCTTGAAGGCTCACTGAACAGACTCACAACTATCATCACGCAAGGTAGGGAATGATGAGCCACTATTTTAACAACCCTAAATTCCCAAAGAGATAGCAGTCCCAAGAGATAATAAATTCAGTTCACTACATAACTGAAACAATCTCACCCATGATTCTAGCTAGGCTACTATGGTGTAAACAATAAGAGTGAAGTCTATGACACCAAGGAAAACAAACCGAAAAGCACTGTACCTTTATCGGTTTTATTCCCAAAAGACAGTGGTCAGAGCCTAGCTAATGTGGCTAGAAGTCTTCCTCTCTGTGAAGAGAGATATCTCGGTGTAACTAGTGACTTTGAAAGCTCACCAAACGGAGAAGACATATCTGTGTCACTTGCAGGCTTGAAAGCTCACTAAAGACTTACTCACTGGAGACTTACAACACTAGCCACTAAGAAATTCGCCGGAAGATTTGACCAACATGTACTTGTTGTAAGTGGAGCTTTGCTCGGACTAATATCCGAGGGCTTGCCGAGACTACATTCTCATCCACTGATCTTCCGCAATTTTCATCCACTCTTTTGCGAGGTTAATAACTTTCCACTAAGTGGAAAGCAACAGAAGTCTATTCTCGATGACCTCTATTGCTTCCTTCAATAAGAGAGCCTGTACCTCCAGTAGGAGCGACTCCCCTTTGAAAGGATCCGCCGGGAGATTTGTCCAACGCGGACATCTTGGAAGTGGGGGTTATATTCGGAATCATAGCCGTAGGCCCTTCCGAGACAACACTTTTACCCACTGATCTTCCATGACATAAATCCAGTTTCTCGCGGAGATAACCTTCCATCAACTGGTAAGCAGTAGAGGTCTTATTCGTCACCTGTACGACTAACAAGGCTTACAGAAGGAGAAACTATGTCCTCCCCACAAAGAACCTCGTCCCGTCAGCTTACGGCATCTGACCTATAGTCTGGATCAGACTGTGCCCCTTTCCTGAGTCGCTATACTGACGACCTCCGAGTAAGTATAAGAGGGTTTATTGTACCCTCGCGAGGAGTTCCCTTAGCTGATTAAGTGGAATGGCCTTGCTTACCCCGGTCTGCTGAAGCATGCTGAGGCACCGACTTCAGTAGCAGTGTACTGGAAACTTTCTTGTAGCCTGTTCATAGACTAACAAAAGCTCGTCATCAAAGAGAGTATATCCGGAGACCGGAGCAACTTGGAGAGAGCTTTTCACCTTGTCATCTATAAGTGATGACGACACAAGGACAGCATCATGTCGGATCAACTCCCAATTTGCAACTGCCAGGGTGGAGTTGTACGTGGCATACATGACTGCCCTGGAAAGAACTCTAAGCAAGGAACGTCCTCAAATTCCTTCCCAATAAGACATTGCGACATAGCTCTGGTGAGGTGATCTGCATAGGACATCACATCCAGATTCGCTCTATTGGATGACAAAGCATATTCCATATTCCATTACTTCCGAGTGTATATTGAATGATGCAGGTAGGGACATATTTTCATCCCCAGCCTGCTCATCTAAACGCAGATGGGCTCTCTGGACATCTTCTCCAGCCATTTTAAATGAACATGGTCCAAGGAATGGTATATTTTTTAAGATGCCGATAAGAAACCACCTTCCTCTTAGCACTAGAGAGGTTGAATATGGCGTCATTAACAGGGCCGAAGGCCTCAGACACCTGTTGAGACTGTTTCGGGAAGGAAAGAACATCCTCTTTCCTCCACACGAAATCTGCTTCAGAGATGACAGCGGTTTTTCTATAGTAGTCACAGCATGGTGATCAGGTGGAACAAAGTCAGTATAGTATTGATAAATAAAATTCATCGCCACCATATGCTGTTTCGAAAGGGAAGGGTAATCCTCTTCCTTGTCTCTTTTACCATCCAGCTGTGACATTCAGTCATTCGCATCTGTGTGTACAGATGACTGGACCCAGCACCACAGAACAGCTCACCACCAGAGTCTGCGGGAGGCTGCTCTTGCACTTGCTGGGATGCTGCGATCAGCTGCGCAATCTGCGACAGCAAGTCTGTGACTGAGGCTTGAGGAGTAGTAGTCCTCTGTTTCTTCGCCGCTTGCAACTCCTGGGACTAAGATCCGGAGCTAGATCTCTTCTCTGAACGTTTTGATGAACAAAACCTCGGTCCGACTTCAGAAGACTGGCTCTGTCTTCATGCAACTGGCTGGATATCCAAAGTCGAGTAGCTAGCAGACATATGCTCCAACTCATCAAAGTTTCTCAAAACAACATTTGGCCCCAAATGTTGTTGGGGTTAGAGAGGGACCTCTCCAGCTCACAGTCTAATTAGACCTCGCCGAGCCTCCCGAAAAGAAAACTTGGTTCCAGTTTGTGCAAGTTTCTCAAAACAACATTTGGCCCCAAATATTGTTGGGTTAGAGAGGGGCCTCTCCTGCTCACTGTCTTATCAGACATCGCTGAGCCTCCCTAAAAGAAACTTGCTAACTTCCTCCCTATTTCCGTCGTCGCTGGGTGAGCTTTTGACCCAAACCTACACTTCCTTCGACTGCAACAGACTTACCCGGTGTCATGGCTCCCATGGACGGAGTAACCGCTTCACCGGTCGAGCTAACTGCTTGCAAGGGATTAAGAACACTAACTAAAGGCCTTATCCCTTGCTTATATTATTGAGCACCTTGCAGCTAGCTCTATTTGCTCAACAGAGCACAATGACGATATCACACTTGGATGGGTGTCACAATACCATCACCATGTATGTTCATGTTCCTCTGATATAGAAACTGAAAAACTTGAATTATATTACGGTGAGAGTTCCGGCATAGGAACCTCACCACCAACAATGTATTGCGACACCTGTCTCCAACGTCTGTCATGCCAATGTACACAGTAGGACAAGAATCTGCAGGAGTGCATCGACTACAGGCAAGGCAACATGCTGACTTCCTCCCAACATGTAAATCTGAGGAAGACTTCATTGCCTTGCATTTAGAGCAGTAAGAGTTCACAATTACAATCAAAAGACAAAGTCAATAGCACTCCTACCAACTCCACAACAAAATATATGATAAAGATAAATGAATAATTTCAAGCAAAATTAAATTCAAAAATTTATAAAAACAATTTCGAAAAAATTCCTAAGTTCCCAAAGGGAACATTATGAGCCCAATTGCATCCCGATAGAGCCTAAGTGTGGACAAAATCCAAATATTATGAGCAGCTATCAATGTATCCTAAAGTAATTCTACAGTAATGTAATATAAAATACTACATATATTTGAGGATGTTGCCAATGTAAACAACGTCAAGGAAAATAAAAGGCCACTCGGCCACATGTCCCCCCCAAAAAACAAGTCAAAAAGGGGCATAACTCTAGTAAAAATGATCGGTCCGAACCCATATTCAAACTTGACCTGTATTGTTACCACAGAAAGTAACATACCAAAATTCTTTCTGATCATATAATCCTAACTGGAGTTATCATCCGGACACCGCAAATCTTGAAATTTCTAAGTCGAAAAAGGGGTATAACTCTAATAAAAATAATCTGGCTGAACACATATTCGAACTTGACCTGTGGTTTGGGCTAAGAAGGTCACATACCAAAATTGGTTCCAATCAAATGATTCAAACTGGAGTTATCATGGAGACACTAAGTGGGATGGATGCACAGACGGACTGATAGACAGACACCGCTGATTTCTATAGTCCCCTGAAATATTTTGGGGGGGACAAAATTTTTCGGAGGACACAAACGGAAACAAGACATCAGGCACAAAAAGGCCCAAAGTCAGTAACCAATTTATCTGCTACCAGATGCAAAGCTAGATCATCATACGAAGAAAAAACGATACATCGGATAGAAGATGCAAGACTAGAAATGACCTAACACCCCTAGGGTGTGGACGTAACCATTGGGATAAACAGAATAAATATTCTGTAATACACATTAAACTCAAAAGAAATTTAATAAAAAATTTCAATAAAAAATAGCCAAAAAGTTTAACAGGAAGGGTTCATGAAAGGGTAGGGAAGGAATACTTAACAAACAGTGGATTAATCATTAACAAGAATGATTACGTCAGGCATATGTCCTGAAAATGGGAAACATGAAATAATTTGTATAATTATTATAAAGTTACAGCCTGAACGTCTGAAACCACCGTTGTTCACTTCCATCATTCATTAACAGTCTTGGAACCACCATTTCTTGCATTGATTTGTGTCTGGCATCCTCAAAAATGGAGATTTTAAAGCGCAGATACCAGATCATTGTTACTGACTTTAGGGCCAAACAAAGAATGATGTTGACGCCAATTCCAGTCTCTTCCTGACCACTGCGCATGCAAAGAGAGTAAAAGCATGGAGGGCCAGAGAGGACTTTTAATTTTTGGTTCTGTATGCAAATTTTGGGGATTAGGGGGTTCAAAATTTGTGTTTGGCTCTTGATAATATTGAGTTTGCACCAGCTGGCTAGTCTGGGCCATTGGCTGTCGTATAAAAATACTGGGGAGAGTCAAGACAGGGTAATTTCTCGACAGGTTACAAGATTTTTTATTCAATTAACAGGAGTTTACTCTATAACCTATATTCAATTAACAGGTCAAATTTGTCCAGGAGGTATGGTAATTTGTTTTGTGTTGGGAAATTATATTCAATTAACAGGGTTATTCATTTAAGAGAAAACCAATTAAGTTGGCTCCACTGTACCACAACTTAAAGGCCCAATATTCAGCCAGTAGGCACTCTCCCATAAATTGTAATACGTCAAAATCCTGTGCATAAAGTTTGACAACCAAAATAATTTATCACTCTACCAGTTAAATGAATTTTACTTCCAAGCACAAAATTTACTAAAGCTTCAGTGCAAATCTGGCATGTTAACTGCATGTAGGTTATCGATTAAACCCAGTTAACTGAATAAATAAATTGTAAAATGTCAAGAGATTACACCAACCACAGGGGCACATGACCAGAGTTGTGCAATACTGAATTTTTGCCTTCGATACCGATATCGATATTTTTCTCACAAATATCTCGATATCGATATGTTATTCGATATTAATTATGAACACAAAATTACTCCATTACAATATAATTACACCTAGATTAGTTTTCTGAAGAAAGTTCAGAATGAGTGAACAGAGTGCTGTGGCATCTAATATACCCATTTCCAGGCTTATGTGGTAAGATTATAAGAATTACTGACTTGATATTTGTAACAATGCGTGGCCCTTTTCCCAAATCCCCCCCCCCCCCCCCCTCAATAGCTATGGTGCTCCGGAGAACTAATAAAAGTTATATAATGTTGAGTCTATTGATCAGCTAAAATAGGTCGGCAAAGGTAATGTGCATTTGATTGGATGCATACTTTCGTTCTAAATCTATCAAGAGTGTTTCATATCTATCAAGAGCTCCAACACGCAAAATACAAATTGGGTCAAATTGCCTCCATTATTTATGAAAGTTGTGGTCGACCTTGTTTTCTCACTGAACATTTTATCAAGACATGTTAGTCACTCTGCACACTTGCACTAGGCCAGAAAATACCTATTTTAATTTTTTTAACAACCCAGGTGTCTTATTTTTGGACGAATAAGCCATTTGTGAAAGCCTTCTGTCAAGAAACAGCATGCTTCTCTTTCAGATGGACTGAACGATTCCACTCAGGGGAGGTTACTCTCCTTAATCATAAAAGACTAGTGTGATGAACTGAAATCTTTATGAAAAAAATAAAATGATGTAATAGGCGGCAAAGTGTAATATGGAAACCAAAAGTAAACTACAAATTCATTATATCTCTGAGAAAGACGTATACACATTTCCTAACCCAAAATAATTGTTATCTTTATTTTTATGGCGAATTTATAAAAAGTTAAAAAAATTTATAGTAATTTATATATTTTTTATACTTACCAATGACCCAGACATAGCTGGTGCTAACTCTTAAAATATAGGGCCAAACACAAATTTTGCCCCCCAATCCCCAAAATTTGCATCTAAAACCAAAGAAAACATGTCCTGAATGGCCCTCCACACTTCACCTCTACTGCGCATGCGCAGTGTCAAGGACGTTCCGAAATTGGCGCCATTAATCATTCTAATAACCAGTGCCTGGTAAGCGCTATGTACTCAGCGGGGAGGTAAGCGTTCCCAACTCCTGGGAGGGCCATCCTCGTCTGGGTCATTGGTAAGTATAAAAAATATATAAATTACTATAAATTTTTTAACATTTTTATACTGTACCAATGACCCAGACATAGCTGAATAGTAAAAAGGCTGGAGGGCCAAGGACATAGAGCAAGATGGAATATGCTCAATTATATAAAATAGAGTCATCCCCTCTAGGGAAAAAGAAGTATTAGGCCTTACATGTATCTTTCTTATTTATGATAAATTAGAAAGATACAACACCTTCCAAAATTGAGCATCATACATCCATGTACTCTATTAATATCTAGTATAATCCTTATACTAATAATTTTTAAAGTAAGCCAATAAATAAAGTAAGTCTAGAGAATAGAGACTCTTTATACTCCTTAAAAGTGTCTGAGGATTGCATAATCATGTCCGTTGACACGTGCTATATTCAAAAGCTATACTTTAAAAACTAAGACTTGAATGAATTTTTAAAACATAAACTTCTCACTAAACAACCATCCCAATAACAGTTCAGAATTACTAACTCCGGAGGAGGTATCCCCTTGTTTTCATAGTAAAACAGGTGACCCAAGGGAACACCCTCCCCCCCCCCCCTTTTTCTTGCCCTGGGTCAAATAGCCCAGAGCGAAGAGGGCAGCAGAACGGAGTCACTGCCGAAACAGACAGCCTACCTAGCTATAGTAGCAACTGTTAAGTGAATGACATTCTGAGCAGTAGATAATAGACCTAACAATAGAGGCCTCCAGAAATGGACTCAATATTTCTGAGATAAAAAATTCATGAATGTGGATGGCTGAGCGCAATGAGCAGCCTTCAAAAATCTATAATACCGACACTATTAATGTAAGCCCAAGATGTAGAAGAACTCTTACTTCATGAGCCGAAATCTCAAACACAACTGCTGAGTCAAAGATATACCATAAGCAGTATCGATACTTAACTGAATCCATTAGCAATAGAATGGAGCGTAACGACCTTCTAATAGGCATCAAAGACAGAAGAAGTTTACGCCCGTAGTAATAAACAGATATCTGTTTATAAATACATAAACTCTAACCGGACAGAGAAAAGGCCTATGCCCGTACGAAGACGGAAGGACCTTAATAACAATAGGTTCCGGATATTAGGAGCCTAACTCTTATGCAAAAATCCAACCTAAATAGTAAAGGAAGTAGTGATTCCGAAACTACGAAAGTGAAAATCATCCACCGGTAGTGCATGAAACTCACTGACTCTTCAGTAAAAGAGAAGCCAACAGAATTACTGTCTAAAAGGTCAGAATTTGAAAACTACTGTTTCCAGAGGCTCAAATGATTACTTAGCTAAATAAGAACCGAAGTTAAATTCCATATACGAATTTAATCTAATGATTCTAAGTCTATTTATCAAAAAGTAACTAACTGACTTAGATAAAGAGACATAAGACTCAATTGTAAACTATCATAGAGTGCATAGGTATGAGGTAACATAAACCTATAACCTTAATAATAACAGGCTGCAGTAGATCTTGTCAAACAAGTATACTAAAAAGTTGCAATGAGTAGTATGGAGGGATCAACAATATGAACATAGTGATCCCTACACCAACGACGGAAGAGCCTCCACTTAAGCCGCATAGAATAGCGAAGAAGAGGATCTCCTATAGTAAGAAATCGCGTCCGAAGCTCATCCAGTACAATGCTTACAATGCAATACGGACCACACAACGGAATACGTGAAGGTTGCGACCTTACGGATTGTGATAAAGATGACACGATTTTACCCAGCGAAAAAAGATCCTCTCATTGAGGAAGATTTCGCGTTAAGTCCCACAGTAGACATCAGAGTAAATTTACCCACGGTCTCTGTGAAGACAGAGATGCTATCAACAGAAATGTATTGTGGTTGTTTATCTTAGCAATACCTGCTGAAACAACAGCGCCGGAGGATACGCATATCCTAACATTCCGTCCTATTAGATCAATAGAGCGTTAACAACATTAGCTCAGAGATCCGGACAAGCAAACACATACGTCTGCAATTGATTAGCAAGCTGTGTCGTAAATAAATTATCATTGGGCGCTCCCATTGATAGCAAATCTGATTGAATACTTGTTTGTTGAGAGTCCATTCTGACGGCAACAAGCGACCCATAAGTGAACGGGAGTCCGGTAAAACAATCAGACGACCCGGAATATGACGGACCGAAACAGAACTTGGTGTACTATAACAAACAGAAGGATTCTTTCCATTAAATTGAATAACGGAAACGAATGAGTGCCTCCCTGGTTCCGGAGATACGCCACTACTGTCGAATTAACGGACAGGATTTGGACATGCGTTTCTGAATAATGTTCATCCAATGACATAAAGCAAGCCTAAACAAGAGGCCCCAGGGGGCCTGAGGGCGCTCACCTGACATGGTAGCCTAAATATCAACCCAGAGAATTGATTTCCACAAGTTGCATCTGCTCCTCCTAAGAAAAGCTGAAACCAAATATCCAAATATTCTGACCAGTGGATCTAAAAAAAGATTTTTAAAGAATATTCCTCATACTGAACTAAGTCATAATTCGGGCTCCCACAGGGAGCCCATATATGAACCCAGGGACTTGGCTTTAACAAACCTGAATCTCACACCCCTAAGGATTCTGCACACCAAATATCAAAACATTCCGACTGCTGGATCAGAAGAAGAAGATTTTTAAAGAAAATTCCTCATTTTGAACCAAGTTACAATTCGAGCTCCCACAATCAGCCCAATTATGGACCTAGGGACATGGCTTGAACAAACTTGAATCTTACCCCCCTAAGGATGCTGCATAAAAAACATCAAAAGCATTCATCTGCTGGATCTGAAGATTTTTAAAGAAAATTCCTCATTTTGAACTAAGTTGTCATTCAGGCTCCCATAGTGAGCCCAAATATGAACCAAGGGACTTGGCTTGAACAAACTTGAATCTCAGCCCCCTAAGGTTGCTCCATGCCAAATATCAAAACATTCCAACTGCTGAATCTGAAGAAGAAGATTTTTAAAGAAAAATTCCTCATATTGACTAAGTTATAATTTGGGCTCCGACAGGGAGCCCAAATATGGACCCATGGACTTGGCTTTAACACACTTGAATCCCACCTCCCCCCCAAGGATGCTACTCACCACATATCAAACCATTCTGACTGCTGGATCTGAAGAAGAAGATTTTTAAAGAAAATTCCTCATTTCGAACAAAGTTACAATTCAAGCTCCCACAGTGAGCCCAAATATGGACCTAGGGACATGGCTTGAACAAACTTGAATCTCACCCCCCTAAGGATGCTGCATACCAAATATCACAAAATTCTGCCTGCTGGATCTTGAGAAGAAGATTTTAAAGAAATTTGCCTGAAATGCACTAAGTTCGAATTTGGGCTTCTATAGTGAGCCCAAATATGAATCCAGGTGGCCGATTTAAACAAACTGGAATCAGATCCACCCCACAATGTTGCATACCAAATATCAAAAGATTCTGCCTGCAGGATCTGGAGAAGAAGATTTTTGAAGAAATTTGCCTGAAATGCACTAAGTTCGAATTCGAGCTTCTATAGTGAGCCCAAATATGAATCCAGGGAGCCGATTTGAACAAAATAGAATCAGATCCACCCCACAATGTTGCATACCCAATATCAAAAGATTCTGCCTGCTGGATCTTGAGAAGAAGATTTTCAAAGAAATTTGCCTGAAATGCACTAAGTTCAAATTTGGGCTCCTATACTGAGCCCAAATATAAACCCAAGGGGCCGATTTGAACAAATTGGAATCAGATCCACCCCACAATGTTGCATACCAAATATCAAAAGATTCTGCCTGCTGGATCTGGAGAAGAAGATTTTCAAAGAAATTTGCCTGAAATGCAGTAAGTTCAAATTTGGGCTCCTATACTGAGCCCAAATATAAACCCAGGGGGCCGATTTGAACAAACTTGAATCAGATCCACCCCACAATGTTGCATACCAAATATCAAAAGATTCTGCCTGCTGGATCTGGAGAAGAAGATTTTCAAAGAAATTTGCCTGAAATGCAGTAAGTTCAAATTTGGGCTCCTATACTGAGCCCAAATATAAACCCAGGGGGCCGATTTGAACAAACTTGAATCAGATCCACCCCACAATGTTGCATACCAAATATCAAAAGATTCTGCCTGCTGGATCTGGAGGAGAAGATTTTTTAAGAAATTTGCCTGAAATGCACTAAGTTCGAAATCGGGCTCCTATACTGAGCCCAAATATGAACCCAGGGGGCCGATTTGAACAAACTTGAATCAGATCCACCCTCCAATGTTGCATACCAAATATCAAAAGATTCTGCCTGCTGGATCTGGAGAAGAAGATTTTTTAATGTTTTTCCCATTGCCTACAGTGTTAAAAAGTGCTGACTCAGCACTTTTTCAATGTCCCGAAACTGTACCCTATGATAAAACCGATGGCAATTTTTTTTTACCAATTCTTTCTGTTGGTCCTAAGGAAGATTCACACCAAATAAAAATTCTTGGTGCCGTGCAGTTTTGGAGATATGGTCGTTTTAATTTTTTTCTATTTTTAGCTCCTGCGGTTCCCATGGGGCTACGGGAAAAAAAAAATCAGCATAAATTAGGTACTTATGACCCAATAAACCCTCACATAAAATTTGGTTCAAATCAGCCTCTCGGTTTGGAAAATAGAAATTTTGGGCGGGGCCAAAAATTTTGCCCCTCCCATAACGATGCCAAGCAAAGCCCCAGAAACTTCTCTTGAACAAATCTGAGTCTACACCTCAAAAGGAAGCTGCACACCAAATATCAAGCCTCTGCTACTGCTGGTTCATGAGAAGAAGATTTTTTAAGATTTCAGCACACTTTTTGGGTGTGGCCCTACCCACGGGCGGGGCAACTTGATTTGAACAAAATCAAATTGTGATGTCATAACAAACTATTATCTCAAATATCAATTAAATTGGTTCAGCGGTTTGGGAGGAGAAGACACAAACACCATGTTCACGGACGACGGCCGACGGACGCCAGACGACGGATGACGGACGACGGACGACGGAAGGTGAGTGATCACTATAGCTCTCCTGACTGAAAGTCAGGTGAGCTAAAAACATTATTCCGCGGAAGATAAGTGCTTGCTTAGAGACTGCGGAACCCAAAGACCCTGGCACTTCGAATCCGTTGGGATCAATATTATATCCCAACCTGTTTGATTGGCAACCGTCATAATTATAAAACTCGGATCCGGCAACTGCAGTGGCACTCTCTGAGTCAACCACCAAATGTTTGCCCCAGTCTGAATCTCTTGCAACACTAGATAAACAAGAGAACGTGTAAATCGAGCAATTCATGGATTGCTGAAAAGTTGCCGTCGAAGAGAAGCTTCTCCGAGAACGAAGCGACTCTGAGAGAGTTCTTCACCTTACTATCCACGCGCGTGGATGTAGCTAAGGCTGTGTCACGTCTAACCAACTCCAATCAGCCACTGAAGAGCGGAGTTATACGTGAACAAACTACTGCCCTCAAAAGAAATCACATTGAGGATAATATCCCGTTATTCTTTTCTTGAAGACGTAATGATAACGCCTCAGTAAGGTGGATTACGTATGATAAAGCGTCTAAGTTAAGTCTACTAGACATCATTGTTGTTTCCAACATTGTAGTTGGAAAAGACATAGACGGCGAAAAAGAATATATCCAGTCTTTAACCACGCCGTCTAGACGCATATGAACTCTCGGTGTGCCCTGTTCTGCCAAAATAAATTATTCGTATAAATGATAAAAAGGCAGAAATGAGCATTGCGGACAAGAAACTAAACTATCATGCTTGGTAGCAGGCTTATATGCATATATAGCGTCGATAAATAATACACATGTTCTAATGACATTATTGGACTGTGTCGGTAAGTCAGGGACAATGTCCCTGAACCGATCCAAAATTCCGTGTCCAATGACGCTATAAGTCTCTTATCCAACATCGCAGCAATGTAGTCCGAAATAACAATCACTGGAAGATAATGCCAGAAGATATGAATGGCAGCTTCCGATGCTACGAAAGGGAAAACTCAAAATCTTTCGAATCCCTTTCGCCATCCTGTCGGACCCTATAAAGCGTTCGGTCATCCGTACCTGATGCAACCGCGGACCGCACCGACCCAGCGCCGTCAGATAATTCCTGATTCGACTAAGAAACTGTCGATTGCTGGGATGCTGCGAAAAAACTGTGCTAACTCGGATAGCACGTCCGTCACTGAGGCCTATGGAGAAGTGGACCTACAATGCATTGCCGCTGGAAGCTCCGTGATCGTTACCCCGTGCATACTACTAATATGCGAGCGAACGGAGTGTATAGGCCTTGTGTCCCTTGGCTACCAGATGGCGCGACCTATTCGCCGTGGAATCACTGAATGACGAAACTGATCGGATACTCGAGGTCACGTAGCCAATGTGCGGTCGTGTGCCCTGCTGTGAGGATGAGGAAGCATTATCGACAGTCTCTCGGACTGTCCATATAACGGAGCGTCCCGACCGACGGACATATGCTCCGAATGTAAAATATCTGAACCACAACATGCGGTCCCCTATGTTGTTGGACGAGAGAGGGACCTCTCTTGCTCACAGCCCGGACGGACCTGGACAAGCCAGGAACCGGACTAACAGGCTTCCTCCGATCTGTCCTCAATCCACCGTCACTGGGTGAGTACTAAAGTAATTATAGTGCTCGCATCACCCAAATCTCCTTCCTAGACCGCAATGGACGAACCCGGCAGCCGAACCATTCGATGAATGTACGCTACACCGGGTGAGCTAGCGAATGTCACTCCGTCGATCCTACAAGGGACCTCTTAGGCGATAGACATATACCATGAGCACTTATTGCCGCCAGCTCTTCATTAACTATGACGACAGAGGCACACTTTTGAAAGACATCTCCGTAACTTTGCGAACAAGAAACCAGAAATGCTTGGTAATAGCAAGCATATAATAATAATATATATAGCGTCGTTCAATAATTCGAAAGTTTGTGTGACATTATTGGACTATGTCGGAACTGAGGGACGATGTCCCTGAACCGAACCAAAAATTTCTAAGTCCACCGATGCTATCAGTTTCTTATCCGGCATCGCAGCATTCTGGTCCGACGAAAGAACCTGTAGAAGATCAAATCAGATGACATACACAACAGCATATGTTGTTCCGAAAAGGAAAGCTCGAAATCCTCCGAATCCCTTTCGGTATCCCGACGGACCGGATGAAATTTTCGGACGTCCGTACCCGCTTCCGCGGAGCGTCCCGACCCAGCATCGTCGGATAAAAAATATGCGACAGATTCAGTTGATGCTGGGATGCTGCGATAAGCTGTGCTATTTAGGAAAGCACGTCCGTCCCCGAGGCCTGTGCAGTAGCGGTCTTACGATGCATTGTCCCTGGCTACCGGATGATGTGACCTGGGCGCCGATGATTCTCTGACTGGCGAAGCTGACTGGATATCCGAGGTCACGTAGCCAAGAGCGGTCGTGTGCACTACCATGAGAATGAGGAAGCCTTATTGACAGTCTACTCCGGACTGACTATATGTCGGAGAGTCCCGAGCGATGGACGTATGCTCCGAATGCGAAACATTTTGTACCACAACATCTGGGGCCAGATGTTGTTGTACGAGAGAGGGGCCTCTCTCGCTCGCCGTCCGGATGGACCAGAACGAGCTATGAATCGGACTAAAAGGCTTCCTCCGTTCTCCCTCTAATCCGCCGTCACTGGGTGTGCATTTGGTTGATTTATAGTGCTCGCATCACCCCAAAACTCCTTCTAGACCGCAACGGACGAACCCGGCTGCCGAACCATTCGATGAATGGACGCTACACCGGGCGAGCTAGCGGACGTCAAAGGCCGTCGAACCTACTAGGGTCCTCTTAGGCAATTGGCGTATTTACATGAGCACTTTTCCGCTAGCCCTTCATTAATTGTGACGACGGAGGCACACTGTTGGAAGACATCACAGATACATCACCCTAATCTTGATCGTCTGAAATAGAAATTGATAAAGTAGAGTGACCCTGCGGGGAAAGGACCGGAATGTCCAATTCCCCACTAACATACCGTGACATACGCTTCCCATGTTGTCATCGAAATCATACGATACAGAACAGGAGTTAATGCAAGTACACTGACCACATATAGAATGATTATAAAAGTCAGAGGAAGACTTCCTCTTATTACAATTGATCAAAATCCTTTCAATGTGAAAAGAAAACAAAGTCCTGGTACTCGCACCAACCCCTGGCAATCAAAATACATAATAATAATATGATCCATTAATATAGAAAAAATAATTGAAATCAAAATATTTTGAAAAAATATTTTTTCAGAACAGCCCAAGTTTCTGAAAAGTAACTTTGAGCCCCAATGGATCCCAAGCCTAAGTGTGGACAAAAATTTTTTAAATATTTTAAACAATTTATTCAACACTTACGAACAATAATAATGTATCTAGTTATGATTAAAATAACATCAAGATATTATTTTCAAGAAATCCCCCCTTCACACAGAGGGCTGTTGTAAATGTAAACAATGAGTGTAAAAACACTAAAATAAGACTCCAGGCACCCAGGCCCGGAATCAGTTACCAAAAATACACTATTTGATGCAAAACAGAGACTTCCAGGGAAGAAACTGCAGAACATCAGATGGTAGATGCAGAACACAACGCCTAACCACCCGTAGGTGAAGACGTAAACATGGGGAAAAGAACAGAATTCATTCTGTTATTCAGCTAAAACTCCCAAGAAATTTTAGTAATAATAATTACAGAAACTATGCCAAAAGCATGGGAGAATAGCAAGAGGGGACTTAAAGGAAAGGGAGAGAGGAAAACACTGAAAAATCAGTGTAACTAAATAATCAGAATGACAACAAAATGGCTGCTGCCTCGAAAATAGGTAACTTAACATAATTTCATTAAAAAACTTTGAGTTACAGCCCTGATAATATTCTGTCACATATTTTTCCTCTCCTCCTTCTCTATCCTCCTTAGAATCACCATTTCACTAATATTTATGTGTCTGGCATCATTTAAACTGAGATTTACAAGCACAAAAATCACTCAGATGTTAACTGATGAAGGGCCAAACTTAGAATGATTAATGGCGCCAATTTCGGAACGTCCTTGACACTGCGCATGCGCAGTAGAGGTGAAGTGTGGAGGGCCATTCAGGACATGTTTTCTTTGGTTTTAGATGCAAATTTTGGGGATTGGGGGGCAAAATTTGTGTTTGGCCCTATATTTTAAGAGTTAGCACCAGCTATGTCTGGGTCATTGGTACAGTATAAAAATATATGTTTCCACACAAGGACTAACATTCCAACACCACAGATGTAGCACAAAATATGAAAATATTCAACGGGGTGCCTTGATGTACAAAAAGTCCCCCCCCAATTGATTGGAGTTGAACACAACAACGTGACTTTGATTTATTGTTTTCATTTGACTTATCTAGTTTTACTTGACAGTGTATATGAAAGTACTAAATGGGAATTCTTTTTTCCACACTTACTTTCAATAATGATATAATTGATAAAATATCAGTAAATCTGGAATAAATAACTAATGTTATTTGAATATTACATACCGGGACATTCCCTTATGTTCTAAAAATAAAACTGAATTAAACTTCGAAGTGATTGACAAACACAAAGTTTTCCAAATTTTATTTCTGCTGCAAATGAAAAAATAAAATAAAACAGATTGATTGACAAACATTACGAAAGTTTCCTGAATTTCTCTTTTGCTTGAAATGAAAAAAAATTAATATAGAGAAACAACTCAACTGAAATCTAAGTTAGGCTTGTCAACGGGATTAACCCAATGTTGTCAATTTGTTGTATATAAATAGATTATGAATCTAACAATTTTATGTTTCTCTGCTGAAGTTTTTATATCATTCCATGTTTTTACTAATTCTTTCTTGTGGTGATGTCCAATATGTGATCTGAGATTCAAAGTATTTGCTGTTATCGAAGCTACTACCGTGCCACATAACTTGCACTTCCAAGTTTTTTATCTAGTCTTTCAAAAAACGTTGACCACAAACTCTTAATTCGCTCCACTATGATAACAGTAAATACATAAGTAACACAGGAATTCCCAACTTCGCCTATTGTTATGGAACGGAAACTGATATTGTCGGTTCGATATTTTTCAGTTGCGCTCGATACGATATTCGATATGGGCACAATATCGATATTGTATCGAAAATTTGATATATCACACTTCTCTACAGGTTACAAACAATGATTCAGGAATAAAATAATATTACAAAATAAGCATATTTGGATACCCCTCTAGTACATAATGTAATAACAAAAGGGGGGGACACACAATTCCTACCTCGATTTTTCAAACGGTTCAAAATATATTCTGCTTACATTCAGCCATCGACTAATATGCACCGTTTTGTTGGGAAAAGACTTATCTTCCAGACTGCACACATGTTTTTATCATATTAAATTAAAATCAGTGCACAAAACATGATTTATTGTCACTTTCCTTCGAAAAGAACTCTGTCGGTTCTGGAAGCTCGGCTTTCAGCTGTTGAGTCTCATCACTTTATCTCCAAGAAAAGTCAGCGGAGAGGGTCAGTCCCAAACAGTTTTGAGAATTTATGTGAAAAATATTTGACAAATGAGTTTCGACAAATGCTTTTTTTATTTTTATCACAGCTCATGTGTTTTTACACCAAGTTGCCAGTAAAAGAGTCTATTTTAATGTTTTCAACCAAAGTACTTGAGTATTCTTTTCGAGCGGTCTCTTGATCAGAATTGCCCACTTCTTTCAGCGACGATGTGCTTTTTCATTTTTAGTAGTTGTCTTTCTCAACTCTTGAGAAGAGTTTTGGACACCAGTTCAGTGCCGTGATCAACTCATATGCCAAAATCGGACAGATTACTTCTTAGGTCAAGAAGTTTTACATGAATTCCAAGACATGGTTTCGGAAACTCCTTTTACATTTCAGCACCTCAGACTTTTAAAAGGGTCCTCCTCAACACCAGAATGACGTGGAATGACACCGGAATGACATAAAAATGATGCAGAATGACATTTATTTTACCAATACTCAACCTCAGAATGTATTTTGTTTATTAACTAACAAAAGATATAGAGTGGAAATCTGAGGAATGGAATCGTCGTCACTAAAACTTGCTGGGTGAAACATCTGGAGTGACAGACTCCGACATTGCTATTTCACACCCTTGTAAGAAAGCAATGTGATACATTATAGTATATAATTTGTACACCATCATGTGTCACAATACTTTTGTATAAGGGTACGAAATAACAATGATGTGTTCACAAGAATAACAATAACAATATTGTTTTTATAACAATGAAAACTTTTGTTGTTGTTTTTATTTTGATGCAATGTTGGACATTTTCGCAGATCGGCAACGTTTTCTCTGACCTGTTTTTTTCCACCATTCAAGACATTTAATGCATAAAGATCTCCATAAAGAACTCAAATGAATCAAATAATGAATAAAAAACAGTCAATGGTAAAATCTAACTTCATGAATGATAATCAGTGAATATGGATTCTTGCACTATAAAATATTTAGTTTAACTTTTTGGACCATCAAACAATGGGATTAGCATTCAGCCACCTCAATGCAATTACGGCCAATCAAGTTCTGACTGCGTATTCAAACACTATCACTGAGTATCTACACTCGCTCACTTTCCAGACTGTTTGGAACAAAAAATATAAACAATGGTCACTTATGATGAAGATCTTGGCCCTGGTATGCATTAAACCACATTTGTTACAGTAAAATCTTATTTTTAATGTCATTCTGTGTCATTCCATGTCATTCCGGTGTTTAGGAGGACCGCGTTTAAAAGCAATTTACAAAACAAGACCCCCACACCCCCGGTCGCTGAGTTTTCCGACTATTGTATTTCAGAGATACTACCTAAGATTGGCCCTTGAAGCATTTTCTTTTGAATTATAGAAAACCCTTCACTATTCACTACCCCTTAAATCGTTTTTCTTCTGTACAAAGTGATTATACGTCAAAACTCAATTTTCCTAATTTTAACAGATTTTATTTTTTAAAATGAATTACGAATTTAAGGTAATGTTTTGCTCACATCTAAACTAGGACTTTACGAATCAGTCATTTTCGAGTCAAATTAAAACTCAAATGGATAGGGTCTAATATTCAAATTCGAATCGAACCTTGAATCGGCAGTCTTGAAGATGACCAATTTTGGGGTGGGGAAGGGTTGTAAAACTAATTTATTCCCTCTGTGATGGCTCAAGCCCAGACTGCTGAAATTCTCAAGCTACATCACCAAGACACGCCTTCATCGATGGCATGCCTTGAGGGTGTAGTGGAATATTTCCTATTAAGGAATATAGTTCAAAAACAGAAATGGGTGTGAGAATTACCAGTAGTAAGCACTTTCAACAATGGTGTAGTGACAAGTGAGACTAGAATTAGCATGGGTGCATCATGCAACTGTTATTTGTGGACAGTTTTCATCTGAACCGTGAACATATTTGAAAGAAAAGGTAATACTGATTTCGAAACGAGCAGAATAGCAACTTAATTTTTGAAATCGAATTGACTTTCAACCACTGGTATTTTTATTTCCAGGATTGACATAATGAACATTCACTTCGTAAGTGTTTTTTTCTTTGTTTTGTTTTTTCATTTACTGAAGTTCTCAAGTTTTATGGACGAATACAGGGAATAAATCTATTATATGGTATTTGTAATCAGACTTACCATTTCACACATCTCTAGTGTTGGTGTTTAGTAGGTGTGAATTCATCTTATGGGATACTCATAACACCCCCTCCAGTCATAGAGTACTCTTGTACACTCATGTCGCCTTTAGGAGAAACCCAACAAAATATATATTTAAAAACACCTCGACTTAATTGAACACTTTAGACACACACTCCTTGAAACCCTGAAATAGTATAACTGTGTACAATCGTTTGGGAATAGTGTTTCTCGTTGGATAATCCAGATTTCAGTTACGCTATGGAAATAAATTTCCCAAGAAACAATGTGCCAGACATTAAGAATTATCTATCTGAAAATATGAGATTTCCAAGTTTGCTCCCCTAGGCCATGCAAGGGGAGCAAGTTTTAGCCCTCCTGCATTTTTAAGAAAGCCAGGCCTGCTTTGTTTGAGAATATTAAAATAGACACATAGTCTGGCAATTTAGTTCTAAACACACATGAGCAGTGATAAAAACAAGAGGCCCCAGGGGGCCTGAGGGCACTCACCTGACATGGTAGTCTAAATATTAAACCAGGGACTTGAACTGAATAAGCTGCATACACCCCTCCTAAGAAAAACATATACCAACTAGATGAAGCGATTGAGCCCACACAATACACAGGATTTTCCTTCTATTTTCAGTTCCTGTACTTTTACATCCCAAAATTGAGAAATAAAAGCATAAAAAACAGATTTTTTTTTATTTTTGTTCAGAAATTTTCCAAGACCCACCCAGACCCCAAATTTTCAGTGTAAAAAAAAAAAAATTTGTCTGAAAATTCACCAAAACACATAAAAAAAACCCTCAAAATTTCCAGATTTTGGTCCAAAATTTCTAAGTCCCACCCGGACCCCAAATTTTCAGTGTAAAAAAAAAAAAAAATTTGTCTTAAAATTGACCAAAATGCATAATTACAAAAAAAAACATTTCTGGATTTTGGTCCAAAGTCTCACCCTGACCCCAAATTTTCAGTGTAAAAATAAAAAACAAAAATTTGTCTAAAAAGTGAGCAAAACGCATAAAAAAACAAAGATGTAAAATGTAAAATCTTTTGGAGCAGTGGTTTGGAAGCAAACAATTCTTTAATTTTTTCCCATTACCCACTGTGTTAAAAAATGTTGACTCAGCATTTTTTCAAAGTCCCGAAAAAGTACCTTACGACAAAACCGATGGCAATTTTTTTTTACCATTCCTTTCTGTTGGTCCCAAGGAAGCCTCACATCAAATAAAAATTCTCAGTGCCGTACAGTTTTAGAGATGTGGACGTTTTCTTCTATTTTTGGCTCCTGAGGTTCCCACGGGGCTGCAGGAAAACATTTTTTGGTATAAATCAAGTACTTATAACCCAATAATACCTCATATTAAATTTGGTTCAAATAGGCCTCTCAGTTCAGAAAATATAGAAATTCTGGGCAGGGCAAAAATTCTTGCCCCTCTCAGAACAAAGGCAAATATTGCCTGTCAAACTTCTCTTGAACAAACTACATCTCAAATGGCAGCAGCATACCATATATCAAGTCTCTGCTATGGCTGGTTCATGAGAAGATTTTTAAAAATTTTGTGCATTTTGGCCCCACCCCAGTCCACAATATGAGCAGAAACCCAGTTTGAAGAAAAACCCAAATGCCCCTACATAACCGCTACTCGTGTGAATTTTCATTGAACTGCAGCAAGTGGCTTGGGAGAAAATGACCCAAATACCACCTTCACGACGTATGACGGATGACAGATGATGCACGACAGACGACGGACAAAAAGTTATCAGAATAGCTCACCCTGACTTTCAGTCAGGTGAGCTAATAATAAAAGCATTTGTCGAAACTCATTTGCCAAACAGTTTTCACATAAATTCCCCAAAATGTTTGGGACAGACAATCCACGCTGCTTTCCGGCCCCTGAATATGGCAGAAAAAATGAACAAAAATGGAACGCCACCACATACGAAACATTCAGTGCAGACTTTTCTTGGGGATGTCATGACGAGACTCAACAGCTGAAAAGCCGAGCCTCCGGTACCGGCAGAGTTCTTTTTGAAGGAAAGTGACAATAAATCATGTTTTGTGCATTGATTTTAATTTAATATGATGAAAACATGTGTGTAGTCTGGAAGATAAGTCCTTTCCCAACAAAACGGTGCATATAAGTCGATGGCTGAACGTAAGAAGAATATATTTTGAACTGTTTGAAAAATTGAGGTAAGAATTGTGTGTCCTCCCTTTTGTTATTATATTATGTACTAGGGGGGTATCCAGTTATGCTTATTTTATAATATTATTTTATTTCTGAATCATTGTTTGCAACGAGCCCCTGTGCACCAACAATCAGACTTACCATTGTTTATAGAGCTACGGGCCTCAGAGCATCCAATAGAGACATTTAATCTATTATATGGTATTTGACAAAGCTCTGTGATCCCAAAGTAAATGCTTAGTTTAGCTATACAATACAGGAGAGTGACCGAGTCCATGTTAACTGAATGCTTTTCATTGGCCAAGTTGCTATTCAATTAACAGGGTTGCACTGTATGTACTTCTGTTTATGTTTCTTTTGTGCCTGACTCGGACACATCTATCACAATATTGTAATAATGTATGGCAGGTCAATAATCAGTGATTTCCTGGACAGGATTTTTAATAATATTCACTAGTTGTGGAAATTCTGAAGGTGTGTATCAGACATAGTTTTGAATTGCGACCCACCTGACAAACTGGTAACGAATGAAGTCTTGAGACAGGCTCATTGATCTTACAACAAGAACGTATTTCCTGCAATACAAGTAAAAATGTCTTGACAAAATGCAAATTTGTATTGAGGGGAGCAACCACCAAATATGCGATCATCCGATTCAGAAAGAGAACATTTTTTATCTGCACTCAATTGGCAGTGAGTTATAACTCATGTTGAGAAAACCGTTTTGATAGCAATAACTAAATGATAAATAAATCACCAGCTCAATGAAATAAATTGGACTAGATCATTTTTGCCAAGATAATATATTTATATAGGCTTATGATGTGTTAAGCAAGAAATATAAAACAAAAAATGCACAAATGAAAGACAAGAATAAACTTCAGCAGTTACAGTACAAGCATAACAATGAATGGGAATTGCATCATGCACATTGCAAGAACAAAATAACATGACATCATGATTTTAATTCTGAAAAAAACTCAGTTAATAGATGCTGAATACCTATCCAAAAAAAAGTCGTTAAAAATTGTACCCAACCCCTCATTATGCGAACAAGTCAAAAAAGGGAAGAATATTATAAGATAAATTGCTCATTACCACCAAGTGGGTTTCCAAGAATGCCGTCTTGAAATATTGACCTCACCTCTGGATCATATATCAACTCATCCTCACAGACTTGTTGATATATCCATAGAGACGAAGTCTCAACTTCAATACACCATCTCCAAAACCCACATGGTGGTAATAACCTATGTGTATAGAAACCAAACAGGCTTAACAATTATTTCTAGTCAAGTATTCTCTGCCCATAAAAATGTGTATAAAATTTTAACATTAAATGTTTTAGTTCAGAGATGAATAAATAAGGCTTGAAGTAGAAGTAATGGTACACTAATTTCTGAATATATCTTGTAATGTACCTCAATCCTGGATACTGGGGTATCTGCTGTAAATTAGTAAAAAATTATAGTCTCTTAAGAGTCAGACTGCTAGTTACCTTTAAATCTCTGTGAACAACATTATTATCATGTAAGTACTGAAATAAACAAAATAAAAGCTATCAGTAAGGTCTACAAATATTAAAAATCTGTTTCTAAGGCCCTCCTGCATGGTCCTTTTGGCCGCTACGTTTTGCTCTCTTTTTAGAACCAATGCAAATTTAAAACAAGAGGCCCCAAGGAGCCTTAATCGCTCACCGGCCAAAGTGGTTCAAAGAAGTATTTGGGGTCACATTCAGTTAGACATGGTTCATCAACACTACAAAGGAATGAAGTCATGAGAGACAAATTTTATGGAACTAGGGACATGACTTGAACAAACTTGAATCTTCCCCCCACCCCCACCCCCCCCCCCCCCACCCCCAAGGATGCTGCATACCAAATATCAAAAGCATTCATCTGCTGGATCTGAAGAAGAAGATTTTTAAAGAAAATTCCTCATTTTGAACTAAGTTATCATTCGGGCTCCCACAGTAAGCCCAAATATGAACCCAGGGACTTGGCTTGAACAAACTTGAATCTCACCCCCTATGGATGCTGCATGCCAAATATCAAAACATTCCGACTGCTGAATCTGAAGAAGAAGATTTTTAAAGAAAAATTCCTCATATTGACTATGTTATAATTCGGGCTCCCACAGGGAGCCCAAATATGGACCCAGGACTTGGCTTTAACAAACTTGAATCTCACCCCCCTAAGGGTGCTACACACCACATATCAAAACATTCCGACTGCTGGATCTGAAGAAGAAGATTTTTTAAGAAAATTCTTCACTTCGAACAAAGTTACAATTCAAGCTCCCACTGTGAGCCCAAATATGGACCTAGGGACATGGCTTGAACAAACTTGAATCTCACCCCTAAGGATGCTGCATACCAAATATCAAAACATTCTGATTGCTGGATCTGAAGAAGAAGATTTTTAAAGAAAATTCCTCATTTTGAACTAAGTTATCATTCGGGCTCCCACAGTGAGCCCAAATATGGACCTAGGGACATGGCTTGAACAAACTTGAATCTCACCCCCCTAAGGATGCTGCATAACAAATATCAAAAACATTCCAACTGCAGGATCTGAAGAAGAAGATTTTTTTAAAAAGTTAAAAAATTTATAGTAATTTATATATTTTTTATACTTACCAATGACCCAGACTTAGCTGCTGCTAACTCTAAAAAATCCAGGGCCAAACACAAATTTTGCCCCCCAATCCCCAAAATTTGCATCCAAAACCAAAAGAAATCATGTCCTATAGGACCTCCATACTTCGCCCCACTGCGCATGCGCAGTGTCAAGGACGTTCTGAAATTGGCGCCAATTATCATTCTTACTGGCAGTGCCTGGTCAGCGCTATGTACTCAGCGGGGAGGTAAGAGTTCCCAACTCCTGGGAGGGCCATCCTCGTCTGGGTCATTGGTAAGTATAAAAAATATATAAATTACTATAAATTTTTTAACATTTTTATACTGTACCAATGACCCAGACTTAGCTGAATAGTAAAAAGGCTGGAGGGCCTAGGACATAGAGGAAAATCCAATAAGCTCAACTATATAATATAGAGGCAACCCCTCAAGGAGAAAAGGAGTATTAGGCTTTACATGTATCTTTCTTATTTTATGTTAAATTAGAAAGATACAATACCCTTCATAATTGAGCACAATAACATTCATGTTCTCTATTAACATCCAGTATAACCCTTTATACTAATTATTTTTAAAGTAAGCCAATAAATAAAGTTAGTCCAGAGAATTGAGACTCTTTATATTCTTTTAAAAGTGTCCGAGGATTGTATATTAACGCCCGTTTGACACTTGACATATACAAATGCTTCACACCGAGCTACACTTTAAAAATATGACATGAATGAATTTTTAACATTAATATTTAACTTTAAAACCATCCCGGAAACGACTCAGAAATACTGACTTCGGAGGAGGCATTCCCTTGCTTTTCACTATAAAGCAGGTGACCTAAGGGAACACCCTCCCCCCACCCTTCCTCTTGCTCTGGGTCAAATAGCCCAGAGCGAAGAGGGCAGCCGGACGGAGTCACTGCCGGAACAGAAAGCCTGCATAACTATAGCTGCAACTGTTTAGTGGACGACATTCTGAGCAACAGATAACGGACCTAAACAATGCAGGTCTCCAGAAATGGACTCAATATTTCTGAGATAAAAATTCGTGAATGTGGATGGCTGAGACCAATAAGCAGCCTTCATTAAATCTGTAATAGCAATACTATTAGCGTAAGCCCAAGAAGTAGCAAGAGCTCTTACTTCATGAGCGGAAATCTTAAGCACAGACTGCTGAGAAGAAGATAAACTCTCATAAGCAGTGCGGATAGTTAATTGAATCCATCTAGCAATAGAATGGACCGAAATGTCCCTTCTATTAGGCATCAGAGACAGAAAGAAACGTTTTCGTCCCTTTCAGATAAACTGAGATCTCTGTTTATAGATACGTAACGCTCTAACAGGACAGAGTAAAGGCCTACGCCCGTCTGAAGACGGAAGAGCCTTAATAACAATAGGTTCCGGATATTTATTAGGAGCCTGATTCTTAGCTAAAAAACCCACATTAGTAGTGAAGGTGATAGTGTTCCCGACACTACGATAGTGAGAATCATCCACCGACAGTGCATGAAGCTCACTGACTCTTCTAGCAGAAGAGAAACCTAAGAGAAAAGCTGTCTTATAAGATAAGAATTTGAAATCTACTGTCCCAAGAGGTTCAAATGGCTTTTCCTTCAGTTTAAGAAGAACCCAAGCTAAATTCCATTTAGGAATTAACCTAAGAGTTCTGGGTCTATTTATCGAGAAGTTTCTAACCAACTTAGATAAAGAGACATTAGATCCAATTTGTAAACTATCATGATGTACATAGGTATCAGATAACATAGACCTATAACCCTTAATAGTAACAGGCTGCAGTTTGATTTCGTCAAACAAGTATACTAGAAAGTTTGCAATGTCTGGTATAGAGGGATCAAAAATATCCACAGAATGATCCCTACACCAACGAAGAAAAACCTTCCACTTAGCCGCATAGTTTAGCGAAGAGGAGGTCCTCCTACAGTTAGAAATCGCGTCCACTGCTCGTCCTGTAAAGTGCTTGCCATGCAAGAAGGACCGCACAACGGAAAAACGTGAAGGTTGAGACCTTGCGGGTTGTGATGGAGTTGACGCGATTTCCCCTGCGAAAGAAGATCCTCCCGTGGAGGAAGCTTTCGCGGTAGGTCCCACAACAGACACCTGAGTAGATTTATCCACGGTCTCTGTGGAGACAGAGATGCTACCAACAGAATCTTGCATTGAGATTGTTTTATCTTTAGCAATACTTGCTGAATTAACGGCGCTGGAGGATACGCATATCCTATCATTGCGTCCCAAGGGATTGACAGAGTGTCTACTGCAAATGCTCTTGGATCCGGACACGGAGACACATACATCTGCAACTGATTGTTGAGATGTGTCGCAAATAAGTCTATCATTGGCCGTTCCCATTGGTAGCAAATCTGATTGAATACTTGTTTGTTGAGAGTCCACTCCGACGGCAACAAGCGACCCTTTCGTGAAAGGGAGTCTGCTAGTACATTCAGACGACCCGGTATGTGACGGACCGAAAGAAGAACCTGATGTTCTAGAGCAAACAGAAGGATTCTTTCCGTTAGATTGAACAACGGAACTGAATGAGTGCCTCCCTGATTCCGTATATACGCCACTACTGTCGTATTGTCGGATAGGATTTGGACATGAGCATTGTGAATAATGTCCATCCAATGACGTAACGCAAGCCAAATTGACATCGTTTCCTTGATGTTTATGTGCTTGCCCAGGAATTGCGGATCCCAAAGACCCTGGCATCTCGAATCCGTTGGGATCAATGATGCACCCCAACCTGTTTGACTGGCATCCGTCATAATGGTAAAACTCGGATCCGGCAACTGCAGCGGAACTCCCTGAGTTAACCACTGAATGTTTGCCCAAGTCTGAATCTCTCGTTTCACTTGATCTGACAAGAGAACGTCTATATCGAGCGAATGAATTTTCACACTCCAATTCTGAGTCAAGAAAATTTGGAGAGGACGCGTGCGTAACCGCCCCATCGGAACGAGATCCGCAGCGGCTCCGCACAGACCTATCAGTCTCATAAATTCTCTCGCTGTGACTTTGTCTGCGTGCAGACAATAGCGAGCATAACAACTGACTAATTTCGCTCTGGTTAACGGCAGACAAACGAGATTGTTGTGCGTCTCGAAGCTCATTCCCAGATGTGTGAATGACTTGGACGGCACCAGATCCGACTTCTCCTCGTTTACTATAAAACCAAGACGTTGGAGCAATAGAAGTAGATTCTGAACATCGTTCTGAAGCGTTAACTCGTTGCCGTACCTCTGAAGAATGTCGTCCAGGTAGGCCGACGTTACCGCAGACGAATGAGCTCGGAAATACATCATTACGAGTTCATTACCCGAGTGAAAGCCCAGGGTGCTAGATTTAATCCGAAGCACATCGCCCGGAATTGATACACCACTCCTAGGACTGCGAAGCGTAGATACTTTCCGAATGTCGGATGTACCATGACGTGAAAGTATGCATCTTTGAGATCTATGCTCGTTGCATAATCGTTCACCCAAATACTCGCTCTGACCGACCGAATCGTCTCCATATAAAACTTCGGAGCGACGATCAGCTTGTTTATCCAGCTCAAATCTATGACTGGACGGAACGAGCCGTCTGGTTTCGGAACCAGAAACAGATGACTGTAGAATCCCGGAGTCTCCTGGTTTTCTACGACCTCTACCGCGTTCTTCATTAAAAGAGACTGCACCTCTGATAATAGAGCGTCTCTTTTCTGCGGATTTGACGGAAGTTGAGTCCATTTTGGACTTCGAGTTAATGGAGGCTTTCGTTTGAAGGATATCTTTAGACCTTCCGAAGTCACCCCTCTCACCCAAGGGTTGTCCGTAATCGACGCCCACTCTTGTGAAAAACTCGACAACCTTCCGCCAACCGGTACGCGATAGAGGTTGAAGCCATCACCTCCTGGACCTGCGAGGCCTGCGGTAGGAGAAACCACGTCATCCACGACCCGCACCTCGTCCCGTCGACCTCGGGGCGTCCGACCGGTTGTCCCGGCCCGAAGGACGTCCCGAACGTGAGTCGCTACCTTGACGGTCTCTTGAATAAGACCAAGAGGACGCACCGGAACCTCTATAGGAACCTCTCTTGGGCGCATTAGACCCAGAAGTGCCTGTCTTACTCTTATCTGCCGTGTCCGACTTCTTAGAAGCACATTTGAACAGCAGAGAATCCGAAGCTTTCTTTGTAATTTTATCGTAAATTGCAGAAAGCTTGCCGTCAAAGAGAAGTTCTCCGGAGACCGAACCGACTCTGAGAGAGTTCTTCACCTTAGTATCCACGAGTGTGGATGTAGCTAGGGCTGCGTCACGTCTAACCAACTCCAGGTTTGCCACTGAAAGGGCGGAGTTACACGTGGAATAAGCTACTGCCCTTGAAAGAAGTCTTAAAGAGGATTGTATATCCTGAAATTCTTTCCCTTGAAGGCGCAGTGATAACGCCTTAGTAAGGTGATCTGCGTAAGATAAGGCATCTAAACTGGCTCTGTTAGACGAAATAGTTGTTTCCAACACCGCGGTTGGAATAGACGCCGACGACGGTAATGATAACTCTAAGTCTTCCGCCTCGTCGTCCATACGCAGAGGAACTCTCGGGATACCCTGTCCTGCCGTGTCGAATTTATTCCTTGCATTGGCGGACAAGAAACCTGCTTTTCCCGTTTTGGAAGCAAGTTTGAATATAGCGTCGTTCAATAATTCAAATGTTCTTGCAACATTATTGGACTGAGACGGAAACTCGGGAGCGATGTCCCTGAACCGCTCAAAGAAATCAGAGTCCAATGACGCTATAATTCTCTTGTCCGGAACCGCAGCAGTCTGGCCCGACGGAACAACTTGAGGGAGAAAGTGCCGGATGAAGTCCACGGCAGCTTTATGTTGTTCCGAAAGGGATAGCTCCAAGTCATCCGTATCCCTTTCACCATCCGGTCGGACCTCATGATGCTCCCGGTCGTCCGCCCCTGATGCTTCGGCGGAGGGTACCGACCCAGCGCCGTCGGATAATTCCCGATCCGACACTGTTTCTGTCGGTTGCTGGGATGCTGCGATAAGTTGTGCTATCTGCACAAGTACGTCCGACATCGAGGCCTGCGGAGGCGCTGTCTTTCGCTGCTTCGCCGAGGGCAGCTCCGCATCTGATGACTCCCGCATACTCTTCCTATGCGAACGTCCGGAGTCCATCAGCCTCGTGTCCCTGGCTACCGGATGGTGTGACCTGGTCGCCGAAGAATCCCTGATCGGCGAAGCTGGTAAAATATCGGCGGACACGTAGCCAAGGTGCGGTCGTGTGCGCTGATGAGAGGAAGAAGCCTGAGCAGTCTCCGCGGACTGCCTATACAACGGAGCGTCCCGAGCGACGGACGTATGCTCCGCTTGCGACACATTTTGTACCACAACATCTGGTCCCAGATGTTGTTGTACGAGAGAGGGGCCTCTCTCGCTCGCGGCCTGGCTGGACCTGGACGAGCTACGAACCGGACTCAAAGGCTTCCTCCGATCTCGCCTACTATCCGCCGTCACTGTGTGTGCACGTTGAATGTTTATAGTGCTCGCATCACCCAACATTTCTTCCTGGACCGCATCGGACGAACCCGGCTGCCAAACCATTCGGTGAATGGACGCTACACCGGGCGAGCTAGCGGACGACATTTGTTTAATCTCCATGAGCACTTTTGCCGCTAGCTCTGTATTCATTTGTGACGACGGAAGCGCACTTGCGGAAGATAACATGGAAACATCACCCTGTTCTTGTTCCTCTGAAATAGAAACTGAGAGAGTAGAGTGACCTTGCGGAGAAAGAGCCGGCATAGCCCTTTCTCCACTAACAACATATCTTGACACACGTTTCCAATGTTTGTCATCCCAATATTGACATATAGAACAGGGATTAGTGCGAGAACACTGACTACAATTAATGCAATGATCATGAAAGTCAGAGGAAGATTTCTTCCTATTACAATTTGAACAATATCCTTTCATTGTGAAAAGTCAACAACAAGTCCTAGTTACTCGCACAAACCCCTGACACAAAGATACATAATAACATGATCCATTAATAATGAAAAAACTATTGCAAATCAAAATAATTTTTGAAAAATATTTTTTCAGCGAAGCCCAAGTTTCTGAAAAGTAACGTTGAGCCCCAATGGATCCGATGGCTAAGTGTGGTCAAAAATTTTAAATTTATATTAAATAATTAATGCAACACTTATGGATAATAAAAATGTATCTTATAGTGAGATAAACTACACCAAAGGCAAACAGCCCCCCTCAAAAGAGACTGTTGCCAATGTAAACAAACAGTGTAAAACACCAGAAAACATGACTCCAGACACTGACAAAACTGGCCCGAAATCAGTCATCAAAATTACACTCTATCTGATGCAAGACAGAGACTCCCAGGGGAGAATCTGCAGAACATCAGATGGAAGATGCAGAACACAACGTTTATACACCCATGGGTGAAAACGTAACTATGGGGAAAATAACAGAAAACATTCTGTAACCAAGCAACTCTCCCAAGAGAATTTAGAAATGACCTTTCTCAAAAATGTGCCAAAAGCATGGGAGAATTGCAAGGGGGGACTTAGAAGACCAGGGGAGAGGAAACACTGAATAAGCAGTGCAACTTTGTAGCAAGAATGACAACAAGAGGCCCATGCCTCGAAAATAGGCAACTTAACATAATTTCATAAAAAATTTTAAGTACAGCCCTGATTATTTTTTGTCACTCCTTTTTCCTCTCATCCTTCTATATCCTCCTTAGAATCACCATTTCTCCAAAAATTACGTGTCTGGCATCCTTTAAACTGAGATTTACAAGCACAAAGATCAGTGAGATGTTGACTGATGAAGGGCCAAACAGAAAATGATAATTGGCGCCAATTTCGGAACGTCCTTGACACTGCACATGCGCAGTGGGGGCGAAGTATGGAGGTCCTATAGGACATGATTTCTTTTGGTTTTGGATGCAAATTTTGGGGACTGGGGGGCAAAATTTGTGTTTGGCCCTGGTTTTGTTAGAGTTAGCACCAGCTAAGTCTGGGTCATTGGTACAGTATAAAAATATGCTATTTCAAATGCTCTAATTTCAAAGTTGGGCTCCTATACTGAGCCCAAATATAAACCCAGGGGGCCGATTTGAACAAACTTGAATCAGATCCACCCCCACAATGTTGCATACCAAATATCAAAAGATTCCGCCTGCTGGATCTGGAGAAGAAGATTTTTTAAGAAATTTGCCTGAAATTCACTAAGTTAGAATTCGGGCTTCTATACTGAGCCTAAATGTAAATCCAGGGAGCCGATTTGAACAAACTTGAATCAGATCCACCCCACAATTGTGCATACCAAATATCAAAAGATTCTGCCTGCTGGATCTGGCGAAGAAGATTTTTTAAGAAATTTGCCTGAAATGCACTAAGTTCAAATTTGGGCTTCTATAGTGAGCCCAAATATGAATCCAGGGGGCCGATTTGAACAAACTTGAATCAGATCCACCCCATAATGCTCTATACCAAATATCAAATGATTCTGCCCACTTGTACGGGAGAAGAAGATTTTTTAGTAATTTCTATAATATACATAAGCTGCTATAAGAGTTATTCCCCCTATGGCGCCCCAAGTGGGCATGTCCATTTCATTTGAACAAACTTGAATTGACATATGGTAAAGAACATCCATACCAAGTTTCGAGCAAATCGACCTAGCGGTTTCTGAGGAGAAATCATTTGAAAAATGTTCACGACGCCGGACGACGGACGGCAAGTGATAAGTTTAGCTCCCTTCGGTGAGCTAAAAATGAAAGTGTCAATGACACTAGCTCAACTTGTTAAGACATGTACATGTATAGAATGTGACACAGCAATGACAAACATCTAGGTAATGACCTGATAACAAAGGTACATATAAAGTATTGTAAAGGTCTGTACATAAATACTGACCGTAGCCTGTAACAAATGTATAGGTAAAGTACTGTAAAGGTGGGCGACAGTCAGATGCTAAACTAGAAAAAAATCTTTGAGTCCCAGAGTAGGTCTGACTGAACCCCAAAATATTTGTTCTCATAGCACAGTGATAACAAAGGCACCCAAAAACACTTGTTCCTGTCCCAAGGTGATAGCAAAGGTACCCAAGAAGTTTCATGAAGATCGGTTCATAAATATGGCCTCTAGCCTGAGCCTTATAGAAGTTGTGTATAAAAAACTGATTGGACCTAATTTCGGTACAAAATGGCCACTGGCAGCCATCTTGAATTTTGGACTGCACCCAGAAACACTCGTTCTCATCCCAAGGTGATAACAAAGGTACCCAAGAAGTTTTGTGAAGATCGATTTATAAATACAGCCTCTACCCTGAGCCGTAATGACATGTGCACTTACTGTGTATACCGGTAAGTAGCATTGAATAAATCAAAGTTCATCTAATTTGCATAATTTCTGCACGAGAAAAAAAAACCTTGTATTATATGTGATGTATTCCATGTTACTAAACATTCATACAAAAATCTAATCAAATCAGAACTTTCATACAGAAGTTCTGTACAAAAAACTTATTACACTAATTTTGGTACAAAATGGCTGCTGGTGGCCATCTTGAATTTCGGACTGTACCCCAAAACACTCGTTCTCGTCCCACAGGGGTGGGTGGGGAGGGGGGGGGGGGTGACAATACCAATGAATGAAGTAAGATACTACAGACTATATTTTTTGAGAACCATTCCATGGCTATGTAGAAAAGGGGTCACATACAATATGCGTTAATCCAGCTGTAACTAAACATGAAGTAGTTGGCTCCAAAATAAAAATCTGGAAACCACTGGGCAGAAAACAGACCTTGATATTCGGGTTGAAACAGCTGACATATATATAATGAGCACCTAGGGTTCTCACACCATTGTAGCCATCACACTTCAATAAGTTCTGGAAGATTCTTATTCTCTTTACTTCATCATGTTTAGAGAAGAAAAATCCATGTTCCATGACAGAACCAACGTTAGAATGGTACCACTTTTAGTATAACGATCATAACAATATGGACAGTAGAGCTGAATCTTCTTGTCAATGAATATTACTGTCAGGAATAGTGGAAGAAAATCTCTTTTCATCTGATAATTCTAGTTCTTTTTATGAACATTTCAAGCATGAATACCAAAGACTGTATTAGAGGAGAAGTGTCTGTACTTGCACAATCGTAACTGCGCTTGAATAAGAATGCTGAACGAAGTGTCATGGCTCAAGTACGATGTGCTGATAGAAGATGTACCACTGTAGTCATCTAAACAATAAATATGTAGGCATATACAGATCATAGTGTGAGCCATCAGGGTGGGAGGAAAAAGTGTAGGACTGACTAGGCAATTCCATTCTTGCCTTGCAAGTTGCTGTTTTAGAGCTTGAGTAAGGCTTTCCTGAAATCAGAATTCTGTTGGAATTGTCTTTTGATAATAGAGGATGACTGTGACGGATCGTATTCTTCTGAATCGAATGAATGCAAAGAAGAAGTATATGACCGACTAGGTGACTTCAATCTTGCAGTAACACATGTAAGTTGCAGTAGCAGAATTTGTGTAAAGGTTTTCCCATTTCGGAACTGTTCTTATGACATTTAGCTGGTGACCATGACAGAGAGCATTCTTTTGAGCCATGTGAATGTGAGGAAGAAGTTTACGACCAACTAGGCAACTTCAGTCTCACAATAACACATAAGTCGCTCTTTACTTCATTAAGTTGAGTGAGTAACAAACGTCTGTTTCTTTAATAAGAAGTTGGAGATGAACTCTAAAGCTAGGCTTCTTAAACAAGAAGTTGGAGATGAACTCTCTGAAGCTGAACCAATCACTCTAGGCATGGTGGGGTCAGTTCTCTGAATTCTGGTCCCAATTTGAGCTTGAGCATGAATTCTAAGAGTACAGGAAAGAAGTATGCCATCGATTAGGTGACTTCTCCCTCGACTACAATGATTTAAACAGCACTATTGTAAAGATGTTTCCCGAATTCAGACTCACACTTTATAAGCTCTTTATAGATTGAGGATGCCCGTGGTGGAAAGACATAGTGTCAATGCTTTCAACAATGATGAAGAGCTTCTGATGAGCCAAAAATGCGAAAATCTGATTAATGTTAAGAATGTTTCTTCCATGATAGTGAGTGATGACTCAGAGAATGGATGTAGTGAAGCAGATATGTCAGATAATAGAAAGGAAACCAGTAGGTTGCATCTCCAATGATTCTCTTCTTCTTTTTTTAAGGTACTACTGGCAGTGATTCACTGGAAGGCTGTGTCGGCCCTCCCATGAACACCTACGGGACTATGTGTCTCTCTTCTTCCATGTTCTCCCATCAAGGACAATTCACAATTGCCTTTGTGAGCTGGCTTCACCACCACTGGACTACCTTGTATTCAAAACAGCAGCAGCAGTTCTTTTTATAAGCACCTTTGATCCCAGCTAGCCCTCAGCCATTCCTTTCTCAGATGAAGACCCACTGATGTCATAGACTTTTTGTACTGAAGATTCTTCTGTTGGATTCTCTATAATGGAAGCAGACTTGTGTTAAGGAAAAACTAGGTGAAAATCTAGGCATAGTGGGTTCAGACTCACTACTAGGTAGTCAAACATTTTCCCAAGATTTATATGATTACCATCGCTTGACTTGTTCTTAAAGCCACTTAAAAAAACTTTTAACAAAATTCAAATTTTTCGGTTGCACGAAATAAGGAGACAAGAATCTAAATTTTAAGAAAAAACCCATCTGATCAATCAGATTTTTAAAAACTTTATATTTGTGTTCTCCTAACAAAAATGTATGAAAACAAATCGAAAAACAGATTGAAATCAGAATTCAATAAAGTAAGTGACACTAAGTCTCAATAAAAGTTGGGATAAGGCCTTAGTTGCTGATCACGGACAAAATATTATAGACGGTATAAAATATAATTTTAAAGCATAATAAGTACCTAAAATGATTTATAATGCCCTAGAATAGTCACAATTAATACACAAAAACATTTACAAAATGTTTAAAGACACACATAATTCAAAAGGTAAACTGCCAAAATTGACTTCCAGAAATTCACCTGAAATGTAAACAAAGATATTGGTAAAAGCTACTGAATCAGTCTGATGATTTCCCAAGATTATCTGAAACCTAGAATAAGATATTTCATGAAATGATATCAATGAAATAACTTATTTAAGACCAATACCTAATAAAAATGACGCCGGGTACAACAAAAGATTTTCACAACACATTTTCAAAATAATTTTTTTTTTAAAATGTGAGTCATTTTAATAATTAAAAATACTGACTGTCCCAATGGAATCAAAATGAGCTAAAATCAAGAGAACAGCAGCTAGAGCAACCAGCCAAATGTGTTGGAACAGGGCCTAATGCAGGGAGTACCCTATAGCCTAACTGGTGTCCTTAGGTAACCATTTCTAATATATACAAAAACAAAAAAAAAGGTTTTCTAAAGGGGGGGGGGGGGGGGGGGGGGGACACATGATTCTACAAACATCCCTGTTGATCCACTCTTGTGTCTTCATACTTTGACATTTTAAGAGCAGGTATCAGAAGAATGTCAACACAGAGGCCAAACAAAAGAATGGTTATTAGCGGGGTTGCAAGGCACTTCCTGGACTGACTTCTGCACACGTGCACAAGTAATCTCTGTAGCATCGAACAGAACTCTTTTTTTGTGTTATTTGGCCTAATGTTTGGGGCTTTGCAGGGTTTACAAATTAAGCGTTTGGCCTGAAATTCTCATGAAATGAGCACAGGTGGTATGGACCAGTGGCAATGGTATAAATATCCATACCGAATCAATATTAAATTGCGTACATAACCTGCTTTGAAAAAAATATCTCATATATTTTATCTCCACTTCAATTTCATTCATTCATGAATATTAATGTTTCAATATTAGAGTGAACATCACATAAATATTCAGATCAACCTAATGAGGAAAACTTTGAAGATGACTCAGCTAAGGTTTCTTTTATCTTTTCACCAGAGTGGGATGAAAGAACTAGGGCATGTGTGAATTTAATGGATGGTGCAAGTACTTTTATTAAATTTATTCATAACCAAACATGAACACCAAACAGACATACACAAATGAGCCAATTTACCCATTTTGACTGGTTTTGAAGGAAAAATTTACATATTTTCGAAAAACATCATTTTTTTGTTTCCTATGATACAAATGGTTTCTGTGTCAACTATCTTGTTTTTTAAGACAAACTGAAAACAACTTACACAACTGATAAACCATACAGCTCTAGCGAACACTAACATACCTTAGTTGACTCCAGAATCTGTCGAACAGCTTTTGAAGCATCTTTTTCAGAATATTTGGTGTTGGCAACAATTCTATATAACAGAAATATGTCAATTAATTAAAAGCATATTTGTGTACTGCTGAATAAAGTTATCTAAGCATGGCTCCATCAGATTAAATTCAATTTAAGCCTCTCTGAAAACATTTCCAATCAGCTAACAGGGACAATATCAAGGTTACATGATCATTGCTTTCTCCAATACCAGTTGGATTAATACCCTAAAAAGGAGCTTGAAGTGTAAAAGAAATGGGTTATACGTACAGTTTTTCAGTAATGGGCAACAGAGAGAAAGTTTGTTGTACACACACAAAGTTTGTGTCTCTGCAACAAATATCATCAAAGGTATGATCTAGAAAAGCAGTTGTTGAAGAATTTTGACATGTGCAGCCAATTTCGAAGTAAGGCCACTATGATCTAATTTTGGTGAGTCCTGAGTTTGTTTACCTGCAGACAACACTTGCAAAAATATTTCTTGAATAACTTACAATTTGCAAATTTTTGCAACCAAATCCAAAATGCATCTTGTGAGTCCTCAATGGAACAAACTCAATCAAAAATATTATGCACAGTGCAATGAGTTCACAGTGGGCAGGTATTCAGTTATCACTGTATCTTCCTACAAATTAACTTGTTTGTTCAGTGGAACCATGTTGCCAACTAGCAAATCTGTACTTTGGGGACTACCACAAAGCTTACCAGTGGTCTACGAACTACAACGTGAACAGTAGGCAACAAACTCTTTTTCATTTAGCACATAAAAATGTACATGGACACCCATCAGGCATTCAATCACCTTGTGCACTCTACAGATGTAACAATATACACCAAACCAAAAGATATATGGACTATCAGTGAATGGAAATATCAGAAATCGACTTTCTGCTAAACATATGTGTAAAGTTAATCCTTTAACTAACACAATTCATTTTGTTTTGGAGGCAAAAGTAAAAAAAAAAAATAACAACTTGAATGGCAAGTTTTGTGAACAGAGGTTGCCGTATATAGCTGTTACATTAGATAAAGGGTTATGTGGTACCTTTTCACCCCCTGAACCATTCTAAGTTGAATAAGTGATGCAAATTTAGTGACTCTTGCACCAAAACTGTTTGAGTTATGTTTCACACAGAGTTTTTCTCACATCTCAGTAAATCAAGACATCAGTGTGCAAAATTTCAAAAATGACTCTAACCGACTGACCGTTCACATGGTTTGGAGATGGTTAACCGAACACTCAGCTACATACAAATTCTTGGGCTAGAAGCACATATTTGGACTTTATTCTGAACTGCAGGTACCCAAATCTAAAGGCTTCATTTCTGTGGATGTCTTTGATGTTATCTTGGAGGTAAAATTACTTCATCTCCACTGATTTGCATTGTTACAATTAATGGGAGAGTGCCTATAGGCACTCTCCCATTAATTGTAACAAGACAAAAATGTGGGAACAAATCTTGAGGCTGAGAAAAAATTTAGCACTCTACCAGTTGAGTTACTCAGACTTTACCATTCAAGGTGCAACTTTTGACTGACCGGTCATCCGTTTGCATAGATTTAAATTTGCGTAACCATCATGTGAACGAAATGATCGTTCTCATCAAATTTTGCACACTGTGACATAAGGGTCAGTGACCTAATTTCAGAAAATTACATGCCTCTAAATTATGATATAGACATATGCAAAGGTTTGTATCAGATCTGTTAACCACTAAATACGACTGTCAGGGAGATTTTGATAACCTGCCAAGGAGATATCCAAGCTTGTCAAGGAGATTTGTTCATACAGCCAACATATCAATACACACATTTTACACATTCCACCCTACCCCATCCTAAAGCATTATATGCCATTTTAAATGAAAAATTTTAGTGGCACTTGTCACTGAAAGCACACAAATGCTGATATCAATAGATCCAACTCTCTGAGCTTGTTCAAATGCCATCAATATTGAATGGGAAAAGTCAACAAATTATATGATATTTCAGATCTTCCAAGGCCTGTACCAATTTTGGCCTTAGTGTTAAAATGTTAGGATTCATTAGGGTCATTTTAGATACTTGTTAGTTTGTTTTGGGCAATTCAACACCCCCCTCCCCAAATATCATGTAACTATTAAATCAATGGTCAACTGAATGGAGGTACATGTAGTTGGTCAGGGTAAAGGGGATTGGGAATGGGGATGATCTCATTTTTCTATGAAACATGAAAATTATATCCCAAGATGAAATGTCCAAGTGCATGAACCATAATTCATTTATTTACATAACAACCTTCAAAGATTAATTTCACCAAACATACAATTCCCTTCACCACCTACCTTATAAAGTCATAAAATAGAATTTCTTCCAATTGATTACAAATCATAACTCCACATTAGAATCCGTATTGTACATCTGCAAAAACTATATTTTGATCAGCTTGGAAGTTTGTTTCTTATTCTTATTTTCCATTTGTTTTCTTACTGGGGTTTAATGACACTTTTGACAGCCAGGGTCGCCTCGTGTCGGATAGTTTTATGGGGGAGGAAGTCAGAGTACCTGGAAAGAACCACTGAGCAGAGACAAGCAACTGTCAAACTCTCCAACATACTAAAACTACAGAAGCAGAGTTAGTATTGGTTTAAGACAAGTGCACCATCGATGTTCACTATGCCTTAGTACATAGCACCACTGTGCCCCATGTGGGCAACCAGGATTAAGTGCCTTGCCCAAGAACACAATGCAGTTAACTCTGGTGGGGATCTAACAATGGACTTTTCGGTTTGAAGTCATAAATACTTAGCCACTATGCTCCGGAAGTGGTTTGAGTTTAATAATAAAATAAAGCCAACTAGAAAGTGTTTTAGCACACTAAAACATATGTCTCCCCTTCCTTTTGAGGTCAGAGGTCAAGGTCACATGCAGTTCATCAAGGTAGAGGACATGCAGTTTCATGGTGACATATCCACATGTCAAAAAAAAAAATTTTGGTCTGGACAATTACTCCCTATTTAAAGTACATAAATTTGACCTTGAGATCAAGGTCACATGAAGGTCATGATGACATGTGGTCTCATTGTGATACATCCACATGTCAATCATCTAAGTCATAGGTCAAAAAAACAAAAAAAGTTCTGATCTGGACAATTATTCCCTATTTGAAGTACATAAATTTGACCTTGAGGTTAGAGGTCAAGGTCACATGTAGTTCATCAAGGTAGCGGTTTCATGGTGACACATCCACATGTCCCAAAAAAAGGTCTGGACAATTACTCCTTATTTAAAGTACATAAATTTGACCTTGAGGTCAAAGTCACATGAAGGTCATGATTACATGTGACATGCGGTCTAATTGCGATACATCCACATGTCAAATATTTAAGTCCTAGGTCAAAAAACAAAAAAGTTCTGGTCTGGATAATTATTCCCTATTTGAAGTACATAAATTTGACCTTAAGGTCAGAAGTCAAGGTCACATGAAGGTCATCGAGGTAGATGACATGTGGTCTCATGGTGACACATCCACATGTCAAATAACCAAGTCCTAGGTCAAAAAACAAACAAATTCTGGTCTGGATAATTACTCCCTATTTGAAGTACATAAATTTGACCTTGAGGTCAAGGTCACATGAAGGTCACAATGGTATGCGACACACCGGCTCATGGTGATACATCCACGTGCCAAATATCTAAGGCCTGGCCCAAAAGACAAACAAGTTTTGGTCCGGACAAAGTTTCATTGAAAAAAGCACAAATCTGACCTTTAGATCAAAGGTCAAGGTCACATGAAGGTCACAATGGTACGCTACACACCGGCTCATGGTGATACATCCACATGCCAAATATCTAAAGCCTGACTCGAAATACAAAAAAGTTCTGGTCCAGACAGTTTACCTTAAAAAAGCGCATAAATCTGACCTTCAGGTCAAAGGTCAAGGTCACATGAAGGTCACTATGGTACACTGTACACCGGTTCATGGTGATACATCCACATGCCAAGTATCTAAGGTGTAGGTCAAAAGACAAAAAAGTTATGGCCCGGATAAAGTTTGTGTGATGTTTCCCTTAAAAAAACACATAAATCTGACCTTCAGGTCAAAGGTCAAGGTCACATGAAGGTCACTATGGTACACTGCACACCGGCTCATGGTGATACATCCACATGCCAAGTATCTAAGGTGTAGGTCAAAAGACAAAAAAGTTATGGCCCGGACAAAGTTTGTATGAGGCCGGGGGAAAAATAATTAATTTGTTCAGGTAACATGCTGAAAAAAAATAGGGTCGGTCGGTCGGGATTTTTTTTTTTTTTCACAATTATTTTTTACAATGAATGCCTTTCAAGTGTCTCAGAAATCAACCTGTGTATCCCTATATATCCCTCATGTCCTATTTGTTTGGTTATTTTATACGATTTGCATCAGTAAATAAAACTATAAACCATTTTTCTATGCGTTTTCATTTCTTAAATTGAAACCCGTAACGAGACTCCAGAATTCGAAGATCGCGGCTACGTACGATTGTTCCATTGTTTCTTTGTCAGGTCAAGAACGTGATCACACTTTGCTGTCAGGTCAAGAACGTGATCACACTTTGCGGTCATGTTTTAGGTGTGGAAGATGGAGAGAATTTAGGTGTGAAAATAAAATTCCACGCCCTTTCATAGCTGAACAAACATGTCGGTCAAGCTATATTGCAGTTCTTGGGGAAAATGGGCTATATTGCGAGTCAGGGGAAGAGGGAGGTCACTTGCGTGCTGTAAAAACTGCATGGTTTGACAAACGACCCTGCCAGCGTGCTAGTTGATTCTATATCGGGCCGATGTCGGTGCAACAGAAATCCTGTCATACCGACATCGGTCCAATATGGAATTAAGTAGAATGCTATGTGAGGATATAGTTTATGTTCATATTGGACTCTTTTCGTCGATTTGTGAGTCGTTTCATCAGGTAACGCCATTTATACGCTCGGTTTTGTGTCGATTGGAAAGGATGAATGTTTAGAAACTGCAGACAATTATCCCTCCCAATTGACGCAAAACACAAAGCAGACTACATATAGGCATATGTTGCCCCGATGTGGGCCTTTTATTTCATAAAAACGCAATCCTGATATGTGTGCCTTCCGACAATGCAACGTGCTTTCAGCACGACATCGATTGCCTGGAATGAATCATGAGATTTAAAGTCGGACGTTAAAAACAACATCGCCGCTAGAAAATCCGTGGGTGGGGGTGGGGGGGGGATAGTCAATAAAGTGTCATATCTGACATAAATTGATACGTTCATCTGATAGGTGTGTAGAAATGGGGTGGTAAAATTCAGTGTCGTTGCAAGCGTCTAGAAAAATGGGGGGGGGGGGGGGGGGGGGAGGAGGGTTGGGCCTTCGATATTGAAAACATTCGGTATTTATAGGAAAATGGCCCCCTAGGGCATGAATTCTTTTATGTCGGGGGAAAAAACGGGGGGGAGGGGGGGGGGGGGTGTCTTAGGGGCCCTAAGTTTTAGTAGCTGTGTGCCCTAAGTTAGGGCACACAACTACTAAAACGCATGGTTCTATTAATGCGTTGGGAATGGATTGAAAATTGTTTGACATCAAATGTAAGGAGTGAATGTTAGACGTCGTCTGACAATCAGTCCAAACAGTTGAGGACAAACCGGGGGGGGGGGGGGGGGGGGGGGGGGGGGGGGGGAGGGGGGGGGTCCTCAAAAGTCACCATAAAATTAAATTGGGTTGGGTCGTAAAGTTTCTGCAGCGGACATCACATTCTTAAGTCACAGCAATCGCAAGGTTTGCAAGTTTTTTTCGGATGGAGAAGGAGCTAGAGTAAAGGGGTGCCCGCCTCGACTAGTGGAAATGGGCGAGAGTAGGATACTTCTTGGCAAATGTTTTTTTTCTGTCAAACAACCAGTAGCAGTTGCCTGTGGATCAAGTCTGAACATCATTGACAAGAATTTGACATTTTTTTTTATATCTGACAAGTGAACAAAAACAACCGTCACGCGTGATCAAACGTAAGTTTCAAATTAAAGTTTTCATGGATGCGAACTGCAAAACCATAGAACTCAGAACAGAATTCGGCATTATCGTGACCATATAGCTTGTCTTTTAATTTATATATTAAAATGCTGTTCAAGGCTTGAATGGACGTTGGCACACAGCGGTGTGTCCTTGTTCCAGACATTGGGGGCAAATAGGCAATACGGTTTTGTACTTCTTCTTGAGGTCGTCCAGTACCTCGGCGTTCGTAGCCCCGCAAATACAACACAAGTCGATGCGTCCGATTTTGGCACCATAGTATGGAACTTCGATGGCATTTTCACAAGTCATATTCAGTTTGACGCCTATTTTTTTCCGAAGCTGGTGATCTGGTGGACACACTGGCGAACCACAAGTATATTCATACTCTGACAAAAGGCATGCAAGCTGGATCTTCTGCTTCTCAGAAAGTGCTGACTGTGAGTATATAACTCGTGGCTTGCTGCACTCGACACATTCAACAATGCATCTCGCTGTCTGAACAGTCATTGTTATGTCACTGTTGTCACCATATACTTCTGTAACTTCATGCAATGGTTTTGCTGCAGCTCGCGACGCTTTTGTGCCTTCCTTGGGCCTGCCTGCTTTTACTTTTACAGTTGTTTTTCTGAAAGATGGCCGATCTTCATCGGTGGTCACTATTCCCTTCATTTCGGTGTACTTTTTGAAGTGCATGTCAGTCTCGTCCAGAACTGGATCGGGAAGCCAATCAAGATCACCGTATGTCGGTTCCCCACAGCAATCACGATCATCACATTTCTTAATTGCAAACGTGTACTTTCTTTCACGACAGTGTTTTTTAACCCAATTCACATACCGCTCATTCTTGGAAGTTCCGGCTTTGGTCAGCTTGGATAGATCTAAGTCAGGGAAATGGGCAGTGAGTTGTGATTTGAGCTCATCTATCTCAGAACTTGAGACAGGGTCCAAGGAGACAACTGGGTCATTTTTCAATTTCAGTCGCGAAAACCTATCTGTGACTATCTTCTTTACAGGTTTAACTAATTCGGGCCACTCCCTTGATAATTCCTGACTTTTTGAAGCACGCTCTCGGATATCTGCCATGCTGTTGCACGTTTTAATCAGTCTTTCAATCTCGGGATTCGTTGACTGAGACTGACTCAGGGCGCAGTTCTGTAGGGCCAAATTCAATATTGACATTACCCTTTCAACTGGGTTCGTCCAGCTGTGGCCAGGCGCACATCTACCGAGGACAAGCATGTCCAAATCCAAAGATTTAAATAAACAAATTGAAGCACATTTCACGCTTTCAATGTTGTTGCGTTGGTCCGTGCCACCGTCAGAGTATTTAAGTAACACCTTGGGTCCATTCTCTGGAAAAAGTTTATAAAGGACAGCCGCATGGCGGAAAGGGTTAGACTGTTCCATCACAGAGTCATTGACAACAGTAGTAACAACACCCCTTACAAATGAATTATCAGGCGAGTCGGGTATTTTGATCCGTAAATACACAGAAGGGGTTAAGCTGCATTTGGTCATATCATGGTCGCAGGCCACAAGTGTTGTGTCAGATGGGGCAAGTGTCTTTTTGCCTCGCACGCCGGTGGAAACAACAACGTCTGGAGATCCTATTGGAATTTTGGCTTTGTCGTCACAGGAGAACAGACAACACTTTTCACCGAGTTCAATGGCCATCTCCTTCATATAACAGAACTGGGCGGAACAATAATGGTCGTCCTGGTGAGCAACGTGAAGTTGTCTCTTCTGAATTTTGAATTGGACTTGAAATTTTGAGGTGAATCTGAGCGCTGCCCTTGTGTACGGGTTTGTGGGTGTGAATTGGAGTCTGACCAGAGTTTTTGAGGGTATTGGTGTGCCAGGGGGGCATTTTTCAATTGCTTGATCAATTAGGTCAGAAAGAGAAATCCAGGTAGAAAGATGGGCCTCATTGTGGTGCCTCTCATCTGCGGCCGTAACACTTTCAACAATTTTGCCAAATTCTTCAAAGAACACATCATAGGTACCAGTTGGTCGGCCAGTATTCAAACGGCGTAGGTCTACAAGGAGCCCTTCTTCCCCCATATATATTGCGTGTAACCTCTGCTGTGTTTCCGGATGGGTCGCGGTAGCTTCGTCTAAAGTCAATTCTTTATAAATCATAACAATGACTGCAGGTTGGATAATGGCGACGTTTCGCAATTTATCTTTAAAATGCTTGCGCTGCGTCATCGTATGGTATTCAGGAAACTTCTTCTGCAACAAAGGAAGTATCCGAATGGGCTGTGTCATTATCTCTTCATCCGACCTACCAGGGTTAACTTTTACTAAACATGTAGATGTAATTATAGATCCACCGGGGGAATAACGGTACATGTCAATTGGGACAGATAGCTGTAACTCATCGAAAAATCGGTAGCGTTGCATGTTTGACTCAAATGGAGTGCCTATATGGATGTCCTCGTCAACAAATAATGGCTGCATCACATCAATTTCAGACATTACCCGATCAAGTATTTCATATTTCCTATGTACTGCAACCCCTCTTGAACTTCTTGCGCTACGGTGTTCAACGCTAACATCATTAGACACAGTTCGGATAGGGGCGTCTCGCTCTCGATTTCTCCGTGTAATAACAGCCTGTTTTTTCAGATGCTCGCACATAGAAATAAACGAGTTTGCCAGATCTTTGATTTGATCATGGAACGTTACCCAACTGGTATTACTCTTCATTTGCGGTTTCTGGCAAATCTGATAGAGCGTTTGCCCATGACTATACAGCTGTTCCGAGCTGTGCTGTTCGCATTTTTGTTTTTTTCGTTTATTCTCGTTGTAGCCCGAGAACTTAGAAAATATGTCGGGTATTGCAGATACCTCCTTCTGGTGACGTGCCGTTTCATCAAATGTCAAATGGTGGTTGGTGACATACCATAGCGCATTTCTCAAGGCTTGGGTGATATAAACCCCATCGGAATCTGCATCAACGCTGGGAAAATCGACACCTATCGCCCGCATCAAGTCTACAATGTCATTAAATAGGTCATCTTTACGGTTTGTCCCCGACTTTGATCCGGAACTGCTCTTTTTTTTCTCTGGGAGTTTTCTCTTTTTGGAGGCACTCATCAGCAAAGCTAAAGCATTTTTTTTGGATGGGGTTGTTTCCGTTTGTTCTGAAGTGGACTCTGCGAGTCTTGAAGAAGTGCATTTAAACAACACCGTTTTTATTTCAAACTTATTTATGACCTCTCCGATCTGCATATTGGGTGAATCCACCTGGAAAATGTCGTCTGTCTTTGGATTTGCATCCTTTGAACATTTCACTTCAACGACATGAAATTCTTCGGTATGTATGGCTTTAAAGATGTCTATAAATGAGGATGAGTTGGAAACTGTTCTTAAAAATTGCTGTTTCCCTCTGTGTTCGCACTTTTCTGTGTGAATTGCGACAACGCTTGCAGCCGACATTTTGATATAAACACGCGTTCTGAAACTTGTTGCTATGAGCGTCATCGGTTGACGTGCACGCCCCCTTTAACATGAGAAATGTTCCAGGGACAGTCGTACCACGCAAAGTTGGTGCTATTATTTCGTTAGGCGATAGCGATTTCATTATTTTTTCTTTTTCTTAAAATTTTTTTTCTGTGCAAGGTAAAAAATATTTAGGGTCGGCGGCAAAAATAGGGTCGGTCGGGTTACCTGAACAAATTAATTATTTTTCCCCGGCCTGAGAAGAAGAAGAAGAAGAAGAAGAAGAATATGCACTAAAACAATATGTCTCCCTTCTGGGAAGGGGAGACATAATTTTAACGAAACAAGAAGCTAACATCAGTGACAACGTTTCACACAAACTTCATTTATCTGGTGTATGTGGGTTTTCAGTGTTTACAATGGGAAACAAACTATTTTAAAAAAGTATTAAAGCAGGAAGAAAATAGGTTGATGATGTGAGGGTGGGTGAAACTCAAACTGAGAGTCTCCCAGTGAAATCAGGAGAGTTAACAGATCTGGTTGGTATCCTTACAATAAACAGTACCACCAGAGATATGCTCCGGAGAAACAGCTGCTACAGAGATGAAGATTGATGGGGGATTAAGCACATCCCTTAAATTGTTTTTTACAACCACCGAGACTGGGGACACAGTATTATCTGCGATAACACATGGATATCTATTACCTGAAGAGCTATAGCTCTGTGCAGGTCTTCTGTTGTATGGGCCATTATGATCTGGCTTCCCTTTTTTAAAATTTGAATGTGTCTCTGTCAAGTTGCAGTGAATATTTTGGTTGTCATATGAATAGAAGCCACCGGAGGGGCACAATGACCTCCCATTTCCAAAATTTTCTCTGGGGACACCCTCTGAAACCACCAATGAGAGGCCATACCTCCTTGTGCTCACCCCCAACTTGCTGTTAAGCTGGATAGAATCAGATGACGGTTAGCATCATGATCCATGACTGAAAATGTGGTTCCTCCATCCCCCTACCAAATCCTCAAATCCTGCATCCATCACTGGATTAATAGACACATGGACAGTTGTGTGCTCACATAAGCATAGCCATAACATAATACAACCCACAACATGCATAAAAAAATTGAAATAAAAATTTACCTATCAAAGAGTTCGCCTCCTGTCACACATTCAAGCACTAAATAAAGCTGTGAAAAAGTTTCAAACACTTCTTTCAACCTGATCTGAAAAAAATACATGTTTTCTGTAAAAAAAAATTTAAAATTCTACTGTTTTTCTGTTGATCAAGTCACTTGGGCGACTTGGGTGTATGATGAACCTCTGTGTGGAATTTGAGGCTGTTATGACCTGGAACCAGGCGAGCCCTTAAATAATACATCGCCTGTGTTCTCACATCTGGAATATTTGAGTTGGTCGAAAAAGCGAGCCTAAGCTTCGTTTTTCCGACCAACTGATATAAACAGACTGCTGAAACTAAAAAATGTTGCTCACTCGAGTCTTGATTTGACCAAACTTTTGATGACATTACCATTAGGAATGAAGACTAACCACAGGGATACTTTTATGATTATGCCATTTAGTTCTTGCATCAACATATTGATATTTTCAAGTTTAATTCAATACTTATTGATTGGAATATCTATAACTAGGGCATGGAAGAATATCTGTATACCTATGTGAGTAAAGGGATATTACATTTCATCAATTGTAGTCTACATGCAAACTCCACAAAAAGTGGGTAAACCAATACAGTCCATAATAGCATCTGATTCCTTGCAGAATTGGACTGGTGGCCTGGGAACTTGGTGAGATATGGAAGTATATGCGAGTGAAAATGAAACCATTTCATCACTTAATCTAACAAAGTGGTCAAATCTGCCAAATAAAATATGCAAATTCACCACATAAATTCATGGATTTCTCTGTAAAACTAGATGAAATATCTGTATTGGAAGTACAGATGTCAATGAAGTCTGGGATATCAGGTAAATCAATAGTTTTGATTCAGTTAATCATCTTTATGCTGATGTGGAAATATAAAAATTTAAACCTGTAATTTTCCCCTATAATGCAACAGGAAATACAATCAATTCAATATTGCTTAACCTTTTACCTAACGAATCGGCCGCATCCACCCACGTAATATGCAAATTCAGCAGTTAAAAAAATATTAATTTTCTGAAAATTACAACAAAACTATATCATGTGACAACTGATTGGAACGAGCTCATTGAGCTCGTTCCAATGGGGGTCATATGATATGGTTTTGTTGAAATATTTAAAAAAAATAATATTTAAATTCACAAATTTTGATATCGTCTGTGTTGGGTCAATGAGCCCTGTCAAACAAGATTGACTGGTTAAATTCCTAGCTGCATTATGGGAAAAATTTGATGCTCTAATTTTCTTTATTTCCACTTTAGTATTAAAAGGGTTAAAAGGAGGTACTGTATGACCTCAATGCATTTAAAACGCCAAATTTGTACTGAAGTTATGGCAAATGGTTCGGTGTTTGAAAGTTAAATGCAATAAACAAGGTTATTCTATAAACCCTTTATCTAATAAATCAGACACATCTGCCCATGGTGCTCGTTCCAATCCAATGAGGCAGTCACATGATATGGTTTGTTGAAATGTTTGGACAAATTTGAAAAAAAAAATATTTAAAATAAATTTTGATATCGGGTGCATTGGCTAAAGTGTTAAGTGATCTCCTTACAGATGAGATGATTAATCGGTGTAACATCGGCACTCTGCCGATAAGCACCCATCAGTTTCACCATCAACACTCGATGGTTCAACATCGCCATCAACACTCGATGGTTCAACATCGGCCCTCGCCAATTGTCTGAAACACAGTGAAAGTGAAAGTGTTATGGATGAACTGTAATGAACTTTCTTCCCCTTTGTGGGACAGCCAGTGGCAAGTGATCAGTACGTCACTCGTCTGTTACTGATATCAGGTAAGTGATGGTTCGTGAAAGAATAGGCAGAATATTAAAGATTTTGATTGTGTAACTGTGTACGGTCTTTTTATCCATCATGTGAATACGGACGCTCTTCACTGCCCAAACTGTACTGCATTCTGCAAAATATCGCAATATTTCTCCCAACCACGCTCATCGTCTCATTAAATATATAATGGCATTCTTTATTCCCATATTGGACAGATAATTCCTCCATATTAGTAATCCGTGTTAACTGTGAGAGGTTTGGGTGCAATAAGTTTAATATCAGGCCATTTGGGGTGGGATTTATCAACACGAAGCCACTGAATTTTTCTCATGTTGAAATGTGTGGAGCACATGATAAAAATAGATAATGCAGTGCAATTGATAATTGATAATTTATTTGCCAGTATAGTGAAATATAACAAAGTATATATATGGTACATCTAGTTAAAATCACAAAATTGCAATGTCATGACTCGTGTGACACAATCCCATATATGGGTTTACCGAAAAGAAACTCCCACTTTAAAACGTATGGTTCCGACGGCTTTTGATAACTTCTCGACTCAGTTGTTACATGTAGCTGTTTATTTTAAAATCGAAAATATACTGCACTCATGGTGCTTCATTGACATAAAATTAACCCTTTGATGTCTGTTATTTAACTTATTTAAGTGAGTATTAGAAGGGTGTTATCTTCCGGGTTGATGGGGATTAATGGCATGTAAATTAAATTCTGATTACTGTAAATCAGCCAGCTTCTGCAGTAAGCTTGGATAATAAAAAAAAAACATCTGACATCGGCATTCAGTATCGGCCGATTGTTGTCTACAATAATCGTCATTCGTCTGATGGGGCATTTTACTAAAAATGTCAAGAAAATATTTAAAATGCAGCGTATGAGGGGTTAAATCATGGTAGAATGATAACTAGAGGTACTGTGAGCAAGCTCACAAAGTGATACCCCCCGAATGTATAAGTTAGATTATCTCCCCTTGGAAATGTCAGAACGGAATTATATTGCTTCATGCACATCTTCATATGGAGTTCTTCCATTGTGTAAAGTTTCATGAAAATTCTTCAAACGGTTTAGGAGGTCTCTTCGTAAAGCCATAAACAGATCAAATCGCACCCCAAACCTACCTAGCACCTTCAAGGAAAAGAATATGGAAATAACTGACCCTGAAGAAATAGCAGAAAAATTCAACCTGTTCTTTGCTCACATCGGAAAAAATGTAAGCAAACAAATTCATAGTGTTAATTCCGATTTCTCGGATTACATCAAATTTAATAACGCCGAGTCATTTTTTATCTCACCTACAAATATACAGGAAGTTGTTCTATGTGTAAGTGGTTTACGGCCAAAAATGAGTAAGGACTGTGACAACATCTCTACTAGTCTTTTAAAAAAGATAATACCAGAAATAGCAGAACCATTAACCCATATAATTAATCTTTCATTCTCAACTGGAAAAGTCCCTGATAAAATGAAAGTAGCAAAAATCATACCAATTTTTAAGTCTGGCGATCATAATCTCTTTAACAACTACAGACCAATCAGTATCCTTCCTGCTCTCTCCAAAGTTCTGGAAAAGATTATGAACCGAAGACTGACCAATTTCCTAAACGAAAACAAGCTAATATACCAATATAAATTTGGATTCCGCAAGGGGCATACAACATTTCATCCAATACTGCATCTTATAAATAACTTTACAGAAAGAAACGACAGACCAACCAAAGAGTGCACATTGTCAGTTTTCCTTGATTTCTCCAAGGCCTTCGACACAATAAATCACTCAATTCTGTTACAGAAACTGCAGTCATATGGGATAAGGGGTGTAGCCAATTCGTGGTTTAAAGACTACCTGTCTGGTCGCTCACAATTCGTCTCATATAGGAGTAAGTCCTCGGATTCCCAGCCTGTAGTCATGGGTGTCCCTCAAGGTTCTGTTCTCGGGCCTATTCTATTTCTCTTGTACATCAATGATATTAGTGAATCGACGCTTCTGAAGATACTGCCATTTGCTGATGATACAAATGCGTTCACCTCTGGTAACAACCTGGACACCTTAATTGACACTACGAATAATGAAGTGTCAAAAATAAGTGATTGGTGTGCCGCTAACAAACTCCTCCTGAATGCCAGTAAAACTAAATGCATCTTGCTCCACCCACAAGGCTCAACTAATGTTGCGGGTAGGCATGTTACTGTAAATGGCACAAGCATACCTTTGGTTAGTAACAATAATGATGATAAATTCATAAAATTTCTTGGCATCAATATTGATGAACATCTGAGTTTCAAACACCACGTCTCAGCCGTTTGTTCCAAAATATCCAGGGCCATGTATGCAATAAATAGAGCAAAAAAAATACTTCCCCTCAATGCCATGAAAACCCTGTATTATACCCTGATACATAACCATTTATTGTACGGGATTCAGGTGTGGGGTCATATACCGGCTACTAAGAGAATCTTCAAACTCCCAAAAAAGGCAGTTCGTATTATAGGAAATAAAAGGTATAATGCGCACACCGACCCACTATTTAAAGACCTTCAAATTCTAAAATTTGAAGATCTGTACACACTGCAAGTTCTCCTCTTTATGCATGACTGGTACAACAACAGATTACCGGATTGTTTCAATGAGACCTTCAAAATATATACAAATCCATCGGGTATGGATACAAGACAATCAGGGAAACTCCAAACTTCTAAACCAAGAACACAATATTTTTATACTGTACCAATGACCCAGACATAGCTGGTGCTAACTCTTAAAATATAGGGCCAAACACAAATTTTGCCCCCCAATCCCCAAAATTTGCATCTAAAACCAAAGAAAACATGTCCCGAATGGCCCTCCACACTTCACCTCTACTGCGCATGCGCAGTGTCAAGGACGTTCCGAAATTGGCGCCATTAATCATTCTAAGTTTGGCCCTTCATCAGTTAACATCTGACTGATCTTTGTGCTTGTAAATCTCAGTTTAAATGATGCCAGACACATAAATATTAGTGAAATGGTGATTCTAAGGAGGATAGAGAAGGAGGAGAGGAAAAATGTGTGACAGAATATTATCAGGGCTGTAACTTAAAATTTTTTAATGAAATTATGTTAAGTTACCTATTTTCGAGGCAGCAGCCATTTTGTTGTCATTCTGATTATTTAGTTACACTGATTTTTCAGTGTTTTCCTCTCTCCCTGTCCTTTAAGTCCCCCCTTGCTATTCTCCCATGCTTTTGGCATAGTTTCTGTAATTATTATTACTAAATTTTCTTGGGAGTTTTAGCTGAATAACAGAATGAATTCTGTTCTTTTCCCCATGTTTACGTCTTCACCTACGGGTGGTTAGGCATTGTGTTCTGCATCTACCATCTGATGTTCTGCAGTTTCTTCCCTGGAAGTCTCTGTTTTGCATCAGATAGTGTATTTTTGGTAACTGATTCCGGGCCTGGGTGCCTGGAGTCTTATTTTAGTGTTTTTACATTCATTGTTTACATTTACAACAGCCCTCTGTGTGAGAGGGGGATTTCTTGAAAATAATATCTTGATGTTATTTTAATCATAACTAGATACATTATTATTGTTCGTAAGTGTTGAATAAATTGTTTAAAATGTTTTTAAAATTTTTGTCCACACTTAGGCTTGGGATCCATTGGGGCTCAACGTTACTTTTCAGAAACTTGGGCTGTTCTGAAAAAATATTTTTTGAAAATATTTTGATTTCAGTTATTTTTTCTATATTAATGGATCATATTATTATTATGTATTTTGATTGCCAGGGGTTGGTGCGAGTACCAGGACTTGTTTTCTTTTCACATTGAAAGGATTTTGATCAATTGTAATAAGAGGAAGTCTTCCTCTGACTTTTATAATCATTCTATATGTGGTCAGTGTACTCGCATTAACTCCTGTTCTGTATCGTATGATTTCGATGACAACATGGGAAGCGTATGTCACGGTATGTTAGTGGGGAATTGGACACTCCGGTCCTTTCCCCGCAGGGTCACTCTACTTTATCAATTTCTATTTCAGACGATCAAGATTAGGGTGATGTATCTGTGATGTCTTCCAACAGTGTGCCTCCGTCGTCACAATTAATGAAGGGCTAGCGGAAAAGTGCTCATGTAAATTCGCCAATTGCCTAAGAGGACCGTAGTAGGTTCGACGGCCTTTGACGTCCGCTAGCTCGCCCGGTGTAGCGTCCATTCATCGAATGGTTCGGCAGCCGGGTTCGTCCGTTGCGGTCTAGAAGGAGTTTTGGGGTGATGCGAGCACTATAAATCAACCAAATGCACACCCAGTGACGGCAGATTAGAGGGAGAACGGAGGAAGCCTTTTAGTCCGGTTCATAGCTCGTTCTGGTCCATCTGGACGGCGAGCGAGAGAGGCCCCTCTCTCGTACAACAACATCTGGCCCCAGATGTTGTGGTACAAAATGTTTCGCATTCGGAGCATACGTCCGTCGCTCGGGACGCTCCGACATATAGTCAGTCCGGAGTAGACTGTCAATAAGGCTTCCTCATTCTCATGGTAGCGCACTCGACCGCTCTTGGCTACGTGACCTCGGATATCCAGTCAGCTTCGCCAGTCAGAGAATCATCGCCTGACCAGGTCACACCATCCGGTAGCCAGGGACACGAGGCCTGCAGACTCCGGACGTTCGCATAGGAAAGTGTGCGGGAGTCAACGTACACGGAGCTTCCGGCGGCAATGCATCGTAAGACCGCTACTGCACAGGCCTCGGGAACGGACGTGCTTTCCTAAATAGCACAGTTTATCGCAGCATCCCAGCATCAACTGAATCTGTCGCATATTTTTTATCCGACGATGCTGGGTCGGGACGCTCCGCGGAAGCGGGTACGGACGTCCGAAAATTTCATCCGGTCCGACGGGAAACCGAAAGGGATTTGGAGGATTTCGAGCTTTCCCTTTCGGAACAACATATGCTGTTGTGTATGTCATCTGACTTGATCTTCTACAGCTTCTTTCGTCGGACCAGAATGCTGCGATGCCGGATAAGAAACTGATAGCGTCGGTGGACTTAGAAATTTTTGGTTTGGTTCAGGGGCATCGTCCCTCAGTTCCGACATAGTCCAATAATGTCACACAAACTTTCGAATTATTGAACGACGCTATATATATTATTATTATATGCTTGCTATAACCAAGCATTTCTGGTTTCTTGTTCGCAAAGTTACGGAGATGTCTTTCAAAAGTGTGCCTCTGTCGTCATAGTTAATGAAGAGCTAGCGGCAATAAGTGCTCATGGAATATGTCTATCGCCTAAGAGATCCCTTGTAGGATCGACGGAGTGACATTCGCTAGCTCACCCGGTGTAGCGTGCATTCATCAAATGGTTCGGCTGCCGGGTTCGTCCGTTGCGGTCTAGGAAGGAGATTTGGGTGATGCGAGCACTATAATTACTTTAGTACTCACCCAGTGACGGCGGATTGAGGACAGATCGGAGGAAGCCTGTTTGTCCGGTTCCTGGCTTGTCCAGGTCCGTCCGGGCTGTGAGCGAGAGAGGTCCCTCTCTCGTCCAACAACATAGGGGACTGCATGTTGTGGTTCAGATATTTTACATTCGGAGCATATGTCCGTCGGTCGGGACGCTCCGTTATATTGACAGTCCGAGAGACTGTCGATAATGCTTCCTCATCCTCACAGCAGGGCACACGACCGCACATTGGCTACGTGACCTCGAGTATCCGATCAGTTTCGTCATTCAGTGATTCCACGGCGAATAGGTCACGCCATCCGGTAGCCAAGGGACACGAGGCCTATACACTCCGTTCGCTCGCATACTGGTAGTATGCACGGGGTAACGATCACGGAGCTTCCAGCGGCAATGCATTGTAGGACCGCTTCTCCTCAGGCCTCAGTGACGGACGTGCTATCCGAGTTAGCACAGTTGTTTCGCAGCATCCCAGCAATCGACAGTTTCTTACTTGAATCAGGAATTATCTGACGGCGCTGGGTCGGTGCGGTCTGCGGTTGCATCAGGTACGGACGACCGAACGCTTTATAGGGTCCGACAGGATGGCGAAAAGGATTCGAAAGATTTCGAGTTTTCCCTTTCGTAGCATCGGAAGCTGCCATTCATTTCTTCTGGCATTATCTTCCAGGGATTGTTATTTCGGACTACATTACTGCGATGTTGGATAAGAAACTTATAGCGTCATTGGACACGGAATTTTGGATCGGTTCAGGGACATTGTCCCTGACTTACCGACACAGTCCAATAATGTCATTACAACATGTGTTTTATTTTTTGACGCTATATATGCATATAAGCCTGCTACCAAGCATGATAGTTTAGTTTCTTGTCCGCAATGCTCATTTCTGCCGTTTTATCATTTATACAAATAATTTATTTTGGCAGAGCAGGGCATACCGAGAGTTCATATGCGTCTAGACGGCGTAGTTAAAGACTGGAAATATTCTTTTTCGCCGTCTATGTCTTTTCCAACCACAATGTTGGAAACGACAATGATGTCTAGTAGACTTAACTTAGACGCTTTATCATACGTAATCCACCTTACTGAGGCGTTATCATTACGTCTTCAAGAAAAGATTTACGGGATATTATTCTCAATGTGATTTCTTTTGAGGGCAGTAGTTTGTTCACGTATAACTCTGCCCTTCAGTGGCTGATTGGAGTTGGTTAGACATGACGCAGCCCTAGCTACATCCACGCGCGTGGATAGTAAGGTGAAGAACTCTCTCAGAGTCGCTTCGTTCTCGGAGAAGCCTCTCTTCGACGGCAACTTTTCAACAATCCATGAATTGCTCGATTTACATGTTCTCTTGTCTATCTAGTGTTACAAGAGATTCAGACTGGGGCAAACATTCGGTGGTTGACTCAGAGAGTGCCACTGCAGTTGCCGGATCCCAGTGTTATGGTTATGACGGTTGCCAGTCAAACAGATTGGGATATAATATTGATCCCAACGGATTCGAAGTGCCAGGGTCTTTGGGTTCCGCAGTCTCTAAGCAAGCAATTATCTTCCGCGGAATAATGTTATTTAGGCTTGCTTTATGTCATTGCATGAACATTATTCAGAAACGCATGTCCAAATCCTGTCCGTTAATTCGACAGTAGTGGCGTATCTCCGGAACCAGGGAGGCACTCATTCGTTTCCGTTATTCAATTTAATGGAAAGAATCCGTCTGTTGGTTATAGTACACCAAGTTCTGTTTCGGTCCGTCATATTCCGGGTCGTCTGAGTTTTACCGGACTCCCGTTCACTTAGGGGTCGCTTGTTGCCATCAGAATGGACTCTCAACAAACAAGTATTCAATCAGATTTGCTATCTATGGGAGCGCCCAATGATAATTTATTTACGACACAGCTTGCTAATCAATTGCAGACGTATGTGTTGGCTTGTCCGGATCTCTGAGCTAATGTTGTTAACGCTCTATTGATCTAATAGGATGGAATGATAGGATACGCGTATCCTCCGGCGCTGTTGTTTCAGCAGGTATTGCTAAGATAAACAACCACAATACATTTCTGTTGATAGCATCTCTATCTTCACAGAGACCGTGGGTAATTTACTCTGATGTCTACTGTGGGACTTAACGTGAAATCTTCCTCAATGAGAGGATCTTTTTTCGCTGGGTAAATCGTGTCATCTTTATCACAACCCGCAAGGTCACAACCTTCACGTATTCCGTTGTGTGGTCCGTATTGCATTGTAAGCATTGTACTGGACGAGCTTTGGACGCGATTTCTTACTATAGGAGATCCTCTTCTTCGCTATTCTATGCGGCTAAAGTGGAGGCTCTTCCGTCGTTGGTGTAGGGATCACTATGTTCATATTGTTGATCCTTCCATACTACTCATTGCAACTTTTTAGTATACTTGTTTGACAAGATCTACTGCAGCCTGTTATTATTAAGGTTATAGGTTTATGTTACCTCATACCTATGCACTCTATGATAGTTTACAATTGAGTCTTATGTCTCTTTATCTAAGTCAGTTAGTAACTTTTTGATAAATAGACTTAGAATCTTTAGATTAAATTCCTATATGGAATTTAACTTCGGTTCTTATTTAGCTAAGTAATCATTTGAGCCTCTGGAAACAATAGTTTTCAAATTCTGACCTTTTAGACAGTAATTCTGTTGGCTTCTCTTTTACTGAAGAGTCAGTGAGTTTCATGCACTATCGATGGATGATTTTCACTTTCGTAGTTTCGGAATCACTACTTCCTTTACTATTTAGGTTGGATTTTTGCATAAGAGTTAGGCTCCTAATATCCGGAACCTATTGTTATTAAGGTCCTTCCGTCTTCGTACGGGCATAGGCCTTTACTCTGTCCGGTTAGAGTTTATGTATTTATAAACAGATATCTGTTTATTACTACGGGCGTAAGCTTCTTCTATCTTTGATGCCTAATAGAAGGACGTTACGCTCCATTCTATTGCTAATGGATTCAACTAACTATCGGTACTGCTTATAGTATATCATTGACTCAGCAGTTGTGCTTAAGATTTCGGCTCATGAAGTAAGAGTTCTTCTACATCTTGGGCTTACATTAATAGTGTCGCTATTATAGATTTTTGAAGGCTGCTCATTGCGCTCAGCCATCCACATTCATGAATTTTTATCTCAGAAATATTGAGTCCATTTCTGGAGGCCTCTATTGTTAGGTCTATTATCTACTGCTCAGAATGTCATTCACTTAACAGTTGCTACTATAGCTAGGTAGGCTGTCTGTTTCGGCAGTGACTCCGTTCTGCTGCCCTCTTCGCTCTGGGCTATTTGACCCAGGGCAAGAAAAAGGGGGGGGGGGGGGGGGGGGAGGGTGTTCCCTTGGGTCACCTGTTTTACTATGAAAACAAGGGGATACCTCCTCCGGAGTTAGTAATTCTGAGCTGTTATTGGAATGGTTGTTTAGTGAGAAGTTTATGTTTTAAAAATTCATTCAAGTCTTAGTTTTTAAAGTATAGCTTTTGAATATAGCACGTGTCAACGGACATGATTATGCAATCCTCAGACACTTTTAAGGAGTATAAGAGTCTCTATTCTCTAGACTTACTTTATTTATTGGCTTACTTTAAAAATTATTAGTATAAGGATTATATTGGATATTAATAGAGTACATGGATGTATGATGCTCAATTTTGGAAGGTGTTGTATCTTTCTAATTTATCATAAATAAGAAAGATACATGTAAGGCCTATTACTTCTTTTTCCCTAGAGGGGATGACTCTATTTTATATTATTGAGCGTATTCCATCTTGCTCTATGTCCTTGGCCCTCCAGCCTTTTTACTATTCAGCTATGTCTGGGTCATTGGTACAGTATAAAAATGTTAAAAAATTTATAGTAATTTCTATATTTTTTATACTTACCAATGACCCAGACGGGGATGGCCCTCCCAGGAGTTGGGAACTCTTGCCTCCCCGCTGAGTACATAGCGCTTACCAGGCACTGGTTATTAGAATGATTAATGGCGCCAATTTCGGAACGTCCTTGACACTGCGCATGCGCAGTAGAGGTGAAGTGTGGAGGGCCATTCAGGACATGTTTTCTTTGGTTTTAGATGCAAATTTTGGGGATTGGAGGGCAAAATTTGTGTTTGGCCCTATATTTTAAGAGTTAGCACCAGTTATGTCTGGGTCATTGGTAAGTATAAAAATATAGAAATTACTATAAATTTTTTAACTTTCTGCTAAACTCCCACCACACACATTTCGAAACTTATGGAATCAAATCACACCCCAAAAGCAAACTCTCTCTAGGCCCCAATTTAAGAGAACTCTTGTTGAAGAGTTCTTTGATTCGTACCAGTAAACAGTAAATTGTAAGAACCCATGGTGTCCTGATTGCTAATCGTACCCCCCCCCCCCCCAAAAAAAAAGAAACAAATAAAAAAAAAAACCAAAAAAAAACAACAACAAAAAATTGCCACCAACGTATTTCTGTAACAGCAAACGTCTATAAAAGATCATTTCGTTCTTTCCCTACATGAGAATGAGAAACACTATAGCCCTCGCCGAATGGTTGATTAGTGTACTACTTATTGTTTTAATTATTGTTTTAATTATTGTACTATTTAACAAGTCATGTCCTTTGTCTACTTCGTTGTATAGAGGTGGGGATGCTACAGAGCTATCAGTGGTTAATTCTCCACCCTACAAGTTTTGATAACTCGCAAATATGGGCCGCAGGAACTGGCGATGGTTTTTTTTTTTTTTTTTTCGTCCCGTGGGGGTTGGTCTTATTCAACGGTTCACGGACTGGCGGCCCATCGACACCATTTGAAATCAATGTTCGGGGGGTTGATTTGCCCTCTCGTACATTGGTAGCGTTTCTCTCACAAACCGTTTACTATCCACCATAATATTATTCCAAAAGAGGTTCTATCCCTAAACCAATGATAGAAACTATAGCCCTTACCGTATAGCCCTTACCGTATAGCCCTTACCGAATTGTTGCTTAGTGTATTACTTATTGTTGCTTAGTGTATTATTTATTGTATTAATTATCGTACTAAACAAAAAAATCGTATCCTTTGTCTACATCCTTGTAGAGTGGTGAGGGAGGACGCTACAGAGGTATCAGTGGTGAATTCTCCACCCGACAAGTTTTTAATAACTGGCGAATATAGGCCACGGGAACTGGCGATGGGTTTTCGGTCGTGGGGGTTGGTCATATCCAACGGTTCGCGGACCGACGGCTCATCGGCGCTTTTTGAATTCTATGTTCGAGGGGTTGATATGCCCACACGTACATTGGTAGCGTTTCTCTCACAAACTGTTTACTATACCCCATAGTATCTTTCCAAGAAGAGGTTCCATCACTAAACCTAATGAGCCATCAACACAAATCTTACTTTTCGTCAAAAGGGAATGGCAGGAAGACAGCCTCTCAGGCTATGCCATTTCCTTGCAGCGCGTTCAACTATAACCTGTTTTATTGTTATCTTGTATATTCTTATGCTGCAAATAAATCAATCAATCAATCAATCAATCACCGGAGGAGTTGCGCTTATAAGGATGGACAGACAGATGGACGGATGGACGGACGGACGGACGGACGGACAGACGGACGGACAGACGGACGGACGGACAGACGGACGGACAGGGTGATTCCTATATACCCCCCAAACTTTGTTTGTGGGGGGTATAATAATCATTATATAGCAGCATTATAAAGGCCATGATATGGAAATAGGGCGAGTAAGTGACCTAAACAGAAACTTTAACATTATTGGACACGTATGCCGCCGCCGACGCTGACCGATCGAGCCATGACATAAGCTCACACAACTAAAGTTGGTGAGCTAAAAAGGATTTTAAGAAGCATACTGAATATTCCAATTAGACAAGTATTGATAAACTGCTGCCACTGCTGTCCTATTCTGCCATTATGCCGTGCTCCAGAATTATTCATACTGTGGCAACAACTCAATTGTATATTTCCCAATTAAAAAATCCTGTAAATTGCAGATAATTTCCAAACACCAAACCAATTAAAATACCTGCAGTACAAATTTGACTTACAAATCATATATAGGTTACTGAGTAAACTCTTGCCAGTTGAACTAGAGATGGTCTGTTGCCTGCTATACCCCCACCATGGCATACCGTCTAGTGTGAGTAACTGAAAAGGGGCATTCCATTTTTCTATGTAAATATAAAATCCAATATGGCCACCAGTCGGCCATCTTGAAACTGAGCGGGAAAAAAATTATGTCACGCATTTCCCTTCATCATGTTGATCATTTTTGTGAAGTTTCATGAAAATGCGGCAAAAACTGTGTAAGTAGTTCACTCCACAAGTTTACATAAAAAAAATCCAATATGGCTTCCAATTGGCCATCTTGAAACTGAGCAGGAAAAAAATTATGCCACTCACTTCCCCTCATCATGTTGATCACTTTTGTGAAGTTTCATGAAAATGCAGCTAAAACTGTGGAAGTAGTTCGCTCCACAAGTTTACATAAAAAAATCCAATATGGCCCCCAGTCAGCCATCTTGAATCCGATCGGGAAAAAAAAAATGAAAGTGTCAATGACACTGTAGCTCAACTTGTTTTAGACATGTACATGTTTTGAATGTGACACAGCAATGACAAACATCTAGGTAATGCCCTGATAACAAAGGTACATGTGAAGTATTGTAACGGTCTGTACATAAATGCTGATCGTAGCCTGTCACAAATATATAGGCAAAGTATTGTAAAAGTGGGGTGACAGTTAGATGCTAAACTAGAAAAGAAATCTTGGAGTCCCAGAGTAGGTCTGACTGAACCCAAAAATATTTGTTCTCACAGCACAGTGATAACAAAGGCAACCAAAAACACTCGTTCCTGTCACAATGTGATAACAAAGGTACCCCAAAAAGTTTCATAAAGATCAGTTCATAAAAACAGACTCTAGCCCGAGCCGTATTGACATGTGCACTTACTGTGTATAAGTAGCACTGAATAAATCAAAGTTCATCTAATTTGCATAATTTCTGCATGAGAAAAAAACCCATATTATATGTGATGTATTCCATGTTACTAAACATTCCTACAAAAATTTATTCAAATCAGAACTTTCATAAAGAAGTTCTGTACAAAAAACTGATTGCACTAATTTTGGTACAAAAAGGCTGCTGGCGGACATCTTGAATTTTGGAGCGCACCCAAAAACACTCGTTCTCATCCCACGGTGATAACAAAGGTACCCAAGAAGTTTCGTAAAGATCGGTTCATAAATATAGCCTCTAGCCTGAGCTGTATAGAAGTTGTGTGCAAAAAACTGATTGGACCTAATTTCGGTACAAAATGGCCACAGGCAGCCATTTTGAATTTTGGACCACACCCAGAAACACTTGTTCTTATCCCAAGGTGATAACAAAGGTACCCAAGAAGTTTTGTGAAGATCGGTTCATAAATACAGCCTCTAGTTCGAGCCATATTGACACATGCACTTACTGTGTATAAGTAGCACTGAATAAATCAAAGTTCATCTAATTTGCATAATTTCTGCTCGAGAAAAAACCTGTATGATATGTGATGTATTCCATGTTACTAAACATTCATACAGAAATTTATTCAAATCAGAACTTTCATACAGAAGTTCTGTACAAAAAACTGATTGCACTAATTTTGGTACAAAATGGCTGCTGGTGGCGGTCTTGAATTTTGGACTGCACCCCAAAACACTCATTGTCGTCCCACGGTGATAACAAAGGTACCCAAGGAGTTTTGTACAGATCGGTTCATAAATACAGCCTCTAGCCTGAGCCGAATAGAAGTTGTGTACAAAAAACTGATTAGACCTAATTTCTGTACAAAATGGCCACTGGCAGCCATCTCAAATTTTGAGCCGCACCCAGAAACACTCGTTCTCGTCCCAAGGTGATAACAAAGGTACGAAGTTTCGTGAAGATTGGTTCATAAAAACAGACTTTAGCCCAAGCCGTATTGACATGTGCACTTACTGTGTACAAGTAGCACTGAATAAATCAAAGTTCATCAAATTTTCATAATTTTTGCACGAGAAAAAAACCTGTATTATATGTGATGTATTCCATGTTACTAAACATTCATACAAAAATTAGTTCAAATCAGAACTTTCATACAGAAGTTCTGTACAAAAAACTGATTGCACTAACTAAAGTACAAAATGGCTGCTGGTGGCCATCTTGAATTTTGGACCGCACCCAAAACCACTCATTCTCATCCCACGGTGATAACAAAGCTACCCAAGAAGTTTCGTAAAGATCGGTTCACAAATACAGCCTCTAGCCCGAGCCGTATTGGCATTTGAAGTTACAGTGCTGAAAGTAACATTAAATGGATCAAAGTTAGTCCAATTGGCATTATTTATGCATGAGAAAAAAGCCCGTATTATATGTGATGTATCCCATGGTACTAAACATTCAAACAAAAAATTATTCAAATCAGCACTTTCATATGGAAGTTCTGCGCAAAAATCTGATTGCTCCTAATTTTGTACAAAATGGCTGCCAGCGGCCATCTTGAATTTCAGACCGGACCCAAAAACACTTGTTCTTGTCCCATGGTGATAATAAAGGTACCCAAGAAGTTTCGTAAAGATCGGTTCATAAATACAGCCTCTAGCCCGAGCCGTATTGGCATTTGCACTTACAGTGCTGAAAGTAACACTAAATAAATCAAAGTTAATATAATTTACATAATTTACGCACGAGAAAAAAACTCGTATTATATGTGATGTATCCCATGGTACTAAACATTCAAACAAAAAATTATTCAAATCAGAGCTTTCATATGGAAGTTCTGTGCAAAAATCTGATTGCTCCTAATTTTGTACAAAATGGCTGCCAGCGGCCGTCTTGAATTTCGGACCGGAACCCAAAACACTCGTTCTTGTCTCACGGTGATAATAAAGGTACCCAAGAAGTTTCGTAAAGATCGGTTCATAAATACGGCCTCTAGCCCGAGCCGTGTGTACGGCATGATGGACGGACAGACGGACGACGGGCCATGGCAATACCTCAAATTTGGCTTCGCCAAAGTTGAGCTAATTATGTCACGCACAGATCCTCATCATGTTGATCTTTTTTGTGAAGTTTCATGAAAATGCAGCTAAAACTGTAGGGAAGTAGTTTGCTCTACAAGTTTACATGTGCAACGGACCGACGACGACGATGACAAAAATTTTATTCAACAATCACTGTGATAATCACTGAATTCCCCATGTCTCCCGATCAAGTTAACTTTAGTACCCAATATAGGCAGCATTCAATCTATTATATCGATGCTGGACAGTGCTCCACAAGCTCTGTCAACACAAAATAACAGATTAAATGGACAGTTTTCGCTAGAATACAGTAAAATGACCACATTCCAGTTCACTGAATTCTCCTGTGAAATGAAGATTTTTACTTGCAAAGTGGCTATCCAGTTAATAGGGTTTCACTATTCCTAATGGTTAACCCTTAAAGGCCTATTTCCAACTTTCACGACCACAGATCAGGTGTCCTTAACATACCATCATGAGGAGGTCCTGCTGACAACATACAAATTAAGTAAGCAGTGGTTTCTAGTTAAGTCTTGGCTGCCTGTTAAGGCAGCCAAGACTTGACTAAAATCACTGCTAAGCCAGTGGACATTTTTGTGGGCTGGTGGGAATTCAGGTCATTTGTCCAGACCCTTAAGGGTTAAACAAGATGCTTATTTATCATAGTGCACGCCATTGATGGACAGACGGTATTACATGCAAATCTGTCCATGACACAACATAAATATTAAGAAAAGGCAATTGAGAGCAAAAGGTTAACCCTTTGAATCTGTAAAGCCCACTTTTCTGGGCCATGTTCATATCGACAAATTAAGGCTAAATTCATAAAGCAAATGGCTACACTGAAACTGTAGGGTAGACCAATCACTATTTTTCACTGCATGTTAAGAATATTAACTTGTTCACCCCAAAAATTTAATATGGACTTTTCCAACTGAAGCATTTAAAGTAACATGGAAGATGCATTGAGAAATTTTAAGGGTTAATGAATAAAGTCTATTAGCATATGAAAAACATAAAAATACATACCACATTAATGTGATTTAGTCTCAACAAAACTCCAATTTCATTGTTGATTATTTTGACAGCCAATTGCTGAAACAGGTAGAAATGTATTAAATTGCATGCAGTAAATTCTTCATTTTTTCTGCAACTTTACCAGGTCAGAAGACGTGTAAAGTAGATATCCTGAAATGTGGCAGGATTTCTCACTAAATCTACAAGAATGTTCTGATTAACCCTTTGCTTAATGAATTGGTCACATCCACCCACATCATTTTATAATTCAGTCCTTGAAAAAAAAAAAAAAACTTTTCAAAGCATTTAAACAAACCTAATTATGTGATCTCTCAATGGAATGGGCTTGTCAAGCCTGTCAAGCTTATTCCAATGAGGCGTCACATGATATAGTTTTGTCCAAATTTTTTTTGTAAAATTTGATGAAAAATACAAGTGCAATGCCATGGGATGGGCCTATGAAAGTAACAATCTCAAACTTTCAGTTCTCTGCACTGAGCAGTTGCTGCAGAAAATATTTCTCAAGAACTTTCAACCTATCTCAACATTAAGAACTCCATCAATTTTTTAGTTACCCCTTGTCGGACATAACAGCCATATCTGACCGCTGTTGCATACAAAAATCACCCTTCAGATTTGATGTTTCCAATTTTTGCCTACAAGCATAGGAATGATCCTAGCGAGTTCCTTTGTTTTGAGGTAAACAATAAAATTTCTGTTTGTAATTCGAGTAATTTTTTGGCAAGCATCGTCTTCTGGTCATGTTAAGTAACAAGTTAATTTTTAGCACTTTGACAAAAGGAAAAACAATTCTTAAGATATTATTAACCAATAATATCTGTCAAACAACATATCATTGATTAAATACCCAAACTGCATTTTTGGTGCTGTAGAACTTTTAGAAAATGGCAAAGTTCTTCAAGAGTTAGTGTTCATGGCACATCAAGGAATTAATAGTTGGCAGGAAATCTTTTGGGTGTCTACAGGAGTCAAATATGGGACCCATCCCAATTGCATTTTGGCATGATCTTTCCCAGTTCAAACCAAAAATTTCCTGATCTCAATCCTCATTCAAAAAAAAAATTAATTCTTTATTGCTTGAAGGCCTAATTGTATCTTTAAACGTTTAACTTTTTACTGCAACAAAACAGGTGCCTCAACATGCATTTTTTCCATTTGCAGGTAATATCACAAGAACCTTGTAAGCTGTTTCTTGGCAAGTCTTGGCTGCCTATTCAGGACACAACTGCAAAGTCACAGGATGCAGAAAATCAAAGTGTAGCAAAAAGCATAAATATCTTTATCATTTAATAGTATAAGAACAACTTTTTGAATAGAGATTTTACAGAGACTTATTATTTAACCCTTTACCTATCGTGAAAAGCAGACGACACTTGCAAAAATAATTCTTGAATAACTAATTTTTTTCATTTTTTGTCTCAAAAACATAGGTTATGACCCCTCGTTGGAACGAGCTCGACGAGCTCGTTCCAACGTGGGGGCATAACCTATGTTTTTGAGACAAAAAATGAAAAAAATAGTGAAAATTGGCGATTTTTGAGAATAGCGTTGGCCGGTTTTGGCCGTTACGTTAGGTAAAGGGTTAATGCGACCATTTGTTATAAAACTTACTCCACAATAATGTTCTCGGTTCAATAACAACAGTTAAGGAAGGTGCATATCTTATTCTTTGTGTGTTTCTTCTCTGAAACAAATTCCCAATTAGAGTTTTTATGACAAGAATTTTCCACAATTGCATGGGCCCGGGCCCTTTCCCAAAGAGGGCAGAAGAATACCTGTAATTAGCAGCTGGTGATTGGGAATAATGTAGATTAAATTGGACTGGGGAAGAGGATCTTAACAGGACACTGTAACCAACTGGAAAACAACCCTGAAGCTGGAAGAAGTAATTATCCATCAAACAAGCCAGAAAATAAGCAGACTGTCATCTGCAAAATGAGGTCCCCAGAGGGTGAATTCCAAATTTACCCTCTGTGAACTTCAGTCTGAATCAAGGTCTCAAACCTAAACAGAAAGAGTACCCAGAGGATAAATTGGCCTACTGTATGGGATAGCATAAGAATATTCACCCTCTGGGCACCTCATTCTGCTAATGACAGATTGCTTATTTTTTTTAGGCTTGCATCCAGCTGATTAGTGTCCAAGCACAAAGCACAAAAAGCAAAAGCACACTTTAACTGATGGATCATTCAGTGTAACATCCAGTGAACTGTGAACTGAAAGTTTTCTAATACTTCCAGTGCTTCTTTCAAATAATGTGAATTATGGGTGGTAAAAATCCTCCCTATCACATTAGTGATTTTAGTAGAAATTACTTACTGCTTCTTTACATAAACTGTTATGACACAAAAAAAGTTAAAGTATACTTTAGCAATGATAAGAATTGGAAGAAAAAACTACTAAATTCTCATTTTGAAATAAAACCTTGTATTTTGATACTCTTATTCAATAATGAAGCACAGAAAAGCTAAACTTACCGATTTGTTTAAGATTTTCACAGCCCATGGTCTACCTGTAGCTTTCTCCTCACATTTATAAACACGAGATGTTGCTCCCCTGCAAAATAGAATAAATACTTATATAAGAAGTACCAAGACCCTGTAATACTAAGAAAATGGAGCTTTTAAGTTTCATTTGTTTTCTTGGGGTTTAATGACAGTTTCAATGGCCAGGGTCACATTGTGTTAGATAGCTTTACAGGTAGAGGAAGCTAGAGTACATGGAAAGAATCACCAAGCAGTGGTGAGCAACTGTCATACTTCCCAACATACTAACCCTGTACAAACAGGTTTAGTAGTTGTTGAAGGCAAGTGCACCATTGTTCATTGAACAGTTTGTTCTTTGATACAATCATTCGCAGTCGGTCTATTTGCAGTAAGTTCCTGATTAGCAGTAAGTTCCTAAATTGCAGTAAGTAACTTTGCGGAAGTTCCTCTTTGCGAAGGTGTTATTAATCCTCTGTCCTGTGGGTACTTAATTGGATTACAGTGTTGTCACCTACATTATAATTGATTTTTTATTGATTACATCCATTAATTTTTTTAATGAAAATTTTCAGCGCGCCGATGGTGCACAGGGACAATGTAGGATTTCCTTTGCCACCCAGAGGTACTCGGCACAAGCTGGGGAATTGAAATAAAATTATATCTAAAATACATTTGCACACTATTTCAGTTTTGCTGCAATATTTTCATTTCCTGTATTTTTCCTTTTTTGCTTGGTGAGGCGGTCCTCCAAAGGTGCGTCGATTTCCCCAATACTGCCCATTACATAAGCCCATTGGACTGAAATCGGAATGGTGGGGGCAGGGGTTGGGGGGGGGGGGGGACTGCCTCACAACTCTGCATTTGGGGAGTGGGCAACGAAGAAACCTACTACTCACCCCAATAATAGCAACATCTGCACAACAGTCACAATATACAATAATGGATTTCTATCTCTCTCCAATAAAGATATGGAGGACTGAAGTCAGTGAGGATTGCCTTACTACTTATTAAGAACTGTAGGATTGGGTCTGTGAGGGGCTTCCTCACAACTCTGCGTGTGGGGAGTTGGCTAAAAGAAACTCACCCTTCGCCCTATCAATAACAACAATCACACAACAGTCACAATATACAATAACAGACTTCTATCCATCTCTACTTATAACTTTCCTAACTGAACACTTTCAAATTTTCTTGAACCAGACGAAGCACAGAAGGGACTGGAACAAGCTTTCTGTTAAATCGTACACAGTGAAATCAAACACCAAGCAAGGATTGATACAAGCTTGCTTGGCTGGGAACAGTGTACATTTTAAATAAATAAACATATGAATAAAGATATAACAGTCCTTTTAAGGGCTATAGAGTGTATGTGTGTGAGTGTGCATGTTTGGGGGGGGGGGGTCATTACCCCCATCATCTGCCCACTCCTGAATGCAGACCAGATGGCAAATGCTCAGCATCCACTCTCCCTTATAGGCTGATGGATGACTCCCAGCTTTCAAAAATGCATATTGATGGATTGTTTCCTTTTTATAACCGATATGCTGGGGCTGCTCCCAAACCAGAGACAGTTTAGGTTTCTTCTTTTTTCTAAAACAACCATCAACCAGCGGTTCATGTATTGCTATAAATATGCCCAATTTTTTAATTAAAACACAGAGCAGAATTCTTGTAGCTTTGTACAATTCCTAGTCCCCTTCCAGTTTGATGCTCCAGTACCCTTCTGCCAGTGTGCACACTTGAACCAAATAAGATTATTGGCCTTCGCTTCCAACTCCCGTGGATCCATAAGCAAATCAAGTTATTCGGGTCGTAATGGATCTCACTCTCAGCTCCCACATCATCCTGAACACTTTCAGCAAGCTGAAACTTTATTCATTCATATTTGCTTTCGACTCTCGTAGATTCAAAAGCAAATCAAGTTATTCAAATCGCAAGGGATTTCAATCCCATCGTCCCTATGCTTCTTCGGCACGCTGAAACTTTTCATTCAAATAAGATTTTTGGCCCTCACTTCCGACCCTCATGGATTCATTAGCAAATAAAGTTATTCAAGTCAATATGGAAAATCCCCTTAAGAATTGATACAAATAAATTATTCACGTTGAAAGGAAAACCCCACACTAAATTACCGTACCGACCCGTCAGTAAGCCCAGGGGGCACGTGAAAAAAATTGATATACAAGGCAGGGGGGGGGGGGGGGGGCTCTTACAGCTCACATTTATACTAGAAATAGTATTCGCTATGGTAAATGTGTTATGATACATCACCATGTATAACAGGCACAGGGGGGGGGGGGGGGGGAGCTCAAGTTAAGACTAGAAATAATATACGCTACGGTACATTACCATGTTTAACAAGCGTGGGGGGGGGGGGGGGGGGAGGGGCACACAGGTTTACACTAAAAACAATATTAATATAATAGTATATATAATGTATTTTACTTTATATTTTACCCTCGAAAAGTCAACAATATCATGCACTGACACCGAGTCAGCCTAAAAAATAGTTCTAAATCAACCACGTGACTTTTTGTCAGTTTCAGCTTATTTTCTCCTGATTTGTAAATATTATTTTTGTCATTTTCTCCATTAATTTTTATTTTTGAACAAATGGAATAATGGATCTGAAACAAGGAAATAAACAACTCAGAAATGTATGTGCATTTTTATTTTATTTCTTTTAAAAATAACATTTACCAAAACAAACGGGGTGATCAGTCACTCAAATTGCTCTACTGAACATCGTAATCTGCAACCAGAAGCTACTCGTAGGGACCCTCAGTTCACTTTACAATTGATTTTCTCGAAAATAAGCCCACCCCCAATTTTTCTAACAATTTTTTTCACGTGCCCCCTGGGCGTACTGACGGGTTAGTACGGTAATGGTGTCCAAAAGGTGCTGTTCTCATCTAGACATTATATGAAGTCAACCTACCAAGTTACAATGAAATCCCTTCATAAATATGAACTGAAGACTGTGCTAAAGGTTTTCAGGCTTTGGGCTTGGGCAGCCATCATGGTTAAATGATCGCAACCAAAAGGGGAATTCTCATCTGGACATCATCTGGAGTGATCCTAAGAAGTTACAATGAAATCCCTTCATAAATGACCTGTAGACTGTGCTCAAGATTTTCGGGCCATCACAGTTGACCAATCACGACCAAAAGGGGATGTCATCATCTGGGCATTGTATGGAGCCAACCTGACAGGTTACAATGAAATCCTTCCATAAATATGACCTATAGACTATGCTAAAGGTCTTTGGGCTCTGGCAGCCATAAAGGCTGAATGATCACGACCAAAAGGGGATGTTCTCATCTAGATATTATTTGGAGTCATCCTGCCTAGCTACAATGAAATCCCTTCATAATTATGACCTGCAGACTGTTCTAAAGGTTTTTGGGCTTCGGCCCCCTGCAGCCGTCACAGTTTCCCAATCGTGTCCAAAAGGGGACGTTCTCATCTAGACATAATATGAAGTCAACCTACCAAGTTACAATGAAATCCCTTCATAAATATGACCTGTAGACTGTGCTAAAGGTTTTCATGCTTTGGGCTCGGACAGCCATCATGGTTGAATGATCGCAACCAAAGGGGACACTCTCATCTGGAGTGATCCTACAAAGTTACAATGAAATCCCTTCATAAATATGACCTGTAGACTGTGCTCAAGGTTTTCAGGCTTTGGGCACCTGTAGCCATCACAGTTGACCAATCACGACCAAAAGGGGATGTCATCATCTAGGCATTATATGGAGTCAACCTAACAGGTTACAATGAAATCCTTCTATAAATATGACCTTTTGCCTATGCTAAGGGTTTTTGGGCTTGGGCACCCATCAAGGCTGAATGATCGGGATCAAAATGGGACATTCTCATCTAGACATCATATGAAGTCATCCTACCCAGTTACAATGAAATATCCCTTCATAAATATGACCTGTAGACTGTGCTAAAGGTTTTCGGGCTTTGGGCCCCTGTAGCCGTCACAGTTGCCCAATCACATCCAAAAGGGGACCTTCTCATCTAGACTTTATATGAAGTCAACTCACCAAGTTACAATGAAATTCCTCAATAAATATGACCTGTAGACTGTGCTAAAGGTTTTCGGGTTTTGGGCACGGGCAGTCGTCACGGTTGGCAGATCACGCCCAAATGGGGAAATTCTCATCTAGACATAATAAGGAGTCATCCTACCAAGTTACAATGAAATCCCTCCATATTAAACATGACCTGCAGACTGTGCTAAAAGTTTTTGGCTTTCGGGCTTGGGCAGCCATCATGGTTGACAGATCATGCTCAAAAGGGGACGTTCTCATCTAGGCATTATAAAGCGGCATCCTACCAAGTTACAATGAAATCCCTTCATAAATACGACCTGAAGACTGTGCTAATGGTTTTCAGGTTTTGGGCTCGGGCAGCCATACCGGTTGACCGATCAGGACCAAAAGGGGGCGTTCTCATCTCGATATGACCCCAAACCTGCATATGAAATTTCGTGACGATCAGACAAGAACTGCAGAGTGTAGCCTGTGTTAAAGGAAAATGTGAACAGACTCACAGACTCCTCAGAGACTAAAAGACTTCTGCACGCATGATGGCAATAGCTTATATTGACTTTGTCAAGTTAAGCTAACTAGTCGACGCAAGTCGTAGCGGGTCGAACAAACGCAAACTCCGAATAGCAAGCTTGCTTTAATTTCATCATGTTTTGTGAATTAAATCTAGAAAATAATTTACGAAAATCATCACTGAGAAGCATGCTTTGAAAATTACAATTTCAGTAAATAATGTAATAAATAATTATAAACAACGAAACTGCCAACCCGAATTTCCTAAGTGTTTGTTTATAAACAGTCAAAAAAAGTTCCGAATTTATCGATGTAAATGCTTAATAAAGAAAATATGTGGGAAAATAATTTAAAGTGCTCCATCATCTCAATCAGTTATACTTAGATGCAGATAATACAATTTGGGAAACACACAAAAGTGCAGGACTGCATTCACAATTAACTTGATTGAATTGTTTTCATCTTTTGAAATTGTCAATCTCTTTTCGTCTTTTGATGTCCACAAGCTGTAACAGCAGTATGAACACAAACGTTCGGCAATTTTTTCAAAGTGCATAACAAAACTGAACTTGGTCAAATTGTTTTCATTTTTTAAGGTTGGGGTTTTTTTGTATCTTTTGATGTTAACAATTTCTAATGGTAGTAAGAACACAAAATTTTGGCGATTTTGCTCTAAAACAACTTGGTAAGAGTGTCTCTACAGTATATAACCATCATCCAAAAAAATGGACTGGCCGTTTCAATTTGGACCACCATGGCGATCGTGTACACTACCAAAGAAACATGGCTTGATGTCAAGGAAGTAATTTCAATATTTTCCAATCCAGATATAGATAAAATATCACAATGTCCCCCACAGAAATCAGGAGGTAAGTTTATACACTATGTACTTAATAATTTTTGAAGTTTGAGTGGCATTCTGTTTGTGTATTTTCCTTATATATATATTATGGCCCACCACGAATGTTCAATAATTTATAATAAAACCATGCAAATATGGATGTCGTGACACATCAGTTTGAATGGCATTCTTATAAATCTTTGAACTCCGTGATTGTAATGTTTGTGTATTTTCCTGTATATACCTATTACGGTCCACCACAAATATGTGTGTGTGTGTGTGTGTGTGTGTGTGTGGGTTTGTCTTACCAACTTGACGAGGTAACTAGACAAAAGAGTTTGCGTGTTTCGCCTTACCGAGGTACAAAAGACAAAAGAAACCCTTTACCTCGGTTGTTTTCCCAGAACTGTACCAGCAAAACGAGGTAGAAACCGTTAGTCCACACAAAGGACAAACAATGGGGTACCTCGGTATGTAGGGTAGACAAGACTGTGTGTGTGTGTGTGTGTGTGTGTGTGTGTGTGTGTGTGTGTGTGTGTGTGTGTGTGTGTGTGTGTGTGTGTGTGTGTGTGTGTGTGTGTGTGTGTGTGAGAGAGAGAGAGGGAGAGAAAGAGAGAGATTCTCAGGGGCATCGGGAAGAAATATTATTTGGGGTGGGGTTTCAATGTTCAATAATTTATAATAAAACCACGCAAATATGGATGTCAAGACACATCAGTTTGAATGGCATTCTTATAAATCTTTGAACTCCGTGATTGTAATGTTTGTGTATTTTCCTGTATATACCTATTATGGTCCACCACAAATATCTGTGTGTGTGAGAAAGAGAGAGAGAGAAGTGAGAGAGAGAGAGATTCTGGCATTGGGAGGAAATATTATTTGGGGTGGGGTTTCAATGTTCAATAATTTAAAATAAAACCATGCAAATATGGATGTCAAGACACATCAGTTTGAATGGCATTCTTATAAATCTTTGAAGAGAGAGATGAAAATGAGCTTTCACATTTTTACAGTATACATTTATGTTTAGGGAACAATAGTTCTCACTGACAATAAGAAAGATGCTACATGCGACCAGTACCTCTGGGTCAACAAAGGGGCAAGAATGTACCAAAATCTAAGCCAGTCTACTTCCGACGGGATTACAAGTTAAAGAGATTTGTCGGTGACGCAGCTGGACACGATGGTTTCCAAAGGAAGATGTACTCTGCACACAATTCAGATCTTGTGCTTATTCACTACATTGGAGATGAAGGATTACATATCGAAAGACCACATGGGAATGCAAAGAACATGCGTCAAACATTCAAAAGAATATTATCATCCACACTGAAGACAATAAAAACTGAAACGATTGACAAAGAGCCTGTTCAAGTGTACTGAGATAGTGTCACTCAACCTGGCATATCAGCAACCAACCAGGGAATACAAAACGCCCGGAACCGAAGACAAATCGAAAACGTTCGATATGTAGTCAATAAATCCAGAAAATTGACGCACGACGCTGCATACAATACACTAGAATTAACATACACACTTGACAATTTTGTTTTGGAATATTGTGTGTTTCCTGAGTTGAAAATTGTAATTAGTAACCAAGAGAATCATATGGAACTAAATAGACTGCTGGCTTCCGACCAGGGCTAGATTTAATCTGAAAATTTTGAATAGCAATTTACTATTCACCCTGGAAAATTGATCAGCAGTTGATCCAAAAGCACTTGAAACTAATAAATCTTGAATAGCAAAATTCAGAAATTGGAGAGCAAAGTGCTATGCTAATCCAGTTAAATCGAGCCCTGCTTCCGACAGCCAACCACTGTTGTCTTACAACACAACGTTCAATCTTGGAGACTTTTTTGTGTCAGCACTAACTGCTAAACATCCTTTTTTTACTGGTAAGGTGTGTATGCCAGTTGCCTTTCTCATCCATGACAGGAAAAACCAGAAATGCCATGACGCTTTTTGGAGAGAAATCACCACAGCTGTACGCCACTTCAGTGACAGACGTTCCGTTATCATTACCGACCGTGAGTCTGCATTTTCAAATGCTATCAGCAAATACTGTACAAACTCCAAACTAGGCTTCTGTTGGAACCATATTTGGTCTGATGTGAAATGTTGGGTGAAAGACCACAGTGGAAGGACCAAATATCTAGCTGTGTATTGCGAGGACATAGATACGATTATGAGATCAGAAAATGAGGAGGCTTTCAATGATTAATGTGAAAAACTGTCCATCAACTGGAGCCAAGCTCTCATAACTTATTTCAACAGCAATCTCAGAACAACTATCAAGACCAGCAGTTCACGATTTGTACTAGAAGAGCTCGGAATCAACGACCACCACTCCGGTATAACCAACAACATATCAGAATCCCTCAATCGTGTCTTCAAGGACTTGTTAGAATGGAAACAAGTGCCACTGGATTCAGTCGTTCTGGCACAGAACTATTTGCAAGACTTTCATGTTCTTGAGGTGAAACGAGGTTACTGTGATGCGGGGATTTTCAACTCAAACCAGAATATCGATGCCATCTACGTAATCCAGCTGCAGTTGTTCTACCACAGAACACAATGAAGGCAGCTGACATTGTACTTTTTGTCAAAGGCCAGCTTACCAAACAACGCCAGATAGACCCTGTGCCATTAGATCAATGTTTACCATCAGAAACTTTGTTGTCATCAGATACAATGACTGGACAATCAATCCAACAACCTTAACTCCCAACTGGTTCATCGCAACGTGCTCTCGCTGCAAATGCTATTCGTCAAATTTTTTCACTGTGCAGCAGCATCTTCGTTCGTCGTAGTTGGCTCCAAAAATGATGATAAGTACTCAGTCACTCTTTATCCAGCAGAGAAATGTCTGTGTCCAGCAATTGGTGCATGCTGGCATATCCTAGCTGCCAGAATGAGAATTGGCTGGGATATTCAGGATGCAAGAAAAGTTCGTAATCTGACACAGTTAACTAGAAATTGCAGGAAGAAGCCAAACAAAAACGCCGGCAAAACTGACCTTGCCCCATCGACAAGGAAGATGAGGAACATTGTGTTATTCCTGCGCCAGATTCTGTTTCTGGAACACCTTTGTGTTCCACGCCACTTGTAAATGGTCCATTAACGGCAAACACGAACACAGGAGCAAGTAAGTCTGAAAACACACCTTCTACAAGAAAACGTCTTAAATTTGAACTTCCCAACAAACTACCAGGAGTCATTAACCTGTCGACAATTGAAGAAGAAACAACTTGTGACGCAGATGCATGTGACATCATCGACGACCCTGTCTGGGTTGACCAGGGTTCCTACAAACTGTTACAATCACATCGCGATATAATAAGGAACAACAATGAGTTGACTAGTGATATAAATTTTTCGATGATGTTACTAAAAGATCAGTTCAACCACATAAACGGTCTCCGGAAAACCGAACTAGTGCCAGTTTATGACGAGTCCATAAACACCTGGATTTACAAATTCCGTTTCCAAACAGTGCAACAGCCAAGTGCACAAATTCATCACACTGGAGCTGACGATTGGGTACTTTCCACACAAGATGTTGATGGTAACGTGACCTTATTGACAGCATGAACAGGAATAAACTATCAGCCTCATTGACCATTCAACTTGGCCAGCTTTACTTCGTTGATGCAATTATGATCCCAACCGTTCAACAACAAACAAATTCCGTTGACTGTGGCCTGTTTTCTTTGGCTTTTCTTGTTGATTTCTGAGTGAATGAATCTATCCAACAAAAGAGCTATGATCAAACAAAATTAAGGCAACACCTTTTGGAATGTTTGGAAAACAAAAACTTCATTTCCTTCCCAACAAAGAAATTAGCCTCGAAGTTGAGAAAGAAAAAACATGTCCTTGTTTATGATCTTGATTTGGATTGCGATGAATGTAGACTGCCCAATATCTACGATGATATGACTGAGTGTAATTCTGAAGAGTGTGATGTTTGGGTGCACTACAGATGTGTCGGTATTACCAAAATGAACATTGACTCAAAAATCAATACTTGCAAGAAATGTGCCAATTTCAACTGAACTGAACATTATTTTAACTAAATCCCCATATATTTTGTGTGATTTGAATAATTTATTCATGCCTTTAATTTTAACTTTACCTCAAAACAGAAATTGTTGAAGCATATTTTTTAACTATTATTCTTTCAATTTATTGCCTTACAAAATGTTAAAATGTGTGCCCCAAAGAAACCAAAATTTGATTATTTGGTAATTTTTCGACGTTATTCCTTCAGTGTATTGCCTTAAAACATAGCTCATGGTCCCTCATTGAAGCGAACTCAATTGATGTCGTTGCAATGATGAATCACGAGCTATGTTTAGCGGCAAAAAAAAACACAATTCGATTAAATTTGGTAATATTTTTATATGTGCACAGCAAAGGGTAAATTGTTTGTTAAAGGGTAATTTTTGGACGATTATATTCTCAGTGTATTGCCTCAAAACATAGCTCATGCTCCCTCATTGAAACGAACTCAATTGATGTTGTTGCAATGATGAATCATGAGCTATGTATAGCGGCAAAAGAAACCAAAATTTGATTATTCGGTAATTTTTTTTTATATGTGTGTGGGCCAGCACGGCAAAGGCTAAATTGATGAAGGGTAATTTTTGGACTATTATATCCTCAGTGTGTTGCCTTAAAACATAGGGGGTGTGGGGGGGAGGGGGAGGGGGGAGGCTCCTTTTCTTCCTCATTTTATTTTTCCCTAATCATATTGTGTATGTAATGTAATGAACTATTGAACTTAAAGAAAACGTTTTATTTTTCATTTGATAAGGTAAGATATTGTACAAGTAATACATTGAATATCCACTTTATTGTCTGATTACTTTGACTGAAAATGGTTAAAATAAAAAATATTATAAATGTTAAAAAATTTATAGTAATTTATATATTTTTTATACTTACCAATGACCCAGACTTAGCTGGTGCTAATCTCCTTAATTCAGGGCCAAACACAAATTTTGCCCCCCCAATCCCCAAAATTTGCATCAAAAACCGAAATATACATGTCCTATATGGCCCTCCATACATCGACTCCTCTGCGCATGCGCAGTGTCGAGGAAGTCCCGAAATTGGCGCCAATTATCATTCTTACAACCAGTGCCTGGTAGGCGTTATGTACTCAGCGGGGAGGTATGAGTTCCCAACTCCTGGGAGGGCCATCCCCGTCTGGGTCATTGGTAAGTATAAAAAATATATAAATTACTATAAATTTTTTAACATTTTTATACTGTACCAATGACCCAGACTTAGCTGAATAGTAAATAGGCTGGAGGGCCTAGGACATAAAGGAAAATCCAATAAGCTCAATTATGTATAAAAGAATATCCTCTCCAGGAGAAAAGAAGAGATAGGCTTTACATGTATCTTTCCTATTTATAATAAAGAAGAAAGACACAACACCGATCAGTAATTGAGCATAATAATCAATGATCTCTATTAACATCCAGTATAACCCTTTATACTAATATTTTTAAAGGTAAGCCAATAAATAAAGGAAGTCCAGAGAAATGAGACTCTTTATATTCATTAAAAGTGTCCGAGGATTGTATATTAACGCTCGTTTGACACATGACATATACAAATGCTTCACACCGAGCTACACTTTAAAAATATTACATGGATGATTAAACATTATCTTACACTTTAAAACCATCCCGGTACCGACTCAGAATTACTGACTCTGGGGGAGGTATTCCCTTGCTTTTCACTATAAAGCAGGTGACCTAAGGGAACACCCGCCCCCCCCTTCCCCTTGCCCTGGGTCAAATACCCCAGAGCGAAGAGGGCAGCAGGACAGAGTCACTGCCGGAACAGAAAGCCTACATAACTATAGTTGCAACTGTTTAGTGGACGATATTCTGAGCAACTGATAACGGACCTAAACAATGGAGGTCTCCAGAAATGGACTCAATATTTCTGAGATAAAAATTAGTGAATGTGGAAGGTTGAGACCAATATGCAGCCTTCATTAGATCAGTAATAGCAATACAATTAGCATAGGCCCAAGAAGTAGAAAGAGCTCTTACTTCATGAGCTGAGATCTTGAGTGCCGACTGCTGAGAGGAAGATAATTTTTCATAAGCAGTTCGAATAGTTAATTGAATCCATCTAGCAATAGAATGAACCATAATATCCTTTCTATTAGGCATCAAAGACAGAAAGAAACGCTTACGTCCCTTTCTGATGAACTCAGATCTACGTCTGTAAATACGTATTGCTCTAACAGGACACAGTAGAGGCCTACGCCCATCAGATGATGGAAGGGCCTTAATAATAATAGGTTCAGGATACTTATTAGGAGCCTGATTCTTAGCCAAAAATCCAACATTAGTGGTAAAGGTAATAGTATTACCGACACTACGGTAGTGAGAATCCTCCACAGATAGTGCATGAAGCTCACTAACTCTTCTAGCAGAAGAGAAAGCTAAGAGAAAAGCTGTCTTATATGTTAAGAATTTGAAGTCAACTGTGTCAAGAGGCTCAAAAGGCGCTTCTTTTAGCTTAAGAAGAACCCAGGCCAAATTCCACTTCGGAATTAATCTAAGGGTTCTAGGTCTATTTATCGAAAAATTTCTAACTAACTTAGATAAAGAGACATTAGTTCCAATCCTCAAGCTATCATGATGTGCATAGGTATCAGATAGCATAGACCTATAACCCTTAATGGTGATAGGCTGCAGATTAATCTCATCAAACAAGTATACTAGAAAGTTTGCTATGTCTGGAATGGAGGGATCATAAATATCTACTGAATGATCCTCACACCACTGACAAAAGACCCTCCACTTAGCAGCATAGTTTAGCGAAGAGGAGGTCCTCCTGCAGTTAGAAATCGCGTCCACTGCTCGTCCTGTAAAATGTTTTCCGTGCAAGAAGGACCGCACAATGGAAATACGTGAAGGTTTAGACCTTGCGGATTGTGATGGAGGATGCGCGATTTCCCTTGCGAAAGAAGATCTTCCCGTTGAGGAAGCTTCCTCGGCATGTCCCACAACAGACACCTGAGTAGATTTATCCACGGTCTCTGTGGAGACAGAGATGCTACCAACAGAATCTTGCATTGCAATTGTTTTATCTTGAGTAATATCTGCTGAATCAACGGCACTGGAGGATATGCATATCCTATCATTCCGTCCCAAGAGATCGAGAGAGCGTCTACTGCAAACGCTCGAGGATCCGGACAAGGTGACACATACGTCTGCAACTGGTTGTTGAGATGTGTCGCAAATAAATCTATCATTGGCCGTTCCCATTGGTAGCAAATCTGATTGAATACTTGCTTGTTGAGAGTCCATTCTGACGGCAACAGGCGACCCCTCCGTGAAAGGGAGTCTGCTAAGACGTTCAGACGACCCGGAATATGACGGATGGAGAGAAGAATCTGATGTTCTAATACAAACAGAAGAATTCTTTCCGTTAGATTGAGCAACAGAATGGAATGAGTGCCACCTTGGTTCCGAATATACGCAACTACTGTCGTATTGTCGGACATAATTTGCACGTGTGCATTCTGAATAACGTCTATCCAATGACGTAGAGCAAGCCAAATCGACATCATCTCTTTGATGTTGATGTGCTTGCTTAGAAACTGCGGATCCCAAAGACCCTGGCACTTCAAATCCGATGGGCTCAGTGTCGCGCCCCAGCCTGTTTGACTGGCATCCGTCATAATCGTAAAACTCGGATCTGGCAACTGCAGTGGAACTCCCTGAGTTAACCACTGTATGTCTGCCCAAGTCTGAATCTCTTGTTTCACTTGGCTTGACAAGAGTATGTCCGTTTCGAGCGAATGAATCTTCACTCTCCAATTCTGAGTCAGATAGACCTGGAGAGGACGGGTGCGTAGCCGCCCCATCGGAATGAGATCCGAGGCAGCTCCGCACAGACCTATTAGTCTCATGAATTCCCTCGCTGACACTTTGTCTGAGTGAAGACAATAGCGAGCATAACAACTGACTAATTTCGCTCTGGTTAACGGCAGACGAACGAGATTGTTGTGCGTCTCGAAGCTCATTCCCAGGTGGGTAAATGACTTGGACGGCACCAGATCCGACTTCTCTTCGTTTACTATGAAACCGAGACGTCGGAGCAATAGAAGCAGATTGTGCATGTCGTTCTGAAGCGTTAACTCGTTGCCGTATCTCTGAAGAATATCGTCCAGGTAAGCCGACGTTACCGCCGACGAATGAGCTCGGAAATGAGTCATTACCGAGTTCATTACTCGAGTGAATGCCCAGGGCGCTAGATTCAGACCAAAGCATATCGCTCGGAACTGATAAACAACACCTAGGACAGCGAAGCGAAGATACTTTCTGAACGCCGGATGTACCATGACGTGAAAGTATGCATCCTTGAGGTCTATGCTCGCAGCATAGTCGTTCACTCGAATGCTCGCTCTGACCGATCGAATGGTCTCCATATAAAACTTTGGAGCCACGATCAGCTTGTTTATCCAGCTTAAGTCGATCACTGGACGGAACGAGCCGTCTGGCTTTGGAACCAGAAAAAGATGGCTGTAGAAACCTGGAGATTCCTGGTTTTCTACGACCTCTATCGCGTTCTTCGTTAAAAGAGACTGGACTTCTGATAGAAGTGCGGTTCTTTTCTGACAATTTGACGGAAGCTGAGTCCATCTTGGACTTCGAGTTAATGGAGGCTTGCCTTTGAAGGACAGTTTTAGTCCTTCCGAAATAACCCCTAGCACCCAAGGGTCCTCCGTAATTGATTCCCAATTGCTTGAGAAACTCGACAGTCTTCCGCCCACCGGAACGCGACAGAGGTCTAGACCATCACTTCCTGGATCCGCGAGGCTTGCGGTAGGAGAAACCACGTCCTCCGCGACCCGCACCTCGCCCCGTCGGCCTAGGGGCGTCTGACCGGTTATTTCGGCCAGCATAACGGCCCCTAGTCGAGTCGCTACTCTGCCGGTCTCTAGAGTAAGACCTAGAGGATGCATAGGAACCTCTATAGGAACTTCCCCTGGACGAACTCGTCCCGGAAGTGCCTGGCCTACTCCTGTCTGCTGGTTCCGATTTCTTGGAAGCAGACTTAAAAAGCAGAGAGTCCGAAGCTTTCTTAGTTAATTTATCATATATATCAGAAAGCTTGCCACTGAAGAGAAACTCTCCAGAGACCGGAGCGACTCTAAGAGAGTTTTTCACCTTACTGTCCACGCGTGTGGAAGTAGCCAAGGCCGCGTCACGTCGAGCTAACTCCAGATTTGCCACTGAAAGGGCGGAGTTATAAGTGGAAAACGCTATGGCCCTGGACAGAACTCTTAAAGACGTTTGTACGTCTTGAAATTCAGGTCCTTCAAAGCGTAAAGACAACGCTCTAGTAAGGTGATCTGCGTTGGAAAGAGCGTCTAAACTAGCTCTGTTAGACGATATCGTCGTTTCCATCGTAGACGACGGAAGTGACATAGACGACGGCATGGATATATCAAGGTCTTCAGCCTGGTCGTCTAAACGCAGAGGAACTCTCTGGATGCCCTGACCTGCCGTATCAAACTTGTTCCTTTGATTAATAAATGGCAGCTGTAGAGCAGAAGCCGGTAGGAAGGCTGACCTGCCCGTCTTGTTGGCAAGTTTATCAATAGCGTCATTCAAAAACTCAAAAATCCGAGAGACATTCTTGGATTGTGATGGAAATTCCGGGACAATGTCCCTAAACCGATTAAAAAACTCGGTGTCCAGTGGCGCTATTACCCTCCTATCCGGCTGCGCAGCATTTTGGTCTGGCGGAACAACTTCTGGAAGATAACACCGGATGAATTCTACGGCTATTTTATGTTGTTCCGAAAGGGAAATATCCAATTCATCAGAATCCCTTTCGCCATCCTGCCGGACCTCATGTAAATCATGTAAATCTCGGTCGTCCGCACCGGATCCAGCGGCGGAACCTACCGACCCAGCATCTTCTGACATTTCATGTTCCGACAGAGGCTCTGACGGTTGCTGGGATGCTGCGATTAACTTTGCTATCTGTGATAGCACATCCGTTACAGAGGCCTGGGGAGCGGCGGTCTTACTGGTTTTAGCCGCCGGAAGCTCCCTGGACGTTGCATCTTGCATACATCTTTTATGTGAACGTCCGGACGAAGAAGGCCTCGAGTCCCTGGCTACCGGATGGCGTGACCTGGTCGCCGAGGAATCCCTGGTCGGTGAAGCTGACTGTAATTCACTGGTCACGTATCCAAGGTGCGGTCGAGTGTGCTGCTGAGAGGATATGGAAGCCTTATAGGTAGCCTCGGCGGACTGCCTATATACCGGAGCCCTCCGAGCGGTGGACGTATGCTCCGACTGCGTAACATTACGGACTACAACATCTGGTCCCAGATGCTGTTGTATGAGAGAGGGACCTCTCTCGCTTGCAGCCCGTGTCGAACTGGACAAGCTAAACACCGGACTGTCAGGCTTCCTCCGATCCATCCTCCTTTCCGTCGTCACTGGGTGTGCACGTGGATGTTTTATAGTGCTCGCAACACCCGACTCTCTGTGCTGGACTGCAACGGATGAACCCGAGTGCTGCCCCATTCGGTGAATGGACGCAACCCCGGTCGAGCTAGCGGACGTCAACCCCTTCGGGCTCCTTTCAGGGAATTGACGAATCTCCATGAGCACTTTTGCCGCTAGCTCTTCGATTGTATGTGACGACGGAGGCACACTTCTGGATGACATCACGGAAACATCACCCTGTTCTTGTTCCTCTGAAAAAGAGAGTGAAACACTAGAGTGACTCTGAGGAGAAAGAACCGGAATGGACCTTTCTCCAGGAACAACATACCGTGACACACGTTTCCAACGTTTTTCATCCCATTTGAAACACACAGAACAAAGATCAGTGCGAGTACAGAGAGAACAATTAATACAGAGATCATGAGAATCATAGGAAGACTTCCTCCTATTACAATTTGAACAATAATCATTCATAGTGAAATGTAAACAATCAAAGTACTCGCACTAATCCTTGAAAATAAAGATACATAATACAACAATCCATTATATTCATTAATAAATAATGATTTGAAAGAAAAAATTTTTTTTTTTTTTTTAAAAAAAAAAAATTTTTTCAGAAGAGCCCAAGTTCCCAAAGGGAACCCTGAGCCCAATGGATCCCAAAAAAGCCTAAGTGTGGACAAAAATTTAAATTCATTTTGAAAAAATTAATGAGACACTTACGGACAATAATAATGTATCTTACTATGAATGAGAGATGCAGAAGACAAAAAATCACTATCAGCAGTAACTGTTGTCAACCTAAGCAAAAGTGTCAACAAACCGGAAACATGACTCCAGGCACTAAAACAAACATGGCCCGAAATCAGTCACCAATTAAAACACTATCTGATGCAAAACAGAGGCTTCCAGAGAAGAAACTGTAGAACATCAGATGGTAGATGCAGACCAAAACGCCTAAACACCCCTAGGGTGAGGACGTAAACATGGGGAAAAAAACAGAAATAAATCTGTTACCAAGCCAAAACTCCCAAGAAATTTTTAGTAATAAACATTACAAAAATTAAGCCAAAACATGGGAGAAAAGCTAGGGGGGAATAAGGAAGGTAGAGAGGAAACACTGATCAAACAATGGTACTTCATAGCAAGAATGATAACATCAGGGCCATGCCTTGAAAAAAGGCAACTAGAAATAATTTCATAAAATAATTATAAGTTACAGCCCTGAACATTTTCTTGCACTAAATATTTTCCTCTCCTCCTAATGTATCCTCTTTATTTCCACCATTTCACTCATGAATATGTGTCTGGCATCATGAAAATTGAGATTTGGAAGCACAAATAACAGAGAAGTGTGACTGTTTTGAGGGCCAAACTAAGAATGATAATTGGCGCCAATTTCGGGACTTCCTCGACACTGCGCATGCGCAGAGGAGTCGATGTATGGAGGGCCATATAGGACATGTATATTTCGGTTTTTGATGCAAATTTTGGGGATTGGGGGGGCAAAATTTGTGTTTGGCCCTGAATTAAGGAGATTAGCACCAGCTAAGTCTGGGTCATTGGTACAGTATAAAAATATTCATATTCTTTGTCTTTCACCATCCCCATTTTCTTCCCACCGAAACGGCCCTGATTTTATTTCACCGAAACATCTTGATAGTTTCGGGAGAATTTTGTTTCTTGTTGAAACGCCCTAGATCCGGGCACGTTATCAATGATTTTCAAGTAACCTTTCAAATAATATTTTTTTGAAAATCAAAACTTAAAAATCGTTTATAACGTGCCACTGTTATCCAGGTGAATCGTCGTAACGCCGAATGTCGCTTTTATTTGTCTGTAAGGAAACCATCCTCATTTTACTCCAACCAAGAATGTCCTAATAACTGAATAAGATGAATGAGAATTATAATTCACTTAGCGAACTGGTAGGGCTATTCAATCAAGTTTTTATGCACTCAACTTGTACAACACCTCCATTGTCATCAGATTAAAGTGCGAGCTAATTAATTATCGACCCGGCCGGGGTACACTTTTTTGTGTGTTTCTGAAGGGAAAACTTCGATAAAACTCACAAAAATAAAATAATTCTAAATATTTCTCCACAAACCTTTAAACTACCCCTAAAGGATGCTACATACCAAAAATGATCACATTATACATACGAATAAGAAAGAAATGCAACTTTATATTTCCCAGGCACGGGAATGGACACTTCGCCGGAAGACAATTTTGCTGGAAGACAACTTCGCCGGAATTTTTTTTTAAATCTTTTAGGCAAAAAGGGACACTTTTGAATTAATATACAACAGAAAAAATATAAATTGAGTTAAAATTATATGAAAAATTATTCAATTCCCAAACAAATTGAAACAGGTACCTCTGGCATTTATTTTCATGTCAGGGAAACGTTAAGACGACCTCAGTATTGGAGTTTATCGCTTAGAAACTTCGAAGCCTTCAGATTGGCAAAGTTGTGATGGACTTTGAAGCTGCAGAATGGGAAGCGTTTCGACATGTTTTTCCAAATATTACGTTAGTTGGTTGCGTTTTTCATTGGACTCAGGCTCTCTGGAGGAAAACACAAGTGTTCAGTCTTAAGAAGTCAGAAGTAAGTTCAGTGTTTCTGGAGACACCTTGTGGTTATCTAATTACGCCAAATGAAAGCGATTTGTTTTGCAAATTTCCGTAAGTATATACCATGCTTATAGCTAGTGTTGACTATTTAGAGTCAAACTGTATATATTAGTAAGTAGAAGAAGATGATAGCTTTATCCATCTAGGTATATTAGGAAAAACTACACAAGTCAATTTGCTAAAAAAAAGATTGCCTTTATTTAACACATTTAGATAACCACAAGATCTCTTCAGAAACTAGATCAGTGTTTCTGGAGACACCTTGTGGTGATCTAATTATGCCAATTAAAAGCGATTTCTTTTTGCAAATTTCCGTAAGTATATACCATGCTTATAGCTAGTGTTGACTATTTAGAGCCAAACTGCATATATTAGTAAGTAGAAGAAGATGATAGCTTTATCCATCTAGGTATATTAGGAAAAACTACCGTACATGAGTAAATTTTTTGTACCATTCTTTATCTTTGTAGGGAAACTACTTGAGTAAAAAATTTATCCAAATATATATTTTTATTACATATATTATTAATACTGCAGAGCTAATCCAGACGACCTGAAAACTTTGTTGTCCATAAAGTGCCACTTTGCTTTGTGAGCCAGTTGAGCTTCCACTATATAATTACAAAGAATGGTATCCAAATCAACTTCAGTGATTAAAACAACTGGTGTGTATTGTAATAAATCAATCTTCAGAGGTGTAATAATTAATATGTGACGGGTATATCTTTTCTTTTCCTTGCCTTTTGATGTTCTGTACTCCATTTGGTATATCGGTCGATTTGCACCATTGCCTATTTACACCGGTCGATTTGCACCATCTCAAAAGTCGATTTGCACCATCTCAAAAGTCGATTTGCACCATTGAAAAAGTTGATTTGCACCGTCGAAAAAGTCGATATGCACCACAAAAAAAGTCGATTTGTACCACCTATAAGTCGATATGCACCATTAAAAAAAGGATAATATATGTCATTTAAAATGAAGAAATATTTCTTCAGAAGTATCCATGATAAATTCATCTCACCAAATGTCTCTATCTAAACATTTATTTAATCTCCAATTTAACATCTGTCTCTGTAAAAAGTAATATTATTATTAAATGTGACTCTACTCACTGATTAATTGGATCAGGACTGTTTTTACAGCAATCAGTTATCAGTCTAAGAACTTGATTCTTTCACCAACACCATTCTGTATAGTTTTACACTGTCAAAACAACACGTTACTTCAAAAACCTATGTTGGTGTCGGTGTATGGTGATTGTAATTTTAATTCCCCCTTTAATGGCGGCCGCATATGAAAGATAAAAGTCCATCCAAGCCAGCAGATTTCTATAAAACATTTGACTTTTTCTGCAACTTCATCAGTTGAAGATGGACGAGCTCACTGAGAACCCATGCTCAAGTTGTAATAAAGAGGTACGGCGGCGACAAGATGCCCTAGAGTGTGACTCTTGCAATAAATGGAGACACAGGATTTGTGGCACTGATATGTCCAGAGATGAATATAGAAGATTGATGAAACAGCACCCAGCGCGATGGTACCATAATAACATGGGTCTGCCCAGAATGTCTAAAGTCAAGTCAAGTATCAGATGAATCAGAAATGGAAATAGATTCAACATCGCAAGAGAGGTCATTCGACGTGATTCATCCCGTGGATGATCCCCTACCGGCGATAGAAAAGTCACTGGAGGAAGAACCCATTCCAGACACTATACTTAATGACCAGGTAACAACATACCAAATCATCAAGGGAGGGTCAGAGAGAGGTGCTGACATTTTAGTAGATTCACAAGGGTACATGTAGACGTTTAAACGAAAGACTAATGTAACAACCACATGGATTTGTAGCAGCAGGGCAAAAAAATGTTATGCTACCGTCACACAGCCCAGCTCTAATGTTTTCAACCGTGGTCCAGCATGTCATACACATCCTGGTCACCCTGGTGCAACTATCACATGCTCAGCCGTCATCAGTAAAAGAGCACTCAAATAAAACATCAGACACTAATTAAATTGTGGGATGCTTATGATAATGAACAGCGAGAAATTAGCACGTCAGAATATCTTCTTCAGTGTGCACAGTTAGTGGACCACTCAGAAGATAAATTGTGAGAAAAATATCTTGTTTTTAGGCAGCTAAAAAAATATGTTTTCAGTAGTTTTAGTATTTTTCTTTTGTTCCACTTTCGCTCAATTAATAATGCCAACACTCACCAGTATTTCTCAGAAATTCACCCGACATGAGCTTCTTAGAAATTGCGGCAAGTGCTTGCATTATTAATTGAGGGGAAATGGAACAAAAAAGTCTTGACAAGGTTAATTGAGAAACCTCCACGTAACTGTGTGCTAATGAGGTAAATTGTGAGAAAAGTTAAAAAATTTATAGTAATTTATATATTTTTTATACTTACCAATGACCCAGACATAGCTGGTGCTAACTCTTAAAATATAGGGCCAAACACAAATTTTGCCCCCCAATCCCCAAAATTTGCATCAAAAACTAAAGAAAACATGTCCTGAAAGGCCCTCCACACCTCGCCCCCACTGCGCATGCGCAGTGTCAAGGACGTTCCGAAATTGGCGCCATTTATCATTCTAATAACCAGTGCCTGGTAAGCGCTATGTACTCAGCGGGGAGGCAAGAGTTCTCAACTCCTGGGAGGGCCATCCCCGTCTGGGTCATTGGTAAGTATAAAAAATATATAAATTACTATAAATTTTTTAACATTTTTATACTGTACCAATGACCCAGACATAGCTGAATAGTAAAAAGGCTGGAGGGCCAAGGACATAGAGCAAAATGGAATACGCTCAATAAAATAAAATAGAGTCATCCCCTGTAGGGAAAAGAAGTAATAGGCCTTACATGTATCTTTCTTATTTATGATAAATTAGAAAGATACAACACCTTCCAAAAATTGAGCTTCATACATCCATGTACTCTATTAATATCCAATAATCCTTATACTAATAATTTTTAAAGTAAGCCAATAATAAAGTAAGTCTAGAGAATAGAGACTCTTATACTCCTAAAAGTGTGTGAGAATTGCATAATCATGTCCGTTGACATATGCAATATTCAAAAGCTATACTTTAAAAACTAAGACTTGAATGAATTTTATAAACTTAAACTTCTCACTAAACAACCATCCCAATAACAGCTCAGAATTACTAACTCCGGAGGAGGTATCCCCTTGTTTTCATAGTAAAAACAGGTGACCCAAGGGAACACCCTCCCCCCCCCCCTTTTTCTTGCCCTGGGTCAAATAGCCCAGAGCGAAGAGGGCAGCCGAACGGAGACACTGCCGAAACAGACAGCCTACCTAGCTATAGTAGCAACTGTTAAGAGAATGATATTCTGAGCAGTAGATAATAGACCTAACAATAGAGGCCTCCAGAAATGGACTCGATATTTCTGAGATAAAATTCATGAATGGATGGCTGAGCGCAATGAGCAGCCTTCAAAAATCTATAATAGCAACACTATTAATGTAAGCCCAAGAAGTAGAAGAACTCTTACTTCATGAGCCGAAATCTTAAGCACAACTGCTAAGCCAATGATATACCATAAGCAGTACGCTAGTTAATAGAATCCATTAAAAATAAAATGGAGCGTAACGTCCTTCTACTAGACATCAAAGACAGAAGAAGCTTACGCCCTTGTAATAAACAGATATCTGTTTATAAATACATAAACTGTACCCGGAAAGAGTAAAGGCCTATGCCCATACGAAGACGGAAGGACCTTAAAATAATAGGTTCCGGAAATAGGAGCCTAACTCTTATGCAACAATCCAACCTAAATAGTAACGGAAGTATTGATTCCGAAACTATGAAAGTGAAAATCATCCATCGATAGTGCATGAAACTCACTGACTCTACAGTAAAAGAGAAACCAACAGAATTACTGTCTAAAAGGTCAGAATTTGAAAACTACTGTTTCCAGAGGCTCAAATGATTACATAGCTAAATAAGAACCGAAGTTAAAATCCGTATAGGAATTTAATCTAAAGATTCTAAGTCTATTTATCAAAAAGTTACTAACTGACTTAGATAAAGAGACAAAAGACTCAATTGTAAACTATCGTAGAGTGCATAGGTATGAGGTAACATAAACCTATAACCTAAATAACAACAGGCTGCAGTAGATCTTGTGAAACAAGTATACTAAAAACTAGCAATGCGTAGTATGGAGGGATCAACCATATGAACATAATGATCCCTACACCACGACGGAAGAGCCTCCACTTTAGTCGCATAGAATAGCGAAGAAGAGGATCTCCTATAGTAAGAAATCGCGTCCAAAGCTCGTCCAGTACAGTGCTTACAATGCAATACGGACCACACAACGGAATACATGAAGGTTGCGACCTTGCTGGTTGTGATAAAGATGACACGATTTACCCAGTGAAAAAAGATCCTCACATAGAGGAAGATTTCACGTTAAGATCCACAGTAGACAAGAGAGTAAATTACTCATGATCTCTGTGAAGATAGAGATGCTATCAACAGAAATGTATTGTGGTTGTTTATCTTAGCAATACCTGCTAAAACAACAGCGCCGGAGGATGCGCGTATCCTATCATTCCGTCCTATAGATCAATAGAGCGTTAACAGTATTAGCTCAGAGATCTGGACAAGCCAACACATACGTCTGCAATTGATTAGCAAGCTGTGTCAAAATAAAACATCATTGGGCGCTCCCATAGATAGCAAATCTGATTAAATACTTGTTCGTTGAGAGTCCATTCTGACAGCAACAAGTGACCCGTAAGAGAACGGGAGTGCGATAAAACAATCAGACGACCCAGAATATGACGGACCAAAACTGAACTTGGTGTACTATAACCAACAGACGGATTCTTTCCATTAAATTGAATAACGGAAACGAAAGAGTGCCTCCCTGGTTCCGGAGATACGCCACTACTGTCGAATTAAAGGACAGGAATTTGGGCATGCGTTTCTGAATAATGTTCATGCAATGACATAAAGCAAGCCTAAAAAACATTATTCCGCGGAAGTTAAACTGATAGCTAAAAGACTGCGGAACCCAAAGACCCTGGCACTTCGAATCCGTAGGGATCAGAATATCCCAATCTGTTTGACTGGCAACCGTCATAACAGCCACACTAGGGTCCGGCAACTGCGGCGGCACTCTCTGAGTCAACCACCGAATGTTTACCCCAGTCTGAATCTCTTGTAACACTAGATAGACAAGAGAATGTATAAATCAAGCAATTCATGGATTGCCGGAAAGTTGCCGTCGAAGAGAAGCTCCTCCGAGAACGAAGCGACTCTGAGAGAGTTCTTAACCTACTATCCACGCGTGGATGTAGCTAGGGCTGCATCACGTCTAACCAACTCCAATCAGCCACTGAAGGGCGGAGTTATACGTGAACAAACTACTGCCCTCAAAAGAAATTACATTGAGAATAATATCCCGTAAATCTTTTCTTGAAGACGTAATGATAACGCCTCAGTAAGGCGGATTACGTATAATAAAGCGTCTAAGTTAAGTCTACTATACATAATGTCGTTCCCAACATTGAAATTGGAAAAGACATAAACGGCGAAAAAGAATATATGCAGTCTTTAATCACACCGTCTAGACGCATATGAACTCTCGGTATGCCCTGCTCTGCCAAAATAAACTATATGTAAAAAGATAAAATGGCAGAAATGAGCCACGCGGACAAGAAACTAAACTATCATGCTTAGTAGCAGGCTAGTATATATATATATATATAGCGTCGAAAAATAAAACACATGTTGTAATGACAATATTGGACTGCGTCGGTAAGTCAGGGACAAAGTCCCTGTACCGATCGAAAAATCCGAGTCCAATGACGCTATAAGTCTCTTATCCAAGATCGCAGCAATGAAGTCCGAACAATAATCACTGGAAGAAATGCCAGAAGATATGAAAGGCATCTTCCGATACTACTAAAGGGAAAACTCGAAATCTTTCGAATCCCTTTAGCCATCCTGTCGGACCCTATAAAGCGTTCGGTCGTCCGTAGCTTGATGCCACCGCGGACCGCACCGACCCAGCGCCGTCGGATAATTCCTGATACGACCGAGAAACCGTCAATTGCTGGGATGCTGCGAAACAACTGTGCTAACTCGGATAGCACGTCCGTCACTGAGGCCTGAGGAGCAGCGGTCTTACGATGCATTGCCGCAGGAAGCTCCGAGATCGTTACCCCGTGCATACTTCCAATATGCGAGCGAACGGAGTGTATAGGCCTCGTGTCCTTTGGCTACCGGATGGCGCGACCTATTCGCTGTGGAATCACTGAATGCCGAAACTGATCGGATACTCGAGGTCACGTAGCCAATGTGCGGTCGTGTGCCCTGCTGTGAGGATGAGGAAGCATTAAAGACAGTCTCTCGGACTGTCAATATAACGGAGCGTCCCGAGCAACGGACATATGCTCCGAATGTAAAATATCTGAACCACAACATGCGGTCCCCTATGTTGTTGGCTTCCTCCGATCTGTCCTCAATCTGCCGTCACTGGGTGAGTACTAAAGTAATTAAAGTGCTCGCATCACCCAAATCTCCTTCCTAGACCGCAACGGACGAACCCGGCAGCCGAACCATTCGATGAATGAATGCTACACCGGGTGAGCTAGCGAATGTCACTCCGTAAGCGATAGACATATTCCATGAGCACTTATTGCCGCTAACTCTTCATTAACTATGACGACAGAGGCACACTTTTGAAGACATCTCCATAACTCTTCGAACAAGAAACCAGAAATGCTTGGATAGCAAGCATAAAATAATAATATATATAGTGTCGTTCAATAATTCGAAAGTTTGTGTGACATTATTGGACTATGTCGGAACTGAGGGACGATGTCCCTGAACCGAACCCAAAATTTCTAAGTCCACCGACGCTATCAGTTTCTTATCCGACATCGCAGCATATGTTGTTCCGAAAGGGAAAGCTTGAAATCCACCGAATCCCTTTCGGTATCCCGTCGGACCGGATGAAACTTTCGGACGTCCGTACCCGCTTCCGCGGAGCGTCCCGACCCAGCATCGTCGGATAAAATATATGCGACAGATTCAGTTGATGCTGGGATGCTGCGATAAACTGTGCTATTAAGGAAAGCACGTCCGTTCCCGAGGCCTGTGCAGTAGCGGACTTACGATGCATTGCCGCTGGAAGCTCCGTGTACGTTGACTCCCGCACACTTCCTATGCGAACGTCCGGAGTCTGCAGGCCTCGAGTCCCCGGCTACCGACCCAGCGCTGTCGGATAATTCTCGATCCGACACCGTTTCTGTCGGCTGCTGGGATGCTGCGATAAGCTGTGCTATGTGCACAAGAATGTCCGGCGTCGAGACCTGCGGAGGCGCAGTCTATCGGTGCTTCGCTGAGGGCAGCTCCGCATCAGATGGCTCCCGCATACTTCCTATGCGAACGTCCGGAGTCCATCGGTCTCGAATCCCTGGCTGCCGGATGGTGTGACCTGGTCGCCGAAGAATCCTTGATCGGCGAAGCTGGTAATATATCGGCGGTCACGCAGCCAAGGTGCGGTCGTGTGCGCTGACGAGAAGAGGAAGCCTTAGCAGTCTCAGCGGACTGCCTATACAACGGAGCGTCCCGAGCGACGGACGTATGCTCCGCTAACGACACATTTGTACCACAACATCTGGGGCCAGATGTTGTTGAACGAGAGAGGGGCCTCTCTCGCTTGCCGTCCGGATGGACCGGAACGAGCTATGAACCGGACTAAAAGGCTTCCTCCGTTCTCCCTCCGATCCGCCGTCACTGGGTGTGCATTAAGTTAATTTTATAGTGCTCGCATCACCCCAAAATTCCTTCTAGACCGCAACGGACGAACCCGGCTGCCGAACCATTCGGTGAATGGACGCTACACCGGGCGAGCTAGCGGACGTCAAAGGCCGTCGAACCTACTAGGGTCCTCTTAGGCAATTGGCGTATTACATGAGCACTTTTCCGCTAGCCCTTCATTAATTGTGACGACGGAGGCACACTGTTGGAAGACATCACAGATACATCACCCTAATCTTGATCGTCTGAAATAGAAATTGATAAAGTAGAGTGACCCTGCGGGGAAAGGACCGGAGTGTCCAAATCCCCAACAACATACCGTGACATACGCTTCCCATATTGTCATCGAAATCATACGATACAGAACAGGAGTTAATGCGAGTACACTGACCACATATAGAATGATAATAAGGTCAGAGGAAGACTTCCTCTTAAAACAATTGATCAATATCCTTTCAATGTGAAAAGAAAACAAGTCCTGGTACTCGCACTAACCCCTGGCAATCAAAATACATAATAATGATATGATCCATTAATATAGAAAAAATAATTGAAATCAAAATATTTTGAAAAAATATTTTTTCAGAACAGCCCAAGTTTCTGAAAAGTAACGTTGAGCCCCAATGGATCCCAAGCCTAAGTGTGGACAAAATTTTTAAAAATATTTTAAACAATTTATTCAACACTTACGAACAATAATAATGTATCTAGTTATGATTAAAATAACATAAAGATATTATTATTTAGAAATCCCCCCCTCACACAGAGGGCTGTTGTAAATGTAAACAATGAGTGTAAAAACACTAAAATAAGACTCCAGGCACCCAGGCCCGAAATCAGTTACCAAAAATACCCCATCTGATGCAAAACAGAGACTTCCAGGGAAGAAACTGCAGAACATCAGATGGTAGATGCAGAACACAACGCCTAACCACCCGTAGGTGAAGACGTAAACATGGGGAAAGAACAGAATTCATTCTGTTATTAAGCTAAAACTCCCAAGAAATTTTAGTAATAATAATTACAGAAACTATGCCAAAAGCATGGGAGAATAGCAAGGGGGAATTAAAGGACAGGGAGAGAGGAAAAACACTTGAAAAAACAGTGTAACTAAATAATCAGAATGACAACAAAATGGCTGCTGCCTTGAAAATAGGTAACTTAACATAATTTCATTAAAAAATTTTAAGTTACAGCCCTGATAATATTCTGTCACACATTCTTTTCCTCTCCTCCTTTTCTATCCTCCTTAGAATCACCATTTCACTAATATTTATGTGTCTGGCATCATTTAAACTGAGATTTAAAAGCACAAAGATCAGTCAGATGTTAACTGATGAAGGGCCAAACTTAGAATGATAAATGGCGCCAATTTCGGAACGTCCTTGACACTGCGCATGCGCAGTGGGGGCGAGGTGTGGAGGGCCTTTCAGGACATGTTTTCTTTAGTTTTTGATGCAAATTTTGGGGATTGGGGGGCAAAATTTGTGTTTGGCCCTATATTTTAAGAGTTAGCACCAGCTATGTCTGGGTCATTGGTACAGTATAAAAATATATCTTGTTTCTAGGCACATAAAAAAATATGTTTTCAGTAGATTTAGTATTTTTCTTTTGTTCCACTTTAGCTCAATTAATAATGCCAACACTCGCCACTATTTCTCAGAAATTCACCCGACATGAGCTCAAAAATTGCGGCAAGTGCTTGCATTATTAATTGAGGGGAAATGGAACAAAAAAGTCTTGACTAGGTTAATTGAGAAACCTCTGTAACTGCGCACTAAAATGTAAGCATTTTTTTGGTCCCACTTTCGCTCAATTAGGCGATTTTGACTTGTGATGTGACTCAGTGTATCTTTTTAAAAAGTCTTTTTGCAGGTTAGTTTGTAACGTTTGTTGAAGTTTTTATTCTGTTCATTTTCTACTTTTGTAACTGTAACTGTGCTACCAAGTGCTTTAATAAAATATAAGAGTTGAATGAAAAAGAATGGTGTTTCTTATCTTTATTCTCCCCCCCCCCCCACACCCCTTAGTCTTATCTTCAATAAGGAATTTTGCCCAAGTAGTCTAAACCTGGACCCAAAGTCTGTAATATAATTTTTTGGTGTGGTACATCCCACAGGACCACCAAAAGTTATTTTACAGACTTTGGGTCCAAGTTTGGACTACAGTCTCAGCAGACTGATAGTGTGTCTAATGGCTAGGGACACACAGGTGTAACAGTTTATTACAGATTATTCCTGAAAAATTAAATTTGGTAATGATTTTTGTAGATATAGAATACAAATATCGTTATCAAATGTCATTTTTCATGCAGAGTACCCGTGTTTATGAATGGTGCAAATCGACTCTACTATGGAGCAAATCAACCGAACCAATGGTGCAAATCGACTTTTCCGATGGTGCAAATCGATTTTTCCGATGGTGCAAATCGACTTTTCCGATGGTGCCAATCGACCACCCGATGGTGCAAATCGACTGTTCCCCTCCATTTGTACTCCACCTTCAGTGTAAGATTTTGCTAGTGCTGTATCATTTGATATCACGTTTTCCAGATTTTCAAGTTATTTGTTGTAAATAAACATACAAAAATACTCATGCGCTGTTTTCTTTTAAACCTACCGTAACTCTATAAACCAACACTGGCGACAGTTGCTTTCGGACTTTTGATGTAGCGCTAATAAATAAAATACGGAAAGAAAAAAATGCACCCTAGCTCATATACATGGAATAGCACCCAAACCATCTCCAAGCCGAACCGTCCCCACCTAAGCAACCCAAACCGTCCCCACCTATTTTACCCAAACCGTCCTCAATCCCCGAAACCCAAACCGTTCCCACGTCATTTATTATTATTATTATTTTTATACAGATTTATTTTATGCAAAACCACTTACCCAAAAGAGAATTATCAAATCCAACAAATTATAATAATGAATAAAATTATATCCGATTGTAAATTACATTACATTAAATACAGTAACTTCGCCATGTATTCAACGGGTACGGGTCCAGTCGCCACCGGGCTAACTCGCCACCAGAGGTGAGTTGGCCAGATATCTGGTGGTGGCTTGGCCCACTTTGACGACCACTATTAAAGGTTTAGTACTCACGGTTTTTTTTTCTAAACAATCCGAAAAACATTTAAAGAATGAAGAATCCGTTAAAAATCCTCAAATACGATTTTGAATAGCTTTACACAAAAACTCTAGATACGTCTCATCACTACCTGATCACAGACAAAAATGATATTATTCTATTTGTTGTTTCTAGAATTTTAGAGTGAATGTCTTTGAAATCTTTGAAGTGTGTTTGTATTTACTGGTTGTTTGTACTGTATATTGTCTCCTGTATAAACAATAAGAACACAAATCAACTCCCTTGTTTTTGTAACACTGTGCACAATACATCAAACTTTTTTACTGACTGATGTCTTTTCAATGAGAATGTGTTGGATGTTTAATTTTATACTTTGTTTGGCTTCATTCTTTGTTATACTGGTATTCTCTTTATTTTTAACTGGTATTCTCTTTATTTTTTACCCCAATTTGTATAGGTGTTTGGCATTGAATTTGAAGTCACCGAGGAAGATGCAGTGTTTGTATTTCCTCATAAAGAATTCAAAGACGGTGTCAGAAACCGTCTTGCTTGGGTCATTGTAATAACAAACAATCGCGGTTTGGGTAAAATAGTGGGGACGGTTTGGGTAAAATAATGGGGACGGTTTGGGTAAAATAGTGGGGACGGTTCGGTCATGGGGACGGTTTGGGTTACGTCAGCCAACTGGAGTAACTGACCCAGGGCCGGGGACGGTTTGGGTAAAATAGTTGGGGACGGTTTGGGTAAAATAGTGTGGGGATGGTTCGGCTTGGGGACGGTTCGGCTTGGGGACGGTTCGGCTTGGGTGCATCCCTATACATGCAGTGTATATTTAATAAAGAGAAAGGTTATTTTTATCTTCAAGTATTTTATTTATTAACGTTTCAGCAAAAGTACCAACCCCCCCCCCCCCCCCCCCACATCCGGCGAAAAGTCCAGTTTTTTTCAGCGAAAAGTCCAGATTTTTTCCGGCGAAAAGTCCCAAATTTTCCAGCAAAACGTCCAAAAAATGTTCGGCAAAAGGTCCAAAAGTTCGGCGAATTTGTATCAAATTCCCGGCGAAGTGTCCAATTTTCCGGCGAACTGTCCAGAAAAAAATCGGCAAAGTTGTCTTCCAGCGAGGAGTCCAGGATTCCCCAGGCACCCCTTTTCCGGAGCCGGGGAAGGGGACGGGGTACACATTTTAGTGTGTCCCACTGTATCAAAGAACAAACTGAGCAAACAGGTGCTCGACTTGTGATAAACATGAACAAACTACGACGTGATACTAGCGCTCACTTTCCCAGTTCTTTGCCGAGAATATACTTGTCTTCAAATAATTTGTCTTTTATGCTTTCCTTGACCCAATACTCATCTTTTTGTTTATGCGACATTTTGATAATAATAATAATAACGTGAAATTAGGAAAGCATCAACACTGTAACAGTTGCTACCAAACAACACGGGAAAATCCCTTAGTGACATGGCGCGTTTGCGCAGTTGATACACGGAATGGTATTGGGACGTTTCGGCCTTATGACGTTTTGACCTCGAGACGTTTGGGCCCTGGACGTTTCGGCCCTGGACGTTTCGGCCTCCTATATTAACAGCCAATAGCGAAAGGAATTACCTCGACAGGATAGATAATAGAGGTTACTAGGGTGTTAATTGGAAAATGTTCAATTGACACCTCTAATAAAATCCTTTATTATCTATTCTGTCCAGAAAGGTAAGTTCTATTCACAAACTGTTAAATATGGATCATCATCCTTTTGCAGGTCCGAGTCACTTGGAGGGTGACCAGTGCGGGGGGAAATCCCCTCACAAACGGTACTACACCTCTCCAAGGACGTCGGTTCGGCTTCTCTGTCAAAATCCACTGTCAGGTGAATTTTACCCTTGAGCACCTGGATACTCCAGGTGGTAGCAAGGGTAGCCTTCACTCTGACAAGTGTTTCCTGGATAACAAGTGGGAGCTCCATTGTTTAGTAGTTAGCACCTCGGAGTCCAAGGTGCGAAACGCTTTCCTATTGCCTCAACTAGCCTTCAACACGAGTGAACATTAAATTAAATCCCGCTCAATTTTATTCAAGGATTTTTACAGATTTAAGGATTGTTACGGATTAATACGGATAAATTAACTTTCGATAGAGGTAAGTTAAGAAATTAAGTTACAAAAAAATTAATTCTCATAAAAAAAATTCACTAAAAAACCCTGGACGTTTCGGCCCTATACCCAGGACGTTTCGGTCCGATTGGAGGCCGAAACGTCCAGGCCGAAACGTCCAGGGCCGAAACGTCCCAAGGCCGAAACGTCAGTAAACCCACGGAATCCAACTACACATGATAACAGACCATCTCGCCGGGGACGATTCGGCCGGGACGTTTCGGCCTCCAAGATGGCGAATCGTCTCACTTTAAAATCGTTTTTTCTTACTTATTTATGTCTAGAGATTTTTATATTTAATTGATATAATGAATATAGATATGAAATACTAAAGTATGTCTTCGTGAAAAGTATGTTTCCTAACCTGTGTTATATTTCTATGAATAAATTTTGGCTGATTTACGGAGTAGTAGGAATGATAAATCCACAGATGAATTCATTTTAGAGAACGAGAGGACTAACGAGAATGATAAGTCTATCTATAATAAGCCCATTGCCGATTAGCCATCTTTGGCGTTAATGATATGCAAGGTCAGAGGTAGCTTCGGGTAAACACTTCGATCAGACGGTCTGTCAAGACTGTCATACATGCGATAGAAACAACCAAAATGTTTCGCTTGAAAAGAGAAAATGTGCATCTTCGATTTAATACTAATAAATATAGAAAAAATAACACACTTTCAACTCTTCATTTAATGGACAGGGCAAAATAAGATTGATTTTTTAATGAAATGAATACCGCAATGAACCCCTTCCCACAAGCGAAAGTAGACTCGGCATCATGGTTTTGTTTTGTTGACGAGTGACAAAACTGCAGATATATCACTGAAATGACACAAAAATGTCTGCGTGAGTGAAAATGCAGACCCTGGGTATCCAAAACAACTAACCCATACAAATATTTTCAAGCATAACACACAGATGTTCCAGCTGGAAGAGATTGGGGGTGGGGGGGGGGGGGCGTGGTCCCTAAAAAGTGAATGAAAATCGTCTGCTAGTAGCAGTGTTGTGTGTCTGCTAATAATATTTTGTCCATATACTTGACAAGTCAAAATGTGTTGAAGAATAACCATTACCGGTATAAACTTTTGATGTAATGTTTCCTATACTAATAACATAAGAATCGGACATAAAATAAAGAAATTCTTCTTTTGACTATTTCCTCCTTCAACTCAAACTTACATGTCACACAGTGGAAGCTGTCTTATTACAAAAACACCCACGAAGTGGAAGGTCCACGCAGGGTTGGGAAAAGGAAATTCGCATCCAGGGTTAATTCTGTCACGCCCCCCCCCCCCCTTTAAAAAATGTCGGGATATGTACAGATGATAAAGGCATCTTCAGGAGTGCCGGAGGCGCGATCGATCACAGAGTGGTTGGAGGGGGGGGGGGGGGGGACGGCGTTTCTGCCCCAACAAAATTTATAAATCACTTATTAAATGGGCTCTTCTGGTGGCTTTTGGGATAAAATGACGTTTTTTTAGCAGCATGTTTCGAATTTCCAAATTATTGATCAATGAGTATCCTATTACCTACCGCCCATAGCTATATTGACAGCACAATTCTTGAAGTGATAACTTGGTTACGTCAAGTTGATTTAATAAAGTTATTACTTCAAGAATCATGCAGTCCAGAATTACAGCCGTTGGTCAAGTGCATAGCTTCATTCACGATACAGCTCCCTTCTTAACTGTTGGTACAGAAGTCAGAACATTGGGGATGGGGACTAGGTCAAACATGGCCTGAAAGCCCGTATTTTATTATTTTTTTTTTTTTGTTTTGGAAAGGACGAACCAAACCAAAAAAATTAAAATACAGTCTTTCGGGTGATGTCTGGACTGGAGAGTGGGCAGGCGAAACCAAGATCCTGACTCCTGGGCCAACCGCACCCCCCCCCCCTCAAGTTCCAGACTCTGGGGGTTACTACCCTGGAGACCCACCCTCTCCCCGACCCCGGATACATGATCAAAATGTGCACACATGGATATTGTATTACAGAACACACAGAGTGATTTTGTACTTCTCCTCTCAGTAAGGTGGATATACATATATTTCCAACATATTCTTGCCAGTTTGTAGACAGTTTGGGACTCAAGCTAATCTGCGATTTGTGGACCACCAGATAACTAACTTATCAGTTCTCCTTAAACTGCAGATTTGCTTTGTGAGTTACAAGTATTTACTGGCTGTCAGGTATAATCAGTGGTTGATGCCCATGTGCATTGGTTTGTACAAGCAAAAAATTCCAGCCAGCGGACCTCCGAGTGGAATTCAGAAATCACTTGACTTACAATACGAGTCGAAATACTTTGTAGAATAACCACTATAAACTACTAGTATGCATCTTCAACCCAACCATCAACACAAGAACCTGACATCATTTTCAGGAAAGTTCTCATAGAAAGCTTTCCCGAAAATGTTTTCGGGTTCTTGTGTTATTGGTGTAATGGCAATGGGCTACTTGGTTTATTGCGGTTATGCTACAACTTATTTTGATTCATACAGTATTTGTAGACTTCAACATATGCTTCTACCTTGTATCATGCATTTATACTCATAAGAAGTCTTTTTTTCCACACATTTCATACTCGGCTATTAAATAGATAATTGTTCGTTTACAGATTAGTTCTATTAAAAATTATTGGACCGTAGCCATAGCCACATTTCAATGTTTCGTGATTATGAAACAAATTTAAAATAAGAAGTTTTTACTTGCTGAAATAATCTACAATTGTAGTACTCTGATCACAAAAAAGCAGTATAATATATTTTGTACTTTACTTTTTAACCCTTTACCCACAGATAACATTAAAACTGGAAATTTAAATTTAAATTTTTCAAATTTACACAAAAAGCTTCAAGCAAAGCGAATCATGTGATCCTCGGGGGGACACTCTTATTCCAATGATAGATCACATTATGTGGCTTGTACAAAACATTTTAAAAAACATTTTTACCTGCTAATTCATGAATTATATTCCTTCGTGGACATTATAAATTACATTTTTAATTTCTATGCATTGGAAAATATAATGCAATAGGAATTCCAATGCAATTAACCCTTTTAAATGCTGTGCGTAAAGCCAAAACATGTTAAAAAAGGTTACGGAATACACGTACATGTACATATATTTTTATGTCCGATTCTTGTGTTATTGGTATAGAAAACATCACATCTATAGTTTATACCGATAGTGGTTATTCTTCAACTCATTTTGACTTGTACTGTTTATGGACAAAATATAATTAGCAGACACACGACACTGCTACTAGCAGACGATTTTCATTCACTTTTTAGGGACCACGCCCCTCCACTCAACCTCTTCCAGCTGGAACATCTGTGTGTTATGCTTGAAAATATTTGTATGGGTTGGTTGTTTGGATACCCAGGGTTTGCATTTTCACTCACGCAGACATTTTTGTGTCATTTCAGTGATATATCTGCAGTTTTGTTACTCGTCAACAAAACAAAACCATGATGCCTAGTCATGGGAAGGGGTTCATTGCGGTATTCATTTCACTAAAAAATCAATATTATTTTGCCCTGTCCACTAAATGAAGTGTTGAAAGTGTGTTATTTTTTCTATCTTTATTAGTATTAAATCGAAAATGCACATTTTCTCTTTTCAAGCGAAACATTTTGGTTGTTTCAATCGCGTGCATGACAGTCTTAACAGATAGTCTGATCGAAGTGTTTACCCGAAGCTACCTCTGACCTTGCATATCATTAACGTCAAAGATGGCTAATCGGCAATGGGCTTATTGTGCTCCTAATTACACAAGAATACTTTCATAACTATATGTGCTGTCACTTTCAAAATCTTTAACTATGAATTCGTTCACATTCATGAGTTTCCGTGTCTTGTGTGATTCATGATTAAAATGCTTTTGTTGTTTATGTTCCCTTAATTCTCCTGCTTCAAATTAGTTATTCAAGAATTTTTTTGCAAGTGTCGTCTGCTTTTCATGTTAGGTAAAGGGTTAAGCAAATAAAGTTATTATAAACTTATTTGCTTATTATCCTACTTTATTACTTATTTGCTTATATTTATTCCAGGGGTCAATGGGAAGACAGCCAATCTGGCTACGTTGTACCCCAACAACATACATGTGGGAATGTTGAAACTTGATTGCTATGAAATTATTGTGTACTCATATAGATGTATATTGTTGAATGAATTCAGTTCAGTTCATTTCAAGTTATTCGGATCGCAGGGGATTTCAAATCCCAAATTGTCCATGTGCGCCTCGGGCGCGCTGAAACTTTCATTCATTCAGATTATTTTTTTTTTCCTTACAAAATTTACTTATACTAAGATAAAAACTATTATAAATTTGATTACGAATTGACGACTTTTAATTACGAATTGACCGGAGTATGAATTGACTTGATTAAGAATTGACTCGGCTTTGACTGATTGCAAATTGGCTTGATTACAATTGTCCTGCATTCGAAACGAACAATTCAGAGGGCGAATCGTCCACGGGGCGTCAAGTCCAGTTCCCAGTTTATTATCTTTGGCAAGACTTGTAACCAGCCATTCCCCGGGCGAGTCTGAGCTTGGTGTAGTAGGAACCTTGGGGGCCGTTTGGGGCTTTCGAGTACTGACACAGATATTACTGCAATTTCATAAATGGTCTCATACACATTTATCCTTCCTAAGGTTCGTAACCACCAGGAGTGAACTGGAGTTGCCTAAAAGGCTACAGGCAAACACTATATTTTGTCCTATTTTTCTAATTGCAATACTTAGCCTCAAACCATATCCATGACACATGTTGTAGCGAGGAGTGGGAAGGGGTTGGGAGTGTGACCTCCAACTCCCAATATGTTTTCCAAATCTGGACATTTTCGTCTGGATTGCTGTCTTAGATATCGATTCACCCTTGCTGGTAATCGTGTACTTTCCTACCGTCCAGATTTCGTCCTCTGAGTTTCAATGTGTTCTATGTGCCAGTAGGCACATAGAACACATTGGAACTCAGGGGACGATTTGATACTCATATCCAAACTGACCCTTGGAGTCTTGATCACATTCACACACCCCAGCTCTTCATGGGTTGTGCCATTGTTTCTTCATGGGCTGACCATTTTGTGCATAAACACATGGCGCATCGAATCTGGGTCACATTCATACACGCCAGCTCTTCAAGGGATCGGATTTTCACAGGCTGACTACTTAGTCCATACACACGCGGCGCATCGAGGATACAACACATCAAGCTCTTCGGGGGCTTGGTCGCCGGTTATTCGTGGGCTGGCCACTTAGTGAATACACACGTGCCACATTGAGTTTAGGTCACGTTCACAGATGTCAGTTTTTTATGGCCTCAGACGTCGGTTTTTCGTTGGCTGACCACTTTGTGCTCACACACGTGGTTCAGCTCTTCATGCGCACTGAGGCAGCGCCAGCTCTTCAAGGGATCGGTCTTCGGTTTTTCACAGGCTGGCCACTTAGTGCATACACACGCGACGCATCGAGGTTACAACACATTCACAGACGCCAACTCTTCGTGGGCTCGGTCGTCGGTTCTTCATGGGCTGACCACTTAGTGCATGCACACGTTGTACATTGAGTCAAGGTCACATTCACACATACCAGATCTTCATAGAATCGGCTGACAGATCTTCATGGGCTGAACACTTTGTGCTTACCCGGTACACACGCGATGCATCGTGCCTTGTGTCGTGTGTATGGTCACATTCACACACGCCAAATCTTTATGGGCTCGACCGTTGTTTCTTCATGGGCTTACCCCTTAATGCATACACACGTGGCGCATCGAGTTCAGGCCATATTCACATGTGCCAGCTCTTCGTTGGGTCGACCCTTGGTTCCTCTTGTATTGACCCCTTAGCACATACACACGTGGCGCATCGTGTCTAGATTACATTCACGCACGCTACTTTTTCACGAGTACGGTCAACTTGTGACCTGCAGATACACACAACAAACATGTTTCCGTTTCATAAAATACCCGCGCCTTATGAGCCAGGCCATCAGCTTTTTATGGCTTGACCCATTTTCACCTGTGGTGCATAGTGGGGGAGGGGGACACATCACATATTGCAATTTTTCGTAAATTGAGATGCAGACACATCTGATACATCTTGACCAGTTTGGAAATATATTTATACCTGTACTTCATGGGTTTCCTAGTTCAATCAACAAATCAGTTTTTCCTTTCTTGCACGTACTCTTGTCAGTGGTCATTTTTTCTCGAAGCTGTGCATTTGGAACATCTTACGTCATCAGTTTCTTTAAACCATTTCTAGAAAAGAAGAGCTTCATTCTTGAAGTATTTTTGTTTACAAATGTGAATTAAAATAAAGATGTTAGTTTTGAACATACAGAGGTTTATGGTATTGTTGGAGTTGATATATGGTCAGTCAAGCTAGAAGAATTTGTAGGATTACTGCAAGATGATTTGTTTTAACCCTTCACCTAACGTGAAAAGCAGACGACACTTGCAAAAATAATTCTTGAATAACTAATTTTTTTCATTTTTTGTCTCAAAAACATAGGTTATGACCCCTCGTTGGAACGAGCTCGACGAGCTCGTTCCAACGAGGGGTCATAACCTATGTTTTTGAGACAAAAAATGAAAAAAATAGTGAAAATTAATTGGCGATTTTTGAGAATAGCGCTGGCCGGTTTTGGCCGTTACGTTGGGTAAAGGGTTAATTACCTGAATAAATCAGTCCTTGTTATCATTTACCCTTTCATGCTCATTTTTTGTTGCATAATCAAAAATAGCAACATACAAATTGACAACATTATTTCCAACAAACCGATAAATGAAATCAATAATAGTTTAATCCTAAATAACTAAATACACAGAACGACACACGCGTGTGAGTGGGTTAATCGATATGGCACTGAGTTTTATCCTTCCGCGGTGGCACAAGTGCCATATCGATTAACCCATTCACAAGCGTGTGTCGTTCTGTGTTTATTACACGCCTTCACGTCTATAAAAAAAAACAATTATTAGAAGGACATTCAGCAAGTCAGTTGCCTATCAACACCTATCAACAAAAAGAACACATTTTATCACCAACCAAAATTTGCGAGGGGAACCCGTGTTACTATTTAGTCCCCCGAGGACCAATGTGTTCTATATGCCTACTGGCACATAGTACACATTGGAACGCAGTGGGCAATTTTAGCTACCGCTAGTGATTCAAATTGTTACTGCAGCGCACGATTTGTAGAAAATTCCAGTGAAATTTCGCCTCTATTTAAAAATAGTCCGTCAACGATTTCCGTTCCGCACATTTTTGCGGAACAGATTTTCATTTTCCGCATGGTTTAGTGTTGCTGTAAATGGGGATTTCATACAACAGGCGTGAAATAAAAGGCTTGCCTGAACTATCACTGAACCTCCACAGGAATGGAAGATAGTTTCTATTTTTTCCCATTCATCGCTGACAATATTGTATTCACCAAGCGTATTGAGGAATATGGGTGTTAAAGTGTTAAGATGTTGAAAACTACCAAGTATTATCAATTCAGAAAATAAAGGATGTGAATTTTCTTGCAATCGCCCCATAATGCTTGTTGTGCATATATTCACGTTGGGGTATTCTTGAGTAGAACCAAACTTCCACTTTTATCACGTGGCTCAAATCTGTTTAGTTTATCTTTTGAACTTTGACGAGTTTAGATTTTCTAACTTAACTTTTCTAAAGGGATTTTTTGGGTTCTAGTGATTGTTTACGATTGTTTAACACAGGATATTGGATTAACATTTCTTGTAATTGCGTTAAAATACCACCGCACTCTTGAGGTATTTTTACAATTAACACTGTCCACTGTTTGCAAGTGTGCAGAATGGAAAAGTGTTGTGGTACTTAATAACAACAAACATATTACACATTAATCTTTCGGTATCTGTGACAGTAATGTGCAACATTAACCCCTTGAACCCTGATGGTATCTCCCCTGTCAGTTCAATGACATCTGTTGGAAGATCCTATTTTCATATTTTGGGGGTACTGTAATTAATATTGTCAACGTTCAGCCTGGGACCGCACGTTGAAAATATTGATTCGTCTGCTCCCCAAAAATCATTGGGGAGCCATTACTTTATGAGGTTGAGGCACTCTGTAATTCTGGATCGGAAAATCGGGCTGTACAAAGGGTTAAGTGTACAGTTTCTGCAAAAACCAGAAGATTGATCCCGGCAAACTTCTGTGCACGATGGAGTATCAAAACCCAGTTTTGTGGATTTATTATGTAACTTTTTCCACCATTAAGCCCAGGAATGAACAAGTTACACAATTATGATTCACAAAAAATGTTTCAAGTTCCATCCTGAAAATTTTTTTTTTGCTGTCAACCCCAACATAAATATTTTTCTTCGTGTAATTAAATTGTTTGTTCGGTTCGAAGTCCAGCATGGTATATGAACATTTGAAGGGGTTAATTTTCTTTTAATGCACAAATATAAATGAAAACCAGAACTCAATTCAAGAACATGGTGTTGGTCTCTTAAAAAGCAACAGACCTTTTGACTCTGTTTCTGTGGGGAATGAACTGGGTCAAAATTTTACATTTTTCTTTAGGACGTCAAGCACAGAGAACTGTTGATGCAAGATAAAAAGAACCCGGACTGAAAGTATTCACATTGGCATTGAGTCGGCTGAGAACCATAATGTTCTATCTCCATTTTTGTCCAAATCGAGATTTTGGTTTCGTTGTATTCTTTGGAAGTTTTTCTACATTTTAAAATAAAAAACAAAACACAAACATAGTGTTCGACCATTTAAAACGCAGAATTATTTTGTCCTATCTCTATATTGCTGTATCCTTTAAGGACCACAATCTTCTAACTCTATGTGCGCCAAAGTACATTTCATCATGTGACACAGTTTCCTTCACAGAAATGAAAATGCGTGTTTATCATGTCCGAATGGTAAATTTGCCATCAAATATCCCGGAAATATAGAGTTAAAATATTATTTACAGTAGCTGCCATACTAGTTTTATATATGTGCTTTATTTTTATTATGCAATAGGGCTTTGTTAATGCTTATTTTCAGGTGTAGTGATTTGTGCAAAAGAAACCCACACATTAGAGTGATTTATTATAATTTTAGAGTAGTATTATTCATCGGCTCAGAGACACAGACAATAATTATTGCAAGAAAGGATCTTCATTGTTATTTTACCAAAAAAAAAAAAAAAAGAAAAAACGTTGTCCCGACATATTTTTGAGTACGGAATTGTTATTTTTGCGTATTTCAGTACCATTGATGCGTTTACGCATCATTATTCGTATTCCATGTTGCGTTATAAGAGAAGCCAAAAACTTCGTCCTCACATTGAACTAAAAAAACATCAGAGAGAAGGCTGTCGTCTGCACTCCAAATAGTTAATATTTTGCCATCCCTGTAAACCAGATTTCACCTGTGAATGGTTGAAGGTATTCTTATTTTTGGTTATTTGATCTTTCAGGACATTCGCATCAGCCATAAAAAAATCCATGTACTGACGAAAATGTTAAATTTCCATTGATGTCACTTTTAACCATTTTGTTTGCATATTGTTTAAAAATACATTCTTTTCGTTCTGCAATTTCTTCGATGTTTAGCCTGTCTACTGACCAATAAATTGAAAGTGAACCAAAATAATCCTTCATTATCCACGCATGTGTGATTTTTATACTTAATCTATCCACATCATCATTACTCTATCCATCCATTCAAATATCCTTACATCCATCAACCCACCATTATGCCTGCCAGCCAGCAAGTCACCAGCCAGCCAGCCATCCATCCATCCATCCATCCATCCATCCACCAGCTAGACATTCCTTTGTCAGGATAATGTTGTTGTGCATAGGTAAAACAGCGCCGACAGTAAAGGTTGCTAATGTGAAACCGACGTATCTCATACTTCGTCAGCACATTCTTAACCTTTACTATGAATTTTCTGATTATTACATAAATTTCATAACTCAAACCATATTCTTGGTTTCTACGTGATACTCTTCATAAACTGAAATTGTATGGGATAAAATAATCACTACTTCGTGAGTGGAGGAAACATAATTTCACTGTACTAGTTACAATGAAGATTTATCCATAAATTATGAACAAAGTGTTCTGTCTCCAAACACCGTAATGGTTCTAAAGAAATGTTGTCCTACAAGTGAAAAGTGTTCCATCTCCAAACGAAAAATGTGTATTTTTAGCTTAATAGGTTAATTTGGTACATTTTTTACTCTTTGAAATGTGATATTTTAATAATTACTATTTTTATAACAATGAAACACATACTTATAACCATAACATGGTTTAGAACCATGGGTGCAGAACTTTAAACTTGATTTTCTCGAAAAGATGAAAATGGTAGTTAGAACATTATGGTTCTAAACCGACGAAATTTGGTAGCTGGGCTTTAGACAAAGAGATACTGAACTGATATTTTTGTTTACACGCAAACAAGGATGGATTCGGGAGGGGAGTGCCGTTGGATCATTCATGCACACCTACATCTGTGGAAATGCCCCCGTAACAGAAATATCAGCCGAAGGTTTAAGTCTATGGTAATATTAACCTGTCTTCAATTCTCAGGACCTTTTTATTTGTCATTATACCACGATTGGCGTGGGTGTTCAACATTACCCGATACGATATAAAAGTTTGAAATGATGTAAATACACCACACGTGGAAACTGGCTTACGTGTCAGAACGTCGTATAAAAACGCATCTGGCTGGTCGTTACACATGTGTGTGACGTTATGACGTGAATGAAATGTTCCGACACAAAACATTATCAAGAAATAATGCAAACAGACACTGGTAGGTGATATTTTTCTTTTAAAAATATCAGCTTCAACTACTTAATTTAAATTTAATCGAGATATAAAAACATGACACAATTCGGGTGTACGGGGAGCATTAATCACAACTCTTGTTGGAGTTTTCCTGTATTTCTTGCGCGCCTTCGGTGGCCGTGAAATACAGAAAAACTCTCAAGTTGGGTTGTTGATTCCAATCCCTCGCACTCCACCTCGTTGTGTCCTGTTTCAGTACTCAATAAGACAAGCACAGTGAAAACCAGTAAGTATAAACTAATGGAATAACACAAGAAAAGTTTTATTATTTTCTTGTTCACTGATGAAATAAGCTTCCCCATGAGCTTTGCATGTCTAGGAGCTGGTACCATGGATGAAAAGACAACATAGATATATTATTGCCTATAATCCAACAATATATTTCCCACTGGTTGATACAAATGGTAGGTTTTAAAAGCTCATCTCGGAGTCAAATTGCTACGTGACTGTGAATATTTGGCAAATATCTGAAATATATTTTTCTATGGGCCTATTTTAATCAAAATCTGTACTTGTGAGTGGAGGAAGTTGAATATATTTGTGGCATAAACTGCTTATTAATCTTCTGTAACTATCTACACCTGGCATTATTTCTTCAAAAGAGGATCAGAGTACGGTAAGTATTGTCTGTCAAAACAAAAAAGTGGGATTTTTATTTGCAGTTATCCTACCCTCATTTCTACGACGGTGTAGCACCATTGTAATTTAATATAAAAACTGTTACACTGTTATAACAGTTTAACTAATCTGGTAGCGTATAAGTGTTATTGCAATTTAATATATTAAATATATGAAACTGCTATAACTTTGGCACCCTGATTTCCCAAATATGGTTGTGTGTTGGTACATAATATGTACGCACTTACACGTGTACTAGATGTAGACATATACATATCACATCTGCAAACCAATAGTCGAAAGAAGTATTCATTATCTGAGAAGTACTGTCCCATGAATACTGCCCCTATATACTATCATTGCAATATTAACATTATCTCCTACAAACCATTCCACTGTGGCCACGGGTTTCTACTGGCAGCACTGCGTGCAAACACTTCTACCTGCTTTTCTCATAACTAGTGTCTCCTATCATCACACGCAACTTACCATGACCGTCTTCTATCATTGCAACTGCTGGTGGCTTCTACTGCTATCAATGCAAATGGCGTCTGCCAATGTAGTCTATTAGTAGTTCTACCGTCACTACTCTTGTTATCTCCAGTACAACTATCAGTGCTGCCTAGGGTATTGGGACCTATGCTTTATTGACTCTTATCCAACACAATGCTGGACACCTGTACTTACCGGGTCCTAGAGTATCTATGCTTTCCCACATATGCCTGGCTGTGTGGTATTGTATGGTGTGCTTAAAATAACACATTTAGTATTTGGTGTCCATTGGATACGACTTTTTGTGGGCCAGTTGACACCATAGTTTTGATGACAAGTATCCGACATAGGATTGATCAATGGTTGACCACTGTCATTGGAACCTGACACTACTATTTACTATTACTAACATAATCTACCATAACAGCTCCTGGATTCTGCCATCGCCACTTTAAAGATATATGTAGAAGACACTATTAATGACATATGAAAGTATTTGGGAACTAGGAGGGAACACTGTTTGGGCATCAGTATTAAGATATTATTATTGATTGATTCCTGTCTTAGGAACACTGGCACTACTATTGGTCACCCCTACATTCACCTACTTATGTCACTAAATCTATGCTTTGCCATCGCCACTTCTAAATGTTGCAGAAACTATTAACAATCATACATCATAACCTTCATGTTCATGTGTAATTTGTGTATATTTACTTGGTGTTCATGGAATATCAGACTTGGGAATTTCAAACTAATTTTCCTTACTTATGTGGCACCTCAAGTGGTGGAACGAATGAGAAACGGTTAAATCATCGACATGAAGATGTCAGTCGGTCCTACTAATTACCGACCCAAACCGTCCAAAACCGACTTCTCATAAATTATTTTGGCCGACTTCTCCGTGGCCGATTTCGTAATGGCTGAACTTCTCGGCACCTACAGGTACTCTGCCATACTGAGACCTCAAAAATTACATTTAATATGAAGGAATTTTGATCGATTCTCGCCACCTCGTTAATAGATAAAATATAAAATACAAGCTTGTTTTTTATATCTATTGAGGGAGGTGAAGACAATCGATGCAAAAAATCCTTATCAAATGTAATTTTTTAGAGTTCCCAGCTTGTGCGAGCACCTGTGTCCGCCTCCACAAATAACTGCTTAAAGACCTCTGAGATTCTAAAAAATCGTATTCTTGGGGTCGGTACTCGTTTAATTTTTTTAGTCGGTACTCATTGGGTTTTGGTCGGTATTTTGGTCGGTAATTAGCACTTTTGGTCGGTTTTGGACGGTTTTGGTCAGTAATTAGTAGGACCCATGCCAGTTACTTCTTTCGGTTTGTTGGGAAACATTGAGAAAAAGGACTTTTGTATCCGATTTGGAAACAACATTAGCCGAATTTCATGTTCCCACTATTTTTCACGATCGTCCACGACCGTCGTTTTGTCTGCCAAACTAAAAATATCTATGACCATGTCTATGATTTCACTTCTCCTGCAGTGTTTATATTTTGAAATGGCTGCGCCCTTGTGCACGTGTGAAGGCAATGAGATTGTTCCCTGATATGAACACGCGTAATATGCGGTATTTTAATTTCTAAAGCAACACAAGAGTGTAGAATTGAAGTAAGTCAAGGAAAAAGAAAAGAATGTAATGTAGAAAAGTGTATTGCAACAAAAAGGAACAGTTAGAAAGATTAGCATGTGTTTATCTTCGCAGACGACTGCCTCCGGGTTTGCAGGCGAAAACGGCACCGTGTAAAAACTGCGCCAAGTGGCGGAAACGGCACCAAATTGGTGAAAACGGAACCAAACCAAAAGAAGAACAACACTATGATACCCGATCAAATGGGATGCACCCAAACCGTCCCCAAGCCGAACCTTCCCCACACTATTTTACCCAAACCGTCTCCAACTATTTTACCCAAACCGTCCCCTGCCCTGGGTCAGTTACTCCAGTTGGCCGACGTAACCCGAACCGTCCACATGACCGAACCGTCCCCACTATTTTGCCCAAACCGTCCTCATTATTTTACCCAAACCGTCCCCACTATTTTACCCAAACCGTCCCCACTATTTTACCCAAACCGTCCCCAGTTGAATAGGGAACGGGTCCAGTTGCCACTGGGCCAACTCGCCACCAAGCACCTGGGCCAAGTCGCCACCAGAAGTTAATAGTATGACTTTCAGTGATCAAGGTGATAATTACTTCACTAATTGATTTAGCCGGGATTAGGGACGGGATATATTGTTGACAAAGAAAGCCGCACCAAAACGGAGAATATTTCATCTCTCTGATTTGGTGTGAGTTTATTTGTTCCGACTGAATTGAAATGTAAGCGTGTGGGCGAGATATAAGTCAGTGGTGGGATGCGGTGCGATGGCAAATTGGAGTAAAAAGCGTGTGGGCAAGATATAACTCGGTGATGGGACACGCGGCGATGGTAAATTGGGGTAAAAAATAAAGAGAATACCGGTATAACAAAGAATTAATCCAAGCAAAGTATAAAATTAAACATCCAACACATTCTCATTGAAAAGACATTGAAAAGACATCAGTCAGTAAAAACGCTACCTTGTTTGATGTATTGTGCACAGTGTTACAAAAACAACGGAGTTGATTTTGTGTTCTTATTGTTTATACAGGAGACAATATACAGTACAAACAACCAGTAAAAACAAACACACTTCAAAGATTTCAAAGACATTCACTCTAAAATTCTAGAAACAACAAATAGAATAATATCATTTTTGTCTGTGATCAGGTAGTGATGAGACGTATCTAGAGTTTTTGTGTAAAGCTATTCGAAATCGTATTTGAGGATTTTTAACGGATTCTTCATTCTTTAAATGTTTTTTTCGGATTATTTACAAAAAAACGTGAGTACTAAACCTATAATAGTGGTCGTCAAAGTGGGCGAAGCTGCCACCAGATATCGGGTCAACTCGCCACTGGTGGCGAGTTGCCCCGGCGGTGACTGGACCCGTACCCGTTGAATACATGGCGAAGTTACTGTATTTAATGTAATGTAATTCACAATCGGATATAATTTTATTCATTATTATAATTTGTTGGATTTGATAATTCTCTTTTGGGTAAGTGGTTTTGCATAAAATAAATCTGTATAAAAATAATAATAATAATAATAACAATAATAAATGACGTGGGGACGGTTTGGGTTTCAGGGATTGAGGACGGTTTGGGTAAAATAGGTGGGGACGGTTTGGGTTGCTTAGGTGGGGACGGTTCGGCTTGGGGACGATTTGGGTGCTATTCGATCAAATACAGTTAGTGTGCCTATAACAGGTCACTTTTTGTATTTTCGTGTATTTCTTAGTAAACAATAAAGTTTCCTGAAAGTTTTTCCTTGTATGTGGAGACAGTAATATACTTACCATTATCCGAATACACCCAAACCGTCCTCTGGCCGAACCGTCCTCTAGCAATTTGACCCAAAGCGTCCTCCAGTCTAACCCGAACCGTCCTCCACAGCGACCGAACCGTCCTCTGAGCAATTTGACCCGAACCGTCCTCCAGGGAAAGAGCGAATGAGAGAGAAGAGTGGTAGAGTAATAACCTAAAACTGGTTGTTTATTTATTTTTTCATTTTCCACTACGTTTCAAAGGTTTTTTTTTTTACAAAACATGATAATGATTATTTGACACGATAAAACAATATTTGTGATACCCGGTAACAGTAATAGTGAAAAAACCCGATTTCATATTTGTGATTACTTAGAGGTGATGAGCTACTTTCTATTCTTTTTTTTTTTTTTTTTTTTTTTTTTTGGGGGGGGGGGGGGGGGGGGCGTTTACGGGTGATTTTCAGTTTTAACCAGGCATTATTTCTTTGGGGGGGGGGGGGGGGGGGGGTGCTGTTTACAAATATAATTTTTTGTTATCACGCATTGAAAATTACCGGCAGTGATTTTCAGATTTTCAATGCATGATAACAAAAAATAAGATTTTTGAACAGGCATTGTTTCTTTACGGGAGGGGGGGGGGGGGGATTCTGTTTACAATTATTACTTTTTGGTATGATGCATTGAAAATTACCGAATTACCGGCAGTGATTTTCAATGCATGATAACAGAAAATGATAAGATTTTTGAACAGGCATTGTTTCTTTTTTACATTATTTTTGATTGTACATGTCAAATTATTTCTATTCTCACTCTATTCAACAGGTTGCTAATTACATGTATTATTTCATTTTGTAGGTGGCAATTTCCAGTACACTAATGGTGACAAAATAACAATGCACCAAGCATACAATTAGCAGAGATAATAGCCGTAAGCTGAGGAGTAGTATAACACATTATCAATGTTTAGTTGTATAACACATTATCAATGTTTTTCTTATGATTTGCTAATTAAAATTGCTACAGCAGACAGAGTTTGTCTCTCTGTCTTTTCTTTGAGTTCATATTCTCTCTATATCACTTCTAAAGCTTTGTTGATTTTTTAGCTCAACTTTGGCGAAGCCAAATTTGAGCTTATGCCATGGCCCGTAGTCCTTCTGTCCGTCTGTCCGTCAACAATTGGATACGGCTCGGGCTAGAGTTCGTATTTATGAACCGATCTTTACGAAACTTCTTGGATACCTTTGTTATGACCCTGGGACGAGAACGAGTGTTTTTGGGTGCGGTCCAAAATTCAAGATGGCTGCCAGCCACCATTTTGTACCGACGATGCAGAAATCTGTTTTTTGTACAGAACTTCCATATGAAAGCTCTGATTTGAATAATTTTGTATGAATGTTTAGTACCATGGGATACATCACATATAATACAGGTTTTTTTCTCGTGCGTAAATTATGCAAATTAGACTAACTTTGATGTTTTTTGGTGTTACTTTCAGCACTGTAAGTGCAAATGCCAATACGGCTCGGGCTAGAGGCCGTATTTATGAACCAATCTTTACGAAACTCCTTGGGTTCCTTTGTTATCACCGTGGGACGAGAACGAGTGTTTTAGGGTCCGGTCCGAAATTCAAGATGGCCGATGGCAGCCATTTTGTACAAAATTTGGTGCAATCAGATTTTTGCACAGAACTTCCATATGAAAGCGCTGATTTGAATAATGTTTTGTGTGAATGTTTAGTACCATGGGATACATCACATATAATACAGTTTTTTTTCTCGTGCAGAAATTATGCAAATTAGATGAACTTTGATTTTTTTCAGTGCTACTTACACACAGTAAGTACAAATGTCAATACGGCTCGGGCTAGAGTCTATATTTATGAACCGATCTTCACGAAACGTCTTGGGTACCTTTGTTATCACCTTGGGACGAGAACGAGTGTTTCTGGTTGCGGTTCAAAATTCAAGATGGCTGCCAGTGGCCATTTTGTACCGAAATTAGGTCTAATCAGTTTTTTGTACACAACTTCTATATGGCTCAGGCTAGAGGCCTTATTTATGAACCGATCTTTACGAAACTTCTTGGGTACCTTTGTTATCACCGTGGGATGAGAACGAGTGTTTTTGGGTGTGGTCCGAAATTCAAGATGGCCACCAGCAGCCATTTTGTACCAAAATTAGTGCAATCAGTCTTTTGTACAGAACTTCTGTATGAAAGTTCTGATTTGAATAAATTTTTGTATGAATGTTTAGTAACATGGAATACATCACATATAGTACGGGTTTTTTTTCTCGTGCAGAAATTATGCAAATTAGATGAACTTTGATTTATTCAGTGCTACTTATACACTGTAAGTGCACATGTCAGTACGGCTCGGGCTAGAGGCTGTATTTATGAACCGATCTTCACAAAACTTCTTGGGTACCTTTTTTATCACCTTGGGACGAGAACGAGTGTTTCTGGGTGTGGTCCAAAATTCGAGATGGCTGCCAGTGGCCATTTTGTACCGAAATTTTGTCCAATCAGTTTTTTGTCACAACTTCTACACAGCTCATATTTGTGAACTGATCTTCACGAAACTTCTTGGGTACCTTTGTTTTCACCTTGGGACAGGAATGAGTGTGTTTTGGGGTGCCTTTGTTATCACTGTGCTATGAGAACAAATATTTTGGGGTTCAGTCAGACCAACTCTGGATCTCAAAGATTTTTTTCTAGTTTAGCATCTGACTGTCACCCACCTTTACAATACTTTACCTATACATTTGTTACAGGCAGCGGTCAGTATTTATGTACAGACCGTTACAATACTTTATATGTACCTTTGTTATCAAGTCATTACCTAGATGTTTGTCATTGCTGTGTCACATGCTATACATGTACATGTCTTTGTCTTGACAAGTTGAGCTACAGTGTCATTGACACTTTCATTTAGTTTTGGATTTAACATGGCGGCCCAGCTGACCCCAGTTCAGAAAGTTTCTCACAGATGGAAGGTAACTGGCTTCTTTATGGAGGAGCTCCACAAGCAAAAAGAACTGCAAATTTCTACGGCCAGTGGCATCATTGATACGTTTGTGCCACCCCTCACAATCGTTGTTAGTGCGCACAGTTAGTCCAAATACTGACCAAGTATGTAATGGCCACACCGTCGAACAAACCCATTGATTTTCGGCATATGTGAAGAGTTGATCTAAAGCTGTCCCTGATGCTTGTTCTTTCAAATGCTGAAACTCACTTGAAATGTGGCTGTAATGCAGATAAGGAAGTGCCATAAGTACAATCTTTGTAATTACTATAATTAGTAATAATTAAAACAACAAACAGTGAGTGACCATTGATTAACTGAACTCAACTTGTGTTTCACAATCAAAAATCAAAGAACTTCTACTAAAATATAATCAAATGTAAACTAAAAAAACATGTTCTTACAATAATAGTTTCAAAGTTTATTCAGCATGTTAAAAAAATTATAGAAACATTCAATTTTTTTTCATTTTCTTATTATTTTCACTGGAGGACGGTTTGGGTGTATTAGCGGATGGTTTGGGTCAAAATGTAACGGACGGTTTGGGTCAAATTGCAGAGGACGGTTTGGCCAGAGGACGGTTTGGGTGTAATTCCCATTATCTAGCTGGATTTATTTGTGTTGACTGTTCAACAGTTCATTGTTTCAAGAAATTAGATCATTTGACAGGCGTAAATTTGCCAATAACGGGTCGCTTATGCCTATAAAGAATCACCTTGTTAAATAAATGCAAGTTTTGAGTCTTGATGACTACATATATTTGGCCTAGTTCAGTGATCCGAACGTAGTGGCTACCCCTCTACATTCAGATTCTTCCCATTCAAATCTGTGGTAAAATTCCCCATCAAATTATTATGGGAACTCAAAACTTGAAAATAGGAATATATATCAAGCTTTCGCCCTTATTACTGGCTGCAATCGATAGTACACATATTTCCTTACATTTGGGCAGAGTTTATTGATCCAAACTATGTTTTATCCTTTAATTATTGTTATTTGAATACTCGCAAATTGGCAATGATTGTTTCGAAATTGTCCATGTTTTTGTCTAAATATAAAACAGTAAAAAACAATAACCCGGTAATGGCGCCGAAACGAATAGACCTTTTCATCGATGTGGAATCGGAAATTCGATTGCTTTTGCGCAGAGGGGGTTGATAACCTCTTCTGTGCAAATGCGATCGAGTTTGATAACCTCCTCTGCACGAATGAGATCGAGATTCCAATTCCGCATCGATGAAAAGGTCTATTCGTTTCGGCGCCATTACCGGGTTAATGTTTCTTTTGGCCGCCGCAACATTTTTTGACAAAAATTGAAGAAAATCAATAGCTCCCATCTACTAAGTGTATTCAAAAATCGAGGTCTTAACCCATTTTTGAATAGTTAAGGAGATATACCCCCTACAAGCATAAAATTCCAGTTTTCTGTGGATTTTTCAAAAAAAAATTTCAAGAAAAATTGACCATTCGCAGGTCTTGGAGTGACATTACAAGTTGCATGGACAAAATATTTCGGTAAGCATTTGTTAACCCTCCAGAGGCTGCCAGGTATAGACATTTTGAGAAAATGGGCTGTTCTTAGGCAACCATAACACCAAATGTATGCCTGCGAGATAAACATAATCTCCTTTATTGGAAGTGGAATTCACTGATGATCATTTTTGTAAATAATGAAGGTATTCACAAAACCAAGCTTTAACCCGTTTAGGTCTGGTTACAGAGTGATACCCCTCGAAAGGTTAAAAATTCATGTTATCCAAGGATTTCTCTAAAAACATCACATAGATTTTCAAGAAAAATTGGCCATTCTCAGTTCTTAGTGTGACATTACAAGTTGCATGTACAAATTATTTCAGTAAGCATTTGTTAACTCTATACAAGTTCTCAAACATCGAAATGTTGATAAAATAGGCTGTGTTTGCGTATCCACAGCACCCGAAGTTGAGAGGAGAGATCAAAATAAGTGGAAGTAGAATTCACTGAGAATTATTTTGGGAAGTAATAAGAGTATTAAAAAAAACAACACTTAACCCGTTTTGGGCTGGATAAACAATGATACCCATCAAAAGCTTAAAATTCATGTTCTCCCTGGATTTGTCAGAAAACATCTTGTAGATTTTTAAAAACAAATGGCCATTCGCAGTTCTTGGTGTGACATTACAAGTTGCATGAATAAATATTCCTGTTAGCGCTTGTTAACCCTCAACAAGCTGCCAGACATCAATATTTTGGATACATTTGAGATAAAATGGACCATTTTCAAATAGACACAGCACTCAGTGAGTAAGTGTCAAACAAACCTAACTCCTTTTGTCGGTCATTAACTTGTTGGACGACGATATTGACATTAACCAACTCCACCGTTCATGATGGGTTTTACCTAAACATTTTTTTTTTTATCAAACTGAGTCATTTGAGACTACTATATTCACCTTTCTTATAACATCAATGAAGGAACTTCAGTGAGACAGTTAAAAACAATTCATCAGACACTGTGAGGTCATGAAAAATCATGGAATCTCATCAGGAAAAGCCATGATTCTCCAGAATCATAAAGTCTAGTTTTTGTTGACATTCTGTAGTGTCCTTGAAGTCTTGGCAATAGAGAACTACTAGACACATTTCACTGCTAATATCATAACTCAGGGGAGCTGAATTGTGAAGTTAAGTTAGTCATTTAAAGATTCAGAAACATTTTATTTTCAGTTCATGACAATGGAGCCTTCAGAACTAGAACTGCCGATACACACTCTGTCTGAAGTAACTTTTAAATTATACAACACAGATGAGATCAAGTCACTGAGCGTGAAAGAAATTTTGAATGCAAATATTTTTGACAGACTTGGACATGTCACTGTTGGTGGATTGTATGACAATGCGCTTGGTCAGTATTTCTGATTTTATTATGGTAGTAATTATTTTCAAAGTATATTTTATATTTTACATTGTGCTTATTTACTTAATTTCACTCTTTTTGAATGATACAAACTTTTTCAGAAATTCTATAATTTCCTGTAGCAGACAAAACTTGCCAAAGCAATCTATACATGTACTTGCTGGGCTAGTAGAAACTTGTGGATCCAGCAACCATACTTGTAGTTAGAGCTGACCGGTTTAACTGAACCGAAACTGAAACTGAAACTCGGTTTTTAAGTGGAAACCGAAACTGAAAGGAGATTAAAAACCATATATTTTTGGTTTTGCTTAACATAAGAATATTCAAATTTAGCTTGCCATGGATTTTGTAGAATCAACAAAATGTCAGTTGAAATGTGTAGTAGCATATGTCAATATTTTGTAAGCATCAGTGATAGAATTGCCAAAAGCCAATTCTGCAATTAGTCATTTGTCGTCCCCGTGCAGAAATATCTCCATTCTATGTTGCCACATACAGAATCATCACACCGAAGAGTACAAAACTCTTCTTGAAAAGGAATGTACTGTGGCACCTGAAAAGTAATCTAGTCTAGAGTCAACGTAAGAGAAAAGTTTCAATTTCCTTAATGTTGGAATTGAAGGAAAAGGGTTAAATTAATATTACTAAAAAGTTATCCACACATACCTGTCTGACATACAAAGTGTCAATCGAAAATTTTAAAAGAATGAAAACTAAAATTCAAAATATGCTCATGCTTAACCCTTTACCTAACATGAAAAGAAGACGAAACTTGCAAAAAAAATTCTTGAATAAACTAATTTTTTTCATTTTTTGTCTCAAAAACATAGGTTATGACCCCTCGTTGGAACGAGCTCGACGAGCTCGTTCCAACGAGGAGTCATGACCTATGTTTTTGAGACAAAAAATGAAAATATTTTGAAAATTAATTGGCGATTTTTTAGAATAGCGCTGGCCGGTTTTGGCCGTTACGTTGGGTAAAGGGTTAACACACATGGCTGTGTTTTATTTTCTTCGAAGTACATGCAATGGGACTTCTCAGAATTCATTGAATATTCTGATAATGATAACTCAATGCAAACCAAAAGGAAGAATGGACCTGAAAATCAGGTCAGGTGACCATCGCATTGATAATTTGCATGACCTCTACAGTGCTTTGTAAATCAATAATTCTGGGATTTGGAGTTTTCTCCCTTCTGGTACAAATGTCAACTTGTCAAGTCTGCTTATGAATTGGATATCTGTCTTTCTGAAAAAGAAAGGCGTGATCTCAACGTCTCCTTGATTCTGGGCAGTTGCTTTCTGAGTTTCTGGCCCTCTTTACTTATTTTCATGTCAGGCAATATCAGGCCTGGCATTCTGAAAAATGCAGGAGGGCAAAAAATCACTTTCCTCAATCAGCTTAGGAGAGCAATTAGCTTTACATAGCATTTTAAGTATCCAGTTGAACAAACTCATTGAAACTGAAACCAACAGACTACATCAGTGATTTTATTAACTTTACTAAGGTAAAGCAAAATCTCTTAGACATCTAGATGTCTCACTCAACAACCGAACACACACTTGACAAGACCTGTGTATGTACCCAGACCTGTTGTCCAAGAAAGTCACACGCCTACCACTACCACCTTCAACCCCCACAAGGGGGGTTGAAGGTGGTAGTGGTAGGCGTATGACTTTCTTGGACAACAGGTCTGCTTGAATCTACAGTCACATCCTGGTGCAAGTGCTTCAAGTGACAGGATTGTAGTAATGGTAGTATATTATAGTGTCAATATTCCTTGAATAATTACCCCTCAAACTGTGATGTCAGTTGTTGAACTTGAAACTGACAGAAAAAAAAATATTGCTGTGACCCATTTTGCTTCAAATGATTGCAACTGTGTTTGGGTATGGTTGCAGCCATTACCTTTTACCACTAAACCACTTTCAAAATGAAATTACGTGATGTTATGTGACTTCGAAGTTAAATTACATTTTTGCTTTACAACAAAAATTTAATGTGAGCATGAATTTGACATGACAGTCGAATCATAAATTATCATTCTCAAATGGCGACTTTATGACTAAATGTTTGAGTCCCCGATGACACTCACTCCCTACTCCTGTATCTACACACTTGGGGTTGAATAACTTTTTATGAAAGCATATTTACAGTAAACAATCATAGTACAGTTTTGTTTCATTTCTAGTTCACTTGTTTGTTATTGGATGTATTTTTGTACTATCCTGTCCCAGTTTACTGCATAAGATATGGAAATATGTATTGTGTTACAAAAACCGAAACTGAAAATAGTTTTTTTATGTCCAAAACTGAACCGAGGGAAAATTTCAAAACCGACCAGCTCTACTTGCAGTTCATGGACCAGTAGTCCATGAATTTCAGATTTGCTTATTGGGGCCACAAGATTCTACTGGCAGGGCTCGCCTTGAGTAAAATGGTCGGGGCCTAAAAAAAAGTGCCCCCACATATTGAGGTTGGGGCCTTTTTGGGGCTGATTTTCCATTTTGTCCATTATTGTTAGTGCTTTTTTGTGGAAAATGTCGGGGCTTGAAAAAAAGCCCCCAGCAAGTGCTCCTCGGGGCTGATCTCGGGGCCTGGGCTGATCAGCCCCGACTCAAGGCAAGCCCTGTACTGGTCTACATGTAGCAGGTACTGTTACAAGCTTATTTCTTTCCACTGGGTGGCTGAGTACCAACTCACCCTGTTTATTGGTTCATTTGGTTACTAACAGAGAATAAAATCTTGAATTTTGAGATAACCTATTTACTGCTCATCTGGATATAATAAAGAGGACCGATTACAGTACAGCCATCATGCACGCGTCAAAATCTATGGGTGGGCATTTTTCCATGCAAATAATTCAGAGATGATCTGTTATGAGACCAAGCAAAATTTCCACCAATGAAACACCGTGGAAATTTTGCTAGGTGTTATAGCGGATCTTCTCTGAATTATATGCATGGTAAAAATGACAACCTGTGGATTTTGACCCGTCCACGATGGCCCTACTGTATGACTGTTCACAGATCTCAAAAGCATCTGCGGCAAGCACAGGGGGTGTCAGATGTCTTAGGGAGTTTGAGAATTGAAGAGTGTGGGGTCTTCACACAGGAACATTTTAAAAGAGTGCTATCAAATACAAGATGATAAGAAGAAACTTTCTGACCAACTGTTTGTAGTTTCACATGAACAACTTTTCGGTTATCTGTTTTTTTCATTTAGATAACCACCAGAGGAAAGAAAATCGTTCATCTCAAATTTTATAGCCTGACCAAGTACCACATCATCTTGTACATACTCTGACTGAAAAAGTTTGCCAAACATTATGTATAAGTTTCTCACTTGATAGACTAGTAAAAACTTGAGGTCTCCCCAGGAAGCATATCTGATGTTAAATGGATTACTGCAAGTAGATTTATTATGCCAGTAATTGTTATTGACCAATCAGCTTCAATATCTAGTGACCGTATATGAGACTGTGTATCATCGAGCTGACCATATATAGAGCTTATATATGGTCAGTTCCGACATTTTGTATTTGACATCCAACTCTCCCTTCGATGTTTTTCCTAATTTCAACGAACAACAAATAATTTCTCGCTTGTGTGTCTGTTGAGCAACGTACAACTGTAATACGTTTCTTCCAGTCATTGATAAATTTTAATAAACAAATGTAAATAAATACAGTAAATAAACCACTAAATCGACAAGTATAGAAGCCAACTGGCACTGTCCGAGACAAACTCAAGCGAGAATCCTTACCCGAATAATATGCCCTTCTCAGTTCATGCAAATGTTTTTGAGTTACTCCCCCTGGACTGTAAATTTTATCGTCTGTTTTGTTTTGATTTGAATGATTGAACTTGAAGGTTGATCGATATCGAAAATACATTGCACTTATGGTTGTGTCTCTTTCAAAGGACTGGCATAATAAATACATTATGGGGCTTTCAAGGGGCAGATATGGTGTGATGTAAGGCTCAGCTTTACATCACTGCTTTCAAAAAATGAGGATACCAGAGCAAAAGCCTGGTGTCCTCATCATGATCAGCGAGATCAATATTAGGCTCGGCCTTCGGCCTCGCCTAATATTGATCTCACTTTGCCTTACATCACACCCTATCCGCCCCCTGAAAGCCCCATAACTTATAATATATCCAGTGGTTTGTGAACTCCAAATTTGCTTGTTTGGTCCTCAAACAGGCCTGGAAATAACCTGCAAATGATCCAGTCCTTTAAATTATGTGTGGATTACTACATTTGTCAACTACTTGAATGAACTACAAGTACAACAAAATTGTACCACATAAAATTAAATTCCTAAGGCTACAATTCCTTTACCTGTCAGATCTGACAATCTCTTGGGACTTACTAGACTCAAATGTTGTGTATTGCATCCACATATTAATTGAATGACATGCCATTTACATATTAACTTGTTGAAGGCTAGATTATTTTGGGTGTTTGAATTTGTTACTCAAGACTTGTTTTATTACAATTTGTAATAAAACAAATTAAAAAAAACCAAAATATTAATTGTGTTTGACTGAATATGAAATTTAAGCAAGGAAAGTGTTGGCTTTTGCTCTGGTATCCTCATTTTTTGAAAGCCCTGATACTGGTTTCTAGCACTCAGCCAGTTAATAGAATGTCCACCCAAATAAATAGTGCCTTCTAAAGCATGATCTTGCTTTGGCAAGATTTGATCCACTAGATCATTTAGATTATGCATGGATTACTACATTTGTAAAATACTCGCAATAGTTGAGTCAGACTTCAAACTGAGTGAACATGGTTCATTGCTAACTGGAGTAACTGCCCTGTGGGTAAGGCACTGATTCCTGAATACCTGATTGCCCACCTGGGGGCACTAAGGCATACTGAATGTCGATGTTGCACTGGCCTTCATCCAATGCTAACCCTGCATGTTAGTACATTGGGGAGTTTGACTCTTGCTCTCCTCTGCTCATTTGGTTCTCTCTGGGTACTCCAGCTTTCTCATCCATAAAACTGTCTTGACTTGAGGTCATCCTAGCTGTCAAAAGCGTTTTCTTTTTCAGTCAGATCATAATCTGGTCCTGACACACCAGCATGCAGAGATTTCATAAAAATTATGAAATCAAGAACATGAAATGAAAATAACATCAGACATTCAAGCTTCCTGCATTTATTAGGCCCCTACCGGCATCGCCGGAGGGGACTATAGGTTTGCACTCTGTCCATCCATCAGTCTTTCAATCTGTCAGTCTGTCAGTCACACTTTAGTTTTCCGGAGTTTTTTTTGGAAACGCTGCAACAGAATGATTTCATTTTTGGTAAACTACTATAGAATGATGACTTACAGATCAAGTTGAGTTTCATGCTGATTGCATTATTCTTGTGTGAGTTATGGCCCTTGGAAATATGGAAAAGCGCTAAAATATCAGTTTTCCAGACATTTTTTGGAAATGCTTCAACGGAATGCTTTCATTTTTGGTAACCTACTATAGAACGATGACTTGCAGATCAAGTTTCATTTACACTCTGTCCATCCATCCGTCAGTCATACTTTAGTTTTCCAGACTTTTTTTGGAAATGCTTCAACTGAATGATTTCATTCTTGGTAACCTACTATAGAACGATGACTTACAGATCAAGTTTGAGTTTCATGCTGATTGCATTATTCTTGTGTGAGTTATGGCCCTTGGAAATATGGAAAAGCTTCAAAATATCAGTTTTCCGGACTGTTTTTGGAAACGCTTCAACGGAATGATTTCATTTATGGTAACTTACTATAGAACGATGACTTACAGATCAAGTTTGAGTTTCATGCTGATTGCCTTATTCTTGTGTGAGTTATGGCCCTTGGAAATACGGAAAAGCGCTAAAATATCAGTTTTCCAGACATTTTTTGGAAATGCTTCAACGGAATGCTTTCATTTTTGGTAACCTACTATAGAACAATGACTTGCAGATCAAGTTTCATTTACACTCTGTCCATCCATCCGTCAGTCTGTCAGTCATACTTTAGTTTTCCGGACTTTTTTTGGAAATGCTTCAACCGAATGATTTCATTCTTGGTAACCTACTATAGAACGATGACTTACAGATCAAGTTTGAGTTTCATGCTGATTGCATTATTCTTGTGTGAGTTATGGCCCTTAGAAATATGGAAAAGCTTCAAAATATCAGTTTTCTGGACTGTTTTTGGAAACGCTTCAACGGAATGATTTCATTTATGGTAACCTACTATAGAACGATGACTTACAGATCAAGTTTGAGTTTCATGCTGATTGCCTTATTCTTGTGTGAGTTATGGCCCTTGGAAATATAGAAAAGCGTCAAAATATCAGTTTTCCGGACTTTTTTTTTTGGAAACTCTTCAACGGAATGATTTCATTTTTGGTAACCTACTATAGAACGATGACTTACAGAAAAAGTTTCATTTGCACTTTGTCCATCCGTCAGTCTGTCAGTCAGTCTGTCAGTCATACTTTAGTTTTCCGGACTTTTTTTTGGAAATGCTTCAACCGAATGATTTTATTCTTGGTAACCTACTATAGAATGATGACTTACAGATCAGGTTTGAGTTTCATGCTGATTGCATTATTCTTGTGTGAGTTATGGCCCTTGGAAATATGGAAAAGCACCAAAATATCAGTTTTCCGGACTTTTTTGGAAACGCTTCAACAGAATTCATGCTGATCACATCTAGGTTATAACATTTGTATAATTATTAATGCTCATTAGTTCGGTAAGGGACATTGTATTTCTTCAGCGATATGTGCGCTCTTGTTTTTAACGGGTTAGATTCTACAATGTTTTGGAAAGGGAAGCAGACAAAAATATTGACCAGATCACGACCCATGCGGACAAAATGCGTTGTCTGCCTATGTGATCACAGTATTGTACCAAATCACACTGTGCTGACAAGTTTTGCTATAAAAATCCAGACGAGCCTCTTAATAAATAACTAACTAAACCAAAAAAGATTTGGGGATCAAACAAGCACATTTAATCCTTCACCCAATTCTTCAGATATAAAAATTTGTGTTCTTTTAATATTTTTTAGAATTTTTCGCAAAATTTCAACAAAACCACATCTTGTGACCCTTCATTGGAACAAGGCCATCCTAGTGAGGGGCGACATGATATGGTCTTATTGAAATTGTTTGGAAAACAGTTTTTTATGCCGCACGCATATAGAGTTTGTCATTTCCATCCATCCGTCTGTCTGTCTATCCACCAGGAAGATTTTCGTGTCCGTTCTATAACTCAGAGATGCTTTGTTGGATTTTGTTGAAACTTTGCATACATGTTACTTATGGGGAGACGATGTGTCGAGCACAATTTTTTTTTTGTTCATTGGAGGTCAAGGTCACAGATCAAAGTCATTGCCACCTTAGGGGCGTGGTCACTTCTGCGTGACAATCTCTTGTTTCAATTATCAATTTGTAAATTACACAGCAGATGCTGCTGATTCGTTAGGTAAAGGTTTAAAGTTTATAGACCACTGGGAGGTGTTTCCACTGGTCCATAAAGTTCAAATATGCTTGCTGGGTCCACTGGATAAACAAGTGATGCCCACCTTGTTTTTTTTTGTTGGGGTTTAACGACACTTTCAACAGCCAAGTCACTTTGTTTCAGACAGTTTTGCAGGTGAAAGATGTCTTGAGTACCCAGAGAATTACCAAACAATGGCAAGTAACTGTCAAGCTCCCCAACATATTAACTCTGCACAAGCAGGATTAGCATTGTTTGAAAACAAGTGCACATTGGTGTGCAGTATGCCTTAGCACACAGAGCCGCCGTATTGCCATGTGGACAATCAGGATTAAGTGTCATGCCAATGGATAGAATGCAGTTATCCCTGGCAGGATTCGAACTGTGGACCTTTCAGTTTGAAGTTCAGTGCCATAACCACTAAGCCACCATACTCCCTGCCCACTTAATTGGATATTCCTTAGCAGAAGAACAATTGCATATAATTTTTAATTATTTATGAAGGGATTTAATTGCATATAATTTTTAATTAATCACATATAAATGAGAGATTAAATTCCTGTTGAATGAATAAGAACATTGTGTCTATCAGAGAATTATTCTGCCATTTTCTGAATTTCAGAGTCTGAAACGTTTAGAGTTCTTTGGCTAAAGATTTTTCAATACAAGTATTTAATCTAAACATTATATCTGTCAAACAAGATATACACTCGAACAGAATATATAACAGAATATATTCTTCATTTATCAGAAGAATGTTGGAATTGTACAATTTCTGGATTATTGACAGCTCGTGTTAACTGCATATTTTTCATTGTGAAAGTGGATATACAGTGGAGCCCACTTAAACTGTAAATCCCTTAATTTAATAACCTTGTTAAGTGAATATACCTGCCAAACCCCAAACCATTCATCATACTTCTGCAAAAATTTGACCATTTAATTACATACATGTATGGGCTATAGAGTAAACTCTTGTTAATTTAACTAGTTGAAGGCTTCATTTTTTTTATTACAATTTATTGGAGAATGCTGACAGGCACTCTCTAGTAATTTGTAAAATAACAAAATTATATACTCAAAATATCATTTGCATTTGAATGAATCTGAAACATGAACAAGGAAAATGTTGGCATTTGCTATGATGCCCTCCTTTTTAGCTTAACTTGACAAGATCAAGATAAGCTATAGTCATCACGCATGCGGAAGTCTGCGAGTCTGTTCACATTTTCTTTGGCACAGGCTACACCCCATAGTTCTTGTCTGATCATCGAGAAATTTCATATGCAGTTTCGAGGTCATGTCTGGATGAGAACGTCCCCTTTTAGCCACAATCAGTCACCCGTGATGGCTGCACGAGCCAGAAACCCCAAAACATTTTGCACATTGCCATGTTCTACATGTCATATTTATGAAGGGATTTCATTGTAACTTGGTAGGATGACTCTGTATAAGGTCTAGATGAGAACGTCCCCATTTGGTCGCGATTGGTCAACTATGACGGCTGTGCTAGCCCAAAACCCGAAAACCTTTAGCACAGTCTACAGGTCATATTTATGAAGGGATTTCATTGTAACTTGGTAGGGTGACTCTGTATATTGTTAAATGAGAACTCCCCTTTTGGTCGCGATCAGTCAACCATGACAGCTACGCGGACCCGAAGTCCAAAAACCTTTAGCACAGTCTACAAGTCATATTTATGAAGGGATTTTATTGTAACTTCAAAGGATGACTGTATAGTATCTAGATGAGAACGTCCTTTTTTGGTTAGGTTCAGTCAACCGTGATGTCCATATTACCTAAACGCCTTTAGTGCAGTTTACAGCTTGCATTTACGAGGGGATTTCATTGCAAATTTGTAGGATGGCTCAGTTTAATGTCTAGATGAGGACATCCTATTTTGGCCATGACCGGTCTGCCATAATGACCACACAGGCATGTGACCTAGATTTGTTTTGCACAGTCTACAGTTCATATTTTTGAAGCGAATTCATTGTAACTTGGCAAGATAACTCGGTATGATATCTAGATGAGACTGTGCTATTTTAATAACAATCGGTCAGCTTTTACGATCGCCCGGTCACATGCCCTAGATTCCTTTAGCACTGTTTACAGGTTGTTTTTAAGAAGGGATTTCTTTGTAACTTGGTAGGATAACTTGGTATGATATCTTTTTGAGAATCTCCTATTTTGGTCATGATTGATCAACCGTGACCGTCGAACCATCACATGACCTAGATTTCTTTAGCAAAGTCTCCGAGTTATATTTTTGAAGGGATTTCTTTGTAACTTGGTAGGATGACTTGTTTTGGAATAATTTCACTGTAACTTGGTAACTTTCGTTGACATGCCTTAAGTGTGAGGGCCACATACATTAACTGTGAGGGCCACATTAACCAACCCCTCAATTCTTTAGTTCAGTCTGCACTTCAAATTATTCTTTTTGAAAACATAGCATATAGGGAACAAAAATTAACATATTCTCAATTATCACAATTCTTGTCTTATTTCATAATCCTTTCATAAACATTGAACATTATCCTTTTCATCAAACACTGCACACAGTCAAGTTAAGCTACAGTGTGATTGACACTTTCATTTTGAAAGCCCTAATAATGGCTTCTAGCACTGAATCAGTTATTAATTTTTTTGAATTAACCATGGTAATCTCTGAAATCTCCTTGTTTTTAGATTTACATGTATTTGGCTTCACCACACCCAATACAAGTATTTAAGCTATTTTCAAATTAAGTTCCTGTGTTCATATTTGGGCTTTCCCATGGAAACACAAATGTTAGCTTAGTCTAATGTGTGAAAATTATTTAAAAATCTAGTTTAGATCAACTAGTCGGAATATCTTTTGATATTTGATATGCACCATTGTTAGGTGGTTCAGATTCAAGTTTGTTCAAATCAAATTGATGGGGTCATATTTGGACTCCCTGTGAGAGCCTGAATTGTAAGTTACTGCAGCATAAGGTGTATTCATAAAAAAGTGTGTTCTAATCAAGTCCATGGGCTCATATTTGGATTCCCTATGGGAGCCTGAATTTTAACTTAGTACAGTATGAAGAATCTTCTTTAAAGATCTTCATCAGAAGATCCACAAGGGAGAATCTTTTGATATATGTTATGTACCATTGCTATGACTCATGGATTAAAGTTTGTTCAAAGTTTTATGCTTGACTGATTTTTGTGGGTGCCCATGGGGTTTGGAATTTTCTACAGAACCCAATGGAGAATTTATTATTTGTTAAAATGAATTTTGCTTATGTGTGGCATAGCCAATTGTGGTCAACTTTAGTTAGATGTAAATGCGTGTGGATAAGACTGACGCTTGTTCAAATAGCACCCACCAGGCCACCTGAGGCAGTGGGATGGAATGCGGTCCACTGGGTGATTTGCTTTTCTTTGCACTAAAGTGAGTTTTGAAGGGTTTTGCTGATTTTACACAAATACATCATTACTCCTAACAGCCCCCTCCCTCCTCTCCAAGCTAAATTACACATGGTTTTACATGTAGATGTGGAGTGTGACCTTAAATCCTTCTTTATATAACTTTCTCAGGTGAATGATTAAGTCCTCTTGGGACCTCTTGTTTTAGTTATGCTTGGACAATTTTTTTGGTTTAAACTTGTTTGAGATGAGATACTTTTCAATGTTATAACTATCCTGTACTATTTATGTAATTTCAGGCCCCTCAGAGCGTGATGATGTTTGCTCTACCTGCAGAGAGTTAGAAGTGAGGTGCTCAGGACATATGGGGCATATTCAACTTCCTGTACTTGTATACAATCCAGTTTATTTTAGAGTACTCATCAAGGTATGTTTTAATATCTCAAAGGTTGGTTTGTTTATTGGTGCTTAACAGCACTTTCAGCAGCCAGAGTTACATCATGCTGGAAATATCTCAAATGTATCTTCCTAATAGACACACATCTATATTATTTTGCACAACAAATGGTAGATTGTCCTGATTTGGCCAAAACAGTGAACAGTAACAGGTCTGGTAGGACAAAATTATGAAAATATGGGCTCCAGTTAGACATTTCCTCATATCTAAGGAAGCGTGTGGCCAAAAAAGTACCTTGTCCAACAGATAAAATCTACCTATTTTACAACCAAGAATTTTCATACATAGGATGACTCATCATGTCCACAACAATTATTTGTTGGAAAAGTAAAATGAATGACTGTTGTGATCGTATTTAACAACATATTTGCATTGGCATTAATCATGTACTAGCAGTGCTGAAACGTGATTTTCAGAAGTTGACAAATCAACAGATGTAATCAACTACAATTTCCCACTCTTAAACGTGCATCACATTGAAATGTCTTTTAAGATGCTATTTTACAAGCCGAACTTGGTTTGCCTTAGCATTCTCCAATTACTGACTGTGACTCCATGGAGGCTGAAATTTGCCCTTGTTAAATGTGTGTTAGAACACAGGCCAGCTACAAGGAAAGTTAACATACTCACAATACCACCAAACACCAAGCAAGGATTCAAACAAGCTTGCCTGGCTGGGACCAGTGTAATTTATTTTAAATAAATATAGAATTGAATAAAGATACAACAGCCCTTTTGTATGCCTGAGTGGGTTCATTTGTGCGTGGTATGGCTTCCAAAACACATATTGGTGGATTTTTTCCTTTTTGTAACCGTTATGGATAATATGCTGGGGCTGCTCCCAAACCAGCGACTGTTTGGGTTTCTTTTTCTTTTTTTTAAAACAACCATCAAACTGCGGTTTCAGTATTACCATAAATATGCTCACCTCGCTAAGCAAACACAGAACAGAATTCTTGTAGTTATGCACAATTCCTAGTCATCTTTCAGTTTGAGGTACTCAGGAATCTACCCTACCCCAGTGTGCACACTCAAACCAGATAAGATTATTGGCTCTTTCTGCCGACTCTCATGGATACATAAGCAAATAAAGTTATGAAGCAAATAAAGTTATTCGGGTCACAAAAGATTTCAATCCCTGTGTGCCGTGGGCACGCAGAAACTTTTCCTTCATCAACCTTCATCATCTCAATAATTATTGTCAAGTTATGCTACATTTAAGAAAATATATATATTAATGTATAAATGTGGAACATGTTTCAGATTACTGAATATATCAAAGAGTTGTTTGAACAGAATTTTAAAGTAGGGAAATCAGAAAATATTTTGGAAAATGATAGAAAGATAATAATAGTAATAAATGCCCCAGCTCATCCGAATGAATGTGTCAGGATGAGCAGCATTCTTTCCAATGAAGCCTGTGTAGGCCGTAGTAATAAGCATGCACTGACAGAGTCCTGTCATGGCTGACCTCGTTTCAAAGTAATAAGAAAAACGTGCTGAGTGAGCTGCTGAGCAAGGGTATAGAAGTCACAGGTGATAATGACAAGTCATCATTTCCCAAAGTAATTGAAGTCAGTAGCCGTAGTAACAAGCAATGGGAGGGAAGAACGCACCCCACCTGGGGTGGGATGCTTATTACTATGGCCTACACAGGCCTCATTAGAAGGAATGCCGCTCATCCTGACACATTCATTCGGATGAGCTGGGGCATTCCTTTTCCAATTTTGCCTGTTTGTCCTCCTTAATAAGCATGCACTGTTCAAAGCAAATAACTGACTTCAATGGTATAGACCAGAAAACAGGAAGAAAGAAATAATAACAAAGAAGAACTGTTCCATTTATGTAATAATGATACCGTTGTACATTAAGAGAATAACAAAATATCGAAACTGTTGCTACTCCTTCAACAGTAAACTGTGACAAAACCTCTCATCGAACGGGTCTGCTACAAGAATACTAAACAGTTTGCGAGGAGTGCCAACGGAAACCCATAACTGATAAACGGCAGAAGACACAGCTCCCCTGGTGCTATGAGCCTTAAATTGGTGAACATCAGTTCCGGACTCTGCATGACATACATATCTACCTGGATATGGTGACATTGGAAACAGATGTAAATGTCTTATTATAAGACTTATATGAAAGTGGAGAATGTTTCCTGATTGGTTTCGTTCTTTTTAGATAATGTTTCAGAACAGAAGAGACACTCAGGGATGAATTGGGAAATTATCTCAGTTTTACTGGCGGTTGATATTTTTTAATTTCGGTAGTGTGAAGGAGTGAATGAATACAAGAGAACAGCTGAATGGTCCTGAAAAGTCAAGTGATTGACATCTAATGCCGCAAGTGTCTCAACACGAGCTGATGTAACATAGCAATAAGACATACAAGCCCTTCTGTAAGAGCTTTCAGATTCTATGTGTCGAGAGGGTGTAGAGTAGATAATTGTAAAACCTGAGAAGCATCCCCCCAAAAAATGTATATCGTGGAAGCGGTGGGCTGGTATTAAATGCCAATTTCATAAACCATGATACTAAAGGAGAATCACGAAGATCACAATCCAATAACCATAGAGTCTGTACAAGCAAGGTCATGTGAGTATTTAAACAGAATAGGAACGGCCAGAACTGGTCAAGTATTCTATGAAATCGTATACAGAAGGTTGTGTAATATTTTTCTGGTATTGACGACAACAAAGGACCCATCTTCGTCAAGCATGGTCATATTGTCGGTACTTTGCCTCCAGGAGGCTGAGATATGTGAGGCTGCTGTATTTGAAAAAAACCCTAACCACAGAGGTAACTCCTGATACATTGCAGGTGTCTAAATTCATCCGTCTTGTCAACATGTGTGTTTTGGAGCTATTTGATAGCCGTAGGAGATTTTTGTGGGTGGAAATCAGAACTGGTGTGGATGCTAGACATCTCAGCAAGAGTGGAGACCAGGGTTGTGTAGGCCAAAATGGCAATGAATATGGCCCTCCTTACCTCGTCTCGGGGAATGTGCATTAAGCACCTGGCGATCAAACTAAAAGGACAAAAAATATAAGGACTGAAAGAATGCCAATTCAAGCAGAAAGCTTCACAAAATATTGCATCGGGATCAGGCCGTCAAAAAACAAATTTGGAAAGTTGTGCATTAAGTCTAATGGCAAACAGATCAATGTCGGGCTGAAAAAAAGACAGTTGTGAGTTATGCAAACACTTTAGTGTTCAATTGTCATGCTAAAAATATATTCAAATTCCTGAGCAGACGATCGGCCTGTTCGTTTTACCTGGAATATGTGTTGCTGATAATAGGATGTGTTTGTTATCCCATTAATACAAAATGTCCTTAGTAATACTGAAAAAACGAATGGATGTTAGTGGAGGTAATGAATTGTGGAAGTATTGTCAGAGTTAATACAAATATGACAGTGATAAGCGTCGGAACAGAGACTTTTCGAGCCAAAGAAAATTGCCAGCAAATCATGTTTATTAATGTGAAATGTGGATTCATGTAGATACCATTGACCATTAGTCTCAGACTGGCCAAATTAAGCCCCCCCCCCCCCCCCCCCCCCAACCTGATGAAGAGGCATCGGTTTCTAAATAAAAATCCATAGGAGGCGGACGCATCAGTTTATCATGGTGGGTAGAAATGTGCGTAATCCACCAAAGAAGTTCCTTTGTTGAATTTGGTGATAATGTGACCAGTCGGTGATGGTTATCCATGCCAATTCAGGCTGTGACTTTAACTTTTTCTAAAGAATGTACATGCAATGGGCCAAGCCTGAAGGCTCTGAATGTTGACACATAGAGGCCAATAACTCTGGCTAATTGTTGAACAGTAACACTCGGCGATCTGAGAAAATCATGGATTCCCATTTTATGATTGCTATTTGAGGTGTCTCCAGAAAAACTTTGAATGTTCTAGAATCGATCTGGAACCCAAGATAAGTAATCATTTAGGATGGTAAAAGAATTGATGTTTGTTTGTTGGTTTTTTTTGGTTTTTTTAGGAGACTGTAATGTGGATACAAGGTACTGAGTGTCCCGTTGGCACAAAGATTTGTCATGATTGTGAATGAGAGAATCATCGAGATATGACAAGCAGAAAATCCCCCCTGTTTTCTGAAGTGGACAAAAATCGGTTTTAAAACTTTCATGAACAATAGGGGTGTCGAGGAAAACCCAAACAGGAGACACGTTAACTCATATAGTGTCCCAGTCCAGAAAAATAACTTTAAATACCTGTGACTGCATTGATAGGTCGGTACACTGAAATAAGCGTCTCTCAGAGCAATGGATGCGAAAAACATTTGTGGTTGAATAAATTCTAAAACAAAAATCCCGTGTTCCAAGTTTGAATTTTTCATAAGAGATGAATTTTGTCCAGATGCCGAAGACTACTCGATATGTCCCATTTTTCGTTCGGCGCAAAAAACTAGTAGCAGACTCGGTGTGAGAAAATGGAATACTGCAAGGCAGATTGAGTTGGAAAGGGGGTGTGGTAAATGATTTTCTATAACCCTTAATAGTGTCCAACACCCACTGATCTGAGGTAAGCTGTTTCCATATATTCAGAAAAAAAAAATTGAGAGAACCTGAAGGTTGACTTAGTTACTTTCCCTGGTAGCTGTTCCTGGGAAAGGTGTTTTGTTTCGTCCAAGGCGTGAAGTTTCCTCATTTTTGAGGATAATTTCCACTTAGCCAGTTGGGGTTGCCCCAAGAGCCTCGGTACATTCGATTGGATGTATTCCTGTAAGAGGAAGTAAGAACTCCCGTTCATTCATAGACTTGAGTCGTGTGGAAAGATGAACACAGTTGAGTAGTAACAGGCTTTTCTGGCAAGCACAATGAACTGTATTTGCCCTTCAGCATGGACTTCAAAAAAGATGCCTCAACAGGGAGATTTCAAATGTAGGTGCCCCAAGCAGGGACAGTGAATCAATAATGAGAGATTCGATCTTATTGGTATCAAAAGTATCAGTGAAAAGTTCCATGATAGTTATAAGAAGCAGGGTGAGAGCACCTGCCAACATTTTTTGAATATACTGTAATTGAATGTCTTCTGTGACAAAGAAACTTTTTGTTAGCGTGCTTGAACGGAGTCCAGATCGCAGGTTTGATCTTTGGGGCAATATCAGAGGGCAGTGGTCAGGCTTTGGAGATGTGTCATATTAATCTGAAGTATCTTTAGGCTTTTATTGCTCACTGCAACATTTGTTGATAAATTTCACAAGGCTGGTGTCACCAATTGCTGGCCTTGAAGAAGAGGAACTGAGTAATATATCTGGGCATGCAAGCCGAGAATTTGAGGCAGGATTGGTAGAACTAGTACTAGATTGTGGTACATTTGTGATTTCACAGTCAGAAAAAAAATGTTCATCACTCTCGGAAGTGAGTAAGCCAAACACGGATGCAGAGTCGAGATCACATGGGGTTGTGCGACCAGTATCTTCACTTTGACCTGCAGGTTATGAATTTACAGTTCTGGCAAGGCCCATATCAGTCTCGAATTGTAGCAATTTGTTTTGAAGTCATAACTTTTAACAGAGAGGATATACTGACAATATAGCCAGTGATCGTGGAAAAACACTTTTTCTTTTAAAATAATTATAGTGTCTTCATTCAAAAGTTCCAATGACTTTTTTGTTTTTAGAACTGCAGCATTGCATTTTGAGGAGTTGCCCTTCCGCTTTACAGGATCTTTCCCTGTCCACTTAGCGGTCTTGGGTTCCATGATTTTAGTTGTGTGTTTACAAACACTGTGACATTGACCCGCAGGTTTTGTGGCTGAACATTTTGCAGGCTTGATGCCAGTTACCGAATCATGTGTAATAGGATGATGGGCCAAATCGAACCCAGCTAACAAACTTATTTCGGTCTCAGAGGCAAATAAATGAAAAATAATATTTGGCAAGAGAATTTTGTCACCGATTGTCCGAAGACGACATTGCACCACAGTACAATTTTTGTATACTGAATACCGTATTAACAAGAAAGTGAAATAAATCATCGTGATCAACTGTCTGCAGACAGTATGAGAAAATAAGTGACAGAATCAACAAGACACGAGGTCAGCTCATCATTATCACCTGTGACTTTTATACCCTCGCTCAGCAGCTCACTCAGCATGTTTTTCTTATTACTTTGAAACGAGGTCAGCCATGACAGGACTCTGTCAGTGCATGCTTATTAAGGAGGACAAACAGGCAAAACTGGAAAAGGAATTGAATTTATATAGCGTGCATATCGCAATAATAAAAAAAGTTCTAAGGTGCTGAACATCAAAAAAGCACTACTAGATGTAAATATATAAAGTATTTAGGTACTTGGAACATTAGATTAATCAACATCAGGATAATATTTTTATGTCCCCGAAAAAAAAATGATGGGAGCATATAGTGTTTGTCATTTCCGTCTGTCCATTCGTCAGAAAGATTTTCGTGGCGGCTCCATAACTCGGAGATGCTTTGTTGAAATTTGTTGAAACTTGGCATACATGTTGCTTATTGGGTGATGATGGGTAACGCACACAATGTTTTTTTATTTGATGGAGGTATGAGTCACAGATCAAGGTCATAGTTCTGGGGCATCCATTGCTGTGCGGTCACTGTTAGTCTTGTTTAAATAGATAAGATTTTAGCTTTGATTTGAAAACAGGAAGAGATTGGACCAATCTCACAGATTCAGGTAACATTTTAAAATGTCTTGGAGCACTGAAGCTGAAGGAATGTCCCCAATATGAGGCTAGGCCATATGAGTTCTGTTCTAGTAGATTGTGGCATGAAAAGCTAAGTGTGCATTTTTGGCATGTATGTTTTGGCCAAATCAGAGAATTAGGAAGGCAGTTGGTTTACTACTGTTTTGTATGTAAACTTTGAACTCAATTCTGTCTGCAAAAGGAAGCCAATGAAGATTTTTTATTTGAGAAGTAATGTGTTCTTAGTGAGAGTCACAATACGAGTAGCTGTATTTTCTGTAATTTGCAATCTATTTATCTGCTTACTGAGGAGCCCACATAGAAGAACATTGTAATAATCTAACCAAGAAGAGATAAATGCTTGCATGGGACATTCTGTGGCACTTTTTGTTAAGATTTTCCAGGCTCGACCGATTTTCCAGATATGAAAATTTGCAGACTAGCAGATTTTCGATAAGTGAGAAGTCCTGGTCAGATATATGTCAGAGAGTACAAACCCAAGTTTCTGACTGTGATAGATGGGTTGATAATGGTGTTACCTACTTTAAGAGGAGGCAAAATGTCTGGTGCTGGTTTGTACCTGGAGGGAAAAATAATGAGTTCTGTTTTGTCATCGTTTAGTTAAACCCTTTGTCTAACATAACCAAAAACGGCCAAAAAATAACCATAATAAGCCTAACACAGTCTAAAATATCTCAGATGTTCTCAAGAAAACCATACAAATATGAATATCATTAGAACCAGCTTGCTGAGCTGGTTCTAATGATATCCATATGTGTATGGCTTTATTGAAAAATTGTGAAATTTGTTTTCGAAAAATGTGAGATTTAATTTATTTTTTTAAGACTATTATGTTAGGTAAAGGGTTAAGTTTGTTCACAAGCATAAAGGTCCTGATAATCTGAAATTTATTTTGATTCAGTTTCTACCAATATTGAGGGGTCAAATTCTATGTAAATTTGAGAGTCATCGGCATAGAAATGGTAGTCATTTCTGTGTGAGTGAAAGACTGGTGGAGTATAAAATTTCCCCAGTGATATATCAACTTCAAAGTTGATAGTTAATACAGAAGCATTACTATGATATAACAGTAATTTTTAAAAGTCCCGGTATCGGATCCATGTTGTTTTAAATTCTGGATTACTATGCAGTGTTATATAGCCCCTATATTATATTGAGATTGATATATTGAGATCTCGATCCGCAAGTATACAGAAGAAGTCTCCTTGGTTACGAATTGAAATTAAGTATTTTTATTGTTTACTAATCATATATATTTCATTTTCAGGTTATTTTATTCAACTTTGTGGGGAGTTAGTTTAGTATAGTAACTGGGACAAAGTTAGGAGGTCTTAAATAAAACTGTGAGCGCCAAGTTGTCGGACGGTTCGTCGTGTTGCCTTTTGTCGCGTGTTTACAGTTTTCTCTGTCCGATCGCGTAATTTTGTCTTGATGATGGCGAGCAAGTCTGTTCAGACGCAGGTAAGTATGGAGGTAAATACGTGTAATATCGCGGTCCAGGTCAACGGTGCCAACGGGGTAAGTATTGGTGTGCAGACAGAGGTCACTGGGGGTGTCGGTCAGAGCCGGGTTGGTGGGGCCACCGATGGCGATATTGGGCTTGAAGTTTGTAAACAGTGTTTTATGATGTATGGGGACTGTCGCTCGATGGGATATGGAGAGGTATGTACAAACTGTCAGGAAATCCTCCGCCTACTTGAGACAATTGTTAAGTTTGAGGGGGAGATTGCTGAGCTGAAGGGAAAACTTGGTAGGGCGGGGCTGTCTGGAGTTACGCCTGTGAAAGTAGCTTTCCGAGAAGGATGGAAGGTTGTCGGTGGTTCCAAGAGGAAACATGGGGGTAGAACCTTTGATGTGAATGAGGTAGGTGATGAGGTGGGGGCTGCTAGAAAAGTACGTAGGACAGATGAGGGGGGCCCAGGCCGGAGCAATGCTGTAAAGCGTTTGGCGTGGACTATCAAAAGTGGTAGGAAAGGGGGGCCAGAGAAGCAGGTAGATAGGGGTGTAAAGTCCAAAGGCAGTGGGGAGTGCAGCACCAGAAACAGATTTGATGTGCTCGATTCGAAAGAGACAGAGGAGGAGATGGAGGTAGTTGCAACAGATAGTAGCTTGGGGTCTAGGCCAGGAAAAAGGAGGAGGGATCCGGGAGAAGACCAGGGGAGCAGTCCAGGTAGTTCAGGGCCTGGAAAGAGACGGAGGGACAAGGATAGGAGTAATCCTAGGTCAAAGATACCGATATCGATATTGATTCCGAGTGGGGCTGTTGGAGAGGAAGAGGACGCTGTAAACAATAGGAGACTAGAGGAGATAAATAGGGCGAGGGCCAAAAGTAAGTTGGTGGTTGCGGGAAGTAGCATAGTTCGGGGGATCGACAGGGTTGTCTGTGGTCCGGACAGTAAAAATAGAACAGTTCTGTGCTTTCCGGGGGCTAAAGTGGAGGACCTGAGGGATAGAGTGGACGGTATTGTAGCTGGGTCGGGGCCTGATCCGGTAGTGGTATTACATGTGGGGTCCAATAACATCAGGGAGAGGAAATCAGTTCGTTTGGTGGACACATACAAGGACCTAATTAGTAAGCTACTTAGCAGGAATGCTCGGATCATCGTTTCAGGGGTGCTCCCCGTTATGGGTGGTGGGAATGAGAGGAACTCGCGGATTATGGCACTAAACGAGGAGCTGGAAGAGCACTGCAAAGACTTGGGAATACATTTTATTGACCACTGGGATTCATTCTTGGGACAAGGAGAGTTGTATGGGCGAGACGGATTGCATTTAAGTAGGATGGGTACAGACCTGTTGGGCCCAAAAATTTTACAGGTGGCTGGGCCTTTTTTGGAGAAAAGGGGGGTAGGGGACCACAGCCGATAACCCAGAGGGGCACAAATGCTGGGAACATAGGAAGAACAACAAACATGCACAATACAGGGACATACCAGGGTTATAATAATGTGCCAGTGATGACAAAAAAACAAAGATTCATTAAGTTTGGGTACTGCAACATCCAGGGTCTGCACAAGAAAGTAAGCGAAATATCAACAATGATGGACGAAGGAGACTTCGATATAATGGGTCTAAGTGAGACGTGGATACGACGGGATGAGCGGGTTGATCAGATGAAGGGTTGCGTGTGGATAGGAGCTGGGCGAACTGAGGGTCAGAAACGGGGTGGGGGTGTTGGCATCTACGCTAAAGAGGAATTACAGCCCTCATTGATTACAGATCTCACAGAAGCAAGGACTCAGATTCCAGTATCCAACGAAATAGTCTGGGCAAAAATCAAGTTAGGAAGCAGGAGTGTTGCCGTTGGTGTTGTATACTTAGCAGTGGAGGGAAGTAAGCCCGAGTGGAATGATTCAATATATACAACTCTTAGATCGAATATCACAGAGCTTGGAAGCAGAGGGTTCAGTATTGTCCTAATGGGGGACTTCAATGGGCACATCGGGGATAAGGAGGAGGGCATACAGGGAGGTGATAGGAAAATTAACACGAATGGGAGGAAGATGTTGGACCTATCAAAAGAGCTTGGTTTAAAGATCCTGAACAGGGATGCGAAATGTAAGGGTAAATGGACCTGGGAGAGGAACGATAAGAAAACAATAATTGATTATATACTCACTGACATTCGCTTATGGAGGGAGGTTATAGATGTAGAAATAGATGACGAGGGAAAAAATGACTTGGGTAGTGATAACAGTTAAGATTATGGGCAAAACGATGAATAGAGACAGAAATACCTTCAAGGAAGTTTGGGGACTAAAACAAGGAGCCGACTGGAAGCAGTTTCGGGAAAAACTAAAACCAGATCTTGAATGTATACCTAGGGATGCAAATGTCCAGAGTATTTCAGATGGCATAGTAAATAGCCTAACAGAGGCAGGGAAGGATTGTATAGGAAGGGTGAGGGTCCCAACGAGAGAGCTTGGATACAGGGTTAACGAGGGACTGAAAAGGGCTATAAAAGAAAGGAAGGTAAAATGCGCTGCTTACAGAAGAAGTAGGAAGCTTAAAGGGGTGGATAACAATGACACGAGACTAATGAAAGGAGAATATGAACTGGCACGGAGAAAGGTGAATGAGATAAAGAATAATAATAGGAAGGAGCGCAATTGCAGTCTTGCCAGAACAATAAAGAAAACGGGGGGTTCGAGCTCAAACGTATTTTGGAACTGGGTAAATAAACGGGGGAAAAGTAGTGTGCAGAGTATCAAAGTGGATGGGGAAAGTACAGAAGATAAAGGCCGTATCGCTTCAGAGTTAGTCAAGCACTGGGAAAAGATAAACGATAGGCGATGGGGCAGTGGGTCCCCACCAAAAAGAAATACACTGGTGGAGGAGAACCTATCCAATCGTGTATGTAGCGAAATAATGGCAGAAGAAGTGCGGAACGTGGTCTCGAAATTAAAAAATGGTAAAGCGGGAGGGACTGATGAAATTCCGAACAAATTCCTCAAAAATGGAGGGGAGGCACTTATTGAAGTCCTGACAAACCTTTTCAACCTGGCTCTGCGAAAGCAAGAGGTCCCCAGAGAGTGGAGGGAAAGTAAGGTGTCGTTCATACACAAAAAGTGGGATAAGGAAGTTCTAGATAACTATAGGGGGATATCAGTTAGTAGTAACATCGGAAAAGTATTCTGTAAGGTCATATACGGTAGACTAGAGGAAGTTATTGAAGAGAAAGGTTTTTTAGGAGAAATTCAAAATGGTTTCAGGAAAGGATGAAGAGTCACTGATCACCTATTTACACTCACCCAACTGATAGAATCAACAAAGGCTGAAAAGAAAAAGATGTTTCTGGCATTCCTAGATGTGAAAAAAGCGTACGACCGAGTGTGGAGGGAAGGTATGTGGCGAAAGCTCGAGGGCATCGGACTGGGGGGTGACTTTGTGGGAATCATGAAAGCACTGTATACAGATGTGCAAGGCCAACTCAGTCTAGGGAGTATCACTACAAAACGAGTCCCTATGGATATAGGCCTCAAGCAGGGGTGTATCTTTTCACCGATTTTGTTTGCATTGTATGTTGAAGATTTAGGGGACGAACTAATTCAGAGTGCGGAGGGGGTAAATGTTGGAGACATAAAGATACCAGGCTTATTCTTTGCGGACGACATGGTGTTAATGTCTAGAACTGAACAGGAGCTAGAGAAACTGCTGGAAATTGTTGATAGATATGGGAACACTTGGTGGCTCGAACTAAATGAAAATAAAAGCAAGGTAATACCCGTTGGACGCAAGGTAGATATGACGAAGAGATGGAGAGTGGGGGGAGTTCTCAATCCCCGAAGGGGAAAGCAAACAAATCTCTGTAGGAGAAACGGGAGAGTATGAGTATCTAGGGGTAAGCATAAATATAACGGGAAGAGGGGTGTACAGAAATTACTCAGCCAAACTGATTCTGAAGGGGAAAAAAATTCTGAACCAACTAAAACTTTTAGGGAAAAATAGTTTCAATAAGGTCTTTGTGGGGAAAACACTGTATGAGAGGGTGGGTTTACCAAGTATAACGTATGGCACGGACGTGTTTCCATTAAACCAAACCGTTATTAAGAAGTTGGAAAGTACTCAGAATGATGCCGGCAGATGGATAACAGGGTCGAGTAATGCTGCAGCTTTGGAAGCAGTAAGGGGGGAGCTTGGGTGGATGAAAATCAAGGACAGGGTAGATTTGGTAAATTACTTTAACTACTTGAGAAACCTGCCTGACAACCGGTGGTGCAAATTGATGCTCGATACCATTTGGAATTCTAATATAGAAACGGGGTGGTCAAAACATGTGAGGAAAATAATGGACAATTACTCTATAGAGGTCACAAACATAGAAGTAAGAATGAAAGAAGGCACAAGGTTTGTCAAAGAGAGAGTCATGGAAGATTGCAATCGAAACTGGCGAGCAGGGGTTAGCGTGAAAAGATCACTGCAGGAGTTACAATATAAAGAAAAGCCAGCTTTTGAGAAGTACCTAGATGGCACCTTTGGAGGGTCACTGCTGTTCAAACTGAGATCAAGATCACTGGAGCTTCGGGGAAAAATTGGGAGAGATGGGGAAAAGGGATGCCAAATGTGCCACTCTGGAGTAGTGGAGACCCTGGAACATTTTCTCTTGGAATGCCCACAGTATATACCTCATAGAATAAAATTTACTGGAAGAATAATGCAGAAGTGGGGTGAAGAAACAAAGGATAGATGGCTGAAGGGGGACACGAGGGAGAGGGTAGGAATGCTTATTGAAGAAATAGAAAAAGAGGAAGTGAGGGACACTATTAAGCAGTTTATATCTGAATGCTGGGAGGAGAGGAGGGGAAGAGGGGGTGGGGTGCAGGGGGAATGATGGCCTTCTCTTATGAAGACCGCGACAAATCAGCGGCTGGCCAAAGAGTTATTATTATATATATCCTTAATTGATAATACTATGAGATTGATATTTTTTCTGCATTTTCTGACTGGTCTGACTCATTTGCACTGAGTGACCTTTGTTTACATCTTTGTTACACTAATCTATTGTGCATATAGCTGTTGATTGTTTAAGTAGGTCAAGGACCTTATTTACTTGAACTATGACAGAATCACCTAGAAACTGTTAGAACCTTGTAGAATTTTCATCTTCTGGAACATTCTATCTGTTAACTATATAAAGGTTTGTCAACAGAATTCCAAAACTCATTTTTAGAAAGCCATTTCAGAAAGACTCACTTCAGTTGTTTCCATTGGAGATTATTATTGTTTCAGAACAGTGCATTTATTATAGAAGCAGTGCTTCTTTGTGATTTTGGAAGATTGATCCCAAAAGAGAATTTTGAAGTGAATCTATTCGTCTTAGAAGAGAGAATTTATACTTTCTGTGAAAAGAGTAATATTATTTTGTGAAAAGCCAGGATTCTACTGGATTATTTGGAAATTACCTGTGGCACCAATACTTCTTGGATTTTTACTCCATTTGAATTTTGCAGAGCATTTTATTATATTTTATTGGAGACTGCTGAAATTTCTAAGTGAAAATTTTATTACAAATCTACAGGATACTGTTTCTGAAGAGACATTCTTGGATTTAATACTACCAGCTGGTAACTTTCTTCACAAGATTCTTCACCACTGGATTACTGGATTCTGTCAAACTGTACTTTGGACTAATTCAATAATTGATAAGTAGCACTGTTTTTATTTTCTGTAAACCAATTAGTGTAAAAGATCTTTGTATCATTTTTTTTTATATTAATTTTTTTAAAATTAAATTTCAGAATAATTGAATTCATAGTTATTGTTGCTGATTCTTTCTGTTACCAATATCAATAATATTTCCATACCGTAACAGAAATTGGGGGCTCGTTGCCGAGATTGAATATAAGATAACGAGAAAGCTTTATTTGCATATTGCAATTGTTATTTTGGCTCACTTTCAAACATTTAAATTTTCTTAGAAACTTTCAGTATTATTATTTATATAATCTGAGGACCAGCAAACCTTTTCATCATGGTATTTATTGTGACAGAATTTATTTCTGAATTTGACAGCTCTCCTAGTTTGGCCCTTTTAGAATCTCTTAAGAAAGAGGATCGATTCCATCTTGCTCATTATCTAAAATTACCTGCCACCCCTGGTCTGAACAAACATAAACTTAAACAGCTCATTGTTAATCACTATATGGAGGAAGGCCTTTTGCCTCAGACTGAAACTCCCCCCTCTGAACCACAACCTACCGATGCCCTTGAACTCAAAAAGTTAGAATTGGAATTAAAAAAGTTAGAAATGCAACAATAAATGAGGGAAATTGAAATTCAGGCTCAAGAAGAAAGGGAACAAATTCAAGCCCAAAAAGAAAGGGAACAAATTCAGGCCCAAAAAGAAAAAGAAGAAAGAGAAAATGAAATTAAATTAAAAGAAATTGAAGCTCAAAAAGAAAGGGAACAAATACAGTTTCAGGCCCCAAAAAAATGCATTTAAGAGAACTGGAAATTCAGGCCCAAAAAGAAATAAAAATTAAAGAATTAGAATCTCAACGTCAAGGCTCAAATGTTATCTCACCAAGTAGATTTGATGCAACTAAACATGTTAGGCTAGTTCCCCCCTTTCAAGAAAAAGAAGTTGATAAATATTTTTCACATTTTGAAAAAGTGGCAGCAAGTTTGCCAAGGGATGTCTGGACTTTGCTATTGCAAAGTGTTTTAAAAGGGAAGGCCCAAGAAATCTATTCCGCTCTATCTTCTGAGCAAAGCAATAATTATGACACTGTTAAAGAGGCTATACTTAAGGCATATGAACTTGTTCCAGAGGCTTATAGGCAGAAATTTAGAAATTATTACAAAAGCGAAAATCAAACTCATGTGGAATTTGCCATATAGAAGCAAAATTTATTTGACAGGTGGTGCCATTCCAAAGAAATTGGGAAAGATTTCTCTAAATTAAAAGAAATGATGCTGATTGAAGAGTTTAAAGGAAAAATACATTCAGATATAAAGGCCCACCTGGATGAACAAAAAGTTGACACATTAAATAGAGCAGCAGTACTAGCAGATGACTATGCCTTAACTCATAAAATGAGTCGTAATGCCACAAATTTTTGGCCCCACAAGAATTCTTTCCAAAGTGGACCTAGACCAACTTCAGATAAAACTCATCCTTCCAGTCCTCCAAACTTTTCACCGCCCAAATTTAATAAGAAATTTGGTGAAAACAAAACCTCTAATGCCAGCCCTACACCATTACGACCCAACAGTTCAACTAAAACTTGTAATTATTGTAAAAAAAACAGGTCATTTATTATCTGATTGCTGGCTGTTAAAACAGAAAAATGAGTCATCTACTTCACAGAATGCACTAGCATGTGCTCCATGCCTGAAAATTATGTTATAAAGCAAGACGCTTTAGAAAATTATAAGCCATTTATTTCTGAAGGCTTTGTTTCCCTTGAGGGGGATATGCACTGTTCCTTACCAATAAAAATACTGAGAGACACAAGGGCTACTCAGTCTTTAATGTTAGAAGGCATTTTGCCATTTTCTGAAGAAAGTGCGACCAGGGCTCAAGTTCTAGTATCAGGTATTGAGTCAAACTCTTTAAATGTCCCACTTCATAAAATAAACTTAAGAAGTAGTTTAGTAAATGGACTGTGACAGTAGGAATCAGACCTACTCTACCTGTAAAAGGTATTTCTTTATTATTGGGAAATGACTTAGCTGGTGACAAAGTCACTGTAGAACCTCAAGTGGTGGATAAGCCGAGCACAGATGAAAGTATTATTAATTTGAAGGAATGTTTTCCTTTTGCCTTTCCAGCATGTGCTGTGACTCGGTCCATGGCAAAGAAAGCTGAGGTTGATAACAACCTCAATTGTGATGATTTGAACAGCAAAGCTTGGGATAAGAACAGTCACAGAATTACGGATTCTGAAGATATTGATTTGTCTCAGACATTTTTGAGTCAGTGTGGTGACTCCTCCAGAAATTGTAAAGAGGCCACTACACCTGAGAGTGGTAGGGGAACCTCCTTGAATGTCATTTCCCGGACTTCTTTAATTCAGGAACAGGAAAATGATCCTGACCTTGCCGAGCCACGTGACAGGGCTCCAACAGAGGCAGAAGCCCATAACTCCCCCGTCTGTTATTTAAAAAAATCTGATGTACTCATGAGGAAATGGTGACCACCAGAAGTACCCTCCAATAGTGATTGAGAGGTTATTTATCAAATAGTTGTCCCCACTAAATACCGGAATGAAATAATAAGCCTGGCTCATGAAAATCCAATGACTGGACATTTGGGAGTTAGGAAAACCTACTCTCATATTCAGCAATGGTTTTACTGGCCCAAGCTTCGACAGGATGTTGTTGAATTTTGTAAAACCTGCCACACCTGTCAAATTGTAGGAAAACCCAACCAGAAGATTCCTCCAGCTCCCTTTCAATCAATCCCTGCTTTTGAGGAGCCATTCAGTAGAATTATTATTGTGTTGGCCCATTGCCTAGAACAAGATCTGGAAATGAATATCTTCTCACCATCATGTGTGCTTCTACACGATTTCCTGAGGTTATTCCTCTAAGAAATATTAAAACTAAGACTATAGCTTGTAGAGTGCTAAATTATTTTTCAAAGGTGATTTGTAACGTGAATATTTTTTCTCAAGGATACCATATTATGAGCAAAAGGAGCCCCAGTATAGTAAGACTTCATTGATAAACAATTGTTTCTTACAATTTATTGGAGAGTGCCCTTTGGCACTCTCCAATAAATTGTAATAAACAATTTGCTTAAACATTTTTTATGTTTCAACTAGCTAAACAAATGAGGTAATGAATACAGTGTAAAGCCACTATAGTGGCTTTCAGCACTTTTCAATAGAGCCCTGATAGTGTCTTCTAGCACTCAACCAGTTAATTAAGGCCTTGATAAAATTCTTTATGACTTTCGGTCTACCCAGGTCAGTGCAGTCAGACCAAGACTCAAATTTTAGGTCAAACATTTTTCAGCAAGTGATGTATAAGCCCAAAATTAAGCAGTAGACATCAAGTGCCTACCATCCCAAAAGTCAAGGAGCTCTAGAACGCTTTCATCAAACATTGAAGACCATGGTAAAGGCCTATGGGGAGGATAATGAGAAGGATTGGGACGAAGGAGTACATCTCCCCTTATTTGCAGTCTGTGAGACTGTACAGGAATCTCTAGGGTTCAGCCCTTTTGAATTAGTGTTTGGACACTCAGTGAGGGGTCTACTCACTGATTTGAAGGAGAAATGGCTCGAGGAAGAGCCACCTGAAATTTCTCTTCTGGACTACGCGGCCACTTTTAAGGAAAAATTGCACCAGGCCAGAGAAATGGCAAATAAACATTTACAGATATTCAGGCCCTTATATTGTTAAGCACAAGATCAGTGATACTGATTATGTTGTTGAGACTCCTGATAAACTCAAAAATACTGAGCTGTTCCATATAAATATGTTGAAAACATATTATGAGAGAGAACCAAGCTCTCTACCAGTCTCAACAGTCACCTACATGGATGAGGTGGAAATTCCTGTGGAGGATATTCATGAAGGTGGCGAAAATGTATCTCTGAAGTTACAGAACTCAGATGTCCTGAGAGATCTACAAAATAAAATGGATTATTTACTGCCTGACCAAAGAAAAGATTTAGTTGATTTAATTTTCAAATATCAACACTTATTTCCCGATGTGCCAAGTAGGACATCAGTTATTTTTCATGATGTTGATGTGGGAGGAGCAAACCCCATCAAACAGCATCCATATAGATTGAAACCTTTCAAAGCTGAGATCATGATTAAGGAAATACAGTATATGCTGGACAATGATATCATAGAACCTAGCCATAGCAACTGGAGTTCGCCCTGTATACTCGTCCCAAAACCTGATGGCAGTTACCGATTTTGTACGGATTACCGAAAGGTGAACAGCCTCACCAAAACAGACAATTATCCAATTCCAAGAATTGATGACTGCATTGACAAACTTGGTCATGCTAAATTTGTGACAAAATTTGACTTGTTAAAGGGTTATTGGCAAGTCCCTTTAACAGAAAAAGTAAAAGAAATATCTGCTTTTGTTATCCCATTTGGGTTGTATCAATATAAAGTAACCCCTTTTGGCATGAAAAATTCTCCGGCAACATTCCAGGGCATGGTTAACCACTTAATTGCAGATCTAGATCACAGTGAAGCTTGTATTGATGATGTTTTTATACACACAGATACAAATTGGGCTGACCACCTAAAGCACATTCAAGAATTTTTTGACAAAGTGACCCAAGCCAACCTAACTATTATATTGGTAAAATCAGAATTTGGCAAAGCAACTGTAAATTATTTAGGTCATGTTGTGGGTCAGGGGCAGGTGAGACCGATTGTAACAAAAGTTGATGTCATTGTAAATTTTCCAGTACCAAGCTCTAAAAAAGAGCTCGTGAGATTCTTAGGCATGGCTGGATATTATAGAAAATTTTGTTTAAATTTGTCAGAAGTTGTCTTCCCTTTGACCAGTTTATTGAGCAAAAGGGTTAAGTTTGTTTGGACTGAGGAGTGCCAGAAATCCTTTAACAGAATAAAAACATTATTAAATAATTCCCCTGTCTTGGCCAGTCCCAATTATGAAAAGCCCTTCAAATTATTTATTGATGCGAGTGACAATGGAGCAGGTGGGTATATTGCCCAGGAAGATTCCCAAGGTATTGATCACCCTGTATGTTATTTCTCCCAAAAATTTCTCAAACATCAAAAGAATTATTCTACAGTAGAAAAAGAAACTTTGGCTCTAATTTTGGCATTAACCCATTTTGATGTGTATCTAGGAACCGCCTAATGCCCAATTACAGTTTACACCGATCATAACCCCTTAACTTTTATCAATAAAATGAAAAACAAGAATCAAAGATTACTGCGGTGGAGTTTAGCCCTTCAAGAATATAATTTAGAGATTAGGCCTATTTCAGGAAGAGATAATGTTGTAGCTGATGCTCTTTCTAGAATATCCTAATTTAAAATGATCTGACCGGTCCCCATTCACTTTAAGTGTATATATATGTTTAATAAAAAATTTGTGAAGATTATCGTGTGTACTGATCGACCGATTAGAGAGAGACCCCATGGACCGATTTCTGATTACAGCGAACCATAATCGACCGATTCCGATTTCGATACCGATTATTTTTCTTCAATAAAATTTACCCGAAATTCATCTGTTAATCTCCTCATTTCTTTGATAAAGGTATTAAAATTGTGGCTAAACTGTTACAAAATGAAGCTTGATTGTCAGGGACACAAATCTGAAAGTGTCCACTTCGTAATTATGGAGAAAGGAGCAATAGGCAGTGTTTCTGCTAAGTTAAAAAACGCGGCCGTTTTGGTCATAGGGAAGATTTAGAAGCACTCGGTCATGACCCTGGATTGTGTCGACCTTGCACTCTGAAATCACCGATAAGGATTTGGAAAGACAGATCGAATGTAATCGATAAATTCAGAAAAGCATTACCTAAATTTAACTTGAACTAACCTGAATTTTTTTTCATTATTTTCTTTTGTTGTAGAAATCCATTGTCACACTTTTTTCACTTACAATGCTACCCTCGCATCCTTCTCTGACAGAGTCGTTCAGTGATTCACCCATAATAATTTTACAGTTAATATATTTCCAATTCAAATTATTTTCCAAGCGAATTTTCAATGCAAACACAGGACCCACGTGGTTAAAAACAGCTGATTTTAAATGTGAAACCGCCAAGTATTTGGTCCAAGAATTTGAGGAGCACATGTAACTCGCATTTCCATACATTGACGGAAATTCACGATTCAGTCACGAAGTACACACCAGTGCCACTTCGTACATTTACGCCAGTTTCACTTCCCAAATGTAGTATCAAAACATTGAATGGTTTATCATAATATTTGCGGAAGTGAAGCCGACGGACATCTATGGAGTTTCAACCACATGTTGATGATCGTAAATAAATACGAAATAGTTCAATACTCACTTGCCAAGGACTTGCCGGTATTTTTATCAAGGCTCAAATTTGTTGTCTGAACTTGTCTCATTGGTTTGTACGAAATACAATACTAAATACTTACCTGAATGTACCTCATACCCCAGACAATTAAAAAAACGAAAAACGGAAATCTGTTTATTATTTGTGGTCAGAATAGGCCCTGTTGGTGGCGAGAAGGGTCTTTAGCAAAGGGTGATATAATCGGCAACTGCTGATATTTTTTGTCGGTGCAGATCCGATTCCGATTCCTCATAATCGGCCATTTATTCCACCGATTACGATAATCGGTTGACCACTAATCGTGTGTATATTGTAAACCAGTCAGAGTCTGCTGAAGTTATATAAAAAGTTTTCAGCACCTTCAAACTTTTTCTTTTAAGGCGGGGTGTGTTATATAGCCCCTATATTATATTGAGATTGATATATATATCCTTAATTGATAATATTATGAGATTGATATTTTTTTCTGCATTTTCTGACTGGTCTGACTCATTTGCACTGAGTGACCTTTGTTTACATCTTTGTTACACTAATCTATTGTGCATATAGCTGTTGATTGTTTAAGTAGGTCAAGGACCTTATTTACTTGAACTATGACAGAATCACCTAGAAACTGTTAGAACCTTGTAGAATTTTCATCTTCTGGAACATTCTATCTGTTAACTATATAAAGGTTTGTCAACAGAATTCCAAAACTCATTTTTAGAAAGCCATTTCAGAAAGACTCACTTCAGTTGTTTCCATTGGAGATTATTATTGTTTCAGAACAGTGCATTTATTATAGAAGCAGTGCTTCTTTGTGATTTTGGAAGATTGATCCCAAAAGAGAATTTTGAAGAGAATCTATTCGTCTTGGAAAAGAGAATTTATACTTTCTGTGAAACAGAATAATATTATTTTGTGAAAAGCCAGGATTCTACTAGATTATTTGGAAATTACCTGTGGCGCCAATACTTCTTGGATTTTTACTCCATTTGAATTTTGCAGAGCATTTTATTATATTTTATTGGAGACTGCAGAAATTTCTAAGTGAAAATTTTATTACAAATCTACGGGATACTGTTTCTGAAGAGACATTCTTGGATTTAATACTACCAGCTGGTAAGTTTCTTCACAAGATTCTTCACCACTGGATTACTGGATTCTGTCAAACTGTACTTTGGACTAATTCAATAATTGATAAGTACCACTGTTTTTATATTCTGTAAACCAATTAGTGTAAAAGACCTTTGTATCATTTTTTTTTATATTCATTTTTTTTAATTAAATTTCAGAATAATTGAATTCAAAGTTATTGTTGCTGATTCTCAGATTTCTTTCTGTTACCAATATCAATAATATTTCCAAACTGTAACAGATATCAATATTTCCATACCGTAACATGCAGGCCTATTGGTTGCTGTTTTTACCTGCATTGTCAGCGGCAGAGCAGGTCAAGTAACCGCTCGACTCCGTCCGTCCGTCCGAAACACTTTTTCCGTCAAGGTTTTCTTGGCTTCTATGAAAGGGAATGATTTTATATTTGGTCTGCTGCTTCATAATGATGAGTTGTATCGTGTAAGCAATCGTAACCAGCGGAAGAGCAGGTCTAGTAACCGCTCGACTCCGTCCGTCCGTCAGTCCGTCCGTCCGAAACACTTTTTCCGTCAAGGTTTTCTTGGCTTCTATGAAAGGGAATGATTTTATATTTGGTCTGCTGCTTCATAATGATGAGTTGTATCGTGTAAGCAATCGTAGCCAGCGGCAGAGCAGGTCTAGTAACCGCTCGACTCCGTCTGTCGGTCCGTCCGTCCGAAACACTTTTTCTGTCAAGGTTTTCTTGGCTTCTATGAAAGGGAATGATTTTAAATTTGGTATGCTGCTTCATAATGATGAGTTGTATCATGGAGTTGCCGTGGAGCCACTTCCTGTTTGCCGATTCTTTGAAATTTTACTGTACCCACTGAACATTGAAATTTTTCATCAAACTTTTCTCGGCTTCTATGCAAGGGATTGATTTTATATTTCATCTGGAGCCTGATAATGATCAGTTGTATCATGTATACAATTTTCAGATCTGCCGTGCAGCCACTTCCTGTTTGCCGATTCAATTGCATGCAGCGATGCAGGTCCAGACCCGGTATTGATCTTGGCTTGTTTACATATATCTAAATGTATAAAATATATAATTAAGTTCTTTTTTTAGATTCTCTCTGCATCATGCTTACACTGTCATCTCCTCCAGACCAGTAGTGTTCAAGCTCACCTCTTGAAAAGCCAGTTGTCTCTATTGAAATATGGGATTATTTCTGAAGTGGAAAATGTCAGTGACTATACCAATCTTCTCGAAACACATGGTTCTCGGGAGGAAATAGAATCTGCTATAATTGAGAAAATTTCTGAGTTTGTGGATCCTTTAATCAAAGGTAAGGATTATATATTAAATGGGTGTGATATAGTCATGTTAACGGGCAATGAGGCCATGGTTGGGACTAGTACTGGACCTCAGTACTCGAGTAAGAGTTCCTGAGAAAATGTATACATATAAGTACAAGTAGTTTCAGTATTCGAGTATGAGTACTTTAGCTGAAATGATAAATAGTAAATACATGTCATGGAATAAAGTGTATGGAAGATGGATTGTGAATGTAGGACAGGTGCCCACTCCCCTAAGCCACTGCTGGATGGCAACAAATTCACAAATGGAATAAACAGATTTTTCTACTCATTTTAATTTTCAGAAACGATAGTCTGATTTAAAACCAAATTTGGCATGTAGGGATATTGTGTCATAAATTTTTGATTCATGCAAAAAACCCCAACAACCCCATTTTCACGCATCCCTGTGGGAACCCAGGAGCCAAAAATAGCATTTTTTTCAAACCCTTATATTTCCAAAACTCCATGGAACAGAGAACTGTTATTTGGTATAAAACATCCTTAGGACCAGTGGCATGGAATGGACAAAAGAAAAATTCCAGTAGTTTATATCATAGAGCACCTTATAGGGGTGCTCAGTATTTTTGTATACCGGTTGGTGCCGGTATCAAAATTGTAACCAGTTGAATACCATTCATCAAATTTTAGTGCTGGTTTATTGTCACTAATGGTATGCAATTTTGCGGCACACTATTTTAATTTTAAAGTATGAGTTTTCTTGAAATTAAAAATATATACCACATGGAAATAGGGAAAGCATAGATTAAATTCAAGGGGTATTATCGATAGAAAATAATATTTTTGGAACTGCAGAAGTATTATTTACTGCTCTAGGAAAATTGTTAGCTGGTTACTAGCATTCACCCAGAGAAAAATTGACACATGTCTATCACCCACTGTCAGTTTAACTCCTGTAAAAATGCAGTCTGTTAAACAGGAAATCTTCAGCTTAAATGTATCTTAATCTAGTATGATTGAATACAGGTCTGTTAATGCACCGGAACACAAAGAAAACAACAATAGGCAGTTTATTTAAGAATAAATTTGCTCATTGAAGTGCCCAGAGTTGTAATTGCCATTTGTTGGATGGCCGTTTGAATTGCTCATTAGCTCCTTTCATTTTCCTTTTCTTATCAATGTACCTTACAATTGTTTACAACAGGCTTGCATTACAGTGGAAGTCCCTACTTCAGAAAAATACTCTATATTTTCTCATTTCCCAAGTGATTTGGGAAAGAAAAAGCACCAAGAAAAAATAAGCCCAAACTGGGTCGAGTGCGACCGGCATGCACCCTATAGGAGACACTATTCTTGTACTAATCCATGGATTCTGGAACCAGTGTGCAGATGTATAACCAACATGTCATTCTTTTTTCTTCTGCCATCTTGTCAAGATGCAGATCATTTTGCTCATCAACAGTGATCCCTTTTGACTCAATGTTGATGATGTTCCTGTTGTGAATTGTGGATTAATAGCTGTTTCTTCACTATTCAGACATACAGGGCTGTGTTTTTATATATTCTCTCGATTATTCACTGTATCTTTCGTGATAAATCACTATACCGATTTCATTCGTGATTTTCAGGTACCATTCTGTTTCGGTCTTTTGCTCATTAATGCTAACCCTTTGTGTTCTGCTTTTATCTGAGTTAGGTGTCAGCTGGGGGGCTGTTGTGGCAGCTTTTCTCCCCTCTGTTGAGGGTAGAACTTCTACCAGTTCTCTTGTTGGCCTTTTACTTTTCTGTTCCTGTCTGGCCTTTGTTTCCTGCCACCTTACTCTGGTAGCTGGGGGGGGGGGGGGGGGGGGGGGGGGGTGTCCTGATTTATTTTTTCTTTGGGTTCACCTTCCCATCTACATTGCTTTCACCAGATATGCCCAGGACGATACCTTGCGGGTGATTTTTGTTGTCTTAGCGTTTTAAAATTTCCCATCATTCATGCTCCACTTTATATGGGTGTTCAGTTGAAAGATGCTGTGGGCAGTGTGGTCTTCCACCTTTTGGGCTTCAGCCTATGGTGTAGTTCAGGCATGTGCAGTTTTCTCCTGTGCCCGTGGGATGAGGAGCCTCCTGAACCAACTCTATCTGGAGAGAATTCTACCCCCTCAGTGAGGGTTTTGCCGTCTTTTTGTGACGTGGATACTGCTGTAGCTGCTGACTTTCTGGCAAAGAGATGCTTGGTTCCAGGACTACTGTCCCCCTACAGTTGACATCTGTGGCTGTCACTAGCTCCTCATTTGGAGCCGAGCTTGGTTGCTTTCTCCACTTTTCCACCTTTGTCAACAGCTACTGATGTATCCGCTCCTGCTGCTGTTTTGTCGGTGACATTATCGGTCTCCGTTTTAGTTGGTCTTGGCTTATCCCTGCAGGGGTCTGTAGGAATGTCTGCTTCTTTGGACGTGGGGTATTGGCCTCAACCTTCCATGGCTTCAACTCGGCAAAGTCAGAAGTGGTCGCCGGCGATCCTTCTTCTCTGGTCTCTCAGCTGTCGAGCTCAGCAGGTTTTGATTTGGATTCAGATGCCCATGGTGGGGTCACCATGGACTCTGTTGTGCTTCCATCCATGCACTCTGGTCCTTTGGCCAGTTTTGCAGGACCGGCATATTTTGTGCAGCCTGGAGTTCCAAGGCTATGAAGACTTCGTTCTTCATTAGGCTGATACCTTTTTGCCCCCTGTGAGTTATCGTTGCTATGATTCTGCCAATCTGTCGGGTCTGCCAGACTTTTGACAGTCTTGGATCAGGACTCCTCCTCCCTCCGTCTTTCCAAGCCCAAGTCAGCCGTTATCCGTATGCCGACTTTGGAGTCCATGTTGGGCTTGTACAGAGAGATACTAGGTATGCTTTCTCTCTCGGATCACATTGACTCTTCCTTGGCTGCTTATCTGTTTGACGACATACAGGTTCCTTTGCATGTAATCTCTAAGGCACTCATGCATCTTCCTCACATGCATACCTGCAACATGCAATTTTGCTAATTCGGAATCAGTTTGCTGGAACGCTGTGTTGGACACAAACCGTTCCCTTCCCGAAGTGCAGCGTGGCTCTTTGATCTGCTTCTTTGATGGGTCTGCGACTATGATCCAAGATACGCATCTGCAGTTGTTGAATCATTCTGATAACTCCCCTGTCGCCTCAGCGGGTGTGGATCAATCAGCTCCGCTCTCTGTTGGCGGCGGTTCCTGCATGTCTCCCTCTACAATGTGACCTTCTTTGCCAGGGTCCACTGAGGAGTTTTCACGTCGACCCGACTTCATTTGCCTTCACACATATCTTTTATCAGGTCCTATCTCCTCTGTAGAGGTTTTTCAAGCTGAGCAGTGAAGTGCATTTCTTTTTCAAGGCGACACCCACTGGTTTAGCTTATGCGGCTAAGTGGAAGGTCTTCTGTCGATGGTGTGCTGATCACTCTGTTGATTATGCTGATCCTTCGATAAGACAGATTGCTGAGTTTTTGGTATATCTGTTTGATTCTGGGGGTCTCTAACCTGTTACCATCAAAGGGTACAGGTCCATGCTGTCAGCGACCTTTTCATATGTGGGAAAGCGTCGTATCGGCACCAATCCGTACCTCTCCAAGCTTTTTCAGCACTTATCTTTGAAAAGGCCCAGGATTTTGCAGCTTACCCCAAGCTGGTATCTTTCTTGGGTGCTGCTTTTCTTGGGGGGGGGGGGGGGGGGGGGGGGCTCTGTCCAAACCTTTATCCCAGGTGGATATGCATTTTCTCACATACAAGATGGCTTTTCTGATGGCTTTTGCCTCACCCAGAAGGGTTCGTGAGCTTCACGCCCTCTCGGTTGATCCGGCCTTTTTCAGGACCTCTGCCAACAGTGTTACTTTACAACTAATTGCTCCTTTCTGGCCAAGAATCAGATGGCAGAGACTACTACACCTCCTTATTGTATCAGAGCTCTTTCTTCTGCGGAGGGTAATCGCCTTTTGCTCTGTCTGGTTCGTGCAATTCGCATTTACCTCAACCGGGTGCAGCTCATTAGGAAAGGCAGGAAAAGATTATTTCTGTCTCTTATTCCTGGTCGACAAAAGATCTCTTCTCAAACCATTTCTCAATGGATCTTGCTATTCATGCATCATATGCTCTTCTAGCGACTGGCGATTGTATTACCAGTCGCTTTTCTGCCCACGAGGTGCATGCTTTGTCTACCTCCTGGGCTTATGCTTACTCCGTAAAGTTGTCGGATGTTATGCAGGCAGCTTACTGGAGAAATGCTTCTACTTTCTCCACCTTCTATCTGCATCAGTTGCAGGAGCAGTCTGAGGACCTTTTTTCTTTAGGCCCACTTTCTTCTGGTCAGGCTGTCATCAGCCCTAGCCATTAGGGTTCTTGCAATGTCAGTTCCAGCCCTGTTCTTGGTACTGTCCTTTCTGTCTGTGCCAATGAGGGCCATACGCCACATCTCTCCTTGTCATTTATTAATGGTTGTGATGCTATGGTTTCATAGGCCTTGAGAACTTTTCTTCTCTCCACGGTTCCAGCGCAGTCGGATTATGTGGGGGTTGGTTATGTAATTCTCTCCTTCTCTTGTCTATTCAGACTGTTGTAAGCAATTGTAAGGTAGGTTGATAAGAAATTTAAATTTTATAGTAAATTTCCTTTCTTATTATACCTACCGCAATTGTTTACACGGAGGCCCTCCCGTCTTCTTATTCGGGTAAGAATCCTTCCTCCTTGATGATAACATAACTCTAATGTTGGTGGATTTCAAATAGAATGACACATTGGTTATTTGTCTGCGCACATGGAAGCCATGGATTGGTGCAAAGAGAAGAGTTCCCCCACTGGGTGTGCGCCGATTGCACTCGGCCCAGTTTTGGCTTATTTTTTCTTTGTGCTTTTGCACCACTTTTCTTTCCCAAATCGCTTGGGAAAAGAGAAAATAGAGAGTATCTTTCTGAGTTAGGGACTTCCACTGTGTTGCAAGCCTGTGTAAACAATTGCAGTAGGTATAATAAAAAAGGAAATTTACTATAAAATTAAAAAATTTGAAACAAGTTCAAATTTTATGAATAAACTATACCTACCTGATATCTGTTCAGAATTTCCATTCTTACGTTATCAAACTCGCCCACACCCGATTCCGGTATGAATTCTTTTGCATACAACCTATGACGTCATCATACCGGAAACGGTAGTAACCTCACACTTCGAATCAGTATCCTTCTGGCATTTGAAAGCCAAATGAAAATCATCGAAGGGGAGGAGGGTGGTTATCACAGATGTCAGGTAGGGATAGTTTATTCATAAAATATGAACTTGTTGCACATTTTTCAATTTCATTTCATAAACTAATCACCTACCTGACATCTGTTCAGAATTTCTTCTGATTGTAGAGCTGTGTCTGTTGAGGTTCGATGATTTGAGTTGTCCCTTTGACTCAACTCAATATAGTAGTTCAGTTTATTTTTTTTCTGCTTATAACATATCTATATGTATTTATATACAGAAACTCCCTATAATCTTTCTCCAATACATATACCTTCTGTTGGGGTCATTATTCATGATACACATGAAACTAGAAATCACATAAGCACTGCGAACTCACCAGTTCAGAATTCCACATTCATGTATTCAAAACTATTTACATTTCTTAAGTAGAAATTTATGAAAGTATTCGGTTGACTCCAGTCAGCACTATCCAAAATGTCTTTAAGCGTGGCTCCATGAAAAAGTGCCCATGGTGGCCCAACGGCACGTGTCGAAAGTCCTGTAATTTTCTGATGGGAGTTCTCAAACCTGGAAAGAGGATAAGCCTTTTTTATTGTATGCACAATCCAATTTGAAATGGTCTACGCAGAAACAGGCCTATGTGGTTTATTAATGGTTAGAAACAAATATGACTGCAAGAGGAATTGTATCCCTAATCTCTTGAGTTTTACCCATATAAATGATGAGTGTCCACCTTGTGTCTAACAATTTATTTTCGGTGAAGGTGGGTACAAATATAGAAGGGTTGATGTGAGTGGCTTTATCCTGTTTGGCGAGACCGTGTCGTATGAACGTAATGCCCTTTCCCTGGATTTTTGCTAATCCTTCACCTAATTTCAGTACTTGTAAATCACTACACCTACGGAAGGTGGTGATCGCCACTAAAAAGATTGTCTTTCGTGTCAAATATTTGAGAGAAGCCTTTTCCAATTGTTCAAAAGGAGGTTTTTGTAACATATCCAAATACTAATTTTAAATCCCAATCAGGTGATTTATTGAGCTGTCGGACCGGATGTCGAAAATGAAATATACCTCTCAAGAGTCTCACAATGTGAGGATGTTGACCAACAGCAATGTTATCTACTGTAGGTAAAACACTGGATAACATCGATTGATATCCTGAAATCGTCCTGTATTTGAAACCACTCTTACATTTGCACAATCATTCAAAGCCGCTGTATGGGGATCGATGTTCCGTTCACTACACCAATGACTGAATTTGGTGAATTTGCAATGACAGTCTTCCCGTGTGCCTTGTCTTCAAGAGGCTGACAACAATTCTGTAGCATTTTCAGAAAAGCCTTTATTTTGGAACTGTCAGTCGAGAGACATCACGCAGTAACAGTTCTGGGTTGTGGTGAACAAACTTGTGATGGTGTTGAGTTAACAAATACTGTCCCATCGGTATCGGAATGGGATAGTTGATCACCTACTGAAGTAGTAGTGGGAACCAATGTTGTTTTGGCCAATGTGGAGCTATCAAAATCAGTTCGCACTGGAACTGGGACATGTGTTTGAGTACCCTCGGAATGAGATTCACTGGAGGAAACGCGTAAGCGAAGAGCTTGTCCCAATCCATGGTCAGTGCATCGATAGCCAGAGCTTGAGGATGTGGATGCCACGAACAGCATCTGTGGTGAGAATAACCTGATTTGGTGGAGGGAGAAGAGATCGACCCTTCAGAATGTTTGCTGAATATTTTTATACTGTACCAATGACCCAGACATAGCTGGTGCTAACTCTTAAAATATAGGGCCAAACACAAATTTTGCCCCCCAATCCCCAAAATTTGCATCTAAATCCAAAGAAAACATGTCCTGAATGGCCCTCCACACTTCACCTCTACTGCGCATGCGCAGTGTCAAGGACGTTCCGAAATTGGCGCCATTAATCATTCTAAGTTTGGCCCTTCATCAGTTAACATCTGACTGATCTTTGTGCTTGTAAATCTCAGTTTAAATGATGCCAGACACATAAATATTAGTGAAATGGTGATTCTAAGGAGGATAGAGAAGGAGGAGAGGAAAAATGTGTGACAGAATATTATCAGGGCTGTAACTTAAAATTTTTTAATGAAATTATGTTAAGTTACCTATTTTCGAGGCAGCAGCCATTTTGTTGTCATTCTGATTATTTAGTTACACTGATTTTTCAGTGTTTTCCTCTCTCCCTTTCCTTTAAGTCCCCCCTTGCTATTCTCCCATGCTTTTGGCATAGTTTCTGTAATTATTATTACTAAATTTTCTTGGGAGTTTTAGCTGAATAACAGAATGAATTCTGTTCTTTTCCCCATGTTTACGTCTTCACCTACGGGTGGTTAGGCCTTGTGTTCTGCATCTACCATCTGATGTTCTGCAGTTTCTTCCCTGGAAGTCTCTGTTTTGCATCAGATAGTGTATTTTTGGTAACTGATTCCGGGCCTGGGTGCCTGGAGTCTTATTTTAGTGTTTTTACACTCATTGTTTACATTTACAACAGCCCTCTGTGTGAGGGGGGGATTTCTTGAAAATAATATCTTGATGTTAATTTAATCATAACTAGATACATTATTATTGTTCGTAAGTGTTGCATAAATTGTTTAAAATATTTTTAAAATTTTTGTCCACACTTAGGCTTGGGATCCATTTGGGCTTAACGTTACTTTTCAGAAACTTGGGCTGTTCTGAAAAAATATTTTTTCAAAATATTTTGATTTCAATTATTTTTTCTATATTAATGGATCATATTATTATTATGTATTTTGATTGCCAGGGGTTGGTACGAGTACCAGGACTTGTTTTCTTTTCACATTGAAAGGATTTTGATAAATTGTAATAAGAGGAAGTCTTCCTCTGACTTTTATAATCATTCTATATGTGGTCAGTGTACTCGCATTAACTCCTGTTCTGTATCGTATGATTTCGATGACAACATGGGAAGCGTATGTCACGGTATGTTAGTGGGGAATTGGACACACCGGTCCTTTCCCCGCAGGGTCACTCTACTTTATCAATTTCTATTTCAGACGATCAAGATTAGGGTGATGTATCTGTGATGTCTTCCAACAGTGTGCCTCCGTCGTCACAATTAATGAAGGGCTAGCGGAAAAGTGCTCATGTAAATACGCCAATTGCCTAAGAGGACCCTAGTAGGTTCGACGGCCTTTGACGTCCACTAGCTCGCCCGGTGTAGCGTCCATTCATCGAATGGTTCGGCCGCCGGGTTCGTCCGTTGCGGTCTAGAAGGAGTTTTGGGGTGATGCGAGCACTATAAATCAACCAAATGCACACCCAGTGACGGCGGATTAGAGGGAGAACGGAGGAAGCCTTTTAGTCCGGTTCATAGCTCGTTCTGGTCCATCCGGACGGCGAGCGAGAGAGGCCCCTCTCTCGTACAACAACATCTGGCCCCAGATGTTGTGGTACAAAATGTTTCGCATTCGGAGCATACGTCCGTCGCTCAGGACGCTCCGACATATAGTCAGTCCGGAGTAGACTGTCAATAAGGCTTCCTCATTCTCATGGTAGCGCACACGACCGCTCTTGGCTACGTGACCTCGGATATCCAGTCAGCTTCGCCAGTCAGAGAATCAACGGCGACCAGGTCACACCATCCGGTAGCCAGGGACACGAGGCCTGCAGACTCCGGACGTTCGCATAGGAAAGTGTACGGGAGTCAACGTACACGGAACTTCCGGCGGCAATGCATCGTAAGACCGCTACTGCACAGGCCTCGGGAGTGGACGTGCTTTCCTAAATAGCACAGTTTATCGCAGCATCCCAGCATCAACTGAATCTGTCGCATATTTTTTATCCGACGATGCTGGGTCGGGACGCTCCGCGGAAGCGGGTACGGACGTCCGAAAATTTCATCCGGTCCGACGGGATACCGAAAGGGATTTGGAGGATTTCAAGCTTTCCCTTTCGGAACAACATATGCTGTTGTGTATGTCATCTGACTTGATCTTATACAGCTTCTTTCGTCGGACCAGAATGCTGCGATGCCGGATAAGAAACTGATAGCGTCGGTGGACTTAGAAATTTTTGGTTCGGTTCAGGGACATCGTCCCTCAGTTCCGACATAGTCCAATAATGTCACACAAACTTTCGAATTATTGAATGACGCTATATATATTATTATTATATGCTTGCTATAACCAAGCATTTCTGGTTTCTTGTTCGCAAAGTTACGGAGATGTCTTTCAAAAGTGTGCCTCTGTCGTCATAGTTAATGAAGAGCTAGCGGCAATAAGTGTTCATGGAATATGTCTGTTGCCTAAGAGATCCCTTGTAGGATCGACGGAGTGACATTCGCTAGCTCACCCGGTGTAGCGTGCATTCATCGAATGGTTCGGCTGCCGGGTTCGTCCGTTGCGGTCAAGGAAGGAGATTTGGGTGATGCGAGCACTATAATTACTTTAGTACTCACCCAGTGACGGCGGATTGAGGACAGATCGGAGGAAGCCTGTTAGTCCGGTTCCTGGCTTGTCCAGGTCCGTCCGGGCTGGGAGCGAGAGAGGTCCCTCTCTCGTCCAACAACATAGGGGACCGCATGTTGTGGTTCAGATATTTTACATTCGGAGCATATGTCTGTCGGTCGGGACGCTCCGTTATATTGACAGTCCGAGAGACTGTCGATAATGCTTCCTCATCCTCACAGCAGGGCACACGACCGCACATTGGCTACGTGACCTCGAGTATCCAATCAGTTTCGTCATTCAGTGATTCCACGGCGAATAGGTCATGCCATCCGGTAGCCAAGGGACACGAGGCCTATACACTCCGTTCGCTCGCATATTGGTAGTATGCACGGGGTAATGATCACGGAGCTTCCAGCGGCAATGCATTGTACGACCGCTTCTCCTCAGGCCTCAGTGACGGACGTGCTATCCGAGTTAGCACAGTTGTTTCGCAGCATCCCAGCAATCGACAGTTTCTTACTCGAATCAGGAATTATCTGACGGCGCTGGGTCAGTGCGGTCCGCGGTTGCATCAGGTACGGACGACCGAACGCTTTATAGGGTCCGACAGGATGGCGAAAGGGATTCGAAAGATTTCGAGTTTTCCCTTTCGTATCATCGGAAGCTGCCATTCATATCTTCTGGCATTATCTTCCAGTGATTGTTATTTCGGACTACATTGCTGCGATGTTGGATAAGAGACTTATAGCGTCATTAGACACGGAATTTTGGATCGGTTCAGGGACATTGTCCCTGACTTACCGACACAGTCCAATAATGTCATTACAACATGTGTTTTATTTTTCGACGCTATATATGCATATAAGCCTGCTACCAAGCATGATAGTTTAGTTTCTTGTCCGCAGTGCTCATTTCTGCCGTTTTATCATTTATACGAATGATTTATTTTGGCAGAGCAGGGCATACCGATAGTTCATATTCGTCTAGACGGCGTGGTTAAAGACTGGAAATATTCTTTTTCTCCGTCTATGTCTTTTCCAACCACAATGTTGGAAACGACAATGATGTCTAGTAGACTTAACTTTGACGCTTTATCATACGTAATCCACCTTACTGAGGAGTTATCATTACGTCTTCAAGAAAAGATTTACGGGATATTATTCTCAATGTGATTTCTTTTGAGGGCAGTAGTTTGTTCACGTATAACTCCGCCCTTCAGTGGCTGATTGGAGTTGGTTAGACGTGACGCAGCCCTAGCTACATCCACGCGCGTGGATAGTAAGGTGAAGAACTCTCTCAGAGTCGCTTCGTTCTCGGAGAAGCCTCTCTTCGACGGCAACTTTTCAGCAATCCATGAATTGCTCGATTTACACGTTCTCTTGTCTATCTAGTGTTACAAGAGATTCAGACTGGGGCAAACATTCGGTGGTTGACTCAGAGAGTGCCACTGCAGTTGCCGGATCCGAGTGTTATAGTTATGACGGTTGCCAGTCAAACAGATTGGGATATAATATTGATCCCAACGGATTCGAAGTGCCAGGGTCTTTGGGTCCGCAGTCTCTAAGCAAGCAATTATCTTCCACGGAATAATGTTTTTTAGGCTTGCTTTATGTCATTGCATGAACATTATTCAGAAACGCATGTCCAAATCCTGTCCGTTAATTCGACAGTAGTGGCGTATCTCCGGAACCAGGGAGGCACTCATTCGTTTCCGTTATTCAATTTAATGGAAAGAATCCGTCTGTTGGTTATAGTACACCAAGTTCTGTTTCGGTCCGTCATATTCCGGGTCGTCTGATTGTTTTACCGGACTCCCGTTCACTTAAGGGTCGCTTGTTGCCGTCAGAATGGACTCTCAACAAACAAGTATTCAATCAGATTTGCTATCTATGGGAGCGCCCAATGATAATTTATTTACGACACAGCTTGCTAATCAATTGCAGACGTATGTGTTGGCTTGTCCGGATCTCTGAGCTAATGTTGTTAACGCTCTATTGATCTAATAGGACGGAATGATAGGATACGCATATCCTCCGGCGCTGTTGTTTCAGCAGGTATTGCTAAGATAAACAACCACAATACATTTCTGTTGATAGCATCTCTATCTTCACAGAGACCGTGGGTAATTTACTCTGATGTCTACTGTGGGACTTAACGCGAAATCTTCCTCAATGAGAGGATCTTTTTTCGCTGGGTAAATCGTGTCATCTTTATCACAACCCGCAAGGTTGCAACCTTCACGTATTCCGTTGTGTGGTCCGTATTGCATTGTAAGCATTGTACTGGACGAGCTTTGGACGCGATTTCTTACTATAGGAGATCCTCTTCTTCGCTATTCTATGCGGCTAAAGTGGAGGCTCTTCCATCGTTGGTGTAGGGATCACTATCTTCATATTGTTGATCCCTCCATACTACTCATTGCAACTTTTTAGTATACTTGTTTGACAAGATCTACTGCAGCCTGTTATTATTAAGGTTATAGGTTTATGTTACCTCATACCTATGCACTCTATGATAGTTTACAATTGAGTCTTATGTCTCTTTATCTAAGTCAGTTAGTAACTTTTTGATAAATAGACTTAGAATCTTTAGATTAAATTCCTATATGGGATTTAACTTCGGTTCTTATTTAGCTAAGTAATCATTTGAGCCTCTGGAAACAGTAGTTTTCAAATTCTGACCTTTTAGACAGTAATTCTGTTGGCTTCTCTTTTATTGAAGAGTCAGTGAGTTTCATCCACTATCGATGGATGATTTTCACTTTCGTAGTTTCGGAATCACTACTTCCTTTACTATTTAGGTTGGATTTTTGCATAAGAGTTAGGCTCCTAATATCCGGAACCTATTGTTATTAAGGTCCTTCCGTCTTTGTAAGGGCATAGGCCTTTACTCTGTCCAGTTAGAGTTTATGTATTTATAAACAGATATCTGTTTATTACTATGGGCGTAAGCTTCTTCTGTCTTTGATGCCTAATAGAAGGACGTTACGCTCCATTCTATTGCTAATGGATTCAATTAACTATCGGTACTGGTTATGGTATATCATTGACTCAGCAGTTGTGCTTAAGATTTCGGCTCATGAAGTAAGAGTTCTTCTACATCTTGGGCTTACATTAATAGTGTCGCTATTTTAGATTTTTGAAGGCTGCTCATTGCGCTCAGCCATCCACATTCATGAATTTTTATCTCAGAAATATCGAGTCCATTTCTGGAGGCCTCTATTGTTAGGTCTATTATCTACTGCTCAGAATGTCATTCACTTAACAGTTGCTACTATAGCTAGGTAGGCTGTCTGTTTCGGCAGTGACTCCATTCTGCTGCCCTCTTCGCTCTGGGCTATTTGACCCAGGGCAAGAAAAAGGGGGGGGGGGGGGGGAGGGTGTTCCCTTGGGTCACCTGTTTTACTATGAAAACAAGGGGATACCTCCTCCGGAGTTAGTAATTCTGAGCTGTTATTGGGATGGTTGTTTAGTGAGAAGTTTAGGTTTTAAAAATTCATTCAAGTCTTAGTTTTTAAAGTATAGCTTTTGAATATAGCACGTGTCAACGGACATGATTATGCAATCCTCAGACACTTTTAAGGAGTATAAGAGTCTCTATTCTCTAGACTTACTTTATTTATTGGCTTACTTTAAACATTATTAGTATAAGGATTATATTGGATATTAATAGAGTACATGGATGTATGATGCTCAATTTTGGAAGGTGTTGTATCTTTCTAATTTATCATAAATAAGAAAGATACATGTAAGGCCTATTACTTCTTTTTCCCTAGAGGGGATGACTCTATTTTATATTATTGAGCGTATTCCATCTTGCTCTATGTCCTTGGCCCTCCAGCCTTTTTACTATTCAGCTATGTCTGGGTCATTGGTACAGTATAAAAATGTTAAAAAATTTATAGTAATTTCTATATTTTTTATACTTACCAATGACCCAGACGTGGATGGCCCTCCCAGGAGTTGGGAACTCTTGCCTCCCCGCTGAGGACATAACGCTTACCAGGCACTGGTTATTAGAATGATTAATGGCACCAATTTCGGAACGTCCTTGACACTGCGCATGCGCAGTAGAGGTGAAGTGTGGAGGGGCATTCAGGACATGTTTTCTTTGGTTTTAGATGCAAATTTTGGGGATTGGGGGGCAAAATTTGTGTTTGGCCCTATATTTTAAGAGTTAGCACCAGCTATGTCTGGGTCATTGGTAAGTATAAAAAATATAGAAATTACTATAAATTTTTTAACTTTTCCACAAATTCAAGATGTGGTTCTAGACTGAGAGTAAATGGGATTGGTGTATCTAAACTCATGGTGGCTGCATTCCAATGATTGAATAAATGTATCTGAATTGGTCGCATGAACAAGCAAGCATTCAGGACTAACTCTATGCACGAAGGAATCTTCCCCAGAAGTTTCAGATACTGTCGGGCTGTTGCCTGCTTGGTTTTGAGGATGTTTGCAGAATTTTGTAGGCTTTCTACCCTTTCCCTGGAAGGATAAACAATGTTGGTGCGAAAATTTAAAAACGCCCCTAAATATGTTCCCACTTGTGTGGATGTTAGATGAGATTTTTCGACATTTATCAAAAACCCGAGATTTTTTTTATGTTTGAATGATTGTCTGTCTTTCTTTTTCTAGTGATTTCCTGGACTGGTTCAGACACAACCAGTCATCTAGGTAAACCGCTAGTCGAATGTTTAGTTTTCTGAGAAAACCGGCTACCTCGGTTATCACTTTGGTGAAACACTGAGGATTGGAGGTCAGTCCGAAACACAGTAGTTTCCACTGATACACTGTTTTGTTTACTGCAAACCTTAGGTATTTCCGGTGATTTGGAAATAAAGGTAGATAAAAGTATGCATCGGCTTGGTCGAGAGTAAATTCCCAATTGTGTGGTTTTACTAAATTCAATACCTTTTTTTAAGGTGTCCATTTTGAAATGTTCCTTCCAAAGATACCAGATTAGTGGCTTCAAGTTTATCACCGGACGCTATTTCCCATTTTTCTTATGAGTAAGGAAGAGAGTACTGTAAAAACCTGAATAAATTTGTTGGTGTGGGACAATTTCGATTTCATTTTAATCGAGTAAATATTTTATTTCTTCTTCTAAAATTTTGAATTTTTGAACAGTGACTTGAGTTTCCTTTACACCTAGAAAAGGAGGTGGAGTTACAAAATCCAACTTGTAACCCTGTCTTATGACTGATAAGGCCCACTGGTCATTTGTATTTGTTTCCATTGATGAAGAAAATTTGTGAGGCGTCTGCCGACTGGTATCTTCAGAAGTAAAGGTCTTGTTAAAATACTCACAGAGTCATCTTCTTGTTGCTCGTCCCCTGTAGCCTCTGTTATAACTGGATCCTCGCTTGGGGATCCGCAAATTACCTGATTGTGGAAATGTCTCATTGCGTGGAAATCAGTCTTGTTTCTGCCATGTTGAGTGTGGAAACGAACGAGAGTCCTGAGAGTTGGCCACAGTGCTACTAGGTTGAAAACGTCTCTTCGATGTGGTATATTGGCCACTACCAGAATTTCCTTCCAGACATTTAACAGGACGTTCCCCCAAGTCAGGTAACAACTCATCGAGTGTTTTGTCTTTTTCTTATCTTTAACTACCAAAAACTCCATCAATTTAAAGTGGAAGGTTCATAAGATTTTTAGAAATATTCATCTTAAATAAATCAGCATCAGCAATAGTCATCTGATGTCTAATAGATTGGAAAAATGCACCGGTACGACCCAACTGGTCTAAACATTTAGGCGACATACCAAAAATATCTCGAACCATTTGTGACGTTTCCTCAGGTTCTACACCACTCTGAATCACTTTGACCAAGTTGCCAAGGCCTTGCTGAATATACAAGGCAGAAGTAATCCCAACCTGGGCTGCCAATTGTCCACAGTATGCTAATTTTAATTTTTCTTTGTCTTTATAAGGAACTGAATGTAAAGATCTAGAAAGTTTTTGAAAAGCTGCTTTACTGCCATATTTTTTTACCAAACAATGTTCAACCAAATCATCTAAAGATGGAACTTGTAGAAATTTTTCAGTTGTTTGATCAACGGGAAAACAAAATTTAGTTTTCTCTGCAAAAGCTGTGAGAAAAGTAGGTTTGGCAGCATGCCAATTCCCGTCCAAAACTCGTTTTTGTGTTTCTTCTAATGACAAACCAATGTTATCAACACTTTTAGAATTAGTAAGAGCATCTTGCCCAAAAATATCCAGAAGTCCTTTAGATAAAGGAATAGCCTGGTCTTGATTTGACGAGTCATTAACTGTGAAAATGTCATTATCAATTTGGTCATTTTGGCCTTGTTCAACCAATACAGACAACAAGTCTGGTTCTCGTTCTTTTGACAAATGTTTATGTGCAGGTGAAAGGCAATGCTCTTCAACAGTTGTCACTCTCACTAATTTTACGGGTACTGCGTTTCGAAGAATTCAGTTTGGTATTTGCATCACCGGCACCCATTTGCTCCATTAGTTGATGCAATGTTTCACCAAATTACGTCAATTGTGATTTTTGAAAAGCCAATTCTTTCTCCAGTAAATCTGTATGATTTGCCTCATGAAGAATTTGTCTCTGTTTTGGAGGTGAACTGTCTGATGAAGAATTGTCATCAGATGAACTCATATTGAGTGAATATGAAACTGAAGAAACTGCGAGCGAAAAAAACGTCTGGGCTTTCAAACGCCAGAAAGGATTCTGATTCGAAGTGTGAGGTTACTACCGTTTCTGGTATGATGACATCATAGGTTGTATGCAAAAGAATTCATACCGGAATTGGGTGCGGGCGAGTTTGATAACGTAAGAATGGAAATTCTGAACAGATGTCAGGTAGGTGATTAGTTTATGAAATGAAATTTAAATTTCTTCCTCACATAACAATGTAAGTCATCACATGTCAGCTTTTCCTTGTGCCAGTATGTTGATATCAACCACACCTCCAAAATATGATCACTGTTTGTCATCGGGAGAATGAAATGGGGCTAAAACTTTTCATTACATTCATTCTGGTGAATCGATTCAAATTACAGAAAGTATGGGAATTATTTTTTAAAATACCCCCCCGTGCATAATATTTTACGTAAAGGTATGGGGAGGTATTTCGTTGTATTTTGCATGATTTTCTAAATAGTATGTAGGTATACCATGGTACTGTTTTGGATACTGGTACCAGTACTAAAGTCTGAGGGGAGTGGCTCAGTATAAAGAGGTGCAGGCTGCAAGCCGAGAGGTCCTTGTTTCCAATCCCCCCTGTAGCAACTGCATTGTGTCCGTCGACAGGACACTTCAACCCCATTCCTCACATTGTGGCACAGTGGTGTTGTGTATTAAGGCATACTGCACGTCCAATGGTGCACTTGTCTTCAAGCAATTCTAACCCTGCTTGTGTGGAAGAACTATGTTGGGGAGCCTGACAGTTGCTCAGTGGTTCTCTCTAGGTATTCCAGCTTCTTCCACCTGTAAAACTGTCAGATATGAGGGTACCCTGGCTGTCAAAAGTGCCATTAAACCCCAATAAATAAATACTAAAATCTGAATATTCTGCAACCTTTGTACCTTATTGAGAGACCACTGTCTTGAGAGACCACCTGTCTTGAGAGACCACTTTTACCAGGCACCGATTGGTTTTACTCTATAATGGACCTGCTATGGGAGACCACCTGTCTTGAGAGACCACCTGTCTTGAGAGACCACTGCGACCTGGTACCAACATGTACTTTTATGCCATAATGGACCTGTCTTGAGAGACTGCCCCTTTGAAGACTGAAACCATGACAAAGACTTTTTACCTGTTCTGGAATTGGAAAATCCATTGTGGTTATACTAATATAATTAAAAGTATTAAAAGCTCTTAATTGGGTTTCAATTGCTAACTCATTACAGATTGAGATGTTTTTATAAGACCTCTGTGAAAAGATTAGGTTTATTGCTGAATAAACAATTTCATACATACCTGAAATGTGACAGATAGGAATAAAAACAAATTTGTGTTGAAAATCTTTTTGTAACAAATTGAAATGGACTGTTATAAAAATTATAAAAATAAATTAGCATTGAAAATCTTCAATGAAGATTTTCAACACTAATTTATTTTTATAATTTTTATAACAGTCCATTTCAATTTGTTACAAAAACTTCATAAAAAAGAACAACTAAAAGTAATTACAAAAATCCATTCTTCTCCATTTCTGAATTTTGTGGTTGGTTATTCACTGACTTGAGAAAACCTGAAACCTGTTATGAGAGACCACCTGTCTTGAGAGACCACTTTTGTGTGGCCCAAAGGGCGGTCTCTCAAGACAGGTTCTACTGTATGTAGTATACATAGGTGGATCTGATTCAAGTTTAATCTAATCAAGTCCTTGAATGTTCATATTTGGGCTCCCTGTGAGAGCCCACATTTTAATTCAGTGAAATATGAGGAATATTGTAAGTTGTTTGAAAAATCCTTTTTTTCTCCACCGATTAGAATCTTCTGATATTTGGTATACAATAACTTTATGGGGGTCAGATCCAAATTTGTTCAAATCTATTCTCTGGGTTCATATTTGGGCTCCTTATCAGAGCCCAAATTTTAATTTAGTGTAATGTGAAGGAAAGTTCTTTGAAATCTTTTTCTGATTCACCAACTTACTGGAACAAGGTTTTTTATTGTTTATTACAGATAGAGAGGAGGATATACAGGGAACAAAAAATATTGAAGCATTAAGAAGTCAAATTATTAACAATTTTTTAAAGAAACAAATGGTATGCCATGTGAAATGTCGTCATTGTAAGAAGTCGACAATGAAGATTCGTTCTGAGTTCAATGCCAAAGTGTCACTTTATTCCTGGCATACATATCGGACAAAAGCTGATGGACTTGGAGTTAAGGATCCTGAAATTTTAAGGTAACATTATCAAAATTTAGTAGTTAAGAGTCTTTGCTCAAGATATGTAAACACATCCCCACTAGGGCTGCACGATATATCAATAAACCAATACATACCAGTATTCAGTCCAGTATCGATTGAATACCGGTGAAATTACAAAAATACAATTTTATCTCCATTATTTATTACCCCACAATTTGAATTTCAAGATGTTTTAACTGTAGTCCCAAATGAAGATTATTATCGCTTTACCAAACAAATTGGCTGCATCCGCTGCAAAATATACAAATTCAGCAGTGGAAAAAATATTTTTAAAAAATTGCAACAAAGCCATATTATCAAGCTCATTCCAATGAGGGGGTTACATGATATTATTTTGTTGACATTTTTGGAAAAAAATCAATAAACTGATATTTAAAATAATAAATTTTGACATTATCTGTGTTGGGTAAAGGGTTACTCAAATTTCATCATCAAGGCATACTAATTCGTTCCACTTTAATGGCAAAAGTCCTGATTGTGGTATGTCTTTCTATATACCGGTATACTGCAGTATTTTTTAATACCGATACCGGTATTCAGTTTAGAATATCGTGCAACCCTAATCCCCACCAGAAAATGTTTGAAAGTATTTTAGTTAATTTATCATCGGAAGCATATTTTTTAGCTTCCCTGTGAGGCGTAAAATCATGTTTGTTGAAACGAAGTTGGAGGAGCAATATATGCCTTTATAATTGGGGGGGAGGGGGGGGGGTTGGGGGAGGGGGGGGGGCTGTTACAACCGATAATGTTACAACGCCGCATAATGTTACACCAACGCATAATGTTACAAAAAATGTAGTAAACAACCGATAATGTTATAACTTTTTTCTACCCGTTGTGTTATAAAAATCGACACATAATGTTGTAACTTTTTTCAACCCGTTATGTTACAACAAATTAACTGATAATGTTATAACTTCTATAACCCACGGAATTCCCCTTTTCGGCGTATGAAGCAATGAAAGCTATGAAAATGAGCATGATGCGTGCAAAATGATACGTCTCAAAATGAAAGCTATGAAAATGAGCACAATGAGTACCTCTTCATACGTCTCATATCCTCATTAAGAATACTATCCTACCTTTATTTGGGAGTATTTTCGGGAGTGTTTGGGTCAGTTTTCTGAAGATTGTCGGGTTGTTTGTATTAATTCGATATCTATTGTCGGGTTGTTAGGGGTGAGACGGAGCACGTGACCCCATAACAACACGCGCTGCGCATACGCACTCCTACCACCTTTTATCATGATAATAACATCACAACATGGCCACCTACGTGCACTATCATGACAACCCAACATGGAATTTAATTTTTTGGACAGTGATCCTATAGTTTATTTTTACTGTCATTTTACAGAAAATCTTTATAGCATGCTGCCAGGTCTGTTTATCGAACCCATTCCCAAACCAATTTTGAGTGTTAGTTTCACAATCCCAAGCTGCAAATACACTATCCTCTAACTTTTGATTGAGAAAAGCAAAAATAACTTCCAAGGCTTTGAAGAATTCAGAAGATCTTGAAAGCATAAAATTGAGAACCAATAGTTGTAGCCCACTTAATTATATATTACTTAATTGAATAATCCTGTTAACTGAATATAACATTCTAAATGCCAAATCATTTACCATACCTTCATACCTTCAGTACAAATTTGACTGTTAATTGTAAGTAGGTTAGGCCTAAAGAAGTTAAAAATCTGTTTCTCAGGCCCTCCTTATTGGTAATTTTGGCAGCTGCATGCTCTCTTTTAATAACCAATGCAAACTTAAAACAATAAAAATTAAATGGTTTATGTCTGATATTTTACCCAAGCTAATAAATTGATAAATTTGTCCCTTCAGTCCAGCAAGGCTTTGCAATGCTTTAGTTGAGTAAAAAATCATCTAATATATAACCATTGATTTAACTATGTTTATAGTCCAAAAGATGCAGTGTGGACATTTATTCTATCATATCTTGTTTGACAGAGATATAATAGAACATATACTCCTATTATCATTATTATTGCTAATTTCAGCGAGAGCCGATTCAAATAGCTGTTTATCAGATGTATAGCTTTTCAATAGATGCCTGACTGGAAGCAGACAAAGTAGATTGTTTATGTTTTTTTGGCAGGCTGTGAAGATTTGGACTGAGACGTCTGATAAGTTTTATCAGCTTTATTTTTACCTTTAGCTGACTTTGCATTCATACTTTGGTCGACGGAGGATGTAGAGCTCATGGTTCTATTCACCATTACACTTTTAATGTATATAATTATTGTTTATATGTTAATAATAGGGATAGTTTATAAATTGAAGATGGTATGACGTTTTTGGTATTTGTGTACAGCTGACCTGAGAGAATTATTTCTGTGTTTCAAACATCAACTCATACACTGAATTCTGAATTAATATGTTTTCCAGACATTTAATCTATTATAATCATATGCTGGCATAACTCCTATAATCATGTATTCGTAGGACAATGGACAATGCCATGATGGATGTTAAAATATCAAGAAATGTTTTCCCAAACCACATAACACAGCTTTCTGTCTAACCCCTGTAATTGTTACAATCAGAACTTAATGTGGTGGAGTCTTGAAGAGACTAGTCAGGCAGCAAATATTTAATCCTTATTTGACTTAATATGCCAATAAAACTCCAAATGGGGAGAGGAGGGCCACCCTTTTCTGTAATGCACAGCAAAATTTCAGCTTTTATATTATTCTGCCAAAATTGCTTAAGACATTAGCATACCATGAAATATTGTAGTATTGTTGCAAAGTATAGCAGTGTTCCCTTGATACTTCAATATGCAATAAGATTTTGATTTTGTGTCTGTACCACATTGGTTACAATACATTTCACCTGTACACATGGTAAGAATCTACTCTAGATCTGGTTCAACAAAGGTTTATTCAGATCAATTTGACACTAAGTTTAGTGGTTACATGCTTTGTTCTTCCTCAACAAACTAAAACATATAGGTTCTGTGGCACTACAGAAATGAAGTGAAGAAAGCATTGTTTTAACCCTCAGGGGTCTAATTTCGACTTTGAAGCTTGCAAGTTACATTAAGTCAATACTTGCATAGAAACAACAGCAAAAAAAGCCACAGAATGTAGACTGTCAAAAGAGTAGAAAAAATTTATAAACTTCTCCAGTCCCTTAACTGGTAGAGTGCTAAATTATTTTAAATTATGCATTTTATCACACGCCTGTTCAATGTAATCCCCATCTACAGCTACTCTAAACCTTACTGAAAATGAAAATCTATTCTGCACATATGTGCAGAAGGAAATCATTGACAGTCTATTTTTAAATAGAAGCAAAATTTCACCGGAATTTCCTACAAATCGTCCAATGCAATTACAATTCAAATCACTAGCGATAGCTGAAAATTACCCCCTGACTTCCAATGTGTCCTATGTGCCAGTAAGCACACAGAACACATTAGAACGCAGGGGACGAAATAGTAACAAGGATTCCCCTCACAATTTGTTTGTCGATAAAACGTGTTCTTTTTGTTGGTAGTTGTTAAATGAATTATGGAGTGTCCTAATAATTGGGTTTTTTTTTATAGATTTGAAGGCATGTAATAAACACAGAATAACACACCTGTTTGAATGGGTTAATCGATGTGGCACTTGTGCTATCGCAGAAGGATAAAACTTTAGGCCTGTGGCCTCTTGTTTTATCCTTCCACACTGGAACTCATGCCATATTGATTAACACATTCACACTTGTGTGTCGTTCTGTGTATTTAACATACTTTTGTCTCTACAGAAATGCCTCTTTGCCTCAGGGAATGGATGGTGTTGTTGGAATGCAGTTTTAGTAAACTTTTGCTGCAAACATATGATCCTATTTTTACCATACTCTATGTGTAGGTTTACTATCATGATGAAACTGCAGCAAGTCCACTCAGAAAGGGACCACAAATCTTGATCCTCAAATATAATAAGGCCTAAAAAAGTTGAAAATCTTTTTCTCACGCCTTTCCACATGGTCATTTTGCTGCGGCATGCTCTCTTTTTTATAACCAATGCAAACTTAGAAAAATAAAAATTATATGGGTTTTGTCTGATATTTTATCAAAGTTAAAAAAAATTGATAAAATTGTCCCTTGAGTGCAACAAGGCTTTGCAAGGGACGAAATACACTACAGCCCATGCTATTCTGTAGATTATGAGACGTAAAACAAACCTGGCAAAGAAATAATTACAAAAATAAAAAATAAAATAAAAAAATGCCCGCCCACCTATAATTTAAAAAAAAATGGCCAGAGAAATTAAAGATCTACTTTGTGAGAGCCTTATGTTTATGGTTTTTTTTCAGAAAGAAGAAGCAGGTTTTTGATGATACTGAACCTAATGTAGAAATTGATAGCGATGGAGAAGGCAATGCAGCAAAAGAAAAACAAAGTGATAAACCACAAGATAAAAAATTCCTGACTCCACTTGAAGCTAAACAGCATATGGAGAAGATTTGGAAAAAGAATAGACTATTGCTGAAGAACCTGTATCATTTTCTTCACACTGGCAATGATAACTGTATAGATATCTTCTTTTTGGATGTTTTACCTGTGCCTCCAGCAGCTTTTAGACCTGTAAGTTAGAAATAGATCTTGACTCGTACTATTGCAAATAAAAATGAAAGTATCTGCATACAAGCAGATCATATTAATGAAATTTTAAAAGATCAGCAGAAATCAGTACCCATCCTTCCCTCCATGTCACACCCTTAACAAGCCACAGTGAGGCTTAATTTAGGGCTATATAAACAATATGACTGCCCAAAAAGTCCACCCACCCACCCCTACCTATGAGTGGTGAATTGCGAGGACAGGCCTCAAAACTTGTGCTAATTCACGAGAAGCAGTTTTTTAACCCCTGCTGCAAAAATTGGTTTTCAGTTTTTCTAGCAAATTGTTCTAGCCAAAACTTCACTAGACACTTTTCTAAGTCAAAGTGTTACCTTATGAGAGAGGAGAAAATAAGTAGAATTTTCTAGGCCTTGAAGGATTGTTTCAGAATCGTTACAAGAATCAAATGAACATTTTGTGAGAATCAGAGTTGTGTTTGTTTTCCTCATGAGAATCATTTGTGACAATCAATTCTGTTTTTTACATGAATTTGAAGCCTTGGAGGCATATGTTCCAGTGCGTGTGTGTCTTTCCTTGCACTGAAAGGCTCTTTGGATGTTTGCATGACTCTGTTCCTAGGAATGATAGATTGATGATGAAATAACAATGTGGGTCACTGTGTGGCTACATAAATAGAGTCTAATGAAATTATACCTTGTCAGTGTTCATTTTTTTCTGATTAACACTAGTGATGTTCCGAGTTTGTCGAGCATTGCTCGTTTGAAACTTTATTTTGATTAATCGAGTAGATTTTCGCGTACTTGAGTAAAACCGAGTAAAACTAAGAAACTTTGGAAGCTGAAAAGTGGTACAAAAATCATCGCAGAGATCTCTTTTCCAGAAGACTCGCTGTCGCTTACGATATGAAAAACTGGTTTGTAATTCCATAAAATATCCCCTGTATATGTGGTACACCACTGCACATGAGTTAATAGATCAAATTTCACTCACAGTTTACATGAAAATATAACAATAAAAACACAACTTGAATTTTAATCTAACCAGGAAAGCTCTTTCGTTAATTTATTTTTCCCAAGACGTACTGGCCCAGCCTCAAAAATCAAAACAAGTAAACAATATGGCAGACAAACTTACGCCGATAAAATTTCGGATAAATTATACGTTTATCCAGGAAACAAATGGAGATCTGTCGTATGGACCCACTTTGGCTTTCATAAAAAAGAAAGTGGGTCTGTCAAAAGTGAGTTACAAACACTCTTGTCGAGTTTATACTATCAACAGACAGAAAATGCTTGCTTTTTGGTCTGGCGCTTTTCGGCCCAACCATTTTGCCCTGGAGCTTTTTGGCCCCGGGGGAATGTGAGTTGAGCTGAGATTCTGGGAGATTTTCAAGCAATAAAATGAGTCTAATGCATTTAATAATGGCTTTGTATTTTATTTTGAATTAAAAAAAAAGAAACAAAATTAGAGAGGCATGGGAATTGGGGGTGGGTGGTTTTGCGATGCGCATTATGGAAGCCATTATTAATCGATTAATAATCGATCATTAGTCAGTTGGTGCAACCGATCATCAATTATAGTTTTTCATACCGATTCCCAACACTAATTAACAACCATTGTCGAACAGGAGACATCAGTTGGAGAGAAATTTATGATCAAGATTCTTTTCTGTGATTGACTCAAACTCATATTGTTATGTGGGTTCTTGAGAAACAAAACACAACCAAAATACCAAAATCATACCAAAAATTCTCATTTCTCTATCAATTGTTTATTGGCTCAACTGAGCAAAGCTCAAGTGGAGCTAAAGTGATCACTTTCTGTCCTTTATCCATCTTTCTGCTTCATCCATCCATCCATCCATCCATCCATCCATCCATCCATCCATCCATCCATCCATCCATCCATCTGGGGGCATGGTGGCTCAGCAGGTAGAGGTGCAGGCTGCAAGTCGAGAGGTCCTCGGTTCGGAACACATCTGTGATAACCACATTGCATCCTTGGCAAGACACTTTACCCCATTGCCCACATGGGGGCACGGTGCTAAGGTGTACTGTATGTCGATGGTGCATCTGTCTTCAACCAAAGCTAACTCTGCTTATGTGGAGTTAGTATATTGGGGAGCTGACAGTTGCTTGCCATTCTCTTTTCCTCCACCCATAAAAATGTTGTGGTCATGATGAGCCATTGTGCAGAAATATGTGACCTTAAACACCAGTAAATACATAAATAAATAAATAAATAAATAAATAAATAAATAAATAAATAAATAACATCCATCCATCCATCCATCCATCCATCCATCCATCCATCCATCTGGTGTGAACTTTACATTATCGACTCCTCATGAACCACTGAGCTGAATTGAACTTAATTTGATATATGTGTTCCTTATCATATGTCAATTCAAGTTGGTTTGAATAAAGCTTGCTATGCCCACAGGGACCAGCACAAGGGGCATAAATCTGATGGCATCTCACATTTTTTTTTTTAAATTAAAATATCTTCTTCTCCAGAACTTCCAATTAAAATCATTTGATACTTGGTATATGACATTCTTAGGAGGATCATATTCAAGTTCGAAACAAAACCCTGGGTTCATATTTGGGCTGCCTATGGAAATCCCAATTTTAACTTGGTATAATATGAGGAAATTTATTTACAAATTTTCTTCTTCAGTTCTATCAGTTAAAATCTTTTGATATTTTGTATTCTGCATCTTTGGAAGGGGGAGGGGGGGGGGGGGTGGTCAGATTGAACTTTGTTCAAATCAAGTCCCTGGTGCGATATTTGGGCTCCTTATGCAAACCCAAACTAGAGGGGGTATCATTTATGTGCAAAGCACACTATGGTGTATCCCCGTATTTTCATCCTTGACTTTGTATGAATGCTTGATACAAAGATGAAATGTATTATATGACACACTAAAATCATATTGAGTGGCACAGGTGACACAGCTTCATGTGCATCTCCAGACTCCACTGCAACATTTGAGCATGGTTTTAGGGTTTTGAATTACATACCTAGGAGCCATTCACCGGGAACGGTCTAAGAAAGCAGGAAAGTGGCAACAGTGGCACAGCCATGTGGCACCTGAAAAATCCAAAACCTTCGTGCACATCTACAGACCCTACTGCAACATTTGAGCATGATTTTAGCGTTTCGAATTACATACCCCAGAAGCCTTTTGCAGGAAACGGTCTAAGAAAACATGAAAGTGGCAACGGTGGCACAGCCACGAGGCACCTGAAAAATCCGAAACCTTCATGCGCATCTACAGACCATACTGCAACGTTTGAGCATGGTTTTAGCATTTCGAATTACATACCCTAGGAGCCTTTCGCCGGAAAAGGTCTAATAAAACACAAAAGTGGCAATGGTGGCACAGCCATGTGGCACCCAAAAAATCTGAAACCTTCATGCACATTTACACACCCTACTGCAACATCTGAGCATGGTTTTAGCATTTCTAATTACATATCCTAGGAGCCTTTCACCGGAAACGGAAAAGAAAACACGAAAGTGGCAACGGTGACACAGCCACATGGCACCTGGAAAATCTGAAACCTTTATGTGCATCTACAGATCCTACTGCAAAATTGGAGCATGCTTTTAGCATTTTGAATTACATACCCTAGGAGCCTTTCACCGGAAACGGTCTAATAAAACACAAAATTGGCAATGGTGGCACAGCCACGTGGCACCTGAAAAATTTGAAACCTTTGTGTGCATCTACAGATGCTACTACAACATTTGAGCATGGTTTTAGCATTTCAAATTACATACCCTAGGAGCCTTTCGCCGGAAACGGTCTAAGAAAACATGAAAGTGGCAACGGTGGCACAGCCACATGGCACCCGAAAAATCTGAAACCTTTGTGCGCATCTACAGACCCTACTGCAACCTTTGAGCATAGCTTTAGTATTTCGAATTACATACCCTAGGAGCCTTTCACAGGAAACAGTCTAAGAAAACAAAGTGGCAACGGTGGAACCGCCACGTGGCACCTGAAAAATCTGAAACCTTCGTGTGCATCTACAGCCCCTACTGCAACATTTGAGAATGGTTTTAGCGTTTCGAATTACATACTCTAGGAGCCTTTTGCCAGAAACGGTCTAAAAAAATCACGAAAGTGGCAACGGTGGCCCAGCCACGTGGCACCCAAAAAATCCGAAACCTTCGTGCACATCTACAGACCGTACTGCAACATCTGAGCATGCTTTTAGCATTTCAAATTACTTACTCTAGGAGCCTTTCGCCGAAAACGGTCTAAGAAAACATGAAAGTGGCAACAGTGGCACAGCCACGTGGCACCTGAAAAATCCAAAACCTTCGTGCGCATCTACAGACCCTACTGCAACATTTGAGCATGGTTTTATCGTTTTCAATTACATACTCTAGGAGCCTTTCGCCAGAAACGGTCTAAGAAATCACGAAAGTGGCAACGGTGGCACCGCCACATGGCACCTGAAAAATCTGAAACCTTCGTGCTTATCTTCAGACCCTACTGCAACTTTTGAGCATAGTTTTAGCATTTCAAATTACATACTCTAGGAGGCTTTTGCCGGAAACAGTCTAAGAAAACACTTAAGTGGCACAGCCACGTGGCACTCGGAAAATCCGAAACCTTTGTGTTCATCTACAGACCCTACTGCAACATCTGAGCCTGTTTTCAGTGTTTTGAATTACATACCCTAGGAGCCTTTCGCCGGAAACGGTTTAAGAAAACACGAAAGTGGCAACGGTGGCACAGCCATGTAGCACCCAAAAAATCCGAAACCTTTGTACACATCTACAGACACTACTGCAACATTTGAGCATGCTTTTAGCATTTCGAATTACATACCCTAGGAGCCTTTCGCTGGAAACGGTCTAAGAAAACACGAAAGTGGCAACGGTGGCACCACCATGTGGTACCTTAAAAACCGAAACCTTCATGCACATCTACAGACCCTACTGCAACATCTGAGCATGGTTTTAGCATTTTGAATTACATACCCAGGAGCCTTTCGTCGGAAACGGTCTAAGAAAACACGAAAGTGGCAACGGTGGCACAGCCATGTGGCACCCGAAAAATCTGAAACCTTCGTGCACATCTACAGACCTTTCTGCAACATCTGAACATGGTTTTAGCATTTCGAATTACATACTCTAGGAGCCTTTTGCAGGAAACGGTGTAAGAAAACACGAAAGTGGCAACGGTGGCACTGCCACGTGGCACCTGAAAAATCTGAAACCTTCATGCGTATCTACAGACCCTACTGCAACCTTCGAGAATGGTTTTAGTGCTTCGAATTACATACCCTAGGAGCCTTTTGCTGGAAACGGTCTAAGAAAACATGAAAGTGGCAACAGTGGCACAGCCACATGGCTCCCGAAAAATCCAAAATCTTAGTGCGCATCTGCAGACACTACTGCAGCATCTGAACATGGTTTCAGCGTTTCAAATTACATACTCTAGGGGCCTTTCGCCGGAAACGGTCCAAGAAAACACGAAAGTGGAAACGGTCGCACCGCCACATGGCACCTGAAAAATCTGAAACCTCCGTGCGTATCTGCAGACCCTACTGCAACATTTGAGAATGGTTTTAGTGTTTCGAATTACATACCCTAGGGGGGAGCGCGGTGGCTCAGTAGGTAGAGATGCAGGCTGCAAGCCGAGGGGTCCTCGGTTCGAATCCCACCTGCGGCAACCACGTTGTGTCCTTGGGCAAGACACTTCATCCCCATTGCCCGCGTGGGGGCACGATGACGCCGTGTACTAAGGCGTACTGCACGTCGCTGGTACGCATGTCTTCAACCAATCTAACCCTGCCTGTGCTACAGTGCGGAGTTACGATGTTGGGGAGCTGGCAGCTGCTCGTCGTTGCTCGGTGGTTCTCTCCGGGTACTCCGGCTTCCTCCACCCGTAAAACTGTCACGGTCATGATTAGCCATTGTGCATAAATATGTGACCTTAAACACCAATAAATAAATAAATAAATATACATACCCTAGGAGCCTTTTGCTGGAAATGGTCTAAGAAAACACAAAAGTGGCAACGGTGGCACAGCTACGCGGTACCCGAGAAATCCGAAACCTTTGTGCGCATCTACAGACCCTACTCCAACATCTGAGCCTGGTTTCAGCATTTCAAATTACATACTCTAGGGGCCTTTTGCCAGACACGGTTTAACAAAACACGAAAGTGGCAACGGTGGCACCCATAAAATCCGAAACCTTCGTGCGCATCTACAGACCCTACTGCAACATCTGAGCTTACTTTTAGTGTTTCGAATTGCATACTCTAGGAGCCTTTCGCCGGAAATGGTCTAAGAAAACATGAAAGTGGCAACAGTGGGACAGCCACATGGCACCTGAAAAATCTGAAACCTTCGTGCGCATCTGCAGACCCGACTGCAACATTTGAGCATGGATTTAGCATTTCGAATTACACACCCTAGGAGCCTTTCGCCGGAAACGGTCTAAGAAAACACGAAAGTGGCAACGGTAGCACAGCCGTGTGGCACCAAAAAAATCCGAAACCTTCGTGTGCATCTGCAAACCCTACTGCAACATTTGAGCATGGTTTTAGCATTTCAAATTACATACCCTAGGAGCCTTTTGTCAGAAACGGTCTAAGAAAACACGAAAGTGGCTACGGTGGCTCAGCCACATGGCAGCTGAAAAGTCCGGAACCTTCGTGCGCATCTACAGACCCTACTGCAACATTTGAGCATTTCGAATTACATACCCTAGGAGCCTTTTCCCAGAAACGATGTAAGAAAACACGAAAGTGGCTACAGTGGCACAGCCACATGGCAGCTGAAAAATCCAAAACCTTTGTGCGCATCTACAGACCCCACTGCAACATTTGAGCATGGTTTTAGCGTTTTGAATTACATACCCTAGGAGCCTTTTGCCGGAAATGGCCTAAGAAAACACGAAAGTGGCAATGGTGGCACAGCCACATGGCACTTGAAAAATCTGAAACCTTTGTGCACATCTACAGATCATTTAGCAACACCTTAGTGCAGTTATAGAACTCTGAATTACATAGGTTGGGATTATTCGATAGAAAAGTGAAAAATTAGCACATTTTTCAAGTGGCTCCACAAAAGCCACCTGGTGGCGCAAAATTTTAAAAGTGGTATTTTTGGATTGCACAGACCCTATTGAAGAACTGTAGAAAGTTACAGCGTTTTGAATTACTAACCCGGATGTACGGATGTATGGAAGTACAGACATACGGACGGAGATCACTACAATATCCCTGCATTTTTTAAAATGCAGGGATAATTATAACTTTGTGTAATATGAAGAATATTCTTTGAAAATCTTCTTCAGATACAACAGTCAGAATCTTTTGATATTGGGTGTGCAGCACCCTAAGTTGTGTGAGATTTAAATTTGTTCAAACCAAATCCCTGAGGTCATATTTGAACTCTTTGTGGAAGCTTGTATTTTAACTTAGTGCAATATGAGGAAAATTCTTTAAAAACCTTCTGCAGTTCTGTCAGAATCTTTTGGTATTTGTCTACTTTAATATGCAGTATCCTTAGTGGGGTCATATTCTAGTCCCTGGGTTCATATTTGGGCTTCCTATGACAAGTAAATTTTAACTTAGTGCAATATGGGGAATTTTCTTTAAAAATTGACCTCTTTAGATCAACCAGTCAGATTCTTTTCATATTTAATATGCAGCAAGTAAGAAGGTTCAGATTTCAGTTTGTTCAAATAAAGTTCCTTGGATCATATTTCAGTCCCTATGGGATCCCAGCTTTAGTGCAATATAAGTACTGTTCTTTAAAAAATCTTCTCCATGATTCTTTTGTTTCACAGTATTGACATCCTTAGGGTGGTGAGGTTCAAGTTTGTTCAGTTCAAATCCCTGGAGCCCCAATTTTAACTTAGTGCAACATGAGGAGTATTCTATAAAGAGCTTCTTCATATCCACCAGACAGAATATTTTGGTGTTCGGTATATAGCATTACTATACCCCATAGATTAAAGTTTATCCAAAGTGTTATGCTTGACGGATTTTGGTGGGCATCAGAGGGTGTTGAAATTTAATACAGAACCCAATGTTGAATTTACTATTTGTTTAAATGAACTATGCCAACGAATAAGAGAGCTTGTAAAATTTAGTAAGATGTAAATGTGAGTACATGAGATTAACATTTGTTCAAGTGGGGTTCCATGGGTCCACTTGAGGCCTGGAGGAGGGGGAGAAAAGTTTTTGTAGGTCTGTTTGTCAATTTTCTGTTTTTTATTTGGCTTTAGAACAAGATTTGAGTGATTTTGAGTGATTTTATGCAAAAATTCAAAAAGAAAGAAAAAGCTTTCAGCATGTTGGGGTGGGGAGTGGGAGGCCATAAACTTTGTGGGTTTTTTTCCCCTTTTTTCTTCAAAATGAGTTTTGAAGGGGGTTGAGTGATTTTACTCCAAAAACTCACTTCACCTGATAGACCTCCCACCCCCACCTCCCCAAGCTAAATTATTTAACTATTAACATGGAGATGCTAAATGTGGCCATAAATCCTTCTTTAATCAATGTTAACCAGTGAGCAATTCAGACCCCTTGGGGTTTCTGGTATATTATACATCTGAAGTTTGCAAGTCACTTTCCAAGTAATTTAAATTTATATTGATCTTGTTTCTCAGATACCTCCCATATCATTGAAAATCTGCCTCATCACTTTTGTTTTTACCTGAAAATTTCTGCAATGATAGTATCTTGCACTTGTTGCACAAAATCTATCCAACTATATCTTGTTTGACAGAGCTCATCACTACTGGTTTTTCTACAGAGTAGTGTAAGGAATTCAATTACTAATTCATGTGTTTTGTGAATTAAAAAAAGGCCTTCATCATTAAATTGACTGACAATCAGGAATGCTTTTTTAAATAGGTCTAATAGTTACTTTTTATCATGGTTTGCAAGTGGGTCCTGGAACCTTGAAAATCCTGGAATTTGGCCATTTTAAATTCCAGGTCTGGCAAGTCATGGGAAATGAATGTTTTTTTAGGCTGGTCCTTGAAAGTTCTGGAAAACCCGCGCAAAATTTTACATGCACCGTCAAACATGCTCCAGTTCACGGCTTGCTGTTTCTGTTTCCGATCTCATGTCGTATTTTTCTGTGTTGTTTTTTAAAAAATATCTTGTGTTTGCTTGTTAAGTCTTTAAAATGCTGGGAAAGTGTGTGTTTCAAGATGATCCGATAAGAAAGAATATAAAGAATGGATTATGAGTTATTTGAAAGACAAACATAGGTCGAAATGTCAAGCGTGTGTAAAGTCGTTTGACGTAGGAAATAGGGGTGAGTCACCACTGATTTGCCGCATGTGTGGTAAAAAACATTTAGAGAATATTAGACATCAAGTTCAACAAACTCTGGCTTGCGCACGTACTTCAGTGTTAATCAGTTTTTGCCTGAAACATGTAAATCCACTCATTCTCAAGTTGATAAAAATATTTGAAAGCAATTAATAAATCTGTACAAAAATGGTAGATGATTCATTTGTACCCACAGTAACTATAAAAATATTTGTCAGGGTGCCATATGATGTGTTCTATTTCTGTTCATTGTATGCAAGGACTTTGAGCTATACTTTGAACAGTAAACTTGATGTCAGGTAAGACAAATAACATATATACAGTAGAATCCTCTTAATTGAATATCCATTTTGCCAGTGAAAATTATTCAATTAACAGGAGTATACAATTAACAGGGATTTGGTCAGTTTCCTGTGTTCTGGAGGTAAACTGAGCATTTATTCTATTATATCTTGTTTGACAGAGCTCATAGAGCTCTGTCAAACAAGATATAATAGAATAAATGCCTGTATTGGATGTAGTGAGGCCAAAAAGGTTGATAAATAAGGGGAATTTGGTGCGTGTCACAGTAATTTTTTTTTACATATTACAAAAATTTATATACAATTAACAGGAGTTTACTCTACAACCCATATGCAATTAACAGATCAAATTTGTACTGAAGGTATGGTAAATGGTTTTGTGTTTGAAAATTATATTCACAGGGATATACAATTAAGAGATATCCAATTAAGTGGGCTCCACTGTATCACATATTTTTTGTTATTACAGATACAAATGTTGGTCATGGAAATTTACTTTTTTGGGTCCTCGAAAGTCCTGGAAAAGTCCTTGAATTTCAATCGTAATTTAGGGCACGAACCTGGTTTTTATTGCTGCAACAAACCTTTATATAACATTTCAGAATAGATATCCATGCATCAATACTTACACAAATTCCGATAGGGAAAACTTGTATTCACATAACATTGAATAATTGAAATCCTTGATTGTCACTGTGAACAGAATACAGTGGAACCCTGTTAATTGAATAGTCACTTTGCCAATGAAAATTATTCAATTAACAGGATTATGCAGTTAACGGGCTGTGTCACTTTCCTGTAGTCTAGAGATAAACTTAGCATTTATTCTATTATATCTTGTTTGACAGAGCGCCATGAGCTCTGTATCCCCGTGGGAACCCCGGGAAGTAAGCAGCACTTGTTTACTGTGGTAAACCAGTTCCACTTTACTAGTAAAATAGGACCCAGTCACCAATGCTTGGGGTGAAAGTCCTCTAAAATGGGCAACATGTTGATCAACGATTGACTAAACTTGACTTCATCTCCATGTTGTGTCACGATTAGCCATGGTGCATAAATATGTGACGTTAACCACCAACAAACAAACAAACAAACAAACAAACAAACAAACATGAGCTCTGTGAAACAAGATATAATAGATTAAATGCCTGTTTTATCTGTACTGAGGCCAAATAGGTTTATAAACAAAGGAAAACTGGGGAGAGTCAGGGTAATTTCTCTGCAGGTTACAAGATTTTTTATTCAATTAACAGGAGTTTACTCTATAACCTATATTCAATTAACAGATCAAATTTGTAGTGGAGGTATGGTAAATGGTTTTGCATTGGGAAAATATATTCAATTATCAGGGGTTATTCAGTTAAGAGATATCCAATTAAGTGGGCTCCACTGTAGTTGGAAGTTAATGGTAATTACTTGAATTATAATGCCCTGCGAATCTCAAATCATGGGCCAAATCAAACCAGACAAAAGATTTTGAATTGAATCTTGTTGAATCTCGTAGCTCTTCAAGTTGTATATATTTTTACCTTTTAACAACTGTAAATATTGCCAGTCTCCACTGTAGTATTGTATTCAGTGCTGACACATCTGTTTGGGCATGTTAATCAAAAATGAAGAATATCGAGAATGGAATAAAACTAGTTTCAGATAACGAAACTCCTTGAAAGCTTCTATCATCAGGTCACCCGAAGAACTGCCCTAGCCGTGTTAGGAGACCTGATGATAGAAGAGTTCAAGAGGAAACACTTGGTTGGATTATGGGAACATCTTGACTGTTTGAAAGTTTCCGAATCAATGCAGCTCATATTGATCCAAATTATTGGATGATATTGAATTGATTATCAAAGTTTCACAGGCCCCTATTGAATAATAATAGATGGTTGTGGAGTTAAAAAATTTTCTAACCATGTCAGCACTATTCCATTATGCAATTTTTAGTCCCCAGCTGGCATCGCCGGAGGGGACTATAGGTTTGCACTCCATCAGTCTGTCAGTCTGTCCATCTGTCAGTCTGTCAGTCACACTTTAGTTTTCCGGAGTTTTTTTGGAACTGCTTCAACGCAATGATTTCATTTTTGGTAAACTACTATAGAACGATGACTTACAGATCAAGTTTTTTGAGTTTCATGCTGATTGCATTATTCTTGTGTGAGTTACGGCCCTTGGAAATATGGGAAAAAGCACCAAAATATCAGTTTTCCAGATTTTTTTTTGGAAACGCTTCAACGGAATGATTTCATTTTTGGTAAACTACTATAGAATGATGACTTACAGATCAAGTTTGAATTTCATGCTGATTGCATTATTCTTGTGTGAGTTACGGCCCTTGGAAATATGGAAAAGCACCAAAATATCAGTTTTCCGGAGTTTTCTTGGAAATGCTTCAACGGAATGATTTCATTTTTGGTAAACTACTATAGAACGATGACTTACAGATCAAGTTTGAGTTTCATGCTGATTGCATTATTCTTGTGTGAGTTATGGCCCTTGGAAATATGGAAAAGCGCCAAAATATCAGTTTTCCGGAGTTTTTTTGGAAACGCTCAACGGAATGATTTCATTTTTGTTAACCTACTATAGAACGATGATTTACAGATCAAGTTTGAGTTTCATGCTGATTGCATTATTCATTCTTGTGTGAGTTATGGCTCTTGGAAATATGGAAAGTGCCAAAATATTAGTTTTCCGGACTTTTTTTGGAAAAGCTTCAACGGAATGATTTCATTTTTTGTAACCTACTATAGAACGATGACTTACAGATCAAATTTCATTTACACTCTGTCCATTCATCCGTCAGTCTGTCAGTCATACTTTAGTTTTCCGGACTTTTTTTTGGAAACGCTTCAACGGAATGATTTTATTTTTGGTAACCTACTATAGAACGATGACTTACACATCAAGTTTCATTTGCACTCTGTCCGTCCGTCAGTCTGTCAGTCAGTCTGTCAGTCATACTTTAGTTTTCTGGACTTTTTTTGGAAATGCTTCAACCGAATGATTTCATTCTTGGTAACCTACTATAGAACAATGACTTACAGTTCAAGTTTGAGTTTCATGCTGATTGCATTATTCTTGTGTGAGTTATGGCCCTTGGAAATATGGAAAAGTGCCAAAATATCAGTTTTCCGGACTTTTTTTGGAAACGCTTCAATGGAATTCATGCTGATCACATATAGGTTATAACATTTGTATAATTATTAATGCTCATTAGTCCGGTAGGGGACATTGTATTGCTTCAGCAATATGTGTGCTCTTGTTTTTATTATTTCATATATTGATTGATGCAAGGAGGAGCACTGCTGAACAAGAAACAAAGAATTAAATACTCCAATCTTTAATGTGAATGCCAAATCATGTTTTCAGATAAGGCTCTGCAAATCAGAAATTTGACTTTGAATCAAATCAAATCGGATAACAGATTCAAATCAAATCTGATGAATAATAACATCAAGGACTTACTGTTTTCATCAAGTTATGCAGTGGGTGCAATTACACATTCAACCTTTTGAAGTAGACCGATGGACATGATTGTGGCTGCATCAAATGAAACGTAGGTTGATCTATACACGCCCACCATCCATCATCCACAGAGAAAAATTTGATTTGACTCAAAACTCCTATGCCATTTCAACAATTTAGCTGTGAATATTTCTCACCACATTACCCTTCAGTTTTGTTTAAATAAAGTTGCGATGACTCGTGGTGTCAGGGTTTGGCTGAAGTCTCTAGTATCAGGGTCTCCATGGACTGGTCGTAATCCACACATGGGCAGTGAAGCCCATGCAGGTGATTACCAGGTAATCAAAATTATCATCAGCAAAATTTCAATAAAGCTCTGGGTTGTACACGGTGCTTCATAAATTAAATTTGTGATGATTATTCCTATATAAACTATCAATCAAATTTTTAAAAACAAAAAAATACCTTGAGTATTTCAAAATGATTTGATATTGTAACTAACATAATCATAAATATAATTTATCTGTTTTAGATGAATGTTACTAATGGCAGGAAAACTGCTGATCCACAAACAACAAATATGAACAGAATTCTTGTACAGTGTTCTACAGTGAAGCAAATATTACTTGCCATAAAAAATGCAGAATCAGATACAACATTGGAAAGCACCACTACCCATTCTGACTCAGTGAGTACAGATCATTAATATCTTCTGCAGCACAATTCCTGTGCACCAAGTAATTAACATTTTAACCCTTTGAACCTGAGCTGTCGCTTTTTCATCCCAGAAGCATGATATGCCATAATTTCATTAAGTAGGATAGCTGCTGAGTTAATGTGTGGGGTAGACCAAATAATATACTCAACATGCAGCCCCCTGACTGCTCGTTGAAAATAGTAATTGGCCCACTACCCAAATAATGAACATTGCTGCCATTGAACTGACATGGAAGATACCACCAGTGTTCAAAGGTTAAAACAACCTATCAGAGCTGTTCATATTGTTGGTTTTTTTCTCATTTCTCCCTGTGTTCAGTTGGAAAATTTCCAAATACATTGAAAATCTGGTTTCAAGCTCCCAATAGGGAAAAAGGATTCGTTCATGCATATGTACTACAGTAAAAGCACTTTTTACACTTGGAAAACTTTCCATAGAAACCTTTTGCATTATTACTGATGCATCAATTGTTGGATGTTTAGCTCAACTTGACAACGTCAAGTATGAGCTATTGGGATGGGTTGTGATCCATTGTCTGACAATGACACAGACGTCCGTCCCTATGTCCGTCCATACATCTGTCCGTATGTCAAGGCTTGGCAGAGGTACATTGTGGGGTTTACAATTTAGGGTCATTGGTAGTTGTGGGGTTGGGTTAGTACAGCGGCTACTTGTGAGGTTATATTTTTATACTATAAACCAATGGCCCAGACTAGCTGGGGCAAACTCAAAGTTATCAAGGTCAAATGGGAGCGCGGTGGCTCAGTAGGCAGAGGTGCAGGCTGCAAGCCGAGAGGTCCTCGGTTTGAATCCCACCTGTGGCAACCGCGTTGTGTCCTTGGGCAAGACACTTCATCTTCATTGCCCGCGTGGGGGCACGACGCCGTGTACTAAGGCGTACTGCACGTCGATGGTATGCATGTCTTCAACCAATCTAACCCTGCCTGTGCTGCAGTGCGGAGTTACGATGTTGGGGAGCTGGCAGCTGCTCGCCGTTTCTCGGTGGTTCTCTCCGGGTACTCCAGCTTCCTCCACCTGTAAAACTGCCACGGTCATGTTTAGCCATTGTGCATAAATATGTGACCTTAAACATCAATAAATAAATAAATAAATAAATCAAGGGTCAAACACAAATTTTGAACCCCCAATCCCCAAAATTTGCTTGCAAAACCGAAAATTAAAAGTCCTATCTGGTCCTCCATACTTTTACTCTCCACGCATGTGCAACCATCAGGAAGTGACCAGAATTGGCACAAACATCATTCTTTGTTTGGCCCTAAAATCAGCAACAATGAACTGACATCGGTGCTTTAAAATCTCCTATATTTTTATACAACAACCAATGGCCCAGACTTAGCTGATGCTAACTCAAAATTATACAGGGTCAAACACAAATTTTGCCCCCCTCCCCCCAATCTCCAAAATTTGCATGCAAAACCCCCAAAATTATGTCCTATGTGGTCCTCCATACTTTTGTTTAATTTCGCATGCGCAGTATCCAGGAAGACACCAAAATTGGTGCCAACCATCATTCTTTGTTTGGCCCTTCTGCCAGTAACAACAAACTGACATCTGTGCTTTTAAATCTCAGTTTTAATGATGCCAGACACAAATCAATGGTGAATTTGGTGAATCCAAGGACACAGTAGGATGATGGAAGGAAGAAATGGTGGTTTGAAACGTTCAGGGTTGTAACTTTATAATTTTCACAAAAATTATTTCTTGTTTCCCAATTTCGGGACATGGGCCTGACGTCATCATTGTTGCTAATGATTTTGCCACTGTTTGTTAAGTGTTTCTTCCCTATCCTTCCTTGAAGCCCCCTAGTTAAACTCCCATGCTTTTTGGCTTTTTTTATTGAAATTTTTTTGTCAATTTCTTGGGAGTTTAACGTGTTTCACAGAATGTTTATTCTGTGTATCCCCATGGTTACGTCCTCACCCTAGGGGTGTTTAGGCATTTTTGGTCATGCATCATCCATCCGATGTATCGTATTTTCTTCTAATGAAGATCTTGCTTTGCATCAGATAGTTTAAAATCTGTTATTGACTTTGGGCAGTAATGTTTAGTGCCTGGAGTCTTGTTTCTGGTTTTCATTTGACGTTGTTTACATTGACAACGCTCTGCTTATATATGTAGTTTCCAATTTATTAATTATGGTAGGACTACTATAAAATACATTATATTCTCCTGTAATGTAGCTTTAATTTTTGGAGAAGAAAAAAAATGTTTGTCCACACTTAAGCTCTATCGGGATCCATTTGGGCTCATCATTCCCTTTGGGAACTTGGGCTGATGTCAAAATTTTTTAAAAAATTTTTTTATTGTGAATTATTTTTCGAATTATTGTTTTGATTAATATTATTATGTATCTTTTTCAGATATTTATTGGGAGTTGGTGCAAGTACTGTTGACCTTTATTTTATTCAAAATGAAAGCTTATTGCTCAAATTGTAACTCGAGGAAGTCTTCCGCTGATTTACATGATAATTGTATCATTTGTAGTTGGTGTACTTGCACTAATTCCTGTTCAACTTGTGTAAATTGGGATGACAAATGTTGGAGATGGGTGTCACGGTACGCTGTTAGCAGCAAAAGGCCAGTGCTGGTCCTCTCGCCACAGAGTCACTCTAGTTTTTCGGTTTCTATTTCAGAGGAACTCGAACATGGTCATATTTACGTGGCGCCGTCAGAAAGTGTGCTTCCATTGTCGTAATTAGATAGTCAGAGCTAGCGGCTAAAGTGCTCTTAAATATTAGACAGGACAACAAACCACACACTGGTGGTTTCAAATCCCTGTTGCCAGCTAGCTCAACCGGTGAAGCGGTGAGTACCGTGACACCGGGTGTGTCTGTTGCGGTCGAGGAGAGAAAAAAGGGTAGAGCGTGCACTATAAAATACAAACAGGCTTACCCTGCGACGACAGAAAGGAAGAAGCCGGCAAGTTCAACAGTAAGCTTGGAGCGAGCGAGAGAGTCCCCTCTCTTTCACAACAACATCTGGGGCCAGATGTCGTAGTTCGCAACTTGCGTCAGTTGGAGCTTACGTCCACGCCTCCTGTCTGCGATGGTCTGTTCAGTACACAGCCGGGGTCGGCTTCAATTACGGCTTCTTCAACGTCTACAAAGCACACACGTCTGCACCTTGGCTATATGACTTTGGATATCCAGCTTGCATCGCCAAGAAAGGACCACTCTTCATCAAGAAAGTCACACCATTCTGGAGCCAAGGATACGAGGCCTCATGCATCAGGATGTCTGCAGAAAAGAGCCTTGGACACACTGTCCAGGAGCAGCCGCTGGCCAAGCAATAAAAGACAGCTGCTCCTCAGGCTTCCGTAACAGACTTGCTGTCACAAACTGCACAGCTTATCACAGCATCCCAGCAGGTACTATAGCAACCTACGGCAGTCTTGGAACCCGAGCTGTCGGATGACGCTGGGTCGGTCCTGTCATCTACACGTTCAGATGCCGATGACCGTGAGTCTTATCTTATTCCGTCGGATGGAGAAAGGGATTTGGAGGAAAATGACCCTTCCCTTTCGGAACAACATATGGTAGGGAGGGATTTCATTCATCAATACTTTCCTGAATTTGTTCCTGAGAATCAAAGTCCTGCGATCACTCATAAGAAGCTGCTAGCGTTGTTAGTGACTATATCCGGTCAAAGGAGGAGGTCCTTTCCTTTCTGGTGCAGTCTAGACAGCTGTCACAGACCTTCAGTCTTCTTAATGACGCCATATTCAATATTTCCAGTGGAAAGAAGAAAGGCAGCTTTTTATCATCATCTTCCTTACAACTACCGTTTATTGGACCACGTAAAACGGTATGGAAAGGTGTTAGAGAGTTCCTCTGCGTTTGGGTGAGCAGGCTGAGGACCTAGATATGTCCTTACCTCCATCATTCACAATTCGCTCGGACACAATTGGGACGGCAAATCTTCTAACAGAGCGAATTTAGACGCTATGTCTTGTGCAGATCACCTTACGAGAGCTATGGCGCAATGTCTCAATGTGAAGGAATTTGAGGATGTTCGTACCTCTTTAAGAGTTCTTTCAAGGCCTATTATAATGTTTACCTCGTATAACACCACCCCACTTCATCTCCATTGCCCGCGTGGGGGCACGATGACGCCGTGTACTAAGGCGTACTGCACGTCGATGGTGCGCATGTCTTCAACCAATCTAACCCTGCCTGTGCTGCAGTGCAGAGTTACGATGTTGGGGAGCTGGCAGCTGCTCGTCGTTGCTCGGTGGTTCTCTCCGGGTACTCCGGCTTCCTCCACCCGTAAAACTGTCACGGTCATGATTAGCCATTGTGCATAAATATGTGACCTCAAACACCAATAAATAATAATAATAATAATATAACACCACCCTAACAGTGGCTAATTTGGAGTTAATTAGACGTGACAGAGCCCTTGCATCGTCATCTTTAATAGATGACAGGGTGAAAAACTCTCTGAGTCGCTCCGGTATTGGGTCATGATATCTTTGACGACAAGCTTTCTTTGGTCTACGACCAAGGCACAAAGAAAGCGTCAAATACTCTACTACTTAAGTTGGCGTCTAATAAACCTGCAACAGCCGAGAAGAGTAAAGGAGGAGGTTCGGGACAAAAACCATGCAGAGGGAACTCCTCGCGAGGATATGAAAGATTCTCATATTCTTATTCTAGAGATCGTCAATATAGCGACTCAGATCAGGCACGTGGGTCTGGCCAAAGCAACCGGTCAGATGCTCCCAAACCGGCAATTGGCTCATCACGGGGAGGATGTGGTTTCTCCTTCCGCAGGCCTCGCAGGTTCTACAGGTGATGGTCAGGACCTCTATTGCGTTCCAGTTGGTCGGAAGGTTATCAAGATTCATGAGAAACTGGATAACTATTACGGAAGACCAGTGGGTGAGAAGTGTGATCTCGGACGGCCTAAGGCTATCATTCCACCGCTAACACAAAGTCCGCATTGGACACAACTTCCATCAAATCCTGTAAAAAGAGAGTCTCTCCTTTCGGAGGTAAAGTCTCTCTTGGAAAAGGAAGCAATAGAGGTTGTAGAGAACCAAGAGTCTCTAGGTTTCTAGTCATCTTTTCCTTGTACCGAAGCCAGACGGCTCGTTCCGACCGGTAATAGACTTCAGCTGGGTAAACAAACTTATTGGAGCTCCAAAGTTCTATGTATAAACCATTTGGTCAGTAAGGGCGAGCATACGAGTGAACGACTATGCAGCAAGCATAGATCTAAAAGATGTGTACTTTCATGTCCTAGTACATCCAGCATTCAGAAAGTACCTACGGTTTGCCATTCAAGGGATAGTATATCAGTTCTGAGCAATGTGCTTCGGTCTGAAACTAGCACCCTGGGCGTTCACTCAAATAATGAACTCGGTAATGTCTTATTCCCGAGCTCATTCGTCTGCGGTAATGTTGGCTTACCTGGACAACATTCTTCAGAGGGTCGACAACAAAACTACTCTTCAGAACCTTGTTCGGAGTCTGCTGTTATTACTCTGATGTCTCAGTTTCATCGTAAACGAGAAGAAGTCGGATCTAGCTCTGTCCAAGTCATTCATTATACTCCCACTTTCGAAGAAAAGGGGGGTATACTGGATCACATGTGTCCGTCCGTCTGTGCGTCCATCCATCCGTGTGTGAGTCCGTCCAAAAATATTCATAACTTTCATAACTAAAGTAAATTATTATTTTCTATATTTGTTGGGCATAGGTTAGAAATTGTGTCTGTCCGAGCCAAATTTTGTCTGTTCAGCCTGTATCTCGGGTATCGAATGTCCTATTGTAATAAAATTTGCTGTGAACACTGCTTATGGTATAGGCCTTAAAAAAAGGATTCACGATATTTCTCGCATTCTCCTTTTTAGAGTTATCCCCCTTTTTGGACTTAGAAATTGTAGGAAATAGACATTATTTGTCTGTTCAGCCTGTATCTCCGGTATGGGTTATCAGATTTCAGTGAAATATGGCATGCAGTTTGCCTATGACAAAGGTTTCTGCCTTATTGCATAAAACTTCCAAATATCAAACAATTTATCATACCTTTTGACTTAGAAATTGTTGAATACTTTCGAAAAAAATAGGGCTGAGGGGAGGGGGGGGGGGGGTTATACTGGATTGGGGTTATCGGTTTTCAGTGAAATATGGCATGCAGTTTGCCTATGACAAAGGCTTTTGCCTCATTGCATAAAACTTCCAAACACCAAACAATTTACCATACCTTTTTGACTTAGAAATTGTTGGAAATTGTTGAAAACTTTCGAAGAAAATGGGGGGGGGGGGGGGGTATACTGGATTGCGTCTGTCCGTTTGTGCATCCGTCCATCTGTCTGTCCGTACGAGAATATTCATAACTTAAGTAAATCATTATGGAATTAAATGAAACTTAGTATGCAATTAAATTGTAACATTGCCCAAGACTAGAATGAATTTCGGTGTTTCAGATAATTTTTTTCATTTTATTAGATAATTATACCCCCACTTTCAAAGAAAGTGTGGAGATTCTTACACGTTCTTACTTGTGGGGTTTTCCCCATGTTAAACTCTAATCCCACAAGGTCAAAGAATTAACCCCACAGTGCAAAAAATAACCCCGCAAGTGGCCACTGTACTAACCCAACCCCACAACTACCACTGACCCTAAATTGTAAACCCCACAATGTACCTCTGCTAAGCCTGGGTATACTGGATTACATGCGTCCATCTGTCCGTGCATCCGTCTATGTGTGAGTCAGTCCGAGAATATTCATAATTTAAGTAAATTATTATTTTCTATAATATTTGTTGATCATAGGTATGCCCACACTAAGTGGTACACCATGTGGGGGTATGCACCAGACGACAGTCCAGCTCTTGTTCACTTGACAATGAGCTTTGCGACTTACAACAATCTGGTTCGTCTGCTGTTACCCAGAGTGAAATTAGTCAGTTGTTATGCTCGCTTTTGTCTACACTCAGGCGCATTAACAGTGAGGGAATTTATGCGACTGATGGGGTTGTGTGTTGTTGCTTATGCACACATCCACTCCAGATATTCTTAACTCAGAACTGGAGTGTGAAGACGCATTTGCTCGAGACCAGTATTGTTTTAACGGACCTATTAAAACAGAAAGTTCAGATTTGGGCAGACATTTAATGGTTAACTCAGGGAGTTCTGCTGCAGCTGCCAGATCCAGCTTTCACGATTATGATAGATGCGAGTCAGACGGGTTGGGACGCAACCCTGAACCCGACAGACTTGAAGTGCCAGGGTCTTTGGGACCAAGAGTCCCTGAAAAAACATGTAATCATCAAAGAAATGATGTCAATATGGTTAGCGCTACAACAATGGATTCACATTATAGAGAACGCACATGTTCTAATATTGTCTGACAACTCGACAGTAGTAGCGTATAAGGAACCAGGGAGGCACGCATTCGATTCTGTTATTCGAATTAATGGAAAGAATCCTTCTATATGTCTTGCAACATCAAGTTCATCTATCGGTCTGTCATATACCGGGTCGTCTGAACGTACTTGCAGACTCGCTCTCTCGGAAAGGTTGCCTGTTGCCTTCAGAGTGGACCCTCAACAAGCGAGTGTTCAGACAGATTTGCTACCAGTGGGATCAACCTATGATAGACTTATTTGCGACACACCTCAACAATCAGTTGCAGACTTACATGTCGCATGCCCAGATCCTCGAGCGTACGCAGTAGACACTCTCTCAATTCCATGGGTTGGAATAACAGGATACGCGTATCCTCCACCTCCATTAATTCAACAGATCTTGTTAAAGATCAAGCAATCGCATTGCAAGATTCTGTTAATAGCATCTCTGTTGTCACAGAAACCATGGATCAATCTACTCGGGTGTCTGTTATGGGACGTTCCCCAGAAGCTTCCTCTGCGGGAGGACCTTCTTTATCAGGGGAAGTCACGCACACTGCATCACAACCCAGAAGGTCTCAACCTTCACGTATTTCTGTTGTGCTGTCCTTCTCGCACGACAAGCATTTTACAGGTCAAGCAGTGGACACAATTTCTAACTGTAGGAGGACCTCCTCTTCGCAGAATTACACAGCAAAGTGGAAGGTTTTCTTCCGTTGGTGTAAGGATCAGTCGATAAAAATTTATGATCCATCCATACCGGATATTGCCAACTTTCTGGTCTACCTGTTTGACGTTCTTAAACTGCAGCTCGTCACTATTAAGGGCTATAGGTCTATGTTATCAGACACTTACACTTATCATGATAGCTTGGCAATTGGATGTAATGCTTCATTATCCAAATTAGTTAGAAATTTCTCTATAAATAGACCTAGAACCCTCAAATTAATTCCTAAGTGGAATTTAGCTTGGGTTCTGTTGAAGCTCAAAGAAGCTCCGTTTGAGCCATTAGACGTAGAGTTCAAATTCTTGACCTATAAAACAGCATTTCTCTTAGCATTTGCTTCCGCTAGAAGAGTTAGTGAACTCCATGCTTTATCTGTTGATGAATCTCACTACCGTAGTGTTGGAAATACCATCACTTTAACTACACAAGTGGGGTTTTGGCTAAGAATCAGGCTCCAGATAAGCGGCCTGAGCCTATTATTATAAAGGCTCAGCTGTCTACGGACAACCGTTGACCTTTGCTGTGTCCAGTCCGGGCTATGTGCATATATAAATGCCGTTCAGAGTTTATTAGAAAAGGAAGAAAATGCTTCTTTTTATCATTGATTCCTAACAGAAAAGATATATCTGTTCATTCTCTTGCTAGATGGATTCAGTTGGCAATGCATTTTGCCTTTGAAAGTCTATCTTCGGATCAGCGTTCTGTAAATAAGATATCAGCGCATGAAGTTAGAGCGCTGTCCTCTTCTTGGGCCTATTCTAACAGTATAGCCATTACTGATCTCATGAAAGCTGCATACTGGGCACAGCCTTCTACATTTACAAAGTTTTACCTTAGAAATATAGAGTCCATCTCTGGCGACCTTAGGTGTTTAGGTCCTCTATCTGTTGCTCAGAATGTTGTCCACTAAATGATTACAGCTATAGTTATTTAGGCATCCTGTTCCAACAGAGACGCTGTTCCGCTGCCCTCTTTGTTCTACAGTTACATAACCCAGAACAAGGGAAAAGGTGGGGAGGGGGGGGAACGGTTTTTCCCCTAATATCATCTGGCTTTATAGTGAAAAGCAAGGGAAGACCTCATCTGGTGTCAGTAGTCCCGAGTCGTTACTGGGATAGTTTTAATGTATAGCTCGGTGTGAAGCAATTAATATGTCTCATTTATGTAATATTTTTAAAGTGTAACTCACTGTGAAGCAATTGTATATGTCATGTGTCAAACGGGCGTTAATATACAATCCTTGGACACTTTTAAATGAGTATAAAGAGTCTCATTCTCTGGACTATCTTAATATATTGGCTTCCCATCACCGAATTAGCATAATGGGCTATGCTGGCATTAAAATGGAGAATTATATATTATGTAATGCTCAATTACATTGTTGGTGTTATGTCTTTCTTATTTCTCGTAAATGAGAAAGACATATATAATTCCTTTCTCTCCTATTCTCCTGTAGGAGATATCCTTTAAGAAGTGATTGAGTAATTAGATTTTCCTTTATGTCCTAGGCCCTCTAGCCTTTTTACTATTCAGCTAAGTCTGAGCCATTGGTTGTTGTATAAAAATATTATAAATTCAAAGTAATTTGTATATTTTTTATACTTACCAATGGCCCAGATGGGGATTCCCCTCCCATGAGTGGGCACTCATACCTCCCCGCTTATTATAACATTTAGCAAGCACTGTAGAAAGAATGATACTTGGTGCCAATTTTGGTGCTTCCTGGACACTGCACATGCGCAGATGTCAAAAGTATGGAGGACCAGATAGGATATCAAATTTTCGGTTTTACATGCAAATTTGGGGGATTGGCCCAGACTTAGCTGGTGCTAAGTCAAAAATACCAGGGCCGAACACAAATTTTGCTCCTCCAATCCTCAAAATTTGCATGCAAAACCAAAAAAATTATGTCCTATGTGGTCCTCCATACTTATGTGAACTGCGCATGTGCAGTATCCAGGAAGACACTGAAATTGGCGCCAACTAGCATTCTTTGTTCAGCCCTTCTGCCAGTAACAACAAACTGACATCTGTGCTTTTAAATCTCAGTTTTAATGATGCCAGACACAAATCAATGGTGTATTTGGTGGATCCAAGGACACAGTAGGATGATGGAAGGAAGAAACGGTGGTTTGAAACGTTCAGGGCTGTAACTTTATAATTTTCACAAAAATTATTGCATGTTTTGAAATTTCGGGACATGGGCCTGACGTCATCATTGTTGCTAATGATTTTGCCATTGTTTGTTAAGTGTTTCTTCCCTATCCTTCCCCCCTCCCCCCCCCCCCCCCCCCCCCTTCCCAGTTAAACTCCCAAGTTTTTTGGCTTGTTTTATTGAAATTTTTTTTATAAATTTCTTGGGAGTGTAACGTGTTGCACAGAAAATTTATTATGTACATCCCCATGGTTACGTCCTCACCCTTGGGGTGGTTAGGCGTTTTGGGTCATGCATCATACATCTGATATATAGTTTTTTCTTCTGATGAAGATCTTGCTTTACATTGGATAGTTCAAAATCTGTTACTGACTTTGGGCATTTTTATTCAGTACCTGGGGTCTTGTTTCCAGTTTTTTACATTGACAAGGTTCTGTTATATATGTAGTTTCCTATTTATTATCATGGTAGGACTATTGTAAGATACATTATATATTCCGTTAGTGTAGAAATTAATTTTTTGGATAATAAAAAATTTTTGTCTACACTTAGGCTCTATCGGGATACACTTGGGCTCATCGTTCCCTTTGGGGACTTGGGCTCCTGTCAAAATTTTTTGAAAATTATTTTTCGATTTATAGTTTTGAATGCTATTTATTATGTATCTTTTTCATATATTTATTGTGGAGTTGGTGCGAGTACAGTCGACTTTATTTTGATTCATTATGAAAGCTTATTGCTCAGATTGCAAGGCGAGGAAATCTTCCTCTGATTTACATGATGGTTGCCTTGCTTGTAGTCAGTGTGCTCGCACTAATTCTTGCTCAACATGTGTCAGATGTGATGACAAACATTGGAGACCGGTGTCGCGGTACGTTGTTAGTGGCGAGAGGCCAATGCCGGTCCTCTCGCCACAAAGTCAATCTAGTTTCTCAGTTTCTATTTCAGAGGAACAGGAGCATGGTGATGTTTACGTGATGCCTAGAGAGAGTGTGCTGCTGCCGTCTCATTTGGATGATTAAACAGAGCTAGCGGCAAAAGTTCTCAGAACATTAGACAGGGCAAAAAAACACAAACCAGTGGTTTCAGCTCCCTATCGCCAGCTAGCTTGACCGATGAAGCGGTTACTCCTTCCGTGTGTTCTCTGTATCCGTTGCAGTCGAAAGAAGTGGATTGGGTAGAGCGAGCACTTTAAAATATAAACAGGTTCACTCCGCAATGACGGAACAGAAGAAGAAACCTACAAGTTCAGTGGGAAGCTCGGCGAGGACTGAAAGGACCACGAGCGAGAGAGCCCCCTCTCTTTCCCAACAACATCTGGGGCCAGATGTGGTGATTAGGAACTTGCGTCAGTGGGAGCATACGTCCGCGCCTCCCGTCTGGATGCTCCGTTCAGTTCACAGCCGGCCTCGGCTACAGTTACGGCTCCTGCATCGGCATCTTCTAACCACACACAACCGCACCTTAGCTACGTGACTTCAGATATCCAGCCTCCATCTCCTAGAAGGGACCACTCATCGTCGAAGAAGTCTGACCGTCCGGTAACTAAGGAGACAGGGCCTCATTTATTGGGACGTCTGGAGAAAAGAGCCACGTTCATTTAAAACGGTTGGGGAAGATGTCCAGAGAGTTCCTCTGCATTTGGATGGGCAGGCTGAGGACCTAGACATGTCCTTACCTTTGGCATTCACTATTCGCTCGGACACAATTGAGACAGCTATTTCTTCAAACACAGCAAATTTAGAAGCTATATCTTATGCAGATCACCTTACATGCTATGGTGCAACGTCTCAACGGAAAGGAATTTGAGGATATTGTACCTCTTTAAGAATTCTTTCCAGGGCTGTTATGTTTACCATGTATAGCTCTGCCTTAACAGTGGAGCCCTTGCGTCGTCATCTCTAAAAGATGACAAGGTGAAAAACTCTCTACAGGTCTCTCTAGTATCCGGTCATAAAATTTTTGACGATAAGCTTTTATTGGTCTAGGACCAAGCTACAAAGAAAACGTCAAACACTCTGCTGCTTAAGTCAGCGTCTAATCGACCTGTAGCAGCAGAAAAGAGTAAGGGAGGACGTCCTGGACAGAAATCGTCTAAAGGGGACTCCTCGTGAGGGTATAAGATTACTCTAGGGATCGTCAATATAGCGACCCGGGAAGGGGGCATAGGTCTGACTGAGACAACCTGTCAGACGCCCCTAAGCTGGCGGGTCGAGGCTCTTCGCGAGGGAGATGCGGTTTCTCCTCCCGTAAGCTTCGAAGGTCCTACAGGTGATGGTCAGGACCTCTATTGCTTGCAAGTTGGCGGAAGGCTATCAAGATTCGCAACAAACTGGATAACAATTACGGAAGACCAGTGGGTGAAACGTGTGGTCTCGGATGGCCTACGGCTATCTTTCTGAGCAAAATCACCACTAACATGATGTCCGCAATGGACAAAACTTCCGTCAAATCCTTATAAAAGAGAGTCTCTCCTATCGGAGGTAAAGTCTCTCTTGGCAAAGGAAGCAATAGAGGTTGTCGAGAACCAAGATTCTCTAGGTTTCTACAGTCACCTGTTCCTTGTACTGAAGCCAGACGGCTCATTCCGACCGGTAATAGATTTGAGCTGATATACAAACTTATAGTTCCAAAGTTCTATATGGAGACCATTTGGTCGGTAAGGGCAAGCATTCGAGTGAGCGACTATGCGGCAAGCATAGATCTAAAGTATGCGTACTTTCATGTTCTGGTACATCCGGCATTCAGAAAGTACCTACGGTTCGCCATTCAAGGGATAGTATATCAGTTCTGAGCGATGTGCTTAGGTCTGAATCTAGCGCCCTGGGCGTTCACTCGAATAATGAACTCGTAATGTCTAACTTCCGAGCTTATTCACTTGCGGTAATGTTGGCTTACTTGGACGACATTCTTCAGAGATACGGCAACAAAACTACTCTTCAGGACGATGTTCACAGTCTGCTTCTTTTGCTCCGACGTTTCGGCTTCATTGTAAACGATGCCAGAAGCTCCGTCCAAGTCGTTCATTCACTTGGGAATGAGCTTCGAGACTCAAAACAATCTGCCGTTACCCAGAGCATAATTAGTCAGTTGTTATGCTCACTTTTGTCCACACTCGGACGCATTAACAGCGAGGGAATTTATGCGACTGATTGGGTTGTGTGGAATGTCTGCGGATCTTATTCCGATGGGTCGCTTGCGTAGAGTACATGTCCCCTCCAGATATTCTTTACCCAGAACTGGAGTGTGAAGACACATTCGCTCCAGACCAGTATATTTTTTAAACTTACCAATGGCCCAGATGGAGATGGCCCTCCCATGAGTGGGCACTCATACCTCCCCGCTGATTATAACATTTAGCAGGCACTATAGAAAGAATGATGCTTTTCGCCAATTTCGGTATGGAGAACCAGATAGGACTTGAATTTTTTGGTTTTGTTTGCAAATTGTGGGGGTTCAAATTTTGTGTTTGGCCCTGAATTATATTGAGTTTGCACCAGCTAGTCTGGGCCATTGGTAAGTATAAAAAATATACACATTACTTGAAATTTTTCATTTTTACTCTGGGGGGTTAATTTTTTGACCTTGTGGGGTTAGGGTTTAACATGGGGAAAAACCACACAAGTAAGAAAGTGTAAGAACATCCATCCATCTGTCCGTACCAACAGTATTCCCTTGTATCTCAGCCACTGCTATTTGAATGATATTTTGTTGTGACAGAGCATCATGAAGGAATGATAGTTGTGTAGTGTGAGTTTCTTCTACACATTTTTTCCAGAGTTATGGCCCTTTTTCACTCCTTCGACATAGACATTTTTTTGTGGTCGGGGGTTTTAGCAGCACTTTGCGATGCGGATCTCTTTACTTAGTGGAAAATAACACACTTTATGGTTTCCAGATAATAACTTGAGCAGACATTGAGAAATGTTTTTGGCCCTGAATTATATTGAGTTTGCACCAGCTAGTCTGGGCCATTGGTAAGTATAAAAAATATACACATTACTTTAAATTTTTCATTTTTGCTCTGGGGGGTTAATTTTTTGACCTTGTGGGGTTAGGGTTTAACATGGGAAAAACCACACAAGTAAGAAAGTGTAAGAACATCCATCCATCTGTCCATACCAACAGTATTCCCTTGTATCTCAGCCACTGCTATTTGAATGATATTTTGTTGTGACAGAGCATCATGAAGGAATGATAGTTGTGTAGTGTGAGTTTCTTCTACACATTTTTTCCAGAGTTATGGCCCCTTTTTCACTCCTTCGACATAGACATTTTTTTGTGGTCGGGGGTATTAGCAGCACTTTGCGATGCGGATCTCTTTACTTAGTGGAAAATAACACACTTTATGGTTTCCAGATAATAACTTGAGCAGACATTGAGAAATGTTTTTGACATTTTTTAGTCTAGAATGTGTTTTGATAGATTTTTGAGTGATTTTATGAAAACAAAACCCAGCGTTAACCCAATTGCCTCTGGGTGAGGTTGGGGGTGGGAGGTTCATTGAATGATTTTTTCCCTTTGTTTTAAAAAGTCTTTTGAAGAATTTCAAGTGATTTTATATAAAAATAAAATGTTCACCCATTTGATAATGAGTTTGAGTGGTGGAAAGGAATGGTCCTTTTTTGGGATTTGTTAGTTTTGTTTTTGTTTTTGTTTTTTATTTTTGGAAGGGGGGGGGGGGGGCTTGCCTTAAAATTAGTTTTGAAGGATCCTGAGTAATTTTATGCAAATAAAATAAAAATTTTGTTTATTTCACCTGGTTGGGAGGCAGTATATATGGTGAAGGTGGGGTCCATTGGTGAAATTTTTATTTTTTGGGGGCTTTAAAATAGTGTTAGAGTGATTTTATGCAAACAAGCAAACAAAAAAAAATCTCGCCCAATTGACCCTTGGGTTGAATTTGTCCATTGGGTGTTTTTATTTAATTTAAGTTTTCCTTCATGAAAGTTTCTATTAAAGTGGGGGCATTAGTTTCACATAGACACAAATGGTGGGCTGCTGTACAGGTGGTTGAATTGGGGGATGCACATCTAGGATGATGGAGCATAGCCATCCTTGGCATTATTCTAGTTTTTAGCTTAACTTAACAAAGTCAATATAAGCTATTGCCATCACGTGTGCGTAAGTCTGTTAGTCTGTAAGTCTGTTCACATTTTCCTTTAGCACAGGCTACACCCCATAGTTTTTGTCTGATCGTCTCAAAATTTCATATGCCGGTTTGGGGGAATGTCTAGATGAAAACGTCCCCTTTTGGTTGCGATCGGTCAACCGGTGTCCCACGGTATCGTCCCATCCTGTGTATCTTCCCCCTCTGGTGGAAGATACACTAGTGCACCCCCCCTCCCCCCACAGGGGAAGATACTCTAGTGTATCTTCCCCCTCCCTCTAATTTTTTTTCAACATGGATTTGAGTACCCTAACCACATTTATTATTTTTATGACATTCAGTGGAAGATACACAGAGTGGATGGGAAGATACCCTAGTGTTGATATAGGACGCTGGGGGGAATCCCGAAATTTGAGGGTAAGATACCCAACATGGATATCTTATCCAACATGGATAACATCAGGCTGTTGATATAATGCGCATTCAATGGAAGATACGCAGAATGGAGGGGAAGATACCCTAGTGCATCTTTATGACATCCAGTGGTAGCAGTAGGGGGAAGATACCTTAGTGCATTTTTATGACATTCAGTAGTAGCACTTATAACTTGAAGAAGTTTTTTGTTGGAAATCTTTTTCAATTCAGATCTTTATTGGCAGTAGACATTTTTATTTTCTTTCTTCCATTCAGAGCTCCCTGCTTCTACCAAGTAGTTATTATTTGACCTTTTCTCTTATGAATAATGCTTTTCAGCTTAAAAAAAATGTTAAATTGATCTGTGTTGTGTGTGGATGGGGGATGGGGTGGGGGAAGACACACAGGGTGGGGGAAGATAACCTAGTGCATACCCCCTCCCCCTGGGGAAGATACCCTGTTACAAAGGTATGGCTGCCCTAGCCCAAAACCATTAACTCAGTCTATAGGTCGTATTTATGAAGGGAGTTCATTGTAACTTGGTAGGATGCCTCTGTATAATGTGTAGATGAGAACATCCCCTTTTGGTCATGATCTGTCAACCATGATGACTGCCCAAGCCTGAAACCCAAACAAAAACTTTTAGCACAGTCTGCAGGTCATATTAAATATGGAGGGATTTCATTGTAACTTGGTAGGATGACTCCGTATGATGTCTAAATGAGAATTTCCCAATTTGGTCGCGATCTGTCAACCGTGACGACTACCCGAGCCCAAAACCCCAAACCTTTAACACAGTCTACCGGTCATATTTATGGAGGGATCATTTTAACTTGGTAGGTTGATTTCATATAATGTCTAGATGAGAACATCCCCTTTTGGAGGCAATTGGTCAGTTGTGATGGCTACAGGGGCCCAAAGCCTGAAAACCTTTAGCACAGTCTGCAGGTCATATTTATGAAGGGATTTCTTTGTAACTTGGTAGGATGACTGCAAATTATGTCTAGATGAGAATGTCCCCTTTTAGTTGCGATCATTTAGCTGTGATGGCGGCCCAACCCTGAAACCCGAAAACATTTAGCATAGTCTATAGGTCATATTTATGAAAGGATTTCATTGTAACTTGTTAGGTTGACTCCATATAATGCCATATAATGACATCCCCTGTTGGTCGTGATTGGTCAACTGTGACAACTGCAGGGGCCCAAAGCCCGAAAACCTTGAGCACAGTCTACATGTCATATTTATGGTGGGATTTTATTGTAACTTCGTAGGATCACTCCAGATAATGCCTAGATGGGAACGTCCCCTTTTGGTCGCAGTCATTCAACCATGATGGCTTCCAAGCCTGAAACCTGAAAAACTTTACTACAGACTACAGGTCATATTTGAGAAGGGATTTCATTGTAACTTGGGAGAATGACTCAGTATAATGTTGAGATGAGGACATCCTCTTTTAGTTGCAATCGGTCAACCATGATGGCTACACAGGCCTGAAGCCCGAAAACCTTTAGCACAGTCTACAGGCCATATTTATGAAGGGATTTCATTGTAACTTGATAAGATAACTCATTTTGGAATAATTTTACGGTAACTTGGTAACTTTCGTGGACATACATTAACTGGGAGGGCCACATACATTAACTGTGAGGGCCACATTAACCCACCCCTCCGTTCTTTAGTACAGTCTACACCTCATATTATTTTGATTAAAAACATAGAATACAGGGAACAGAAATCAACATATTCCCAATTATCACAATTCTTGTCTTATTTCATAATCCTTTCATGAACATTGAACGTTATCCTTTTCATCAAACACAACACACAGACAAGTTAAGCTACAATGTCATTAACACTTTCATTATTGTTGCTATTTTCTTATCCCGGTTCAATGACACTTCTGAAAGCTAGGGTAGCCATGTTTTCAACAGTTTTACGGGTGAAGGAATCCAGGGTACCGTAGAGAAGCAGTGGCAAGCAACCATCAAATTCTCTAGTGTACTAACTCTGCACAAGCGAGGTTAGCATTGGTTGAAGGCAAGTGCACCATCACGATTCAGAACACTTTAATACACAGTGCCACTGTGCTCCCACGTGGGCATTCAAGATTAACTTCCTTGCCCAAGGTCACAACATTGTTACTACAGGTCAGGATTGAACCAGAGACCTCCAGTTTTAAGTTCAGTCCTCTAACCTCATGAGCCACCACATGCACAATACAAGGTATACATGCAACATTTAAAAACTTAAATGCTGCTATTGGAAGTACTGAGGTCAAAGAGATTTGTGAAGATGAGAAATTTGGGTTTAGCAGTATAATGTTTCAAAAGATTACAATCTTTTCCATTCAATAGCTCTCTGCAAACTGATGCCAAAATTTCAAACAGCAAATTTTTCATGTAAAACAGAGAGGAATTTAACCAATTTAAATTTGTTTCACAGAGCACAATGAGCGCTGTCAAACAAGTTTGAATTGATTAAATTTTTATTTGCATTATAGGAAAATTTACATTATGAATTTGGGTATTTTGACGTAGATGTACAGATGTTTAAAAGTAATTTACTCTGTGTATAATCTGTATAGAATTGACAGCTCAAATTGGTACTGAAGGTATTGTAAATGGTTTTGTGTTTGAAGTTATATGCAATTAACAAGAATATCCAATTGAGCAATATATAGTAAAGTCCACTGACATGGGATCCCTCTTTAATATATATTTTAATTGTAGTTTGTAATTAATGATGTGCCTGGCAAAACACTTCAAGAGAAATTAATGTATGCTTGGGTTGCTCTTCAAAACTTTATCAACTGTGTAGTTGACAGCAATCTCGATCGACTGACTAATTTTAAAGATAGAACACCAGGGATAAAACAGGTAAGTGCTTTCAAGCTCTTCTTTAGTCCATGAAAACACCAAATACACAGAACGACACCCGCACATGAATGGGTTAAAAGATGTGGCACAAGTGCCATATCAATTAACCCTTTCACACGCGTGTCATTCTGTGTTTATTACATGCGTTCACTCAGCAATTCATTTGACAACTATCAACAAAAACATCAAATATTATCGCCAACCAAATTTGCGAGGGGAACCCATGTTACTATTTCATCCCCTGAGTTCCAATGTATTCTATGTGCCTACTGGCACATAAAACACATTGGAACTCTGGCCATGATTTCTAGAAAATTCCAGTGAAATTTCGCTTCTATTTAAAAACAGTCCATCAATGATTTCTATTCCGCACATATGTGTGGAACAGATTTTCATTTTCCACATGGTTTAGTGTTGCTATAGATGGGGATTACATAGAACAGGTGTGTACATAGAACAGGCATGTAATAAAGCTTGTTTGTCTTGCTATGGTGTTCTGATTATTTTATACAAATTCATTGACTTGTTGAATGAATTAATATCACACTAACACAAATTTACTGATTTTTCATTGACAAAGACTTGTATAGCCAAGGCAGGTTTGAATGGACATTCTAACTCTCTATGCTAATCAAAAGTGGTGGTGGGCTCTATTCACTCTTTTGATTTTGAGGCACGACATCGTGCTTGCACCCCATCACATATGCAATTTTGAAAAGCTCCGCACCAAAAATGACGCACTTTGGCAAAAAGCAATGTGCTATAAAATTGCCTGCTTAAATGTTTGAATTAGCTTAACTCAAGTGGGGTAAATCCTTATCATTCACCGATGGCATGTGTGCATGGCCTCATGCGGTAATGTACAACACGGTACCATCGCAAGGCAAATTTCAAAACATGTCCGGAAACTTCATAGCAACTTCAAATAAAGCGACACATCAAAGAGCTGTTGCCACCGAGCATTCCAACTTAAACATGATGTAATTGGTTCATCAGTAAAAGTGTAGACATACCGGTACTTCAATAAGCCTTCAGTTCACTTTGTTGCAGAGTTAGTTGTCATATTAAAAAAAAATGTCTCAGTCTGATAGCGATCTTGAGGATACAACATGGTCAGCTCTGATTCCTTGAGTGATTGACAATTCCATATTGTTCCAGTTCCAGTTTTTCTTTATTCAAACTGAGTATTCTACTTCTGATTCTGTGCTTGCATTTCAGTTTAGTTTATGGATGTATTTTTAAAAAAAGAATGTTCGAAATGACGGAACATGTGTTGTGATTATGTGATCTTTATTTTTAGTCGAGTTGTGACGAAGTCAAACTCGACTTATAGTTTGGTGAATGGCGGGCGGGCGGGCGGGTGGGCGGGCGGGCGGGTGGGCGATCGGGCGGGCGGGTGGGCGGGCGGGCGGGCGGGCGTAAACAATTGGTTTCCGGATGATAACTTGATAGTGGTTCAACTCACATTCATTAAACTTCATACATAGGTTGGTCTTGGTGGGAGGAAGAACCCTATTGATTTTGGACATGCTACGTCGAAGGTCAAGGTCACAGTGACCTTGAACATAGTAAATCTTAAACAATTGGTTTCCGGATGATAACTTGATAATGGTTCAACTCACATTCATGAAACTTCATAGGTAGATTGGCCTTGGTGAGGGGAAGAACCCTATTGATTTTGGACTCGCTACGTCAAAGGTCAAGGTCACAGTGACCTTTAACATAGTATATCGCAACAATTGGTTTCCGGATGATAACTTGATAGTGGTTCAACCTAGAGTCATGAAACTTCATAGGTGTGTTGGCCTTGGTGCGAGGAAGAACCCTATTGATCTTGGACTCACCAGGTCAAAGGTCAAGGTCACAGTGACCTTGAACATAGTATATCGCAACAATTGGTTTCCGGATGATAACTTGATAGTGGTTCAACCTAGAGTCATGAAACTTTATAGGTGTGTTGGCCTTGGTGCGAGGAAGAACCCTATTGATGTTGGACTCACCAGGTCAAAGGTCAAGGTCACAGTGACCTTGAACATAGTATATCGCAACAATTGGTTTCCGGATGATAACTTGATAGTGGTTCAACCTAGAGTCATGAAACTTCATAGGTATGTTGGCCTTGGTGCGAGGAAGAACCCTATTGATCTTGGACTCACCAGGTCAAAGGTCAAGGTCACAGTGACCTTGAACATAGTATATCGCAACAATTGGTTTCCGGATGATAACTTGATAGTGGTTCAACCTAGAGCCATGAAACTTTACAAGCGTGTTGGCCTTGGTGCGAGGAAGAACCCTATTGATGTTGGACTCACCAGGTCAAAGGTCAAGGTCACAGTGACCTTGAACATAGTATATCGCAACAATTGGTTTCCGGATGAGAACTTGATAGTGGTTCAACCTAGAGTCATGAAACTTCATAGGTGTGTTGGCCTTGGTGCGAGGAAGAACCCTATTGATTTTGGACATGCTACGTCGAAGGTCAAGGTCACAGTGACCTTGAACGTAGTAAATCTTAAACAATTGGTTTCCAGATGATAACTTGATAATGGTTCAGCTCACATTCATGAAACTTCATAGGTAGATTGGCCTTGGTAAGGGGAAGAACCCTATTGATTTTGGACTCGCTACATCAAAGATCAAGGTCAACGTGACCTTGAACATAGTAAATCGCAACAATTCCTTTCCGGATGATAACTTGATAGTAGTTCAACCTCGCCAGGTCAAAGGTCAAGGTCACAACTCGACATTGGATCTGTGATCCTGAGCGGCATTTTATAGTTATGACCCAATAAACGGCACTATCAAAATGGGGATGTTTTTAATAGAATACAGCGTGAGTATGATATCATACACACATTGCATTCTGTTGACCCTTTACCCAACGTAACGGCCAAAACCGGCCAGCGCTATTCTCAAAAGTCGCCAATTAATTTTCAAAATATTTTCATTTTTTGTCTCAAAAACATAGGTTATGACCCCTCGTTGGAACGAGCTCGTCGAGCTCGTTCCAACGAGGGGTCATAACCTATGTTTTTGAGACAAAAAATGAAAAAAATTAGTTATTCAAGAATTTTTTTTGCAAGTGTCGTCTGCTTTTCATGTTAGGTAAAGGGTTAAAAACATACCCTAATTTCCATTTCACAATAGCTCAGCATTTTGTCAGTCAGAGAAATCATGCTTACAAATTGGAAATGGCCCGCGTCACACTTGGCACGACTACATTTTTTTATCAACCTACCTTACAATTGTTTACTACAGGCTTGCACTACAGTGGAAGTCCCTAACTCGGAAAATATACTCTCTATTTTGATCTTTCCCAAGGGATTTGGGAAAGAAAAGTGGTGCAAAAGCACCAAGAAAAAATAAGCCAAAAATGGGTTGAGTGCTACAGGCGCCCACTCGGTAGGGGACGCTCTTCTTTTAATATAGAGCCACGGCTTCTGGTACCAGTGCGCAGACAGTAACTAATGAATCATTCTTTTTTCGTCCTCCCAATTGGCGAGCTGTCGATTTGCATTAAGAAACAGTGATAATTCAACTCGTTGATAATGGTGTCCTGTGACTGTAATTATGGATCTGAGGATCGCATAATAACAGGACTGTGTTTTATATATTCTTGTTATTATTTTCAGCCACATTTTTATTGTATTTTATATATTCTCCGTGTTCGCGTGCGACTGCGTACAGTGCGGTTTGGACATAAAATGTTTTGGTTGATAAATTTATGTTTTCTTTTTGGATATTATTATTATTATTGGAGTTAGGTGTCAATGGGGCCTGTATGGACAGGATTTCTCCTCTCTATTGAGGGCAGAATTTTTGTTTTTTGGGTCCCTGTCGTGTTCCCCAGTCCTTTATTTTCTGCCACCTTTCTCTCGTAGTTGGGATGTTCTTCTACTTTCTACATCTGTTGAGTTCACCTTTTCTTCTACTGCTCTCACCTCTGTTATGCCCAGGACTGTTCCTTGAGGGCAATGCCTTTTGCCCAAGCATGTGATGCGTTCTCGTGGCCGTTTCTCCCGCATCCACTGGGAGGGGGAATACTGTCATTCAGAGCCTCCCGACACCACCACATCTGGTGATCATTATACCCCCTCGTGGGGGATATGCAATCTTTTTCTGTGGTGGATACTGCAGGAGCTGTTGAGTTGTCTGGTGAAGAGACGCCTGGTTCCGGGACTGTGGCCCCTCTGCAGTCGACATCTGAGGCTGTCACTAAGGTTGTGACTCCTCCTTTGGAGCCGAGCTTCTGGGCACCTTCGACCGAGCCAGTCGGTACAGATGGCATTTACAACTTTGGACTTTGAGCTGTGTTCCAAGGCTACGAGGACTTAGTTCTTCACCAGGGCTGACACTCTTTTGTCTCCAGTGCATTATCGTTCCTACGATTCCGCCAATCCGTCAGTCTGCCACACTTTGCCAGTCTTGAATCAGGACTCCACCTCCCTCGGGCTTTCCAAGCTCAAGCCCAAGTTGGTCGTTATTCCTGAAGTCCCTGTTGGGCTTATCGAGAGAGATGCTGGGCATGCTTTCTCTCTCAGATCACATCCTCTCTACTTTAGCTGCTTATCTGCCTCCAGACGACATACAGCTCCTTTGCATGTGCTTTCAAGGCGCTCATGCATCTTACTCACATGCATGCCTGTAATGCGACTAACTTGGAATTAGATCTCCGGGATGCTGTGTTGGACAAAAGCCATTTCCGTTCCTGAAGGGCAGCATGCTGCTCTTCGATCTGCTTCTTTGGCGGATCCGCGACTATTCCATGGTTCCGTGGTGACGGGCCGGAATGACGTCCTACATCATTCCAAAGATCAGCTGCTGCTTCGTCAGCTTGATCAGCCTTCTGTTGGAGGCAGGGGCCATCCAACGCCTAACAAGCACCCTTCTGCTCCCTCTGCGAAGCCAAGGGCTGATCCTCCTGCCGCCGCTTCTACTTCTTACGGAGTAAGGGTAAGCATCGGCAGGCTAGAGGGAGGACTCCGGATTCTTCTTATTGTAGAGGAGGCGGCTTCTCTTGTGGGCCTCGCCGGGGCTCGAAATGAAGGCCCTCACCTCGATTCGTCCCAGGTTGGAGGAAGGATATCAGAGTTCGCAGACCATTGGGCCACAATCACACCCGATCCTTGGGTGTTAGATGTTGTTCGGTCCGCGCTGCGGATATCCTTCCGGAGGCACCCCACTCTGTCGAGCGTGCCTCCTTCAACACTAGTTTCTTTAGACATTACATGTCAGGAACTTTTGATCACGGAGATGGATAATCTGTCAAAAGGGGCAACCGAGGTTATCAAGAACATTCATTCAGTGGGATTTTATTCCCTCCTGTTCTTGGTGCCAAAGAAGGACGGCCAACTCCGACCGGTTATCGATCTGAGTATCCTGAACCAGTCTATCATTGCTCCCAAGTTCAGCATGGAGACTTTCAGGTTGGTTCGCCGCTCCATTCAACAGGGAGATTTCGCTTCCAGCATCGACCTGCAAGACACTCACTTTCACGTTCCGATTCATTGAACATCGCAAAAGTATCTCAGGTTCGCTTTTCTGGGGCGAGTTTACCAGTTCAAGGCCATGCCCTTCGGCCTCAACCTGGCTCCTTGGGCCTTCACTGACTGATGTCGCATGTGATAGCCTTCCATCGCACACAGTCCAGGGTGACTACTTCAGCATATCTAGACGATATCCTCCATGGGCATTCCAATGCTGCCTTTCTGGAGCCAGATGTAGACACACTGTTGAGCCTGCTCATGTTGCTAGGGTTCAGAGTCAACGAGGAAAAGTCGGACCTGATCCCTTCTCAGTCGTTTTGTCATCTGGAGATGAACTTCCGTACTCAGCTGAATACGGTGGCGGTTCACCGGGCAAGGGCTGTGATTCTCTCAGCTTTTGCCCTGACTCTGTCCTAGTCCACGGCAGCATCAGCTCGGTGTATTCTCCGGCTGCTCGGTCTCTGCGGTTCGGTGACGGATCTCATTCCTCTAGGTTGGTTGCATGTCAGACCTCTCCAACACTTTCTGCTCAGTCGTTGGAGGCCGAATGTTGATCCTCTGGATCTTGTGCTTCAGTTACCAGAGTCTCTTCATCGTCACCTTCTCCCCTGGATGGTTGTTCAGTGGATTATGCAGGGAGTTCTGTTGACTTACCAACGTCCGATTGTGTTCTGACGGCTAATGCCAGTGATCTCGGATGGGGTGCGACGTTGGATCCTCTTGGTCTTTCCCTTCATGGGGCATGGGACCAGGAGCAATCAGCTCTTCACATCCACTGGAAGGAGCTTCTTGCTCTTCGGAGTTTCCAGCAGTGGATCCCCCACCTTTCAAATCGCCAGGTCCTTCTGTTGACTGACAATTCGACAGTGGTTGCTTACATTCGGAACCAGGGTGGCACGCACAAGGGTTCCCATGTCTGAATTGGCTCGGGTTTTTCTGCTGCTTGCTCACGATGTCAGCGCCGGAGTGGTGGTTCGTCACATTCCCGGTCGTCTGAACGTCCTAGCCGACTCCCTGTCCTGGCGGGGCTGGGTCATTTCCACTAAGTGGCTGCTCCACAGGGCGGCATTCCAGTACCTTTGCGATCTCTGGGGTCGTCCCCACATCGATCTCTTTGCGACTCGTTGGAACCATCAGGTGGACACTTATGTGTCCCTGTGTCCAGATTCTCTGGCTTTCGCCGTGGATGCTCTGTCACTCGATTGGAAAGGTCTTGTTGGCTACGCCTTCCCGCTGGTTCCGATTCTGCCTCAGGTTCTACCCAAGATACGAACCTGCCCCAACGGGTGTGGATCAATCAGCTCCGCTCTCTGTTGGCGGCGGTTCTGGGACGTCTCCCTCTATGCTGTGACCTTCTTTGCTAAAGTTACCCGAGGAGGTTTCACGTCGACCAGACTTCATTGTGCCTTCATGCATATCTTTTGTCAGTTCCCGTCTCCTCCGTAGAGGTTTTTCAAGACGAGCAGTGGAGTGCATTTCTTGTTAGAGGAGGCACTCCCCTGGTTTAGCCTATGCATCTAAGAGGAAGGTCTTCTGTCGAGGGTGTGCCGATCACTCTGTTGATTATGCCAATCCTTCGATATCAAAGATTGCATAGTTTCTGGTATACCTGTTTGATTCTCAGGGTCTCCAGCCTATTACCATCAAATGGTAAAGGTCCATGCCTTCGGAGACCTTTTCATATGTGGGACAGCGTCGAATCGGCACTAATCCATACCTCTCCAAGCTTATTCAGCACTTTTCTTTGAAAAGGCCTAGGACCTTGCAGCTTACCTCAAGATGGAATCTTTCTTGGATGCTGCTTTGCTCTTTGCTTGGGTGGGGTGGGGGGGGGGGGGGGTGTGCCGTTTGAACCTTTATCTCAGGTGGATATGCGTTTTCTCACATACAAGACTGCTTTTCTGATGGCTTTTGCCTCGGCCAGACGGGTTAGTGAGCTTCACGCCCTCTTGGTTGATCCGGCCTTTTTCAGGAGCTCTCCCAACAGTGTTACGTTTACCACTGATTGCTCCTTTCTGGCCAAGAATCAGATACCAGAACAACTCTACCTCCTATCTGTATCAGGGCTCTTCCTTCTGCTGAGGGTAATCGCCCTTTGCTCTGTCCGGTTCATGCACTTTGCATTTATCTCGGACGCAGTTCATTAGGAAAGGCAAGAAACTATTTTTTTGTCTCTTATTCCTGGTCAACAGAAGATCTCTCCTCAATCCTTTTCTCGATGGATTTGTCTAGCAATTTGCGTGACTTACGCTTGTCTAGCGACTGACGATTGTATTACCAATCATATTTCTGCCCACGAGGTGCGTGCATTGTCTACCTCGTGGACTTATGCTATCGGATGTTATGCAGGCAGACTACTGGAGAAATGCTTCTACTTTCTCTTCATTCTATCTGCGTCAGTTGCAGGAATAGTCTTGAGGACCTTTTTGTTTTGGGCCCTCTTTCTTCTGCTCAGGCTGTTGTCTACCCTAGCCATTAGGCTTCTTACAAGGTCAGTTTCAGCTATGTGCTGTTATTGTCCTTTCTGTCTGTGCGTCGCACAGAACCGTACCCTTCATCTCTCATTGTCTTTTACTAATGATTGTGATGCTATGGTTGGATAGGCCTAGGGATCTCTTCCTCTGACCACGGTTCCAGTGCAATTGGGTTATGTGGGGGTGGTTATGTGATTCCCTCCATCCTATTGTCTATTCAGCCTGTAGTAAACAATTGGAAGGTAGGTTGGTAAGAAATTTAAATTTTATAGTAAATTTCCTTTCTTATTATACCTACTACAGTTATTTACATGGAGGCCTCCCCGTCTTATCCGGGTATGAATCCTTTCTCCCCACTGATCACATAACTCCAATGTTGGCGGAATGATTTATTAGTTACTGACTGCGCACTGGTACCGGAAGCCGTGGATCTGTATTAGGAGAAGAGTGTCCCCCTACTGGGTGTGCGCCAGTATCACTCAACCCAGTTTTGGCTTATTTTTTCTTGGTGCTTTTGCACCACTTTTCTTTCCCAAATCTCATGGGAAAGAACAAAATAGTAGTTTTCTGAGTTAGGATCTTCCACTGTACTGCAAGCCTGTAGTAAACAATTGTGGTAGGTATAATAAGAAAGGAAATTTACTATAAAATTTAAATTTTTCAAAATCGAAAGACTGACTCCATTGTCTCAATATTCCATTATGTTAACAGGTATGTCTTTCTGACAATTTTCTTCCAACACACTGTACACAGAGGTTAAAATGACAAAATTTCAAGCAACAGTTTTTCTTGGCAAAGCAACTAGGAATTTACCCAATTCAATCTTTTTGACAGAGCTCAATGACTAAATTGAATTAGTTTCAATGCATGATGCATTTTGGAAAAAATTTTTGTATGAATTTTGATACAGTTGAACCCTGTTGAGTAGTCACTTTATAAGTGAAAATTATTCAGTTAATAGGAGTATTCAATTAACATTAACAAGGAGTTTTGATGCAGGGGAACCCTGTTAATTGAATGACCACTATGCCAGTGAAAATTATACAATTAACAGGAGTATTACACAGGATGTGGTCACTTCACTGCATTCTAGAAATACGGAGCACTGTCAAAAACTACATAAATGCCTGTATTGAATGTACTGAAGAGAGGTAGGTCTAAAAAGAAGGGGAATTCAGTGATTGCCAGAGTAATTTCTCAACATATTAATATATTTTTTATTCAATTATACAACTAACATCTGTAACTTATATGCAATTTACAAGTCAGATTTGAACTGAAGATATTATAAATTGTTTGGTGTTTGGAAATTATATACAATAAACAAGGTTATTCACATAAGAGATATCCACTTAACTTTTTATCTAACGCAGATGATATCAAAATTTATTATTTTAAATATTTTAAAAAATTTTTTTAAAAATTTCAACAAAACCATATCATGTGACTCCTTATTGGAACGAGCTCGATGAGCTCATTCCGAAGAGGGGTCACGTGAAATTGTTTTGTTGAAATTTCTGAAAAATATTTTTTCAGCCTTTGAATTTGCATATTACATGGGCGGATGTGGCCAATTCGTTGGGTAAAGGGTTAAGAGGGTGCAAGTGTATTTCAACTTTAGTGTGCTGAGGGTTAACAAATTTCTCTCAACCCACCAACATCCTTGATAATTGATTGCTTTCCTCAGTGAAAATTATTATTTCTTAAGTTACTGTTCAACATCAATTTTATTTTATATAGTGCCCAGGCAAAAATTTCTTTTTGGCATAAAATCATTAAAAATTCTCCAGAAAAAAAATTGCCCAATAGAATGAATTTGTTTTTACTCAAATGAAAACCATCTGGGTTTATTTAGGTTATAATATATAAGGAATCAACCTTGTATAATACTTATGATGTCTCTTAAAATTAAAGCGAAGAAAACTGTGACCAACTGTGCAAATATCAGTTGAATTCTACAATTTTATCTAGTTAAAAGTTATTCTCCCCAAAAGTAATATGCAATTAAGATAACCAATTTGGAATGTTTTTCTGTTCATAGGTGTTAGAGAAGAAGGAGGGTCTCCCCAAAAGTAATATGCAATTAAGATAACCAATTTGGAATGTTTTTCTGTTCATAGGTGTTAGAGAAGAAGGAGGGTCTGTTCAGGAAGAATATGATGGGAAAGCGTGTCAACTATGCTGCAAGATCTGTTATCTCCCCTGATCCTTGTATTGCAACCAGTGAAATTGGAGTTCCTGAAGTTTTTGCAAAAAAACTGACTTACCCAGAACCTGCCACTCCAAGGAATGTGAAAGAACTAAGAAAAGCGGTAGTGAATGGCCCACATGTCCACCCAGGGTAGGTTCTAAAATGAATATACAGCTATTATCAAAATATAATAAAAATAACAATAAAAAATATTTATCTTCGTATTTCACAAAGCAAAAGATGAATAAACCCGTTAGGTGCCATGTATAATATTGTTCATACTGTTTTTTATGTTCCTTTTTCAAACAAGTGGGTGCAATGCTGTCTAATATGTGACCATATGCACTTTTGGGGGAAAGGAAAGTGACATTTGAAAGTTATATATAACTTGAGATATTCAGAATTTATTTCTTTGTATTTTGGGAGCGTGGTGGCTTAGTGGTTATGGCACTGGACTTCAAACCAAATGGTCCATGGTACAAGCCCCACCAGGGGTAAATGAGTTGTGACCTTTGGCAGGGCACTTAATCCAGATTCCCTATCTGAAGACACAGTGGTGTTGTGTACTAAGGCATGTTGTACGTTGATGGTACACTTGTCTTCAACGAATGCTAACCCTGCTTGTGTGGAGTTAGTACGTTGGGGAGTCTGACAGTTGCTTTCCACTTCTCAGTGGTTCTCTCCATGTACACTGTTCTCCACCTGTAAAACTGTCTGACACGAGCTGATCCTTGCTGTCGAAAGTGTCATTATACCCTAATAAAACAAACAAAACAAAACGTTTCTTTGTATTTTATTTGACAGACCTCACAGAGAACTCTTGAAATAATTATGTATGATGTCCTTTTTAGCCCGACTGTTTACAGTAAGGGGTATAGTAATGCCTTTTGTCCGTCTGTCCGTCCGTCCATATGTCCATCTGTCCGTCTGTTAACATTTAGAGTTTTTGGTTAAAGTTTGTGGTTAAAGTCTTTTACTGAAGGTTCAAGTGTTTTTTGTTTTTTTTTTTCTCCTGTTTAGTTGACATTTGGAGTTTTGGTTAAAGTTTGTGGTTAAAGTTTTTTATTCAACCTTCAAGTACAGGCTATACCCGGTAGTTCTTGTCTGATTGTCACGAAATTTCATATGCAGGTTTTAGGTCATGTCTTCATGAGAACATCCCCTTTTTGGTCGTGATCGGTCAGGTGGTATGGCTGCCCGAGCCCAAAACCCGAAAACCATTAGCACAGTCTACAGGTCGTATTTATGAAGGGATTTCATTGCAACTTCAAAGAATGCCTCTGTATAATGCCTAGATGAGAACATCCCTGTTTGGGCATGATCTGTCAACCATGATGGCTGCCCAAGCCCGAAACCCAAAAACTTTTAGCACAGTTTGCAGGTCATGTTTAATATGGATGCATTTCGTTGTAACTTGATACGATGACTCCGTATGATGTCTACATGAGAATTTCCCCATTTGGGCGTGATCTATCAACTGTCACAACTGCCCAAGCCCAAAACCCGAAAACCTTTAGCACAGTCTACAGGTCATACTTATGGAGGGATTTCATTGTAACTGGATAGGTTGACTTCATATAATGTCAACATGAGAAAGTCCCCTTTTGGACATGATTGGGCAACTTTTGATGGCTACAGGTGCCCGATACCCAAAAACCTTCAGCACAGTCTACAGTCATATTTATGAAGGGATTTCATTGTAACTTTGTAGGATCAATCCACATGATGCCCAGATGAGAATGTCCCCTTTTGGTTGCGATCATTCAACCATGATGGCTGCCCAAGCCCGAAGCCCGAAAACCTTTGGCACAGTCTACATGTCATATTTATGGAGGGATTTCATTGTAACTTGATAGGTTGACTTCATATAATGTCTACATGAGAACGTCCCCTTTTGGGCAACTGTGACGGCAACAGGGGCTCGAAGCCCGAATACCTTTAGCACAGTCTACAGGTCATATTTATGGAGGGATTTCATTGTAACTTGATAGGTTGACTTCATATAGTGTCTTTTGGGCAACTGTGACGGCAAGAGGCCTGAAGCCCGAAAACCTTTAGAATATTCCACAGGCCATAATTATGAAGGGATTTCATTGTAGCTTGGTAGGGTGACTCCAAGTTTGTGGTTAAAAACCCAAACAAACACCACCACCCCCTAGCCCCCCCCCCCCCACCCCCTAGCCCCCCCCCCCCCCCCCACCCCCCCACCCCCAATTAGGCTTTTTTTTTTCTTCTTTTCTCTAATGTGCATTTTGAACTATTTACAGTCACTACATGCGGAAGCTTTTTTTTAAACTTACATACCCCCCCACCCGAGGGCCAATTAGGCACTTTTTTTTCCCGTTCGTCAAAAATGCTTGTTTACAGTTTTGGTTAAAAACCCAGACAACCAGCAGCCATTTTGTACTTTTAGTTAGTGCAATCAGTTTTTTGTACAGAACTTCTGTATGAAAGTTCTGATTTGAATAAATTTTGTATGAATGTTTAGTAACATGGAATACATCACATATAATACAGGTTTTTTTCTCGTGCAGAAATTATGCAAATTAGATGAACTTTGATTTATTCAGTGCTACTTCTACACAGTAAGTGCACATGTCAATACGGCTCGTATTGTGTATTTATGAACCGATCTTCACAAAACTTCTTAGGTACCTTTGTTATCACCTTGGGACAGAAACAAGTGTTTTTGGGTGCCTTTGTTATCACTGTTCTATTTGAACAAATATTTTTGGGTTCAGTCAGGCCCACTCTGGGACTCAAAAGATTTCTTTTCTAGTTTAGAATCTAACTGTCGCCCACCTTTACAATACTTTACCTATACATTTGTTACAGGCTACAGTCAGCATTTATGTACAGACCGTTACAATACTTAATATGTACCTTTGTTATCTGGTCATTACCTAGATGTTTGTCAATGCTGTGTCACATACTATACATGTATATGTCTTACACAAATTGAGCTGCAATGTCATTGACACTTTCATTTTCATTTTTTGTCTCAAAAACATAGGTTATGACCCCTCTTTGGAACAAGCTTGTTCCAAAGAGGGGTCATAACCTATGTTTTTGAGACAAAAAATGAAAAAATTAGTTATTCAGGAATTTTGTTCGCAAATGTTGTCTGCTTTTCATGTTAGGTGAAGGGTTAATTGCATACTCCTGGTAATTGAATATTATTCACTGGTAAAGTAGTTATTCAATTATTTGATCTACTTTATTTTTTCTTTACCATGTCCCTCACGAACCATGGTTTAGCAGTAGTCTTTCCCTGCAGAAACCCCAGGAAGTGAAGCAGTGCATGTGCACTGCGGTAAACAGGCTCTGTTTTACTGGTAATATAGGACCCAGTCACCAATGCTTGGGAGGTGCAAACCCTCTCTAAAATGGGCATCATGGCTTATTAATGCTCACCCCTGGTCTTGAGTTGATACTCATGTTGTGGTCATGATTAGTCAGTGGGTCTTGAAATAAATAAATAAATAAATAGCGGTCTTGCTTTATTTATCAAAGCAGTCAAGGTTAGACTAGAAACACGTCAGAGCATTTCTTCAAAGTTTTACAAAATCAGAATCGGTCTTTGATTGTTAAGCCAGATGAACAAGACACTTATTTCTTTATTCAGGGCTACTGCTGTTGTCAATGAGAATGGAATCAGAGTTATGTTGAATGCAACAGACATGCCACAGAGGATAGCCATTGCCAAGCGACTGCTTGCTCCACCAGAAAAAGAAAATTCATTTATGGGGCCTAAAACTGTAAGGATATGTGTTTTTATATATGACTTCAGCATATTTACGCCCAAATTAGTATGTATTAACAATTTGCTTGTGAAGAGATCTCATTAATCAAATCATTGTCAATTCACAAAATATCAAGAGGCATTTTTGGGTGAGAATCTGAGAGTTTAAAGTGATAATACAGAATAGAATTCTCTGACTGCTGTGTCACCATATAGCACAGTGGTTACTGACTGAGGAAATACGGATTCCCTTATTACTTTTTGACATGGTTATAATAACATCATTTCATTTTATCAGCTCAACCATGAAAATGATGAACGGTTTTTCAGATTTTCCACTTCACCACAACCTACAGATGTAAGGGCACCTGGATGGGGTTTGTTTCTGGTCAAGACATTGCTAGAAACCAATGCCAGTTTTATTAGTCTACTAAAGATATGTCTGTCAAAAATGATGGGTTACAGTATTTGAAGGTGATATATAATAAATTAATTTAGATTATTCATCGGTTGTAACAGAAAAAAAAGAAAGAGCCTTAGTGAAAGAGAAGGCCTGGTGTATATTGATAATGTTGGTTTCTGCTGTCTAACTATAATTTCGCTTGGCCAACTGAACCCAAACTTGGCATGTGGGTTAGACATGATGAGAGGAAGAACCCTATTTATTTTAGGATCATTGTGCCAAAGGTCAAGGTCTCAGTGACCAAGAACTTTAATTTCTTATCAACCTACTTTACAATTGTTTACAATAGGCTTGCACTACAGTGGAAGTCCCTAACTTGGAAAAATACTCTCTATTTTGTTCTTTCCCAAGCGATTTGGGAAAGAAAAGTGGTGCAAGAACACCAAGAAAAAATAAGCCAAAACTGGGTTGAGTGCGACTGGCACACACCCAGTAGAGGACACTCTTCTCCTTGTACTAATCCACGGCTTCCAGAACCAATGTACAGATGTATAACCAATGTGTCATTCTTTTTTCTGCCATCTTGTCAATATGCAGATCTTTTTGCTCATCAACAGTTGTTCACCTTCCCATCTACATTGCTCTCACCAGATATGCCTAGGATGATACCTTTCGGGCGATTTTTGTTGTCTTTGCATTTTGAAGCTTCCCATTATTCATGCTCCACTTTATTTGGGTGTTTGGTTGAAAGACCCTGTGGGTGGTGTGGTCTTCCACCTTTTGGGCTTCAATCTATCGTGTAGTTAGGGCATGTGCTGTTTCTCCCCACACCCGTGGGAAGGGGAACACAGTCGCCTGGGGCCTCCCGAACCGACTCTGTCTGAAGAGAGTTCTACCCCCTTGGTGGGATTTTTGCAGTCTTTTCTTTTGTGGCGTGGATACCGCGGTAGCTGGTGCCTTTCTGGCGAAAAGATGCCGGGTTCCAGGACAACTGTTCCCCTCCAGGCATCTGAGGCTGTCTCTAGGGTTGTGACTCCTCATTTAGAGCTGAGCTCGGTTGCTCTCTCTGCTTTTCCGCCTTTGTCAAAGCTGCTGATGTATCTGCTCCTGCTGTGGCTCTGACGTCATCAGTGTCCATTTCAGCCGGTCTCGGCTTATCCCTGCAAGGGTCTGCACCAGACCTGTTAACCTCTGAAGGTGACTGTCAGTGAGATTTTGATGAGCTCTCAGTGAGATTTGGATGCTTGTCAGTGAGATTTTTGCATGTGGCCAATACATCAATATTTTCCTTATTATGCCTCCCACGGTCCCACCCAGGCACCCCCCCCCCCCCCAATCCAAATGCATTATATATTTCATTTTAATAATTTATTTTAACACTTTTTATGGTATTTGTCAGTAAAAGCATACAAATATGGATATCACTGGTCCAAGCCCCCCCCCCCCCCCCCCCCCCCCCCCCCGGGACAATGACACCTCACCCCCACCCCCCACCCACCCCCAACACACACAAATTTTATGTGAGTGGATGCCTATCTAGCCTTTGCTTGTACCCCCACCCCCACCCCCTCCTCAGTCCGGCTATTTTTCCTTGCTCATGCAAGCCCATCCCGGTGCTTCAAAACATGGAGGCTGAAACTTCTTGGGCCAAAATGCCCCAGGACCAAAATGTTCAAGAACCAAAACAAGCATTCCTTCTTCGTTCATGCCATTTATTCATGTAAATTCTTTGTTCAGTCTGTACATTTTTAGTGAGGAAATATTCATTCTTATTATCTTTTGACAGGTTTTATTGTACAATAAAAATTACTCAATGCTAACAATACATATCGTTTTGTTTAAAAAAAACAAAACACCTGTTGACTGTTGTTACCGGTACAATGAAGTTGTGTGTGATTGTGGTAATTTCGTTTTCGTTTTTTTGTTAAAAAAAATATTTGAACTGTGTTTTGTATTACTCACATTAGAGAAGGTGCCCTCAGTATTCATAACTCCCACTGTGAAAATAAAATACAAACAAAATAATCCTGTTGGTTCAAAATGAAGACAAAATACTCTGCTGGAGCCTGGACATGATTGTTCTGAATTTGTTTGTATATAAGTAAGGGGAGGTAACTTAATTCTTGTGAAATCTCACAACAGATTTTTTTCAGTTTTCAACAAACTTTCAATTATATTTTTTTTTACACAAAACAAATAAATTTGGTATGAACCATAACAATAGTATATTTAAAAGGTCAGCTGAAGTTAATTATACTTGAGAGATTATGTTTTTATTTAATTTATATTTTGAGTTTATATAATTTTGATTTCTTTCACGTAACCACGACAATATGAGAATATATTTGGCATACAATTCGGCGTGCTAAAACTATTCTTTTGACTTTCAAAATAGAATAAGACAACTATTATTGAAAAGTGTCAAATCGGGAGAAAATAGGATGTGACCGTGAGAGCGTGAGTTGGTGCCTCAAACCGGGAGACTCACGGTGAAACCGGGAGAGTTAACAGGTCTGGTCTGCACGTATTTCTGCTTCTTTGGGAGTGGGATATCTACCTCAACCTGCCCTGGCTTCAACTTGACGAAGTCGGAAGTGGTTGCCGGCCGATCCCACTGCTGTGGTCTCTCAGCCATCAAGCCTAGCAGATTTTGATTTGGATTCAGATGCCCATGGTGGGGTCACCATGGATTCTCTTGCACTTCTGTCCATGCACTCTGGTTCTTTGGCCAGTTTTGCGGAACCGGCGCATTTTGTGCAGCCTGGACCTTCTGTCCATCAGAGGTCCATGGTGACCCTCCTGGGTTTCCGCACTTCAGATCATCGGGGTGTTTCATACCCCTTTTATCATCTGTGTTCAGATGTTTTCGGCTGCCACCTGTCGCCCATGTCTGGTGTTTTAGAGGATCGTGACCCTTCTCTGGTTTAGAGGGTCAGATGCGAAGCCACTTTGCCAGGCCATTCCCACGTTGAACCTGCAGATACAGGTCGTGAATTAGGGAGGACCTCTCCTTGCTCATGCAGGTTCTTTCCAAGAGCCTTCCTGTTGCCTCCAGCTAGGCTTCTAGTGGCTTCCAGCTGCCCTCCATGCTGCTGCCTCCTGGGATTGGAAGCAGGCCACTTTCTGATCCCCTGGTGTTCCTACACCATGGGAGGCATTGTCTGGTATGCCTGACATGGGCTATGTGTCTTCTGACTCAGGCGATGGGTCAGACACACCTGATGTTGAGAGCCATCAGTCTTCTGACATGGGAGCGGCTCTTGACTTTGTGTTGGAGTTCCTTCAGGAACTCAAACTGTCAGAACAGCCAGAGGTTTCAGCCAGGCTGCGATCATCGGTCACGCGCCTACAGCCTGTGGAGCAACCTGCTTCTGGGTGCCTTGAACCATATCTGGGCACCTTCAACTGTACCAGTCGGTACAAGTGATCAAAGCTTTTGCAGAATTGGACTCCAAGCTACTGATTTATCCACTCCTGCTGCTACTCTGTCGGTGACGTGAGCGGTCTCCATTTCAGCCGGCCTCGGCTTATCCCTGCAGGGATTTCTGCTCCTTGGATGTGGGGATATCGGCCTCAACCTTCCCTGGCTTCAACTCGGCAAAGTTGGAAGTGGTTGCCAGCCGATCCCTCTGCTGTGATCTCTCCGCCATCAAGCCCAGCAGGTTTTGATTGGGTCACCATTGACTCAGTTGTGCTTCCGTACATGCACTCTTGTCCTTCGGTGAGTTTTGCGGGACTGGCACATTTTTGTGCAGCCTGGACTTTCTGTCCCTCAGAGGTCCGCAGCGACTCTCCTCTCCTCAGGGTTTCTCATACCCCTATAAGCGTCTGTATTCAGATGTTTCGGCTGCCATCCGTCACCCCTCTTCGAGTGTTCTAGAGGATCGTGACCCTTTGCTAGTTTAGAGGGCCAGATGCAAAGCCACTTTGCCATGCCCTTACCATGTCGTACCATCAGCCTGTGGAGCACCCTGCTTCTGACCGTACCAGTCAGTACAAGTTGTCGAAGTTTTTGCAGCATTGGACTCAAAGCTGCATTCCAAGGCTGTGAAGACTTCATTCTTCACTAGGCTGATACCTTTTTGCCCCCTGTGCGTTATCGTTCCTACGATTCCACCAATCTGTTGGTTTGCCAGACTTTGATGGTCTTGGATCAGGATTCATCCATCCCCTGGCTTTCCAAGCCCAAGTCAGCCGGTATTCCGATGCGACTTTGGAGCCCAAGTTGGGCTTATCCAGAGAGATGCTCGGCATGCTTTCTCTCTCAGATCACATTGTCTTGTGCTCATGCATCTTACACGCGTGCCTGTAACACGGCTAATTTGGAATTAGTTTGCCGGGATGCTGTTGGTCACAAGCCGTTCCCTTCCTGAAGGACAGCACGCTGCTCTTCAATCCGCTTCTTTGGTGGGTCTGCGGCTATCCCATGATTCTGTGGCAGAAGTTCTGGATGATGTCCTGTGTCAATCCAAAAAACACCTGCTGCTTTGCCAGCTTGATCCGCCTTCTGTTGAATGCCGTGGCCGTTCCAAGCCCAAGAAACGCCATTCGGCTTCCTCCGTGAAGCCAAGGACTGATCCTCCTGCTTCTGCTTCTTCCTCTTACTCACGTGGTAAGGATAAACGTTGGCAGTCCAGAGGGAGGTTGCAGGATCCTTCAACTAGCAGAGGAGGTGGTTTCTCTTCTCATGGACATCGCTGGGGCTCCAAATGAAGTTCCTCACCTTGATTGCAACCCAAGTTCCTTCAGATGGTTCACGTCGGGAACTTTTGATTACTGAGATCGACAGTCTCCTGTCAAAAGGGGCGATCATGGCTGTCAAGAACATTCATGCTGTGGGATTTTATTCCCGCATGTTCTTGGTGCCGAAGAAGGACAACCGATTCTGACCGGTTATCGATCTGAGTATCCAGAGCCAGTCTATCCTTGCTCCCTAGTTCAGCTTGAAGACTTTCAGGCCGGTTCGCCGCTCCATTCACCAGGGAGATTTCGCTTCCAGCATCACCCTGTGAGACACTTACTTTCGCATTCGGATTCATCGGACATTGCGAAAGTATCTCAGGTTTATTTTTCTGGAGCTAGTTTACCAGTTCAAGGCCATGCCTTTTGGCTTCAGTCTGGCTCCTTGGGCCTTCACCCGACTGATGTTGCATGCAATAGCCTTCCATCGCATATCCCCCAGAGGCACCCCAATGTTGCTCTGCTGGAATCCGATGTCAACTAGGTTTCAGAGTCAACGAGGAGAAGTCGGACCTGGTCCCTTCTCAGTCATTTTGTCATCTAGGGATGGGCTTCCGTACTCAACTGAATACAGTAGCGACGAGAGTGGTGATTCTCTGGGCTTTCGCCCTGACTCTGACCCAGTCTACGCCTGTGACAAGTCAGAGTATTCTTCGGCTGTTCGGTCTCTTCTGTTCGGTGATGGATGGATCACATTCCTTTAGGTTGGTTACATGTCAGTCCTCTCAAACACTTTCTGCTCAGTCGTTGGAGACCGAATCTCGATCCTCTGGATCTGGTGCTTCAGTTACCAGCATCTCTCAATCATCATCTTCTTCCCTGCACAGATGTTCAGTGGATTATGCAGGGATTTCTGTTGGACTTGCCCACGTCCGATCATGTTCTGAGGGCAGATGCCAGCGATCTCAGATGGGGCGTGATGTTGGATCCTCTAGGTCTTTCCCTTCACAGTGTTTGGGACCAGGATCTGGCAGCTCTTCACATCAACCTGAAGGAGTTTCCTGCTCTTCTGATGAGTTTCCAGCAGTGGATCCCCCACCTTTCGAATCATCAGGTCCTTCTGTTGCCCAACAATTTGACAGTGGTCGCTTACATTCGGAACTAGGGTGGCATGCACTCTGTTCCCATGTACGAATTGGCTTGGGATTTTATACTGCTTGCTAAGGATGTCAACACCTGGGTGGTGGTTCATCACATTCCTGGTCGCCTGAATGTCCTAGCCAACAACCTGTCCCCACCGAGAGGATGCTTCACAGGGCAGTGTTCCAGTCGCTTTTCGATCTCTGGGGTTGTCCCCACATCGATCTGTTTGCGACCCATTGGAACCATCAGGTGGGCACTTTCGTGTCCCTGTCTCCAGATCCTCTGGCTTTCGATGTGGATGCTCTGTCACTCGATTGGAACAGTCTAGTTGGCTATGTCTTCCTGGCGGATCCGATTCTCCCTCAGGTTCAAGCCAAGATGCGAACCTGCAGTTGTCAAATAGTTCTGATTGCTCCCCTGCTGCCTTAGTGGATCAATCAGCTCTGCTCTCTGTTGGCACGGTTCCCGCATGTCTACCTCTACATTGCAACCTTCTTTGTCAAAGTCACCCAAGGAGGTTTCATGTCAACCTGACATCATTGTACCTTCACGCATATCTTTTGTTCGGTCCTGTCTCCTCTGTAGAGGTTTTTTCAAGATGATAAGTGGAGTGCATTTCTTCTTCAAGGTGGCACTCCACTGGTTTAGCCTATGTGTCTTAAGTGGAAGGTCTTCTGTCGATGGTGTGCTGGTCACTCTGTTGATTATGCCGATCCCTCGATAACACAGACTGCAGAGTTTCTGGTATATCTGTTTGATTCTCGGAGTCTCCAACCTGTAACCATCGAGGGGTACAGGTCCATGCTTTCGGAGACCTTTTCATATGCGGAAAGCATCGTATGAGCACTAATCCGTACCTGTCAAAGCTTATTCAGCACTTTTCGTTGAAAAGGCCTAGGATTTTGCAGCTTACCCCAAGATGGTATCTTTCGTGGGTGCTGCTTTGCTGCTGGGGGGGGGGGGGGGGGGGGGGGGCATTCAAACCATTATTCCAGAAGATCTGCCAACAGTGTTACATTTACCACTGATTGCTCCTTTCTGGTCAAGAATGATGTACTAGAAACTACTCCACCTCCTATCTGTATCAGGGCTCTTCCATCTCCTGAGGGTAATCGCCCTTTGCACTGTCCAGTTTGTGCAGTTCGTGCATTTACCTCAACTGGACGCAGTTCATTAGGTTAGGCAGGAAATGATTACTTCTGTCTCTTCTCTCTGGTTGACAGAATATCTCTCCTCAATCCATTTCTTGATGGACTTGTCTTGCTATTCGCACATCATACGCACATCTAGTGACTGATGATTGTATTATGAATCAAGTTTCTGCCCAAGAGGTGCATGCATTGTCTACCTCTTTGGCTTATGCTAACTCTGTCAAGTTGTTGGATGTTATGCAGGCAGCCTACTGGAGAAATGCTTCTACTTTCTCCACCTTCTATCTACATCAGTTGTAGGAGCAGTCTGAGGACCTTTTTTCTTTAGGCCCTCTTTCTTCTGCTCAGGCTGGTATCAACCCTTGCCATTAGGGTTCTTGCAATGTCAGTTCCAGCCCTGTTCTTGGGTACTATCCTTTCTATCTATGTGCCACACAGGGCCATGTGCCTCCTCTCATTGTCATATTTTTATACTGTACCAATGACCCAGACTTAGCTGGTGCTAACTCCAACAAAACCAGGGCCAAACACAAATTTTGCCCCCCAATCCCCAATATTTGCATCCAAAACAAAAAGAAATCATGTCCTAAAGGACCTCCATACTACGCCTCTACTGTGCATGCGCAGTGACGCAGTCGTCCCGAAATTGGCGCCAATTATCATTCTCTGTTTGGCGCTTCATCAGTCAACATCTCACTGATCTTTGTGCTTGTAAATCTCAGTTTAAAGGATGCCAGACACGTAATTTTTGGAGAAAATGTGATTCTAAGGAGGATAGAAGGAGGAGAGGAAAAAGAAGTGGCAAAAAATAATCAGGGCTGTACTTAAAATTTTTTGATGAAATTATGTTAAGTTGCCTATTTTCGAGGCATGGGCCTCTTGTTGTCATTCTTGCTAATTGTTGCACTGCTTATTCAGTGTTTCCTCTCCCCTAGCCTTCTAAAGTCCCCCCTGGCAATTCTCCCATGCTTTTGGCATATTTTTGAGAAATTTCATTTCTAAAATTTCCTGGGAGAGTTGCTTGGTTACAGAATGTTTTCTGTTATTTTCCCCATAGTTACGTTTTCACCCATGGGTGTATAACGTTTGTGTTCTGCATCTTCCATCTGATGTTCTACAGATTCTCCCCTGGGAGTCTCTGTTTTGCATCAGATAGAGTGTAATTGATGACTGATTCCGGGCCAGTTTTTTCAGTGCCTGGAGTCATGTTTTCTAGTGTGTTTACACTGTTTGTTTTCATTGGCAACAACCTTTTTTGAGGGGGGCTGTTTGCCTTTGTGGTAGTTTATCTCATTATAAGATACATTTATATTATCCGAAAGTGTCTCATTAATTATTTTATATAAATTTAAAATTTTTGACCACACTTTGCCATCGGATCCATTGGGGCTCAACGTTACTTTTCAGCAACTTGGGCTTCTCTGAAAAAATATTTTTTCAAAATTATTTTGTTTTGCAATTGTTTTTTCATTTATTAATGGATCATGTTATTATGTATCTTTGTGTCAGGGGTTTTTGCGAGTAACTAGGACTTATTGTTGTTCTTTCACAATGAAGGGACGTTGTTCAAATTGTAATAGGAAGAAATCTTCCTCAGACTTTCATGATCATTGTATTAATTGTAGTCAGTGTTCTCGCATTAATCACTGTCCTATATGTGAACATTGGGATGAGAAACATTGGAAACGTGTGTCACGATATGTTGTTTCTGGAGAAAGAGCGATGCCGGCTCTTTCTCCACAAGGTCACTCTACTCTCTCAGTTTCTATTTCAGAGGAACCAGAACAAGGTGATGTTTCCATGTTATCTTCTTCAAGTGTGCGTCCGTCGTCACAAATGAATTCAGAGCTAGCGGCAAAAGTGCTCATGGAGATTAGACAAATGTTGTCCGCTAGCTCGCCCGGTGTAGCGTCCATTCACCGAATGGTTCGGCAGCCGGGTTCGTCCGATGCGGTCCAAGAGGAAATTTTGGGTGATGCGAGCACTATAAACATAATAGATGCACACCCAGTGACGGCGGATAGTAAGCGAGAACGGAGGAAGCCTTTTAGTCCGGTTCCTAGCTCGTCCAGGTCCAGCCGGGCCGCGAGCGAGAGAGGTCCCTCTCTCGTACAACAACATCTGGGACCAGATGTTGTGGTACAAAATGTGTCTTTAGCGGAGCATACGTCTGTCGCTCGGGACGCTCCGTTGTATAAGCAGTCCGCAGAGACTGTTAAGGCTTCCTCTTCTCGTCAGCGCACACGACCGCACCTTGGCTGCGTGACCGTCGATATATTACCAGCTTCGCCGATGAAGGATTCTTCGGCGACCAGGTCACACCATCCGGCAGCCAGGGATTCGAGACCGATGGACTCCGGACGTTCGCATAGGAAAAGTATGCGGGAGCCATCTGATGCGGAGCTGCCCTCGGCGAAGCAGCGAAAGACTGCGCCTCCGCAGGTCTCGACGTCGGACATTCTTGTGCAGATAGCACAGCTTATCGCAGCATCCCAGCAGCCGACAGAAACGGTGTCGGATCGAGAATTATCCGACGGCGCTGGGTCGGTACGCTCCGCCGAAGCATCGGGGGCGGACGACCGGGAACATCGTGAGGTCCGACCGGATGGTGAAAGGGATACGGATGACTTGGAGCTATCCCTTTCGGAACAACATAAAGCTGCCGTGGACTTCATCCGGCACTTTCTCCCTCAAGTTGTTCCGTCGGGCCAGACTGCTGCGCTTTCCGGACAAGAGAATTATAGCGTCATTGGACTCTGAATTTTTTGAGCGGTTCAGGGACATCGCTCCCGAGTTTCCGTCGCAGTCCAATAATGTTGCTAGAACATTTGAATTATTGAACGACGCTATATTTAAACTTGCTTCCAGGACGGGGAAAGCAGGTTTCTTGTCCGCTAATACTCTCAACCTGCCTTTCATTAATGCAAGGAATAAATTCGATACGGCAGGACAGGGTATACCGAGAGTTCCTCTGCGTATGGACGACGAGGCGGAAGACTTAGAGCTATCATTACCGTCGTCAGCTTCTATTCCAACCGCGGTGTTGGAAACAGCTATTGCGTCTAACAGAGCCAATTTAGATGCCTTATTTTACGCAGATCACCTTACTAAGGCGTTATCACTGCGCCTTCAAGGGGAAGAGTTTCAGGATATACAATCCTCTTTAAGACTTCTTTCAAGGGCAGTAGCTTATTCCACGTGTAACTCCGCCCTTTCAGTGGCAAATCTGGAGTTGGTTAGACGTGACGCAGCCCTAGCTACATCGACACTAGTGGATTCTAAGGTGAAGAACTCTCTTAGAGTCGCTTCGGTCTCAGGAGAACTTCTCTTTGACGGCAAGCTTTCCGCTATTTATGATAAAATTAAAAAGAAAGCTAATGATTCTCTGTTGTTCAGATCGGCTCCTAAAAAGTCGGATACAGCAGACACGAATAAGACAGGCACTTCTGGGTCTAATGCGCCCAAGAGAGGTTCCTATAGAGGTTCCGGTGCGTCCTCTTGGTCTTATTCGAGAGACCGTCAGGATAGCGACTCTCGTTCGGGATGTCCTTCAGGCCGGGACAATCGGTCGGACGCCCCGAGGTCGACGAGGCGAGGTGCGGGTCGTGGAAGACGTGGTTTCTCCTACCGCAGGCCTCGCAGGTCCAGGAGATGATGGCTTAAACCTCTATCGCGTTCCGGTTGGCGGAAGGTTGTCGAGTTTTTCACAAGAGTGGGCGTCGATTACGGACGACCCTTGGGTGAGAGGAGTGACTTCGGAAGGTCTAAAGATATCCTTCAAACGAAAGCCTCCATTAACTCGAAGTCCAAAGTGGACTCATCTTCCGTCAAATCCACAGAAAAGAGACGCTCTGTTATCAGAGGTGCAGTCTCTTTTAATGAAGAACGCGGTAGAGGTCGTAGAAAACCAGGAATCTCTGGGATTCTACAGCCATCTGTTTCTGGTTCCGAAACCAGACGGCTCGTTCCGTCCAGTCATAGATTTGAGCTGGATAAACAAGCTGATCGTCGCTCCGAAGTTTTATATGGAGACGATTCGATCGGTCAGAGCGAGTATTTGGGTGAACGATTATGCTACGAGCATAGATCTCAAAGATGCGTACTTTCACGTCATGGTACATCCGACATTCCGAAAGTATCTACGCTTTGCAGTCCTGGGAGTGGTGTATCAATTCCGGGCGATGTGCTTCGGATTGAATCTAGCACCCTGGGCTTTCACTCGGGTAATGAACTCGGTAATGATCTACTTCCGAGCTCATTCGTCTGCGGTAACGTCGGCCTACCTGGACGACATTCTTCAGAGGTACGGCAACGAGTTAACGCTTCAGAACGATGTTCAGAATCTTCTTCTTTTGCTCCGACGTCTCGGTTTTATAGTAAACGAGGAGAAGTCGGATCTGGTGCCGTCCAAGTCATTCACTCATCTGGGAATGAGCTTTGAGACGCACAACAATCTCATTCGTCTGCCGTTAACCAGAGCGAAATTAGTCAGTTGTTACGCTCGCTATTGTCTGCACGCAGACAAAGTCACGGCGAGAGAATTTATGAGACTGATAGGTCTGTGCGGAGCCGCCGCGGATCTCATTCCGATGGGGCGGCTACGCACACGTCCTCTTCAAATTTTCCTGACTCAGAATTGGAGTGTGAAAATTCATTCGCTCGATGTAGACGTTCTCTTGTCAGATCAAGTGAAACAAGAGATTCAGACTTGGGCAAACATTCAGTGGTTAACTCAAGGAGTTCCGCTGCAGTTGCCGGATCCGAGTTTTACCGTTATGACGGATGCCAGTCAAACAGGTTGGGGTGCATCATTAATCCCAACGGATTCGAGATGCCAGGGTCTTTGGGATCCGCAATTCCTGTGCAAGCACATAAACATCAAGGAAATGATGTCAATTTGGCTTGCGTTACGTCACTGGATGGACATTATTCACGATGCTCATGTCCAAATCCTATCCGACAATACGACAGTAGTGGCGTATATACGGAATCAGGGAGGCACTCATTCAGTTCCGTTGTTCAATCTAACGGAAAGAATCCTTCTGTTTGCGTTAGAACATCACGTTCTTCTTTAGGTCCGTCACATACCGGGTCGTCTGAATGTGCTAGCAGACTCCCTTTCACGAAAGGGTCGCTTGTTGCCGTCGGAGTGGACTCTCAACAAACAAGGATTTGCTACCAATGGGAACGGCCAATGATAGACTTATTTGCGACACATCTCAACAATCAGTTGCAGACGTATGTGTCTCCGTGTCCGGATCCAAGAGCATTTGCAGTAGACGCTCTGTCGATCCCTTGGGACGGAATGATAGGATATGCGTATCCTCCAGCGCCGTTAATTCAACAAGTATTGCTAAAGATAAAACAATCTCAATGCAAGATTCTGTTGGTAGCATCTCTGTCGCCACAGAGACCGTGGATAAATCTACTCAGGTGTCTGTTGTGGGACCTACCGCGGAAGCTTCCTCCACGAGAGGATCTTCTTTAGCAGGGGAAATCGCGCCAACTCCATCACAACCCGCAAGGTCTCAACCTTCTTGTTTTTCCGTTGTGCGGTCCTTCTTGCATGGCAAGCACTTTACAGGACGAGCAGTGGACGCGATTTCTAACTGTAGGAGGACCTCCTCTTCGCTAAACTATGCGGCTAAGTGGAAGGTTTTTCGTCGTTGGTGTAGGGATCATTCTGTAGATGTATTTGATCCCTCTATACCAGACATTGCAAACTTTCTAGTATACTTGTTTGACGAAATCAAACTGCAGCCTGTTACTATAAAGGGTTATAGATCTATGTTATCTGATACCTATGCACATCATGATAGTTTACAAATTGGATCTAATGTCTCTTTATCGAAGTTGGTTAGAAACTTTTCGATAAATAGACCCAGAACTCTTAGATTAATTCCTAAGTGGAATTTAGCTTGGGTTCTCCTTAAATTGAAGGAAAAGCCATTTGAACCTCTTGGGACAGTAGATTTCAAATTCTTATCTTATAAGACAGCTTTTCTCTTAGCTTTCTCTTCTGCCAGAAGAGTCAGTGAGCTTCATGCACTATCGGTGGATGATTCTCATTATCGTAGTGTTGGGAACACTATCACCTTCACTACTAATGTGGGTTTTTTAGCTAAGAATCAGGCTCCTAATAAATATCTGGAACCTATTGTTATTAAGGCTCTTCCGTCTTCAGACGGGCGTAGGCCTTTACTCTGTCCTGTTAGAGCACTACGTATCTATAAACAGAGATCTCAGTTTATCAGAAAGGGACGGAAACGTTTCTTTCTGTCTTTGATGCCTAATAGAAAGGACATTTCAGTCCATTCTATTGCTAGATGGATTCAGTTAACTATCCGTACTGCTTATGAAGATTTATCTTCTTCTCAGCAGTCTGTGCTTAAGATTTCTGCTCATGAAGTAAGAGCTCTTTCTACTTCCTGGGCTTATGCTAATAGTGTTGCTATTACAGATTTAATGAAGGCTGCTTATTGGTCTCAGCCATCCACATTTACGAATTTTTATCTCAGAAATATTGAGTCCATTTCTGGAGACCTGCATTGTTTAGGTCCGTTATCTGTTGCTCAGAATGTCGTCCACTAAACAGTTGCAACTATAGTTATGCAGGCTTTCTGTTCCGGCAGTGACTCCGTCCGGCTGCCCTCTTCGCTCTGGGCTATTTGACCCAGGGCAAGGGGAAGGGGGGGGGGGGGGGGGGGGGCGGGTGTTCCCTTAGGTCACCTGCTTTATAGTGAAAAAGCAAGGGAATGCCTCCTCCAAGTCAGTATTTCTGAGTCGCTTCCAGGATGGTTTTAAAGTGTAATATTAATGTTTAAATTCATTCATGTCTTATTTTTAAAGTGTAGCTCGGTGTGAAGCATTTGTATATGTCAAGTGTCAAACGGGCTTTAATATACAATACTCGGACACTTTTAAATGATTATAAAGAGTCTCAATTCTCTGGACTACTTTATTTATTGGCTTGCTTTAAAAATAATTAGTATAAGGGTTATACTGGATGTTAATAGAGAACATGAATGTTATTGTGCTCAATTATTAAGGGTAGTGTATCTTTCTAATTTAATATTAAATAAGAAAGATACATGTAAAGCCTAATACTCCTTTTCTCCTTAAGGGGTTACCTCTTTACTATATAGTTGAGCTTATTGGATTTTCCTCTATGTCCTAGGCCCTCCAGCCTGTTTACTATTCAGCTAAGTCTGGGTCATTGGTACAGTATAAAAATGTTAAAAAATTTATAGTAATTTATATATTTTTTATACTTACCAATGACCCACACGGGGATGGCCCTCCCTGGAGTTGGGAACTCTTGCCTCCCCGCTGAGTACATAGCGCTGACCAGGCACTGCCAGTAAGAATGATAATTGGCGCCAATTTCGGGACGACTGCGTCACTGCGCATGCGCAGTAGAGGCGTAGTATGGAGGTCCTTTAGGACATGATTTCTTTTTGTTTTGGATGCAAATTTTGGGGATTGGGGGGCAAAATTTGTGTTTGGCCCTGGTTTTGTTGGAGTTAGCACCAGCTAAGTCTGGGTCATTGGTAAGTATAAAAAATATATAAATTACTATAAATTTTTTAACTTTCTAATGGTTGTGAGACTATTGTTTTATAGGCCTTGGGAACTCTTCTTCTATCCATGGTTTCAGCGCAGTCGGGTTATGTGGGGGTTGTTTATGTGATTCCTTCTCCTCTTGTCTATTCAGTCTGTTGTAAACAATTGTAAGGTAGGTTTATAAGAAGTTTAAGTTTTATAGTAAATTTCCTTTTTTATTATACCAACCACAATTGTTTACATGGAGGCCCTCCCGTCTTCTTTTTTGGTTAAGAATCCTTCCTCCCCCACTAATCACATAACTCCAACATTGGCAGATTCAAATAGAATGACATGTCGGTTATACATCTGCACACTGGTTCCAGAAGCTGTTGATTAGTACAAGGAGAAGAGCGTCCCCTACACCTGAGCACAGCTCAAGGGGAGCTTTACTAATCACTTTCTGTCTGTCGTCTGGTGTCTGTCGTCCGTCCGGCGTTAACTTTACATTATCCACTTCTTCTCACGAACTGCTGGACCAAATTCACCAAAATTTGCTGTGCATGTTCCCTATCATATGTCAATTCAAGTTTGTTTAAATCAAGTTGACCTGCCCCTTGGTAGGGCCACGCCCAAAAGTGAGCCTAAATCTTAAAAAATCTTTTTCTCATGAACCAGCAGTAGCAGAGACTTGATATTAAGTGTGCAGCTTCCTTTTGGGGTGTAGACTCGGATTTGTTCAAGAGAAGTTCTAGGGGCTATATTTGCCATCGTTATGAGAGGGGCAAGAATTTTTGCCCCACCCAAAATTTCTATTTTCCAAACAGGCTGATTTGAACCAAATTTGGCATGAGGTTTTATTGGGACATAAGTAGTTAATTTATGCCAAAAAAATTTTTCTGTTGCCTTATGGGAACCACAGGAGCTAAAAATAGAAATTAAAAAAAAAAAAACGCCCATATTTCCAAAACTACACGGCACTGAGAATTCTTATTTGGTATGAAGCTTCCTTAGGACCAACAGAATGGTTTGGAATAAAAATTGCTATCGGTTTTATCATGGGGTACATTGTTGGGACTTTGAAAAAGTGCTGAGTCAGCATTTTTTAACACTGTGGGTAATGGGAAAAACATTTAAGACTACTTTTCTCCCAAACCACTGCTCCAAAAGCTTTCAGATTTCACATATAACATCTTTGGAAGATTGTTTCACAGGTTTATTGAAATCAATTTCCTGGGCCCATATTTGGGCTCTATGGTAGCCCAAATGTTTAAATTAGTGCAGTATGAGGAATATTCTTTAAAAAATCTTCTTCTTCAGATCTAGCAATAAGAATCTTTTGATATTTGGTATGCAGCATCCTTAAGGGGGTGAGATTCAAGTTTGTTCAAGCCAAGTCCCTGGGTTCATATTTGGGCTCACTGTGGGAGCTTGAATTGTAACTTGGTTCAAAATGAGGAATTTTCTTAAAAAATCATCTTCTTCAGATCCAGCAGTCGGAATGTTTTGATATTTGGTGTGCAGCATCCTTAGGGGGATGTGATTCAGGTTTGTTCAAGCCAAGTCCCTGGGTTGATATTTGGGCTCCCAGTGGGAGCCCGAATTATAACTTCTTTCAATATGAGGAATTTTTCTTTAAAAATCTTCTTCTTTAGATTCAGCAGTCGGAATGTTTTGATATTTGGCATTCAGCATCCTTAGGGGAGTGAGGTTCAAATTTGTTCAAGCTATGTCCCTAGGTTCATATTTGGGCTCACTGTGAGAGCTCGAATTGTAACTTTTTTCAAAATGAGGTATTTTTAGTCGAGTTGTGACGAAGTCAAACTCGACTTATAGTTTGGTGAATGGCGGGCGGGCGGGCGGGCGGCGGGCGTAAACAATTGGTTTCCGGATGATAACTTGATAGTGGTTCAACTCACATTCATTAAACTTCATACGTAGGTTGGTCTTGGTGGGAGGAAGAACCCTATTGATTTTGGACATGCTACGTCGAAGGTCAAGGTCACAGTGACCTTGAACGTAGTAAATCTTAAACAATTGGTTTCCAGATGATAACTTGATAATGGTTCAGCTCACATTCATGAAACTTCATAGGTAGATTGGCCTTGGTAAGGGGAAGAACCCTATTGATTTTGGACTCGCTACATCAAAGATCAAGGTCAACGTGACCTTGAACATAGTAAATCGCAACAATTCCTTTCCGGATGATAACTTGATAGTAGTTCAACCTACATTCATGAAACTTGGGTTGGGTTGGCCTTGGTGCGAGGAAGAACCCTATTGATCTTGTTTTGGACTCGCTAGGTGAAAGGTCAAGGTTACAGTGACCTTCAACATAGTAAATCGTAAACAATTGGTTTCCGGATGATAATTTGATAATGTTTTGACCCACGTTCATGAAACTTCATAGGTAGGTTGGCATCAGTGAGAGGAAGACCCCTATTTATTTTAGACTCACTAGGCCAAAGGTCAAGGTCACAGTGACCTTCAACATACTAAATCGTAAACAGTTGGTTTCCTGATGATAATTTGCCAGTGGTTCCACCTACATTCATGAAACTTCATAGGTAGGTTGGCATTGGTGCAAGAAAGAGTTCTATTTATTTTGGAATCACTGGGTCAAAGGTCAAGGTCATAGTGACCCTTCACATAGTAAATTGTAAACAATTGGTTTCGGGACGATAAGTTGATAATGATTAAACCCACTTTTGTGCTGTCACAACTCGACATTGGATCGGTGATCCTATCAGCATTTTCTTTAAAAATCTTCTTCTTCAGATCCAGCAGTCGGAATATTTTGATATTCGGTATGCAGCATCCTTAGGGGTGAGATTCAAGTTTGTTGAAGCCAAGTCCCTGGGTTCATATTTGGGCTCCCTGTGGGAGCCCCAATTATAACTTAGTTCAGTATGAGGAATTTTTCTTTAAAAATCTTCTTCTTAAGCTTCAGTGGTCGGAATGTTTTGACATTTGGCATGCAGCATCCTTGTGGGGAGAGATTCAAGTTTGTTCAAGCCAAGTCCCTGGGTTGATATTTGGGCTCCCTGTGGGAGCTTGAATTATAACTTAGTTCAATATGAGGAATATTCTTCAAAAATCTTCTTCTTCACATCCACCATTCAGAATCTTTTGATATTTGGAAAACAGCATCCCACTGGAGGTGAGATTCAAGTTTGTTCAAGCCAAGTCCCTGTGTTTATATTTGGGCTTCTTATGGGAGCCCAAATTCTAACTTAGTTCAATATGAAAAATATTCTTTAAAAATATTTTTTTTTTAGATTCACTGGTCAGAATCTTTGGATATTTGGTATAAGCTTTTCTAAGGAGGGTCTGATGCAACTTGTTGAAATCAATTCCCTGGGTTTTATATTTAGGCTACCATGTCAGGTGAGTGGCCTCAGGCCCCCTGGGGCCTCTTGTTTCTTGGTGGTGTTGCACCACTTTTCTTTCCCAAATCGCTTGGGAAAGAACAAAATAGAGAGTATTTTTCTGAGTTAGGGACTTCCACTATAGTGCAAGCCTGCTGTAAACAATTGTGGTAGGTATAATAACGAAGGAAATTTACTTTAAAATTTAAATTTCTATCAGTGTTGGTTTCCGCTCTGTAATTAAAGCGGAGCTTGGCCAACTGAACCCAAACTTGCCATGTGTGTTTGGCATGATGAGAGGAAGAATCCTATTCATTTTGCAATCATTGTACCAAAGGACAAGGTCACAGTCACCTTGAACTTCAATTTTTATCAGTGTTGGTTTCTAGTCTGTAATTAAAGTTCTGCTTGGCTTGACTGAAGCCAAACTTGGCATGTGGACTAAACATGGTGAAAGGACGTACCCTATTCATTTTGAAGTCATTGTACCAAAGGTGAACATTTACCTGAGTTGGCTTCTCAGTATGAAATTTTGCTTGCTTGATTGATAGTTAACTTGGCTTATGGGTTGATCATGATGAAAGGAAGGATCCTATTTATTTTGGTGTTATTGAGTCAAAGGAAAAGGTCACAGTGACCTTGAATTTTAGGTTTTCTCAGAGTTGGTTTCCAGTCTCTAATTAAAATGTTGTTTGCCTGATCAAAACCAATCTTGGCATGTGGATTGGGCATAATGAGAGGAAGAACCCTATTCATTTTTCATGTCATTATGCCAAAGGTCAAGGTCACAGTGACCTTCAAGATAAAATGTTATCGGTCAGAGCTGGCTTCGGCTCTCTTAATTATTAAAAATATGCATTCACGATCAAAACCCAGCTTGGCATGTGGGTTGAGCATTTTGAGAGGAAGCACCCTACATATTTTTTGGTCATTGTGCCAAAGGTCATGGTCACACTGACCTTGAACTTAAAATCTTGTCGGTTCCGATTGAAACCAAACTTGACATTTCATCAAATACAGGTAATCTTATCAATATTAATTGAGTAAATAATACCAACAGTTGCTGTGTTAATTTAATTTTATATATTACCAAGGTTACAGTATCAGGGTGATTCTTCAGGGGCATTGGCCACCCCTAGGTGGCTACCTCTAGTTTTTTGTAGCTCGCTTGACTCAAGCAGGGGAGCTACAGTGATCACTCACTGTCCATCGTCCGTGAACATGGTGTTTGCGTCTTCCCCTCCCAAACCGCTGAACCAATTTAATTGATATTTGAGATAATTGTTTGTTATGACATCGCATTTTGATTTTGTTGAAATCAAGTTGCCTCGCCCCACTGTAGGGCCACGCCCAAAAAGTGTGCTTAAATCTTAACAAAATCTTATTCTCATGAACCAGCAGTAGCTGAGACTTGATATTTGGTGCGCAGCTTTCTATTGAGGTGTAGACTCAGATTTGTTCAAGAGAAGTTCAAGGTGCAATATTTGCCTTCATTATGGGAGGGGCAAGAATTTTCGCCCCACCAAAATTTCTATTTTCCAAACCGAGAGGCAGATTTGAACCAAATATCTCCAAAGCTACAAGACATTGAGAATTCCTATTTGGTGTGAACCTTCCTTAGGACCAACAGAATGGAATGGTAAAAAAAAAATGCCATCGGCTTTATCATGGGGTACTTTTTGGGGACTTTTGAAAAAGTGCTGAGTCAGCATTTTTTAACACTGTGGGTAATGGGAAAAACATTTAAGACTACTTTTCTCCCAAACCACTGCTCCACAAGCTTTCAAATTTCATATATAAAATCTTTGGAAGATTGTTTCACACGTTTATTGAAATCATATTCCTGAGTCCATATTTGTCGTCGTCCGCAGTCGTGAACATTTTTCAAACAACTTATCCTCTGAAACCACTGGTCCGATTTTCACGAAACTTCATGTGGATGTTCATTACTATATGTCAATTCAGGTTTGTTCAAATGAAATGGCCACGTCCCTTGGGGGTTCTGTATGGTGCATAACTCTGATAGCACCGTATGAATTATAGAAAAATTATTAATAAATCTTCTTATCCAGAACCAGTGGGTAGAATCTTTTGATACTTGGTATGCGGCATCTTGGTTTGGGTCTGATTCAAGTTTGTTCAAATTGGCCCCCTGGATTCATATTTGGGCTCACTATAGAAGCCCAAATTCAAACTTAGTGCATTTCAGGCAAATTTCTTAAAAAATCTTCTTCTCCATATCCAGCAGGCAGAATCTTTTGATATTTGGTATGCAACATTGTGGGGTGGATCTGATTCAAGTTTGTTCAAATCGGCCCCCTGGATTCATATTTGAGCTCAGTATAGAAGTCTGAATTCGAACTTAGTGCATTTCAGGCAAATTTCTTAAAAAATCTTCTTCTCCAGATCCAGCAGGCAGAATCTTTAGATATTTAGTATGCAATGTTGTGGGGTGGATCTGATTCAAGTTTGTTCAAATCGGCCCCCTGGATTCATATTTGGGCTCACTATAGAAGCCTGAATTCGAACTTAGTGCATTTCAGGCAAATTTCTTAAAAAATCTTCTTCTCCAGATCCAGCTGGCAGAATCTTTTGATATTTGGTATGCAACATTGTGGGGTGGATCTGATTCAAGTTTGTTCAAATCCGCCCCCTGAATTCATATTTGGGCTCAGTATAGAAGCCCGAATTCGAACTTAGTGCATTTCAGGCAAATTTCTTAAAAAATCTTCTTCTCCAGATCCAGAAGGCAGAATCTTTAGATATTTAGTATGCAATGTTGTGGGGTGGATCTGATTCAAGTTTGATCAAATCGGCCCCCTGGATTCATATTTGGGCTCAGTATAGAAGCCCGAATTCGAACTTTGTGCATTTCAGGCAAATGTCTTAAAAAAATCTTCTCAAGATCCTGCAGGCAGAATCCTTTGATATTTGGTATGCAACATTGAGGGGTGGATCTGATTCCAGTTTGTTCAAATCACCCCCCTGGATTCATATTTGGGCTCAGTATAGAAGCCCGAATTCAAACTTTGTGCATTTCAGGCAAATTTCTTTAAAAATCTTCTCAAGATCCAGCAGGCAGAATCTTTTGATATTGGGTATGCAGCATGCTTAGGGGGGGTAAGATTCAAGTTTGTTCAAGCCAAGTTCCTGGGTTCATATTTGGGCTCACTGTGGTAGCCCGAATTATAACTTAGTTCAAAATAAGGAATTTTCTTTAAAAATCTTCTTCTTCACATCCACCAGTCGGAATGTTTTGATATTTGTTGGTATGCGGCATCCTTGAGTGGGGGGGGGTGAGATCCAAGTTTGTTTAAGCCATGTCCCTAGGTCCATATTTGGGCTCACTGTGGGAGCTTGAATTGTAACTTAGTTTGAAATGAGGAATTTTCTTAAAAAATCTTCTTCTTTAGATCCAGCAGTCGGAATGTTTTGATATGTGGTGTGTGACATCCTTAGGTGGGTGAGATTCAAGTTTGTTAAAGCCAAGTCCCTGGGTCCTTGGTATGGGTCTGATTCAAGTTTGTTCAAATCGAGTCCCTCAACCAATATTGGGGCTCACTATGTGGGCGTGAATTTTTACTCAGTGCAATTTAAGAAAAATTCTTTAAAAATCTTCTTCTCCAGAATCAATGGGCACAATCTTTTGATATTTGGTATGCTGCATCTTGGTATGGGTCTATTCAAGTTTGTTCAAATCGAGTCCCTGGATCAATATTGGGGCTCCCAATAGGGGCATGAATTTTTCCTTAGTGCAATTTAAGGAAACATCTTCTTCTCCAGAACCAGTGGGCAGAATCTTATGATATTTGGTATACAGCAACTTGGTATGGGTCTGATTCAAGTTTGTTCAAATGGAGTCCCTTGATCAATTTTGGTCTCACTATGGAGACCTGAATTTTTACTTTCTTCAATTTAAGAAAAAAATTTTAAAAAATCTTCTCCAGAACCAATGGGCAGGATCTTTTGATATTTGGTATACAGCATCTTGGTATGGATCTGATTCAAGTTTGTTCAAATTGAGTCCCTCGATCAATATTGGGGTTCACTAAAGGGGTGTGAATTTTTACTTGGTGCAATTTAAGAAAATTTCTTTAAAAATCTTCTTTTCTAGAACCTATGGGCAGAATCTTTTGATATTTGGTATACAGCATCTTGGTATGGGTCTGATTCAAGTTTGTTCAAATTGAATCCCCCGTTCAATATTAGGGATCACTATAGGGAGGGTGTTGAATTTTTACTTAGTGCAATTTAAGAAAAAATCTTTGACAATCTTCTTCACCAGAACCAGTGGGCAGAATCTTTAGATATTTGGTATGCAGCATTTTGGTATGGGTTGGATTCACATTTGTTCAAATTGAGTCGTTTGATCAATATGGGGGCGTGAATGTTTATTTTGTGCAATTCAAGGAAAAGTCTTTAAAAATCTTCAGAACCATCATGCAGAATCTTTTGATATTTGATCAGCAGCATTGTCCCATTCAGTCCTGTTGATGTTTTAGCTCCACAGAGAGTATAGATTTACTCTGTAGAAGCTTAAGAATAGCTTTTGATAAGATTTGTGTCTTAACAGTATGGAACATTCGGTGAGCGCCTAAGGCCCCCTGGAGCCTCTTGTTTGTCACAACTTCTATACAGCTCATATTTATGAACTGATCTTCACGAAACTTCTTGGGTACCTTTGTTTTCACCTTGGGACAGGAACGAGTGTGTTTTGGGGTGCCTTTATTATCACTGTGCTACGAGAACAAATATTTTGGGGTACAGTCAGACCCACTCTGGGACTCAAAGATTTCTTTTCTAGTTTAGCATCTGACTGTCACCCACCTTTACAATACTTTACCTATACATTTGTTACAGGCTACGGTCAGTATTTATGTACAGACCGTTACAATACTTTATATGTACATTTGTTATCAGGTCATTACCTAGATGTTTGTCATTGCTGTGTCAGATACTATACATGTACATGTCTTAACAAGTTGAGCTACAGTGTCATTGACACTTTCATTTTTAGATCCACTGGTCAGAATCTTTGGATATTTGGTGTAAGCTTTTCTCAGGAGGGGCAGATGCAACTGGTTGAAATCAATTCCCTGGGTTGATATTTAGGCTACCATATCAGGTGAGCACCTGGGGCCACTTGTTTTTAAAGGTGAGCAAATAAATTGCTCTCCTGAAAATGCCAGGCCTGTTGAAGCATTTTTTATTCACAAAAATAGCAGTTTAGATTGTACATTTAATTTTATAGGTTCTCCGGCATTTGAAGAATGGTGATGTGTTGCTGTTGAACAGACAACCAACATTACACAAGCCCAGTATACAGGCACATAAGGTAGAGTATGTCTGGACATTAAGTTTCTATGTGAAATATCTCCCCAAAATTAGCTTAATCCTCAGAGACCTAATTCTGACTTTGATCCTTTTTTCTGCAACAAAACAAAGATAGTTGTTTCTAGAACCCATCCAGCACTTTGCCCAAAACACAAGAACACAGTTTATTGATAAGAATTCACATGATCAATCTTAGGATAATACCACAATACATGCTATGTTTTTAGCTCACCTGACTGAAAGTCAGGGTGAGCTTTTCTTATCACTCTTCGTCCGTTGTCCGTCGTTCTGCGTGAAGGTGGTGTTTGAGCCTCTTTCTCCTAAACCATTGCCCACATTTTAATTAAATTTCATGTAAGTAGTGGTTATATAGGGGCATTTTGATTTTTATGCAAATTAGGTTTCGGCTGATATTGAGCAGAGGGGTGTCGAAAAAATGGCCTTATTTTTTGAAAATCTTCTTCTAATGAACCACCAGTAGCAGAGACTTGATATGTGGTATAGAGAGTCCTTTTGAGGTTTAGAATCAAGTTTGTTCAAGAGAAGTTTGTGGGGCATTATTTGCCTTCGTTATGGGAGGGGCAAAAATTTTGGCCACACCTAAAATTTCTATTTTCAGAACCGTGAGGTCGATTTGAACCAAATTTGATATGAGATGATCATGGGTCATAAGTAGTTGATTGATGCAAAAATTTTTTTTCTCATTGCCCCGTGGGAACCACGGGAGCTAAAAATAGGAAAAACATTAAAACTGCCATATCTCCAAAACTACACGGCACAGAGAATTCTTATTTTGTATAAAGCTTACTTTTATCCAGCAGAATAGAATGGTTAAAAAAAATCCCAATCGGTTTGATCACAAGGTACTTTTTCAGGACTTTTTAACACTGTAGGCAATGGGAAAAACATTAAATCTTCTCCAGATCCAGCAGGCAGAATCTTTTGATATGCAACATTGTGGGGTGGATCTGATTCAAGTTTGTTCAAATCGGCTCCCTAGATTCATATTTGGGCTCACTATAGAAGCTCGAATTCGAACTTAGTACATTTCAGGCAAATTTCTTAAAAAATCTTCTTCTCCAGATCCAGCAGGCAGAATCTTTTGATATTTGGTACGCAACATTGTGGGGTGGATCTGATTCAAGTCAAGATTCAAGTTTGTTCAAATCGGCCCTCTGGATTCATATTTGGGCTCACTATAGAAGCCTGAATTCGAACTTAGTGCATTTCAGGCAAATTTCTTAAAAAATCTTATCAAGATCCAGCAGGCAGAATCTTTGGATATTGGGTATGCACCATGCTTAGTGGGGAGGGGGGGGGGGGGATTCAAGTTTGTTCAAGCCAAGTCCCTGGGTTCATATTTGGGCTCACTGTGGTAGCCTGAATGATAACTTAGTTCAAAATGAGGAATTTTCTTTAAAAATCTTCTTCTTCAGATCCAGCAGTTGGATTGTTTTGATAGATGGTGTGCAGCATCCTTAGGGGGATGAGATTCAAGTTTGTTAAAGCCAAGTCCCTGGGTTCATATATGGGCTCCCCCTGTGGGAGCCCGAATTATAACTTAGTTCAATATGAGGAATATTCTTTAAAAATCTTTTTTTTTAGATCCACTGGTCAGAATCTTTGGATATTTGGTATAAGCTTTTCTTAGGAGGAGCAGATGCAACTTGTTGAAATCAAATCTCTGGGTTGATATTTAGGCTACCATGTCAGGTGAGCGCCCTCAAGCCCCCTGGGGCCTCTTGTTAACATATTTAGTCCAGATTGAGGCTGAAATTTCCTTGATTTGAAAAGCTGAATAAGTACTGGGCGTAATCTTCTGCATGCTAAATCTTCCAGTTTCCAAAGTAATGTTCCAAATAACATGTGGTTGTTTCAACTGACCTTTTTATTGAAGCCGGGTGGTTTTTAGAACACCGGTTTATCGAAATCGAAATTATGTAATACTGAACAAAGCAAAACCCAAAGAGAGACAATTTTTATGACTTGGTTAAAAATTCTGAATGAATGATTGTTGTTCTCTTCAGGATCAGTGGTTGATTCTCCCTCTAGTTGAATGAATATGTTTTGTCATCGAAATATCACTGATGTACACCCATTAAACGGCTACAAAAACAGGTCACCTGGCAGGTATTTTTTGTTTTTAAAAATTTGATTAGCAATTTCCATCTTGGTTTCAAAAAAGTGATGATAAATTGTGAATATAAGGCCAATATGAAAGAAAAATGGTTAGCATTTGGACATTTTTGTATAGCATTTTGCAATGTGAATCCAGTCATCAAATACCCATGCCTGGCAACAAAATATTCAACTGATGAGGTGTAGCTATGAAAATGTTGAGGGAAAGTACTGATTAGTCGACTTGACTCTACTTTTAGGTTTTGACTAACTAGTCGACTCCCGAATTCTGTAGTTGTTTCAACACTAACCCGTGGAATATGAAACCTTCAAGTTGTGGTACCTGCCATTATGATTGGAGCCCAAATATGGACTTCCAGTACTAACCAGTTAACAAACAAAAATGAAGAATGAAAATAACCCTCCCTCACTGATTTTTTAATTGCTCAAAAACCAAATGTATTTTTTTATTTGGCCATATTGTTTTTGTTTTGGTACCTCTCTTAATTTAATAACCTTGTCAATTGAATATAACATCCAAACACAAAACCATTTACCATACGTTCAGTACAAATTTGCCATGTTTATTGCATAGGAGTACATAGGAATTACCTGTGTAATGCGTCATGTCATGCCCTCTCACATCACATAAAATAACATTAGGTCACAGGCTCAATACTTTTTCTACCGGTCCAAATTTAGCTCAAGCTTGGATATATATTTTATACTGAAACAAATGGCCCCGACTTAGCTGGTGCAACCTCAATATTTTATTAAGGGCCAAACACAAATTTTGAACCCCCCCCCCCCCCCCCTTCCGAAACATTTGCATACAATACTGAAAATTAATTGTTCTATCAGGCCCTCCATACTTATAGTACTTGCACATGTGCAGTACCCAGGAAGAGACGGGAATTGGTGCCAAGCATCATTATTTTGTTTGGCCCAAGTCAGCAGTAAATTCATAGTAATTTGTATATTTTTATACTTACCAATGGCTCAGACAGGGATGTCCCTCCCATGATTGGGCACTCATACCTCCCAGTTGATTATTACATTTAGCAGGCACTGTAGATGGAATGATATTTGGCGGTAATTTCGGTGCTTCCTGGACATTGTGCATGCACAGATGTCAAATGTATGGAGGACCACATAGGACATTCAATTTTTGGTTTTACTTGCAAATTTTGGGGATTAGGGGGCAAAATTTGTGTTTGGCCCTGGATATTTTTGAGTTAGCACCAGCTAAGTCTGGGCCCTTGGTAAGTATAAAAATATACAAATTACTATGAATTTATAATATTTTTATACTGTACCAATGACCCAGACTTTGCTGGTGCTAACTCTGAAATATTTAGGGCCAAACACAAATTTTACCCCCAATCCCCAAAATTTGCACCAAAAACTGAAAATTACATGTGCTATATGGTCCTCCATACCTTTACTCCACTGCGCATGCACAGTGTCAAGCAGGTCTCGAAATTGGCGCAATTATCATTCTTTGTTTGGCCCTTAATTTAGTTACATCTCACTGATATTTGTGCTCGTAAATCTCTGTTTAAATGATGCCAGATACATAATTATGAGAGAAATGGTGGATCTAAGGAGGAAATAGAAGGATGAGAGGAAGAAACAGTGGCAGGAAATGTTCAGGGCTGTAACTTATAATTTTTTTATGAAATTATTTCATGTTACCTATTTTCGAGGCATGAACCTGATGTTGTCATTCTTGCTATGAATGTACCATTGTTGATCATTGTTTCCCCTCTCCCTTTCTTTTATTCTCCCCTTGCTATTCTCCCATGCTTTTGGCATATTTTTTGTAATGTTGATTACTAAAATTTCTTGGGAGTTTTGGCTTGGTAACATAATTAATATTCTGTTTTTCCCCATTTCTACGTCCTCACCCTTGGGTGTTTAAGCATTTTTGTCTGCATCTACCATCTGATGTTCTCCAGTTTCTTCTCTGGAAGTCTCTGTTTTGCATCAGATAGTGTTTAAATTGGTAACTGATTTCGGGCCATGTTTACCAGTGCCTGGATTCATGTTTCCGGTTTTTGTACACTTTTTGTTTATGTTGACAACGGTTACTTCTGATAGTGATTACTTATCTTCTGCTTAGTTCAATTCATAGCAAGATACATTAATATTGTCCGTAAGTGTTACATTAATTTTTTGATATGATTTTAAAATTTTTGTCCACATTTAGGCTTTTTTGGGATCCATTTGGGCTCATCATTCCCATTGGGAACTTGGGCTCTTCTGAAAAATTTTTTCAAAAAATTTTTTCTTTTTGAATTATTTTTTCGAAAAGTTATAATGGATTATTTTATTATGTATCTTTGTTTTCAAGGTTTGGTGCGAGTGCTATGACTGTTTGTAATTTTTCACAATGAAAGATTGTTCAAATTGTAATGGGAGGAAATTTTCCTCTCATTCTCATGATCAGTGTATTAATTGTAGTCAGTGTACTCGCACTAACCCTTGCTCTGTGTGTGTCAATTGGGATGACAAACGTTGGAGACGTGTGTCACGGTATGTTGTTAGCGGGGAGAGGTCCATGCCGGTCCTCTCGCTCCGTAGGGTCACTCTAGTTTTTCAATCTCTTTTTCAGAGGAACAAGAACAGGGTGATGTTTCCGTGATGTCTTCTTAAAGTGTGCTTCCGTAGTCACAATCAAATGAAGAGTTAGCGGCAAAGTGCTCATGCAGATACGTCAATTGCCTAAGAGTTCCTAGTAGGATCAACGGCTTTTGGCATCCACTAGCTCGCCCGGTGTAGCGACCATTCAACGAATGGCTCGACAACCGGGTTCGTCCGTTGCGGTCCAGGAAGGAGATTTGGGTGATGCGAGCACTATGAAAATACAACATGCACACCCAGTGATGATGGATCAGGAGGATGGTACGGAGGAAGCCTATTACTCCGGTTCCTAGCTTGTCCAGGTTCATCCAGACCGTGAGCTAGAGAGGCCCCCTCTCTCTTACATCAACATCTGCGCCGCAGTGTTGTTGTATGTTTGTTTGTTAGTCGGAGCATATGTCCACTCCTCCTGCTCGGGACGCTCCATCGCATAGACAGTCCGACATGGCTGTTCTATTGGCTTCCTCATCCTCACGTCGGCACACATGACCGCACCTTGGCTATGTGACCACAGATTTCCAGGGGGACGTTCGCATATTATATAAATGCAGGAATGAAGTCCATGGAGCTCCTGCTTTGCCGACCAGGGAATACACGTCGTCCATGTCACTCCATCTGCTAGCCATGGACATGAGGCCTTTCCAGTTGGGATGTTCGCATATTATATAAATGCAGGAATGAACGTCCCTGGAGCTTCCAGCGGCTAATTACGCAAGACCGCGGCTCCACAGGCCTCATTGAGGAACATGAACAGAGTGATGTTACCGTGATGTCTTCGAAAAGTGTGCTTCCGTCGTCATAGTCAATGAAGAGCTAGCGGTAAAAGTGCTCATGCAGATACGTCAATTGCCTAAGAGGTTCCAAGTAGGATCTATGGCTTTGGCATCCACTAGCTCACCCGGTGTAGTGACCATTCATCGAATGGCTCGGCAGCCGGGTTCGTCTGTTGCGGTCCAGAAAGGAGATTTGGGTGGTGCGAGCACTATAAAATACAATGTGCACACCCAGTGATGACGGATACGAGGATGGTACAGAGGACACCTATTAGTCCAGTTACTAGCTCGTCCAGGTCCATCCGCGCTGCAAGCGAGAGAGGTCCCTCACTCGTACAACCACATCTGGGCCCAGATGTTGTGGTACATAATGTTCCTCAGTTGGAGCATACGTCCACCGCTCGGGACACTCCGTTATATAGACGATTCGGAGAGACTGCTCTATTGGCTTCCTCATCCTCACGGCAGCACACATGACCGCACCTTGGCTTTGTGACCAGTGATATCCAACCAATCTCGCCGACCAGGGATACCACGGCGACCAGGTCACTCCATCCGGTAGCCAAGGATACGAGGCCTTCATACTCCGGACGTTCGCATAAAATATGTATGCACGTGTCAACGTCCAAGGAGCTTCCAGCGGCTAAATCCCATAAGACCGCAGCTCCACAGGCCTCCGTTACGGACGTGCTAGCGCAGATAGCACAAATTATCGCAGCATCCCAGCAACCAACAGAAACTCTATCGGATCATGAATTATCCAAGGAAGCTGGGTCGGTACGTTCCACTGCAGGTTCAGGCACGAACGACCAAGATTTACAAGTGGTCCGACAGGATGGCAAAAGGGATACGGAGGAGTTGTAATTTTCCCTTTCGGAACAAGATAATTGCCATAGAGTGCATCCGGCATTATCATCTGACGTTCCTCCGGACCAAAAATGCTGCGTTGCCGGAAAAGAGACTGATAGCGCCACTGGACACAGAATTCTTTAATCGGTTTTGGAACATTGTCCCTGAGTTTCCGACACAGTCCAGTAATATCTCACGGACATTTGAACTATTGAATAACTTGCTACCAAAACGGACAGGTCCGGTTTCTTATCGGCAAATGCTCTACATCTGCCTTTCATCAATTCATGGAATAAATTCAAAACGGCAGGACAGGGCATTCCGAGAGTTCCTCTGCGTCTAGACGACCAGGCCGAAGACCTAGTACTGTCTATACCATCGTCTATGTCAATTCCAACCACGACGTTGGAAACGACAATATCGTCTAACAGGGCTAGCTTAGATGCATTATCGTACACAGATCACCTTACCAGAGCGTTATCATTACGTCTCGATGGAAAAGAATTCTAGGATGTACAACCTCCTTAAGAGTTCTTTCGAGGGCCATAGCATTCTCCACGTATAACTCCACCCTTTCAGTGGCAAACCTGGAGCTGGTTAGACGTGTCGCGGCCCTGGCTACATCCACGCGCGTGGATAGTAAGGTGAAAAACTCAGAGTCGCTCCGCTCTCCGGAAAGCTTCTCTTCGACGGCAAGCTTTTCGCTATCTATGATCAGATAACTAAGAAAGCTTCAGACTCTCTGCTCTTCAAATCTGCTTCCATAAAGTCAGATTCAGTGGAGAAGAGTAGGACAGGCACTTCTGGGGCGAATACGTCCAAGGGAAGTTTCTATAGAGGTTCCTTTGCATCCTCTAGGTCTTACTCTAGAGTCCGTCAGGGTAGCGACTCAGATAGGGGCTGTAATACTGGCCGAGTCAACCGGTTAGACGCCCCTAGGTAGACTGGACGAGGTGCGGGCCATGGAGGACATGGTTTCTCCTTCCGCAAGCCTCGCAGGACCAGGAGGTGATGGTATAAATCTCTATCGTGTTCCAGTGGGTGGAAGACTGTCGAGTTTCTCAACCAATTGGGAGTCATTTACAGACGTTCCTTGGATTCGAGGGGTGATTTCGGAAGGACTAGACTGTCCTTCAAAGGAAAACCTCCATTAAACTCGAAGTCCAAGATGGACTCAGCTTCCGTCAAATCCGCAGAGAAGAGGCTCGCTTCCATCAGAAGTCCAGTCTCTTCTGGAGAAGATATCGATAGAGATCGTAGAAATCCAGGAATTTCCAGGTTTCTACAACCATCCTTTTCTGGTTCCAAAACCAGATGGCTTGTTCAGTCCTCTCATCAATTTGAGCTGGATAAACAAGCTGATCATGGCTATCCGATCGGTCAGAGCGAGTATTCGGGTGAATGACTATGCTACATGCATAGATCTCAAGATGCGTACTTTCACGTCATGGTACATCAGGCGTTCAGAAAGTATCTTCGCTTCACTGTCATAGGAGTCATGTATCAGCTCCGAGTAATGTGCTTCGGTCTGAATCTAGTGCCCTGGGCTTTCACTCGAATAATGAACTCAGTAATGACTCATTTCTGAGCTCATTCGTCTGTGGTAACGTCGGCCTACCTGGACGACATTCTTCAGAGGTACGGCGATGAGTTAACTCTTCAGAACGATGTGCAGAATCTGCTTCTATTGCTCTGACGTCTCGGTTTCATAAGTAAATGAGGAGAAGTCGGATCTGGTGTTGTCCAAGTCATTCACCCACCGGGGGATGAGCTTTGAGATGCATAGCAATCTCGTTTGTCTGCCGTTAACCAGGGCGAAATTAATCAGTTGTTACGCTCGCTATTGTCTTCATTCAGACAAAGTTGCAGTGAGAGATTTCATGAGACTGGTAGGGTGTGTGGAGCGGCCGCTGATTTTATTCCGATGGGGCGGCTTCGCACTCCTCCTCTCCAAATTTTCTGACCCTGAATTGGAGGTAAAGATTCATTCGCTCGATATGGACATCCTCTTGTCAAATCAAGTGAACAAGAGATTCAGATCCGCCGCAGATGTTATTCCAATGGGGCGACCACGCACTCGTCCACTCCAGATATTTTTTACTCAGAATTGGAGTGTGAAGATTCATTCGCTCGAAACGAACATCGTTTTGTCGAAACAAGTAAAACAAGAGATTCAGACTTGGGCAGTTATTCAGTGGTTAACTCAGGGAGTACCACTGCAATTGCTGGATCCGAGTTTTTTAGTTTTGACGGATGCCAGTCAAACAGGTTGGGACGCAACATTGAACCCAACAGATTTGAAGTGCCAGGGTCTTTGGGATGCGCAGTTCCTAATCAAGCACATAAATATCAAGAAATGATGTCAATTTGGATTGCGCTTCGTCATTGAATGAACGTTATTCAGAATGCTCACGTGCAAATTCTGTCCGACAAGTCGATGGTATTAGCGAATATTCGGAACCAGGGAGGCACTCATTCATTCTGTTATTCAAGTTAACGGAATGAATCCTTCTGTTTGTACTAGAACATCAAGTTCTCCTATCGGACTGTCATATTCCGGGTCGTCAGAACGTATTAGCAGACTCCCTTTCACGGAGGGGCCACTTGTTGCCGTCATAATGGACTTTCAATAAACGAGTATTCAATCAGATTTGCTACCAATGAGAGCGGCCAATGATGGACTTATTGTGACGCATCTCAACAATCAGTTGCAGATGTATGTGTCACCATGTTCGGATCCTCGAACGTTTGCAGTAGACGCTCTATCGATCTAGGGAGTTGGAATGATAGGATATGCGTATCCTCCAGCGCCTTTGATTCAGCAGATATTAAAGTTAAAATAATCTCAATGCAAAATTCTGTTGGTAGCATCTCTATCTCCACAGAGACCGTGGATTAATCTACTCAGGTGTCTGTTGTGGGACATGCCGTGGGAGCTTCCTCCACATTTCGGTCCATTCTATGTTTAGATGGATTCAATTAACTATCCGTACTGCTTATGATAAATATCTTCCAACTCAGCAGTCTGTGCTTAAGATTTCAGCTCATGAAGTAAGAGTTCTTTCTACAACGTGGGCTTACCCTAATAGTGTTGCTATTACAGATCTAATGAGGGCTGCATATTGGTCTCAGCCTTTCACTTTCACGAATTTGTATCTTAGAAATATTGAGTCCATTTCTGGAGATCTGCATTGTTTAGGTCCGTAATCTGTTGCTCAGAATGTCGTCCACTAAACAGTTGCAACTATAGTTATGTAGGCTTACGGTTCCGGCAGTGACTCTGTCCTGCTGCCCTCTTCGCTCTGGAGTATTTGATCCAGGGCAAGGGAAAGGGGGGAGGAGGGGGGAGGGTGTTCCCTTAGGTCACCTGCTTTACAGTGAAAAGCAAGGGAATACCTCTCTTGGAGTGAGTAATTCCAAGTCGGTACCGGGATGATTTTAAAGTGTAAAGCAAATGTTTACCCATCCATGTAATACTTTTAAAGTGTAGCTCGGTGTGAAGCATTTGTATATGTCACGGGTCATACGGGCGTTAATATACAATCCTCGGACATGTTTAATGAGTATAAAGAGTCTCATTTCTCCAGACTTCCTTTATTTATTGGCTTTCCTTTAAAAATAATTAGTATAATGGGTTATACTGGATGTTAATAGAGATCATTGAAGTTATTGTGCTCAGTTACAGAATGGTGTTTTGTCTTTCTCGTTTTGATGCAAATAAGAAAGATACATGTAAAGCCTATTTCTTCTTTCTCCTCGAGGGGATAATTCTGTTATATGTAGTTGAGTCTATTGGATATTTTTATACTGTACCAATGACCCAGACTTAGCTGGTGCTAACTCTAAAAAATCCAGGGCCAAACACAAATTTTGCCCCCCAATCCCCAAAATTTGCATCCAAAACCAAAAGAAATCATGTCCTATAGGACCTCCATACTTCGCCCCTACTGCGCATGTGCAGTGTCAAGGACGTTCCGAAATTGGCGCCAATTATCATTCTCTGTTTGGCCCTTCATCAGTCAACATCTCACTGATCTTTGTGCTTGTAAATCTCAGTTTAAAGGATGCCAGACACGTAATTATTGGAGAAATGGTGATTCTAAGGAGGATATAGAAAGAGGAGAGGAAAAAGGAGTGACAAAAAATAATCAGGGCTGTACTTAAAATTTTTATGAAATTATGTTAAGTTGCCTATTTTCGAGGCATGGGCCTCTTGTTGTCATTCTTGCTAAAAAGTTGCACTGCTTATTCAGTGTTTCCTCTCCTCTGGCCTTCTAAGTCCCCCCTTGCAATTCTCCCATGCTTTTGGCATATTTTTGAGAAAGATCATTTCTAAATTCTCTTGGGAGAGTTGCTTGGTTACAGAATGTTTTCTGTTATTTTCCCCATAGTTACGTTTTCACCCATGGGTGTATAAACGTTGTGTTCTGCATCTTCCATCTGATGTTCTGCAGATTCTCCCCTGGGAGTCTCTGTCTTGCATCAGATAGAGTGTAATTTTGATGACTGATTTCGGGCCAGTTTTTTCAGTGCCAGGAGTCATGTTTTCTGGTGTTTTACACTGTTTGTTTACATTGGCAACAGTCTCTTTTGAGGGGGGCTGTTTGCCTTTGGTGTAGTTTATCTCACTATAAGATACATTTTTATTATCCATAAGTGTTGCATTAATTATTTAATATAAATTTAAAATTTTTGACCACACTTAGCCATCGGATCCATCGGGGCTCAACGTTACTTTTCAGAAACTTGGGCTTCGCTGAAAAAATATTTTTCAAAAATTATTTTGATTTGCAATTGTTTTTTCATTATTAATGGATCATGTTATTATGTATCTTTGTGTCAGGGGTTTGTGCGAGTAACTAGGACTTGTTGTTGACTTTTCACAATGAAAGGATATTGTTCAAATTGTAATAGGAAGAAATCTTCTTCTGACTTTCATGATCATTGCATTAATTGTAGTCAGTGTTCTCGCACTAATCCCTGTTCTATATGTCAATATTGGGATGACAAACATTGGAAACGTGTGTCACGATATGTTGTTAGTGGAGAAAGGGCTATGCTGGCTCTTTCTCCGCAAGGTCACTCTACTCTCTCAGTTTCTATTTCAGAGGAACAAGAACAGGGTGATGTTTCCATGTTATCTTCCGCAAGTGCGCTTCCGTCGTCACAAATGAATACAGAGCTAGCGGCAGAAGTGCTCATGGAGATTAAACAAATGTCGTCCGCTAGCTCGCCTGGTGTAGCGTCCATTCACCGAATGGTTCGGCAGCCGGGTTCGTCCGATGTGGTCCAGGAGGAAATGTTGGGTGATGCGAGCACTATAAACATTCAACGTGCACACCCAGTGACGGCGGATAGTAGGCGAGATCGGAGGAAGCCTTTGAGTCCGGTTCCTAGCTCGTCCAGGTCCAGCCGGGCCGCGAGCGAGAGAGGCCCCTCTCTCGTACAACAACATCTGGGATCAGATGTTGTGGTACAAAATGTGTCGCAAGCGGAGCATACGTCTGTCGCTCGGGACGCTCCGTTGTATAGGCAGTCCGCGGAGACTGCTCAGGCTTCTTCCTCTCGTCAGTGCACACGACCGCACCTTGGCTACGTGACCGCCGATATTTTACCAGCTTCTCCGATCAGGGATTCTTCGGCGACCAGGTCACACCATCTGGTAGTCAGGGACACGAGGCCGATGGACTCCGGACGTTCGCATAGGAAAAGTATGCGGGAGTCATCAGATGCGGAGCTGCCCTCGGCGAAGCAGCGAAAGACTGCGCCTCCGCAGGCCTCGATGCCGGACGTACTTGTGCAGATAGCACAACTTATCGCAGCATCCCAGCAGCCGACAGAAACGGTGTCGGATCGGGAATTATCCGACGGCGCTGGGTCGGTACGCTCCGCCAAAGCATCGGGGGCAGACGACCGGGAGCATCATGAGGTCCGACCGGATGGTGAAAGGGATACGGATGACTTGGAGCTATCCCTTTCGGAACAACATAAAGCTGCCGTGGACTTCATCCGGCACTTTCTCCCTCAAGTTGTTCCGTCGGGCCAGACTGCTGCGGTTCTGGACAAGACGATTATAGCGTCATTGGACTCTGATTTCTTTGAGCGGTTCAGGGACATCGCTCCCGAGTTTCCGTCTCAGTCCAATAATGTTGCAAGAACATTTGAATTATTGAACGACGCTATATTCAAACTTGCTTCCAAAACGGGGAAAGCAGGTTTCTTGTCCGCCAATACTCTCAACCTGCCTTTCATTAATGCAAGGAATAAATTCGACACGGCAGGACAGGGTATTCCGAGAGTTCCTCTGCGTATGGACGACGAGGCGGAAGACTTAGAGTTATCATTACCGTCGTCGGCGTCTATTCCAACCGCGGTGTTGGAAACAACTATTTCGTCTAACAGAGCCAGTTTAGATGCCTTATCTTACGCAGATCACCTTACTAAGGCGTTATCACTGCGCCTTCAAGGGAAAGAATTTCAGGATATACAATCCTCTTTAAGACTTCTTTCAAGGGCAGTAGCTTATTCCACGTGTAACTCCGCCCTTTCAGTGGCAAACCTGGAGTTGGTTAGATGTGACGCAGCCCTAGCTACATCCACACTTGTGGATACTAAGGTGAAGAACTCTCTCAGAGTCGCTTCGGTCTCCGGAGAACTTCTCTTTGACGGCAAGCTTTCTGCAATTTATGATAAAATTACAAAGAAAGCTTCGGATTCTCTGCTGTTCAAATCTGCTTCTAAGAAGTCGGACACGGCAGACAAGAGTAAGACAGGCACTTCTGGGTCTAATGCGCCCAAGAGAGGTTCCTATAGAGGTTCCGGTGCGTCCTCTTGGTCTTATTCAAGAGACCGTCAAGGTAGCGACTCACGTTCGGGACGTCCTTCGGGCCGGGACAACCGGTCGAATGCCCCGAGGTCGACGGGACGAGGTGCGGGTCGTGGAGGACGTGGTTTCTCCTACCGCAGGCCTCGCAGGTCCAGGAGGTGATGGCTTAAACCTCTATCGCGTACCGGTTGGCGGAAGGTTGTCGAGCTTTTCACAAGAGTGGGCGTCGATTACGGACGACCCTTGGGTGAGAGGAGTGACTTCGGAAGGTCTAAAGATATCCTTCAAACGAAAGCCTCCATTAACTCGAAGTCCAAAATGGACTCAACTTCCGTTAAATCCGCAGAAAAGAGACGCTCTATTATCAGAGGTGCAGTCTCTTTTAATGAAGAACGCGGTAGAGGTCGTAGAAAACCAGGAGACTCCGGGATTCTACAGCCATCTGTTTCTGGTTCCGAAACCAGACAGCTCGTTCCGTCCAGTCATAGATTTGAGCTGGATAAACAAGCTGATCGTCGCTCTGAAGTTTTATATGGAGACGATTCGGTCGGTCAGAGCGAGTATTCGGGTGAACGATTATGCAACGAGCATAGATCTCAAAGATGCGTACTTTCACGTCATGGTACATCCGACATTCCGAAAGTATCTACGCTTTGCAGTCCTGGGAGTGGTGTATCAATTCCGGGCGATGTGCTTCGGATTGAATCTAGCACCCTGGGCTTTCACTCGGGTAATGAACTTGGTAATGATGTATTTCCGAGCTCATTCGTCTGCGGTAACGTCGGCCTACCTGGACGACATTCTTCAGAGGTACGGCAACGAGTTAACGCTTCAGAACGATGTTCAGAATCTACTTCTATTGCTCCGACGTCTCGGTTTTATAGTAAACGAGGAGAAGTCGGATCTGGTGCCGTCCAAGTCATTCACTCATCTGGGAATGAGCTTCGAGACGCACAACAATCTCATTCGTCTGCCGTTAACCAGAGCGAAATTAGTCAATTGTTACGCTCGCTATTGTCTGCACGCAGACAAAGTCACGGCGAGAGAATTTATGAGAGTGATAGGTCTGTGCGGAGCCGCTGCGGATCTCATTCCGATGGGGCGGTTACGCACGCGTCCTCTCCAAATTTTCTTGTCTCAGAATTGGAGTGTGAAAATTCATTCGCTCGACATAGACGTTCTCTTGTCAGATCAAGTGAAACAAGAGATTCAGACTTGGGCAAACATTCAGTGGTTAACTCAGGGAGTTCTGCTACAGTTGGCGGATCCGAATTTTACCATTATGACGGATGCCAGTCAAACAGGTTGGGGTGCATCATTGATCCCAACGGATTCGAGATGCCAGGGTCTTTGGAATCCGCAATTCCTGGGCAAGCACATAAACATCAAGGAAATGATGTCAATTTGGCTTGCGTTACGTCATTGGATGGACATTATTCACAATGCTCATGTCCAAATCCTATCCGACAATACGACAGTAGTGGCGTATATACGGAATCAGGGAGGCACTCATTCAGTTCCGTTGTTCAATCTAACGGAAAGAATCCTTCTGTTTGCGCTAGAACATCAGGTTCTTCTTTCGGTCCGTCACATACCGGGTCGTCTGAATGTACTAGCAGACTCCCTTTCACGGAAGGGTCGCTTGTTGCCGTCGGAGTGAACTCTCAACAAACAAGTATTCAATCAGATTTGCTACCAATGGGAACGGCAATGATAGATTTATTTGCGACACATCTCAACAATCAGTTGCAGACGTATGTGTCTCCGTGTCCGGATCCAAGAGCATTTGCAGTAGACGCTCTGTCGATCCCTTGGGACGGAATGATAGGATATGCGTATCCTCCAGCGCTGTTAATTCAGCAAGTATTGCTGAAGATAAAACAATCTCAATGCAAGATTCTGTTGGTAGCATCTCTGTCTCCACAGAGACCGTGGATAAATCTACTCAGGTGTCTGTTGTGGGACCTACCGCGAATGCTTCCTCCACGGGAGGATCTTCTTTCGCAGGGGAAATCGCGTCAACTCCATCACAACCCGCAAGGTCTCAACCTTCACGTTTTTCCGTTGTGCGGTCCTTCTTGCATGGCAAGCACTTTACAGGACGAGCAGTGGACGCGATTTCTAACTGTAGGAGGACCTCCTCTTCGCTAAACTATGCGGCTAAGTGGAAGGTTTTTCGTCGTTGGTGTAGGGATCATTCTGTGGATATTTTTGATCCCTCTATACCAGACATTGCAAACTTTCTAGTATACTTGTTTGACGAAATCAAACTGCAGCCTGTTACTATTAAGGGTTATAGGTCTATGTTATCTGATACCTATGCACATCATGATAGTTTACAAATTGGATCTAATGTCTCTTTATCTAAGTTGGTTAGAAACTTCTCGATAAATAGACCCAGAACTCTTAGGTTAATTCCTAAATGGAATTTAGCTTGGGTTCTTCTTAAACTGAAGGAAAAGCCATTTGAACCTCTTGGGACAGTAGATTTCATATTCTTATCTTATAAGACAGCTTTTCTCTTAGCTTTCTCTTCTGCTAGAAGAGTCAGTGAGCTTCATGCACTGTTGGTGGATGATTCTCACTATCGTAGTGTCGGGAACACTATCACCTTCACTACTAATGTGGGTTTTTTAGCTAAGAATCAGGCTCCTAATAAATATCCGGAACCTATTGTTATTAAGGCTCTTCCGTCTTCAGACGGGCGTAGGCCTTTACTCTGTCCTGTTAGAGCGTTACGTATCTATAAACAGAGATCTCAGTTTATCAGAAAGGGATGAAAACGTTTCTTTCAGTCTTTGATGCCTAATAGAAGAGACATTTCGGTCCATTCTATTGCTAGATGGATTCAATTAACTATCCGTACTGCTTATGAGAGTTTATCTTCTTCTCAGCAGTCTGTGCTTAAGATTTCCGCTCATGAAGTAAGAGCTCTTGCTACTTCTTGGGCTTACGCTAATAGTATTGCTATTACAGATTTAATGAAGGCTGCTTATTGGCCTCAGCCATCCACATTCACAAATTTTTATACCCCCCCGCTTCGAAGAAGTAGGGGCTATATAGGAATCGCCCTGTACGTCCGTACGTCCGTCCGTCCGTCCGTACGTCTTTCCGGACATGAAATTCTTGTGTGCGCAACTCCTCCTACATTTATCAATCAATTTGGACGAAAGTTTACAGACATCATCACTACTAAGTGAACATGCGCATATTCCAAAATTTTTGAGCTGTGGCAATTTTAACTAGGTTATCTCCCTTTAACTTAGACTTATTATGGGTTTCTACATGAAATTCTTGTGCGTGCAACTCCTCCTACATTTATCAATCAATTTGGACAAAACTTTTCAGACATCATCACCACTAAGTGAACATGCGCATATTCCAAGATTTTTGATCTGCGACAATTTTAACCAGGTTATCTCCCTTTGACTTAGATTTATTATGTCTTTCCGTTCGAACAAATTCTTGTGTGCGCAACTCCTCCTACATTAATGAACCGATTTTGATGAAACCTTTCAAACATCATCTCTACTAAGTGAACATGTGCATATTCCAAACTTTTTGATCTGCGACAATTTTAACCAGGTTATCTCTCTTGAACTTTGATTTAATATGGGTTTCTGCATGAAATTCTTTTATGTGCGCAACTCCTCCTACATTTATCAATCAATTTGGACGAAAGTTTACAGACATCATCACTACTAAGTGAACATGCGCATATTCCAAAATTTTTGAGCTGTGGCAATTTTAACTAGGTTATCTCCCTTTAACTTAGATTTATTATGGGTTTCTACATGAAATTCTTGTGCGTGCAACTCCTCCTACATTTATCAATCAATTTGGACAAAACTTTTCAGACATCATCACTACTAAGTGAACATGCGCATATTCCAAGATTTTTGATCTGCGACAATTTTAACCGGGTTATCTCCCTTTGACTTAGATTTATTATGTTTTTCCGTTCGAACAAATTCTTGTGTGCGCAACTCCTCCTACATTAATGAACCGATTTTGATGAAACCTTCATCTCTACTAAGTGAACATGTGCATATTCCAAACTTTTTGATCTGCGACAATTTTAACCAGGTTATTTCTCTTGAACTTTGATTTAATATGGGTTTCTGCATGAAATTCTTTTGTGTGCGCAACTCCTCCTACATTTATCAATCAATTTGGACGAAAGTTTACAGACATCATCACTACTAAGTGAACATGCGCATATTCCAAAATTTTTGAGCTGTGGCAATTTTAACTAGGTTATCTCCCTTTAACTTAGATTTATTATGGGTTTCTACATGAAATTCTTGTGCGTGCAACTCCTCCTACATTTATCAATCAATTTTGACGAAACCTTTCAAACATTATCACAACTAAGTGAACATATGCATATTCCCAAATTTTTGATCTGCGACAATTTTAACCTTTAACTTGGATTTATTATGGGTTTTCAAATGGGATTCTTGGGTGTGCAACTCCTCCTACATTAATGAACCGATTTTGAATACATGTTGCACATTGTAAATGTTTTTTTCCAAATGTAAACCATATATGTGTGGGCTCTTTAAGTATTCAGTGCTGTTCTGTGGAAGGCCTCATGCAAATACAAATTTCAACAACAAAAAATGATCTTTATGTATACATTTCCTTATGGCCTTCGCCTACATGATCAGAAGTGCATTCCTCTAAAAACCCAAAGCGGGGGTATTAATCACCTTCAGTGATAGTTCTAGTTATCTCAGAAATATTGAGTCCATTTCTGGAGACCTGCATTGTTTAGGTCCGTTATCTGTTGCTCAGAATGTCGTCCACTAAACTGTTGCAACTATAGTTATGCAGGATTTCTGTTCCGGCAGTGACTCCGTCCGGCTGCCCTCTTCGCTCTGGGCTATTTGACCCAGGGCAAGGGGAAGGGGGGGGGGGGGGAGGGTGTTCCCTTAGGTCACCTGCTTTATAGTGAAAAGCAAGGGAATGCCTCCTCCGAAGTCAGTATTTCTGAGTCGTTTCCGGGATGGTTTTAAAGTGTAATATTAATGTTAAAAATTCATTCATGTCATATTTTTAAAGTGTAGCTCGGTGTGAAGCATTTGTATATGTCAAGTGTCAAACGGGCGTTAATATACAATCCTCGGACACTTTTAAAGAATATAAAGAGTCTCAATTCTCTGGACTAACTTTATTTATTGGCTTACTTTAAAAATAATTAGTATAAAGGGTTATACTGGATGTTAATAGAGAACATGAATGTTATTGTGCTCAATTATGAAGGGTATTGTATCTTTCTAATTTAACATAAAATAAGAAAGATACATGTAAAGCCTAATACTCCTTTTCTCCTTGAGGGGTTGCCTCTATATTATATAGTTGAGCTTATTGGATTTTCCTCTATGTCCTAGGCCCTCCAGCCTTTTTACTATTCAGCTAAGTCTGGGTCATTGGTACAGTATAAAAATGTTAAAAAATTTATAGTAATTTATATATTTTTTATACTTACCAATGACCCAGACGGGGATGGCCCTCCCAGGAGTTGGGAACTCTTACCTCCCCGCTGAGTACATAGCACTGACCAGGCACTGCCAGTAAGAATGATAATTGGCGCCAATTTTGGAACGTCCTTGACACTGCGCATGCGCAGTAGCGACGAAGTATGGAGGTCCTATAGGACATGATTTCTTTTGGTTTTGGATGCAAATTTTGGGGATTGGGGGGCAAAATTTGTGTTTGACCCTGGATTTTTTAGAGTTAGCACCAGCTAAGTCTGGGTCATTGGTAAGTATAAAAAATATATAAATTACTATAAATTTTTTAACTTTCCTTATGTCCTAGGCCCTCCAATCTTTTTACTATTCAGCTAAGTCTGGGTCATTGGTACAGTATAAAAATGTTAAAAAATTTATAGTAATTTATATATTTTTTATACTTACCAATGACCCAGATGGGGATGGCCCTCCCATGAGTTGGGAACTCATACCTCCCCGTTGAGTACATAACGCTTACCAGGCTCTGGTTGTAAGAATGATAATTGCGCCAATTTCGAGACCTCCTTGTCACTTCGCATGCGCAGTGGAGTAAAGGTATGGAGGACCATATAGGACATGTAATTTTCGGTTTTTGATGCAAATTTTGGGGATTGGGGGGGAAAATTTGTGTTTGGCCCTAAATATTTTAGAGTTAGCACCAGCTAAGTGTGGGTCATTGGTAAGTATAAAAAATATATAAATTACTATAAGTTTTTTAACTTTTATGTAAAATTATTGTTTCCCAATTTTGGGATATGCTTCTGAATGTTGTCATTATAATATGACTCCACTGTTGTTTTGTTAGCATTACTTCCCTTCCCTCTCCTGAACCCTCATGTTATACTCCCAAGCTCTTTCGTTTTTTTTGAGAATTTTTTATTAAAATTCTTAGGAGTTTAAATTCTTTTACGCAATAGGTATTCCGTTTATCCCCTGTGTTTACGTCCTGTTCATTACTGTTCAGGACGTTTTGTTTTCTTGCATCTTCTACCAGATGCATTGTTTTTACATCATTTGAGGATCCAGCCTTGCATCAGGTGATTGTTGATCAGTTACTGACTTTGGGCCTTTGTTGTGCCTGTTGTTTGTTAGTTTCTGGTTTTTCCTCTTGATATTGTTGTCTGTTCAATAACGTTTTGGATTCGTATGAATTCAGTGTTTAGTTAACCCTTTCGTGACTCGTCGGCTTGCGCCGTGCCAGTGGTAAACTGACACTACAAACCTGTTGGCGCGCTGCGCGCCGATGACATAGTAATGCATCTACTCTCACCTCAGTCCACGTGTGCTATCTCTATCAGTCCACAGAAGTAATTTCATGCCCAAATGAATTTAGAGTTGTTTCCCTTTAGTTGATTGGCTACAGTTTTAGTGCATATTGCACCTCACAGTAATTCCACGGACAAAGATGACAATTGATAGCAATGTGGAAAAAGGATTCTGCGATACAGTCTGGCTCAAATCAAGCTGACACATATGACACTACTATGAGCGCTGGACGTTCAGATGATGTTGCCAGTAATAATCCAGATGACAGAGTGGAATAGGACTGGCCAGTGGGAGGAGGAAAAGAAGTGCTGGTCAGGGACATGGCAGAATACGAGGGAGCTGGCGTGGCCATGGAATTGGTCCAGTTTTTCAATGGGAAAAGTGCACAGATTTTGTTCCACTAGATATCCCATGTTCTGATGCTGGAAAGATAAATCTTGACTTACCTGACATTCCAAATGAATGGAACATTTTATACCTTTATCTAACGGACAAGATGATCCCGAAATTAACCCCAGTATCCCAAGTCTTGGGGGGCGGTTTGGCTGAGTCGCGAAAGGGTTAAACACAATTATTGATTATTCTATTAGGATACATATTATATCTTATTCTGGTAGTTTAGCTTTAGTTAGGTAGTGCTTGTCCACACTTAGGCTCTATCGGGAGCACTTAGGCTCATGAGGTTCCCTTGTGACACTTGGGCTTCATTCAGAATTTATCGAAAATTTATTTCGAAACTTTTTGTGATTGTCTATGTAATGTATCCTTTATCCTTGCTATGTTTATTCTGTATTATTTTGGGAGTGCAGCAGACTTATGTTTTTGGCTTCATTATTATTGTCTCCATTATAATAATTGGTTCTTAGTGTAAGTCCAGGAAGCCTTGGAATTAGAGGATTGTTGATTGCCAATAGTCACAGCACTCCTATACTTGTACTATGGGATGCGAAACGTTGGAAACGGGTGTCGATCTGTGTTGTGGGCTGTGAAGTTCTGATGTAGTAGCTTTCACCACTGTCTAATACTAGTCTTTCAGCCTCTTTTTCAGAGGAACAAGAACATGGTGATGGTACTTTGACATCTGTCCATTTCGTGCTGCTGTCGTCGCACTCTGATGAGCCCCGCTCTGATGAGTAAACAGAGCTAGCTGCAAAGGTGCTCATGATATTTAGGGGATTGAGGTCTCTAGTTAGTTTGCTTAACCCTCTGCATGCAGCTACCTCGACCAGTGAAATGGTCATCCCTATATGGGAGTCAGAATGGCAGGTAGGTCCATTGCGGTCGAGTAGTATAAATGTGGGTAGAGCAAGCACTTCATAAAATAAAGCTCACCCAGCGACGATGCCAAAAGGAGAAGAAGCCTGAAAGTTTCTCTACGGGACGGTTGGCGAGATCTGGGGTCAGATCATGAGTTGGAGATCCCTCTCTGTCCCGCAGTTGGGGTCGACTGTGTCCATTGTGAGAAAACTATAATGAGTCAGAACACGTGTCCGGACTTTCCTTCCACACTGCAGCCGGTGTCGGTTGCAGTTATGGCTTCTTCTTCTGACATGGACATGCATACAAAGGAATTACCCTACAAGTTTCTCAATGGGATACTTGGCAAGATCTGGTTTCATATTGTGAGTTGGAAAGCATTCTCCTTTCTGTTAGCAGTCGAGGTCAACTGTTTTTTGTCGTGAGAAACTTCAATGAGTCGGAGTACCCGTCTGAAATGTGCGAGTCGGGACGCCTTTTTCCACACTTCAGCCGGGTCGGCTGTTGTTACAGCTTCCTCTTCTTCCATGGAAAAGCATGCTAAGGGGTAGAAGCCTGCAAGTTTCTAAACGGAACACTCTGCGAGGTCTGGAGTCAGATTGCAAGCTGGAGAACTCTCTCCATTCCGTCAGCAGTCGGGGTCGTAGTTCTATTGTTGACGCCATAGTAGCCTTATATACTGTTTGAGCGGTCTTTTCTTATACATTAGCGGCCAACGTCGTAAGTCTCCATTTCGTGAGCTGTCTAAGGCCGTAGGTTAACACATAGATATCTGTCTTCACCAATGCATGACTTTTAGGCTGTGTTAGCTAAGCTGAGACTGCTATCTTTTTGGAATGAGACCATTAGAAGGAAAGATTAATTTTTTCCCTTTTGGTGTGGTATTCCTAGACGTCACAGGCATTTAGTCCTATTGTTGTCGCCTAAGTTTGTCTTATGTGAATTAAGAGCGGTCTGTTTATATATCATTAGCGGCTAACGTCATAGTGGCCTCATATATTTGACAGCGTTTTTTTCTTATTCATTGTGTCTACCGTCATAAGTCTTTGTTCAGCAGCTTTCCAGGGCTGCAGGTGACACAGATATCTTTGTCTTCATGGAGATGAAGAATAATAAGCTGTGTTAGCTAAGCTGAGACTACTGTCTCTTTGGAATTACGGCTGTTAGAAGAGTGGCCCTTTATTTCTTATCTTGAGGACTAATGTTGTAAGTCTCTGTTTAGTGAGCTTTCAAGGTCGCAAATTACACCAAGATATTTGTCTTCATTCAGATGGAGACTTCTCAGCTGTACTAACTAATCTGAGACGGCTGTCTCTTTGGAATTAGAGCCGTTAAAAGGAAAGATTATGTTGTTTCCTTCTCCGTGTTGTATTCTTAGGTCTCCGAGAATTTTAGTCTTTTTGTTGATGCCTTATTAGTATCATGTGCTGCCCTTTTTCTCTTAACTTGAGCGACTAACATTGTAAAACTCCATTTAGTGAGCTTTCTAAAGTCGCAGAAATTACACTGAGGTATCTGTCTTCACGGAGTTGAAGACTTCTAGCTATGTTAGGCTGAGACTGCTGTCTTTTGGGAATAGAACCGCTAAAGGAAAGAGTTCATTTTTTTCCTTCTCGGAGTTGTTGTTGTGTCACAGACTTTAGTCTTATTGTTGACACTATAGTAGCATAGCTAGAATTATGATCGTTGTTTTTTCCCTATCATCAGGGACTAGCATTGTAAGTCTCCTTTAGTGAGCTTCTTGGGCCACAGTTAACAGCCACTTAATTGTCTTCACGAATAGGAAGACCTTTATATGCTTCAGCTAGGCTGAGACCACTGTCCTATCGGACAAGGTATCGTTACAAGAGAAGAGGTTGTTCTCTCATTAACGGTATTGCTTCTGTGTCAGTTGTCTGAGGCTTTTAGCCCTATTGATGACGCCATATTAACCTAGTGTGATTAAGGAGCGTTCTTTTGAATGCCTACCGTTAACTCATTTTCAGGAATATATTTCCTGCTGTAATCGGAATGAGGTGCAAGGAGTTCATCTAGGTTTTTATAATCGGGTGCCGGAACATAGTTTTTCGTCGCCCACTTCATTTTTAGCTCAACTTGACAAAGTAAGGCTGAGCTATTGCCATCACTTCTCGTCCGTCGACGTATGTACGTACATACGTTAGTACGTACATGCATCGACAATTTCCTCTGGCACACCTCACAGGTCGCATTTATGATCAGATCGCTTTGGAGCTTGGTATGCTTGTTTGGGATGACCTCTCGATGGGAGCTATCGATTTTCTTCAATTTCTGTCAAAAAATGTTGCCGCGGCCAACATTCTTAGAACTTAGTTTAGTCAGACCTCAATATTTCCCTTTGGCACACCATACAGGGCACATTTATGATCGGATTGCTTTGAAACCTGGCATGCTTGTTTGGGGAGACCTCTAGATAGGAGCTATCGATTTTCTTCGATTTCCGTCAAAAAATGTTGCCACTGGCAATGATCTTTCATGAACTTAGTAAAAACTTAGTGCAGTTAAGCATCAATATGTCCCTTTGACACACCCTGCAGGGCACATTTATGATTGGATCACTTGCAGACTTGGTGTGCTTGTGTGGGGTGACATCTATATGGGAGCTGTCGATTTTCTTCCATTTCTGTCAAAAAATGTTCCCACTGACCTTTGAACTTAGTTTAGTCAGACCTCAATATTTCCCTTTAACACACCCTTCAGGGCACATTTATGATCAGATCACTTTGAAACTAGGTATGGGTGTTCGGGGTGACCTCAAGATGTGAGCTTTTGCTTTTTTTCATTTCCCTAAAAAATTATTGTCGTTATCACCAGGCTTTGAACGTAATGCATTTGTGCATCAACTTATCCCTTTTGCACTCTCTGCAGGGTATATTTATGAATTTCCATAACCCCCCACCCCCCCCCCCCCCTCCCCCCCCCCTCCCCCCCAAAAAAACCCCATTGCCACAAGCACTGACCTTCTGCTTAGTACATTAACATCTTCCTTTGGCATGCCTCAGAGGGCACATTCATTATCAGGTTGTTTTGAAACTTTGTGTGCTTATGCAGGGTGACAAAGATAGGAGCTATTGATTTTCTTTTCATTTCCATCAAAAACTGTTGCTGTTAGCAACAATCTTTAAATTTATTGCATTTGTGCATCAACATTCTTTGACATGGCCTACAGGCCACATTTATCATAGGATTGTTTTTTAACTTGGTGTGCTCATTAGGCAAGACCTTTAGATAAGAGCTATTGATTAGCATTCATTTCTGTGAAAAAGTTGCCATTTACAATAACCTCTGAACATACTGCATTGTGTATCAACATTCTTCCTTTAGCCAGTCTTACAGGTTACATTTAAAAATGCATGGATTACTCTTGATGTTGTGCACACACAATGCTGTTATGTTGAAATTTCATCAAATAACATTGGTACCAATGATCTTCAATTTTGCCATTTCATTTATAACTTACCAAGTTCAAGTTTGTCAAGTTGAACTTCAGTGTCATTGACACTTTCATTCATCCAATCTATTGTTGTGGATTATATTTCCACTCGGTAGAATGGATATTATGTCTATATGGTGTATCATTTGGTGCAATTGCGTACTATCTTGATTTCAAGGGATATGTCAACACTGTTTCAGCGGGTATATTCCCTGCAGTAGTGCCATGTTTTTCACGTCCCTCTCCATCCTTTGTGGCATTATGGAGTCAAACGTGAGGGAGCTCTACAGTTTTTATACTATTCTAGATAACTAACACTAAAGCATTACAAGTCGTGCCGGCTTAATTTGATTATGATTGCTTTAAGTTTCTATAAGCTTTTTAGCTGTTTTACTCGTTATTGAGAATAGCAGCAGCAGTATAGCTTTGGGAATGTAGCGTTTCCTTTTCCTACAGTGAAAAAGGAATTTGTCACTGTTCCAAATTTTAGTATTACTGCACCGGCCTTACTTATCTTGTGATTCTAGTAATGCGGGTGAGGGGGGTTCGATATAATTTACTCGTCGACCCGAAGCCCCCCCATCCCCCCACCCCCACCCCCACCCCCACCCCACCTATATGTTAAGAGGCTATTACAGGGCAGGATGTAGTTCTCTTCCCATAAGCCTTGTATGCATTCAATTATCTGCATGTCTTTCATTGCTCTTCGATTGGCGTGTGGGTTGTGGTCTAACGGCGACATCAGGGATGCATACACTCTTTAGTTTGTTTGCTTCCTATGGTTGGTCATTCATAAGTTCTATACAAGCGTATGATTCCTGAACAGTAATTGTTTTTGGATTCTGAATTCTTTCATAAATACATTCAGTTGATATTGCTAGCCCTTGTATACCTGTGTGGCAAGCATGTCGGTTATCTGGACGACATTCTCCAAATGTGGCAATTAGTCCTCTCTGAAAAGTTTCGTTCAGAGTTGTCTGCTTTTGTTACGACGCACGAGTCTATTCCCCAGGTTAATTGCATTAACTTTGTTTTATTCCTTCAGTTTCCTGGTTAAATTTTGTATTACTTGGTCTCGCCATTGATACAGGCTGTATTCAGACAAGGCTATATAGGGGATTCTATTGATTGCATGCATAATATGTATTTATTATTAGGCAGACGTATTATTGAATAGATTCTCTTAAATTCGTGTTCTGCGTTAGTATAGAGCTTATGAGAATTTTGGAGCTTGTTGGATCAGTTATTGAGTTTCTTACAGGCCATCTGTGTGTACGTTCTCTATTTTTGGCTTCCTTATTCAGAGTGGTATATTCTTTCTCTGACCAGTCATTAGCTTTAACAGAACTAGGGAACAGTGATTTATTTGGGGATGGTCCATGACTGGCTTTTTAATTGTATCCTGTTCCAGGTGATGGTCTGTGACTTGTTTTTAGCTCACCTACTTCTATTAGAAGTGGTGAACTATTGTCGTGACCTCGGGCGTCGGCATCCGGTGTGTCCAATATTGTAAGATTTAATGTTAAGGTTAATTTCTCAAAGATCAGTGGGCTCAGGCCTTTGAAATTGCATATGTAGGTTGTAGGGGACTATCAGAACAGTATTTAACCCTGATACTACAACTTTTTTTCCAAATTTCACCTAAAATTTTCTGCCAAAACTTGTAAGAATTTGCGTTTAGGTGTTGTAAGAATTTGCGTTAAAGTCAGCTTTTGTGCAGATTGTGCTGCTTTAACTTCTCATTACTGTTGATTTTCATATTTCAATAACAACTGTAGGTATTAACCCTACCGTATGCAGAAATTTAATGGAAATTTTCTATTTTTTTTCAGTCAAAATTCTCATGTTTTTCTCGGACTTAGTAAATTTTAAGTTGTAAAACTTTGTAAACTTTGTGTTTAGGTGAGTTGTGTTTCTATGTGTCTTTCCAGGCGATTAATATTCTACACTTGGGTTACTGAACTCCATTGCAGTAATATTTAACCCTCATTACATGCATATTTGAGGAATTTGAGGCTGATTTGCTGCCAAAACTTGTTGTAAGAATTATCGTTTAGGTGATGTAAGAATTTGCGTTAAAGTCAGCTTTTGTGCAGATTGTGGTGCCTTCACCTCTCATTACTGTTTATTTTCTCATTTCAATAACTACTTTAGGTATTAACCCTACTGTATGCAGAAATTTAACTGATTTCTTCTCTTTTTTTCAGTCACAATGTTCACGTTTTTCTCAGACTTACTCAATTTTAAGTTCTAAAAGTTTGTGTTAAGGTGAGTTCTGTTTCTATGTGTCTTTCCATGCAATTGATATTGTACACATGGGTTACTGAACTACATTGCGGTAACGTTGCCTCCTCATTACATGCATATTTGAGGAATTTGAGGGGGATTTTTGGGACTTATATTCATTTTCTTTAAAAAAAATTTTTTTAACTTTTTTTTTTTATTTAATACTTTCTCATACTTATTACTAGTAACATTAAGGCTTATTTTAGTTGTTGATGTGATGTATTTTTGTTGGGACTTATAGTCACTTTCTTGAACGAATGTTTTTCCGCAACTCCTCTTTAACCAATGAATGTACTTCAATTACAATTTCAGTGATTCTTCATTACATAATGCCATTTTACACCTCCTATTTTATTTTTTTTTGATCTGATGTATTTTTATTTTGTAAAAAATAAATTTATGAAAGCTTTTCCTAATTCTTATTTATGATTTAATATCTGGCCTCACAATTCATATTCTTAATCATAAACATTTCTAAAAGAAAAAAATGCTTTTATATCCAATGATTCTATGTTGAATTGATATATAATAAATGCAGAAATATAGACTTTCCAAAGCCATCACATAAACCACATTAATCATTTGATGCCTAGTTAATGATTTATATTAACTAAATATTAGGCATGTTACATTGGAACGACATTATCAAGCGCGAATGTAGGTGAGCGTTGGGATGCAACATCCCTCTTGTTACTGTTTATTTTCTCATTTCAATGACTGCTTTGGGTATTAACCCTACTGTATGCAGAAATTTAACTGATTTCTTTTCTTTTTTTCAGTCACAATGTTCACGTTTTTCTCTGACTTACTCAATTTTAAGTTCTAAAAGTTTGTGTTAAGGTGAGTTCTGTTTCTATGTGTCTTTCCAGGCAATTGATATTGTACACATGGGTTACTGAACTACATTGCGGTAATGTTGCGCCCTCATTACATGCATATTTGAGGAATTTGAGGGGGATTTTTGGGACTTATATTCACTTTCTTTAAAAAAAATTTTTTTTAACTTTTTTTTTTTATTTCATACTTTCTCATACTTGTTACTAGTAACATTAAGGCTTATTTTAGTTGTTGATGGGATGTATTTTTGTTGGGACTTATAGTCACTTTCTTGAACGAATGTTTTTCCACAACTCCTCTTTAACCAATGAATGTACTTAATTACAATTCAGTGATTCTTCATTACATAATGCCATTTTGCACCTCCTATTTTATTTTTTGATCTGTTGTATTTTTATTAGCTCACCTACTTCTATTACAAGTGGTGAGCTTATATGATGACCTCGGGCGACAGCGTCGGCATTCGGCGTGTCCAATATTGTAAGATTTAATGTTAAGGTTATTTTTTCAAAGATCACTGGCCTCAGGCCTTTCATATTGCATATGTACGTTGTAGGTGACTATCAGCACATTATTTAACCCTGATACTACGACTTTCTTTCAAATTTCACCTACAATTTTCAGCCAAAACTTGTAAGAATTTGCGTTTAGGTGTTGTAAGAATTTGCATTAAAGTCAGCTTTTGTGCAGATTATGCTACTTTAACTTCTCATTACTGTTGATTTTCATATTTCAATAACAACTGTACTTATTAACCCGACTGTATGCAGAAATTTATAATCATAAACATTTCTAAAAGAAAAAAATGCTTTTATATCCAATGATTCTATGTTGAATTGATATATAATAAATGCAGAACTATAGACTTTCCAAAGCCATCAAATAAACCACATTAATCATTTGATGCCTAATTAATGATTTATATTAACTAAATATTAGGCATGTTACATTGGAACGACATTATCAAGCGCGAATGTAGGTGAGCATTGGGATGTAACATCCCTCTTGTTTGATCATATCCCATTCCAGGTTTTGAATCCAGTCTTCAACCAGAAGCAGTACACAAGGGGAATCCTATTCTCATAGAATTGAACAGTTACAATTTGGAAGTTCATTATTGGAATTAATTGTATCTCTGAATGTGGTTGCCTGTTGGTTGGCTCAGAAGCGTATAAGTTTTATCAGATAACTTGCCATTGGGATTCAATTGGACAAGTTTAAGGTTGTACGTATTAATATCACCGGCTTTCGATTTATCAGTAGTATGTCTTCTCTATTGTTGTATAGAGAGACATATATACTACTCAAAGTTTGCTAAGCACCAAATATTTGACACATATATGTTTGACACATCATTGTGAAATTTGCTTGTGACACATTTGCGATATTTTTGGTGGATATGATTGAGGAATGTATTGAGATGGTCCCCAGTGTTTACATTAGCGCTCTTGACAGGCAGACTTTTCATGACAGTCATGGAAAGCATGTACCCCTTGATTTTCAGGATGTTTTCGTATACTGTCAACATGTACATGATGTGCAGGGATTCAATCTTTATTTCAACACAAACCCTTGTGATTTAATGATTGAATATGGCAAATGCAAATGTAAGAAGACATTTGTCTGAAGCAGAAATGTGGCGGGCTGTAGGGATGGTGGAGCAAGGGGCTACCCATCATCATGTTGGTGAAGCCCTTGGTGTGCACCATATGGTGATCACCAGAGCCTGGGCAAGATTTCAGCAGTATGGCAGGGCAACATCTGCAGCTGAAGTCTGGTTTTTGATCATTCAGGCCCGTAGGAACTGCTTTGCCACAGCAACCCAGCTTCGCAGTGACCTTCAGAATGCATCCGGGGTAAATGTTCGACGCAGACTATCCGGGCAAGGTTCCACGAAGGTGGTCTCCGAAAGAGAAGACCATGTATTCGCATTCCGCTGTACCAAAAACCACCGCCAGGCACAATATGAATGGACCACATTGGATGGACCAGAGAAGATTGGCGACCTGTCCTTTTTACAGATGAGTCAAGCTACTGCCTAGACCACACAAATAGGCATTCTTGGGTATGGAGAAGTCCAGGAGAGCGATTCCATGCAGCCAACATTGCTGAGCATGACCTCTATGGTGGAGGGTTAATCATTTTCAGGGGCGGCATCAGCAGGGATGGACATACAGTGCTCTGTGTCCCTGAACGAGGTACATTGACTACACAGCAGTATATTGATGAGATCCTGGATGTCCACATCAGATTGTATGCAGGTGCAGTGGGTGATTCATTCTGATGGACGATAATGCCAGTAGTCATGTTGCCCATGCTGTCAATAAGTACCAACAGAGGGAGGGGATTGAGTGTATGGACTGGCCAGCAAGATCCCCTGACCTCGATCCAATCGAACATGTCTGGAATGAGTTGCAGCTCGCAATTTCAGCCCGTCCAGTCCAGCCAAGAAGTGTCCAGGAGCTTGGTGTCCCCCCTCCCCCCCCCCCCCCCCCCTCCGCGAATCCCAAAAATTTGCATCCAAATCCAAAAAATCAATGTCCTATATGGTCCACCATACTTTTGTCCACTGCGCATGGGCAGTGTCAAGGAAGTACCGGAATTGGAGCCAAATCTTCATTCTTTGTTTGGCCCTTCCATCAGTAACATCTCACTGATATCTGTGCTTATAATCTCAGTTAAAATGATGCCAGACACAAAATCATGAAGGAAATGGTGGATCCAAGGATGAAATAAGAGGATGAGAGGAAGAAACAGAGGAAGGATGTGTTCAGGGCTGTAACTTATTATTTTTATGTAAAATTATTTCATGTTCCCTAATTTCGTGCCAAGGGCCTGATGTTTTCATTCTTGCTATGAAATCTCCTCTGTTAAATGTTTCCTCTCTTCCTTTCCTTGATACCCCCCTTGCTAATCTCCCATGCTTTTGGTATAATTTTTGAAATTTTTTTATTGAAATTTCTTGGGAGTTTTAGCATAGTTACAGAATGTTTATTCTGTTATCCCCATGTTTACGTCCTCACCCTAGGGGTGTTTAGGCGTTTTGGTCATGCATCTACCATCCGATGTACTGCAGCTTCTTCTGTGGAAGATTCTGTTTTACATCGGATAGTGTTTTAAATTGGTTACTGATTTCAGGCCATGCTTTTCAGTGCCTGGAGTCTTGTTTCCGGTTTTTATTGACTTTTGTTTACATTGACAACGGTTACTTCTGTCAGTGATTCCTTGTCTTCTGTAAGGTTCATTATATAGCCAGATACATTAATATTGTCCGTAAGTGTAACATTAATTTTTAGAAATGTTTCAAAATTTTTGTCCACACTTAGGCTTTTTTGGGATCCATTTGGGCTCATCGTTCCCTTTGGGAACTTAGGCTCATGTCAAAATTTTTTCCTTTTGAATTATTTTTTGAAATTTTTGTAACGGATTATATTATTATTATGTATCTTTGTATTTTCAAGGGTTAGTGCAAGTACTACAGCTGTTTAATATTTTTTAAATATGAAAGAATGAATATTGTTCAAATTGTAAATCGAGGAAGTCTTTCTCTGATTCTCATGCTCATAGTCACGAATACTCGCACTAATTCTTGCTCAGTGTGTGCCAATTGGTCTGACAGACGTTGGAGACGTGTGTCACGGTATATTGTTAGTGGTGAGAGGTCCATGTCGGTCCTCTCGCCACAGGGTCACTCTAGTTTTTCAGATATCCAGCCTGCTTTGCCTCCCAGGGATTCCATGTCGACCAGGTCATGCCATCCGGTAGCCAAGGACACAAGGCCTTACCAGTCGGGACATTCACATAAGAGAAGTATGCAAAAATTGCCGTCCCAGAAGCTTCCAGCGGTTAAACTACGTAAGACCGCGGCTCCACAGGCCTCTGTGGCGGACTTGCTATCACAGATAGCACAACTCATCGCAACATCCCAGCAACCTTCAGAAACTCTTTCAGATCGGGAACGGTCTGAGGAAGCTGGGTCGGTACGCAGAGTCCGAAAGCAACGACTGAGATTCACATGTGGTCTAGTCAGATGGTGAAAGGGAATCAGCGGAGCTGGAATTTTCCCTTTCCAAACAACATAAGGTGGCTATAGATTTCATCCAGCAACACCTTCCAGAAGTTGTTCCTCCAGACCAGAGTGCTGCGATACCAGATAAGAGACTGATAGCGTCACTGGACACAGACTTTTTCGGCTGGATTAAGGATGTTGAGCTTGAGTTTCCGGCTCAGTTCAGAAATGTCAAACCGACATTTGAACTTCTGAATGACGCTATATTCAGGCTAGCCTCTAAGACTGGCAAATCCAGTTTCTTATCGACTCATTCTCTACATCTGCCATTCATCAACAGGAGAAATAGATTTGAAATGGCAGGACAGGGCATGCCGAGAGTTCCTCTGCGTTTAGACGACCAGGCAGAAGACTTGGAGTTGTCATTCCCGGCGTCTATGTCGATTCTCTCCAGTACGTTGGAGACGACAATCTAACAGAGCCAGTTTAGACGCCTTATCTTATGCAGGTCACCTTACCAGAGCATTAAACACAACATCTCGATGGAAAAGTATTCCAAGAGGTTCAAACTTCCTTTCGAAAAACCGGACTCAGCAGAGAGGAGTAAGTCCGGGACTTCTGGGGCGAGTACGTCCGAGGGTAGTTCCTTTTGAGGATCTAAGAAAGCCTCTACGTCTTACTCCAGAGTCTGTCAGAGTAGCGACTCAGGTAGGGGCCGTAATGCTGGCCGAGACAACCGGTCAGATGCCCTTAGGTCGACTGGTCGAGGTGCGGGTCGTGGAGGACGTAGTTTCTCCTCCTGCAAGCCTCGCATGTCCAGGAGGTGATGGTCAAAACCTCTATTGCGCTCCAGTGGGCAGAAGGCTGTTTAGATTCTTAACCAATTGGTTGTCAATTACTGATGACCCATGGGTTCAGGGGGTTATTTCGGAAGGTCTAAAATTGTCCTTCAAGGAAAAACCTCTGTTAACACAAAGTCCACGTTGGACTCAGCTTCTGTCAAACCTTCAGAAGAGAGATTCGCTTCTATCAGAAGTCCAATCTCTTCTGGAGAAGAATGCAATAGAGGTCGTAGAAATCTTCCGGTTTCTACAGTCACCTGTTCCTGGTTCCAAAACCAGATGGCTCGTTCCATCCAGTTATAGATTTAAGCTGGATAAACAAGCTGATTGTGGCTCCAAAATTTTATATGGAGACCATTCGATCGGTAAGAGCGAGCATTCGAGTGAACGATTACGCTGCGAGCATAGATCTCAAGGATGCGTAGTTTCACGTCATGATACATCCGGCGTTCAGAAAGTACCTGCGCTTCGCTGTCCTAGGGGTCGTTTATCAGCTCCGAGCAATGTGCTTCGATCTGAATCTAGCGCCCTGAGCCTTCACTCGAATAATGAACTCAGTAACGACTCATTTCCGAGCTCATTCGTCTGCGGTAACGTCGGCCAACTTGGACGACATTCTTCAGAGGTACGGCAATAGATTAATGCTTCAGAACGATGTTCAGAGTCAGCTTCAACTGCTCCAATGTCTCGGTTTCATAGTAAACGAAAAGAAGTCTGATCTAGTTCCGTCCAAGTCATTCATCCACTTGGGAATGAGCTTCGAGACGCACAACAATCTGGTTCGTCTACCGTTACCCAAAGCGAAATTAGTCAGTTGTTACGCTCACTTTTGTCTTCACTCAGATGTAGTAACAGCGAGAGATTTAATGCAGCTGATAGGTTTGTGCGGATCCGCCGCAGATGTTATTCCAATGGGGCGACCACGCACTCGTCCACTCCAGATATTTTTTACTCAGAATTGGAGTGTGAAGATTCATTCGCTCGAAACGAACATCGTTTTGTCGAAACAAGTAAAACAAGAGATTCAGACTTGGGCAGATATTCAGTGGTTAACTCAGGGAGTGCCACTGCAACTGCCGGATCCGATTTTTACAATTATGACGGATGCGAGTAGGACAGGTTGGGGCGCAACTTTGAGCCCAACAGATTCGAGGTGCCAGGGTCTTTGGGATTCTCAGTTCCTAAACAAGCACATAAACATCAAAGAGATGATGTCAATTTGGCTTGCGCTACGTCATTGGATGAACATTATTCAGAATTCACATGTTCAAATTCATTTTGACAATTCGACAGTAGTAGCGTATATTCGGAACCAGGGAGGCACTCATTCCATTCCGTTGTTCAACTTAACAGAGAGAATCCTTCTGTTTGTCCTAGAGCATCAGGTTCTTCTGTCGGTCCGTCATATTCCAGGTCATCTGAACGTTCTTGCAGACTCCCTTTTTCGGAAAGGTTGTATGTTGCCATCAGAATGGACTCTCAACAAATGAGTATTCAATCAGATTTGCGACCAATGGGATCGTCCTATGATAGACTTGTTTGCGACGCATCTCAACAATCAGTTGCAGACGTATGTGTTGCCATGCCCAGATCCTTGAGCGTTCGCAGTAGACGCTCTCTTGATCTCTTGGGACGGAATGATAGGATACGCCTATCCTCCAGCTTCATTGATTCAACAGATAGTGCTAAAAATCAAGCAATCTCACTGCAAGATTCTGTTGGTAGCATCTCTGTCACTCCAGAGACCTTGGATAAATCTACTCAGGTGTCTGTTGTGGGACATTCCTCGGAAGCTTCCTCCATTGGGAGACCTTCTTTCGCAGGGGAAATCGTGCACACTGCATCACAACCCGCAAGGTCTCAACCTTCACATATTTCCGTTGTGCAGTCCTTCTTGCACGCCAAGCATTTTACAGGACGAGCAGCAGACGCAATTTCTAACTGTAGGAGGACCTCCTCTTCACTGAATTATGCTGCTAAGTGGAAGGTTTTCTCTCGGTGGTGTAGGGATCATTCTATTGATATTTATGATCCCTCCATTCCAGACATTACTAATTTTTTGGTCTACTTGTTTGACGAGGTCAAACTGCAGCCAATAACTATTAAGGGTTATAGGTTTATGCTATCGGATACTTATGCTCATCATGATAGCTTACAAATTGGACCTAATGTCTCTTTATCTAAGTTTGTTAAAAACTTTTCGATAAATAGACGAAGAACCCTTAGGTTAATTCCTATGTGGAATTTAGCTTGGGTTCTTCTGAAGCTAAAAGAAGCGCCATTTGAACCCCTTGACACGACAGACTTCAAATACTTATAAGACAGCTTTTCTCTTAGCCTTCTCTTCTGCTAGAAGAGTTAGTGACCTTCATGCACTATCTGTTGATGATTCTCACTATCGTAGTGTTGGTAATTATATTACTTTGACTACTAATGTTGGATTTTTGGCTAAGAATCAGACTCCTAATAAGTACCCTGAACCTATTGTTATTAAGGCTCTTCTGTCCTCAGACGGCCATAGGCCTTTGCTATGCCCAGTTAGTGCTATGCATATTTACAAACATAGATATGAGTTTATTAGAAGGGGACGAAAACGTTTCTTTCTGTCTATGCTACCTAATAGAAGGGACATTACGGTTCATTCTATTTCAAGGTGGATTAAGTTGACTATTCATACTGCTTATGAAAAATTATCTTCTACTCAGCAGTCTGTGCTTAAGATTTCAGCTCATGAAGTGAGGGTGCTGTCTACATCTTGGGCTTATGCTAATAGTATTGCTATTACCGATTTGATGAAGGCTGCATACTGGTCTCAGCCTTCTACATTCACAAATTTTTACCTTAGAAATATTGAGTCTATTTCTGGCGACCTGCTTTGTTTAGGTCCGTTATCTGTTGCTCAGAATGTCGTCCACTAAACAGTTGCAACTATAGTTATACAGGCTTTCTGTTCCAGCAGTGACTCTGTCCTGCTGCCCTCTTCGTTCTGGGGTGATTAACTCAGAGCAAGGGGAAGGGGGGGGAGGGGGGAATGGTGTTCCCTTATATCACCTGCTTTATAGTGAAAAGCAAGGGAATACCTCCTCTGGAGTCAGTAATTCCGAGTCGGTGCTGGGATGGTTTTAAAGTGTAAAGCTAATGTTTTTTCTCATTTACGTAATATTTTTAAAGTGTAGCTCAGTGTGAAGTATTTGTATATGTCATGTGTCATACGAGTGTTAATATACAATCCTCGAACACTTTTAAATGAGTATAACGAGTCTCATTCTCAGGACTATCTTTATTTATTGGCTTTCCTTTAAAAAAATTAGCATAATTGGTTATACTGGATGTTAATAGAGATCATTGATGTTTTTGTGCTCCATTACAGAATGATATTATTGTGTCTTTCTTATTTTGTATAAACAAGAAAGATACATGTAAATCCTGTTTATCCTTTTCTCCTTGAGGGGATAATTCTGTTTACATGTAATTGAGCCTATTGGATTTTCCTTTATGTCCGAGGCCCTCCAGCCTTTTTTCTATTCAGCTAAGTCTGGGTCATTGGTACAGTATAAAAATGTTAAAAAATTTATAGTAATTTATATATTTTTTATACTTACCAATGACCCAGACAGGGATGGCCCTCCCATGAGTTGGGAACTCATACCTCCCCGCTGATTACATAACACTTACCAGGCACTGGTTGTAAGAATGAAGATTTGGCGCCAATTTCGGTACTTCCTTGACACTGTGCATGTGCAGTGGACAAAAGTATAGAGGACCACATAGGACATGGATTTTTTGGATTTTGATGCAAATTTTGGGGTTTGGAGGGGGGGGGGGGGGGGGGGCAAAATTTGTGTTTGGTCCTGAAATTTAAAGAGTTAGAACTTGCTAAGTCTGGGTCATTGGTTAGTATAAAAAATGTATAAATTACTATAATTTTTTAACTTCCTTGCTCAGAACCACTGTACATAAACTGTTGATTTTCTTAAGCAACATCTGTCACATATACCCTAAAATTTATCCAGCCATGTTTATACATCCATATTTGGCTCTTTTGGGAGTCCAAAAATTTCCTTTGGGCTCTAAAATTCAAAAGTTGTAATCTTTGACAATTATTTTCTTTTTTTTGGATGTAACTTGGTTATTTACATTGCAGCAAATGTTATGGCATTAAATATGTGTGTCATGCCTAATTTCAGGGGAAGATAACTTGAAAAAAAAAAACTTTTATTTTTTGTGAAGTTAGTATAAAACTCGCAATTTTTATGAATTTTGTGCATTTGTCACATATAGAACTTGTGGATTTTTAAGTACTCAGCATGTTTCACTCATATTCATTCAAGTTTCTTCAAGTCAAGTTTCTGCTTTCAGATTTGGGATCATTTTTTGGAGCTCAAAACTTGCCTTTAGACTCCAAAATGCAAAAGTTTGTAATTATTTTGCTAATTTTTTTATTTGTTTTGATGTGACTTGGTTATTCACACCACACTAATTGTTAGTACATCAAGCAAGTGCTCCCTTTTTCTCTTTTTTTATTGTTACAGGCTAGGGTATTACAAGGACAACGTACACTACGGTTGCATTATTCTAACTGTAAAGCATATAATGCAGATTTTGATGGCGATGAAATGAATGCACATTTTCCACAAAATGAAAAATGTAGAGCAGAGGCCTATAACCTAGGTAATATTTTATGAATTTCCTCTGATCATAAAAAAGAATAGTGTCCATTTTAACCAGTGCCTAGTCCATTGTGATGGCTTTAACCTTTAAAGGCCCAATTCCACTTCAGACAGTTTTTCTTCTCCAGAACAAGTGACCAACTCACATCCTTTGTGTCAGCTTTACAGCTTAACTCATAGTTTACTGGCAGTGGTTTCTAGTCAAGTCCTGGCTCCCTTTATAAGCAGCCAAGACTTGACTAAAAGCCACTACAAAGCACAGGATAGAGATTGTGATTTGTGGCAAAAATTTGAAAAATAGTCCGAGATCTCGAGGTTAAAAATCACACCTAATATTTAAACCTATTTTTACACTCCTAATTATACCCACTACCCTGCAACAAGTTGTGGGAAGGAAGGAATACTGGAATCACCTTGTCCATCCATCCATCCATAAACATAATTTTGTCTGGAGATTTTCTCAAATGTTTATGGACCAATCTGTTTGAAACTTTGAATGAATGTTCACCACAATGGGAACCTGTGCACCTGCGATTATAGTTTCGATCGGATTATTTTTGTCAGAATTATTCTCCTTTTCAGTTTGAAAAAGCAGTCCTAGAATTTTCTCAGATGTTCATAGGTCGATTCCTTTGAACCTTGGTATGGATGTTTATTATCATCGGATCCTATGCACCTGTGATTATAGCTTTGATCGAACCTTTTTTGCCAGAGTTATGCCCCTTTTCATCTTAGAATGTCTGAATTTTGTCCCGAGATTTTTGCAGATGTTTAAGGGTTGATTCCTTTGAAATTTGGTATGGATGTTCACTACCATGGAATCCTGTGTATCTGCAATTAAGAGTTATGCCCCTTTTCGTATTGGAATGCCTGAATTGTATAGAATTTTGTCTGGAGATTTTTTCAGATGTTTAAGGGTCGATTCTTTTGAAACCTGGTGTGAATGTTCACTACCATGGGGACCTGTGCATCAGTGATTATAGTTTTGATTGGACTATCTTTGCCAGAGTTATGACCCTTTTCATTTTAGAATGCCTAAATTTTCTCAGATATTTATAGGTCAATTCCCTTGAAACTTGGTATGGGAACCTGTGCACCTGTGATTATAGTGTGCACATTGAAAATGTTGTTTCGTCTTCCCCCAAGTAACGAATATAGACTCTCCCAGTTGATGGCACTGTACAGGATCCAAAGAGTTAATATAAGTTGTAGAAGTTTATCACTAAGCATTGTAAAACAAGTTTTAACCCTTTACCCAACGAATCAGCCACAACCACCCGCGTAATATGCAAATTTAGCATCTGAAAAAAGTATTATTTTTCAAAAAGTTTCAACAAAACCATATCATGTGACCCTTCCTTGGAACAAGCTCATCAAGCTCATTCTTATGAGGGGTCACATGATGTGGTTTTGTTGAAATTTTTTGAAAAATTTAAAAAAGTGATTTTTCAAATAATAAATTTTGATATCATCTGCATTGGGTAAAGGGTTAACTAACACAACTACTGTTTTCATTTTTTATCCAGAGAATATATATTTTTATACTGTACCAATGACCCAGACATAGCTGGTGCTAACTCTTAAAAATCTAGGGCCAAACACAAATTTTGCCCCCCAATCCCCAAAATTTGCATCTAAAACCAAAAGAAATCATGTCCTAAAGGACCTCCATACTTTGCCCCTACTGCGCATGCGCAGTGTCAAGGACGTTCCGAAATTGGCGCCAATCATCATTCTTTGTTTGGGCCTTCATCAGTTAACATCTCACTGATCTTTGTGCTTGTAAATCTCATTTTAAATGATGCCAGACACATAAATATTGGAAAAATGGTGATTCTAAGGAGGATAGAGAAGGAGGAGAGGAAAAAGGAGTGACAGAAAATATTCAGGGCTGTAACTTAAAATTTTGTAATGAAATTATGTTAAGTTGCCTGTTTTCGAGGCATGGGCCTGTTGTTGTCATTCTTGCTTTGAAGTTGCACTGCTTATTCAGTGTTTCCTCTCCCCTTATCCTGTAAGTCCCCCCTTGCTATTCTCCCATGCTTTTGGCATATTTTTGAGTAAGATTACTACTAAAATTTCTTGGGAGAATTAGCTTGGTTACAGAATGAATTCTGTTATTTTCCCCATGTTTACGTTTTCACCCATGGGTGTTTAGACGTTGTGTTCTGCATCTACCATCTGATGTTCTACAGATTCTTCTCTGGAAGTCTCTGTTTTGCATCTGATAGTGTGTATTATTAATAACTGATTTCGGGCCAGTTGTGTCAGTGCCTGGAGTCATGTTTTCTGGTGTTTATACACTTCTTGTTTACATTGGCAACAGTCTCTTTTGAGGGGGGCTTTTTGCCTTTGGAGTAGTTTTACTCATTATTAGATACATTATTATTATCCGTAAGTGTTGCATTAATTATTTAAAATAATTTTAAAATTTTTTGACCACACTTACCCTTGGGATCCATGGGGGCTCAACGTTATTTTTCAGAAACTTGGGCTTCGCTGAAAAAATATTTTTCAAAAATTATTTTGAATTTCATTTGCTTTTTTCAATGTTAATGGATCATATTATTATGTATCTTTGTATTTAGGGGTTTGTGCGAGTACTAGGACTTGTTGTCTTTTGACTATGAAAGGACATTGTTCAAATTGTAATAGAAAGAAATCTTCCTCTGACTTTCATGATCATTGTATTAATTGTAGTCAGTGTACTCGCACTAACTCCTGTTCAATATGTCAATATTGGGATGACAAACATTGGAAACGTGTGTCACGGTATGTTGTTAGTGGAGAGAGGACTATGCTGGTCCTTTCTCCGCAGGGTCACTCTAGTCTATCAGTTTCTATTTCAGAGGAACAAGAACAGGGTGATGTTTCCATGTTATCTTCCAAGAGTGCGCTTCCGTCGTCACAATTGAATGCAGAGCTAGCGGCAAAAGTGCTCATGGAGATACGACAGTTGCCTAAGAGGTCCCGAGTAGGACCGACGGCGCTGTCGTCCGCTAGCTCGCCCGGTGTAGCGTCCATTCACCGAATGGTTCGGCAGCCGGGTTTGTCCATTGCGGTCCAGGAGGAAATGTTGGGTGATGCGAGCACTATAAACATTCAAGGTGCACACCCAGTGACGGCGGATGATAGGAGAGATCGGAGGAAGCCTTCTAGTCCGGTTCCTAGCTCGCCCAGGTCCAGTCGGGCCACGAGCGAGAGAGGCCCCTCTCTCGTACAACAACATCAGGGACCTGATGTTGTGGTACAAAATGTGCCGCAAGCGGAGCACACGTCCATCGCTCGGGACGCTCCGTTGTTTAGGCTGTCCGCGGAGACTGCTCAGGCTTCCTCATCCTCTCGCCAGCGCACACGACCGCACCTTGGCTACGTGAGCGCGTATATACTACCAGCTTCGCCGATAAGGGATTCTTAGGCGACCAGGTCACGCCATCCAGTAGCCAGGGACACGAGGCCGGTAGACTCCGGACGTTCGCATAGGAAGAGTATGCGGGAGTCAGTTGATGCGGAGCTTCCCACGGCTAAGCAGCGAAAGACCGCTACTCCGCAGGCCTCGATGACGGACGTGCTTGCTCAAATAGCACAAATTATCGCAGCATCCCAGCAATCGACAGAATCGGTGTCGGATAGGGAATTATCCGACGGCGCTGGGTCGGTACGCTCCGCCGAAGTATCGGGTGCGGACGACCGGGAGCATCATGAGGTCCGACCGGATGGTGAAAGGGATACGGATGACTTGGAGCTATCCCTTTCAGAACAACATAAAGCTGCCGTGGATTTCATTCGGCACTTCCTTCCTCACGTTGTTCCGTCGGGCCAGACTGCTGCGGTACCGGACAAGAGACTGATAGCATCATTGGACACTGAATTCTTCGAGCGGTTCAGAGACATCGTCCCTGAGTTTCCGTCTCAGTCCAATAATGTCACAAGAACATTTGATTTATTGAACGACGCTATATTCAAGCTTGCTTCCAAAACAGGAAAAGCTGGTTTCTTGTCCTCCAATGCTCTTAACCTGCCTTTCATTAATGCAAGGAATAAATTCGATACGGCAGGACAGGGTATTCCGAGAGTTCCTCTGCGTCTTGACGATGAGGCGGAAGACTTAGAATTGTCATTACCGTCGTCTATGTTCGTTCCAACCGCCGTGTTGGACACGACAATCACGTCTAACAGGGCCAGTTTAGATGCTTTATCGTATGCAGACCACCTTACAAAGGCGTTATCACTGCGTCTTCAAGGGAAAGAATTCCAGGATATACAATCCTCTTTAAGACTTCTTTCAAGGGCAGTGGCTTATTCCACGTATAACTCCGCCCTCTCAGTGGCAAACCTGGAGTTGGTTAGACGTGACGCAGCCCTAGCTACATCCACACGCGTGGATAGTAAGGTGAAGAACTCTCTCAGAGTTGCTTCGGTCTCCGGAGAACTTCTTTTCGACGGCAAGCTTTCTGCAATCTACGATAAAATTACTAAGAAAGCTTTGGATTCTCTGCTGTTTAAATCCGCTTCCAAAAAACCGGATACGGCAGATAAGAATAAGACAGGCACTTCTGGGTCTAATGCGCCCAAGAAAGGTTCCTATAGAGGTTCCAGTGCGTCCTCTTGGTCTTATTCAAGAGACCGTCAAGGCAGCGACTCACGAGCGGGACGTCCTTCGGGCCGGGACAATCGGTCGGACGCCCCGAGGTCGACGGGACGAGGTGCGGGTTGTGGAGGACGTGGTTTCTCCTCCCGCAGGCCTCGCAGGTCCAGGAGGTGATGGCTTCAACCTCTATCGTGTTCCGGTTGGCGGAAGGTTGTCGAGTTTTTCAGAAGAGTGGGTGTCGATTACGGACGACCCTTGGGTGAGAGGGGTGATTTCGGAAGGTCTAAGAATATCCTTCAAACAAAAGCCTCCATTAACTCGAAGTCCAAAATGGACTCAACTTCCGTCAAATCCGCAGAAAAGAGACGTTCTGTTATCGGAGGTGCAGTCTCTTTTAATGAAGAACGCGGTAGAGGTCGTAGAAGACCAGGAAACACCGGGATTCTACAGCCATCTGTTTCTGGTTCCGAAACCAGACGGCTCGTTCCGTCCAGTCATAGATTTGAGCTGGATAAACAAGCTGATCGTCGCTCCGAAATTTTATATGGAGACGATTCGGTCGGTCAGAGCGAGTATTCGGGTGAACGATTATGCTACAAGCATAGATTTCAAGATGCGTACTTTCATGTCATGGTACATCCGACATTCAGAAAGTATCTACGCTTCGCAGTCCTAGGAGTGGTGTATCAATTCCGGGCCATGTGCTTCGGATTGAACCTAGCACCCTGGGCTTTCACTCGGGTAATGAACTCGGTAATGATATATTTCCGAGCTCATTCGTCTGCGGTAACGTCGGCCTACCTGGACGACATTCTTCAGAGGTATGGCAACGAGTTAACGCTTCAGAACGATGTGCAGAATCTGCTTCTATTGCTCCGACGTCTCGGTTTTATAATAAACGAGGAGAAGTCGGATCTGGTGCCGTCCAAGTCATTCACTCATCTGGGAATGAGCTTCGAGACGCACAACAATCTCGTTCGTCTGCCGTTAACCAGAGCGAAATTAGTCAGTTGTTACGCTCGCTATTGTTTTCATGCAGACAAAGTCACAGCGAGGGAGTTTATGAGACCGTTAGGTCTGTGCGGAGCCGCCGCGGATTTCATTCCGATGGGGTGGTTACGCACTCGTCCTCTCCAAATTTTCTTAACTCAGAATTGGAGTGTGAAGATTCATTCGCTCGACAAAGAGGTTCTCTTGTCAGATCAAGTGAAACAAGAGATTCAGACTTGGGCAAACATTCAGTGGTTAACTCAGGGAGTTCCGCTGCAGTTGCCGGATCCGAGTTTTACCATTATGACGGATGCCAGTCAAACAGGTTGGGGTGCAACATTGATCCCAATGGATTCGAGATGCCAGGGTCTTTGGGATCCACAGTTCCTAAGCAAGCTCATAAACATCAAGAAAATGATGTCAATTTGGCTTGCGTTACGTCATTGGATGGACATTATTCACAAAGCTCATGTCCAAATTCTGTCCGACAATACGACAGTAGTGGCGTATATACGGAACCAGGGAGGCACTCATTCCGTTCCGTTATTCAATCTAACAGAGAGAATCCTTCTGTTTGCTCTAGAACATCAAGTTCTACTTTCGGTCCGTCATATACCGGGTCGTCTGAATGTACTAGCAGACTCCCTTTCACGGAAGGGTCGCTTGTTGCCGTCGGAGTGGACTCTCAACAAACAAGTATTCAATCAGATTTGCTACCAGTGGTAACGGCCAATGATATACTTATTTGCGACACATCTCAACAATCAGTTGCAGACGTATGTGTCACCGTGCCCGGATCCGAGAGCATTTGCAGTAGACGCTCTATCGATCTCATGGGACGGAATGGTAGGATATGCGTATCCTCCAGCGCCGTTGATTCAGCAAGTATTGCTTAAGATAAAACAGTCTCAATGCAAGATTCTGTTGGTAGCATCTCTGTCTCCACAGAGACCGTGGATAAATCTACTCAGGTGTCTGTTGTGGGACCTACCGCGAAAGCTTCCTCCACGGGAGGATCTTCTTTCGCAGGGGAAACCGTGTCGACTTCATCACAACCCGCAAGGTCTCAACCTTCACGTTTTTCCGTTGTGCGGTCCTTCTTGCATGGCAAGCACTTTACAGGACGAGCAGTGGATGCGATTTCTAACTGTAGGAGGACCTCCTCTTCGCTAAATTATGCGGCTAAGTGGAAGGTTTTTCATCGTTGGTGTAGGGATCATTCTGTTGATATTTTTGATCCCTCCATACCAGACATTGCAAACTTTCTAGTATACTTGTTTGACGTAATCAAACTGCAGCCTGTTACTATTAAGGGTTATAGGTCTATGTTATCTGATACCTCTGCACACCACGATAGTTTACAAATTGGATCTAATGTCTCTTTATCTAAGTTAGTTAGAAACTTCTCGATAAATAGACCCAGAACTCTTAGATTAATTCCTAAGTGGAATTTAGCTTGGGTTCTTCTTAAACTAAAGGAAAAGCCATTTGAGCCTCTTGGGACAGTAGATTTCAAATTCTTGTCTTATAAGACAGCTTTTCTCTTAGCTTTTTCTTCTGCTAGAAGAGTCAGTGAGCTTCATGCACTATCGGTGGATGATTCTCACTATCGTAGTGTCGGGAACACTATCACCTTCACTACTAATGTTGGATTTTTAGCTAAGAATCAGGCTCCTAATAAATATCCGGAACCTATTGTTATTAAGGCTCTTCCGTCTTCAGACGGGCGTAGGCCTTTACTCTGTCCTGTTAGAGCTTTACGCATTTATAAACAGAGATCTCAGTTTATCAGAAAGGGACGAAAACGTTTCTTTCTGTCTCTGATGCCTAATAGAAAGGACATTTCGGTCCATTCTATTGCTAGATGGATTCAATTAACTATCCGTACTGCTTATGAAAAGTTATCTTCTTCCCAGCAGTCTGTGCTTAAGATTTCAGCTCATGAAGTAAGAGCTCTTTCTACATCTTGGGCTTACGCAAATAGTGTGGCTATTACAGATTTAATGAAGGCTGCTTATTGGTCTCAGCCATCCACATTCACGAATTTTTATCTCAGAAATATTGAGTCCATTTCTGGAGACCTGCATTGTTTAGGTCCGTTATCTGTTGCTCAGAATGTCGTCCTCTAAACAGTTGCAACTATAGTTATGCAGGCTTTCTGTTCCGGCAGTGACTCCGTCCTGCTGCCCTCTTCGCTCTGGGCTATTTGACCCAGGGCAAGGGGAAGGGGGGGGAGGGTGTTCCCTTAGGTCACCTGCTTTATAGTGAAAAGCAAGGGAATTCCTCCTCCGGAGTCAGTAATTCTGAGTCGTTTCCGGGATGGTTTTAAAGTGTAATATTAATGTTAAAAAATTCATTCATGTCATATTTTTAAAGTGTAGCTCGGTGTGAAGCATTTGTATATGTCAAGTGTCAAACGGGCGTTAATATACAATCCTCGGACACTTTTAAAGAATATAAAGAGTCTCAATTCTCTGGACTAACTTTATTTATTGGCTTACTTTAAAAATAATTAGTATAATGGGTTATACTGGATGTTAATAGAGAACATGAATGTTATTGTGCTCAATTATGAAGGGTATTGTATCTTTCTAATTTATCATAAAATAAGAAAGATACATGTAAAGCCTAATACTCCTTTTCTTCTTGAGGGGTTTACTCTATATTATATAGTTGAGCTTATTGGATTTTCCTCTATGTCCTAGGCCCTCCAGCCTTTTTACTATTCAGCTATGTCTGGGTCATTGGTACAGTATAAAAATGTTAAAAAATTTATAGTAATTTATATATTTTTTATACTTACCAATGACCCAGACGGGGATGGCCCTCCCAGGAGTTGGGAACTCATACCTCCCCACTGAGTACATAGCGCTGACCAGGCACTGCCAGTAAGAATGATAATTGGCGCCAATTTCGGAACGTTCTTGATACTGCGCATGCGCAGTAGGGGCAAAGTATGGAGGTCCTTTAGGACATGATTTCTTTTGGTTTTAGATGCAAATTTTGGGGATTGGGGGGCAAAATTTGTGTTTGGCCCTAGATTTTTAAGAGTTAGCACCAGCTATGCCTGGGTCATTGGTAAGTATAAAAAATATATAAATTACTATAAATTTTTTAACTTTTATACTGTACCAATGACCCAGACTCCTTATATTCTAGGGCCAAACACAAATTTTGCCCCCCAATCCCCAAAATTTGCATCAAAATCCGAAATTTCAGTGTCCTATGTGGTCCTCCATACTACTTTCTATCCACTGCGCATGCGCAGTGTCAAGGAGGTCTCGAAATTGGCGCAAATGGCATTCTTTGTTTGGCCCTAAAATCACTAACATCTTACTGATATTTGTGCTTGTAAATCTCAGTTTAAATGATACCAGACACATAATTATGAAAGAAATGGTGGATCTAAGGAGGAAATAAAAGAATGAGAGGAAGAAACAGTGGCAGGATGTGTTCAGGGCTGTAACTTATAATTTTTGTACAAAATTATTTCATGTTCCCTAATTTCGGGGCATGAGCCTGATGTTGTCATTCTGGCTAAGAATTTACCATTGTTTGTTCAGTGTTTCCTTTCTCCCTTTCCTTTATTCCCCCCTTGCAATTCTCCCATGCTTTGGGCATAATTTTTGTAATTTTTTTTTACTAAAATTTCTTGGGAGTTTTGGCTTGGTAACAGAATATTTATTCTGTTTTTCCCCATGCTTACGTCCTCACCCTTGGGTGGTTAGGCATTTTGGTCTGCATCTACCATCCGATGTATTGCAGTTTCTTCTCTGGAAGTCTCTGTTTTGCATCGGATAGTGTTTAAATTGGTAACTGATTTTGGGCCATGTTTACAGTGCCTGGAGTCATGTTTCCGGTTTTTGTACACTTTTGTTTACGTTGACAACGGTTACTTCTGATAGTGATTACTTATCTTCTGTTTAGTTCTGCTCATAGCCAGATACATTAATATTGTCCGTAAGTGTTACATTAATTTTTAAATATGTTTTAAAAATTTTGTGCACACTTAGGCTTTATGGGCATCCATTTGGGCTGATTGTTCCCATTGGGAACTTGGGCTCTCATGAAATTTTTTCGAAAAATTTTTTTCTTTTGAATTATTTTTTTGAAATGTTATAATGGATTATATTATATTATATATCTTTGTTTTCAAGGGTTAGTGCGAGTACTATGACTGTTTATATTTTTTCATGATGAAAGAATATTGTTCAATAGTAATGCGAGGAAATCTTCCTCTGATTCTTATGTTCATTGTGTTTCTTGTAGTCAATGTACTTGCACTAATTCTTGCTCAGTGTGTGTCAATTGGGATGACAAACGCTGGAGACGTGTGTCACGGTATATTGTTGGCGGTGAGAGGTCCATGCCGGTCCTCTCTCCGTAGGGTCACTCTAGTTTTTCAGTCTCTTTTTCAGAGGAACAAGAACAGGGTGATGTTTCCGTGATGTCTTCAAGAAGTGTGCCTCCGTCATTGCAGTATAATAAGAGCTAGCAGCTAAAGTGCTCATGGAAATACGACAATTGCCTAAGAGGTCCCTAGTAGTATTGACGACGTTGTTGTCTGCTAGCTTGCCCGGTGTAGCAACCATTCATCGAATGGCTCGGCAGCCGGGTTTTGTCCGTTGCGGTCCAGGGAAGCAGTTTGGCTGATGCGAGCACTATAAACATTGAATGTGCACACCCAGTGACGACGGATCCGAGGATAGTATGGAGGAAGCCTCTCAGTCCGGTACCTAGCTCATCCAGGTCTATCCGTACCGCGAACGAGAGAGGCACCCTCTCTCTTGCAACAACAGTTGGGCCACAATGTTGTTGTATGTAACGTTCGTTAGTCGGAGCATACGTCCACTCCTCCTGCTTGGGACGCTCTATCGCATAGACAGTCCGACGCGGCTTTCTATTGGCTTCATCATCCTCACATCAGCACACACGACCGCACATTGGCTATGTGACCGCAGATATCCAGCCTGCTTCACCGACCAGGGAATCCACATCGACCAGGTCACGCCATCCACTAGCCAAGGACACGAGACCTTTCCAGATGGGATGTTCGCATATTAGAAGTATGCAGGAATTAACGTCCCTGGAGCTTCCAGTGGCTAAATTACGTTAGACCGCGACTCCACAGGCCTCCGTGACGGACTTGCTATCACAGATAGCTTAATTCATCCCAGCATCCCAGCAGCTATCAGAAACTTTTTCAGTAAAGAACTATCTGAGCAAGCTGGGTCGGTTCGCTCCCCTGCAGAGTCAGTAAGGGATGATCGAAATTATTATGTGGTCCAGGCGGATGGTAAAAGGGAATCAGCACAGCTGAAATTTTCCCTTTCCGAACAACTTAAGGTGGCCATAGATTTCATCCGGCATCACCTTTTAGAAGTTGTTTCTCTGGACAAAAATGCTGATAAGAAACTGAAAGCGTCACTGGACACAGACTTTTTCGGCCGGATTAGGGACACTGTCCCTGAGTTTCCGACCCAGTCCAGAAATGTCACGGACATTTGAACTTTTGAATGACGCTATATTCAAGCTAGCCTCTAAGACTTGCAAATCCGGTTTCTTATCGCCTAGCGCTATACAGCTGCCTTTCATCAATGCTAGACATAACTTTGAAATGGCAGGACAAGGTGTGCCGAGAGTTCCTCTGTGTTTGGACGACTAGGCTGAAGACCTGGAATTGTCATTGCCGGCGTCCATATCTATTTTACTCCTGTATACTGGAGACGACAATATCGTCTAATAGAATTTAGACGCATTATCTCACACAGATCACCTTACCAGAGTGTTATCACTACGTCTTGAAGCGAAAAAATTCCAGGATGTTCAAACTTCCTTAACTGGTAGAGTGCTGGAAGCCCTATTTTGGGCTTTACTAAAAGTGACAGGCAATAACTGTCTGTAGCTACATTCTGTCTGAGGAAGCCTTTATTGTCCCTGATATGAATCAGATTTTTTATACAATACCTTGCTCTCTGACATTTAATTGGATAGTGCCCATAAGGCACTATCCAATTAAATGTAATAGAGCAGTATATGATGAGCTTTGATTTGTTGTCAGAAAAAACTCAGCACTTTACCAGTTAAGAGTTCTTTCGAGAGCTATAGCATATTCTACGTATAACTCCGCCCTTTCAGTGGCAATATGGAGTTAGTCAGACCTCATGCTGCCCTGGCTGCATCCACAAGAGTGGATAGTAAGGTGAAAAAACTCTCTTCCAGTCGCTACGGTCTCAGGAGAGCTTCTCTTCGATGTTAAGCTTTCTACAATCTATAATCAGATTACTAAGAAAGTTCCGGATTCTCTGCTTTTATTCCGCTTTGAAAAAGTTGGACTCAGCAGGGAGGAGTGAGGCAGGTTCTTCGGGGGCGAATGCGTCCAAAGGAAGTTCCTATAGAGGATCAAAGAAAGTCTCTACGTCTTACTCTGGAGACCGTCAGAGTAGCGACTCACATAGGGGTCGTAATGCTGGCCGAGATATTAGGTCAGACGCCCCTAGGTCGACAGGGCGAGGTGCGGGTCATGGAGGACCTGGTTTCTCCTTCCGCAATCCTCACTGGGCCAGGAGGTGATGGTCTAAATTTCTATTGCGTTCCAGTGGGCGGAAGGCTGTCGAGATTCGTAACCAATTGGTTGTCAATTATGAACGACCCATGGGTGCAAGGGGTTATTTCCGAAGGTCTAGCTATCCTTCAAGGAAAAACCTCCGTTAACTCGAAGTCCATGCTGGTCTCAGCTTCCGTTAAACGTTCAGAAGAGAGATTTGCTTCTATCAGAAGTTCAATCTCTTCTGGACAAGACGTCGTAGAAAACCAGGAAACTCCAGTTTTCTGCAATCACCTGTTCCTGGTTCCAAGATCAGACGGCTCGTTTCGTCCAGTTATAGATCTGAGCTGGATAAACAAACTGATCGGGGCTCCAAAATTTTATGTGGAGACCATCCGATCGGCCAGAGCGAGCCTTCGAGCATAGATCTCAAGGAGACATACTTTTACATCAGGGTACATCCGGCGTTTAGAAAGTACCTTCGCTTCAATGTCCCAGGAGTTGTTTTCTGTTCTGAGCAATGATGCTCTATTCTGAACCTAGTGCCCTGGGCCTTCACTCGAATAATGATCTCGGTAATGACTCATTTCCGAGCTCAATCGTCTGTGCTAACGTCGGCCTACTTGGACGACATTCTTCAGGGTTACGACAGCAAGTTAACGCTTCAGAACGATGTTCAGAGTCTGCTTCAATTGCTCCAACGTCTCGGTTTCATAGCAAACGAAAAGAAATCAGATCTAGTGTCGTCCTAATCATTCACCCACGTGGGAATGAGCTTAGAGACGCACAACAATCTTGTTCGACTGCCGTTAACCAGAGCGATATTAGTCAGTTGTTACGCTCGCTTTTGCCTTCACTCAGATGCAGTAACAGCAAGAGAATTCATGAAACTTACAGGTTTGTGTGGACCTGCTGCGGATCTTATTCCGTTGGAGCGGCTATGCACTCGTCCACTCCACATATATTTTATCTCAGAATTGGTGTGTGAAGATTCATTCGCTCGAATCGAACATCGTCTTGTCAAATCAAGTGAAACAAGAGATTCAAACTTGGGCAGATATTCAGTGGTTAACTCAAGGAGTACCACTGCAACTGCCGGATCCGAGTTTAACGATAATGACGGATGCGAGTCAAACAGGTTGGGGCGCAACTCTCAGCCCAACAGATTTAGGGTGCCAGGGTCTTTAGGATCCGCAGTTCCTAACAAGTACATAAACATCAAGAGATGATGTCAATATGGCTTGCGCTATGTCAGTGAATGAACATTCTTCAGAATTCGCATGTTCAAATTCTGTCCGACAATTCAACAGTAGTAGCGTATATTCGGAACCAGGGAGGCACTCATTCCATTCCGTTATTCAATTTAACGGAAAGGATCCTTCTGTTTGTCCTAGAGCATCAAGTTCTTCTATCGGTCCGTCATATTCCGGGTCGTCTGAACGTTCTAGTGGACACCCTTTCTCGGAAAGGTCGTATGTTGTCGTCAGAATGGACTCTCAACAACGAGCATTCAATCAGATTTGCTACCAATGGGATCGTCCAATAATAGACTTATTTGCAACGCATCTCAACAATCGGTTGCAGACGTTTGTGTCGTCATGCCCAGATCCTCGAGCATTTGCTGCAGATGCTCTCTCGATCTCTTGGGATGGAATGATAGGATACACCTATCCTCCAGCTCCATTTATTTTACAGATATTGCTAAAAATCAAGCAATCTCACTACAAGATTCTGTTGGTAGCATCATTGTCACCCCAGAGACCATGGATAAATCTACTCAGGTGTCTGTTCTTGGACATTCCGCGGAAGCTTCCTCCACGGGAGGACCTTCTTTCGCAGGGGAAATCGCGCACACTGCATCACAACCTGCAAGGTCTTGACCTTCACGTATTTCCGTTGTGCGGTCCTTCTTGCATGGCAAGAATTTACAGGACGGGTAGTGGATGCAATTTCTAATTGTAGGAGGACCTCCTCTTTGCTAAATTCTGCTGCTAAGTGGAAGGTTTTCTCACGGTGATGTAGGGATCATTCTGTTGAAACCTATGCACATCATGATAGTTTTACAGATTGGATCTAATGTCTCTTTATCTAAGTTACTGTATAACTTTTCGATAAATAGACCTAGAACCCTTAGATTAATTCCTAAGTGGAATTTAGTTTGGTTTCTTCTTAAGCTAAAGAAGCGCCATTTGAGCCTCTTGATACAGTGGACTTCTAATTCTTATCTTATAAGACAGCTTTCTCTTAGCCTTCTCTTCTGCTAGAAGAGTTAGTGAGCTTCAGGCACTATCTGTTGATGATTCTCACTATCGTAGTGTAGGTAATACTATTACCTTGACTACTAATGTTGGATTTTTGGCTAAAAGCAGGCTCCTAATAAGTATCCGGAACCTATTGTTATTAAGGCTCTTCCGTCTTCAGACAGGACAGGCATAGGCCTTTTACTCTGACCTGTTAGAGCTATACGTATTTACAAACATAGATCTGAGTTTATCAGAAAGGACGTAAACGTTTCTTTCTGTCTCTGCTGCCTAATAGAAGGGACATTACGGTCCATTGTATTGCAAGGTGGATTTAATTAATTATCTGTACTGTTAGGAAAAATTATCTTCAACTCAGCAGTCTGTGCTTAAGATTCCAGCGCATGAAGTAAGAGCGCTGTCTACATCTTGGGCTTATGCTAATAGTGTTGCTCTTACCGATTTGATGAAAGCTGCATATTGGTCTCAGCCTTCTACATGCTCAAGTTTTTATCTTAGAAATATTGAGTCCATTTCTGGAGATCTGCATTGTTTAGGTCTGTAATCTGTTGCTCAGAATGTCGTCCACTAAACAGTTGCAACTATAGTTATGTAGGCTTACAGTTCCGGCAGTGACACTGTCTTGCTGCCCTCTTCGCTCTGGGGTATTTGACCCAGGGCAAGGGGAAGGGGGGGGGGGGGGGGATGGTGTTCCCATAGGTCACCTGCTTTATAGTGAAAAGCAAGCGAACACCTCCTCTGGAGTCAGTAATTCCGAGTCGGTACTGGGATAGTTTTAAAGCCTAAAGCTAATGTTTAACTCATTCATGTAATATTTTTAAAGTGTAGCTCAATGTGAAGCATTTGTATGTGTCACATGTCATAGGAGCATTAATATACAATCCTCGGACACATTTAATGAGTATAAAGAGTCTCATTCTCTGGACTTCCTTTATTTATTGGCTTTCCTTTTAAAAAATTAGTATACGGGTTATACTGGATGTTAATAGAGATCATTGATGTTATTGTGCTCATTTACAGAATGGTATTGTGTCTTTCTTTTTTGATACAAACAAGAAAGATACATGTAAAACCTGTTCTCCTCTTTTCCTTGAGGGGATAATTCTGTTTACATGTAATTGAGCCTATTGGATTTTCCTTTATGTCCGAGGCCCTCCAGCCTTTTTTCTATTCAGCTAAGTCTGGGTCATTGGTACAGTATAAAAATAATAAAAAATTTGTAGTAATTTATATATTTTTTATATTTTCCAATGACCCAGACGGGGATGGCCCTCCCATGAGTTAGAAACTCATACCTCCCCGCTGATTGCATAACGCTTACCAGGCACTGGTTGTAAGAATGACATTTGCGCCAGTTTCGAGACCTCCTTGACACTGTGCATGCGGAGTGGATAGAAAGTATGGAGGACCACATAGGACATTGAAATTTCGGATTTTGATGCAAATTTTGGGGATTGGGGGGCAAAATTTGTGTTTGGCCCTAGAATTTAAGGAGTTAGCACTTGCTAAGTCTGGGTCATTGGTAAGTTAAAAAATACATAAATTACTATAAATTTTTTAACTTTCTATCTAAACTATCCAACACTGGAATAAGCTCATCAAGCTAATTTCAGTAAGAAATCAAGAAATCATTCCTGGATGGAGGAATGGATTTCCTGTTAAATAACCATTTCTAAGGATGGCATTTCTGATTATTAAATTTACTGGAATTGAATTTATTTGGATTTCGTTTTTCAATTGCTCAATTTGTAAATTACCAACAAGTGTGGCTAATTCATTGTGTAAGGGGTTCACACTATCTTTACAAACATCAGATATGATAAAATAAATTTTTAGGGAAAGATTCTCGATATTGTGCTTTAAATTCTCTTGAAAAATCTTAGATTTTTTTTCTTTCAGAGGTATACATGTGTCATCTTAACCATTGACTGAACACAAAGATTAGATGACATGTTCAAAAAAATGTTTGAATAACTAAAAATATTCATTTTTTGTCTCCAAAACATAGCTTATGCACCCCCTCCCTTTCTCTGTGTAACAAGCTCTAGCTCACTCATTCTAATGAAGAATTATAAGCTGTGTATTAGAGGCAAAAATTGAAACAAATAAAAAAATTTAATAGATATTGTGCATAATGCTTGCCAGTTATGGCCATAATGTTAGGTAAAGGATTAATGGTTTGTTTTTTTTCATCCCAGCTGCTACAGATCATCAGTATTTAGTGCCAAAAGATGGAAGTCCTTTAGGTGGTTTAATTCAGGATTCAATGATATCTGGTGTAAATTTAACAATAAGAGGAAGAGTTTTCTGCAGGTATGTAATTTTCATCATTATTTGAAAGAAATGTAATAATCAAAATACATACTAAATGTAGGTGTTATCTGCTCAAAATCAAGATGCAGTGCATTATTGGAGATCTACATGTACAACAATATATACAAACAACACATGGGGAAATAAGTTTAAATGTATAACATAACTTTATTTTGATTTAACCTTTAAGAGCCTAATTGTTACTTAGTTGGGAATAATTAGTTAAAAAAGGTAAAACATTAAAATCTTAATGATTTCATACTAATTTTTTTTAGTAGGCAATGTAAGCCAATAAAAATGTTTAGTGAAGGGGTTCAGTTTCTTGTGTGGGGATTGCCTGAGAAACCTCCTTTTTGCTTTACATTAGGTAATGGGTTTATTAGCTTACCAGACTGAAAGTCAGGCTGAGCTGTAGTGATTACTCTCTGTGTGACATATGTCCTTTATCGTTCAATATGTGCAAATTCCCCTCCCAAACCACTTGATCATTTTCAGTTATATTTGAGGTAATTGTTTGTTCTGACATCGCATTTTGATTTTGGTCAAATAAAGAGACCCCATCCCATAGAGAGGGGTGGAGGAAAACACTGCCAAACTTTTTAAGAATATCCTCATGAATCAATGGGTACAATGACTTGATATTTTATACTGAGCTTCCTTTTGAGGTGTAGAATAAAGTTTGTTCAAACAAAGTTTGTAGGGTAATATCTGCCTTTGTAATCGGAGGGGCAAGATTTTTGGCCCCATCCTAAATATCTATTTTCTAAACTGATGAGCCGATTTGAACCAAATTTAGTGTGTGGTATTATTGAGTCATAAGTACTTGATTGAAGTTAAAAACAATTCCTGTATCTCTGTAAACAGAAATATTTTCAAATGCCCTTTTTTCCCAAATCTCGTGCAAAGTGAACTGTTATTTGGTATGATACATCCTTAGTACAATTGAGTGGCAAAATAAAAATTCCCATTGGTAGTGTCAAAGTAGGGAGAATCGAAAAGCTGTTTAGTTAACATCTTTGCAAAAATTACAAAAATTGCGTTCTTCAAAAACCACAGATTAGAATCTTTTGATATTTGGTATTTAGCATCCATAGGAGGGGCAGATATAAGTTTGTTAAAATTAAGCCCCAATATTTTCATATTTGGGCCATACACTGGAGTCCAATTTTTAATATTTTTTAAAGATTCTTCTTCTTCAGAACCATCAGTCAGAATCTGTTGGGATTTGGGAGTTAGATTCAAGTTTGTTCAAATCAAGTCCCCCAGTTGATATTTGTGCACCCTAAGGAAGCCCAAATTTTAATTTATTGCAATATGAGGAATAATCTTTAGAAATAATCTTTAGAAATCTTCTTCATTTCCACCAGTCAGAATCTTTTGATATTCGGTATACAGCATTCATAGGAAGGTCAGATCAAAGTTTGTTCAAATCAAGTCTATGGGTTGATATTTGGGCTTGCTTGGGAGCCTGAATTTAAACTTAGGTACTGTACCGTACTGACCCGTGTCAAAGCCCATAATCGTGTGGAAAACCACCCTCCTACCCCCATGTTTTCAGATTTACGAATCAAGGAGCTCTACCCTTGTCAAAGCCCATTCCCCAAGTTTCAGGTTGGGCGGGATGTCAATTTCAGGGAATGATACAAAAACAGGTGACTTGTTGCAACATAGTACTTACCAAATCAGGACTGGATATTGAAGTTTTTATTTTTTGAGTGGCTTTTTTTTTAGCTCTTATTTATTATACTTTGTAAATAAAAAATAGATACTGATGTTCACTTTGCTTATTTATTCCCCTGTTTACTGAATGCCGCAGTAAATCCATTTTATTTAGCACGGATTGGCAGTAAATGTCAACCTAAATACTTAGAAGAGGTTGAGAGGTACAATACAGATGTAAATAGAACTTGACAGGACAGTCAATAAACTCATTATATTTGGCTGAGGTTGACACAGGAACAAGCCCAACAATGAATTAACTGTTCATTTCTTGGCACCCCACCAAAAAAAAAAAATTCAAAACTGTCATCGTTACAAAATAAAGCTCAGTATGTGTGAATCCCAATAAAAACATTGACAGAAATCCAAAGAAATAGAGGTGCCCCTGTTGGAAATACAGCTGTTGATGAAAGGAAAATAACTGCATATTTCCAAAGAGATTTCCACAAACTGTAAATATAAATATTTATAGACTGGGATTACACATTGAAGAGTGCTTCAGTTTCCAAGTACACATGTTGTCTTGTGCAGAATCTATTTTCTTCAGTATGAAAAAATATTAGCAGCAATGATTGTTGGGTTCAGCAATGATTGATGCGTTCATATACTACTCAAAGTCTGCTAAGTACCAAGTATATCCAACTACCTGTTTTACGTTTTAGTTGAAATATTGTGATGAAAAGTGTATATATTTTTTATTTAATTATATCTTTAATGATTTAAGTACAGAAGTTAAGATTTTATTTGTGTTTGACATTATTTTGTAGCTTTGGATTACGATAATCGTGGAAAATGTATATTATTGATAAAAGAGGAAATTTTTTAATTTGCCAAAAAGTTGACGGAGCGAACTGGTATGGGTTCAATATCGAGTATGAGACCCATTACTGTTAATTACAGCTTGACAATGCCTTCTCATGCTCCCAGTCAGGTTCCTGGTGGTCCTTTGTGGGATGCTGTTCCATTCTTTTACCAGCATGGCACCAAGCTCGTGGACACTTCTTGGCGGGACTGGACGGGGCTGAAATTGCAAGCTGCAACTCATTCCAGACATGTTCGATTGGATTGAGGTCAGGAGATCTTGCTGGCCAGTCCATACGCTCAATCCCCTCCCTCTTTCGGTACTCCCCGACAGCATGGGCAACATGCGGACTGGCATTATTGTCCATCAGAATGAATCTTATCACCCAAAGCACCTGCATACAATCTGACGTGGTCATCCAGGATCTCATCAGTATACTGCTGTGTAGTCAATGTACAACACTCAAGGACACAGAGCTCTGTACTTCCATCCCTGCTGATGCCGCCCCCAGACCATGATTGACCCTCCTCCATACCGGTCATGCTCAGCAATGTTGGCTGCATGCAATCGCTCTCCTGGTCTTCTCCATATTCTAGAACGCCTATCTGTGTGGTCTAGACAGTACCTTGACTCATCTGTAAAAAGGACAGGTTGTCAATCTCCTCTGGTCCATCCAATGTGGTCCATGGCCCATTCATATCGTGTCTGGCGGTGGTTCTGGGACAGCGGAATGCAAATTCATGGTCTTCTCGATCGGAGACCATCTTCGTTAACCTTGTCTGGATAGTCTGCATTGAAACATTTACCCCAGATGCATTCTGAAGGTCACTGCGAATCTGGGTTGCTTTGGCAAAGTGGTTCCTACAGGCCTGAATGATCAAAAAATGGTCTTCAGCTGCAGATGTTGCCCTGTCTCTGCCACCACAGTTCCGTCTTACTGGTGTGCCATACTGCTGAAATCTTGCCCAGGCTCTGGTGATCACCGTATGGTGCACACAAAGGGCTTCACCAACATGATGATGGGTAGCCCCTTGCTCCACCATCCTTACAGCCCGCCACATTTCTGCTTCAGACAAATGTCTTCTTACATTTGCATTTGCCATATTCAATCATTAAATCACAAGGGTTTGTGTTGAAATGAAGATTGAATACTCTACACATGTCATGTACATGTTCACAGTACACAAAAACATCATGAAAATCAAGGGGAACATGCTTTCCAGGACTGTCACGAAAAGTCTGCCTGTCAAGAGAGCTAATGTAAACACTGGGGACCATCTCAATACATTCCTCAGTCATATCCACCAAAAATATCGCAAATATGTCACAAGCAAATTTCACAATGATGTGTCAGATATTTGGTGCTTAGCAAACTTTGAGTAGTATATGTAGCTATCATTTGTTTTCATTAAATTAAATATATAGAATACACTGACAGGGATTATTACTGGAGATTTAGAAGACCTTACCAGGTATTTCTTCAAGATTTTAATATATTCATTCTTCTTTTGATTATTAAAACCCATTGTGCATCTCATGCTCTCCACTGTACTTACAGTTTACATCACATCACTCTGACAGTTGGGGAAAACCAGCTAGTAAACAATGGAATATAATCCATTTTTTTTTCTTTTTGTTGAATTCAAATGTATTTACCAACTATTTGAAAGTAAGATTTATATTTTTCATATTTTTATCAACCTATTCACTCTATTCTAATGCATTTTAAAATAGTAACAATCAAAGCAAGTGATAACTCAAAATAATATGGCTTGATAGCATTGTCTGCGGTTGTCAAAACATCACAATGATGTTCAATTTGTTCATTTTAAACTTTAAGATCACTTGTTAAAACAGTAGTATGAGTGAGATAATTGGGTGGATATTTTTTGATTTAGGAATATACTCTTTCTTTCTTAGGTGGCTTTCTACAAAAACGTATTGTAGCCAGGTGGTCAGCCTGGCAGTTGCTTTTAGAGAGAAATGTCTTCTCCCAGAGATTTTATGGAGAAGTCAGGGGCTAGGAGGGAGAAGTCATTGAACATGAGGGAGAAGTCAGAAAAAACATAAAAAATGTTTGCCATTACATTTAACGGCACTATGAAGTAGATCGACTGTCAGATGAGCAATCTAAAATTTGAAATCTGCTGCCTCCAAGCAGTAAATTTCAAATTATAAAGTTTTCAACCCATCGCATTACCTGAGACCATGTGTAATTCAAAGCATGGTAATTATTGTAATCACTGGCATGGAAAGAGTCATTCATATTGTGTTCAACTGGACATATATGTTATGGCAAGGTGGTAGTAGTGAATATAAGCTGACCAGCTAAAAATTTTATTAACTGGTTGAGTGCTGAATTATTTTTCAAAAGTTATTTGAAACCTGGGTATTTTTTTTTCAAAGATACCACACTACCAGCAATAGTGGCCACAGTGTAGCAATATTTTTGTTCATAAATTATAGATTTGCTGCAATTTATTGGAGAGTGCTAATGGGCACTCTCCAATAAACTGCAACCAATCAACTTTATTTCAAAAAACTTTCTTCCACTGCTGAGCAAACATCAAGCTAATGTATACAGTGTTGAGCCATAAAAGTGGCTTCCAAAACCTTTCATTGATAGTGGCTTCTAGCACTCAACCAGTTAACTAAAACAAAGCTCTGCATTTAATCTCCAAAAGCACTCAAATTGATTTTAAATTTGCCTTAGACCAGTGAAGGCAAAATTTATCACTACATATTTTGAGATTGTTCTTCATCACAGAAGGTATTTTTTTTTAAATATTTCAAGTATTCAAATATAAATTTTAAATTCATTTAAGAAGCAGGGCCTACCATGATTTCTGAATGTCTTAAACTGAAAAGTGTAGTTAAAAAAGTTTTGAATACCTTTCGTTAATTAAGCATTATTAGCAATTTGAGTTAATTTATTTCTGAGGTAATCTGAAGAGATTGACAAAATATTTCAGTTGTCTCCTTTTTCTACTGCACAGGGTAATTTTTCCCAAACACTGTGCAAAAAAATGAGTTCCTGATGGCCATCCTACATTGTAACATGCTATTGGTGCAATAGGGACAAGCCATTTGCATCCACCCTAATATTTGTGGTTTATAATCACAGCCTGATGAGTCAGAATCGACAACGTATTTTTAAAAAGCCATATTTTTACGCAGTATACCAATGGCCCAGACATAGCTGGTGCTAACTCTAAAATATCTAGGGCCAAACACAAATTTTGCCTCCCAATCCCCCAAATTTGCATGCAAAACCAAAAATTAGAAGTCCTAACTGGTCCTCCATACATTTACCCTCTGCGCATGTGCAGACATCAGGAAGTGACCGGAATTGGCACCAACACCATTCTTTGTTTGGCCCTTGTCAGATAACAACAACTGACTTTTGTTCTTTTTAAATCTCAATTAATAATGATGCCAGACACAAATCAGTGCTTAATTTGGTGGGTCCAAGGACACAACTGGATGAAGGAAGGAAGAAACGGTGGTTTGAAACGTTCAGGGCTGTAATTTTATAATGTTATTAAAAATTAGTCATCATTGTTGATAATGATTTTTCCACTGTTGGTTAAGTATTCTTGGCTTGTTTTGGGGAATTTTTAGCTCACCGATGGGAGCTTAACTTATCACTTGCTGTCATCGTCGTGAACATTTTTCAAACGACTCCTCTGAAACCACTGGTCCGATTTTCACGAAACTTCATGTGGATGTTCATTACTATACGGCAATTCATATTTGTTCAAATGAAATGGCCACAACCCTTGGGGGCTCTGTATGGGGTATAACTCTGATAGCACAGTATGAATTATAGAAAAATTATTAAAAAATCTTCTTCTCCAGAACCAGTGGGCAGAATCTTTTGATACTTGGTATGCAGCATCTTGGTATGGGTCTGATTCAAGTTTGTTCAAAACGAGTCCCTCAACCAATATTGGGGCTCACTATGGGGGAGTGAATTTTTACTTAGTGCAATTTAAGAAAAATTATTTAAAAATCTTCTTCTCCAGAACCAATGGGCAGAATCTTTTAATATTTGGTATGCAACATTGAGGAGGTGAATTTGATTCAAGTTTGTTCAAATCGGCCCCCTGGGTTCACATTTGGGCTCAGTATAGAAGCCTGAATTCGAACATAGTGCATTTCAGGCAAATTTCTTAAAAAATCTTCTTCTCCAGATCGAGCAGGCAGAATCTTTTGATATATGGTATGCAACATTGTGGGGTGGATCTGATTCAAGTTTATTCAAGTTGGCCCCCTGGGTTTATATTTGGGCTCAGTATAGGAGCCCAAATTTGAACTTAGTGCATTTCAGGCAATTTTCTTTAAAAATCTTCTTCTCAAGATCCAGCAGCCAGGATCTTTTGATATTGGGTATGCAGCATGCTTAGGGGGGTGAGATTCAAGTCTGTTCAAGCCAGGTCCCTGGGTTCATATTTGGGCTCACTGTGGTAGCCCGAATTATAACTTAGTTCAAAATGAGGAATTTTCTTCAAAAATCTTCTTCAGAATCTTTTGATATTTGGTATGCAGCATCCTTCAGGCCTCTCGTTGAGCAAAATGAAGGCGAGTGATGGATCACTTTATATATAGTAGGTCTGTTGTAAGATACATTATACAGTCCTGCAGTGTGGCAGTTAATTTTTGGGATGAAAAAATTAATTTTGTCCACACTTGGGCTCTTTTGGAATATATTTGGGCACTTTGTTCCCCTTTGGGAACTTGTCAAAATTTTTCGAAATTTTTTTTTGTGTAAACTATTTTTTGATTTATATTTTGAATGTTTTTGTTATGTATCTTTTTATTTTTATTTAATGTGGAATTGGTGGGAGTATGATCAACTTCATTATGTAAGCATATTGCTCATTAAGCAAGTCGAGGAAGCCTTTCCTCTGATTTACATGTTGCTTGCCTTGCCTGTAGTCGATGTACTCCCACTAATTCTTGCTCAACATGTGTCGCATGGGTTGAAAAACGTTGCTGACGGGTGTCACGGTACGTTGTTAGCGAGGGACCACTGCCGATCCTCTCACGATGAGAGGCTGCCACTAGTCCTCCCGCCCTAAGGTCGCTCTAGTTTTTAGCTCACCTGAGCGAAGCTCAAGTTGAACTTTACTAATCGCTTTCCGTCCGTCGTCCGTAGTCGTCCGGCATAAACTTTTCAAAACCAACTTCTCCGAAGAAACCACTGCCCCAATATTTTTCAAATGTTGGGTAAATGTTTATTACCTAATGTCAATTCAGATTTGTTCAAATGAAGTTGCCTCTCTTTCTGGGTGGGGCCACGCCCCCAAGGGGCACCAAAATCTTTGAAAATCTTCTTGTCATGAACAGGCCTCTAAAAATTGCACGAACGGCCGTTTCGTCCGAGCTCCGTTCGAGCAAAGTTCCCTTCAGTTAACCTTTTTCCCGTTCGTGCAAAAATTGGCATTCAAATGACTGAGAACCACGACTGAAGTGAGAGTCAAATAACCCGGGTGAGGGAAACTATAATAGCTCCAAACGTAAATGAAAGGAAACACTAAAAATCATAGAAATCGAATATAAAAAGACTGCTAAAAATAACATTCCATATCGTTTCTCTGTAACTGGAAGTAACGCTTTGCCGGTGTTAGTAAGATAATGCACGGCTTTGAAAACGCACAGACGGTAGGCTGAAATCAGATACAGGCAATGTAAAATTTACTATGAATCGGGGGAAAGGGGCCCACCAACTTTTTGTGAGCAGTTGTGGTTGACAGCAATGCATTTTTTGACTTTGACTCCGTACTGCAGAGCTAATTTATGCAGAGCTAATAAATTAACTCCCTTGATGCACAACATGAATACTCAATGATGATTGGTAAATGAGCACTGACGTTTAGGAAAGCACCTAAACATTTTCCAAACAACATGAGTGATAGCCAGTGGATTCGCACTGAATAAATTCACACTGCAAAGTCCACTGCCAAATATTCGGCCTTATAGTTACTTAATAAAAATAAGCGACAGTTCACACAGAAGTAATTTCCCAACTTGAGTGAATTGCGAATTTCTGGGGGAGAAAGTGATTCGGCAATGCCGATTGCCATAGCATTTTGCGACTGGTCAAATGACGTGACTGTGCGGGTGTGAACGGGTCAACTCACCCTCGGGTCATGTCGCCCTCGGGTCAAGTCGCCCCGGGTCAACTCGTCCCGGGTCAAGTCGCCCCCAGTTAAAAAAAAATAACTCTAGTTATATCAGCAATTTTTTTTATTTTAATACTATCTATTATTTGCAACAATATTATGAAGTCCTGTCTTTGTGATTCATTTGTTTGCTGTTTTATATCTGGATTTACCAGGGGCAGGGGTTTACATCTGAATTCAACCTATCTCGATCTTACCTTCACATGCACTGGATGTGTCATTCTTTTATCAACGTGACGGTGAGTGGATAACAAATAGGGTTCACACAAATCTTTTTTAATAATTATGGTACAGCTACTATAGGACTGAAACTAAGTCTCAATAAAGTACCGGCTTGAGAGTAAAAACAAAAGCAGCTTGACATAATTTTATCTTTTAATAAATACATACATCGAAAGTATCAACATTACAACAAAGTACAACTGTACCCAAAACAAAATATACAAATAAATACAATCATTATCAGGCAGTCATCAAACTTCCCTGTTCAGTCTATCAATAATTCAATATGTATCGACACTGACAGCTTTATTAAACACCTTGTCTGAAAAAATGAAAATGGGTTAAGCAAACATTTCCAATTAAGCAAATTTTCAATTTATAAAGGCCTGATGAACCAGCAGTAGCAGAGACTTGATATTTCGTATGTGGCTTCCTTTTGAGGTGTAAAATCAAGTTTGTTCAAGAGAAGTTTGTCGCACATTATTTGCCTTCGTTATGGGAAGGGCAAAAATTTTGGCCACGCCTAAAATTTCTATTTTCTGAACCGTGATGTCGATTTGAACCAAATTTGATATGAGATGATAATGGGTCATAAGTAGTTGATTGATGCAAAAAATTTTTTTCTCATTGCCCCTTGGGAACCTTGGAAGATAAAAATAGGAAAAACCTTAAAACTACCATATATCCAAAACTACACGTCACAGATAATTCTTATTTTGTATAAAGCTTACTTTTATCCAATAGAATAGAATGTTTAAAAAAAATCCCTATCGGTTTGATCACAAGGTACTTTTTTCAGGACTTTGAAAAAGTGCGGAGTCAGCACTTTTTAACACTGTAGGCAATGGGAAAAAGATTAAAAAATCTTCTTCTCCAGATCGAGCAGGCAGAATCTTTTGATATTTGGTATGCAACATTGTAGGGTGGATCTGATTCAAGTTTGTTCAAATCGGCCCCCTGGGTTCATATTTGGGCTCAGTATAGGAGCCCGATTTCGAACTTAGTGCATTTCAGGCAAATTTCTTAAAAAATCTTCTTCTCCAGATCGAGCAGGCAGAATCTTTTGATATTTGGTATGCAACATTATGGGGTGGATCTGATTCAAGTTTGTTCAAATCGACTCCCTAAATTCATATTTGGGCTCACTATAAAAGCTTGAATTCGAACTTAGTGCATTTCAGCCAAATTTCTTCAAAAATCTTCTTCTCGAGATCCAGCTGGCAGAATCTTTTGATATTTGGTATGCAACATTGTGGGGTGGATCTGATTCAAGTTTGTTCAAGTCGGCTCCCTCAATTCATATTTGGGCTCACTATAGAAGCTCGAATTCGAACTTAGTGCATTTCAGGCAAATTTCTTCAAAAATCTTCTTCTCCTGATCCAGCAGGCAGAATGTTTTCATATTTGGTATGCAACATTGTGGGGTGGATCTGATTCAAGTTTGTTCAAATCGGCCCCCTGGATTCATATTCGGGCTCACTATAGAAGCTCGAATTCGAACTTAGTGCATTTCTCGCAAATTTCTTAAAAAAATCTTCTTCTCAAGATCCAGCAGGCAGAATCTTTTGATATTTGGTATGCTACATTGTGGGGTGGATCTGATTCAAGTTTGTTCAAATCGGCTCCCTAGATTCATATTTGGGCTCACTATAGAAGCTATTTGGTAAGCAACATTGTGGGGTGGATCTGATTTAAGTTTGTTCAAATCGGCCCCCAGGGTTTATATTTGGGCTCAGTATAGGAGCCCAAATTTGAACTTAGTGCATTTCAGGCAAATTTCTTTGAAATCTTCTTCTCAAGATTCAGCAGGCGGAATCTTTTGATATTGGGTATGCGCCATGCTTAGGGGGGGTGAGATTCAAGTTTGTTCAAGCCTGGTCCCTGGGTTCATATTTGGGCTCACTGTGGTAGCCTGAATTATAACTTAGTTCAAAATGAGGAATTTTCTTTAAAAATCTTCTTCAGAATGTTTTGATATTTGGTATGCAGCATCCTTCAGGCCTCTCGTTGAGCAAAATGAAGGCGAGTGATGGATCACTCTCCTACTTTTCATGTCAGGCGAGTGATGGTGAGTGATCGATCACTCTCCTCTTTTAGGTGAGGCGAGTGATAGGCCTAGAATCTAGATAGAAGAAAAAGTTGAAGAAAAGACCGAAGTTAAAACCAAATATTAACGTGCCTGTCCAGTGTATACTTATTGAGTTTACTTAATACTAAGTGGTGCAATATGTCATTTAAAAGTGGATGGTGTTAATAATTACCAATTACTGTGATAATGCATCAAAGCTGGGCCAAGCAAACTTTCATTCAATGGACCTCCGGGTTTAACCCAGAGATTTATTGGCTGAAACAACTGTGCTTTTCCTTCTTATGCTGTCTTGTAAACAGTATATGTTATTAGCTGAGTGGAATTCCCACTCTGCGATTGTTTTAAGGATAATCCACTCTCCATGTACATGTACTGTATTTCCAATAATACCAACACTGATACTTTCAGATTTTGGATTTTGTGTAAAAAAATAATCATTTCAGCCTGTACCTCAGGTGTGTCTGGTGAACAGAACAGTGATATTAAAACTCTTTACTCTGACGAACTGTATTCTAAATCTTCAGTCAATGATTCTTACCTGAATCAGAGGAGATGTTACCGTCACTTGACTGTGACAGCTCATCTGATTCATGTAAATAATCATCTTTCATTTTTTGCCTTTTCTGAGGAGTACAACCATTTGATACCTCAGTAGCGTGTGTACATCGTTTACAGAAGTAAAGCTGCACTGCCTTATCAAGAATATTTTGCTTTTCTTCTTCATTCCAAACCATATGATTGTTCCTTACAATAATGTAGGCCTCCAGACTATCATATTTAAAGGACAATCTTCTGTCGGAGAGTGTGTTAGTTAAAAAACTAAAACCTCTTTCAACCAAGCAGTTTGGATGCTGGAAGACAGAGAATGATCTCTACCAGCTTGCATAAATTGGGGAAGTGATTTTTTTTGTACTTAAAAATGACCTGCCAAAGGGAGAGACATTTTCTTTGTGGGTGGTTTGTTTTCACAAGTATTTTTAATTGTTTCCACTCATTTAGCATGTCTTCACTATTGTCGTTTGAAAGTTTAAGTGTTTCCTCAAACTGTTTTTCAATGGTGCACAAATCCTCCAGACCATAAGAAGACATAAAGTTTTGTTCAAACATGTCCCAGTTTTCAGGGTTAATGCATTTCATTGATGCAATAACAGTTTGGTTGAAAGAGGCAAATCTTTTTGTGTATGACGACAATAACTTTGGAATAATGTTTTCTTTTATTTTCATTGCCCTATCCATGGCTTAGGTACTCTTTTTACTCTCATTTCCAAGCTAAGATACTCCCTATTATGTTTTTTCTTCCTTTCATTTCCTGACTTACAGTATTTTTTTTTAAGTTTGTATGTTATACCATCTCCAGAATCTGACAGCTCTTCAAAATATGGAGAGTTTAAGTTAAGTTCATCGGGGTAGACCTTTGAAGTTGCTTTAGTAATTCTTCTGTTTGTTTTAAATTAGCCAGGACATCAAACACCAATATATGTTCTTTCTCAAACACCATACTCAAAGCCCCAAGGTTTTCTAAAACAGATGCAAATGTACAGACAGCAGTAATGAAGTCATAATTTTTCATTTTTTTTACAAAGCCTTGTAGTTTTGCCCTAGTTTCTGGGGTCCCGGATGAGGTACAAATGGCATTTTCATATGTGGTCTTCAATGGTATCCACATATGTGTGAGTCTTTGTAATCCTGCACGTTTATGGTGTAAGAAACGAGTTCCATGAATTTTTGGTAGGGTATAATCTGTTACATCAAGGGCAGCACAGCCAGTTTTAAGTTCTGATTTTAGTTTTCCCGAATTTTTCAAAAGTTTATAATTAGCCGAATAGAATTCCTCTATTTCCAAAAAGTCAAGACTAGAATTGAATGCATCCTTTGTTGCTAGTTCTGCTCTATGAGCAATGCAATGGAACTTTATGAGCCAAGGTCGAGACTCCCGCATTCGTGTGAACACTCCAGAATACTGCCCCGTATTCACAGATGCACCATCAGCTGTAATGCCAACACATTTATTCCTGTAATTTTCGCCTGATAATTTTAATTTGTCAGTGAACACATTATCAACAGCATGCTTTATTATACCCCACGCAATGAAGTTGCAGGGGTATAATGTTTTTGACTGGTCCATCCGTCAGTCTGTCAGTCAGTCCTACTTGTTTTCCGGACTTTTTTTCTACACGCTTCCACATATTGAGCTGATTTTTGGTATGTGAGTCTAACATGGTGTCCTACAGACCAGGTTTGCATTTTGTTCCGCTCCACTGATTTTTACCAAAATTACGGCCATTGGACTCTGAAAAATTCATCAAAATTACAGTTTTCCAGACTTTTTTTCTACTCGCTTCCAGATATTGAGCTGATTTTTGGTATGTTAGTCTGACATGGTGGCCTACAGATCAAGTTTGCATTTTGTTCCACTCCACTGATTTTTACCGAAATTACGGCCCTTGAACTTTGAAAAGTTCATCAAAATTACAGTTTTGCGGACTTTTTTCTACACGCTTCCAGATATTGAGCTGATTTTTGGTATGTTAGTCTAACATGGTGGCCTACAGAACAGGTTTGCATTTTGTTCCGCTCCACTGATTTTTACCGAAAGTACGGCCCTTGGACTCTGAAAAATGCATCAAAATTACAGTTTTCTGGACTTTTTTTCTACACGCTTCCAGATATTGAGCTGATTTTTGGTATGTTAGTCTGTATTCCTAGAATCTATGTTTATTTTTAAAAAAATGATTAGAGCTTGAAATATCGGGGCACGTGGGGTATGTGAGCGTGCTCACTAAGGTTCTATATTTGATTGAGCATCACCACCCCCATGTTGCGACATCGTTTGTAGTCCTACACAATAATATGTAGGTAATCCATCTTTGGTGACACAAACATAAACGAGTTCCAATTCTGCACCTGTTTTTTTGGGCTGACTTCCATCACTCAATTCCGAAAACCCTACTTTCTCTTGTGAGATAATGTCAGAAATTTTTTCTTTTATTACCCCTGCAATTATTCTAGTAAACTCAGCACAGTCCCTATCTGATTGCTTGCCTTTAATTAGCCTTACACCATTTTGTTGTCAAGAAATGGTCAAGAAATGGTTTCCCATTGGTGACAATATTATAAGCTGTATTGAACAACTTAATGTAGGCTTCTGCTGATGACTTTTCAAGAGAAATTGCAATAGACGGTTGATGGTCCACCTGCACTACCGTGTCATTTGAATTACTGGAGCTTGGTGTGACTTTTTTTTCGTTTGACAAGGCAATATTGTGTGCTTTGCCCTGAATATGTCTTGTAAGATTGAATTTTGATATGTAATTTGTGCCCGTTACATAGCTCAGCATGTCTTGTTTTGCTTTACCCTGGCATGACGGGTGGGCCTGAATAGCACTGACATTCCTGGCACAAACCCCACAATAAATGTGTGTAACGTAAGCTTTCTTTGTGATATAGTTATATTCCTCTTTGGCCTTGAATGAATTTGTAATTTCTTCGCCCCAGTTGATATATGTAGTGAGTTCTATGGGTTTTCCTTTTGCCATTTTTATTTGTTTTTGTTCACAAACGTAATTCACACATGGCCTCGTAGTACTATGTACCCACGGTAATTTATTTTGTTTACTACAATTATCATTTCATTGGATGAATCGAAGCCCCTCCCGCAAACGAAACCAAACGGCGGAAATCGGAATTGAACGAAGTTCGGGGTTTAATCACATTTAAGTTGACCATCAATTTTCCGCTCTTAACGGAAAAGAACTAACGTGCGAATTGAGGCCACGTATTTTTATTATTCAAAACCCAGCATGCTCAGAACACAAACATCACACTATAAAGTGGGACAGTTGTAGTTTTTCTGCGTTTTTATTGGTTACTGTCTGTTTTGACCTGACCTGAACTTTGGTAACCCAAGTGAAATCAGCTGAACAATGCGTGCGCATCTCATTGAAAGGAAGTCATGCTTGCAGAAAGTTGCACCGTACAGTTCACGTCCGCAATCGCTCTGCGCTGCAGTGTGCAGTTTGCAGAGTATGAGGGTGGTAAAATTAAATTTAGAAAGAAAATTACGCTACGGTTGTAATGAAAAATGTTGAAAATGAACGCCATTCTATAATAAAACTGGTTGACCTACCCACCACAAAATTTATGAAATTTTGCTTCAGGCGGGTGCGAGGTGCGCGCGAGTGACCACTCACCTGTCGTCGAGAGGCCTGTCCTTAGGGGGTGAGATTCAAGTTTGTTCAAGCCATGTCCCTAGGTCCATATTTGGACTCACTGTGGGAGCTCGAATTGTAACTTAGTTCAAAATGATGAATTTTCTTTAAAAAATCTTCTTTTTCAGATCCAGCAGTCGGAATGTTTTGATATTTGGTGTGAAGCATTCTTAGGGGGGTGAGATTCAAGTTTGTTAAAGCCAAGTACCTGAGTTCATATATGGGCTCCCTGTGGGAGCCAGAATTATAACTTAGTTCAATATGAGGAATATTCTTTAAAAATCTTTTTTTTTTAGATCCACTGGTTAGAATCTTTGGATATTTGGTATAAGCTTTTCTTAGGAGGAGCAGATGCAACTTGTTGAAATCAATTCTCTGGGTTGATATTTAGGCTACCATGTCAGGTGAGCGCCCTCAGGTCCCTTGGGGCCTCTTGTTTAGTTTCTATTTGCAGAGAAACAAGAACATGGTGATGTTTACATGACACCATCAGAGAGTGTGCTTCCGTCGTCGCATTTAAATAGTCAATCAGAGCTAGTGGGTAAAGTGCTCATGAATATTATTAGACAGGGCAATAAACCACATTGTGGTTTGAAATCCCTGTCGCCAGCTAGCTCGACCGGTGAAGCGGTACACCGCCTGAGGGTACCGTGATGCCGGATGTGTGCATTGCAGTCAAGGAGAATAGAAAGGGTAGAGCGAGCAATATAACATAATATCAACATAAGGCTCATCCTGCGACGACAGAGAGGAAGAAGCCGGCAAGTTCAGCAGGAAGCTCGGCAAGGTCTGATGGACCGCGAGCGAGAGAGCCCCCCTCTCTCTTTTATTAAAACATCTGGGCCCAGATGTTATGGTTCGGAACTTGCGTCAGTCTGAGCATACGTCCACGCCTCCGTTCAGTTTACAGCCGGGGTCGGCTATAGTTACGGCTTCTTCTTCAGCATCTACCAAGCACACACAACCGCACCTTGGCTACGTGACTTCTGATATCCAGTCTGCATCGCTGGGAAAGTAACTCTTCGTCAGAGAAGTCACACCATACGGTAGCCAAGGAGACAAGGCCTCATTCATCGGGACATCCGCAGAAAAGAGCCATCTCGGACACATTGTCCCAGGAGCAGCCGGCGGCCATGCAACAGAAGACCGCTGCTCCTTAGGCCTCCATAACGGACTTGCTGTCGCAGATTGCGCAGCTCATCGCAGCATCCCAGCAAATCCAGAAGCAGACGACGGCAGTCTCAGAACTTGAGCTGTCAAAGGGTGCTGGGTCGGTCCAGTCATCTGCACGTTCAGATACCGATGACCGTGAGTATAATCTGATTCAGTTGGATGATGAAAGGGTTTTGGAAGAGAATTATCCTTCCTTTTTGGAACAACATAGGGTGGCGATAGCACTTATGCATCGATTCTTCCCTGAGATTGTTCCTGAGAATCAGAATGCTGTAACAGCTCGAAAGTAGCACTATTCAGTGGCTAAGACAAGGCCTCATGTATCGGTACGTCTGGAGAGAGAACCATCTCGGACACACTGTCCCGGGAGCAGCCGGCAGCCAGAAGACCGCTGCTCCTCAGGCCTCCGTTACGGTTTTGCTGACGCAGTTTGCGAAGCTCATCGCAGCATCCCAGCAAGTGCAGAAGCAGTCGACGGGAGTCTCAGAAACTGAGCTGTCGGATGGTGCTGGGTCGGTCCAGTCATCTGCGCATTCAGATGCCGCTGACCATGATTTCAACTGATTCAGACGAATGATGAAAGGGATTTTTACCCTTCACTTTCGGAACAATACATGGTTGAGATGGATTTATTCCATCAACACTACCCTGAATTTGTTCCAGTAAATCAGAATGCTGCGATTACTTACAAGAAACCGCTAGCATTGTTGCATGCTGAATTTATCCGGAAAAAGAGGAGGAAATGTCTTTTCCGGTTAAGTATAGACAGGTGTTGCAGGCCCTTGGCCTTTTAGACGACTCCATATTTAACTTTCCAGTGGAAAGAAGTAAGGCAGTTTCTTGTCATCATCTTCTGTAATTTCGCTGATCGGAAAACAGGGAAGATGTATTGAGAGTTCCTCTGCGTTTGAATGAGTAGGCTAAGGACCTAGCTATGGCCTTATCTTCATCATTCATTATTCGCTTGGTCACAATTGAGACAGCATTTCTTCATTCAGAGTGAATTTAGACTCGCTGTCTTACGCAGATCACCTTTAAGAACTGTGACACAACGTCTCTACGGAAAAGAATTGGAGGACGTTCGTACCTCATTTAGTCCTTTCCAGGGCTATTATATTTATCACGTGTAACTCTGTCTTAACAGTGGCTAATTCGGAGTTAAATAGACATGACAGAGCCCTTGCATCGTCATCCTTAATAGATGACAAGGTGAAAACTCTCTTCGAGTCGCTCCGGTGTCCGGACAGTAAGTTTTTGACGATAAGCTTTCATTGGTTTATGACCAAGCTGCAAGAAGGCATCAATACTCCTTATGTTGATGTCTAATCGACCCGCAATAGCAGAAAAGAGTAAGGGAGGACGTCCTAGACAGAAGCTCGCCTATAAGGACTCCTTATGAGGGTATAGATAACTTTCCTATAATTACTCTTGGGATCGTCATACAGTGACTCGGATATGGGGCTTAAGTCTGATCGAGACTACCGGTCAGATGCCCCTAAACTGCTGGGTCGAGGCTCTTCGAAAATGAGACGCAGTTCCTCCTTCCGTAGGCCTTGCAGGTACTACATGTGTGGGTTAGGACCTCTATTGCTCAGCAGTCGACGGATGGTTATTATACCCCCGCTTCGAAGAAGTGGGGGCTATATAGGAATCGCCCTGTACGTCCGTCCGTCCGTCCGTCCGTCCGTCCGTCCGTACGTCTTTCCGGACATGAAATTCTTGTGTGCGCAACTCCTCCTACATTTATCAATCAATTTGGACAAAACTTTTCAGACATCATCACTACTAAGTGAACATGCGCATATTCCAAGATTTTTGATCTGCGACAATTTTAACCAGGTTTTCTCCCTTTGACTTAGATTTATTGTGTCTTTCCATCCGAACAAATTCTTGTGTGCGCAACTCCTCCTACATTAATGAACCGATTTTGATGAAACCTTTCAAACATCATCTCTACTAAGTGAGCATGTGCATATTCCAAACTTTTTAATCTGCGACAATTTTAACCAGGTTATCTCTCTTGAACTTTGATTTAATATGGGTTTCTACATGAAATTCTTGTGTGCGCAACTCCTCCTACATTTATCAATCAATTTGGACAAAACTTTTCAGACATCATCACTACTAAGTGAACATGCGCATATTCCAAGATTTTTGATCTGCGACAATTTTAACCAGGTTATCTCCCTTTGACTTAGATTTATTATGTCTTTCCGTTCGAACAAATTCTTGTGTGCGCAACTCCTCCTACATTAATGAACCGATTTTGATGAAACCTTTCAAACATCATCTCTACTAAGTGAACATGTGCATATTCCAAACTTTTTGATCTGCGACAATTTTAACCAGGTTATCTCTCTTGAACTTTGATTTAATATGGGTTTCTGCATGAAATTCTTGTGTGCGCAACTCCTACATTTATCAATCAATTTGGACAAAAGTTTTCAGACATCATCACTACTTAGTGAACATGCGCATATTCCAAGATTTTTGATCTGCGACAATTTTAACCAGGTTATCTCCCTTTGACTTAGATTTATTATGTCTTTCCGTTCCAACAAATTCTTGTGTGCGCAACTCCTCCTACATCAATGAACCGATTTTGATGAAACCTTTCAAACATCATCTCTACTAAGTGAACATGTGCATATTCCAAACTTTTTGATCTGCGACAATTTTAACCAGGTTATCTCTCTTGAACTTTGATTTAATATGGGTTTCTGCATGAAATTCTTGTGTGCGCAACTCCTACATTTATCAATCAATTTGGACAAAAGTTTACAGACATCATCACTACTAAGTAAACATGCGCATATTCCAAATTTTTTGAGCTGTGGCAATTTTAACTAGGTTATCTCCCTTTAACTTAGATTTATTATGGGTTTCTACATGAAATTCTTGTGCGTGCAACTCCTCCTACATTTATCAATCAATTTTGACGAAACCTTTCAAACATTATCACAACTAAGTGAACATACGCATATTCCCAAATTTTTGATCTGCGACAATTTTAACTAGGTTATCTCCCTTTAACTTGGATTTATTATGGGTTTTCAAATGGGATTCTTGTGTGTGCCACTCCTCCTACATTAATGAACCGATTTTGAATACATGTTGCACATTGTAAATGTGTTTTTCCAAATGTAAACCATATATGTATGGGCTCTTTTAAGTATTCAGTGCTGTTCTGTGGAAGGCCACATGCAAATACAAATTTCAACAACAAAAAATGATCTTCATGTATACATTTCCTTATGGCCTTCGCCTACATGATCAGAAGTGCATTCCTCTAAAAACCCAAAGCGGGGGTATTAATCACCTTCAGTGATAGTTCTAGTTAAGATTAGCATCAATCTGGATAACTATTACAGAAGACCAGTAATCGAGAAGTGTGGTTTCGGAAGGCCTACGGCTATCCTTTCGAAAGAACCACAACTAACTTAATATCTGATGGACAATGCTTCTGTCAAATCCTTGCATAAGAGTCTCTCCAATCGGAAGTAAAGGTTCTCTTGACAATGAAAGTAATAGAGGTCGTCGAGAATCAAAATTCTCTAGGATTCTGTATTCACCTGTTACTCATACCGAAGCCCTAGAGCTTGTTACGACACATAATAGACTGGAGCTCGATAACAAGTTTATCAAAGCTCTAAAAGTTTATGGTTATCATTTAGTCGGTTAAATTGAGTGTTCGAGTGATTGACTATGCTATAAGCCTAGATCTAAGGATTGCTTCGGTCTGAAGATAGCGCCCTGTGCTGTCACTCGAATATTAACTTGGTAATGTCTCATAACAATCTGGTTCGTCTGCTATTATCCAGAACGAAATTGATTTTATGCAACTGATGGGGTTGTGCTGAAGGCTACACATCTTGTTCAGATGGGTCGCTTATGCACACGTCCCCTCCAGTTATTCTTACTCAGAACTTGAGTGTGATAATGCATTCGCTCAGGACCAGTATTGTTTTAAAGGATCTGGTAAACAAAAGACTCCATATTGAGGCAGATATTCTGTGGTTAACTCATGAGTTCCGCTGCAACTGCCAGATCCGGCTTTCATGATTATGACGGGTATGAGAGTCAGTAGTTTGGGGCACGACCCTGAGTCCGGCAGACTCTAAATGCAGGGGTCTTGGGACCTTGGTTCCTGCAGAAACACATAATCATCAAGAATGATGTCAGTATTGTTAGCCCTACATCAATGCGTTCACGCTTGTTCAGATATTGTTAGACAACTCAATAGTGGTAGCGTACATCAGGAACCAGGGCGGCACCCATTCAGTTTTGTTATGATACCTAACGGAGAAGAATTTTCATGTTCCTCTTTCTATCCGTCATATACCGGGTCGTCTGAACGTACTAGCAGACTTGCTCCTCGGAAAGGTAGCCTGTTTCATTTGTTTTGATGCTCAACATGCGTTTATTTTACAATTTTGCTACCAGTGAGATCACCCCATGATTGTTCGGTTTGCGACGCACCGGAACAATTAGTTACCGTCATTTGTGTTGCCATGCCCAGATTATTGAGCACAGGCAGTAGATGCTCTGCAAATTCATGGGGAGGAATAATAGGATATGCATATCCTCCTATTCATTTGATTCAATGGATTATGTTTTAAGTTTAAACAGTGAATTCTACTGATAGCACCTCTGTTGTCACAGAAATCAATATTCTCAAGTGTCTGTTATGTGACGCTCCCCAGAAGCTTTCTCCATGAGAGGGTCTTCTTTCGGGGGAAGTTTTATTCTTCACTTCCTTCTCCATCCATAGTGGCATAATGGAGTTGGTTAGATGTGAGGGAGCCATCGTGGGTCCTATATTTTTCTGTTAACTGACACAAGAACGATTAAATAATGCAGGTGAGGAGATTTCATTATGATTTTGAATCCCCCCCCCCCCCCCACACACACACACACTCACACACACACTGCCTTATGTGTTAGAGGCAATTACCGGGCAAGACATAGTTTTCTTCCCGCAAGCCTCATATAATTTAATACATGCATACTATGCATTTATGTTGTGTTCTATGGCGACCTCATCCGCTTTTTACCTGAATTAATGCCCTGTTATTTTTGTTGATTTGTTATATACAAGCATCTATTTATAAATCATCACAATTAAATTGCTACTCTTGAGTACCTCGCAGGCTGCATAACCAGTTAACTGGTATTCAGATGATTACATGCTAAATATATCTGCTCTCGTGCATTATTATTATTATTAGGCTAACGCTTTATTGTATTTGGTGGACCTTGAAATAATAATCTATTTTGGGGGTGGTCCGTGTAGGAGCCTGTTAATCATACCTACGAACATCTCCAGATCCAATTTTCTATTTTGTTTTGTACCCATCTTACACTTGCTTTTGTGATCATAGATATCGGATTATACACGTTGGAGAGTATGGAATTTATTGTACAGTGGCTGCCTATGGATTACATAGGAAGTGTGTTTTCTCTTCAGGAATCGTTCAGTGTTGCTTGATTAGATATGTGTATGTTATATTTTTATATATCACCAGTTTTCGACGTATCTGTGTACGTCGTCTGCAGTGTATGCTATTTAGTGTGCAATATTAATTACCAGGATAGTCGCTATAGCCGTAACTTCTGAAGTAATGTTAAGCACCATTTATTAATCTTGAATTAATATCTGAGTGCCTGTTCGACGATTATTTATATTGTTTTTTGGGTACCGCTCTTATTATTTCCAGAGCTCTCCCCTTTTTCTTTTGAAGATTTGTTGAAAAAAAAGGGTGGGGGGTGTGTTTTTACCCATTATCTGGCTTAAAATGTATGTATCTTTGAAGGATGCTGTTTTTTCCGTATTTGTATCCTGCATACAGCTGAAATGTTATTGTAAGGCGTATGTTTGTGGGAGATTTTCTCGTATTCTCAGATACGCCATCCTAATTTTTGGGACTTAGTCCGGACTAGCCTTGGAAAATTAGGAACTTGTCTTCATACCTACAATAAGGAATTACTTAATTGGGCTCCTTGTTTAGAATATGTCTCCTCTATTACTGTATAGAGAGACATACAGGTAATTCCTAACTATTCTAAGTTCCTTCATCATGGATTGCAGGATTGGAATTATTTCAGAAGTCTTAGGCCCTGCACCTATTTACGATTCAGCTATGTCTTGGCCATTTGTTTACTGTGTAAAAATATGACAAATTCATAGTAATTTCTATATTTTTATACTTACCAATGGCCCAGACAGGAAAGGCCCTCCCATGACTGGGCACTCGTACCTCCCCGCTGAATTATTATGTAATACTCTCTTTTACAAAGAATGGTGTTGGCGCCAATTCCAGTCACTTCCTAACGTCTGCACATGCGCAGAGGGTAAATGTATGGAGGACCAGTTAGGACTTCTAATTTTTGGTTTTGCATGCAAATTTTGGGGATTGGGGGGGCAAAATTTGTGTTTGGCCCTAGATATTTTAGAGTTAGCACCAGCTATGTCTGGGCCTTTGTTAAGTATAAAAATGTTGAAATTACTATGAATTTGTCATGTTTGTGCCGGTTGCTACCAGTAAGGGCAAATTGTTTTAACACTACAATAGGCTATTACAACACTTTTGAGAAATATAAATTGGGCTAGTTTGGGCTATTTTCAGAGCCATATGACAGATTTTAACCGCAAATGTTTTTTTTATCATGACCGTCAGAATGGGAAAGTGTTTCTATTTGGAAATAATAAATTAGAAATTCCCAAAACTGCCATGTCTCCCAAGGAATTCTGGGAGGGTGACTTGAATTTTGCCCCCAACACAAGCCAAGGCGATTTTAGGAATGACAAGACGACTTCTTCGCCCTAGTAGGTCACTCGGCTGACCTCTGATCATACCCAAAGGATAGTTACTCATCTCCCTTCCAAATGCACACCGGCTTGTCTTGCAGGCTTGATTTCTCATCCTGAAGCCCCCTGCCCCACCCCCTTCCCTTGCCCCTTCAGATCCACCAGTCAGAATCTTTTGATGTTTGTTATACTGTATCCTTATGGGAGTCCGATTTACATTTGTTCAAAACAAGGCCCTGGGTTAATATTTGAACATCCTGTTGAAACCCGAATTTTGACTTTCAAGCTTGTTTAAATCAAGTGACCTGGTATTCGTTCAGCTTTTGGTATCATTATTCACTACTGTCCTCGCTATTATTTTATTTTCTCCCCCACTGCATGTGTAACATACGCCTGTCCAGGGTGAGATAGCAGGGAGAGACAGATGTATCCCACCCCACCCACGCGACGTTATACATTTATAACGTTATTATGACATTATGCATATCGTATCAGTTTTTTGCTACCAACTAATTCATACTGATGTCATCAGAATGCCGTGTGATCAAAGTTTGATGCTCTAAAACTCTTCAAACCCCAAGATGCCACCGTTCCTAATTGATTTTGTGGTATATACCTTTGGTATATACGTAACTTTTGCATGCTCTTTCCGATGGTGTCATTAGTTTTTCAAAACAATGAATACCAAATGAGTTGATTATATTGGCATGTGACCGCCGATTACCTCTGGCTAACATTACCGCTGTATGGTGGGGGAGAAAAATAATCCCTGATGGGTACGGGTGTGGGATGGGAAAATCTCACCCTCGGGACAAGATATTTGGTCCAGACACTCGGCAAGCCTCGTGTCTGGCCCAAATATCTTGCCCTCAGGTGAGATTTTCCCGTACCCATCAGGGATTATAATAGTCCCGATCATTTTTCATGTTTTGCTCATATATTTTACTTGATGAAGAATCATTTACATTACATCACTTTTTATTGTCATGGTATAGCCTTGGTGGCTGATGTGGTGTTAAGCACCAATAAATAAATAAATATATATTTCAAGTGCCTTAGGTGCTGGATATGACCTCAAATTCTCATTTTAACGACTTTTCCGGAAAACTATTAAGACCCATTGGAGCCTCTTCTTTTATTTCTGATAGTTAACAAAATGTTAATAATTATGTAACGATTTTCTTGAATGCAACATTAGTGAAATATTTCCGAAATAAATTCCATCAATGCACTTTATTTGAAAATATTGTCTGCTATTTCTGTTTGGCAAAGGGGTAAAAGTATTTTATTCTGCTAAGAATTGATATTTTGATTGGTATGATGAAAGAAATCTTTCTGGAAATGATTAGTTTATATATTTTTATCGCATATTGAGAAATGAGGGTTTATAGCAACTATGTCATGATCTGATATTGATTTGTAAGAAATTGCCTAACTAGACCAGATGGCAATTTTGGTCAGTAAAAGGAAATTTTTCTTTTTCTTCCAAAACATAGTTTGTGATACCTCGTTGGGAAGGGCTCTGTGAGATTATTCCAATGTGATGTCATGAGCTTTATTTTGGAAGCACAAATTGAAAAATTATCTTTTGATGGTAGTTTTTGTGTTCAGTGCTGGGTATATTTAGTAATATATTGGATAGCAGGTTTACAATTTGGTTCTTGGTGTAATGATTGGGGAAAAAGGTAACATAGGAGGATACATGTAACATGAGCTTGATAGTTTCTGACAAGTCAGTTATTTTAATCATTTCAGGGCAGATTACTGTAATCTGGTATTCAGTGCATTGAGTGATAAAACAGGGAAGATTACTCTTCTTCCTCCATCTATATTGAAGCCACAGAGACTTTGGTCTGGAAAACAGGTAAGTGTTTTTTATTCATTTTTTCCTAAAATTCTGATCAGTGTAGTTCCCAGCAAGTTTGAATGCGTTGATCCTTTGAATTAACAATATATTAACCCCATCAGCCACAAACTGACACTTTTATATTACTTTGAAACAGTTGCCCCCAAGTGTATTCTTACTTGAAAACTCATGTGATAGGCTGCACTTAGCTTGGTAATGTTTTTACATCATTGTTGGCTGCCTGTATAGGCAGCCAACTTCGAAATTTACAACAACCTTCTCGTAATCTCAGTTTGAAAATGACAATGAACGTCAGCAGAACGGGCAAATCCAAAAGCGATTATTTCCGTATAATTATGTCCGTGTTTTAGTCGCTCCCTCGTATAAGTCGCACCCAATATTTTCAGCCAAAATACCTCCCCTGCGACTATTACATGTACCTTTGTATAAGTCGCACCCTGACTGTGAGAATAGCCGATGGGGCCTACACAAGAACGAAAATGGCCCGTGAGTGTGGTCTTTTACTGCACGAAATTAGGTGAGTGTCGGAACACATGAACGTTTTGTTTTTTTTTATATTTTTTCTTTCCAGTCATATTTATCTCACATTAAATGCATGAAATAAAATAATAATCAGAATTATATAGGATTATTTACTTTGACCATTTATTCCCCATGTGATACTTGTTGATGCCGTAAATCTATTTTATTTTGCACATAACAATATGAGGGAGAGTTCATACTCTGTACGTCGAAAGGAGGCAAGACGTCCAGTGAGGGATCGAGGAACAGGACAGTGAATGGAGTCTCTGTTTTATGGTGATGTTAAACATAACAGAAAAGTTACAAGTGAAAATTATTTATTTTATCGAAATTAAAATTAAAAATTAAAACACAAAATAACAAAGCAGGTATATAATGTATAGCAGTTGCGGGTTCGTGACGTTTCGGCCTTGAGACGTTTCGACCTGGGACCTTTCGGCCCCATAAAAGGTCGAAACGTCCCACTTTAGGTGGCCGAAACGTCTCACTTTTTACATTTTTACCAAGTCTAGATAAGACTAACTCAAATTTTTATATATATCTGTCACCAATAATTTCGTGTTTATTCATTGAAAAAGCTCAACCACAGCGTTTTCAAAGAATAAACGCTAAGTTATTACACTTTTTTCAGATTTAGTATTATTTAAAATAGCACTTCCCGTCTTGTTAATGCAGATAATCAACTCAACCAATGAAATAATTGATGAACTGTGTATAATGCGGGAGCCAGGACTTGTTTTTACTGTGATCAGTGGGGCCAAGAAATAGTAACCAGTATGTGCACTGTCAGGCAGAAAATCCGTGTACACAGATTGTTAGAGCATTCTTCGGCTGAATCTATTTTATTTACGTTGTCTCTACACCCTCTTGGTCCCAGGCCAAAACGTCTCAAGGCCAAAATGTCCCAGGGCCGAAACGTCTCAAGGAATCAGGAACCTGGAATCACTAGGTTTCTACAGTGATCTGTTTTTGGTACCGAAGCCAAACGGCTCGTTCCATCCAGTAATAGATCTGAGCTGGATAAACAAAATGATCGTGGCTACAAAGTTTTATATGGAGACCATTCGTAAGGGCAAGCATTCGGGTGAACGGCTATGCAACAAGCATAGATCTAAAAGATGCGTACTTTCATGTTATGGTGAATCCAGCATTCAGAAAGTACCTATGGTTTGCCGTCCGGGGGGTTGTTTATCTGTTCTGAGCGATGTGCTTCAGACTCAATCTAGCACCCTGGGCATTCACTTGAATAATGAACTCGGTAATGGCATATTTCCGGGCTCATTCATCTGCGGTAACGTTGGCCTATTTGGACGACATTCTTCAGAGATACTGCAACAAAACGGTTCTTCAGAACGATGTTCAGAGTCTGCTACTATTGCTCCGACGTCTCGGTTTCATTGAAGTCGGATCTACCTCCGTCCAAGTCGTTCATTAACTTGGGAATGAGCTTCGAGACTCACAACAATCTGGTTTGTCTGCCGTTACCCAGAGCGAAATTAGTCAGTTGTTATGCACGCTTTTGTCTACACTTAGACATATTAACATCGAGGGAGTTCATGTGACTGATGGGACTGTGTGGAGCGGCTGCAGACCTCATTCTGATGGGCCGCTTACACACACATGCACTCCAGATATTTTTCACTCAAACATGGAGCGTGAAAATGCATTCGCTTGAAACAAATATTGTTTTAATGGACCAAGTGAAACAAAAGATTCAGAAGTGGGCAGACATTCAGTGGTTAACTCAGAGAGTTCCGCAGCAGCTGCCAGATCCGGCTTTTACAATAATCATGGATGAACATAATTTGGAATTTGCATGTTCAAATACTGTCGGACAACTCAACAGTAGTAGCGTATATACGGAACCAGGGAGGCACTCGTTTGATTCCGTTAATCGAACTAACGGAAAGAATTTTTCTGTATGTCTTGGAACATCAGGTTCATCTATTGGTCCGTCATATACCAGGTCGTCTGAACGTTTAGGCAGACTCGCTCTCTCGGAAAGGTTGCATGTTGTCTTCGGAATGGACTCTCAACAAGCGAGTGTTCAGGCAGATTTGCTACCAATGGGATCGACCAATGATAGACTTGTTCGCGACACATCTCAACAATCAATTGCAGACGTATGTGTTGCCTTGCCCAGATCCTCGAGCGTTCGCAGTGGATGCTCTCTCAATTTCTTGGGACGGAATGATAGGATATGCATATCCTCCAACTCCGTAAATTCAACAGATCTTGTTAAAGATCAAGCAATCGCAGTGCAAGATACTGCTGGTAGCATCTCTGTCATCTCAGAAACTATGGATAAATCTCTCAGGTGTCTGTTATGGGACGTTCCCTGGAAGCTTCCTCCACGGGAGGACCTTCTCTTTCAGGGGAAATCTCGCACACTGCATCACAACCTGCAAGGTCTGAACCTTCACGTATTTCCGTTGTGCAGTCCTTCTGGCACGGGAAGTGCTTTACAGGATGAGCAGTGGATGCAATTTTTAACTGTAGGAGGGCCTCCTCTTCGCTAAATTATGCAGCAAAGTGGAAGGTTTTCTCTCGTTGGTGTAAGGATCAGTCGATAGACGTTTATGATTCATCCATTCCAGACATTGCAAACCTTCTGGTCAACTTGTTTGACGTTCTCAAACTGCAGCCAGTCACTATTAAGGGTTATAGCTCTAAGCTATCAGACTCTAATGCTCATCTTGATAGCTTAGAAATCGGATCTAATGTTGAAAAACTTTTCGATCAATAGGCCTAGAACCCTTAGGTTAATTCCTAAGTGGAATTTAGCTTGGGTTCTGTTGAAGCTTAAAGAAGCTCCATTTGAACCATTGGATGCTGTAGAGTTCAAATTCTTGACATATAAAACAGCAAGGTGCAACTATCTTCAAAGACTGCAAAATCCCTTCAGTGTTTTTCAGAGCCTACTATGTTGCACTTGTGTCTCCCGGAATGCCCGGGAAAATCCCAGAATTTCAGTGTAGTTCCCGGCCTCCCGGACGGGAATCAGTTTTGGACCAAAAATCCCGGAAAACGACAGTCAATTTTTTGTTCCCGTTGTAACTTATGAAAAACGTTCAGAGTCAAATCACAGGCATTTCAAACTCTGGTAAAAACTCACAAAGCAGTAAAATATGGATTTAAGTTAAATTTATTTAAGAAAAGGGTATTTTATGATATATATTTCAACTGTGTTCATGTTTATTTCTGGGGTTTTTCTTCGGAGATTCGTGATCAATGTGCGAGTGTCGAAGTGAAAATAGGTGACTTACTTTCAAAAAAATTGAAAACTCCACCTTCATTTAAATGCAGTTTTTGGAAATTAAAATATATGAAAAAGAATTAAATAATATATATTTATTTATTCCTTCATAGAATAGCTTTAATTCTCATCCCTTTTCTAAAATCAAAACGTAAACAACAACTATTTAGCACAGTTTAAAAGTAGGTTAAAATGACTTAGGATGCCGAAAAATTATGACTGCATATTTAAACACAATGGACTTATTTTCTAACACTACATTTATTCTGTTGTGCTGACTACAGAACTGTTAACTGTTGGCCATCTGTACCCAGAAAATTTTGAATGGAATTTAAAAAAAATACTTCAATGATGAAAAGTTTTGTGTAGGGCACAAACGTCCCACAAGCATGAAGATTGATAAAGATACTTTCTAAGTACTAATGTTCTTGAAGTAACTGAACATTAGCACAGTTATTTTATGATTTTTAGCCCAACTTTGGTGAAGCCAAATTTGAGCTTATGCCATGGCCAGTCATCCGTCTGTCTATCAACAATTCAATACGGCTCGGGCTAGAGGCCGTATTTATGAACCGATCTTTACGAAACTTTTTGGGTACCTTTGTTATGACCGTGGGACGAGAACGAGTGTTTTGGGGTCCGATCCAAAATTCAAGTTGGCCGCTGGCAGCCATTTTGTACAAAATTAGGTGCAATCAGATTTTTGCGCAGAACTTCCATATGAAAGTGCTGATTTTCTTGTGCGTAAATTATGCAAATTAGACTAACGTTGATGTATTTTGTGTTACGTTCAGCACTGTAAGTACAAATGCCAATACGGCTCGGTCTAGACGCCGTATTTATGAACCGATTTTACGAAACTTCTTGGGTACCTTTGGTATCACCGTGGGACGAGAACGAGTGTTTTTGGGTCCGGTCCGAAATTGAAGATGGCCGATGGCAGCCATTTTGTACAAAATTAGGTGCAATCAGATTTTTGCACAGAACTTCCATATGAAAGCGCTGATTTGAATAATTTTGTGTGTGAATGTTTAGTACCATGGGATACAACACATATAATACGGGTTTTTTTCTCGTGCAGAAATTATGCAAATTAGATGAACTGTGATTTCTTCAGTGCTCCTTACACACAGTAAGTACACATGTCAATACGACTCGGGCTAGAGTCCGCATTTATGAACTGATCTTCACAAAACATCTTGGGTACCTTTGTTATCACCTTGGGACGAAAACGAGTGTTTCTGGGTGCGGTCCAAAATTCAAGATGGCTGCCAGTGGCCATTTTGTACCGAAATTAAGTTTAATCAGTTTTTTGTACACAACTTCTATACGGCTCAGGCTAGAGGCCGTATTTATGAACCGATCTTTACGAAACTTCTTGGGTACCTTTGGTATCACCGTGGGACGAGAACGAGTGTTTTGGGGTCCGGTCCATAATTCAAGATGGCCGATGGCAGCCATTTTGTACAAAATTAGGTGCAATCAGTTTTTTGCACAGAACTTCCATATGGAAGTGCTGATTTGAATAATTTTTTGTGTGAATGTTTAGTACCATGGGATTCATCACATATAATACGGGTTTTTTTCTCGTGTAGAAATTATGCAAATTAGATAAACTTTGATTTTTTCAGTGCTCCTTACACACAGTAAGTACACATGTCAATACGACTCGGGCTAGAGTCTGTATTTATGAACCGATCTTCACGAAACGTCTTGGGTATCTTTGTTATCACCTTTGGACGAGAATGAGTGTTTCTGGGTCCGGTCCAAAATTCAAGATGGCTGCCAGTGACCATTTTGTACCAAAATTAAGTTTAATCAGTTTTTTGTACACAACTTATATATGCCTCAGGCTAAAGGCCGTATTTATGAACCGATCTTTACGAAACTTCTTGGGTACCTTTGTTATCACCGTGGGATGAGAACCAGTGTTTTGGGTGTGGTCCGAAATTCAAGATGACCACCAGCAGCCATTTTGTACCAAAATTAGTGCAATCAGTCTTTTGTACAGAACTTCTGTATGAAAGTTCTGATTTGAATAATTTTTTGTATGAATGTTTAGTAACATGGAATACATCACATATAGTACGGGTTCTTTTCTCATGCAGAAATTATGCAAATTAGATGAACTGAACACTGTAAGTGCACATGTTAATATGGCTCGGGCTAGAGGCTGTATTTATGAACCGATTTTCACAAAACTTCTTGGGTACCTTTGTTATCACCTTCGGATGGAACTAGTGTTTCTGGGTGTGGTCCAAAATTCAAGATGGCTGCCAGTGGCCATTTTGTACCAAAATTTGGTCCAATCAATTTTTTGTCACAACTTCTATACAGCTCATATTTAACACTGATCTTCACAAAACTTCTTGGGTACCTTTGTTTTCACCTTGGGACAGGAACGAGTGTGTTTTGGGGTGCCTTTGTTATCACTGTGCTATGAGAACAAATATTTTGGGGTTCAGTCAGGCCCACTCTGGGACTCAAAGATTTCTTTTCTAGTTTAGCATCTGACTGCCACCCACCTTTACAATACTTTACCTATACATTTGTTACAGGCTACGGTCAGTATTTATGTACAGACCGTTACAATACTTTATATGCACCTTTGTTATCAGGTCATTACCTAAATGTTTGTCATTGCTGTGTCACATACTATACATGTACATGTCTTAACAAGTTGAGCTACAGTGTCATTGAAACCTTCATTTAACATAGCATAAATGCATCAGCATAGTTGACAACTAGTTCTGGATATAACCTGGTGTTAATAGTGGTCCATGAGCTGAAAATTCACAAGTTTTTTCTTTTATTTTGTCCCCGCGTGGACTTTTCCCTGAAATCTATCCCATTTCCCTGAAAATCACCCTCAGGTTCCCTGAAAAATTATTCTGGAGGTTAACATGTCTGCCAGTTTTGTGTTACTTTATATAAAAAAAAGTCTCATTCCAGTGATTATTTATTTATTGGTGTTTAAGGTCACATACTTATGCACAATGGCTAATCATGACCGTGACAGTTTTACGGGTGGAGGAAGCCGGAGAGAACCACTGAGCAACGACGAGCAGCTGCCAGCTCCCCAACATCGTTACTCCACACTGCAGCATGGGCAGGGTTAGATTGGTTGAAGACATGCGCACCATCAATGCGCAGTACGCCTTAGTACACGGTGTCATTCCAGTGATAACAGGCTGGGTAAAAGGTGTGTTACACCTGAAACACATTTTCTCAGAAGAATGGGAATGTAAGAACTTTTGTTCAAGGTTCAAAAGGTAAGACCAGGATTAGGGGAGGATTGAGTAAATTGTGTTACACAAGCAGGATTGAATGTTTCTTTTTTATATTATAACTTCAGGTCTTTTCAACTGTATTATTAAATGTGATACCTCCAGGGAAAAAAAGGATAAATTTGACTGGAAAAGCAAAAATAGCAGAGAAGGTAAGAAATTTATTCATTAAATTATCACAAAAATTTTTCATACTTTTTCTTTATTTACCCCAAAAAAGCATAATTGAATGCCTTCACAAAGTGAAATAGAAAGAATATTCATCTAAAACGACTTGAACATGATTACCGGTAGTTACAATTAAGTAGATTTTTCTTACATTTTTAAATTTTTTCCATGGTGGGGAGTTTGTAGTGCGAGGGCCACAGCGATGGGAAGGCAATTTTATTCTGCTTGATTATTAGCTTGTCTTGTCTGCAACATCAAAGAACTAGTCAGACCGCTTACTTATTGTTACATCATATGATTTCATCAGCAAAAATGCATGGGCACAGAAATGTTACTTCTATTTCAAAACAGATTTATTAGCTCACCGAAGGGGGGGGGGGGCAGATTCAAGTTTGTTCAAATTGAGTCCCTGGGTTAAGATTTGGGCTCTCTATTGGAGCCCAAATTTTAACTTGGTGCAATTTGAGGAAATTTCTTTAAAAATCTTCTTCTTCAGATCCAACAGTCAGAATCCTTTCATGTTTGGTATACAACATCTGTAGGGGAGGCAGATTCATGTCGGTTTAAATCCAGTCCCTGGGTTAATAATTGGTTTCCCTGTAGGAGCCCTAATTTTAACTTACTGCAATATGAGGAAATTTCTTTAAAAATCTTCTTCAGATCCACCAGTCAGAATGCTTTCATATTTGGTATACAACCTCTCTACAGGGGTCAGATTCAAGTTTGTCCAACTCCCTATGGGAGCCCAAATTTTAACTTTGTGCAATGCTGGAATATTCTTTAAAAATCTTCTTCAGATTCACCAGTCAGAATCCTCTCATATTTGGTATACATCATCTCTGGCGAGGCCAGATTCAAGTTTGTTCAAATTGAGTTTCTCGGTTAATATTTGGGTTCCCTATGGGAGCCTGAATTTGAACTTAGTGCAATATGCGAAAATTTCTTTAAAAATCTTTTTCTTCAGATCCACCAGTCAGAATGCTTTCATATTTGGTATGCATCATCTCCAGGAGGGGACAGATTCAAGTTTGTTCAAATTGGGTCCCTGGGTTGAAAATTTTGAGTCTGGTTCGGACTTAGAAATTTTTTACCAAAATTTGAGAAAAAAAATTTGTTTGGGATTTTTTATGCATTTTGTTCAATTTTGAGATGAAAAACCCCCCAAATTTTTAGCCTGAAAATTTTAGGTCCGGTTCTGACTCCGAAATTTTGGACCAAAATTCGGAATTTTAAAAAAAAAATTGATGCGTTTTTTGTTCAATTTTGAGACGAAAAAAAAAAATTGGGGGCCAGAAAATTTTGGGTCCGGTTCAGACTTGGACATTTTGGACGAAAATTTGGAAAAAAAATAATTGTTTTTTTATGCGTTTTGTTCAATTTTGAGATGAAAAAAAAATCTGAGGTCAGGTTTGGACTCCGTAATTTTGGACCAAAATTCAGGGATTTTATGCGTTTTGTTCAATTTTGAGATGGAAAAAAAAAATTGTATAGCCTGAAAATTTTTAGTCCTGTTCCGACTTGCTTTTGAAATCTTCTTCTTCAGATCATGTAGTCAGAATGCTTTCATATTTGGTATACAACATCTCTAGGAGGGTTAGATTCAAGTTTGTTCAATCCTAGTCCATGGGTTGATAATTGGCCTCCCTATGGGAGCCAAAATTTTAACTTAGTACAATATAAGAAAATTTCTTTAAAAATCTTCTTCATATCCACCAGTCAGAATCCTTTCATATTTGGTATACAACATCTCTTGGAGGGTAAGACTCAAGTTTGTTCAAACCTGGTCTGGGGTTATTAATTTGGGATACCTATGAATTTTAACTTAAGTGCAATATGAGGAAATTTCTTTTAAAATCATCTTCTTCAGATCCACTGATCAGAATCCTTTCATATTTGGTATACAACATCTCTGGGTGGGTCAGATTCAAGTTTGTTCAAATCGGGACCCTTGGTAAATATTTTGGCTCCCTATTTGAGCCCAAAGTTTAACTTAGTGCAATGTGAGGTGATTTCTTTAAAAACCTACTTCATATCCACCAGTCATAATTCTTTCCTATTTGGTATATGACATCTCAAGAGGGATCAGATTCAAGTTTGTTCAATTTGAGTCCTTGGCGTAATATTTGGGCCCTATGGGTGGGGTGGGGGGTCATGTTACGTTCAGGTTTGTTCAAATCCATTCATTAGTGTTTTTCCATAAAATTTGCCTCTCATGACTTCATTCCGTTGTAGTGTTGATGAACCATGTCTAACTGAATGTGACCCCAAATACGTCTTTGGGCCACTTTGGCCGGTGAGCGATTAAGGCCCCTTGGGGCCTCTTGTTTATTTATATATTTATTGGCATTTTAAGGTCACATACTTATGCACAATGGCTAATGGTGACAGTTTTATGGGTGGAGGAAGCCTGAGTACACCCCAGGTAGAACCAACGAGCATTGATGAGCAACTGTCAGCTCCTCAACATTCTAACTCTGTTCAAGCTCCGCTCAAGAAGGGTTACAGCAGTGGAATACATGAGCACCATTGACGTGCAGTACGCCTTAGTACACTGCATCATCGTGCCCCCATGTAGGCAACCGAGATAAAGTGCCTTGCCCAAGGACACAACGCGGGTCGTCCCGGACGGGGATCGAACTTGGGACCTCTATCATAAAGTCCAACAGTCTACCACTGAGCCACCGCACTCCCCTCAAAACAGATTACACAGTGGTAGAAGGGGGCCCCACTTTATTGGATATCTCTAACTGGTAGAGTGCTGAAAGCCCATATTTGGGCTTTATTCTGAAGAACATATGCCACATCGTGAAGGCTTCATATTCCGAGGATGTACTTCATATTATCTTTGAAGTGAAATAATTTAGTCTGTATGGATTTAGTTTTGCCTTGGTACAGTTTATGGAAGAGTGCCTGTAGGCACTCTTCCATAAATTGTAACAAAGCAAAGACCCGTGAGCAAATTTTGAAGATCAAAAATAATTCACCACTCCACCAGTTATCTGAGCAGTCCAGTTAAAAGAATGTAACTTCCAAATTTTATTGAATAAATTTCTAAACTTAAAAATCATTTTTACCTTCAAGCCAATTTTGACCTCATAATTGCATATGGGTTATAGATTGAACTCCTGTTAATTGAATTGAAAATCTTGTAATTTGTCAAATAATTAGTTTGACAACCACTGAATTCCACTATAAACAAACTTGACCGTCCAAGTTAAGAATTTAATCCAGTATATCTTATTTTTCAGAGCTTCAGGAGCTCTGTCAAATATAATGTAATAGAATAAATGTTCAGTTTATAACCAGAATACAGGAAAATGACCAAATTTCTGGTAATTGAATACTCCTGTTACCTGAATATTCTTAAACCACAGCTGCTTAATTAACAGGGTTCCACTGTGTTACACTTAAATAGTTCAAATGTTTCAAATAAAACATAAATGCTTGTGTTTTAAATATTACACTGGCTTGTTTGGACAAGCCTGCAAATAATTTTTATTGCACTTCCAGATAAAATGTCAGACACCAAACGAATCAAGTTTGTCATTTGAGAATGACATCTGACATATTACAAAATGGAGTTTTAGTATTCAAAATAATGTGGTTTGGGTGTACATGGACCTTCATCTTAAAACTGCACAGAATTCATCCAACCATACCATGTTTGGCAGGGCTTATTGAGCCCTGCCAAACAAGGTATGATTGGTTTCATTCTGAATTGGAACTGAATTACTCTTCAAACATAATTTAGATACATGTGTGGTCATGTCAAATCATATTTCTTCACATGATGTTAATACTGATGTGCTGTACAGTCACTTTTTTCACACTTCCCAGCTTGCCAGGATCAGAAATCACAATAATCATTAATTTTAGGCTTGCTAGTTATGTTCATGATTTCAAGCATGCATGATGTTCTGATCTCTGAACTTCATTAATAATATTGGCATCAGACAGTTTGACTGATGATTTTAAACCTCAGTCTGACATTGGCCTTTTTGCACCTGACATTGTCCTTGTCTGACTACTTATTTTCTGGTATGTGTTTGGACAATATCTTTGTGCTCTCCAGTCATTGTTTATACAAACATCCCAACAATCTGGTGGTAAAGATTTTAAACTATTTACATTTCTGGCATTCTGTATATTTGAATCTGGTCTTGGATTTGAATAAATTTATTTAATTATTTATTCATTGGTGTTTAAGGTCACATATTTCTGCACAATGGCTAATTATGACCATGACAGTTTTACAGGTGACAGAAGCTGGAGTACCCAGAGAGAACCATTGAGCAATGGCAAGTAACTGTCTGCCCCCAACACGCCAACTCCACACAAGCAGGGTTATCATTGGTTGAAGACAGGCACACCATCGACATGTAGTGTGCCTAAGTACACAATGCCATGGTGTCCCCATGTGACAAATGGGGTTGAAATGACTTGCCCAAGGACACCATGCGGTTGCCACAGGTGGGATTTGAATAAAGAACTGAAGGTGTAATGGCTCTCATCAGTTGACAGATGAAAATAGGGATTCATACAGGTCCTTGTGTTGCCACAGTTGAAATTTTATAAACAACTCAGAGGCAGATGCAGGCCTGGATATTTCACGGTAACGATCGTTCCGTTTCCGTGTCATTACCATCACAGCAAAACACGGAAACGATTTTTCGTTTCCCATGCATTTTATGCTCACTCGGACTCCATGACCAGACCGTACATGTTCATAATTTTATAGGAATATGTTGTCCAGTTCCAATCGTACTGTCAGTGTCGTCTGTCATCTCCCGGTATTTACGACTACAACCACGATGTCGACAGCCGCAAAGAAACGAAAAAACGAATCGGTGTCTCTCAAAACGTTTAAAAAATGGTCCTTTTCAGAAGATTTCACACCTGAAGTTGATGAGGAAGGTGTAATAATTAAATTACAATGTACGGTTTGCAGTACACATGTAACAGAAATAAGACAGGAGGCCAAGACAAGAGGAATTAGCGGCCCACCTTTAACTGCTATGTTAAATTATGTGGACGGAATATCCAGCGTAATAAAGGAAATGTGGAAAAACACGTTCGCAGTGGTTCGTTACACGACTGGGCAAAACGACGGTTTAATAAATCCGATGCAGATGCTCCAACTTCTGCAATTGCTGTTTCCACCCCTCTACCTAAATTTGTACATGAAGCAGCCGAAAAGAACAATTTACATTTGTTTAACACAGCATTGGATTTGGTGTTGGCTGAGAAACCCTTCACAGATTTCCCATTCGCAGTTAACATGCAGCGGTGGAATGGGGTGAACATTTCACCTGGTAAAGATGATGAACGTAGCTGCGCAATTTTTGTGCAATATATAGCCCTAGCTGTCACTGAAGATATTAAAAATATTTTGTCTTCAGCCAATTTCATGTTTGGCGAAATGGATGGAAGCGAAGCGCGTAAAACACAAGACAAGAAGGAGCTCGTATTCTGTCGAGTGGTTGTGAGGGGGCAGCCTGTGGAACTCTTGTTGAAATATCAGAAGACTTCAGTGGTGTAGATGCTAAAGGTGTAAAAGCAGCATTTGATGATGCATTTCTGAATGGTTATAACATTTCTCCTGAAAAATTTGAAAAGCTTTTGGTTGGTGTATGTGCCGACGGTGCAAGTGTGAACATGGGCCGATTATCTGGGGCTTGTACCGTGATGAAAGCAACTCGTCCATGGTTGATTATTATACATTGCATTAACCACTGGTTGGAACTGGCAATAGCTGACGCATTCATTAGCAATTCAACATTTAAAATGCTAGAAGATATGATGCAAAACATTTTTTATCTTTTTTGGAACAGCGGCAAGAAAAAATGTCTGTGTATGCGAATTGCAGAAAAGCTCTTTGTTACCTGGGTATCGTTTGTCAAAGCACAAGGGACACGTTTTCAAGTTCACCACTATAACAGCATTCGAGCAATGATAATCAATTACCTTGCATTGGTATTATTTGCAGAAAACATGATTGAGGGGGATAAAAGTCTGTGTAAACCTGAGGTGAGGGCCCAGTTGAAAGGTTATCATAATAAATGGGTCAGCTACGAGTATTTAGGTGCTATGGAATTCTATAGACAAGTTCTGAGACTCACCACGCATGTAAGTCTCACCTTTCAAAATCAGTCAGTTTTGATAACGGATGTGAGAGATGCACTAGAAGAGTGCAAAGATGGACTCAATGAAATTGCTGCATCAGAAAAGCCGCAATTTCCATTTTGCATTGAATTTAACCATAAGCCGCCTCAGTCAGAGCATCTAAAAATCAATTTTTTTTTCAGGGGGGGGGGGGGGGCGTTAACCCCCCTCTCTGTGCACGTGCGCTAGACACCTTTCGGTGTCTGTATTCAATTTTTCCCTCCAAAAATTCTCATGCCCCTCCCCCCATTAAATTTTAATCCTGGCTACGTGCCTGGTACCCCCGACGGATAAAAAAAAATCAGCCCAGATCGCCAGTATGCAGCCTACAGTTCAAATGAATAATGCATCATTCTCATCTCACGACCAACCAACTCAACAGAATGTCATTGCTGCGAAGTCCCCAGCATTAAATATTCACCCGTAACAGTGAGTGACACTGCACGCCGGTAAACTTGAGCCTAGGTGCACCTCCACCCTCCCTCCTGCCCCGGCCCTACAGTGTTTCATAAAGTCCTTCATCTGCCACTCAACCAACTCTGAACCGGTGTATTGGGAAGTAATGACTGTGCGAATGAACTCAGTCACCAGACGCATAAAAATGTCTGCAATGTAGAAAGGTAATTCCAGTCTAGTACTGTAAGGGAGGTAATCAAATTAGCTATCAAAGAACTCAGCTATTTTCAAAATTGCTGACAGGATCTTCGCCATATGTGATGCCCATATCTCTCACCAAATTTAAATTGCATCGTTCCATGGCTGATTTTAAATAATATATTATAAGTGATCATCTCAGACTTTGATATCTCAAATCTTTTCAATTTTTTATTGACTTTTGGTCATTAAAGCCTTTAAGATCACGCTCGGCTGGTCACCATTGCAGTGTCGTTAAGCTGACAAGTCATAACAACAGAACAACTATTTTGCTTCAAGCGAAGTTTAAGACGCCAGTATTGCAGTCTCTCTGGTGGATTGCTGGTTTGGGGTTCCAGCCTTAAAACGTCCCCCGCGCCAGTCACTTAACCGTGGCAAAATTTATTCTTTTTGTTAAAACGAAAGAAATGTAGTTGAAAGCGCGAGTGACAAAAAGTGAGTCGCGTAGAAATCAGGGCGGGCAAGTGCATTTTAAAGCCTATTAGTATTAGTTCTGCAGGGCGAGTGACTTTTGCTGTATTTTTACACCCCTGTCGACGGAACGGGAAAATCGTTATCTGTCGTTTCCCATGAAGCAAAATGACGGAAACGAAATATGATTTCCCATGATTTTTGAAATATTGAGGTCTGAAATGAAAGTTTAATGTGGGTTCTTTATTCTTTCACAGATTGATAGATGTTTCAGTGTACACTGCCATGGTCAATACAGTTTCCAACAATCACGTATCATCAATACTGAACATCATCAAAATACAAACACAAAAAACTGAGACTGACAATAAAATAAAATAAAAATCGTGTATACTACACTATGTCAATATGATATATGCTGGATATAAATTTCAAAGAAATTGCACAACTCAAACAGAATAAGAAAGAAAAAAAACCAAGATCCAGCCCAAAAGTCTCCTTCCATTTGATTATAACAACTGACATGTGTCAAGAAATCATGAGCCGCAGAAAAATCAACGACTGATTTACTTCAGAAAACAAACTCCAAAAGCTTACTCTGCTGGGGCACAAAACTATGTGATGGCATAGATTTATGTACCACAGAATCCAGCAAGCAAACAAAACTATACTACCAATAACTTATATTTATACTGATATGTAATACAATCATCAAAACCATGAGTATAGATCATATAGACAGAACGCGATGTGTGTTGGAATCGGTGGGTGTTTTACGGCTCTCGTGAAATATGACTATGCCACTTCCAACTCACTATGTAAAGCACCCACCGATTCAAACACACATCGCATTCTGTGTTTATTACACATCCCATGCATTAAAATTCATTTAAATACATAAATTTTTATTCTCATGTTTAAACACAAAGGTGAAGAGTCCGTTTGTTTTGTTTGAAGCTGTATTGATCAATTGGATCAATAAAAAATCAAAACAATCTTTTGGAAACTAGTGTAAATTACAATCGTTATCTTTTCTATTGGGCGTGTTTCTTGAAATTCATATTGCTGTTTCTCTTCGGCTAGTATCCATTCACGCTTAACCATTTGATAACTATTGCTGTTAGTAAAAATATAAGTTAATACATGGGTTAATGTTATGGTTTGAAATGATTGTTTTTTTTAATATTATCTCATTTTTGGTTAACTCATTTTTTGTGAACCAACTTTATTTTGATTTGGACATTTTCATTTTCATAGTACATGACAGACGATCGATAATTGTATAATGAAATTCGGAAACTTTTCGAAGTGCCACTAATGACTCGATGGGAAAGGAACTTGTAATATCGGTGCTGGGAAAAAAGTTCTGGCTTGTACATCAGTTAGATACAGAAACATTTATGTCATAGCGGCAATTCCATTAAATACAAGGGTTTCAAGTTTAATGGATGTGTAATAAACACAAGTATGCCCCAATATTTCTATAAATAATAAATTATTTTATACCAAGTATTACACAGTGCATATTACTGAACTAAATTCACAAAGTAGATCCCATATAAATACTAATATTCAACTAAATACCAACATTGTGTTTAACCCTTTCAACACTGCCTGCATGAAGTAGCCAACCCCCACAAACACCTGATCTACACAGAGATGATTCAATCCCTCAGCCCTGTAGGCTTAAAGATTAAATTATCACTTATCCACAACACCGTTGCAAGAAGTGACCGTTGCTGTTGAAAGTGTTGTTAAACCTTAATAAACAAACAATCAAACAAAGATGCTTTAGATAGCTGATCTGATTCTTCTATTACATAAGAATATGAAGTATAGATTCCCTCAGCCGCTACTCATTCATGTAACAGTGTAGCTCTTGTAGGGGAGTTTTCATGTTTTTGTGCAGACAATCTTGATTTCCTATCTCAAACTCATTAAAAACACTAGAAAATATATACAGATCCAATTAACGGGTTGAAGTCAAAATTATTTTTGTTCCTTAAAATTTCTTTGTGCAGCTTTGCCCTGTTACACTTTATGGGAGGGTGGCAGTAGGAACTCTCCCATGAATTGTAATGAATTGTAACAAGGCAAATCCTACCGGCACTAAAGAATAAAGCCAAAATATGGGCATCCAGTACTCTGCCACTTAAGTGTACAGCACATTGACAGAAATGCCTTCAGCCATTGCAAGTTTATTTGGGTTCTGCTTGTGATTAGTTATTAACTCTGCCTGTTCCTTTTGGGAACCCTGGGAAGTGGAGCAGTGCTTGTTTATTACATGAAACAAGTTTTGCTTTACTGGTAAAAAAGGACCCAGAACGAACGGCTGGGGTGGAATTCTTCTACCATGCACAACATAGGTATAAATGATTGGTTAAACTTGACTTCATACCTCTTTTGGGATCATGAGATAGCCAAGGATGCTGAAAGTGACCCTAAAGAACATCAATAAATAAATAACTCTGCCTGCTGTAGGCTGATTTTGCTGCTCGGAAAAAATATTTTGTTACCTAATGGAGGTTAATTCTGTCTCTTGTTAACAAAATATGCCCAACCAAACAGGAGTTATCCTCTTAACAAATATTTCCTGATGCCAGTCTCTATTGAATTTCTCATCAAATCAAGTCATGGCTGCTCTAAAGCAGCCATGTCTTGATTTTAAGAGAAATTCAAGAAAATTTTCAGCATGTGAAAAGTTGAGTTAAAAGTCTGTCACTTACTTTCCAGAGCACTTTGTGGCTCTCCAAATATTTCAGCTGTCCCTACCCTTGAAAATATTACAGCTTGTCTTTGGATGTTACAAGTATCAGTAGAACCTAATAAAAAAGGAAGTGCATGAAATATTCTGTGCATTCTCAATTTCAGAGCTGGGTTCAACAAAAAGAAAAAACTGCATGTCTGTCACCTGAATTATTAGAGAGTACTGTCATTATAAGAGACGGAGAGTTGTTGTGTGGTGTACTGGATAAAGGGCACTATGGACCAACATCGTATGGTCTTGTACACAGTTGTTATGAGGTAATAAGCAGATATTTGATAAGTACAATAAAGATGATTTCATGTGTTAAGTCATGAGTGTTTAACCCTAGACATAAATATGTTTTATTTAGGGGTTCTAAGCTATAGTTTGGAAAAAAATTATAAAAAGATAAAAACATTTGAATGGCAATTAATTTTACAGGGTTCATACGGAGCCTGGAAATTGCTTAAAATGCTTTGATTTTAAAATTGGAATTCCAGGACCTTGAAAGAACTCAGAAATTGAACATTTTTATCCCCCAAAACATTTGGAGGGATATGGCTATGGCACTGTCTGTCCATGTAATGTGGTTTCTGCACTCTAATTAAAATTCCCCTTGGCTGATTGAAACCAAGATTGACGTGTTGGTTGGACATGATGAGTGGAAGAAACCTATTTATTTTGGCGCGATTGTGCCAAGGGTCATTGCCTCAGTGACCTTAACTTGAAATTGGTTTCTACTCCATAACTTTTGATATGGCAAAGTTACTGTATCAGGCTGTGTTTGTGAGTGATTAGTGACCAGTGGTTTTTCGAGGTTTCAATACCAAGGAAGAAACTTTTCACCACTAGCTGAATTGACATCATTACTTAAGAAGCTCTCGCATTGTTTCCTAAGAAATTATGACAAGGCTTGGAACTATTAACAAAGGCTAAACGTGACAAATTCCACAACTCATTTCAGCATATACTGTTGTATGTATATGAACATCATTCATGTTAGATAAAGAATTAACCCTATCGCTTCAAAGTGCTAAGAATTCAATTAATTTAGTCAAACTTGTCAAAATTTCTTGCAGATATAGTGGTGCCCACTTAATTGGATATAACTTTATTGAATAACCCTGTTAACTGAATATAACTTCCAAACACCAAGTTATTTAGCATATCTTTAGTACAAATTTGACCTGTTAATTACTTACGGGTTACTCAGTAAACTCTTAATAAAATAAAACATTTTGTAACCTGTGGATGAATTATTCTGACAGTCTCTGAATGTCCCATATTCAAAGATGTTTTTGGCCCCAGTATATTCAGTAGTATAGGCAATTAGTCTATTATGTTATGTTTGAGGCTCCATTTGCTCTACCAAACAAGATAAAATAGGATAAATGCTTAGTGTATCACAGGGAGACAGGAAAATGATTAAATTCATGTTACTTGAATATTTGAACTGTTAATTGAATATTTTTCACTGGTAAAGTGGGTATTCAGTTAGCAGGATTCCATTGTACAGTATAGATTGACTGATTTTGCTGTAGTCAATATTCAGCGCATCAGAGCTTAAATTGTTAATGAAAACTAAGCTTTTGTATTTGAACTGCTCACATTTCTCTTGGTTCCAACACTCACCCGTGACTTGTTGTTTGGTGAAAAAGTTAAAGATTTAATAGAAATTCTCATAGATTTTAATGTCGGTTTCCTTCATGCATCATCTGAAATCAAAACGTGTCTACCATTGGCGTACTTAAAAAATATTAAAGATTTCAACATATTTAGTGTTTTGATTCTTTGTGTGACATGTCGAAAGATATCAATCCTTCTGCAAACTAATATCAAAATACCAAAATTTCATTCAGCAATTTTTAGCTCAACTTGACAAAGTCAAGCTGAGCTGTTGCCATCACTTCTCGTCCGTCAACGTATGTACGTACACAATTTCCTTTGGCACACCTCACAGGTCGCATTTATGATCAGATCACTTTGAAACTTGGTATGCCTGTTTGGGGTGACCTCTAGATGGGAGCTATTGATTTTCTTCAATTTCTGTCGAAAAATGTTGCCGCGGCCAATGTTATTAGAACTTAGTTTAGTCAGACCTCAATATTTCACCTTGGCACACGCTTCAGGGCACATTTATGATTGGATGCTTTGAAACCTGGCATGCTTGTTTAGGGTGACCTCTAGACGGGAGCTATCGATTTTCTTCAATTTCTGTCAAAAAGAGTTGCCGCGGCCAACGTTCTTAGAACTTAGTTTAGTCAGACCTCAATATTTCCCTTTGACACACCCTACAGGGCACATTTATGATCGGATTGCTTTGAAACCTGGTATGCTTGTTTGGGGTGATCTCTAGATGAGAGCTATCGATTTTTTTCCATTTCTGTCAAAAAATGTTGCCGCGGCCAACGTTCTTAGAACTTAGTTTAGTCAGAAGACCTCAATATTTCCGTTTGGCACACCCTGCAGGGCAGATTTATGATCGGATTGCTTTGAAACCGGGCATGCTTGTTTGGGATGACCTCTAGATGGGAGCTATCGATTTTCTTCCGTTTCCGTCAAAAAATGTTGCCACGGCCAACGTTCTTAGAACTTAGTTTAGTCAGACCTCAATATTTCCCTTTGGCACACCCTACAGGGCACATTTATGATCGGGTTGCTTTGAAACCTGGTATGCTTGTTTGGGGAGATCTCCAGATGGGAGCTATCGATTTTCTTCCATTTCCGTCGAAAAATCTTGCGGCCAACGTTCTTAGAACTTAGTTTAGTCAGACCTCAATATTTCCCTTTGGCAAACGCTGCAGGGCATATTTATGTTCGGATTGCTCTGAAACCTGGCATGCTTGTTTGGGGTGACCTCTAGATTGGAGCTAGCAATTTTCTTCCAATTCCGTCCGTCAAAACATTTTGCCACTGGCAACGATCTTTGAACTTGGTTTAGTCAGGCATCAGTATATTCCTTTGGCATGCCCTACAGGGTACATTTATGATCCGATCGGTTTGAAACTTTGTATGCTTGTTTGGGGTTACCTCTAGATGGGAGCTATTGATTTTCTTGGATTTCCGTCAAAAAATGTTGCCACTGGCAATGACCTTCGATGAACTTAGTAAAAACTTAGTGCAGTTAAGTATCAATATTTCCATTTGACACACCCTGCAGGGCACATTTAAGATTGGATAGCTTGCAAACTTCGTGTGCTTGTGTGGGGTGACATCTATATGGGAGCTGTCGATTTTCTTCCATTTCTGTCAAAAATGTTACCGCTGACCTTTGAACTTAGTTTAGTCAGACCTTAATATTTCCCTTTAACGCACCCTTCAGGGCACATTTATGATCGGATCACTTTGAAACTTGGTATGTGTGTTTGGGGTGACCTCTAGATGTGAGCTATTGCTTTTTTTCATTTCCATAAAAAATTATTGTTGTTATCACCAGCCTTTGAACTTACTGCATTTGTGCATCAACTTATCCCTTTTGCACTCTCTGCAGGGTATATTTATGAATTTCCATACCCCCCCCCCCCCCCCAAAAAAAAAAAACGTTGCCACAAAGCAATGACCTTCTGCTTAGTGCATTTGTGCATTAACATCTTCCTTTGGCATGCCTCAGAGGGCACCTTCATTATCAGGTTGTTTTGAAACTTTGTATTCTTATGCAGGGTGACAAAGATAGGAGCTATTGATTTTCTTTTCATTTCCATCAAAAACTGTTGCTGTTAGCAACAATCTTTGAATTTATTGCATTTGTGCATCAACATTCTTTGACATGGCCTACAGGCCACATTTATCGTAGGATTGTTTTTAGTCCCCTACGGGAACCGTAAGGGGACTATAGGATTGCACTCGGTCTGTCTGTCTGTCCGTCCATCTGTCCATCCATCCATCCGTCCGTCCATCCATCCGTCTGTCTGTCTGTCTGTCTGTTTTTTATGTTACCACCTCTCCCTCCAACATGCTTTAAGCGACACCTTTCATATTTGGCACATGGATAAATGGTTCTGAGGGGATGATGCACGCTCAAAATTTTTTTTTCCAAATTCAAGATGGCAGAATGGCGGCCATTTTTGTTGTGTTTTTTAAGCTTTTTTTCTCTATTTTCATGTTACCACCCCTCCCACCAACATAGTTCAAGCTACACTTTGCATATTTGGCACATGGATAGAGGGTTGGGAGGGGATGATGCACGTTCAATATTTTTTTTTCAAAATCCAAAATGGCGGCATGCCGGCCATTTTTGTTGTGTTTTTTAAGCTTTTTTCTCTATTTTATGTTACCACCCCTCACTCCAACATGGTTCAAGCTACACTTTTTATATCTGGCACATGGATAGAGGGTTGTAATGGGATGTTGCACGTTCAATATTTTTGTTCAAAAGTTTGTCCGTCCATCCATCCGTCCATCTGTCTGTCTGTCTGTCTGTCTGTCTGTTTTTTATGTTACCACCTCTCCCTCCAACATGCTTTAAGCTACACCTTTCATATTTGGTACATGGATAAATGGTTCTGAGGGGATGATGCACGCTCAAAATATTTTTTCAAAATCCAAGATGGCGGAATGGCGGACATTTTTGTTGTGTTTTTTAAGCTTTTTTTCTCTATTTTCATGTTATCACCCCACCCACCAACATAGTTCAAGCTACACTTTGCATATTTGGCACATGGATAGAGGGTTGGGAGGGAATGATGCACGTTCAATATTTTTTTTTCAAAATCCAAGATGGCAGCATGGCAGCCATTTTTGTTGTGTTTTTTAAGCTTTTTTCTCTATTTTATGTTACCACCCCTCACTCCAACATGGTTCAAGCTACACTTTTTATATCTGGCACATGGATAGAGGGTTGTAATGGGATGTTGCATGTTCAATATTTTTTTTCCAAAATTCAAGATGGCGCCATGGCAACCATTTCTGTTGTTTTTTAAGCCTTTTTCTCTATTTTATGTTACCACTGCTCCCTCCAACATGGTTCAAGCTGCACTTTTCATATATGGTACATGGATAAAGGGGTTGTGAGGGGATTATGCACGCTCAATATTTTTTTTCAAAATCTAACATCTGTCTGTCTGTCTGTTTTTATGTTACCACCTCTCCCTCTATTATGCTTCAAGCTACACCTTTCATATTGTGTACATGGATAAATGATTCTGAGGGGATGATGCACAGTCAATATTTATTTTTCAAAATCCAAGATGGCAGAATGGCGGCAATTTTTGTTGTGTTTTTTAAGCTTTTTTCTCTATTTTATGTTACCACCCCTCCCTCCAACATGGTTCAAGCTACGCCTTTCATATATGGTACATGGATAAAGGGTTGTGAGGGGATTATGCACGCTCAATATTTTTTTTTTCAAAATTCAAGATGCTTATATACTGTAGTGCCTTCTGTGACAAAAACACCTTATGTCACAAAAGCACCATAGGGGACTAATACCACCTCGGTGGTTAAACACTTGTTGAACTTGGTGTGCTCATTAGTCAAGAACTCTAGATAAGAGCTGTTGATTAGCATTCATTTCTGTGAAAAAAGTTGCCATTTACAATAACCTCTGAACATACTGCATTTGTGTATCAGCATTCTTCCTTTAGCCAGTCTTACAGTTTACATTTAAAAATGCATGGATTACTCTGACGTTGTGCACACACAATGTTGTTATGTTGAAATTTCATCAAATAACATTGGTATTAATGATCTTCAATTTTGCCATTTCATTTAGAACTTACCAAGTTCAAGTTTGTCAAGATGAGCTACAGTGTCATTGACACTTTCATTTCCTGTAATGCAACTAGGAATTTTAACGATTCAGTCTTGTTTGCCAGAGCTCCATGAGCACTGTCAAACAAGATTGAATTGATTAACCCTCTACCCAACATAACAGCCAAAACCGCCCAGCACTATTATAAAAAATCGCCAATTAATTTTCATTATTTTTGGTCTCAAAAACATAGGTTATGACCCTTTGTTGGAACAAGCTTGTCGAGCTCATTCCAATGAGGGGTCATAACCTATGTTTTTGAGTCAAAAAATGAAAAAAATTAGTTATTCAAGAATTTCTTTTGCAAGTGTCATCTGCTTTTCATGTTAGGTAAAGGGTTAAACTCCTAGTTGCATTATGGCAAAAGGTTGGAGGTTGAAATTTTGATGTTAGTGTGCAGAGGGTTAAATAGGTTTTGTAAGAGTAGTAGATTTTAGTGATGTGCAAAAAAAAAACTGTGAAGTTTTCTTTAAAATAGCAGAGCTTTCCCTGCTTCATTATCTGTGTCTGCGTTTGATTCTGTTCACTGCTGTTTGTCACAATTTCCAAGTCTCACGGTATTTATCATTGAATTTTCTTGTCTTCTAATAGTTGTGGAATATAGATTTGAGAATCGCTTATGCTCTGTCACTATTTTGCTTACATGTTTATTTTTTTTTATCAGTTATATGGTGGGAAAATTGCTGGTGAATTATTGACTAGTTTAGGAAGATTGTTCACAGCATTTTTACAACTTCGAGGTTTTACTCTTGGCATAGAAGATATTAAAGTTAAAAAAAAGGTAACTATAAAATCATTGATATAAATTTGATTTTTATGGACTTTGGGCCATCATATTTCATTTTCAGTTTTTTTTTCGCAAAATAAAATCTGTGAGCCCTCACAAATACAATTTTATTCAAGTTCATAGGCAATGATGGTTAAAATATATACATTGTAATTTCAAATTGTTTGGGAAAGGTTTAACTGTCACTTTGTTACAAACTACAATCAGGGCTCAAATGAAATATTCAGGATGCCATCCAAGATTTTTCCATTCCATCCAGTCCATCCATGATTTTGTTTTCAGCTTAGTGATGAATAGATGCCATTTTGATAATTTGTTGTAAATGAATTTCCACACACATCAGTGCTCAGGAAAACTTTAAAAATTGCTTTTCTACTGGTTAAAGGAATGACAAAACATAAGTTGTTTACCCTTTTACTTAAACTGGTTGAGTTCTAGAAGCCATTATCATGGCTGTATTGAAAAGTGCTGGAAGCCACTTTAGTGGCTTTACAATGTATGCATTAGCTAGATATTTGCTCAGCAGTAGACAAAAAACTTGAAAAAAATTGTTTGGTGGCAATTTATTGAAGAGTGCCTTCTGGCACACTCCAATAAACTGTAACAAAACAGTTATTCATGAACAAAAGTTTTGCTAAAGTAAGTCTACTCCTGCTTGAAGTGTGGTATCTTTGAAAAAAAATACCCATGTTTCAAATCACTTTTGAACAATAATTTAGCACTCTACCAGTTAATATAATGTTCATATCCAGCTGACATCCTAAAAAATTGCAAATCAAGTTTTAATTGTTACATTATTTGCCTTTAAAGCATCACTTAAAACATCACTTTTTATTCTTCATTGGGAGGATCTTGTTTCAGTGAACTATGTTTTGGAGGCAAAAAATGAAAATGTTTTAGAGCGTGGTGGCTGGGTGGTTAAAGCATTGACACATTGAACTTTAAAGTGAAGGGTCCAGTCCTGATTTGCTATGTGGTTGCATGGTGACACTGTGTACTAAAGCGTTCTGTATGTTCAAGCCTGGAAATAAGCATACTGTCATCTGCAGAATGAGGTCTCCAGAGGTTGAATTTAGTGATGCTACCCTGAACAGCAGGGTAACATTACCACATTCACCCTCTGTGGACCTCAATCTGAATCAAGGTCTCAGGCCTAAATAAAAAAGAGGTACCCAGAGGATAAATTTGGGGATTGTAACCCACTGTATGGTATAGCATCATCAAATTCATCCTCAGGGTTCCTTATTCTGCAAATGACAGCTTACTTATTGCAAGACTTGTGTATGTTGATGGTGCACTTGCCTTGAACCAATGCTAACCCTGCTGGTGCGAAATTAGTAGATTGGGGAGTCTGACAGTAGCCTGGTGGTTCTCTCTGGGTACTCTGGCTTCTTCCACCTGTAAAACTGTCTGACATGAGGTGACCATGGCTGTCAAAACTGTTGTTAAACTCCAATATATAAATACAATTTTTCAATTGCTCAAGAAACTTTCTTGCAAGTGCAAGCTCCAGTCATGTTATGTAAAGAATTAAATCTGCAAATCATGCACTAATGATGAAAAGTGACACCTTTGTTTTTTGTGTCCAGATGCTCTGGGTTTCGCCGTGGATGCTCTGTCCCTCCTTTGGAACGGTCTTGTCGGCTACGCCTTCCTGCCAGTTCCGATTCTGCCTCAGGTTCTAGCCAAGATATGAACCTGCAGTTGTCGAATCATTTCGATCGCTCCCCTGTTGCCTCAGTGGGTGTGGATCAATCTGCTCTGCTCTCTGTTAGCAGCGGTTCTGGCATGTCTCCCTGTACGTCGCGGCCTTCTTTGCCAAGGTCACCTGAGGTTTCACGTCGACCCAACTTCATTGTGCCTTCGCGCATATCTTTTGTCATGTCCTGTCTCCTCTGTAGCGATTTTTTCGAGACGAGCAGTGAAGTTGCTTTTCTTCTTCAAGGAGGCACTCCACTGGTTTAGCCTATGCAGCTAAGTGAAAGGTCTTCTGTCGATGGTGTGTGGATCACTCTGTTGATTCTGTCACTCCTTCGATCACACAGATTGTGGAGTTTCTGGTGTATGTTTGATTCTGGGGGTCTCCACTAATCCATGCCTCTCCACGCTTGTTTGGCACTTATCTTTGAAAAGTCCTAGGATTTGCAGCTTACCCCAAGATGGAATCTTTCTTGGTTGCTGCTCTGCTTGGGGTGGGGGGGGGGGGGGCATTCGAGCCTTTATCCCAGGTGGATATGTGTTTTTCAAAATGGCTGTTTTGATGGCTTTTGCCTCAGCTAGATGGGTTAGTTGTTGACCCGTCCTTTTTCTGGAGCTCTCCCACCGGTGTTATGTTTACCAGTGATTGCTCCTTTCTGGCCAAGAATCAGATACCAGAAACTACTCCGCTTCCTATATGTATCGGGACTCTTCCTTCTGTTGAGGGTCAACACCCTTTGCTCTGTCTGGTTCGTGCAATTCACTTTTATCTCAATCGGATGCTGTTCATTTGGAAGGATAGGAACGATTTTCTGTCTCTTATTCCTGGTCGACTGAAGATCTCTCCTGAATCCAATTCGCGATGGATTTGTCTTGCTATTCGTGCAGCTTCCACTAATCTAGCAACTGGCGAATGTATTACCAATCATTTTTCTGCCACGAGCTGCATGCATTGTCTACCTCCTGGGGCTTATACTAACTCCGTCATGTTGTCAGATGTTATGCTGGCAGCCTACTGGAGAAATCTACTTTCTCCACTTATCTGCGACAGTTGCAGGAGCAGGCAGAGGACCTTTGTACTACGGGCCCTCTTTCTTCTGCTCAGGCTGTTGTCTATCCCAGCCATTCGGCTTCTTACAAGGTCAGTTCCAGCTCTGTGCTGTTACTGCCCTTTCTGTCTGTGCATCACACATAACCATATGCCTCATCTCTCATTGTCTTTTACTAATGTTTGTGATGCTATGGTTTGATAGGCCCAGGGACCTCTTCCTCTGTCCACGGTTCCAGTGCAATTGGGTTATGTGATTCCCTCCATCCTATTGTCTATTCAGCCTGTAGTAAACAATTGTAAGGTATGTTGATAAGAAATTTAAATTTTATAGTAAATTTCCTTTTTTATTATACCTACCGCAATTGTTTACATGGAGGCCCTCCCATCTTCTTATTCGGGTAAGAATCCGTCCTCCTCGCTGATCACATAACTCCTATGTTGGCGGACTCAAAAGAATGGTTCATTGGTGACTATTGGAAGTCGTGGAATTGTACAAAGAGAAGAGTGTCCCCTATTGGATGTGCGCCGATGGCGCTCGACCCAGTTTTGGCTTATTTTTTCATGGTGTTTTTACACCACTTTTCTTTCCCAAATCTCTTGGAGAAAGATTAAATAGAGAGTATATTTTCCGAGTTAGGGTCTTCCACTGTAGTGCAAGCCTGTAGTAAACAATTGCGGTAGGTATAATAAGAAAGGAAATTTACTATAAAATTAAAATTTTTATGAGAATTCTCTGAAATTAGCAGAGTGCATTGGAAAGTAAGCCTGCACTTTACTGCAACAAACTTGGATACTTGGGTCGTAAGTTAAGGCTTTGTTTAGTTGAAAGATATCCCTTTGAACTGATTTTACTTGCTACCTTGCGACTTGTTTTACATGTTAGTGATACATATTAATGTAAAATTTTTATTGAACTTTCTTAACATGTGTTAAACATGATTTTTATAACCCTACAAAAATAGAAGGTTGTACTGGAGTAACTACTTCAGACTTCTTTATATTTCTCAAGATATTTCTTTTGAAAATTGCAGGGATTTGCAATTTCAAATTGTATGCTGGCTGGGGATCTCGAGCTCGGTGAGACCAATCAGAGGAAAATTTAGATTTTATACTGTACCAATGACCCAGACTTAGCTGGTGCTAACTCTAACAAAACCAGGGCCAAACACAAATTTTGCCCCCCAATCCCCAAAATTTGCATCCAAAACCGAAAGAAATCATGTCCTATAGGACCTCCATACTTCGCCCCTACTGCGCATGCGCAGTGTCAAGGACGTTCCGAAATTGGCGCCAATTATCATTCTCTGTTTGGCCCTTCATCAGTCAACATCTCACTGATCTTTGTGCTTGTAATTATTGGAGAAATGGTGATTCTAAGGAGGATATAGAAGGAGGAGAGGAAAAAGGAGTGACAAAAAATAATCAGGGCTGTACTTAAAATTTTTTATGAAATTATGTTAAGTTGCCTATTTTCGAGGCATGGGCCTCTTGTTGTCATTCTTGCTAAAAAGTTGCACTGCTTATTCAGTGTTTCCTCTCCCCTGGTCTTCTAAGTCCCCCCTTGCAATTCTCCCATGCTTTTGGCATATTTTTGAGAAAGATCATTTCTAAATTCTCTTGGGAGAGTTGCTTGGTTACAGAATGTTTTCTGTTATTTTCCCCATAGTTACGTTTTCACCCATGGGTGTATAAACGTTGTGTTCTGCATCTTCCATCTGATGTTCTGCAGATTCTCCCCTGGGAGTCTCTGTCTTGCATCAGATAGAGTGTAATTTTGATGACTGATTTCGGGCCAGTTTTTTCAGTGCCTGGAGTCATGTTTTCTGGTGTTTTACACTGTTTGTTTACATTGGCAACAGTCTCTTTTGAGGGGGGCTGTTTGCCTTTGGTGTAGTTTATCTCACTATAAGATACATTTTTATTATCCGTAAGTGTTGCATTAATTATTTAATATAAATTTAAAATTTTTGACCACACTTAGCCATCGGATCCATCGGGGCTCAACGTTACTTTTCAGAAACTTGGGCTTCGCTGAAAAAATATTTTTCAAAAATTATTTTGATTTGCAATTTTTTTTTCATTTTTAATGGATCATGTTATTATGTATCTTTGTGTCAGGGGTTTGTGCGAGTAACTAGGACTTGTTGTTGACTTTTCACAATGAAAGGATATTGTTCAAATTGTAATAGGAAGAAATCTTCCTCTGACTTTCATGATCATTGTATTAATTGTAGTCAGTGTTCTCGCACTAATCCCTGTTCTATATGTCAATATTGGGATGACAAACATTGGAAACGTGTGTCACGATATGTTGTTAGTGGAGAAAGGGCTATGCCGGCTCTTTCTCCGCAAGGTCACTCTACTCTCTCAGTTTCTATTTCAGAGGAACAAGAACAGGGTGATGTTTCCATGTTATCTTCCGCAAGTGCGCTTCCGTCGTCACAAATGAATACAGAGCTAGCGGCAAAAGTGCTCATGGAGATTAAACAAATGTCAGCCGCTAGCTCGCCCGGTGTAGCGTCCATTCACCGAATGGTTCGGCAGCCGGGTTCGTCCGATGCAGTCCAGGAGGAAATGTTGGGTGATGCGAGCACTATAAACATTCAACGTGCACACCCAGTGACGGCGGATAGTAGGCGAGATCGGAGGAAGCCTTTGAGTCCGGTTCCTAGCTCGTCCAGGTCCAGCCAGGCCGCGAGCGAGAGAGGCCCCTCTCTCGTACAACAACATCTGGGACCAGATGTTGTGGTACAAAATGTGTCGCAAGCGGAGCATACGTCCGTCGCTCGGGACGCTCCGTTGTATAGGCAGTCCGCGGAGACTGCTCAGGCTTCTTCCTCTCATCAGCGCACACGACCGCACCTTGGCTACGTGACCGCCGATATTTTACCAGCTTCTCCGATCAGGGATTCTTCGGCGACCAGGTCACACCATCCGGTAGCCAGGGACACGAGGCCGATGGACTCTGGACGTTCGCATAGAAAAAGTATGCGGGAGCCATCAGATGCGGAGCTGCCCTCGGCAAAGCAGCGAAAGACTGCGCCTCCGCAGGCCTCGATGCCGGACGTACTTGTGCAGATAGCACAACTTATCGCAGCATCCCAGCAGCCGACAGAAACGGTGTCGGATCGGGAATTATCCGACGGCGCTGGGTCGGTACGCTCCGCTGAAGCATCGGGGGCGGACGACCGGGAGCATCATGAGGTCCGACCGGATGGTGAAAGGGATACGGATGACTTGGAGCTATCTCTTTCGGAACAACATAAAGCTGCCGTGGACTTCATCCGGCACTTTCTCCCTCAAGTTTTTCCGTTGGGCCAGACTGCTGCGCTTCCGGACAAGAGGATTATAGCGTCATTGGACTCTGATTTTTTTGAGCGGTTCAGGGACATCGCTCCCGAGTTTCCGTCTCAGTCCATTAATGTTGCAAGAACATTTGAATTATTGAACGGCGCTGTATTTAAACTTGCTTCCAAAACGGGGAAAGCAGGTTTCTTGTCCGCCAATACTCTCAACCTGCCTTTCATTAATGCAAGGAATAAATTCGACACGGCAGGACAGGGTATTCCGAGAGTTCCTCTGCGTATGGACGACGAGGCGGAAGTCTTAGTGCTATCATTACCGTCGTCGGCGTCTATTCCAACCGCGGTGTTGGAAACAACTATTTCGTCTAACAGAGCCAGTTTAGATGCCTTATCTTACGCAGATCACCTTACTAAGGCGTTATCACTGCGCCTTCAAGGGAAAGAATTTCAGGATATACAATCCTCTTTAAGACTTCTTTCAAGGGCAGTAGCTTATTCCACATGTAACTCCGCCCTTTCAGTGGCAAACCTGGAGTTGGTTAGACGTGACGCAGCACTAGCTACATCCACACTCGTGGATACTAAGGTGAAGAACTCTCTCAGAGTCGCTTCGGTCTCCGGAGAACTTCTCTTTGACGGCAAGCTTTCTGCAATTTATGATAAAATTACAAAGAAAGCTTCGGATTCTCTGTTGTTCAAATCTGCTTCTAAGAAGTCAGATACGGCAGACAAGAATAAGACAGGCACTTCTGGGTCTAATGCGCCCAAGAGAGGTTCCTATAGAGGTTCCGGTGCGTCCTCTTGGTCTTATTCAAGAGACCGTCAAGGTAGCGACTCACGTTCGGGACGTCCTTCGGGCCGGGACAACCGGTCGGATGCCCCGAGGTCGACGGGACGAGGTGCGGGTCGTGGAGGACGTGGTTTCTCCTACCGCAGGCCTCGCAGGTCCAGGAGGTGATGGCTTAAACCTCTATCGCGTACCGGTTGGCGGAAGGTTGTCAAGCTTTTCACAAGAATGGGCGTCGATTACGGACGATCCTTGGATGAGAGGAGTGACTTCGGAAGGTCTAAAGAAAGCCTCCATTAACTCGAAGTCCAAAATGGACTCAACTTCCGTCAAATCCGCAGAAAAGAGACGCTCTATTATCAGAGGTGCAGTCTCTTTTAATGAAGAACGCGGTAGAGGTCGTAGAAAACCAGGAGACTCCGGGATTCTACAGCCATCTGTTTCTGGTTCTGAAACCAGACGGCTCATTCCGTCCAGTCATAGATTTGAGCTGGATAAACAAGCTGATCGTCGCTCCGAAGTTTTATATGGAGACGATTCGGTCGGTCAGAGCGAGTATTCGGGTGAACGATTATGCAACGAGCATAGATCTCAAAGATGCGTACTTTCACGTCATGGTACATCCGACATTCAGAAAGTATCTATGCTTCGCAGTCCTAGGAGTGGTGTATCAATTCCGGGCGATGTGCTTCAGATTGAATCTAGCACCCTGGGCTTTCACTCGGGTAATGAACTCGGTAATGATCTATTTCCGAGCTCATTCGTCTGCGGTAACGTCGGCCTACCTGGACGACATTCTTCAGAGGTACGGCAACGAGTTAACGCTTCAGAACGATGTTCAGAATCTACTTCTATTGCTCCGACGTCTCGGTTTTATAGTAAACGAGGAGAAGTCGGATCTGGTGCCGTCCAAGTCATTCACACATCTGGGAATGAGCTTCGAGACGCGCAACAATCTCGTTTGTCTGCTGTTAACCAGAGCGAAATTAGTCAGTTGTTACACTCGCTATTGTCTGCACGCAGACAAAGTCACAGCGAGAGAATTTATGAGACTGATAGGTCTGTGCGGAGCCGCTGCGGATCTCATTCCGATGGTGCGGTTACGCACGCTTCCTCTCCAAATTTTCTTGACTCAGAATTGGAGTGTGAAAATTCATTCGCTCGACATAGACATTCTCTTGTCAGATCAAGTGAAACAAGAGATTCGGACTTGGGCAAACATTCAGTGGTTAACTCAGGGAGTTCCGCTGCAGTTTCCGGATCCGAGTTTTACCATTATGACGGATGCCAGTCAAACAGGTTGGGGTGCATCATTGATCCCAACGGATTCGAGATGCCAGGGTCTTTGGGATCCGCAATTCCTGGGCAAGCACATAAACATCAAGGAAATGATGTCAATTTGGCTTGCGTTATGTCATTGGATGGACATTATTCACAATGCTCATGTCCAAATCCTATCCGACAATACGACAGTAGTGGCGTATATACGGAATCAGGGAGGCACTCATTCAGTTCCGTTGTTCAATCTAACGGAAAGGATCCTTCTGTTTGCGCTAGAACATCAGGTTCTTCTTTCGGGCCGTCACATAGCGGGTCGTCTGAATGTACTAGCAGACTCCCTTTCACAAAAGGGTCGCATGTTGCCGTCGGAGTGGACTCTCAACAAACAAGTATTCAATCAGATTTGCTACCAATGGGAACGGCCAATGATAGATTTATTTGCGACACATCTCAACAATCAGTTGCAGACGTATGTGTCTCCGTGTCCGGATCCAAGAGCATTTGCAGTAGACGCTCTGTCGATCCCTTGGGACGGAATGATAGGATATGCGTATCCTCCAGCGCCGTTAATTCAGCAAGTATTGCTAAAGATAAAACAATCTCAATGCAAGATTCTGTTGGTAGCATCTTGTCTCCACAGAGACCGTGAATAAATCTACTCAGGTGTCTGTTGTGGGGCCTACCGCGAAAGCTTCCTCCACGGGAGGATCTTCTTTCGCAGGGGAAATCGCGTCATCTCCATCACAACCCGCAAGGTCTCAACCTTCACGTTTTTCCGTTGTGCGGTCCTTCTTGCATGGCAAGCACTTTACAGGACGAGCAGTGGACGCGATTTCTAACTGTAGGAGGACCTCCTCTTCGCTAAACTATGCGGCTAAGTGGAAGGTTTTTCGTCGTTGGTGTAGGGATCATTCTGTAGATATTTTCGATCCCTCTATACCAGACATTGCAAACTTTCTAGTATACTTGTTTGACGAAATCAAACTGCAGCCTGTTACTATTAAGGGTTATAGGTCTATGTTATCTGATACCTATGCACATCATGATAGTTTACAAATTGGATCTAATGTCTCTTTATCTAAGTTGGTTAGAAACTTCTCGATAAATAGACCCAGAACTCTTAGGTTAATTCCTAAATGGAATTTAGCTTGGGTTCTTCTTAAACTGAAGGAAAAGCCATTTGAACCTCTTGGGACAGTAGATTTCAAATTCTTATCTTATAAGACAGCATTTCTCTTAGCTTTCTCTTCTGCTAGAAGAGTCAGTGAGCTTCATGCACTGTCGGTGGATGATTCTAACTATCGTAGTGTCGGGAACACTATCACCTTCACTACTAATGTGGTTTTTTTAGCTAAGAATCAGGCTCCTAATAAATATCCGGAACCTATTGTCATTAAGGCTCTTCCGTCTTCAGACGTGCGTAGGCCTTTACTCTGTCCTGTTAGAGCGTTACGTATCTATAAACAGAGATCTCAGTTTATCAGAAAGGGACGAAAACGTTTCTTTCTGTCTTTGATGCCTAATAGAAAGGACATTTCGGTCCATTCTATTGCTAGATGGATTCAATTAACTATCCGTACTGCTTATGAGAGTTTATGTTCTTCTCAGCAGTCTGTGCTTAAGATTTCCGCTCATGAAGTAAGAGCTCTTGCTACTTCTTGGGCTTACGCTAATAGTATTGCTATTACAGATTTAATGAAGGCTGCTTATTGGTCTCAGCCATCCACATTCACGAATTTTTATCTCAGAAATATTGAGTCCATTTGTGGAGACCTGCATTGTTTAGGTCCGTTATCTGTTGCTCAGAATGTCGTACACTAAACAGTTGCAACTATAGTTATGCAGGCTTTCTGTTCCGGCAGTGACTCCGTCTGGCTGCCCTCTTCGCTCTGGGCTATTTGACCCAGGGCAAGGGGAAGGGGGGGGGGGAGGGTGTTCCCTTAGGTCACCTGCTTTATAGTGAAAAGCAAGGGAATGCCTCCTCCAAAGTCAGTATTTCTGAGTCGCTTCCGGGATGGTTTTAAAGTGTAATATTAATGTTTAATTTCATTCATGTCTTATTTTTAAAGTGTAGCTCGGAGTGAAGCATTTGTATATGTCAAGTGTCAAACGGGCGTTAATATACAATCCCCGGACACTTTTAAAAGAATATAAAGAGTCTCAATTCTCTGCACTAACTTTGTTTATTATTTAAAAATAATTAGTATAAAGGGTTATACTGGATGTTAATAGAGAACATGAATGTTATTGTGCTCAATTATGAAGGGTATTGTATCTTTCTAATTTAACATAAAATAAGAAATATACATGTAAAGCCTAATACTCCTTTTCTCCTTAAGGGGTTGCCTCTATATTATATAGTTGAGCTTATTGGATTTTCCTCTATGTCCTAGGCCCTCCAGCCTTTTTACTATTCAGCTAAGTCTGGGTCATTGGTACAGTATAAAAATGTTAAAAAATTTATAGTAATTTATATATTTTTTATACTTACCAATGACCCAGACGGGGATGGCCCTCCCAGGAGTTGGGAACTCTTGCCTCCCCGCTGAGTACATAGCGCTGACCAGACACTGCCAGTAAGAATGATAATTGGCACCAATTTCGGAACGTCCTTGACACTGCGCATGCGCAGTAGGGGCGAAGTATGGAGGTCCTATAGGACATGATTTCTTTAGGTTTTGGATGCAAATTTTGGGGATTGGGGGGCAAAATTTGTGTTTGGCCCTGGTTTTGTTAGTTAGCACCAGCTAAGTCTGGGTCATTGGTAAGTATAAAAAATATATAAATTACTATAAATTTTTTAAGATTTTTACCTTCCAAGAATGCAATTTCTAGGTCACTACCTCTCTAATTTTTTCTTTCCGAAAATGCAATTCCAGACGTGTACAAAATTGAAAAAGAAATCAGCAATTGTTCTGTACTCAACTTTTTCCAATGGACGCAGGCATTTTTCTTGTCTCGGTTGTCTCGGGATCCCCTAACTGCTGATTAGTAGAAATCTTGTGTACTCTCAAATACAGAAATTCATTCTGGCTTGATCCAAGCATTAATGGTCATTGCCCTTCTATAGTTGTGATTGTGTGGAAATATGTTGAGGATTCAACTACTTCCACATTTCTTAAGATATTGGTTTGGAACTTGAACATGATGAACATCAAATGCCGATGTGCAAACCATAAATTTTCTGTACCTCAATTTCAGTGTTACTGATCTCTGTGGGAAACCCAAGAAGTGGTGCAATAAACAAGTTGTACTTTACTGGTACAGTACGTGGAGAGTGAATTATCACTAAATCACCCACAGAGTGGAGATTTCCCCAGTGCAATAATTGCAAATCTGTTGCAAAGCACAACCAGCACCAGCAAAGTTTCAGCCAATAGACCTCTTTGTTAAACCCGGAGGTCCATTGGCTGAAACATTGCTTGTGTTTTTGTTGATATGTACAACATTTGAATGTTATAGCTTTGGTGATAACTCCACTCCTCGGGTAATTTAGTTACAATCCACTCACCACGTACTGTAAAATAGGACCCAGAACCAACACTTGCAATGGAAGCCTCTAAAGTGGGCAGCATAGGTTTTTTGATTGGTTAATCCTTTACCTAACATGAAAAGCAGACGACACCTGCGAGCAAAATTATTGAATAACTAATTTTTTTCATTTTTTGTCTCAAAAACATAGGTTATAACCCCTCTTTGGAATGAGCTTGATGAGGTTGTTCCAAAGAGGGGTCATAACCTATGGTTTTGAGACAAAAAATGAAAAAAATAATGAAAATTAATTTGCGATTTTTGTGAATATCGCTGGCCAGTTTTGGCCGTTACATTGGGTAAAGGGTTAAAGGTTAACGTTGATTTCATCCCAATGTTGAGGTCATGAGATAGCCACAGATGCTAAAACTGACCATGAACATCAATAAATAAATATGTGTTAAGTGTTATTGCTTTTGAATTCTACAGTTGTGATTGTACTGGAAAAAAAGAGCGGACTACTTCTATGCATGATCAACATCAAGGACAGATGTGTATGACACACACAGCATTAACTGTTTTGTTTTGTGTCCTGGTTATTATTCATAAAGTTATTGACCTCAGACTTATTCAAGGTTGGGGATATTAATCACCTTGAATGATAATTCTATTTTTTATTCGCTGACCTGACTGACAGCGCCAAAAATGCTGAACCGCTTTCAATGAAGTTTGAGATGGTTGTTCTGACATCGCATTCTGATTTTGTTCAAACCCACTTGTTCTATCCCATAGGGATGGGGTTAGGGAAAAATGCTCCCAAATTTAAAAAAAATGTCCTCATGAGCCGATTTGAAAAGCGACTTGATATTTTGTACTAAGCACCTTTTTGTTTTAACTTTGTTCCATATATGAAGTTCATAAGGCAATATTGGCATTTTTTAAGCAAGGGGGCCGTTCTGAAGCAAATTTGGTATGTGGTATTATTGAGTCCTAAGAACTTTTGTTCCCAAAAACGTTTTTCTGCATCCCCCAAGAGCTAAAAATAGAAAATAATTTCCAAACTGTATGGAACAGAGAACTGTTATTTGGTATAAAACATCCTAAGGACCAGTAGAATCTAACTGGGGGAGGGGGGGGGGGGGGGGGGGGGGTCATCAAAAAAATGCTAAGTCAGCATATTTTCAGTTTAAAAAATTACCAAAAAAATCTTCTTCTCCAGAACCACTGCTCAGAAAATTTTTGATTTTTTGTGTATTTGGTCTTATAGGAGCCCAAATTTTAACCTGGTGCAGTATTAGAAATAGTCTTTATAGAATCTTCTTCTCCAGAACCGCCGGTCAGAATCTTTGGATATTTGGTAAACAGCATCCTCCTTGGATGGGACAGGGGATGGGGGGTTGTTAAAATTAAGTCCTTGGGCTAATATTTGGACTCCCTGTTGGAGTCTTAATTTTAACTTAATATGAGGAATAATCGTTCAAAATCTGCTTCTTTAGATCCACTAGTCAGAATATTTTGATATTTGGTATACAGCATCCTTAGAGGGGTTAGATTGAGTTTGTTCAAATGAAGTCCCTAGGTTATTATACTACTCAAAGTTTGCTAAGCACCAAATATTTGACACATCATTGTGAAATTTGCTTGTGGCATATTTGAGATATTTTTGGTGGATATGATTGAGGAATGTATTGAGATGGTCCCCAGTGTTTCATTAGCTCTCATGACAGGCAGACTTTTCATGACAGTCATGGAAAGCATGTACCCCTTGATTTTCATGATGTTTTAGTGTACTGTCTACATGTACATGACATGTGTAGGGTATTCACTCTTCATTTCAACACAAACCCTTGTGATTTAATGATTGAATATGGCAAATGCAAATGTAAGAAGACATTTGTCTGAAGCAGAAATGTGGCAGGCTGTAGGGTTGGTAGAGCAAGGAGCTATCCATCGTCAGGTTGGTGAAGCCCTGGATATGCACCATACAAGGGTCACCAGAGCCTGGGCAAGATTGCAGCAGTATGGCACACCAGTAAGACGACATGGTGGTGGCAGAGACGGGGCAACATCTGCAGCTGAAGTCCGGTTTTTGATCAATCAGGCCTGTAGGAACTGCTTTGCCACAGCAACCCAGCTTCACAGTGACCTTCAGAATTCATCCGGGGTTAAATTTTTCGACACAGACTATCCGGGCAAGGTCAACGAAGATGGTCTCCGATCAAGAAGACCATGTATTCGCATTCTGTTGTCCCAGAACCACTGCCAGGCATGATATGAATGGGCCATGGACCACGTTGGATGGACCAGAGAAGATTGGCGACCTGTCTTGTTTACAGATGAGTCCAGGTACTGCCTAGACCACACAGATAGGCGTTCTAGGGTATGGAGAAGACCAGGAGAGCAAATCCATGCTGCCAAATTTGCTGAGCATGACCGCTATGGTGGAGGGTCAATCATGGTCTGAGGCGGCATCAGCAGGGATGGACGTACAGAGCTCTGTGTCCTTGAACATGGTTCATTGACTACACAGCGGTATATTGATGAGATCCTGGATGTCCACGTCAGATTGTATGCAGGTGCAGTGGATGATAGATTCATTCTGATGGTCGATAATGCCAGACCTCATGTTGCCTATGCTGTCGGTTAGTACCGACAGAGGGAGGGGATTGAGCGTATGGACTGGCCAGCAAGATCCCCTGACTTCAATCCAATCGAACATGTCTGGAATGAGTTGCAGCTTGCAATTTCAGCCCATCCAGTCCAGCGAAGAAGTGTCTTGGAGCTTGGTGCCATGCTAGTCCAAGAATGGAACAACATCCCACAAAGGACCACCAGGAACCTGATTGGGAGCTTGAGAAGGCATTGTCAAGCTGTAATTAACAGTAATGGGTCTCATCCTCGATATTGAACTCATACCAGTTCGCTCCGTCAGCTTTTTGGCAAATTGAAAAATTTCCTCTTTTACCAATAATATCCATTTTCCATGTTTATCATAATCAAATGCTAAAAAATAATGTCAAACACAAATAAAATCTTAATTTCTGTACTTAAATCATTAAAGATATAATTAAATAAAAAATATATACACTTTTCATCACAATATTTCAACTAAAACGTAAAACAGGTAGTTGTATATACTTGATGCTTAGCAAACTTTGAGTAGTATATTTTAGTTCCCTATGGGAGACCAAATTTTAACTTAGTGCAATATTGGGAATTTTCTTAAAAACATTTCTGCTCCAGAACCACTGGTCACAATCTTTTGATATTTGGAATACAACATCCTTAGTGGGATCAGTTTCAAGTTTGTTCAGATAAAGCCCCTGGAATCTTGAATTTTAACTTTGTGTAAAAGAGGACTATTCTTTAAAATCTTCTCCAGAACCACTATTCAGAATCTTTTGATATTCAGTATGCAACATCTTGCAGGTTTTTTTCAAGTTATGTCCCTTCCATGATATTTGTGCTCCCTTGTTTCTACAATACTAGAAATTTGGATGTTATTTCTATGGTAACATCTCAGTACTAGAAAAAAATCATCGAAATAGACAACAGAGTTATAGATGATTACTTATCTTCATTCCTCTGTAGTGTCAACTAGCCATAGATGCTAATTAAATCCTTTTTTAAACAACTTTGTCAGGTGAGTGCCTCTTGTTTTTAAAATGTATACCTAAATATACAGTGAAAATTAATTGTTATTCCATTAAAATATTTAGGAAACTATCATTTAAAAATTAGCAGTCATAGTATTTTTCATCTTCAGGCAGATAAAGGAAGAAAGAGAGTAATTGAAGAATCTCGGAAGAGTGCATTTGATGTAGTTTGTAAAGCATTAGGATTATCAGAAAACTCGCCAGAAAGCGAAATTGTTATTGCACTCAAGAAAGCTCACTGCAGTACTAGTGATGCAGAAATGAAAGAACTTGACATTAGTATGAAATCCAAAACAGATGATTTTCAAAACAGAATTGTGAAGTAAGAGATCAAGATAATTTTTGAACTCCTTAGTTAACCCCTTACCCAATGTAACAGACCAAACTGGTCCAGCGCTATTCACAAAAATCACTACTTAATTTTCATTATTTTTTTCATTTTTTGTCTCAAAAACATAGGTTATGCCTCCTCTTTGGAATGGGCTCGTTGAGCTCGTTCCAATGAGGGGTCATAACCTATGTATTTGAGACAAAAATGAAAAAATTTATTATTCAAGAATTTTTGTTTTGCAAGTGTTATCTGCATTTCATGTTAGGTAAAAGGTTGGTTATGTAACCCTTTGTGTTGTTCACTCTCTGAACACCGATGTCAATATACTGAAAATTGAAGCACATAACTTTTCAAATGATGCAACTAGGAATTTAATGAATTTGATCTTGTTTCACAGAGTGTGCTGGGCAAGACACTTAATCTTGATAGCTTGCATTGACCCTGTGTATTAAGGTGTCCTGCACATTGATGGTGCACTTGTCTTCAATCGGTGCAGAGTTAGTATGTTCGGGAGTCTGACAGTTGCTCGCTCTGCTTGGTTCTCTGTGGGAACTCCAGCTTTCTGCACCATAAAACTGTCTGTCATGATGTCTCCCTTGCTGTTGAAAATGCTGTTAAACACCACCTTAGATTGCTATAAACCCAGTTCTGAATTTGAACCAATTGTTTGTTTAATTGCAGTTTACTTGACATGTGTTTCTATTCTTTAACCTTGAAGGCCTGTACTAATTCCTAAAATTATATCAACATCACAACCTGTACATCTACTGACCTGACAGTGGATTTTAGTCCAGTCTTGAATACACAAGTCACATGTGAGACTTTTCAAATGGATTTCTGCTTTTCATTGATCCTGCTTTTTCAAAAAATACACTTCTTCGGAAGAAGAATTTCATTCCTGTCCAGTTAGTGTAAATGTCTGCTATATGTACAAATGACGATGGAATTTGTTCAGAAACAGTTTAGTCAATACGAATAATTTGGACCAAAAGAATGACTCAGTAAGGATGTACGTGAATCAAAGAAACTGTTTTGTGCATGGACCATGGTAGAATGAAAATAATTCAACATTTAGGTAGATATAATCAAAGGTGGTTCTGAAAATTTAATTGACGAAATCTTGCAGTTGCATCAGGCCTCTGAAAATTCAAAATTTGCTTCATTTTTTTCTTATTGTACAGATGAGAGCTTGTTGCATCAGTGGAAACTTGTTACTTTACGTCGGCGAATCATGGAGACAGTGGAGACAAAAATACTCTGTCCCCTGGTGTCTTCAAGACCAGTGTGTTCAATTATTTATTTATTTATTTATTTATTGGTGTTTAAGGTCACATACTTATGCACAATGGCTAATCGTGACCCGTGACAGTTTTACGGGTGGAGGAAGCCGGAGTACCCAGAGAGAACCACCGAGCAACGACGAGCAACTGTCAGCTCCCCAACATCGTAACTCTGAACTCTGCACCGCAGCACAGGCAGGGTTAGATTGGTTGAAGACGTGCACACCATCGACGTGCACTACGCCGCAGTACACATGTAGGCAATCAGGGTGAAGTGTCTTGCCCAAGGACACAACGCGGTTGCCGCAGGTGGGATTCGAACCGAGGACCTCTCGGCTTGCAGCCTGCACCTTTACCAACTGAGCCACCGCGCCCCCAGTGTGTTCAATACATATGCAAAAAAGAAATATTCAACTTATGCCAAATGATCAGCAACCCCATCCCAACCCTATCCTTTCTCATGCTTAATTTTTAGCTTAACATATGCAGGTTTGGGGTCATGTCTAGATGAGAACGTCCCCTTTTGGTCACAATCGGGCAACTGTGATGGCTGCCTGAGCCCAAAACCTGAAAACCTTCAGCACAGTCTACAGGCCGTATTTGTGAAGGAATTTTATTGTAACTTGGTAGGATGCCTATGTATAATATCTAAATGAGAACGTCCCCTTTTGGTCATGATCTGTCAACTGTGACGACTGCCCAAGCCCAAAACCCAAAAACTTTTAGCATAGTCTGCAGGTCATATTTAATATGGAGGGATTTCATTGTAACTTGGTAGGATGACTCTGTATGATGTCTAGATGAGAAATTCCCATTTGGCCGCGATCTGTCAACCATAACGACTGCCCGAGCCCCAAACCCGAAAACCTTTAGCACAGTCTACAGGTCATATTTATGAAGGGATTTCATTGTAACTTGGTAGGTTGACTCCATATAATGTCTAGAGGATAATGTCCTCTTTTGGTCGTTATTGGTCAACTGTGACGGCTACAGGGGCCCTAAGCCTGAAAACCTTTAGCAGAGTCTACAGTTCATATTTATGAAGGGATTTCATTGTAACTTGGTAGGATCACTCCAGAAAATGCCCAGATGAGAACGTCCTCTTTTGGTCGCGATAATTCAAACATGATGGCTGCCCGAGCCCAAAACCTGAAAAACTTTGGCACAGACTTCAGGTCTTATTTATGAAGGGATTTCATTTGTAATTTTATAGGATGACTCCGTATAATTTCGAGATGAGGACGTCCCCTTTTGGATGCGATCGGTTACTGATGTGCCACGCTGTATAGTTTTTGGTGTAAATCTGATAATTTGATCTGGAGATATTAACCCTTTATCCTTCAAATTGAAAATTCCTCCAATCACTTTTTGAAAAATATTGCTTGGATTGTCATGTTACTTTATATATATCTTCAGGTTACTGATGTTCCGAGCTGTATAGTTTTTGGTGTAAAACTGATAATTTGATCCTGAGATATTAACCCTTTATCCTTCAAATTGAGAATTCCTCCAATCCCTTTGTCATGAGATAACTCCGATTTGGAACACATAATATCAGCATCCAGAGGTTATATTTTTACACAGTATACCAATGGCCCAGACATTGCTGGTGCTAACTCTAAAATATCTAGGGCCAAACACAAATTTTGCCCCCCCAATCCCCAAAATTTGCATTCAAAACTGAAAATTAGTCTAGAAGTCCTAACTGGTCCTCCATACATTTACCCTCTGCGCATGCGCAGACGTCAGGAAGTGACCGGAATTGGCACCAACACCATTCTTTGTAAAAGAGGGTATTACATAATAATTCAGCGGGGAGGTATGAGTGCCCACTCATGGGTGGGCCCTTCCTGTCTGGGCCATTGGTAAGTATAAAAATATACAAATCACTATAAATTTATCATATTTTTACACAGTATACCAATGGCTCAGACATAGCTGAATCATAAATAGGTGGAGGGCCTAAGACATCTGAAATAATTCCAATCCCGCAATCCATGATGAAGGAACTTAGAATAGTTAGGAATTACATGTATGTCTCTCTATACAGTAATAGAGGAGATATATTCTAAACAAGGAGCCCAATTTAAGTAATTCCTTATTGTAAGTATGAAGACAAGTTCCTAATTTTCCAAGGCTAGTCCGGACTAAGCCCCAAAAATTGGGACGGCATACCTGAGAATAAGAGAAAATCTCCCACAAACATACGCCTTACAATAACATTTCAGCAGTATGCAGGACATAAATACGGATAAAACAGCATCCTTCAAAGATACATACATTTTAAGCCAGATTATGGGTAAACCCCCCCCCCCCTTTTTTTTTTAAGAAATCTTCAAAAGAAAACAGGGAGAGCTCTGGAAACAATAAGAGCGGTACCCAAAAAACAATATAAATAATCGTTGAATAGGCACTCAGGTACTAATTCAAGATTAATAAATGGTGCTTAACGTTACTTCAGAAGTTAGGCTATAGCGACGATCCTGGTAATTAATATTGCACACTAAATAACATACACTACAGATGACGTACACAGATACATCGAAAACCGGTGATATATACAAATATAACATATGCATATTCAATCAAGCCACACTGAACGATTCCTGAAGAGAAAACACACTTCCTACATAGGTGGCCACTGTACAATAAATTCCAGTAACAACACTCTCCAACGTGTATAATCTGATATCTATGATCGTAAAAGCACTTGTAAGATGAGTACAAAACAAAATAGAAACTTGGATCTAGAGATGTACGTAGGTATGATTAACAGGCTCCTACATGGACCGCCCCGAAAATAGATTTTTATTTCAAGGTCCACCAAATACAATAAAGCGTTAGCCTAATAATAATAATGTGTGAGAGCATTTATATTTAGCATGTAATCATCTGAATACCAGTTAACTGGTTATGCAGTCTGCGATGTACTTCCACTAATTCTTGCTCAAATGTGTCGCATGGGATGACAAATGTTGCCGTCGGGTGTCAACGTACCTTGACACCCGACGGCAACGTTTGTCATCCCATGCGACACATTTGAGCAAGAATTAGTGGAAGTACATCGACTACAAGCAAGGCAACCTACATGTAGATAAGAGGAAAGACTTCCTCACCTTGTTATTGAGCAATATGCTTACATAATGAAGCAAAGTAAGTCAATCATACTCCCACCAATTCCACATTAAAATAAAAAGATACATAACAAAAACATTCAAAATAAAAATCGAAAAATAGTTTACACAAAAAAATTTTCGAAAAATTTTGACAAGAGCCCAAGTTCCCAAAACGAACGAAGTGCCCAAATGTATCCCAAAAGAGCCCAAGTGTGGACAAAACTAATTTTTTCACCCAAAACATTAACTGCCACACTACGGGACTATATAATGTATCTTACAACAGACCTACCATATAATAAATAGGAACCTACATATAATTAAAGAATGTTGCTACTGTAAACAATGTCAGACTGAAAACTGGAAACGAGACCCCAGGCAACATGGAAAATAAAAATATACAAATTACTATAAATTTATCATTTTTCATTGTATGGGCCCTTCTTTGACCATCCATTCATCTATCTGTCTATCCATCTGTTTGGCAATTGTACCCTTTTTTTAGTAATTGTTAATTAAAAAAAATGTCTTTTTGGTTATAATATTTTCATAAATACTTTCAGATAACAAAGAGGGTGTGCTAACAAAATGCCCTCACATGGATTTTACCTGTCCACAAAATTGGTCCTGAGATAATAACAGCTTTCTACTAGTTGCGCGTATGGGTACACATCTGACGATTTAATCGGCCTATTTTTATTGTAAACTTAACATACAGGGAACAGAAATTAACATATTCTCAATTATCACAATTCTTGTCTTATTTCATAATCCTTTCAAAAACATTGAACATTATCCTTTTCATCAAACACAACACACAGACAAGTTAAGCTAAAGTGTCATTGACACTTTCATTATATTATATTGCCACTTCTTTGATACCCTTCATTTCATTCGTGCAATTTTAGGTAGTTTTTCTGTAATGGAAAAACTTAAAAAACTTCCAGGTTGGGATAAACTTACCCTAGTAGTGGTTATTTGGCTCCGAAGGACTTGGCTAGAAATCAATGCCATGCCTCCAGAAAGTGTAGTGGTGGTTCTAATTGTAATTGTAATTCTGAAAAACGGCCCATACCATAGAGGATTAGAGGAAATAAATAAATAAATAAATAAATAAATAAATACATTTAATAACTGCAGAAAGTGTCAGCTTAGGATGACTCAAAGAGATGCCCCCACCACCTCTGAAAATGACAAGAACAATGCATGGCTGTTCTAATCATGGTGGTTTAGTATACAAAATATCAAATCAATCAGATTAAAATTTTGAGACTAGTTGCAGATACAGTTATAATAGACTTGTTATAATCCAAAAGAAAAAGGGAAATAACTCTTGAAAACTATGGTGCAATAACATGTCCTAATGATATGCGTCTGTTTATACCAATGTTATTCATCATACAGAATATCAAATGTATCCTATGGAAAGTGTGAGACTAGTTGTGGATTAAAGCTCGAAATGGACTTAGTCAACAATCTAAGTGAAACAGGGCAATAACTCTTAAAAAATAAGGTGCAGCAGCAGTATGGCATAAGGATATGTGCAGGTTTGTATCATTGTTATTCATCATACAAAATTTTAAAAGTACCCAATGGAAAGTGTGGGACTAATTGCACATAAAAAATCAGATGGATTTGTAAAATAACCTAAGCTAAAAATCGCAAGAACTCTTGAAAATTAAGATGCAGCAACATGCCCTAATTATATGTGCAGGTTCATATTGTGGTTATTCATTACACAAAATATCAAAAGTACCCGATGGAAAAAGTGAGACGAGTTGTGGATAAAAATTCAGGATGGACAAATACATGCATGCAAATACTAGCTCACACATGCATGCATTCACACACTCATCAATGCACACACACATGCATGCACAAATGGACACAAGGATCCCTGTATTCTTATGCTAAAGTGTAGGAATAAAAATGAATATCCATAGATTATGAATGGATACCAAAATTATCTAATTTGTAATCATGAGAAGTATCTTTTTACTTGTGATAATAGCTGCTCATAAAAATGTTCAGTTGATAGTACCCACTTAGAAGAGGATTCTGGTTTTCACTTTTTTTCTCTCTGCATTCTCATAGCAAATTTTTCCTATAATGCAACTAGAATTTTAACCAATTCAATCTTGTTTGACAGAGCTTAGTTGCATTATGGAAAAATTTTACAGCTTGGAATTTTGATATTTCACCATCAGGGTGTAGAGTGTTAACCATAATGTTCTCTTTATCACTTAATCAGTTTTGGCGAATGAATGGTCAATCAATAAAGAATTTAGTTGTGGGGGTGGGGGATATTTGATTAGTAAATGTATTAACTTTTTGTGTTTATCTATTTCATATATAAATCAAGAGAAACTATTGCAATATTCCAGGTGTACAATGCCTTTTGGATTAGAGAAACCATTTCCTTATAACAATTTACAGCTGATGGTGCAGTCTGGAGCAAAAGGTTCCACTGTAAGTTCAGGCAATATTTTGAATATAATTTTGAAAATACTCCTCCTTTATTATCTCCACCAACAAAGTTGGCAGGGGGGATATTGAAATAATGTCTGTCTGTCAGTCGCACATCTTTGTCTACTCCACTCCTCCAACATTTCTTGTTGGATTTTTACATAATTTGGTGTGAAATTTCGACATGAAGTGTATATGCCCATGTTGTTCCATTCCATATTTTTTTCCAGAGTTATGGCCCTTTTTATTCTTATGTCATAAATGTTTGTCTGTTTAACTCCTACATTTCTTGTCAGAGTGAACAATGAAAATGAAGTGTAGCAGGGGACAGCCTGGCAGCTGATTTTAGGGAGAAGTGACTTCTCCCTCCAGAGAATTTAGGGAGAAGTCAGGGGCCAGGAGGGAGAAGTCAGTGGACATGAGGGAGAAGTCAGAAAAAAACCTAAAACATATATGATGTTGTGTCAAAATAAATGTACATAGAGGACATGACAATAGCTAACATGACGAATTGTGGAGAAAAACTGTGACTTTCATGGTTTCTGAATGCCCTCATTCCATACCAGTGATGACTATGGTTATGGTTACCTTGCAGTTGATTTTGTTTTTGCCTCAATGCAGTGGATTTGGAATTTAGGATTACCCATTGTGAGTGTTCTTTTTTAGAGAAGGTATATTCTTTTGAAAAAAATATTTAAAGTATTTAAAATAAATTTCAATTTCACATAAGAAGCTGGGTCATTCATAGTTTCTGTATGCCCTAATTGAATTGAAAAGCGTAGAAAAACTACGCCATTACAACTCTTTTCACAAATATAAAATAAGGCAAGTTTAGGCTATTATTAGAACTGTATGATGGATTTTAACAGCAGTTGTGTTTACTTAATGAATGCAGAAGCGTTTTTTTTTTTTTTAATAAATCACAACAAAATGCATAAAACTGCCATGACTCCCAAGGAAGTTCTAGAGGGTGACTTGAATTTCGCCCCCAGTGTAAGCCAAGGCGACTCGAGGAATGACAAGGCGACTTCTTCGCCCTGGTCGCCCACTCGGCTGACCCTTGAAGTGTATATGTTCTTGTGGGAAGGCTTTTTTTATTTTCCAGAGTTTTGTCTCTTTTATCATTGAATGTTTGCCACAAATATTTTGCTTTTTAACTCCTTCTACATTTCTTGTTGGATTTCTATGAAATTTGGTGTGAAATATAAGTATGAAGTGTAGATGCGTGTGTGGAAAGAATTTTTTGACTGTGTAGTTTTTTCCAGAAGTATAGCCCTTTATATCATTAAATTTCCACAGCCACAAATGTTGATTCGCATATCTCCACTTACATTTCATGGTGAATTTTCACAAAAGTTGGTGTGGAGTATGATTCTGATGTGTAGATGTGCAGGTGGAAAGGAAATTTTGATTTTGTTATGCACATTGTTCAGTGGTTTTTGTTTTTTAACCCTTTACCTAATGAAACTTTCCAAACTGGGTAATGCTATTCACAAAAATTGCCATTCTAATCTTTTTTTTTTTGTTTTTTCTCTCAAAAACAAAGCTTATGAATCCTCATTGAAATGAAGTGGTTGGCATCATTTCAAAGAGGGGTCAGAAACAATCTTTTTGAGCCAAAAAATGAATTTTTTTTTGGTTATTGAGCTTGTTCCAGTGAGGGACCAAAAGCTAAATACTGGAAGCAAAGATTGCGAATGTTGAGATTTTTCAGACAAAATTGTATGTGTTGTCTGCATCTTGTTATGTAAAAGATTAACCTATTTTAAAGAAAATTTTATATCTGCTTGGAAGCACATGGCAAAATGAAGAGTAATTTTTGTTAGTTTAGTGAAGGGGTATTTCCTGCGATTCATTTATGAGATGATATTTTATGTTTATTTTTAAAGAAATGTTATTGTAACTTTTGTAAAGTAACAGCAAAAAGTTGTCATATAAAAATATAGTATTTTTATACTGTACCAATGACCCAGACATAGCTGGTGCTAACTCTTAAAAATCGAGGGCCAAACACAAATATTGCCCCCCCAATCCCCAAAATTTGCATCTAAAACCAAAGAAATCATGTCTTGAATGGCCCTCCATACTTTGCCTCTACTGCGCATGCGCAGTGTCAAGGAAGTCCCAAAATTGGCGCCAATTATCATTCTTTGTTTGGCCCTTCATCAGTTCACATCTGACTGATCTTTGTGCTTGTAAATCTCAGTTTAAATGATGCCAGACACATAAATATTAGAGAAATGGTGGATCTAAAGAGGAAATAGAAGGAGGAGAGGAAAAATGAGTGACAGAAAATAATCAGGGCTGTAACTTAAATTTTTTTAATGAAATTATGTTAAGTTACCTATTTTCGAGGCATGGGCCTGTTGTGGTCATTTTTGCTATAAAGTTACACTGCTTGTTCAGTGTTTTCCTCTCTCCCTTTCCTTTAAGTCCCCCCTTGCTATTCTCCCATGCTTTTGGCATATTTTCTGTAATATTATTGCTAAAATTTCTTGGGAGTTTTAGCTGGGTAACAGAATGAATTCTGTTCTTTTCCCCATGTTTACGTCCTCACCCATGGGTGTTTAGGCATAGTGTTCTGCATCTACCATCTGATGTTCTGCAGTTTCTTCCCTGGAAGTCTCTCTTTTGCATCAGATAGTGTATTATTGGTAACTGATTTCGGGCCATGGTTATCAGTGCCTGGAGTCATATTTCTGGTGTTTATACACTTCTTGTTTACATTGACAACAGTCTCTGTGGAGGGGGATTTCTTGTCTTTGTGTTAGTTTAATCATAACAAGATACATTATTATTATTCGTAAGTGTAGCATTAATTTTTTTAAATATTTTAAAAATTTTTGTCCACACTTAGGCTTGGGATCCATTGGGGCTCAACGTTACTTTTCAGAAACTTGGGCTTTTCTGAAAAAATATATTTTTATACTGTACCAATGACCCAGACTTAGCTGGTGCTAACTCCACAAAAACCAGGGCCAAACACAAATTTTGCCCCCCAATCCCCAAAATTTGCATCCAAAACAAAAAGAAATCATGTCCTAAAGGACCTCCATAGTACGACTCTACTGCGCATGCGCAGTGACGCAGTCGTCCCGAAATTGGCGCCAAATATCATTCTCTGTTTGGCCCTTCATCAGTCAACATCTCACTGATCTTTGTGCTTGTAAATCTCAGTTCAAAGGATGCCAGACACGTAATTCTTGGAGAAAATGTGATTCTAAGGAGGATAGAAGGAGGAGAGGAAAAAAGAAGTGGCAAAAAATAATCAGGGCTGTACTTAAAATTTTTTGTTGAAATTATGTTAAGTTGCCTATTTTCGAGGCAAACGCCTCTTGTTGTCATTCTTGCTAATTGTTGCACTGCTTATTCAGTGTTTCCTCTCCCCTAACCTTCTAAAGTCCCCCCTTGCAATTCTCCCATGCTTTTGGCATATTTTTGAGAAGTTTCATTTCTAAAAATTCCCTGGGAGAGTTGCTTGGTTACAGAATGTTTTCTGTTATTTTCCCCATAGTTACGTTTTCACCCATGGGTGTATAACGTTTGTGTTCTGCATCTTCCATCTGATGTTCTGCAGATTCTCCCCTGGGAGTCTCTGTTTTGCATCAGATAGAGTGTAATTGATGACTGATTCCGGGCCAGTTTTTTCAGTGCCTGGAGTCATGTTTTCTTCTGTGTTTACACTGTTTGTTTTCATTGGCAACAGCCTTTTTTGAGGGGGGCTGTTTGCCTTTGAGGTAGTTTATCTCATTATAAGATACATTTATATTATCCGAAAGTGTCTCATTAATTATTTTATATAATTTTAAAATTTTTGACCACACTTTGCCATCGGATCCATCGGGGCTCAACGTTACTTTTCAGCAACTTGGGCTTCTCTGAAAAAATATTTTTTCAAAATTATTTTGTTTTGCAATTGTTTTTTCATTAGCTCACCTGACTGAAAGTCAGGGTGAGCTTTTCTGATCACTTTTCGTCCGTCGTCCGTCGTCCGGCGTCCGTCGTGAAGGTGGTGTTTGGGTCTTTTTCTTCCAAACCACTGGCCGCATGTTAATGAAATTTCATGTGAGTAGGGGTTATATAGTGGCATTTTGATTTTTGGGCAAATTAGGTTTCGGCTCATATTGAGCAGAGGGGTGGGGCAAAAATGCTCCAATTCTTAAAAAATCTTCTTCTCAAGAACCAGCAATAGCAGAGACTTGATATTTGGTATGCAGCTTCCTTTTGAGGTGTAGACTCAAATTTGTTCAAGAGAAGTTTGTAGGTCTATACTTGGCGATGTTATGGGAGGAGCAAAAATTTTGGCCCCACCCCAAATTTCTATTTTTTAAACCGAGAGGCCAATTTGAACCAAATTTTATGTGAGGGCTTATTGGGTCATAAGTACCTAATTTATGCAGAAATTTTTTTTCCTGTAGCCCCGTGGGAACCACAGGAGCTAAAAATAGAAAAAAATTAAAACGCCTATATCTCAAAAACTGCACGGCAGTGAGAATTTTTATTTGGTGTGAAGCTTTCTTGGGACCAACAGAAAGGATTGGTAAAAAAAAATTGCTATCGGTTTTATCATAGGGTACTTTTTCGGGACTCTGAAAAAGTGCTGAGTCAGTATTTTTTAACACAGTAGGCAATGGGAAAAAAATAAAGAATTGTTTTCTTCCAAACCACTGCTCTAAAAGCTTTCATATTTTACATATAACATCTTTGGAACATTGATTCACATATTTGTAGAAATCAAATTCCTTGGTCCATATTTGGGTTCCCTATGGGAACCCAAATGTTCAAATTAGTGCAATATGAGGGATATATTTTAAAAATCTTCTTCTTCGGATCCAGAAATCAGAATCTTTTGATATTTGCTATGCATCATCCTTAGGGGGGTGAGATTGATGTTTGTTCAAGCCAAGTCCCTGAGTTCATATTTGGACTCCCTTTGGGAACCCAAATTGTAACTTAGTGCAATACGAGGTATATTCTTTTAAAATCTTCTTCTTCGCATCCACCGGTCAGAATCTTTTGATATTTGGTATACAGTATGCTTAGGGAGGTGAGATTCAAGTTTGTTCAAGTCAAGTCCTTCGGCTCATATTTGGTCTCCCTGTGGGAGCCCAAATTATAACTTAGTTCAATATGAGGAATATTCTTTAAAAAAAATTTTTTTTTCAGATCCACCAGTCAAAATGTTTTGATATTTGATGTACAGCATTCTTAGGGGCTGAGAGTGAAGTTTGGTAAAGCCAAGTACCTGGGTTCATATTTGGGCTCACTGTGGGAGCCCAAATTATACCAAAATTTTTATTTTCCAAACCAAAAAGTCGATTTGAACCAAATTTGATATGAGGGCTTATTGGGTCATAAGTACCTAATTTATGCCGAAAATTGTTTTCCTGTCCCCCACGGGAACTGCAGGAGCTAAAAAAATTTTTTCTTTTTAAATGCCCATATCTCCAGAACTACATGGCACTGAGAATTTTTATATGGTGTGAAGCTTCCTTAGGACCGGAAGAAAAAAATGGTAAAAATTTTATCATAAGGTTCTTTTCTAGGACTAAAAGTGCCGAGTCATCATTTTTTAACAGTGTAGCTAATGGGAATAACGTTGAAGAATCTTCTTCTCCCAAAACACTGCTTCAGAAGCTTTTATTTTTGGGCTCCCTATGGGAGCCCATGTATAACTTAGTTCAGTATGAGAAATATTCTTAAAAAATCTTTTTTTTCTGTTACTCCTGTCAGAATCTTTTGATATTTGATTTTTAGTTTTCTTAGAAGCGGCAAATTGAAATTTGTTCAAGTTCTGGTTTATTGATAAAATTGGGCCCAGTAACCAATTCCTGCGTTGAAAGCCCTGTAAAGTGGGCAGTAATAGGCATAAACGATTGACCAAACCTGATATTATAATTATGCCTCTGTAATGATGTAGCCTTAGAAAGTGACCTTAAATTCCAATAAATAAATAGATAAATTATTGAGTACCCAATATGGGGATCTAACATATGAACACTCTGGGTTACTAAGTAGAGAAAACACTTTTATGTTGAAAAACTGATAATAACCACAAGGCAGAATCCCTTGCTATTTTGGTGATATGACTCTGCCAGTATCAGGTGAGCACCCTCAGGCCCCGTGGGGCCTCTTGTTTATTAATGGATCATGTTATTATGTATCTTTGTGTCAGGGGTTTTTGCGAGTAACTAGGACTTATTGTTGTTCTTTCACAATGAAGGGAACTTGTTCAAATTGTAATAGGAAGAAATCTTCCTCTGACTTTCATGATTATTGCATTAATTGTAGTCAGTGTTCTCGCATTAATCCCTGTCCTGTATGTGAACATTGGGATGAGAAACATTGGAAACGTGTGTCACGATATGTTGTTTCTGGAGAAAGAGCGATGCCGGCTCTTTCTCCACAAGGTCACTCTACTCTCTCAGTTTTTATTTCAGAGGAACCAGAACAGGGTGATGTTTCCATGTTATCTTCTTCAAGTGTGCGTCCGTCGTCACAATTAAATACAGAGCTAGCGGCAAAAGTGCTCATGGAGATTAGACAAATGTCGTCCGCTAGCTCGCCCGGTGTAGCGTCCATTCACCGAATGGTTCGGCAGCCGGGTTCGTCCGATGCGGTCCAAGAGGAAATTTTGGGTGATGCGAGCACTATAAAAATAATAGATGCACACCCAGTGACGGCGGATAGTGAACGAGAACGGAGGAAGCCTTTTAGTCCGGTTCCTAGCTCGTCCAGGTCCAGCCGGGCCGCGAGCGAGAGAGGCCCCTCTCTCGTACAACAACATCTGGGACCAGATGTTGTGGTACAAAATGTGTCTTTAGCGGAGCATACGTCCGTCGCTCGGGACGCTCCGTTGTATAAGCAGTCCGCAGAGACTGTTAAGGCTTCCTCTTCTCGTCGGCGCACACGACCGCACCTTGGCTGCGTGACCTCCGATATTTTGCCAGCTTCGCCGATGAAGGATTCTTCGGCGACCAGGTCACACCATCCGGCAGCCAGGGATTCGAGACCGATGGACTCCGGACGTTCGCATAGGAAAAGTATGCGGGAGCCATCTGATGCGGAGCTGCCCTCGGCGAAGCAGCGAAAGACCGCTCCTCCGCAGGTCTCGACGTCGGACATTCTAGTGCAGATAGCACAGCTTATCGCAGCATCCCAGCAGCCGACAGAAACGGTGTCGGATCGAGAATTATCCGACGGCGCTGGGTCGGTACGCTCCGCCGAAGCATCGGGGGCGGACGACCGGGAACATCGGGAGGTCCGACCGGATGGTGAAAGGGATACGGATGAATTGGAGCTATCCCTTTCGGAACAACACAAAGCTGCCGTGGACTTCATCCGGCACTTTCTTCCTCAAGTTGTTCCGTCGGGCCAGACTACTGCGCTTCCGGACAGGAGAATTATAGCGTCATTGGACTCTGATTTTTTCGAGCGGTTCAGGGACATCGCTCCCGAGTTTCCGTCGCAGTCCAATAATGTTGCAAGAACATTTGAATTATTGAACGACGCTATTTTTAAACTTGCTTCCAGGACGGGGAAAGCAGGCTTCTTGTCCGCAAATACTCTCAACCTGCCTTTCATTAATGCAAGGAATAAATTCGACACGGCAGGTCAGGGTATACCGAGAGTTCCTCTGCGTATGGACGACGAGGCAGAAGACTTAGAGCTATCATTACTGTCGTCAGCTTCTATTCCAACCGCAGTGTTGGAAACAGCTATTGCGTTTTACAGAGCCAATTTAGATGCCTTATCTTACGCAGATCACCTTACTAAGGCGTTATCACTGCGTCTTCAAGGGGAAGAGTTTCAGGATATACAATCCTCCTTAAGACTTCTTTCAAGGGCAGTAGCCTATTCCACGTGTAACTCCGCCCTTTCAGTGGCAAATTTGGAGTTGGTTAGACGTGACGCAGCCCTGTCTACATCCACACTAGTGGATTCTAAGGTGAAGAACTCTCTTAGAGTCGCTTCGGTCTCAGGAGATCTTCTCTTTGACGGCAAGCTTTCCGCTATTTATGATAATATTAAAAAGAAAGCTAGTGATTCTCTGTTGTTTAGATCCGCTCCTAAAAGGTCGGATACAGCAGACACGAATAAGGCGGGCACTTCTGGGTCTTATCTGCCCAAGAGAGGTTCCTATAGAGGTTCCGGTGCGTCCTCTAGCTCTTATTCGAGAGACCGTCAGGATAGTGACTCTCGTTCGGGACGTCCTTCAGGCCGGGACAATCGGTCGGACGCCCCGAGGTCGACGAGGCGAGGTGCGGGTCGTGGAAGACGTGGTTTCTCCTACCGCAGGCCTCGCAGATCCAGGAGGTGATGGCTCAAACCTCTATCGCGTTCCGGTTGGCGGAAGGTTGTCGAGTTTTTCTCAAGAGTGGGCGTCGATTACGGACGACCCGTGGGTGAGAGGAGTGACTTCGGAAGGTCTAAAGATATCCTTCAAACGAAAGCCTCCATTAACTCGAAGTCCAAAGTGGACTCATCTTCCGTCAAACCCTCAGAAAAGAGACGCTCTGCTATCAGAGGTGCAGTCTCTTTTAATGAAGAACGCGGTAGAGGTCGTAGAAAACCAGGAATCGCTGGGATTCTACAGCCATCTGTTTCTGGTTCCGAAACCAGACGGCTCGTTCCGTCCAGTCATAGATTTGAGCTGGATAAACAAGCTGATCGTCGCTCCGAAGTTTTATATGGAGACGATTCGATCGGTCAGAGCGAGTATTCGGGTGAACGATTATGCAACGAGCATAGATCTCAAAGATGCGTACTTTCACGTCATGGTACATCCGACATTCAGAAAGTATCTACGCTTCGCAGTCCTAGGAGTGGTGTATCAGTTCCGGGCCATGTGCTTCGGATTGAATCTAGCACCCTGGGCTTTCACTCGGGTAATGAACTCGGTAATGATTTACTTCCGAGCTCATTCGTCTGCGGTAACGTCGGCCTACCTGGACGACATTCTTCAGAGGTACGGCAACGAGTTAACGCTTCAGAACGATGTTCAGAATCTTCTTCTTTTGCTCCGACGTCTCGGTTTCATAGTAAACGAGGAGAAGTCGGATCTGGTGCCATCCAAGTCATTCACTCATCTGGGAATGAGCTTCGAGACGCACAACAATCTCGTTCGTCTGCCGTTAACCAGAGCGAAAGTAGTCAGTTGTTACGCTCGCTATTGTCTGAATACAGACAAAGTCACGGCGAGAGAATTTATGAGACTGATAGGTCTGTGCGGAGCTGCCGCGGATCTCATTCCGATGGGATGGCTACGCACACGGCCTCTTCAAATTTTCCTGACTCAGAATTGGAGTGTGAAAATTCATTCGCTCGATGTAGACGTTCTCTTGTCAGATCAAGTGAAACAAGAGATTCAGACTTGGGCAAACATTCAGTGGTTAACTCAAGGAGTTCCGCTGCAGTTGCCGGATCCGAGTTTTACCATTATGACGGATGCCAGTCAAACAGGTTGGGGTGCATCATTAATCCCAACGGATTCGAGATGCCAGGGTCTTTGGGATCCGCAATTCCTGTGCAAGCACATAAACATCAAGGAAATGATGTCAATTTGGCTTGCGTTACGTCACTGGATGGACATTATTCACGATGCTCATGTCCAAATCCTATCCGACAATACGACAGTAGTGGCGTATATACGGAATCAGGGAGGCACTCATTCAGTTCCGTTGTTCAATCTAACGGAAAGAATCCTTCTGTTTGCGTTGGAACATCACGTTCTTCTTTCGGTCCGTCACATACCGGGTCGTCTGAATGTGCTAGCAGACTCCCTTTCACGAAAGGGTCGCTTGTTGCCGTCGGAGTGGACTCTCAACAAACAAGTATTCAATCAGATTTGCTACCAATGGGAACGGCCAATGATAGACTTATTTGCGACACATCTCAACAATGAGTTGCAGACGTATGTGTCCCCGTGTCCGGATCCAAGAGCATTTGCAGTAGACGCTCTATCGATCCCTTGGGACGGAATGATAGGATATGCGTATCCTCCAGCGCCGTTAATTCAACAAGTATTGCTAAAGATAAAACAATCTCAATGCAAGATTCTGTTGGTAGCATCTCTGTCGCCACAGAGACCGTGGATAAATCTACTCAGGTGTCTGTTGTGGGACCTACCGCGGAAGCTCCCTCCACGAGAGGATCTTCTTTGGCAGGGGAAATCGCGCCAACTACATCACAACCCGCAAGGTCTCAACCTTCACGTTTTTCCGTTGTGCGGTCCTTCTTGCATGGCAAGCACTTTACAGGACGAGCAGTGGACGCGATTTCTAACTGTAGGAGGACCTCCTCTTCGCTAAACTATGCGGCTAAGTGGAAGGTTTTCCGTCGTTGGTGTAGGGATCATTCTGTTGATATATTTGATCCCTCTATACCAGACATTGCTAACTTTCTAGTATACTTGTTTGACGAAATCAAACTGCAACCTGTTACTATAAAGGGTTATAGATCTATGTTATCTGATACCTATGCACATCATGATAGTTTACAAATTGGATCTAATGTCTCTTTATCGAAATTGGTTAGAAACTTTTCGATAAATAGACCCAGAACTCTCAGATTAATTCCTAAGTGGAATTTAGCTTGGGTTCTCCTTAAATTGAAGGAAAAGCCATTTGAACCTCTTGGGACAGTAGATTTCAAATTCTTATCTTATAAGACAGCTTTTCTCTTAGCTTTCTCTTCTGCCAGAAGAGTCAGTGAGCTTCATGCACTATCGGTGGATGATTCTCATTATCGTAGTGTTGGGAACACTATCACCTTCACTACTAATGTCGGTTTTTTAGCTAAGAATCAGGCTCCTAATAAATATCCGGAACCTATTGTTATTAAGGCTCTTCCGTCTTCAGACGGGCGTAGGCCTTTACTCTGTCCTGTTAGAGCACTACGTATCTATAAACAGAGATCTCAGTTCATCAGAAAGGGACGGAAACGTTTCTTTCTGTCTTTGATGCCTAATAGAAAGGACATTTCAGTCCATTCTATTGCTAGATGGATTCAGTTAACTATCCGTACTGCGTATGAAGATTTATCTTCTTCTCAGCAGTCTGTGCTTAAGATTTCTGCTCATGAAGTAAGAGCTCTTTCTACTTCCTGGGCTTATGCTAATAGTGTTGCTATTACAGATTTAATGAAGGCTGCTTATTGGTCTCAGCCATCCACATTTACTAATTTTTATCTCAGAAATATTGAGTCCATTTCTGGAGACCTGCATTGTTTAGGTCCGTTATCTGTTGCTCAGAATGTCGTCCACTAAACAGTTGCAACTATAGTTATGCAGGCTTTCTGTTCCGGCAGTGACTCCGTCCGGCTGCCCTCTTCGCTCTGGGCTATTTGACCCAGGGCAAGGGGAAGGGGGGGGGGGGGGGGGTGTTCCCTTAGGTCACCTGCTTTATAGTGAAAAGCAAGGGAATGCCTCCTCCAAGACAGTATTTCTGAGTCGCTTCCGGGATGGTTTTAAAGTGTAATATTAATGTTTAATTTCATTCATGTCTTATTTTTAAAGTGTAGCTCGGTGTGAAGCATTTGTATATGTCAAGTGTCAAACGGGCTTTAATATACAATACTCGGACACTTTTAAATGATTATAAAGAGTCTCAATTCTCTGGACTACTTTATTTATTGGCTTGCTTTAAAAATAATTAGTATAAGGGTTATACTGGATGTTAATAGAGAACATGAATGTTATTGTGCTCAATTATTAAGGGTAGTGTATCTTTCTAATTTTAATATTAAATAAGAAAGATACATGTAAAGCCTAATACTCCTTTTCTCCTTAAGGGGTTACCTCTTTATTTTATAATTGAGCTTATTGGATTTTCCTCTATGTCCTAGGCCCTCCAGCCTGTTTACTATTCAGCTAAGTCTGGGTCATTGGTACAGTATAAAAATGTTAAAAAATTTATAGTAATTTATATATTTTTTATACTTACCAATGACCCAGACGGGGATGGCCCTCCCTGAGTTGGGAACTCTTGCCTCCCCGCTGAGTACATAGCGCTGACCAGGCACTGCCAGTAAGAATGATATTTGGCGCCAATTTCGGGACGACTGCGTCACTGCGCATGCGCAGTAGAGTCGTACTATGGAGGTCCTTTAGGACATGATTTCTTTTTGTTTTGGATGCAAATTTTGGGGATTGGGGGGCAAAATTTGTGTTTGGCCCTGGTTTTTGTGGAGTTAGCACCAGCTAAGTCTGGGTCATTGGTAAGTATAAAAAATATATAAATTACTATAAATTTTTTAACTTTTTCAAAAAATTTTTTTGATTTCAATTATTTTTTCTATGTTAATGGATCATGTTATTATGTATCTTTGTTTTCAGGGGTTGGTGCGAGTACTAGGACTTTTTGTATTCTTTTCACAATGAAAGGATATTGTTCAATTGTAATAAGAGGAAATCTTCCTCTGACTTTCATAATCATTGTATTAATTGTAGTCAGTGTACTCGCACTAACTCCTGTTCAGTATGTGTCAATTGGGATGACAAACATGGGAAGCGTGTGTCACGGTATGTTGTTAGCGGGGAAATGGCCATGCCGGTCCTTTCTCCGCAGGGTCACTCTAGTTTATCAATCTCTATTTCAGAGGAACAAGAACAGGGTGATGTATCCGTGATGTCTTCCAAAAGTGTGCCTCCGTCGTCACAATTAAGTGAAGAGCTAGCGGCAAAGTGCTCATGGAAATACGTCAATTGCCTAAGAAGTCCCTAGTAGGATCGATGGCGTTGACGTCCGCTAGCTCGCCCGGTGTAGCGTCCATTCAGCGAATGGTTCGGCAGCCGGGTTTGTCCGTTGCGGTCCAGGAAGGAGTTTTGGGTGATGCGAGCACTATAAATCAACTAAGTGCACACCCAGTGACGGTGGATCAGAGGAGAGATCGGAGGAAGCCTATTAGTCCAGTTCCTAGCTCGTCCAGGTCCATCCGGGCTGCGAGCGAGAGAGGCCCCTCTCTCGTACAACAACATCTGGGACCAGATGTTGTGGTACAAAACGTTTTGCATTCAGAGCATACGTCTGCCGCTCGGGACGCTCCATTATATAGACAGTCCGGAGAGACTGTCGATAAGGCTTCCTCATCCTCACGGCAGCGCACACGACCACACCTTGGCTACGTGACCTCGGATATCCAGCCAGCTTCGCCAATCAGAGAATCCACGGCGACCAGGTCACGCCATCTGGTAGCCAGGGACATGAGGCCTGTAGACTCCGGACGTTCGCATAAGAGAAGTATGCAGGAGTCAACGTACACGGAGCTTCCAGCGGCAAAGCAACGTAAGACCGCTACTCCACAGGCCTCAGTGACGGACGTGCTATCCCAAATAGCACAACTTATCGCAGCATCCCAGCAACGACAGAATCTCTGTCGGATCAGGTAATATCCGACGCCGCTGGGTCGGTACGCTCCGCTGAAGCATCAGGTACGGACAACCGAAAACTTCATAGGGTCCGACAGGATGGCGAAAGGGATTCAGAGGATTTCGAGCTTTCCCTTTCGGAACAACATAAGCTGCCGTACATTTCATCCGGCATTATCTTCCAGAGGTTGTTTCGTCAGACCAGAATGCTGCGATGCCGGATAAGAGACTGATAGCGTCTTTGGACACAAGAATTTTTTTGATCGGTTCAGGGACATCGTCCCTGAGTTTCCGACACAGTCCAATAATGTCACAGGAACATTCGAATTATTGAACGACGCTATATATATGCTTGCTACTAAACAAGCAAGTCTGGTTTCTTGTTCGCAAAAGTTTCCGTGATGTCTTCCAAAAGTGTGCCTCTGTCGTCATAGTTAAATGAAGAGCTAGCGGCAATAAGTGCTCATGGAAATACGTCAATTGCCTATGAGGTCCCTAGAAGGATCGACGGCATTGACATCCGCTAGCTCGCCCGGTGTAGCGTCCATTCATTGAATGGTTCGGTGGCTGGGTTCGTCCGTTGCAGTCGAGGAAGGAGATTTGGGTGATGCGAGCACTATAATAAGACAAAAGTGCACACCCAGTGACGACGGATCAGAGGAGAGATCGGAGGAAGCCTATTAGTCCGGTTCCTAGCTCGTCCAGGTCCATCCGGGCTGCGAGCGAGAGAGGTCCCTCTCTCGTACAACAACATCTGGGTACAAAACGTTTCGCATTCGGAGCATACGTCCGCCGCTCGGGACACTCCGTTATATAGACAGTCCAAGAGACTGTCGATAAGGCTTCCTCATCCTCACGGCAGCGCACACGACTGCACCTTGGCTACGTGACCACGGATATCCAGCCAGCTTCGCCAATCAGGGATTCCACGGCGAACAGGTCACGCCATCCGGTAGCCAAGGGACACGAGGCCTGTAGACTCTGGCCGCTTGCATAATAGAAGTATGCAGGGGTCAACGTACACGGAGCTTCCAGCGGCAAAGCAACGTAAGACCGCTACTCCACAGGCCTCAGTGACGGACGTGCTATCCCAAATAGCACAACTTATCACATTATCACAGCATCCCAGCAAACGACAGAATCTCTGGCGGATCAGGAATAATCCGACGACGCTGGGTCGGTACGCTCCGCTGAAGCATCGGAACAACATAAGCTGCCGTAGATTTCATCTGGCATTATCTTCCAGAGGTTGTTCCGTCGGACTAGAATGCTGCGATGCCGGATAAGAGACTAATAGCGTCATTGGACACAGAATTTTTTTTTTTGGATCGGTTCAGGGACATCGTCCCTGAGTTTCCGACACAGTCCAATAATGTGACAAGAACATTCGAATTATTGAACGACGCTATATATAAGCTTGCTACCAAAACAGGCAAGTCTGGTTTCTTGTTCGCAAATGCTCTAAATCTGCCTTTCATCAATTCAAGGAATAAATTCGAAACGGCAGGACAGGGCATACCGAGTGTTCCTCTGCGTCTAGACAATGAGGCTGAAGACTTGAAATTGTCTATACCCTCGTCTATGTCAATTTCAACCACGACGTTGGAAACGACGATAATGTCTAACAGACTTAACGACGCTTTATCATACGCAGACCACCTTAGTTACGTCTTCAAGGGAAAGAATTCCAGGATATGATCCTCATTGAGATTTCTTTCAAGGGCAGTAGCTTTTCCACGTATAACTCCGCCCTTCAGTGGCAAACCTGGAGTTGGTTAGACGTGACGCAGCCCTAGCTACATCTATGCGCGTGGATAGTAAGGTGAAGAACTCTCTCAGAGTCGCTTCTCGTCTCGGAGAAGCTTCTCTTCGACGGCAAGCTTTCAGCAATCTATGAATTGCTCGATATAGACGTTCTCTTGTCAAATCAAGTGTAACAAGAGATTCAGACTTGGGCAAACATTCAGTGTTTGACTCAGGGAGTTCCACTGCAGTTGCCGGATCCGAGTTTTACGATTATGACAGATGCCAGTCAAACAGGTTGGGGTACAATATTGATCCCAACGGATTCGAAGTGCCAGGGTCTTTGGGTTCTGCAGTTTCTAGGCAAGCACATAAACATCCAAGAAATGATGTCAATTTGGCTTGCACTACGTCATTGGATGAACATTATTCAGAAAGCGCATGTCCAAATCCTGTCCGACAATACGACAGTAGTTGCATATATCCGGAACCAGGGAGGCACTCATTCCGTTCCGTTATTCAATTTAACGGAAAGAATCCTTCTGTTTGTTCTAGAACACCAAGTTCTGCTTTCGGTCCGTCATATTCTAGGTCGTCTGAATGTATTAGCAGACTCCCTTTCACGGTAGGGTCGCTTGTTGCCGTTAGAATGGACTCTCAACAAACAGGTATTCAATCAGATTTGCTACTAATGGGAGCGGCCAATGATAGACTTATTTGTGACACAACTCAACAATCAATTGCAGACGTATGTGTCACCATGTCCGGATCCCCGAGCATATTCAGTAAACGCTCTATCGATCTCGTGGGACGGAATTATAGGATATGCGTATCCTCCAGCGCCGTTGATTCAGCAAATATTGCTAAAGATAAAACAGTCACAATACAATTCTGTTGGTAGCATCTCGGTCTCCACAGAGACCGTGGATAAATCTACTCTGGTGTCTGCTGTGGGACTTACCGCGAAAACTTCCTCCACGAGAGGATCTTCTTTCGCAGGGGAAATCGTGTCAACTTCATCACAACCCGCAAGGTCTCAACCTTCACGTATTCCGTTGTGCGGTCCTTCTTGCACGGCAAGCATTGTACAGGACGAGCAGTGGACGTGATTTCTAACTGTAGAAGGACCTCCTCTTCGCTATACTATGCGGGTAAGTGGAAGGTCTTTCGTCGTTGGTGTAGGGATCATTCTGTTGATATTTTTGATCCCTCCATACCAGACATTGCAAACTTTCTAGAATACTTGTTTGATGAGATCAACTGCAGCCTGTTACTATTAAAGGTTATAGGTCTATGTTATCTGATACCTATGCACACCATGATAGTTTACAATTGGATCTAATGTCTCTTTATCTAAATTAGTTAGAAACTTTTCGATAAATAGACCTAGAACCCTTAGATTAATTCCTAAAATGGAATTTAGCTTGGGTTCTTCTTAAACTAAAAGAAAACCATTTGAGCCTCTTGAGACAGTAGATTTCAAATTCTTATCTTATAAGACAGCATTTCTTTTAGCTTTCTCTTCTGCTTGAAGAGTCAGTGAGCTTCATGCACTATCGGTGGACGATTCTCACTATCGTAGTGTCGGGAACACTATTACCTTTACTAGTAATGTTGGATTTTTGGCTAAGAATCAGGCTCCTAATAAATATCCGGAACCTATTGTTATTAAGGCCCTTCCATCTTCAGACGGGCATAGGCCTTTACTCTGTCCGGTTAGAGCTTTATGTATTTATAAACAAGATCTCAGTTTATCAGAAAGGGACGTAAACGCTTCTTTCTGTCTCTGATGCCTAATAGAAAGGACATTACGGTCCATTCTATTGCTAGATGGATTCAATTAACTATCCGTACTGCTTATGATAATCTATCTTCAACTCAGCAGCCTGTGCTCATGAAGTAACAGCTCTTTCTACATTTTGAGCTTATGCAAATAGTGTTGCAATTACAGATTTAATGAAGGCTGCATATTGGTCTCAGCCATCCACATTCACAAATTTTTATCTCAGAAATATTGAGTCCATTTCTGGAGACCTGCATTGTTTAGGTCTGTTATCTGCTGCTCAGAATGTCATTCACTAAACAGTTGCAGCTATAGTTATGCAGGCTTTCTGTTCAGGCAGTGACTCCGTCCTGCTGCCCTCTTCGCTCTGGGCTATTTGACCCAGGGCAAGGGGAAGGGGGGGGGGGAGGGTGTTCCCTTAGGTCACCTGTTTTATAGTGAAAACAAGGGGATACCTCCTCTGGTGTCAGTAATTCTGAGTTGTTACCGGGATGGTTTTAAAGTGAAAAGTTAATGTTTAAAAATTCATTCATGTCATATTTTTAAAGTGTAGCTCGGTGTGAAGCATTTGTATATGTCACGTGTCAAACGGGCGTTAATATACATTCCTCGGACACTTTTAAAGAGTATAAAGAGTCTCAATTCTCTGGACTAATTTTATTTATTGGCTTACTTTAAAAATAATTAGTATAAGGATTATACTGGATGTTAATAGAGAACATGAATGTTATGATGCTCAATTATGGAGGGTGTTGTGTCTTTCTAATTTATCATAAATAAGAAAGATATATGTAAAGCCTAATACTCCTTTTCTCCCTGAGGGGATGACTCTATTTTATATAGTTGAGCTTATTGGATTTTCCTCTTATGTCCTAGGCCCTCCAGCCTTTTTACTATTCAGCTATGTCTGGGTCATTGGTACAGTATAAAAATGTTAAAAAATTTATAGTAATTTATATATTTTTTATACTTACCAATCACCCAGACGGGGATGGCCCTCCCAGGAGTTGGGAACTCATACCTCCCCGCTGAGTACATAGCGCTGACCAGGCACTGCTTGTAAGAATGATAATTGGTGCCAATTTCGGGACCTCCTTGACACTGCGCATGCGCAGTAGAGGCAAAGTATGGAGGGCCATTCAGGACATGATTTCTTTGGTTTTAGATGCAAATTTTGGGGATTGGAGGGCAAAATTTGTGTTTGGCCCTAGATTTTTAAGAGTTAGCACCAGTTATGTCTGGGTCATTGGTAAGTATAAAAAATATATAAATTACTATAAATTTTTTAACTTTTTTATTCAGGTAAATTGTATGCAGATTTCAAGTTTGTTAGGACAGATTGAACTGGAAGGCAGGAGACCACCATTAATGTCAAGTGGACGGTATCTTCCATCATTTGAACTATTTGATGTATCTCCAGCAGCTGGAGGCTTTGTGACTGGAAGATTCTTAACAGGGATAAAGCCTCAAGAGTATTTTTTCCATTGTATGGCAGGAAGAGAGGTAAAGTAGATTATATTTATCAGAGGAAAAAACTTCAAAATTGTCTAATGTTTTGTTTAACAGTTGTCTGCCATTAGCTCACCTGACTGAAAATCAGGGTGAGCTATTCTGATCGTGCAGCATCTGTCTTGAGGGTGATGTTTGAGACTTCCCCTCCCCAAACTGCTGATTTGATTAAAATTAAATTTTATGTGAGTGATGGTTGGCATGAGGCATTGCAATTTTGTTAAAATCAGTGTACTACCCCAATGTTAAGGGGTTGGGGGGAAAATATCCCAACTAAAAAAAATCTTCCCATGAACTGATGCATGCAATAAACTTCCTGTTTGGTATGCTTCTTCTTTTTAGAGTGTTTCAAACGCCTCTATTTCCAAAACTCCAAGGAACAGAGAATTGTTAATTGGTATGAAGTTTTCATTGGACTACTAGAATCAAATAGGCAAAAAAAATTGCAGTCGGTTGTGTCATGGGTTCTGAATGCAGACGCCTATTTTAACACTGTCAGTAATGGAAAAACTCATGAGTCACTCTCTTTCTTGTGAACCATGACTTCAGTCTTCTTCTTGATGACCACTGGGCCAAATATAAACTGACTTGCACACATCATGATGGGGGAATATAATCTTTCCAATTTTTTTTCTTCAAAAAGCTTCTGCTCCCCTTGCCATGGGAGTAAAGCCCAAAACCATAAGCATCTATTAACATTTATTTCTCATGAATCACCATTGAGAATGCTTTTATATTTGGAATGAGATTCCCTTTTGTGGTAAAGATTCTGCACCCCCCCCCCTCCCCCCCCCCCCCCGGGAACTCCAGGAAGTGGAGCAGTGCTTGTTTACTATAAACAAGTTCTGCTTTACTTGTGAAATATGACCCCATAACCAATGCAGGGGTGGAAGTCCTCTACAGTGGGCAACATAAGTATCAATGATTGGCTAAAATTAACTTCACACCTATGTTGTGGTCATGATATAGTCATAAAAGCTGATTGTGACCTTAAGCAGCATCAATAAAAAGAAAGAAGTTTCTGGTTTGTTCATCCCTGTGAGAGCTAAACATAGGAATAAATTCAAGTGTCTGTATTTGGACACAGTCATGCACAGTCCATTTTGCAAGTGCCAAATGGACACCTGAGCAAACCTAACATGAATAGGAGGTTTTACTTTGAAAAGATGTTCTTGAATAACAGAAAAAATTGATATTTTCAGTCTAAAACTAAAAAACATGACTTATGACCCCTCAATGGAATGAACTCAATAAGTTTGTTCCAATGAAGGGTCCTAAGCGATTTTTTTTTTTTGGGGGGGAGGGGGGGGGGGGCTGGGGGAGGGGTAAATAAAAAAGTTTAAATGCCAGTTTTGCAGAGGAGATAGCACCTGCTGTTTATGGCCACTATGTTAAATGAAGGATTAAGGTCAACATAATCTGCAAGGGTCAAGAATGCCAATGGAAGAAGAAATGATATTTAGTCTCTCAGGTACACTGAAGTGTGCTGTAATTGGCTGATTTCTAAAAATTGATATGTTACGAATTTTTAACTATTTACTCCTTTCACCAAAGTGTCTATTGGGAAATATGTCTAAAAAGTCAGTTAGAATGGGAATGACAAGCAATTCAGGGTTATGATCTGTAAGGAAAACAAATACAGTTTGTTAAAATTCAGTGATGAAATTTTGTTTTGGAAATTTGTTGAGGTCTTCTAAACATTTATTGTTTTAGCTGGTTAATATTTTGTTTACTGCTTGAAAGAACTTGAAGTAGTTTCAGTAGAGTCTGGTCAGTTTACAAATATTCTAGGGATATATTGTGCATTTGTTTTTAGCTCACCAACTTTAGTTGTGTGAGCTTATGGCATGGCTCGATCGGTCGGCGTCGGCGTCAGCGTACGTGTCCAATAATGTTAAAGTTTCTGTTTAGGTCACTTATTCGCCCTATTTCAATATCATGGCTTTTATAATGCTGTTATATAATGATTATTATCATTTTACCATGATTTAACCCCTCAGACCCAACATTTTAGCCATTTTTCTTGACATTTTTAGTTGCGTTTAGTTTTCTGTTTAGCTCAGAATTTCATGTTTAACTAAGTGTTTAGGTCAGCTGCTGTGCTCCTTCTCTTCCAATGGCACCTATATTCATCATACATGTTCCTCAGTATCATTGTTCCATGATTAACCCCTCATACCCTGCATTTTAAAATTTTTCTTGACATTTTTAGTTGCGTTTCGTTTTCTGTTTAGCTCGGAATTTCATGTTTAACTTAGTGTTTAGGGCAGCTGCTGTGCTCCTTCTCTTCCCATGGCACTTATATTCATTATACATGTTCCTCAGTATCATTGTTCCATGATTAACCCCTCATACCCTGCATTTTAAACATTTTTCTTGACATTTTTAGTTGCGTTTAGTTTTCTGTTTAGCTCAGAATTTCATGTTTAACTAAGTGTTTAGGACAGCTGCTGTGCTCCTTCTCTTCCAATGGCACTTCTATTCATCATACATGTTCCTCAGTATCATTGTTCCATGATTAACCCCTCATACCCTGCATTTTAAACATTTTTCTTGACATTTTTAGTTGCGTTTAGTTTTCTGTTTAGCTCGGAATTTCATGTTTAACTTAGTGTTTAGGTCAGCTGCTGTGCTCCTTCTCTTCCCATGGCACTTATATTCATTATACATGTTCCTCAGTATCATTGTTCCATGATTAACTCCCCAGACCCAACATTTTAGCCATTTTTCTTGACATTTTTAGTTGCGTTTAGTTTTCTGTTTAGCTCAGAATTTCATGTTTAACTAAGTGTTTAGGTCAGCTGCTGTGCTCCTTCTCTTCCAATGGCACTTATATTCATCATACATGTTCCTCAGTATCATTGTTCCATGATTAACCCCTCATACCCTGCATTTTAAACATTTTTCTTGACATTTTTAGTTGCGTTTAGTTTTCTGTTTAGCTCGGAATTTCATGTTTAACTTAGTGTTTAGGTCAGCTGCTGTGCTCCTTCTCTTCCCATGGCACTTATATTCATTATACATGTTCCTCAGTATCATTGTTCCATGATTAACCCCTCATACCCTGCATTTTAAACATTTTTCTTGACATTTTTAGTTGTGTTTAGTTTTCTGTTTAGCTCAGAATTTCATGTTTAACTAAGTGTTTAGGTCAGCTGCTGTGCCCCTTCTCTTCCCATGGCACTTATATTCATCATACATGTTCCTCAGTATCATTGTTCCATGATTAACCCCTCATACCCTGCATTTTAAACATTTTTCTTGACATTTTTAGTTGCGTTTAGTTTTCTGTTTAGCTCGGAATTTCATGTTTAACTTAGTGTTTAGGTCAGCTGCTGTGTTCTTTCTCTTCCCATGGCACTTATATTCATCATACATGTTCCTCAGTATCATTGTTCCATGATTAACCCCTCATACCCTGCATTTTAAACATTTTTCTTGACATTTTTATTTGCGTTTAGTTTTCTGTTTCGCTCAGAATTTCATGTTTCACTTAGTGTTTATGTCAGTTTCTGTGTTTTACTTTTACGAGGTTGTGTTTAGGTAAGCTTTGTCGCATGTTATGAGCCTGTTTGATACAGTTCTTGTGTTTGCCAAAGTTACTATCAAAGAGGAATGTTGGTGAGCTATAGGGCATTGGCGTCCTTCTTGTTAGAGCACAAATGGTTAACAGATTAATCAATTAACCAATGATCAATGTCTTGATCGATCAAAAAAGTAATTGATCGATTAACTGTTACTTTTGAACTTTTGTATTATATAAGTTAACAAAGGAACAAACTTGCTCCAAAACAGGCCCACATTGTCACACTGACTCACATCAATTATATGAGACAGAGTAAAGCATGCAAGTTATGTGCTGACATACTTGTTAACGTGCATATATCAGTATCTGGAAATGGTAATTCTTAACCCTTTACCCAATGTGGTTGAAAGACGATACTTGCAAAATAAATTCTTAAATTCCTAAAAATTTTTAATTTTTTCTCAAAAACATAGCTTATGATCCCTCAATGGGATGAGCTCAAATGAGCTCGTCCCAATGAGAGTTCATAAGCTATGTTTTTGAGACAAAAATTGAAAACATAATAAAATTTGAATGGAGACTTTTGTGTATAGCACTGGTCAGTTTTTCCCGTTATGTTGGGTAAAGAGTTAATATGCTGTAAATCATAAATGGTATGGCAATTATTCAGCTACCTATTAGGGTAAATGAGTAATCGGTTAACCAAGATAGTCCATATGATAAATCGATCGAGAAAACCCTTTAACCGTTTTAGCTCTATTTGTTTTTATTGAATATTGCATTATTATATTGACAAATAGGGTTTAGTGGACACAGCAGTGAAGACTAGCCGAAGTGGATATTTACAGAGATGCCTAATAAAACACTTGGAAGGATTAATGGTCAGTTATGACATGACAGTCAGAGATAGTGATGGCAGTGTGATACAGGTGAAACATTTTCATTCACAGAAGACGCCATTTAATATGATCCTGGGTAGAATCATACCCCTGTTTATCATTTAAGCTCACAAATTTGCAAATCTGTTCAGAGTCCCACACAAAACTCGGGAATGAAATCTGTTTATATTCTCACAGTATGTTTTCAAAAATAATATGACAACTTGTTGTTACAGGCTTGACAAACTCATTCCATTATAAAGTATATTAAGGAACCAAACATTTACTGTATTTATAGTTTTTTGGGAAGAAATCTTCTGTTTTAATGGTAAAATCAGACCCCTTGTTTAAGTTGAATGTTCTCGGCAGTGGGTAGCATAGATATAAATGATTGACTTAATTTCATTTTATACTTGTGTCGCTGTCATGATATTCAGTTTTGAACATGATCTTAACCCTTAACCTGCTGAGTATTTTCAAGATATTTTTCATCAAATCTAGTCCAGGCTGTTATGAAGCAGCCATGACTAGATTTGATAAAAAATTAATCTTAGTATATCACAAGAAATCATTGGTGAAAAAAAACATTCAATTTACAGGGGGAAAATGTGATTAAATATGCCCAAATAATATTGACTTCAGGTACAAGAGAAACCTTGTGCTGGTTAGGAATATCTGCCAGCAGCATGCAAAGAGTTAAACATCATTGATGAAGCCTTTAATTTTGAAATAATTGAGTTAAGTGCTATTGAAAAAAAAATCTTGTTTCTTTTGCAATTTTCTCTCCATTTTATGATAAGGGAGGGAGGCTTTTTTCTTTAACAGCCCTGAAAATAGTTGGATTAATTTAACTCCTTACACTATTCATTGTAAAAACTTATATTTTCAGCAGTGAAAATTTCCCATACTGCAGTTGCAATTTAACCAACTATATCTTGTAAGACAGAGCTCAATGAGCTCTGTCAAACAAGATATAGTTTGTTAAGTTTTGAGTCCTACAAGTGCAAAGTAGTATCAATGAAGAGATTTCCAGGTGAAAAAAAATAGCGATGAGGCAGACTTTCAATGACAAGGAAGACTTTGTCGCTATCCACACCCCAACCAGATGGTTATCCCTGTTGCTACTGTCAGTCTGTTACCATCTTCTTACCCTTTTTAAAAGGTATACAAGGAGGCAGTACATTCAGTGCAGCACAAAGCCTCTAATGAGTACAACTCAGTACAAAACCAATCTTACAGGTACAGTGGAGCCCACTTAATTTAATATCTCTTAACTGAATAACCCTGTTAATTGAATATAATTTCCCAACAAAACCTTTTATCATACCTGCAGTACAACTCGACCTGTTAATTGAATATAGGTTATACAGTAAACTCCTGTTAATTGAATAAAAAATCTGGTAATCTGTCGAAAAATTACCCTGACTATCCCCAGTTTTCCTTTGTTTATAGACATACTTGGCCTTTAATCTATTATATCTTGTGTGATAGAGCTCATGGAGCTCTGTCAAACAAGATAAAATACAATAAATGCTAAGTTTATCTCTAGAATACAGGAAAGTGATACAATCTCTGTTAATTGAATAGCCCTGTTAATTGAATAATTTTCATTGGCAAGGTTGCTGTTCAATTAACAGGGTTCCAGTGTATAGTATAAAGAGTACCAGTACCCCCCCCCCCCCCCCCCACCCCCTGCCCCTTGTTTTATATAAACCAGAATTTATCTTTTAAAAGCCTGAATTTGTATCAGAACAATTTATGATAGTATAATACAGTAAAGCGGGAAATAAAGGATCTCAAGTCAGCTCTATTTTTTTATGGAGTTTATGAACAGTACTAATGTTGATTTGAGCCAAGCTTTATCAAGTCTCAAATCAAATTTAGTGGGTGCGCTTTGCAGATTCGATATAAGTTTGATATCTACTTAATCACATGATTGTGTAAGCAACATGTAAACAATGCACAAGGATCAAGTTTTGGAAACCGGATTGATACTTAATTGCAACATTATCAAGTCACTCAATGGAACACCATGACATTGAAATTACAATAGGTGATAGAAACAGTTGTAAATGTAATGTATTATTCTCAGAAGTAAAGTAATGTATTGTTCTCTAAAATTACTTTTGATATGGATTCTACAATCACTTGAATTATATTGTCATGTTCCATCGAAATGAACTGACCAGATCAAATATGATGCCATAGATTGATTGACTATTGGAATAATTTATTTATTAGATAACAGTGGATATTTAAAAATTTAATATGACACATGAAATGTAAATAACAGTAAACTTTCTGCTGCAAGCGTATGATCCAATCATGACCATACTTTATGTGTAGGTTTACTATCATGATGAAACTGCAGCAGGTCCACCCAGAAGGGGACCACAAATCTTAATCCACAAATATAATTAAGCCTAAAAAAATTAGGAATTGTTTCTCAGGGCCTCCTGCATGGTACTTTTGTCTGCTACATGCTCTCTTTTTATAACCAATGCAAACATAAAAAAACAAAAATTAAATGGTTTATGTCTGATAGTTTACCCAAGTTAATAAAATTGATAAATTTGTCCCTTGAGTGCAACAATGCTTTGCAATGCTTTAGCATTGCAAAGCCTTCTTGCACTCAGGGACGAATTCCACCATCACCCATGCCCATGCTGTTCTGTAGATTATGGGGCCTAAAACATAAAACAAACCAAGAATATGAACTTTTGATGGGCAAAGAAATAATTACAAAAATAAAATAAAAATCTGCCAGCACACATGCAATTTTACAAAAAAAAAATGACCTGAGAAAAGAACATCTACTTTGTGGGGCCTTCTGGAATGTTTGTCTGGAGTGTTAAACACAGAGATGCTCTAAGGCTTTTTTGTGCTTGTTGAATTGTTGCCTTGAAAATCTTTACTTGCCAGTGACATCACATGAGCCTCATTTGAGACAGATATGATATGGAAAAGTTGAGACTCATTTTCCAGAAAACCAGAATTGACAAGCAAATTTCAGTGACTGTGATGAGCCATTTATGGTAATCATGTAATAAAATATGAGTTTCTGGTATCTTCATCTTGTAGTTTTACACCCGTTGTTTCTCACTTTTATTATTATATTCTATACTTTACAGTTCTATTATGGCAACGATGGGTTAGACATTTCAAAGACACCTTTTTTAAAACCTAAAGAGTTTGGTTTCCTTTTTGAGAATCACGAATCTTCAGCTCATGAAGAAGCCATTGATAAAGACTGTGAACATCATATAAAACAATTGAATAAATCTGTAAGTTATATTCATCTTCTCATTTATTTATCTATTTACTGGGGTTTTAACAAAACTTTGGGCAGCCAGGGTCTCCTCATGGCAGACAGTTTTACAGGTGGAGGAAGCCAGAGTACCAGTAGAGAACCACCAAGCTGCGTGTGAGTACCTGTCAAGCCTCCCCAACATATTAACTCCGCACAAATAGGATTAGCATTGGTTGAAAGCAAGTTCACCATCGACATGCAGGTATGCTTTAGTATAGTACCACCATGCCTCCACTTAAGCAGTCTAGATTAACCCTTTACTGAACATGAAAAGCAGATGACACTTGCCAACAAAATTCTTGAACTATTTTTTTTATCTCAAAAACATAGGGGGTGGGGGGGGGGGGGGGTGGGGGGGGGCAGATTCAAGTTTGTTCAAATCGAGTCCCTTGGTCAATATTTCGGCTTCCTATAGGAACCCAAATTTTAACTTAGTGCAATATGTGGAATATGCTTTAAAAATCTTGCTCTTCAGATCCACCAGTCAGAATCATTTCATATTTGGTATATAACATCTCTGGGGGGGGGGGGGGGGGGGGGGGGAGAGGGGGGGGGGTGTCAGATTCAAGTTTGTTCAAATCGAGTCACTGGGTCAATATTTGGTCTCCCTATGGGAGCCCAGATTTTAAATTAGTGCAGTATGTTGAATATTCTTTAAAAATCTTCTCCTTCAGATCCAGCAGTCAGAATCATTTCATATTTGGTATACAACATATCTAGGGAGGTCAGATTCAAGTTTGTTCAAATTGAGTCCCTGGGTTAACATTTGAGCTCCCTATGGGGACCCGCATTTTAACTTAGTGCAATATGTGGAATATAATTTAAAAATCTTCTTCATCAGACACACCAGTCAGAATCATTTCATATTTGGTATAAAACATCTCTAAGGGGGTTAGATTCAAGTTTGTTCAAATCGAGTCCCTGGGTCAATATTTGGGCTCCCTATGGGAGCCTGAATTTTAACTTTGTGCAATATGTGGAATATGCTTAAAAAATCTTCTTCTTCAGATCGACCAGTCAGAATCATTTCATATTTGGTATAAAACATCTCTAAGGGGGTCTGATTCAAGTTTGTTCAAATCGAGCCCCTGGGTCAATATTTTGGATCCATATGGGAGCCCAAATTTTAACTTTGTGCAATATGCGGAATATGCTTTAAAAATCTTCTTCTTCAGATCGACCAGTCAGAATCATTTCATATTTGGTATATAACATCTCAAGGGGGTGGGCAGATTCAGCAGGTTTGTTCAAATCGAGTCCCTTGGTTTATATTTGGGCTCCTTATGGAAGCACAAATTTTAACTTTGTACATTATGTGGAATATTTTTAAAAATTCTTCATTAACCAGCAGTAGCAGAGACTTGATATTTGGTGTGCAGTTTCCTTTTGAGGTGTAGGCTCAGATTTGTTCAAGAGAAGTTTGTGGGACTATATTTGCCATTGTTATGGGAGGAGCAAGAATTTTTGCCCCTCCCAAAATTTCTATATTTTTATACTGTACCAATGATCCAGACTTAGCTGGTGCTAACTCTTAAATTCTAGGGCCAAACACAAATTTTGCCCCCCAATCCCCAAAATTTGCATCAAAATTAGATGCCCTATGTGGTCCTCCATACTTTTGTCCACTGCATGTGCAGTGTCCAGGAAGAAACAAAATTGGAGCCAAATCCTCATTCTTTGTTTGGCCCTTCAATCAGAAACATCTCATTGATATCTGTGCTTATAATCTCAGTTTAAATTATGCCAGACACAAAATCATGAAAGAAATGGTGGATCTAAGGATGAAATAAGAGGATGAGAGGAAGAAACAGTGGAAGGATGTGTTCAGGGCTGTAACTTACAATTTTTATGCAAAATTATTTCATGTTCCCTAATTTTGGGGCATAGGCCTGATGTTTACATTCATGTTATGAAATTTCCACAGTTTGTTCAGAGTTTCCTCTCTCCCTTTCCTTTATACCCCCCTTGCTATTCTCCCATGCTTTTGGCATAATTTTTGTAATTTTTTTACAGAAATTTCTTGGGAGTTTTGGCTTGGTAACAGAATGTTTATTCTGTTTTTCCCCATGGTTTCGTCCTCACCCTAGGGTGGTTAGGCGTTTCGGTCATGCATCTACCATCCGATGTACTGCAGTTTCTTCTCAGGAAGCTTCTGTTTTACATCGGATAGTGTTAAAATTGGTTACTGATTTCGGGCCACATTTCAGTGCCTGGAGTCTTGTTTCCAGTTTTTATTCACTTTTGTTTATGTTGACAACGGTTACTTCTGACAGTGATTCCTTGTCTTCTATTAGTTCTACTCATAGCCAGATACATTAATATTGTCCGTAAGTGTAACATTAATTTTTAAACATGTTTTAAAAAATTTTGTCCACACTTAGGCTTTTTTGGGATCCATTTGGGCTCATCGTTCCCATTGGGAACTTGGGTTCATCTTGAAAATTTTTTGAAAAAAAGCAGTCTAGATTAACCCCTCGAAATGTTTGTAATGGATTATTATTATTATGTATCTTTGTTTTCAAGGGTTGGTGCGAGTACGATGACTGTTTAATATTTTTTCAAAATGAAAGAATATTGTTCAATTGTTAATCGAGGAAGTCTTCCTCTGATTCTCATGTTCATTGTATTTGTTGTAGTCTGTGTACTCACACTAATTCTCGCTCAGTGTGTGCCAATTCATATGGAGTTAGTCAGACGTGATGCTGCCCTGGCTGCATCCACAGAGTGGATAGTAAGGTGAAAAAACTCTCTTCCAGTCGCTCTGGTCTCAGGAGAGCTTCTCTTCGATGTTAAGCTTTCTACAATCTATAATCAGATTACTAAGAAAGCTTCGGATTCTCTGCTTTTAATTCCGTTTTGAAAAAGTCGGACTCAGCAGAGAGGAGTAAGGCAGGTACTTTAGGGGCGAATACGTCCAAAGGAAGTTCCTATAGAGGATCTAAGAAAGCCTCTACGTCTTACTCCGGAGACCGTCAGAGTAGCGACTCACATAGGGGTTGTAATGCTGGCCGAGATAACCGGTCTGACGCCCCTAGGTCGACTGGGCGAGGCGGAGGACGTGGTTTCTCCTCCCGCAATCCTCGCAGGGCCAGGAGGTGATGGTCTAAACCTCTATTGCATTCCAGTGGGCGGAAGGCTGTCGAGATTCTTAACCAATTGGTTGTCAATTACGGACGACCCATGGGTGGAAGGGGTTATTTCCGAAGGTCTAAACTGTCCTTCAAAGAAAAACCTCTGTTAACTCGAAGTCCACGCTGGTCTCAGCTTCCATTAAACGTTCAGAAGAGAGATTCGCTTCTATCAGAAGTTCAATCTCTTCTGGACAAGAACGCTATAGACGTCGTAGAAAACCAGGAATCTCAAGTTTTCTGCAGTCACCTGTTCCTGGTTCCAAGATCAGACGGCTCGTTTCGTCCAGTTATAGATCTGAGCTGGATAAACAAGCTGATCGTGGCTCCAAAATTTTATATGGAGACCATCCGATCGGTCAGAGCGAGCACTCGAGTGAACGATTATGCTGCGAGCATAGATCTCAAGGTTGTGTACTTTTACATCATGGTACATCCGGCGTTTAGAAAGTACCTTTGCTTCACTGTCCCAGGAGTTATTTTCAGTTCCGAGCAATGATGCTCTGGTCTGAATCTAGCTCCCTGGGCCTTCACTCGAATAATGATCTCGGTAATGACTCATTTCCAAGCTCATTTCATCTGTGCTAACATCGGCCTACTTGGACGACATTCTTCAGGGTTACGACAGCAAGTTAACGCTTCAGAATGATGTTCAGAGTCTGCTTCAATTGCTCCGACGTCTCGGTTTCATAGTAAACGAAAAGAAGTCGGATCTAGTGCCGTCCAAATCATTCACCCATGTATGAATGAGCTTAGAGACGCACAACAATCTCGTTCGTCTGCCGTTAACCAGAGCGATATTAGTCAGTTGTTACACTCGCTTTTGTCTTCACTCAGATGTAGTAACAGCGAGAGAATTCATGAGACTGACAGGTCTGCGGATCTTATTCCAATGGAGCGGCTACGCATTCGTCCACTCCACATATATTTTATCTCAGAATTGAAGTGTGAAGACTCATTCATTCGAATCGAACATCGTCTTGTTGAAACAAGTGAAGCAAGAGATTCAGACTTGGGCAGATATTCAGTGGTTAACTCAAGGAGTACCACTGCAACTGCTGGATCCAAGTTTTACAATAATGACGGATGCGAGTCAAACAGGTTGGGACGCAACTCTGAGCCCAACGGATTCGAGGTGCCAGGGTCTTTGGGATCCGCAGTTCCTAAACAAGCACATAAACATCAAGAGATGATGTCAATATGGCTTGCGCTACGTCAATGCATGAACATTCTTCAGAATACGCATCTTCAAATTCTGTCCGACAATTCGACAGTAGTAGCGTACATTCGGAACCAGGGAGGCACTCCATTCCGTTATTCAATTTAACGGAAAGGATCCTTCTGTTTGTTCTAGAGCATCAAGTTCTTCTATCGGTCTGTCATATACCAGGTCATCTGAACGTTCTAGCAGACTTCCTTTCTCGGAAAGGTTGCATGTTGCTGTTATAATGGACTCTCAACTAACGAGTATTCAGTCAGATTTGCTACCAATGGGATCGTGCAATGATAGACTTATTTGCAACGCATCTCAACAATCAGTTGCAGACATATGTGTCGCCATGCCCAGATCCTCGAGCGTTTGCAGTAGACGCTCTCTCGATCTCTTGGGACGGAATGATAGGATACACGTATCCACCAGCTCCGTTGATTCAGCAGATATTGCTAAAAATCAAGCAATCTCACTGCAAGATTCTGTTGGTAGCATCTCTGTCACCCCAGAGACCATGGATAAATCTACTCAGGTGTCTGTTGTGGGACATTTTGCGGAAGCTTCCTCCAAGAGAGGACCTTTCGCAGGGGAAATCGCGCACACTGCATCACAACTCGCAAGGCCTCAACCTTCACGTACTTCCGTTGTGCGGTCCTTCTTGCACGGCAAGCATTTTACAGGACGGGCAGTGGACACAATTTCTAACTGTAGGAGGACCTCCTCTTCGCTAAATTATGCTGCTAAGCGGAAGGTTTTCTATAGGTGGTGTAGGGATCATTCTATTGATAGTTATGATCCCTCCATTCCAGACGTTGCTAATTTCTGGTCTACTTGTTTGACAAGATCAAACTGCAGCCAATAACCATTAAGGGTTATAGGTCTATGCTCATCATGATAGGTTACAGATTGGATCTATTGTCTCTTTATCTAAGTTAGTGAAAAACTTTTCGATAAATAGACCTAGAACTCTTAGGTTAATCCCTAGGTGGAATTTAGCTTGGGTTCTTCTGAAGCTAAAAGAAGCGCCAATTGAGCCTCTTGATACAGTGGATTTCAAATTCTTATCTTATAAGACAGCTTTTCTCTTAGCCTTCTCTTCTGCCAGAAGAGTTAGTGAGCTTCATGCACCATCAGTTGATGATTCTCACTATCGTAGTGTTGGTAATACTATTACTTTAACTACTAATGTTGGATTTTTGGCTAAGAATCAGGCTCCAAATAAGTATCCTGAACCTATTGTTATTAAGGCTTTGCCATCTTCAGACAGTCATAGGCCTTTGCTCTGTCCAGTTAGAGCCATGCGTATTTACAAACGTAGATCTGAGTTTATCAGAAAGGGACGTAAGCGTTTCTTTCTGTCTCTGCTGCCTAATAGAAAGGACTTTACAGTCCATTCTATTACAAGATGGATTCAGTTAACTATCCGTACTGCTTATGAAAAATTATCTTCAGCTCAGCAGTCTGTGCTTAAGCTTTCGGCGCATCAAGTAAGAGCGTCGTCTACATCTTGGGCTTATGCTAATAGTGTTGCTATTACCTATTTAATGAAGGCTGCATATTGGTCTCAGCCTTCCACATTCACAAATTTTTAGTCGAGTTGTGACGAAGTCAAACTCGACTTATAGTTTGGTGAATGGCAGGCGGGCGGGCACGCGGGCGGGCGGTCGGGCGGGCGGGCGGGCGGGCGTTCGGGCGGGAGTAAACAATTGGTTTCCGGATGATAACTTGATAGTGGTTCAACTCACATTCATTAAACTTCATACGTAGGTTGGTCTTGGTGGGAGGAAGAACCCTGGCAGGCGTCCGGGCGGGCGGGGCGGGCGTAAACAATTGGTTTCCGGATGATAACTTGATAGTGGTTCAACTCACATTCATTAAACTTCATACGTAGGTTGGTCTTGGTGGGAGGAAGAACCCTGCGGGCGTCCGGGCGGGCGGGCGGGCGGGCGTAAACAATTGGTTTCCGGATGATAACTTGATAGTGGTTCAACTCACATTCATTAAACTTCATACGTCGGTTGGTCTTGGTGGGAGGAAGAACCCTGGCGGGCGTCCGAGCGGGCAGGCGGGCGGGTGGGCGGGCGTAAACAATTGGTTTCCGGATGATAACTTGATAATGGTTCAACTCACATTCATGAAACTTCATAGGTAGATTGGCCTTGGTGAGGGGAAGAACCCTATTGATTTTGGACTCGCTACATCAAAGGTCAAGGTCAACATGACCTTGAACATAGTAAATCGCAATTATTCCTTTTCCGGAGTATAACTTGATAGTAGTTCAACCTACATTCATGAAACTTCATAGGTGGGTTGGCCTTGGTGCGAGGAAGAACTCTATTGATCTTGGACTCACCAGATCAAAGGTCAAGGTCACAGTGACCTTTAACATAGTATATGGCAACAATTGGTTTCCGGATGATAACTTGATAGTGGTTCAACCTAGAGTCATGAAACTTCATAGGTGTGTTGGCCTTGGTGCGAGGAAGAACCCTATTGATCTTGGACTCACCAGGTCAAAGGTCAAGGTCACAGTGACCTTGAACATAGTATATCGCAACAATTGGTTTCCGCATGATAACTTGATAGTGGTTCAACCTAGAGTCATGAAACTTTACAGGCGTGTTGGCCTTGGTGCGAAGAAGAACCCTATTGATGTTGGACTCACCAGGTCAAAGGTCAAGGTCACAGTGACCTTGAACATAGTATATCGCAACAATTGGTTTCCGGATGAGAACTTGATAGTGGTTCAACCTAGAGTCATGAAACTTCATAGGTGTGTTGGCCTTGGTGCGAGGAAGAACCCTATTGACCTTGGACTCGCCAGGTCAAAGGTCAAGGTCACAGTGACCAAATTGCAACAATTGGTTTCCAGACAATAACTTGACAGTGGTTCAGCCTATAGTCTTGAAACTGGTATCGGTGAGAGGAAGAACCCTATTAATTTTGGACGTGCTTGGTCAAAGGTCAAGGTCACAGTGACCTTGAACATAGTAAATTGTAAACAATAGGTTTCCGGATGATAACTTGACTACGGTTCAACCCACATTCATGAAACTTCATGTGTAGGTTGGCTTTCGTGAGAGGAAGAATCCCATTAATTTTGGATTCACTAGGTCAAAGGTCAAGGTCACAGTGACCCTGAACATAGTAAATCAAAACAATTGGTTTCCGGATGACAACTTGATAATGGTTTGACCCATGTTCATGAAACTTCACGAAACTTCATAGTTAGGTTGGCATCAGTGAGAGGAAGAACCCTATTTATTTTGGACACGCTAGGTGAAAAGTCAAGGTCACAGTGACCTTCAACATAGTAAATCATAAACAATTGGTTTCCGGATGATAACTTGATAATGTTTCGACCCATGTTCATGAAACTTCATGGGTAGGTTGGCATCAGTGAGAGGATGAACCCTATTTATTTTGGACTTGCTAGGTGAAAGGTCAAGGTCACAGTGACCTTCAACATAGTAAATCATAAACAATTGGTTTCCGGACTATAACTTGATAATGGTTTGACCCACATTCATGACACTTCATAGTTAGGTTGGCCTAAGTGAGTGGAAGATCCCTATTTATTTTGGACTCACTAGGTCAAAGGCCAAGGTCACAATGACCTTGAACATAATAAATCGTAAACAATTGGTTTCCAGATGATAATTTGACAATGATTCCACCTACGTTCATGAAATTTCATAGGTAGGTTGGCATTGGTGCAAGAAAGAGCCCTATTTATTTCGGAATCACTAGGTCAAAAGTCAAGGTCACAGTGACCCTTCACATAGTGAATTGTAGACAATTGGTTTCCAGACAATAAGTTGATAATGTTTAAACCCACTTTTGTGCTGTCACAACTCGACATTGGATTAGTGATCCTATCAGCATTTTTATCTTTGAAATATTGAGTCCATTACTGGCGACCTTCGATGTTTAGGTCCGTTATCTGTTGCTCAGAATGTCGTCCACTTAACAGTTGCAACTGTAGTTATGCAGGCTTTCTGTTCCGGTAGTGACTCTGTCCTTCTGCCCTCTTCGTTCTGGGGTATTTGACCAGAGCAAGGGGAAGGGGGGGGGGGGGGGGAGTGGATGATGTTCCCTTATATCACCTGCTTTATAGTGAAAAGCAAGGGAATACCTCCTCTGGAGTCAGTAATTCCGAGTTGGTGCTGGGATGGTTTTAAAGTGTAAAGCAAATGTCTATCTCATTTATGTAATATTTTTAAAGTGTAGCTCGGTGTGAAGCATTTGTATATGTCACGTGTCATTCGAGTGCTAATATACAATCCTCGGACACTTTTAAATGAGTATAAAGAGTCTCATTCTCTGGATTATCTTTATTTATTGGCTTCCTTTAAAAAGATTAGTATAATGGGTTATACTGGATGTTAATAGAGATCATTGGTGTTATTGTGCTCAATTACGGAATGGTATTGTGTCTTTCTTTTTTGATACAAACAAGAAAGATACATGTAAAACCAGTTCTCCTCTTCTCCTTGAGGGGATAATTCTGTTTACATGTAATTGAGCCTATTGTATTTTCCTTTATGTCCTAGGCCCTCCAGCCTTTTTTCTATTCAGCTAAGTCTGGGTCATTGGTATAGTATAGAAATGTTAAAACATTTATAGTAATTTATATATTTTTTATACTTACCAATGACCCAGACGGGGATGGCCCTCCCAAGAGTTGGGAACTCATACTTCCCCGCTGATTACATAACGCTTACCAGGCACTGGTTGTCAGAATGAGGATTTGGCTCCAGTTTTGTTACTTCCTGGACACTGCATATGCGCAGTGGACAAAAGTATGGAGGACCACATAGGACATCTAATTTTTTGATTTTGATGCAAATTTGGGGGATTGGGGGGGGGGTAAAATTTGTGTTTGGCCCTAGAATTTAAGAGTTAGCACCAGCTAAGTCTGGGTCATTGGTAGGTATAAAAAATATATAAATTACTATAAATTTTTTAACTTTCCAAACCGAGAGGCAGATTTGGACCGAATTTGATATGAAGGCTTATTGGGTCATAAGTACTTATTTATGCCCCAATTTTTTTCCTGTTGCCCCATGGAAACCGCAGGAGCTAAAAATAGGAAAAAATTAAAACGCCCATATCTCCAAAACTGCACTGCACTGAGAATTCTTATTTGGCGTGAAGCTTCCTTAAGACCAACAGAATTGAATGGTAAAAAAAATTGCTATCGTTTTTATCATGGGGTACTTTTCTTGGAGTTTTGAAAAAGTGCTGAGTCAGCATTTATTAACACTGTGGGCAATGGGAAAAACATTTAAGACTACTTTTCTCCCAAACCACTGCTCCAAAAGCTTTCAAATTTCACATATAACATCTTTGGAAGTTTGTTTCACATGTTTATTGAAATCAATTCCCCGGGTCCATATTTGGGCTCAATATTGGAGCCCAAATGTTCAAATTTGTGCAGTATGAGGAATATTCTTTAAAAATCTTATTCAGATCTACCAATAAGAATCTTTTGATATTTGGTATGCAGCATCCTTAGGGGTGTGAGATTCAAGTTTGTTCAAGCCAAGTCCCTGGGTTCATATTTAGGCTGAAAACTTGGGGTCCCATTCCGGACTTAGAAATTTTGGACCAAAATCCGGAATTTTTTTTGTTTTTTTTTATGCGCTTCAGTCACTTTTAAGGCAAAAAAAAATTTTTTTTACACTGAAACTTTGGGGGCCGGGTGGGACTTTTTTGGACCAAAATCCGGAAATTAGTTTTTAGCTCACCTGACTGAAAGTCAGGGTGAGCTATTCTGATCACTTTTCGTCCGGCGTCCGTCGTCCGGCGTCCGTCGTGAAGGTGGTGTTTGGGCCTTTTTCTCCCAAACCACTGGCCGCATATTAATGAAATTTCATGTGAGTAGGGGTTATATAAGGTCATTTTGATTTTTTGTCAAATTAGGTTTCGGCTCATATTGAGCAGAGGGATGGGGTAAAAATGCTCCAATTCTTAAAAAATCTTCTCAAGAACCAGCAATAACAGAGACTTGATATTTGGTATGCAGCTTCCTTTTGAGGTGTAGACTCAAGTTTGTTCAAGAGAAGTTCGAGGGGCTATATTTGACGATGTTAAAGGAGGGGTAAAAATTTTGGCCCCGCTCCAAATTTCTATTTTCCAAACCGCGAGGCCGATTTGAACCATATTTTACGTGAGTGCTTATTGGGTCATAAGTACCTAATTTATGCAGAATTTTTTTTTCCCATAGCCCCATGGGAACCACAGGAGCTAAAAATAGAAAAAAATTAAAACGCCCATATCTCCAAAACTACATGGCACTGAGAATTCTTATTTGTTGTGAAGCTTCCTTAGGACCAACAGAATGGAATGGTAAAAAAAAAATTGCCATCAGTTTTATCATGGGGTACTTTTTGGGGACTTTGAAAAAGTGCCGAGTCAGCATTTTTTAACCCTGTGGGTAATGGGAAAAACATAAGACTACTTTTCTCCGAAACCACTGCTCCAAAAGCTTTCAAATTTCACATATAACATCTTTGGAAGATTGTTTCACATGTTTATTGAAATCAATTGCCTGGGTCGATATTTGGGCTCTCTATGGGAGTCCAAATTTTTAAATTAGTGTAGTATGAGGAGTATTTTTTAAAAATCTTCTTCTTCAGATCTAGCAATAAGAATCTTTTGATATTTGGTATGCAGCATCCTTAGGGGGGTGAGATTCAAGTTTGTTGAAGCCAAGTCCCTAGGTTCATATTTAGGCTGAAAATTTGGGGTCCCGTTGCGGACTTAGAAATTTTGGACCAAAACCCGAAATTTTTTTTTTTTGTTTTTTCTGCGTTTTGGTCAATTTTAAGACAAAAAATTTTTTTTTTCCCCTGAAAATTTGGGGTCTGGGGTGGACTTGGAAAATTTTGGACCAAAATCCAGAATTTTTTTTTTTGTTTTTTCTGCGTTTTGGTCAATTTTAAGACAAAAAAAAAAAAATTTTTTTCCCTGAAAATTTGGGGTCTGGGTTGGACTTAGAAAATTTTGGACCAAAATCCGGAAATTTTGTTTTTTGTTTTTTCTGCGTTTTGATCAATTTTAAGACAAAATTTTTTTTTTTTTTTCCCCTGAAAATTTGGGGTCCAGGTGGGACCAAAATCCGGAAATTAGTTTTATCGTTTTTTATGCGTTTTAAGAAGAAGAAAAAAATTGGGGCTGAAAGTATTTTGTTTGGGAAAAAAATCTGTTTTTATGCGTTTATCTCAATTTTGGGACGTAAAAGTGCAGGAACTGAAAAGAGAAGGAAAATCCTGTGTATCGTGTGGGCACAATCGCTTCATCTAGTTGGTATATGCTTTTCTTAGGAGGGGCATATGCAGCTTATTCAAGTCAAGTCCCTGGTTTGATATTTAGACTACCATGTCAGGTGAGCGCCCTCAGGCCCCCTGGGGCCTCTTGTTTTGTTTTTTATGTGTTTTGGTCAATTTTAAGAGGAAAAAACAATTTTAGGCTGAAAATATTTTGTTTGGGACTTTCCGAAAATTTTCGAATAGAAATAAAAAAAATCTGTTTTTTATGCATTTAATTCAATTTTGGGACGTAAAAGTGCAGGAACTGAAAATAGAAGGAAAATCCTGTGTATTGTGTGGGCACAACTGCTTCATCTAGTTGGTATATGCTTTTCTTAGGAGGGGCGTATGCAACTTATTCAATTCAAATCCCTGGTTTGATATTTAGACTACCTTGTCAGGTGAGCGCCCTCAGACCCCCTGGGGCCTCTTGTTTCATTTTTTGTACAAAAACGTAGGTTATGACCCCTCATTGGAATGAGCTCATTCCAAAGAGGGGTCATAACCTATGTTTTTGAGGCAAACATGAAAAAATAATGAAAATTAACTGGCGATTTTTGTGAATCACACTGGCTGGTTTTGGCCATTACATTGCGTCAATGGTTAACAGGGATTTGGTCACTTTGGTCACTTTCCAGTATTTTAGAGATAGAATGAGCATTTATTATATCTCGTTCGATAGAGCTCATGGAGCTCTGTGATACAATATAAAATAGATTTAATGCCTGTATTGGATGCAGTGATGCCAAATCAGACATGTTAACCTCCCAAAATTTTTTTCAGGGAGATTGAAGAAAATTTTCAGGGAGATGACATGATTTTCAGGGAGATTTTTTTTTGCGCGTAGAAACCATGTGTGGATCGATCAATTTTAAATATAAATTAATACCAAATACCCCCTCCCCCCCCCACACACACACATAACAGGAAACAGCCCAACAACAATACATCAAAGGAACATATGTCAACGTTCTACTAACTGGTGGTGAGTGACCCAGACCTGTTAACCTCTGGAGGTGACTGTCAGTGAGATTTTGATGAGCTCCCAGTGAGACTCGGATGCTTGTCAGTGAGATTTTTGCACTTGGGCAGCACATCAATAATTTCCATGTTACCACCCCCGCCCCCCCCACCCTCACACACACATACATTAAACATTCCACCCTAATGTGTTTTATTTGAACAGTTTGTCCTTTCAAAAGCCAAACCATAGAAATATAGAGAAAAACAGAAATATGGATGTGGTCATGTGCCAATATCTGAGCTTGTTCCAATGACATCCATATTTCAATGGTTTATGTACAAAATGTTTGGAGATATTTTCGACCTTTTCAGCACTATATCAGTTATGGTGCTGTGTTGAAAGTTTTGGATCCATTTGGGTAATTATGGGTATTTGCGGCGACCTGCGGTAACCTGCGACGATCTGTGGTGTTTAGGCACACCCCAGAGCCCGGTTGTTGTGGTAATTCGATCTTCCAAAGCCCAACGCCCCACCTAACCACACCGGTTACTCACTGGAAGTAGTTGGTCATTTACGAAGGGGATTTGGAATGGGGTGATCATTTTTCAGTGAAACGTGAAAATTATGCCACAGCCAGCCCAGGACGAAACATCTCGGGGATATTTTGTTGTCCATTTATCACTACGAATGAAAAAACGTGCAAGTGTCGTAAATTACCAACTTTTTAGAGATTTTTTTCACCAAAAACTTAATTTTTTTCACAGCCTGCTTTATAAAATTGCGAATCGGAAATTTTTCCCAATATATTGAAAATTACAGCAACTCATATGTTTGAGCCGTTTGTCTCCAAAATTGGCTATAATTATCTGAAATTGAAATCCAAAATGCACAATAAATTTGTGCGTCTTTTTGCACACTTTTCGATTGGACAAGATTTTATACGTATGGAATTTATTTTTCGATTTGACTGCTACCTGTATACAAGCAAAGGTGTGCCTTTAATATATAATCAATTTCAGCAATTATCCTGCATCTCAAATTCATTTAATCCGCCTGTTAAACGTGTTGCAATAATCACAACACGGCCATTGACAGAAATGAGAATTGGTCATCAGTTCTTACGTAAGTGGTGACGTTTCACACAAACTTAATGACCTTGCCATTGAGAGTAGAGCACATGCTTTTGTATTTGTAAACAAAAGCTGGTGGATTCAGTTTTTGTCTGGTATGTCGACTTTCCGGGAGATTTTTGGTCCAAATTGACTCCCGGGCGGGAGGGCGGGAGGGGATAGCTAATTCCGGGAGAATCCTGGGCATTCCGGGAGAGTTAACATGTCTGTGCCAAATAGGTCCTTGCTTCAAAATTCTTAAGTGACAGCTGATCATTTGTTTATCTTTATAATGCTATTTTTATTGACAATTTGCTATGATATTATCTTGAATTCATAGAAGAATATTTGCTGATAATGAAGCAGATAATAAGAATGCGAGAGAGCTAACAAGGCACCTTCACATTGTAAAAAATAAAGATAGACTTTGGGCACTAAACATGTTACAGTTAATCATATAACCACTTTTCCAGTAAAAAATATTCAATTAACATGAGCATTCACTTAACAGAAATTTCAATATATTTTAATGATAAACTGAACATTAATTCTATTATATCTCTTTGACAGAGCTTATTGAGGTGCGTCAAACATGAAAAAAATAGATTAAATGCCTTTATTGGATGTTGTGCGGCCAAATAGGTCTATAAACAAGGGATATCAGTGGTTATCAGCAGGCCTGACAATAAGCAGTCTGACATTTGCTGAATGAGGTCCCCAGAGGGTGAATTTGATGATGCTATCCCATGCAGTGGGCCAATTTATCCTCTGGGTACCTCTTTCTGTTTAGTTTTGAGATCCTGGTTCAGATTGAGGTTCACAGAGGGTAAATTTAGTGATGCTACCCTGCTATGCAGGGTAGCATCACTAAATTCAACCTCTGGGGACCTCATTTTGCAGATGACAGTCTGCTTATTTTCTGGCTTGTTTATCAGAGTAATTGATCACAAGATTGTTTATTCAATTAACACAAGTTTACTCTTTAACCTATAGGCAGTTATCTGGTCAAATTTGTATTGAAGATATGGTGAATGGTTTGGTTTCTGGAAGTTATAAGCATTTAACAAGGTTATTCATCTGAAAGATATCTATTCAAGTGATCAGGGAGCTGCAAGCCGAGAGGTCCTCCGTTCAAATCCCACCTGCGGCAACCATGTTGTGTCCTTGGGCAAGACACTTCACCCCCATTGCTCACATGGGAGCACGGTGGCGCTGTGTACTAAGGCGTACTGCACGTCGATGGTGCACTTGTCTTCAACCAGTGCTAACCCTGCTTGTGTGGAGTTAGTATGTTGGGAGCTGACAGTTGCTTGCCGTTGCTCGGTGGTTCTCTCCGGGTACTATGGCTTCCTCCACCCGTAAAACTGTCAAGGTCATGATTAGCCATTGTGCAGAAATATGTGACCTTAAACACCTATAAATAAATAAATATAAATAAATAGTGATCAGGGAGCATGGTGGCTCAGTGGTAGACTGTTGGACTTCTATGCTAGAGGTCTCGAGTTTGATCCACGACCTTTGATCCATGACCGGGACGACCCGCATTGTGTCCTTGGGCAAGGCACTTTATCCCAGTTGCCTGTATGGGGGCACAATGATGCCATGTTCTAAGGCGTACTGCATGTCAATGGTGCACATGTCTTCAGCTGCTGTAACCCTGCTTGAACGGAGCTTGAACAGAGTTAGAATGTTGAGGAGCTGACAGTTGCTCATCGAAGCTTGGTGGTTTTCTCCGGGTACTCCGGCTTCCTCCACCCGTAAAACTGTCACGGTCACGATTAGCCATTGTGCATAAGTATGTGACCTTAAACAATAATAAATAAAATATATAAATAAATTCAAGTGGTCTCCACTGCATTAACATTTGAATTTAATAAATTCCGTAAGTTCCATAATTTTATTATCAGTAAGATGCGGGACTTGGTAATGTTTTATTTGAACTTGACTACCAAAATAGGCAGCTAAGGCATCATTTGAAACACTTTCATGATATTTTGGTTTTTATTTTCAGGATTCTTTGCAACAGGTTGTCAGAAAGTTTTGAGGCTAAAATATTGTCTGTTCTTTGAATGTATTATCAGAACAAAAATATTGTTTGGTTAATTTTTTTTCATATTACATTTCTTTAGATTTGTAAATGGAGAGAGAAGAACTTGCCTGATGGTTCAACATCAAGAAAAAGAATGTCTGGGTTTCTTAATTTCTGTTCAAAATATGGAAATAAATTACTGAAAATGGCCTCCAATCTTGAAAGCAAAAGTGGGCGTGCTGACGGGGTAGATATTTTATGCAATGCCTGGCATAATTTATCAAAAAAAAAGAAAAAGAAGTGAGTACTTACTGCATCTACTTGCTTACTTCACCTTTCACTTTTAATTGTCTGATTTGACTTATGGTTGGATATTTGTCTCTGAAAGGGCTTAACCCTATACACAATGTAATGACCTTACCCAGATAGTGCTATTCACAAAAATCGCTATCAAGATTTTATTATTTTTAATTTTTTGTCTCAAAAGTATAGCTTATGACTCTGTTTTGAGATTAGCTCATTGAGTTTGTTGCAATAAAGAGTTATAAGTTAGGTTTTTGAGACAAAACAAAAATTAAAATGTTGTCATTCAAGAATTGTTTTTACAATTGTTGCCCACTATTCTTGTTGGATGAAGGGTTAAAAGTGTTTCAGTATCAGAATGGAAATTCCAGTCCCTTAAAGATGACAGAACAAACAGCTTTCTCTTGAGAAAAAGACTTGGAAAGTCCTTGAAAAATATATTTGATTTATTGCTTGGATTGTTTAGAATAACATGTGTACTTAACCCTTTACCCAATGCAGACGATATCAAATTTTATTGTTTTAAATATCATTTTTTAAAATTTTTTGAATATTTTTTTCAGTTGCAGAATTTGCATATTACGTGGGCAGATGTGGCTGATTCATTGGGTAAAGGGTTGAAAGCTGTTGTACTTGGATATTTTTTTTTTTTTTTTTTTTTTTAACCCTTAAAGCCTCAGATTAATCTTTTCGATAATTGTTACCTTAAAGTACAGTCACTGTTGACTGGTCGTAATCAGCACGTGGGCAGTCATGTCCACGCATGCATTTACCAAGTAATAAAAATCATCATCAGCATAGTTTTAATTAAAGAAGCAACAGGTTGTACCAGGTGCTTCATTAATTAAATTTTTGATGATTATTCATATAATTAGTGTTTGGAATCGAATATTATTACATCCGAGGAAATATTACCCACCTGTGGAAAGTGATCAGTCCATGGTGTCTGTGCTGTGTATACATCCACACACTTGCAGATGATCTTAAGAGTTTCTACATCATTATTGACTCCCTGTGCAGGCAGGCAACAATGATGTAAAAACACTTTCAAGATAAATGGAGCCTACCAGTTGAGTTTTCAAGGATAAAAACAGAAAATTTTTCAATCCAATATAAATGGGGCCATTTGTGGCTGTATGGGGACTTAAGGGTTAATTGCATTTTGTATTCACTGAATAAAAACTTATACCTGGAGTTCAGTTTGTGCAGTTTTGCATTGCAATTTACGTTACTTAGGCAGCTGTTTACTAAACAATATATAAAAATGTTTAGCAAACTGATATGAGATATAGGCTCCTTTTGCATGTATTCTTTGCTGAAACATAATATAAACCTACTTTCAGCAATATAGTGTGTAGAATAGATTGTAAAATAACTCTCTCTGAATACCATTTTGCTCATAATTTAATGGGCTGATTGATTAGCATGTATCCTATCCTGTGTCATTTATGTTTTTCATTGGCAGAAACCCTCTGTTGTTAATTTTAAATGTCTAGCCAGCGATGATGTTTTTATCATTTCTGTTTTAATCAAAGGAGGTTTTCATTTGCAGAGATAGTGGAATCTGCTTTTCAATTGTTTTTGAGTATTCTCTCTTGATGTACAAAATACACATGACACAGTTCTCAATTGCCATATTTTTATACTGTACCAATGACCCAGACTTAGCTGGTGCTAACTCCAACAAAACCAGGGCCAAACACAAATTTTGCCCCCCAATCCCCAAAATTTGCATCCAAAACAAAAAGAAATCATGTCCTAAAGGACCTCCATAGTACGCCTCTACTGCGCATGCGCAGTGACGCTGTCGTCCCGAAATTGGCGCCAATTATCATTCTCTGTTTGGCCCTTCATCAGTCAACATCTCACTGATCTTTGTGCTTGTAAATCTCAGTTTAAAGGATGCCAGACACGTAATTTTTGGAGAAAATGTGATTCTAAGGAGGATAGAAGGAGGAGAGGAAAAAGAAGTGGCAAAAAATAATCAGGGCTGTACTTAAAATTTTTTGATGAAATTATGTTAAGTTGCCTATTTTCGAGGCATGGGCCTCTTGTTGTCATTCTTGCTAATTGTTGCACTGCTTATTCAGTGTTTCCTCTCCCCTAGCCTTCTAAAGTCCCCCCTGGCAATTCTCCCATGCTTTTGGCATATTTTTGAGAAGTTTCATTTCTAAATTTCCTGGCAGAGTTGCTTGGTTACAGAATGTTTTCTGTTATTTTCCCCATAGTTACGTTTTCACCCATGGGTGTATAACGTTTGTGTTCTGCATCTTCCATCTGATGTTCTACAGATTCTCCCCTGGGAGTCTCTGTTTTGCATCAGATAGAGTGTAATTGATGACTGATTCCGGGCCAGTTTTTTCAGTGCCTGGAGTCATGTTTTCTAGTGTGTTTACACTGTTTGTTTTCATTGGCAACAGCCTTTTTTGAGGGGGGCTGTTTGCCTTTGTGGTAGTTTATCTCATTATAAGATACATTTATATTATCCGAAAGTGTCTCATTAATTATTTTATATAAATTTAAAATTTTTGACCACACTTTGCCATCGGATCCATCGGGGCTCAACGTTACTTTTCAGCAACTTGGGCTTCTCTGAAAAAATATTTTTTCAAAATTATTTTGTTTTGCAATTGTTTTTTCATTTATTAATGGATCATGTTATTATGTATCTTTGTGTCAGGGGTTTTTGCGAGTAACTAGGACTTATTGTTGTTCTTTCACAATGAAGGGACATTGTTCAAATTGTAATAGGAAGAAATCTTCCTCTGACTTTCATGATCATTGTATTAATTGTAGTCAGTGTTCTCGCATTAATCCCTGTCCTATATGTGAACATTGGGATGAGAAACATTGGAAACGTGTGTCACGATATGTTGTTTCTGGAGAAAGAGCGATGCTGGCTCTTTCTCCACAAGGTCACTCTACTCTCTCAGTTTCTATTTCAGAGGAACCAGAACAGGGTGATGTTTCCATGTTGTCTTCTTCAAGTGTGCGTCCGTCGTCACAAATGAATTCAGAGCTAGCGGCAAAAGTGCTCATGGAGATTAGACAAATGTCGTCCGCTAGCTCGCCCGGTGTAGCGTCCATTCACCGAATGGTTCGGCAGCCGGGTTCGTCCGATGCGGTCCAAGAGGAAATTTTGGGTGATGCGAGCACTATAAACATAATAGATGCACACCCAGTGACGGCGGATAGTAAACGAGAACGGAGGAAGCCTTTTAGTCCGGTTCCTAGCTCGTCCAGGTCCAGCCGGGCCGCGAGCGAGAGAGGTCCCTCTCTCGTACAACAACATCTGGGACCAGATGTTGTGGTACAAAATGTGTCTTTAGCGGAGCATACGTCCGTCGCTCGGGACGCTCCGTTGTATAAGCAGTCCGCAGAGACTGTTAAGGCTTCCTCTTCTCGTCGGCGCACACGACCGCACCTTGGATGCGTGACCTCCGATATTTTGCCAGCTTCGCCGATGAAGGATTCTTCGGCGACCAGGTCACACCATCCGGCAGCCAGGGATTCGAGACCGATGGACTCCGGACGTTCGCATAGGAAAAGTATGCGGGAGCCATCTGATGCGGAGCTGCCCTCGGCGAAGCAGCGAAAGACTACGCCTCCGCAGGTCTCGACGTCGGACATTCTTGTGCAGATAGCACAGCTTATCGCAGCATCTCAGCAGCCGACAGAAACGGTGTCGGATCGAGAATTATCCGACGGCGCTGGGTCGGTACGCTCCGCCGAAGCATCGGGGGCGGACGACCGGGAACATCGGGAGGTCCGACCGGATGGTGAAAGGGATACGGATGAATTGGAACTATCCCTTTCGGAACAACATAAAGCTGCCGTGGACTTCATCCGGCACTTTCTCCCTCAAGTTGTTCCGTCGGGCCAGACTGCTGCGCTTCCGGACAAGAGAATTATAGCGTCATTGGACTCTGAATTTTTTGAGCGGTTCAGGGACATCGCTCCCGAGTTTCCGTCGCAGTCCAATAATGTTGCAAGAACATTTGAATTATTGAACGACGCTATATTTAAACTTGCTTCCAGGACGGGGAAAGCAGGTTTCTTGTCCGCTAATACTCTTAACCTGCCTTTCATTAATGCAAGGAATAAATTCGACACGGCAGGACAGGGTATACCGAGAGTTCCTCTGCGTATGGACGACGAGGCGGAAGACTTAGAGCTATCATTACCGTCGTCAGCTTCTATTCCAACCGCGGTGTTGGAAACAGCTATTGCATCTAACAGAGCCAATTTAGATGCCTTATCTTACGCAGATCACCTTACTAAGGCGTTATCACTGCGCCTTCAAGGGGAAGAGTTTCAGGATATACAATCCTCTTTAAGACTTCTTTCAAGGGCAGTAGCTTATTCCACGTGTAACTCCGCCCTTTCAGTGGCAAATCTGGAGTTGGTTAGACGTGACGCAGCCCTAGCTACATCCACACTAGTGGATTCTAAGGTGAAGAACTCTCTTAGAGTCGCTTCGGTCTCAGGAGAACTTCTCTTTGACGGCAAGCTTTCCGCTATTTATGATAAAATTAAAAAGAAAGCTAATGATTCTCTGTTGTTCAGATCCGCTCCTAAAAGGTCGGATACAGCAGACACGAATAAGACAGGCACTTCTGGGTCTAATGCGCCCAAGAGAGGTTCCTATAGAGGTTCCGGTGCGTCCTCTTGGTCTTATTCGAGAGACCGTCAGGATAGCGACTCTCGTTCGGGACGTCCTTCAGGCCGGGACAATCGGTCGGACGCCCCGAGGTCGACGAGGCGAGGTGCGGGTCGTGGAAGACGTGGTTTCTCCTACCGCAGGCCTCGCAGGTCCAGGAGGTGATGGCTTAAACCTCTATCGCGTTCCGGTTGGCGGAAGGTTGTCAAGTTTTTCACAAGAGTGGGCGTCGATTACGGACGACCTGTGGGTGAGAGGAGTGACTTCGGAAGGTCTAAAGATATCCTTCAAACGAAAGCCTCCATTAACTCGAAGTCCAAAGTGGACTCATCTTCCGTCAAATCCACAGAAAAGAGACGCTCTGTTATCAGAGGTGCAGTCTCTTTTAATGAAGAACGCGGTAGAGGTCGTAGAAAACCAGGAATCTCTGGGATTCTACAGCCATCTGTTTCTGGTTCCGAAACCAGACGGCTCGTTCCGTCCAGTCATAGATTTGAGCTGGATAAACAAGCTGATCGTCGCTCCGAAGTTTTATATGGAGACGATTCGATCGGTCAGAGCGAGTATTCGGGTGAACGATTATGCAACGAGCATAGATCTCAAAGATGCGTACTTTCACGTCATGGTACATCCGACATTCCGAAAGTATCTACGCTTCGCAGTCCTAGGAGTGGTGTATCAGTTCCGGGCCATGTGCTTCGGATTGAATCTAGCACCCTGGGCTTTCACTCGGGTAATGAACTCGGTAATGATCTACTTCCGAGCTCATTCGTCTGCGGTAACGTCGGCCTACCTGGACGACATTCTTCAGAGGTACGGCAACGAGTTAACGCTTCAGAACGATGTTCAGAATCTTCTTCTATTGCTCCGACGTCTCGGTTTCATAGTAAACGAGGAGAAGTCGGATCTGGTGCCGTCCAAGTCATTCACTCATCTGGGAATGAGCTTCGAGACGCTCAACAATCTCGTTCGTCTGCCGTTAACCAGAGCGAAATTAGTCAGTTGTTACGCTCGCTATTGTCTGCACGCAGACAAAGTCACGGCGAGAGAATTTATGAGACTGATAGGTCTGTGCGGAGCCGCCGCGGATCTCATTCCGATGGGGCGGCTACGCACACGTCCTCTTCAAATTTTCCTGACTCAGAATTGGAGTGTGAAAATTCATTCGCTCGATGTAGACGTTCTCTTGTCAGATCAAGTGAAACAAGAGATTCAGACTTGGGCAAACATTCAGTGGTTAACTCAAGGAGTTCTGCTGCAGTTGCCGGATCCGAGTTTTACCATTATGACGGATGCCAGTCAAACAGGTTGGGGTGCATCATTAATCCCAACGGATTCGAGATGCCAGGGTCTTTGGGATCCGCAATTCCTGTGCAAGCACATAAACATCAAGGAAATGATGTCAATTTGGCTTGCGTTACGTCACTGGATGGACATTATTCACGATGCTCATGTCCAAATCCTATCCGACAATACGACAGTAGTGGCGTATATACGGAATCAGGGAGGCACTCATTCAGTTCCGTTGTTCAATCTAACGGAAAGAATCCTTCTGTTTGCGTTAGAACATCACGTTCTTCTTTCGGTCCGTCACATACCGGGTCGTCTGAATGTGCTAGCAGACTCCCTTTCACGAAAGGGTCGCTTGTTGCCGTCGGAGTGGACTCTCAACAAACAAGTATTCAATCAGATTTGCTACCAATGGGAACGGCCAATGATAGACTTATTTGCGACACATCTCAACAATCAGTTGCAGACGTATGTGTCCCCGTGTCCGGATCCAAGAGCATTTGCAGTAGACGCTCTGTCGATCCCTTGGGACGGAATTATAGGATATGCGTATCCTCCAGCGCCGTTAATTCAACAAGTATTGCTAAAGATAAAACAATCTCAATGCAAGATTCTGTTGGTAGCATCTCTGTCGCCACAGAGACCGTGGATAAATCTACTCAGGTGTCTGTTGTGGGACCTACCGCGGAAGCTTCCTCCACGAGAGGATCTTCTTTCGCAGGGGAAATCGCGTCAACTCCATCACAACCCGCAAGGTCTCAACCTTCACGTTTTTCCGTTGTGCGGTCCTTCTTGCATGGCAAGCACTTTACAGGACGAGCAGTGGACGCGATTTCTAACTGTAGGAGGACCTCCTCTTCGCTAAACTATGCGGCTAAGTGGAAGGTTTTTCGTCGTTGGTGTAGGGATCATTCTGTAGATATATTTGATCCCTCTATTCCAGACATTGCAAACTTTCTAGTATACTTGTTTGACGAAATCAAACTGCAGCCTGTTACTATAAAGGGTTATAGATCTATGTTATCTGATACCTATGCACATCATGATAGTTTACAAATTGGATCTAATGTCTCTTTATCGAAATTGGTTAGAAACTTTTCGATAAATAGACCCAGAACTCTTAGATTAATTCCTAAGTGGAATTTAGCTTGGGTTCTCCTTAAATTGAAGGAAAAGCCATTTGAACCTCTTGGGACAGTAGATTTCAAATTCTTATCTTATAAGACAGCTTTTCTCTTAGCTTTCTCTTCTGCCAGAAGAGTCAGTGAGCTTCATGCACTATTGGTGGATGATTCTCATTATCGTAGTGTTGGGAACACTATCACCTTCACTACTAATGTGGGTTTTTTAGCTAAGAATCAGGCTCCTAATAAATATCCGGAACCTATTGTTATTAAGGCTCTTCCGTCTTCAGACGGGCGTAGGCCTTTACTCTGTCCTGTTAGAGCACTACGTATCTATAAACAGAGATCTCAGTTCATCAGAAAGGGACGGAAACGTTTCTTTCTGTCTTTGATGCCTAATAGAAAGGACATTTCAGTCCATTCTATTGCTAGATGGATTCAGTTAACTATCCGTACTGCTTATGAAGATTTATCTTCTTCTCAGCAGTCTGTGCTTAAGATTTCTGCTCATGCAGTAAGAGCTCTTTCTACTTCCTGGGCTTATGCTAATAGTGTTGCTATTACAGATTTAATGAAGGCTGCTTATTGGTCTCAGCCATCCACATTTACGAATTTTTATCTCAGAAATATTGAGTCCATTTCTGGAGACCTGCATTGTTTAGGTCCGTTATCTGTTGCTCAGAATGTCGTCCACTAAACAGTTGCAACTATAGTTATGCAGGCTTTCTGTTCCGGCAGTGACTCCGTCCGGCTGCCCTCTTCGCTCTGGGCTATTTGACCCAGGGCAAGGGGAAGGGGGGGGGGGGGGGGGGGGCGGGTGTTCCCTTAGGTCACCTGCTTTATAGTGAAAAGCAAGGGAATGCCTCCTCCAAGTCAGTATTTCTGAGTCGCTTCCGGGATGGTTTTAAAGTGTAATATTAATGTTTAATTTCATTCATGTCTTATTTTTAAAGTGTAGCTCGGTGTGAAGCATTTGTATATGTCAAGTGTCAAACGGGCTTTAATATACAATACTCGGACACTTTTAAATGATTATAAAGAGTCTCAATTCTCTGGACTACTTTATTTATTGGCTTGTTTTAAAAATAATTAGTATAAGGGTTATACTGGATGTTAATAGAGAACATGAATGTTATTGTGCTCAATTATTAAGGGTAGTGTATCTTTCTAATTTAATATTAAATAAGAAAGATACATGTAAAGCCTAATACTCCTTTTCTCCTTAAGGGGTTACCTCTTTACTATATAGTTGAGCTTATTGGATTTTCCTCTATGTTCTAGGCCCTCCAGCCTGTTTACTATTCAGCTAAGTCTGGGTCATTGGTACAGTATAAAAATGTTAAAAAATTTATAGTAATTTATATATTTTTTATACTTACCAATGACCCAGACGGGGATGGCCCTCCCTGGAGTTGGGAACTCTTGCCTCCCCGCTGAGTACATAGCGCTGACCAGGCACTGCCAGTAAGAATGATAATTGGCGCCAATTTCGGAACGACTGCGTCACTGCGCATGCGCAGTAGAGGCGTACTATGGAGGTCCTTTAGGACATGATTTCTTTTTGTTTTGGATGCAAATTTTGGGGATTGGGGGGCAAAATTTGTGTTTGGCCCTGGTTTTGTTGGAGTTAGCACCAGCTAAGTCTGGGTCATTGGTAAGTATAAAAAATATATAAATTACTATAAATTTTTTAACTTTCCTGATTATTTTGCACTGTGCAAAACTGTTGATGGAAATATTCCCCCCCCCCCAAAAAAAAAAAAAAAATTGGATTTTCAGGGACGTTTGAATACTTTCTATTTCAGTTGTGTAGTAACATAAAACGAACGTGCCAGGAAATTGAAATACTTAAAAACGGTTGGCTGTCTTACTTTTGCCTAAAGCTTTATTGCATTTTTTTATTGTTTTTGGTATGTGTATTCCCCAGCTAGTAATACAGGCCACGTTGGAATAAGGGTTCCATCCAATTATTATCCCCCCGAAAAAAAATTTTGGGGGATATAGTCGTCACGCTTTTTTTTTTGTCCGTCCGTCCGTCCGTCCGTCCATCCGTCTGTACGTCCATCCATCCGTCCGTTTACATTTCGTTTCCGGATGATAACTTCCCTTAAAATAGTTCGATTGTAACCAAACTTGATATGTGGTGCAAACATATCAAAATACGGGTCAAGTTCGAAAATGGGTTTGTCCTGATTAATTTTACCAGAGTTATGCCCCTTTTCAACTTAGGAAATCTTATGATTTTTGGTTTCCGGATGATAACTTCCCTTAAGATAGTTTGATTGTAACCAAACTTGATATGTGGTGCAAACATATCAAAATACGGGTCAAGTTCGAAAATGGGTTTGTCCTGATTAATTTTACCAGAGTTATGCCCCTGTTCAACTTAGAAAATCTTATGATTTTTGGTTTCCGGATGATAACTTCCCTTAAGATAGTTTGATTGTAACCAAACTTGATATGTGGTGCAAACATATCAAAATACGGGATGATGACCACACTTTTTTCGGGGGGATCAGCTGCCCCGTGGATGTGGCAGCCCTCTAGTTTTTACAGGAGTTTTAGCACTTTTTCGACTTGGAATTTGACCTTCTTTTAACATTTTTGGTTTCCAACCAATAACTCCAGTTTGGATTATTTGATCTCAACTAAAGTTTGTACGTGTTTTATCCAGCTAGTAATACAGACCAGGTTCGAATATGGGTGCCGTTCAATTATTTTTAAATGAGTTACAACCCTTTTTCAACTTAGAATTTGACCGTCTATTAACATTTTTGGTATCTGACCAATAACTCCAGTTTGGATTATTTGATCTCAACCAAAGTTGGTATGTGTATTTTCCAGCTAATAAAACTGATCAAGGTTGAATATTGGTTGTATCCAATTATTTTTACATGAGTTACATCCCTTTTTTGACATAGAACGGGCGTATTTCGTATTTTTGTCCTTCATATGAGAGTAAAATTCTGTTAACTCTCTACCTAACTTAAGAGCTAAAACTGTCCTGCATTATTCACAAATTTGCCATTCAGATTTAAAGTTAAAAATCTTTTTTGCAGGCCCTACCACATGGTCCTTTTGGCTGCCGCATGCTCTTTTTTTATAACCAATGTAAACTTCAAAAATAAAAATTAAATGGTTTATGTCTGATATTTTACCCAAGTTAATAAAATTTATAAATTTGTCCCTTGAGTGCAACAAGGCTTTGCAATGCTTTAGGATAACAAAGCCTTATGGCACTCGAGGGACGAAATATTTCACCACCCATGCTATTCTGTAGAATATGACACAGAAAGCATAAAAACAAACCAAGAACATGAACTTTTGATGGCAAGGAAATAATTACAAAAATAAAAAATAACATAAAAAACTTCCCACCCACATGCAATTTTACCAAAAATGGCCTGAAAAAAGAAGATCTACTTTGTGGTGCCTTATTATTTTCTGTCTCAGAAACATATCTGTTGACCCCTCCTTGGAACAAGCTTATTGAGCTTGTTCCTGTGAGGGGTCATAAGCTATGTTCTCGAGGCAAAAAAAAAAATGTTTTAGTTATTCAAAAAATCTTTTGGGAAGTGACGTCTGCTCTTCATGTTGGGTTAAGAGCTAACAGGGCTATTCTGCTAACCAGTGTACAGTTAAGAAGGACCTACTGTATCATAATTACTGATAAATGAAATTGAATTTTCACAGGTATTCCAAATGGTGTTGTAGATGCCCAGATCCAGTGATATCAGTTTATAAACCATACCAGCACCCAGATGCACTCCCTGAAAAATTTGCATCTATTGCAGAATCATATGCCAAAAAACATTTAGAAGTAAGTTAACAATACTATCATTCTACGTCTTCCATTGAATTGTTTCAGCATCACCATTCTTGGCAAAGGGCCACCAGCATACCTTGTAACATGACATGTAAATTACTGTTAAAAATAAACTCATTTTTGCATGATTATGCAATTTATTTACACCTTTTCCAGTTCTCAAACCTGTTGGTGCATATTCTCATTTTGCTGGGAGTGCCTTGGCTTAGTGGCTAGAGCATTGGACTTCAAACTGAAAGGTCCATGGTTCATTCCTGATCAGCAGTAACTATGTTGTGTCCTCGGGCAAGGCACTTAATCCCAATTGTTTGTGTGGGCATTGTGCTGTGAAGTAAGGCGTACTGCACATCCATGGTGCCACTGCCTTCAACTAATGCTAACCTTGTTTTCAAAGAGGTAGTATGCTGAGCAGGCTTTAACAGTTTCTTGGGAGCGTGGTGGCTCTGTGGTAGACTACTGGACTTCTATGCTAGAGGTCCCAAGTTCGATCCCCGTCAGGGACGACCCGCGTTGTGTCCATGGGCAAGACACTTTTTCCCGGTTGCCTACACAGGGGCACGATGACACCGTATACTAAGGCGTACTGCATGTCAATAGTGCACATGTCTTCAACCGCTGTAACCCTGCTTGGACGGAGCTTGAACAGAGTTAGAATGTTGAGGAGATGACAGTTGCTCGTCGATGCTTGGTGGTTCTGTCTGGGTATTCCTGCTTCCTCCACCTGTAAAACTGTCACGGTCACGCTTAGCCATTGTGCATAAGTATGTGACCTTAAAAATCAATAAATAAATAAATACCCAGTATATCATCATGCTGGGACCCCCCCCCCCCCCCTCCCCCGTCTTACCCCTAGTTTAAGTAAGACAACTTACTGAGATGCCATGTAAGGATTACACCACCTAAGAAGGGGACTTGGGAATTCAAAGTCCTAAGCCCCATCCTTAGCTTAGGTGGTGTAATCCTTACATGACTTAAACTAGGTTGAGAGGGGAGGGGGGTCTTCATGGGAGAAATATGCCATATTATCATTATTTGGCTCATAAACCCCGTGTACGAAACATAATATTTTTATACTAATAACCAATGGCCCAGACTAGCTGGTGCAAACTCGATATGATCAAGGCCAAACACAAATTTTTACCCACCCCCCCCCCCCCCCCACCCCCCACCCCCCATCCCCAAAATTTGCATACAATACTGAAAATTTTTTACCATCTGCGCATGCGCAGTAGTCAGGAAAAGACCGGAATTGGTGCCAACATCATTCTTTGTTTGGCCCTAAAGTCAGTAACAATGATCTGACATCTGTGCTTTAAAATCTCCTTTTTTGAGGATGCCAGACACAAATCAATGCAAGAATTGGTGGATCCAAGGCTGTTAATGGATGATGGAAGTGAACAATGGTGGTTTCAAACGTTCAGGGCTGTAACTTTACTACACATCCATTCAACTTTAAACCCCTGTATTTAACGGAATAGCTGCAATGACATAAATGATTCTGTATTCAATGGGTGATGTTTTAGCAGGATCTTGTGTTCCCAGCACCGTTCATACTAGTTCCTTTCCCATCGAGACATTAGTTATGCTTCGAAAAGTTTCCAAATTTCGTTATACAATTATCAACAGTCTGTCGCATAGTGTGAAAATGAAAACGTCCAAAGCAAAATAAAGTTGATTCACAAAAAATTAGTTAACCAAAAATGAGATAATATTTTAAAAAAAAAAACATCATTTCCAACCAGAACATTAACCCAGTCCCATTGTCGTCTCGTTTTGTGGATCCGTTATATCTAAATTGGTCAACTTTATTTCGGTAAATCTTCGTACATTTTGACCTGCTTCGAACTTCTTTTAAAAATCTTTCTCCCAGCTGTTTTGCAAATCAGCACAAATTTGTACTTATATTTTCACAAACATTAATAGCCACCAAATGGTTAGGTGTGAATGGGCACCAGCCGAAGAGAAACAGCAATACGAATTTCAACAAAGACTGGTTCTGAAAAAGTTGTTTTGATTTTTTATCGATCCATTTGATCACTACAGCAGCAGTCAAAACAAACAGACTCTTCACATTTGGGTTTAAACATCAGAATTAAAATTTGTTCATTTCAATGAATTTTAATGCATGGGTTGTGTAATAAACACAGAACATGATGTGTGTTTGAATTGGTGGGTGTTTTACATAACTTGTTGGAATGGCGTAATCATATTTCACTCGAGCCTTTGGCTCTCGAGGAATATGACTACGCCATTCAAACTCGTTATGTAAAACACCCACTGATTCAAACACACATCGTGTTCTGCCTATTTATAATAATTATAAAAATTATTTCATGTTTCCCATATGCCTGACGTCATCATTCTTGCTAATGATTATTCCACTGTTTGTTAAGTGTTCCTTCCCTATCCTTCCATGAACCCTTCCTGTTAAACTCCTAAGCTTTTTGGCTATTTTTTATTGAAATTTTTTATTAGCTCAACTTGACAAAGTCAAGCTGAGCTATTGCCATCACTTCTCGTCGGTCGGCGTATGTTTGTACGTTCGCATATACGTCCACAATTTCCTTTGGCACTCCTCACAGGTCGTATTTATAATCAGATCGCTTTGAAACTTGGTATGCTTGTTTGGGGTGACCTTTAGATGGGAGCTATCAATTTTCGTCAATTTCCGTCACAAAATGTTGCCGCGGCCAATGTTTTTAAAACTTAGTTTAGTCAGACCTCAATATTACCATTTGGCACACTCTACAGGGCACATTTATGATTGGATTGCTTTGAAACCTGGCATGCTTGTTTGGAGTGACCTCTAGATGGGAGCTATCGATTTTCTTCCATTTCCGTCCAAAAATGTTGCCACGGCCAATGTTCTTAGAACTTAGTTTAGTCAGACCTCAATATTTCCCTTTGGCACACCCTACAGGGCACATTTATGATTTATGATCAGATTGATTTGAAACCTGGCATGCTTGTTTGGGGTGACCTCTAGGTGGGAGCTATCGATTTTCCATTTTCGTCGGTCAAAAAATGTTGCTGCTGGCAACGAACTTAGTTTAATCAGGCATCAATATAATCCATTGGCATGCTCTACAGGGCACATTTATGATCAGATCGGTTTGAAACTTTTTATGCTTGTTTGGGGTTACCTCTAGATGAGAGCTATTGATTTTCTTCGATTTCCGTCAAAAAATGTTGCCACTGGCAATGACCTTCGATGAACTTAGTAAAAACTTAGTGCAGTTAAGCATCAATATTTCCATTTGACACACCCTGCAGGGCACATTTATGATTGGATTGCTTGCAAACTTGGTGTGCTTATGTGGGGTGACATCTATATGGGAGCTGTCGATTTTCTTCCATTTCTGTTAAAAATATTGCCGCTGACCTTTGAACTTAGTTAAGTCAGACCTCAATATTTCCCTTTAACACACCCTTCAGGGCACATTTATCATCGGATCACTTTGAAACTTGGTATGTGTGTTCGGGGTGACCTCTAGATGTGAGCTATTGCTTTTTTCATTTCCATAAAAAATTATTGTCATTATCACCAGCCTTTGAAATTACTGCATTTGTGCATCAACTTATCCCTTTTGTACTCTCTGCAGGGTATATTTATGAATTTCCATAACCCCCTCCCCCCCCCCCCCCCCCCCCACAAAAAAAAAACCCAAAAACATTGCCACAAGCAATGACCTTCTACTTAGTGCATTTGTGCATTAACATCTTTCTTTGGCATGCCTCAGAGGGCACATTCATTATCAGGTTGTTTTGAAACTTTGTATGCTTATGCAGGGTTACAAAGATAGGAGCTATTGATTTTCTTTTCATTTCCATCAAAAAATGTTGCTGTTAGCAACAATCTTTGAATTTATTGCATTTGTGCATCAACATTCTTTTACATGGCCTACAGGCCACATTTATCATAGGATTGTTTTTGAACTTGGTGAGCTCGTTAGGCAAGACCTTTAGATAAGAGCTATTGATTAGCATTCATTTCTGTGAAAAAAGTTGCCATTTACAATAACCTCTGAACATACTGCATTTGTGTATCAACATTCTTCCTTTAGCCAATCTTACAGTTTACATTTAAAAATGCATGGATTACTCTGACCTGCACACACAATGCTGTTATGTTGAAATTTCATCAAATAACATTGGTACCAATGATCTTCAATTTTGCCATTCATTTATAACTTACCAAGTTCAAGTTTGTCAAGTTGAGCTACAGTGTCATTGACACTTTCATTAAATTTCTTGGGAGTTTAACGTGTATTACAGAATATTTATTCAGTTTATCCTCATGGTTACGTCCTCACCCTAGGAGTGTTTGATCATTTTTGGTCTTGCATCTTCTATCCAATGTATCATTTTTTCTTCGTATGAAGATCTAGCTTTGCATCTGATAGCATTTAAATCGGTTACTGACTTTGGGCCTTTTTGTGTGTTGTTTACATTGGCAACGTCCTCAAATATATGTAGTGTTTAATTTTATATTACTGTAGGATTGCTGTAGGATACATGTATTATGATTCTGGTAGTGTAGCTAAAAGAATTTGGATTTTGTCCACATTTATGCTCTATCGGGATGCCCTTAGGCTCATCATGTTCCCTTGGGGAACTTCGGCATTTTTTCTAAAAATTTTCGAAAATTTTTTTTGTTTAATTTTTCGAATTTAATTTTAATTGCTATTATTCATGTATCTTTATCATATATTTATTGTGGAGTTTGTAGGAGCGCTATCGACTTTGTATTTTGATTGTAATTATGAAAGCTTTCTGCTCTAAATGCAAGGCGAGGTACTCGACCTCGGATTTACATGCTTGTTGCCTTGCCTGTAGTTGATGCATGCCTGTGGATTCTTGTCCTGCATGTGTACATTGGGATGACAAACGTTGGAGACGGGTGTCGCGGTACGTTGTTGGCGGTGAGATTCCTATGCCGGAACTCTCACCGCAAGATAATTCGAGTTTATCAGTTTCTTTTTCAGAGGAACAAGAACTTGGTGATGGTATTGTGACACCCATCCAAAGTGTGCTACTGTTGACACACTCTGATGAGCAAACAGAGCTAGATGCAAAGGAGCTCATGAATATTAAGCAAGGGATAAGGCCTCTAGTTAGTGTTCTTAATCCCTTGCTAGCTTGACTGGTGAAGCGGTTATTCCGTCTGTGAGAGCCGTGACACAGGGTAAGTCCGTTGCAGTCAAAGGAAGTGTAGATTTGGGATAGAGCGAGCACCTCAAAATCAAAAGCTCACCCAGCGACTATGGAAATAGGGAGGATGTCAGCCAGTTTCTTTGTGGGAGGCTCAGTGAGGTCTAACAAGACTGTGAGCGGGAGAGGTCCTTCCCTAACCCAACGACATTTGGGGTCAAATGTTGTTTTGAGAAACTTGCATGAGCCGGAGCATACGTTCACACCTGCCGCTTGGGACACTCCGTCTAGACTGCAGCCAGGGTCGGCTACAGTCACGGCTTCCTCCGCTAATGTTACAAAAGCACACACAACCACATGCTAGCTACCCGACTTTGGATATCCAGCCAGCTGCTCGAAGATGGAGCCAGTCTTTGCCTGTGAAGTTGGACCATCCGGTAGCTAGCGATCAGAGGCTTCGATCATTGGGGCATTCTTCGAAGAGATCTATCTCTGGATCTTCATCCCAGGAGCAGCAAGCGGCAAAAAACAAAAGACTGCTGCTCCTCAAGCCTCAGTAACAGACTTGTTGTTGCAGATTGTGCAACTAATCACAGCATCACAGCAAGTGCGTGCAAGAGCAGCCTTTCGCAGACTCCGATGGTGAGCTGTCGGACGGTGCTGGGTTGCTGCAATGGACCACCGAACGTCACAGCTGAATCAGTCGGATGGTGAAAGGGACAAGGAAGAGGATTACCTTTCCCTTGCGTTACAGCATATGGTAGCGATGAATTTTTATTCATCAATGCTATCCTGAATTGGTTCCACCTGATCAGCTAATACTAGAGAGAAACCATCTGTTGTCTGTGGATGCAGATTTCATGCGGAGGAAAGAGGATGTTCTTTCCTTCCCGAAACAGTCTCGACAGGTGTCGGAGGCCTTCGGCCATGTTAATGAAGCCATATTCAACCTCTCTAGTGCTAAGAGAAAGGCGGTTTCTTATTGACAACTTCAATAAATATACCATTTCTTGGACCACGTTCATTTAAATTGTTGGAGAAGATTCTAGAGAGCTCCTCTGCTTTTAGATGAGCAGGCCGGGGATTTAGATATGTCTCTACCTGCATCATTCGATATACACTCGGAATGTGCTATTTCATCCAGTAGAGTGAATCTGTACACGATGTCCTATGCAGATCACCTCACCAGAGGTATGGCGCAACGTCTTAATGGAAGGAATTTGAGGACGTTTGTTCCTCGCTTCAAGTTCTTCCCAGAGCAGTCATGTATGCCACGTACAACTCTGCCCTGACAGTGGCAAATTTGGAGTTGATCAGATGTGATGCGGCCCTTGCGTCGTCATCACTTTTAGATGACAAGGTTAAAAGCTCTCTCCGAGTTGCTCCGGTCTCCGGATATACTCTATTTGATGACAAGCTTTCGTTAGTATATGATCAGGCTACAAAGAAAGCTTCCAGTGCACTGCTTCTGAAGTCGGCGTCTCAACAACACGCTTCAGCAGACCGGAGTAAGCAAGGCCATTCCACTTCAAAATCAACTAAAGGGAACTCCTCGCGAGGGTACAAAACCCTCTTATACTTACTCCGGAGGTTGTCAGTGTAGCGTCTCAGGGAGAAAGGGGCGTACGTCTCATCCAGACTATAGGGCAGATGCCCCTAAGCTGATGGGACGCGGTTCTTTGCAGGGAGGACGTAATTTCTCCTCCCTTAAGCCCTGTAAGTTGTACAGGTGATGGACAAGACCTCTATTGCTTACTAGTTGGTGGAAGGTTATCAAACTTCACGAGAAACTGGATAGAAGTCACGGAAGATCAGTGGGTGAGAAGTGTAGTCTCGGAAGGTCTACTGCTATCATTCTGAACAAAAACCCCCACTTAAAAGATGTCTGCGTTGGACAAATCTTCCTGTGGATCCTTTCAAAAGAGAGTCTCTCCTAGCGGAGGTACAGGCTCTCTTATTGAAGGAAGCAATAGAGGTCATCGAGAATAGACTTCTGTTGCTTTCCACTTAGCAGAAGGTTATCAACCTCATAAAAATGTGGATGAAAATTGCAGAAGATCAGTGGAGGAGAATGTAGTCTCGGCAGACTTGCGGCTTTCAGTCCAAGCAAAGCTCCACTTACAAGAAGTGCGTGTTGGACAAATCTTCCCGCGAATTCTTCCAAGAGAGTCTCTCCTTGCGGAGGTACAGGCTCTCCTATTGAAGAAAAGCAATAGAGGTCATTGAAATATTCTCCAGGTTTTTTCAACTCACCTTTTTCTCGTCCCGAAGACAGACGGATAGTGCATAAATAGGCTGAGACAGCTGTCTTGTTCAGAATAGAACCGTTAGAGGAAATAAGTACATATTTTCTCTCTCAGTGTTGTATTCCTTGACATCAAGACATTTAATGCCATTGTGGACACCATAGTAGCCTTATGTACTGTTACAGCGGTCTTTTCTTATAATTAGCGGCTTGTGTTGTAAGTCTCCATTTAGTGAGCTTTCAAAGGCCGCAAGTGACACAGATATGTCTTCACGTAGACGAAGACTCCTTACTGCGTTGCTACCTTGAGATTACTGTCTCTTTGGGAATTATGACTGTTAGAATAGCAGCTCGTCATTCCCTACCTTGCACGACGATGGTTGTAAGTCTCCGTTTAGTGAGCTTTCAAGGTCGCTTGTTACACCGAGATATCTGTCTTCATGGAGAGGAAGACTTCTAAGCTACGTTAGCTATGCTCTGACCGCTGTCTTTTAGGAATAAAACCGATTGTCTTTTAGGAATAAAACCGCTAAAGGTAGAGTGCTTTTCGGTTTGTTTTCCTTGGTGTCATAGTCTTGAGTCTTATTGTTTGCACCAGTCTCTGTTCAGTGAGCTTTCAAGGTCGTAACTTACACCGATATGTCTTTCTTCACAGAGATGAAGACTTACAAGCTACAGCTAGCTTTGTAAGTCTCCTTAGTGAGCTTCTAAGGCCCCAGTTATCAGCCTTTTATTGTCGTCACGTATAGAAAGACCTTTAGCTGCTTCAGCTAGGCTGAGTTTGTTGTCTTTTCGGGTGTGATACTGCATGTTAGAGGAGGTTATTCTCTTCCTACTACTATGGTTTGGTGTTAGTTATATGAGGCTATAAGCTCTGTTGATGATGCCATATTTACCAAATTTGATTATGTCTATATGGTGTATTATTTGTTCATCACGTCCCTCTCCGTCCTTAGTGGCATATGAGGCTATAAGCTCTATTGATGACGCCATATTTACCTATATGTTCATCACATCCCTCTCCGTCCTTAGTGGCATTATGGAGTCAGTCAGACGTGAGGGAGCCCAGCAGTTTCCCCTCCCCCCACCCCACCCACCCACACCAATGAGTTAAGAGGCGATTACTGTGCAGGACGTAGATTTTTATACTGTACCAATGACCCAGACTTAGCTGGTGCTAACTCCAACAAAACCAGGGCCAAACACAAATTTTGCTCCCCAATCCCCAAAATTTGCATCCAAAACAAAAAGAAATCATGTCCTAAAGGACCTCCATAGTACGCCTCTACTGCGCATGCGCAGTGACGCAGTCGTCCCGAAATTGGCGCCAATTATCATTCTCTGTTTGGCCCTTCATCAGTCAACATCTCACTGATCTTTGTGCTTGTAAATCTCAGTTTAAAGGATGCCAGACACGTAATTTTTGGAGAAAATGTGATTCTAAGGAGGATAGAAGGAGGAGAGGAAAAAGAAGTGGCAAAAAATAATCAGGGCTGTACTTAAAATTTTTTGATGAAATTATGTTAAGTTGCCTATTTTCGAGGCATGGGCCTCTTGTTGTCATTCTTGCTAATTGTTGCACTGCTTATTCAGTGTTTCCTCTCCCCTAGCCTTCTAAAGTCCCCCCTGGCAATTCTCCCATGCTTTTGGCATATTTTTGAGAAGTTTCATTTCTAAAATTTCCTGGGAGAGTTGCTTGGTTACAGAATGTTTTCTGTTATTTTCCCCATAGTTACGTTTTCACCCATGGGTGTATAACGTTTGTGTTCTGCATCTTCCATCTGATGTTCTACAGGTTCTCCCCTGGGAGTCTCTGTTTTGCATCAGATAGAGTGTAATTGATGACTGATTCCGGGCCAGTTTTTTCAGTGCCTGGAGTCATGTTTTCTAGTGTGTTTACACTGTTTGTTTTCATTGGCAACAGCCTTTTTTGAGGGGGGCTGTTTGCCTTTGTGGTAGTTTATCTCATTATAAGATACATTTATATTATCCGAAAGTGTCTCATTAATTATTTTATATAAATTTAAAATTTTTGACCACACTTTGCCATCGGATCCATCGGGGCTCAATGTTACTTTTCAGCAACTTGGGCTTCTCTGAAAAAATATTTTTTCAAAATTATTTTGTTTTGCAATTGTTTTTTCATTTATTAATGGATCATTTTATTATGTATCTTTGTGTCAGGGGTTTTTGCGAGTAACTAGGACTTATTGTTGTTCTTTCACAATGAAGGGACATTGTTCAAATTGTAATAGGAAGAAATCTTCTTCTGACTTTCATGATCATTGTATTAATTGTAGTCAGTGTTCTCGCATTAATCCCTGTCCTATATGTGAACATTGGGATGAGAAACATTGGAAACGTGTGTCACGATATGTTGTTTCTGGAGAAAGAGCGATGCCGGCTCTTTCTCCACAAGGTCACTCTACTCTCTCAGTTTCTATTTCAGAAGAACCAGAACAGGGTGATGTTTCCATGTTATCTTCTTCAAGTGTGCGTCCGTCGTCACAAATGAATTCAGAGCTAGCGGCAAAAGTGCTCATGGAGATTAGACAAATGTCGTCCGCTAGCTCGCCCGGTGTAGCGTCCATTCACCGAATGGTTCGGCAGCCGGGTTCGTCCGATGCGGTCCAAGAGGAAATTTTGGGTGATGCGAGCACTATAAACATAATAGATGCACACCCAGTGACGGCGGATAGTAAACGAGAACGGAGGAAGCCTTTTAGTCCGGTTCCTAGCTCGTCCAGGTCCAGCCGGGCCGCGAGCGAGAGAGGTCCCTCTCTCGTACAACAACATCTGGGACCAGATGTTGTGGTACAAAATGTGTCTTTAGCGGAGCATACGTCCGTCGCTCGGGACGCTCCGTTGTATAAGCAGTCCGCAGAGACTGTTAAGGCTTCCTCTTCTCGTCAGCGCACACGACCGCACCTTGGCTGCGTGACCTCCGGTATTTTGCCAGCTTCGCCGATGAAGGATTCTTCGGCGACCAGGTCACACCATCCGGCAGCCAGGGATTCGAGACCGATGGACTCCGGACGTTCGCATAGGAAAAGTATGCGGGAGCCATCTGATGCGGAGCTGCCCTCGGCGAAGCAGCGAAAGACTGCGCCTCCGCAGGTCTCGACGTCGGACATTCTTGTGCTGATAGCATAGCTTATCGCAGCATCCCAGCAGCCGACAGAAACGGTGTCGGATCGAGAATTATCCGACGGCGCTGGGTCGGTACGCTCCGCCGAAGCATCGGGGACGGACGACCGGGAACATCGGATGGTGAAAGGGATACGGATGAATTGGAGCTATCCCTTTCGGAACAACATAAAGCTGCCGTGGACTTCATCCGGCACTTTCTCCCTCAAGTTGTTCCGTCGGGCCAGACTGCTGGGCTTCCGGACAAGAGAATTATAGCGTCATTGGACTCTGAATTTTTTGAGCAGTTCAGGGACATCGCTCCCGAGTTTCCGTCGCAGTCCAATAATGTTGCAAGAACATTTGAATTATTGAACGACGCTATATTTAAACTTGCTTCCAGGACGGGGAAAGCAGGTTTCTTGTCCGCTAATACTCTTAACCTGCCTTTCATTAATGCAAGGAATAAATTCGACACGGCAGGACAGGGTATACCGAGAGTTCCTCTGCGTATGGACGACGAGGCGGAAGACTTAGAGCTATCATTACCGTCGTCAGCTTCTATTCCAACCGCGGTGTTGGAAACAGCTATTGCGTCTAAGAGAGCCAATTTAGATGCCTTATCTTACGCAGATCACCTTACTAAGGCGTTATCACTGCGCCTTCAAGGGGAAGAGTTTCAGGATATACAATCCTCTTTAAGACTTCTTTCAAGGGCAGTAGCTTATTCCACGTGTAACTCCGCCCTTTCAGTGGCAAATCTGGAGTTGGTTAGACGTGACGCTGCCCTAGCTACATCCACACTAGTGGATTCTAAGGTGAAGAACTCTCTTAGAGTCGCTTCGGTCTCAGGACTTCGGTCCCAAGAGAGGTTCCTATAGAGGTTCCGGTGCGTCCTCTAGCTCTTATTCGAGAGACCGTCAGGATAGTGACTCTCGTTCGGGACGTCCTTCAGGCCGGGACAAGACGTGGTTTCTCCTACCGCAGGCCTCGCAGGTCCAGGAGGTGATGGCTTAAACCTCTATCGCGTTCCGGTTGGCGGAAGGTTGTCGAGTTTTTCACAAGAGTGGGCGTCGATTACGGACGACCCGTGGGTGAGAGGAGTGACTTCGGAAGGTCTAAAGATATCCTTCAAACGAAAGCCTCCATTAACTCGAAGTCCAAAGTGGACTCATCTTCCGTCAAATCCACAGAAAAGAGACGCTCTGTTATCAGAGGTGCAGTCTCTTTTAATGAAGAACGCGGTAGAGGTCGTAGAAAACCAGAAATCTCTGGGATTCTACAGCCATCTGTTTCTGGTTCCGAAACCAGACGGCTCGTTCCGTCCAGTCATAGATTTGAGCTGGATAAACAAGCTGATCGTCGCTCCGAAGTTTTATATGGAGACGATTCGATCGGTCAGAGCGAGTATTCGGGTGAACGTTTATGCAACGAGCATAGATCTCAAAGATGCGTACTTTCACGTCATGGTACATCCGACATTCCGAAAGTATCTACGCTTCGCAGTCCTAGGAGTGGTGTATCAGTTCCGGGCCATGTGCTTCGGATTGAATCTAGCACCCTGGGCTTTCACTCGGGTAATGAACTCGGTAATGATCTACTTCCGAGCTCATTCGTCTGCGGTAACGTCGGCCTACCTGGACGACATTCTTCAGAGGTACGGCAACGAGTTAACGCTTCAGAACGATGTTCAGAATCTTCTTCTATTGCTCCGACGTCTCGGTTTCATAGTAAACGAGGAGAAGTCGGATCTGGTGCCGTCCAAGTCATTCACTCATCTGGGAATGAGCTTCGAGACGCACAACAATCTCGTTCGTCTGCCGTTAACCAGAGCGAAATTAGTCAGTTGTTACGCTCGCTATTGTCTGCACGCAGACAAAGTCACGGCGAGAGAATTTATGAGACTGATAGGTCTGTGCGGAGCCGCCGCGGATCTCATTCCGATGGGGCGGCTACGCACACGTCCTCTTCAAATTTTCCTGACTCAGAATTGGAGTGTGAAAATTCATTCGCTCGATGTAGACGTTCTCTTGTCAGATCAAGTGAAACAAGAGATTCAGACTTGGGCAAACATTCAGTGGTTAACTCAAGGAGTTCCGCTGCAGTTGCCGGATCCGAGTTTTACCATTATGACGGATGCCAGTCAAACAGGTTGGGGTGCATCATTAATCCCAACGGATTCGAGATGCCAGGGTCTTTGGGATCCGCAATTCCTGTGCAAGCACATAAACATCAAGGAAATGATGTCAATTTGGCTTGCGTTACGTCACTGGATGGACATTATTCACGATGCTCATGTCCAAATCCTATCCGACAATACGACAGTAGTGGCGTATATACGGAATCAGGGAGGCACTCATTCAGTTCCGTTGTTCAATCTAACGGAAAGAATCCTTCTGTTTGCGTTAGAACATCACGTTCTTCTTTCGGTCCGTCACATACCGGGTCGTCTGAATGTGCTAGCAGACTCCCTTTCACGAAAGGGTCGCTTGTTGCCGTCGGAGTGGACTCTCAACAAACAAGTATTCAATCAGATTTGCTACCAATGGGAACGGCCAATGATAGACTTATTTGCGACACATCTCAACAATCAGTTGCAGACGTATGTGTCCCCGTGTCCGGATCCAAGAGCATTTGCAGTAGACGCTCTGTCGATCCCTTGGGACGGAATGATAGGATATGCGTATCCTCCAGCGCCGTTAATTCAACAAGTATTGCTAAAGATAAAACAATCTCAATGCAAGATTCTGTTGGTAGCATCTCTGTCGCCACAGAGACTGTGGATAAATCTACTCAGGTGTCTGTTGTGGGACCTACCGCGGAAGCTTCCTCCACGAGAGGATCTTCTTTCGCAGGGGAAATCGCGCCAACTCCATCACAACCCGCAAGGTCTCAACCTTCACGTTTTTCCGTTGTGCGGTCCTTCTTGCATGGCAAGCACTTTACAGGACGAGCAGTGGACGCGATTTCTAACTGTAGGAGGACCTCCTCTTCGCTAAACTATGCGGCTAAGTGGAAGGTTTTTCGTCGTTGGTATGGGGATCATTCTGTAGATATATTTGATCCCTCTATACCAGACATTGCAAACTTTCTAGTATACTTGTTTGACGAAATCAAACTGCAGCCTGTTACTATAAAGGGTTATAGATCTATGTTATCTGATACCTATGCACATCATGATAGTTTACAAATTGGATCTAATGTCTCTTTATCGAAATTGGTTAGAAACTTTTCGATAAATAGACCCAGAACTCTTAGATTAATTCCTAAGTGGAATTTAGCTTGGGTTCTCCTTAAATTGAAGGAAAAGCCATTTGAACCTCTTGGGACAGTAGATTTCAAATTCTTATCTTATAAGACAGCTTTTCTCTTAGCTTTCTCTTCTGCCAGAAGAGTCAGTGAGCTTCATGCACTATCGGTGGATGATTCTCATTATCGTAGTGTTGGGAACACTATCTCCTTCACTACTAATGTGGGTTTTTTAGCTAAGAATCAGGCTCCTAATAAATATCCGGAACCTATTGTTATTAAGGCTCTTCCGTCTTCAGACGGGCGTAGGCCTTTACTCTGTCCTGTTAGAGCACTACGTATCTATAAACAGAGATCTCAGTTCATCAGAAAGGGACGGAAACGTTTCTTTCTGTCTTTGATGCCTAATATAAAGGACATTTCAGTCCATTCTATTGCTAGATGGATTCAATTAACTATCCGTACTGCTTATGAAGATTTATCTTCTTCTCAGCAGTCTGTGCTTAAGATTTCTGCTCATGAAGTAAGAGCTCTTTCTACTTCCTGGGCTTATGCTAATAGTGTTGCTATTACAGATTTAATGAAGGCTGCTTATTGGTCTCAGCCATCCACATTTACGAATTTTTATCTCAGAAATATTGAGTCCATTTCTGGAGACCTGCATTGTTTAGGTCCGTTATCTGTTGCTCAGAATGTCGTCCACTAAACAGTTGCAACTATAGTTATGCAGGCTTTCTGTTCCGGCAGTGACTCCGTCCGGCTGCCCTCTTCGCTCTGGGCTATTTGACCCAGGGCAAGGGGAAGGGGGGGGGGGGGGGGGGGGCGGGTGTTCCCTTAGGTCACCTGCTTTATAGTGAAAAGCAAGGGAATGCCTCCTCCAAGTCAGTATTTCTGAGTCGCTTCCGGGATGGTTTTAAAGTGTAATATTAATGTTTAATTTCATTCATGTCTTATTTTTAAAGTGTAGCTCGGTGTGAAGCATTTGTATATGTCAAGTGTCAAACGGGCTTTAATATACAATACTCGGACACTTTTAAATGATTATAAAGAGTCTCAATTCTCTGGACTACTTTATTTATTGGCTTGCTTTAAAAATAATTAGTATAAGGGTTATACTGGATGTTAATAGAGAACATGAATGTTATTGTGCTCAATTATTAAGGGTAGTGTATCTTTCTAATTTAATATTAAATAAGAAAGATACATGTAAAGCCTAATACTCCTTTTCTCCTTAAGGGGTTACCTCTTTACTATATAGTTGAGCTTATTGGATTTTCCTCTATGTCCTAGGCCCTCCAGCCTGTTTACTATTCAGCTAAGTCTGGGTCATTGGTACAGTATAAAAATGTTAAAAAATTTATAGTAATTTATATATTTTTTATACTTACCAATGACCCAGACGGGGATGGCCCTCCCTGGAGTTGGGAATTCTTGCCTCCCCGCTGAGTACATAGCGCTGACCAGGCACTGCCAGTAAGAATGATAATTGGCGCCAATTTCGGGACGACTGCGTCACTGCGCATGCGCAGTAGAGGCGTACTATGGAGGTCCTTTAGGACATGATTTCTTTTTGTTTTGGATGCAAATTTTGGGGATTGGGGGGCAAAATTTGTGTTTGGCCCTGGTTTTGTTGGAGTTAGCACCAGCTAAGTCTGGGTCATTGGTAAGTATAAAAAATATATAAATTACTATAAATTTTTTAACTTTTCAGTTTTCTTCTCGTAAGCCCCGTATGCATTCAAGTCTATGCATGCCTTTCATGGCTCCTCGATTAGCGGCTGGGTCACGTTCTAACGGCGACCTCATGGGCACATCCACTATTTAGTTGGTTTGTTTCCCTTGGTTGTTCGTTTAGAAGTCATATATAAGCATTTTTCTTGACATTTTTAGTTGCGTTTAGTTTTCCTGACCACTGCGCATCTGCAGATGGTAAAAGTATGGAGGGCCAGATAGGACTTTTAATTTTCGGTATTGTATGCAAATTTTGGGGATTGGGGGGTTCAAAATTTGTGTTTGGCCCTTGATAATAAAGAGTTTGCACCAGCAAGTCTGGGCCATTGGTAAGTATAAAAAATATACAAATTACTTTAAAATTATTATTTTTGACACACTGGATGTACTGCTGCACGCTATGGAACCCCATAGAATGCAAAAAATGCTTCCAGCAGTGTTAAAAATTATGTTTCTAGAGCTAATTCCATACAGTTAGGCCTATTTATAATTATAATAAATATTTTCCAGTATGTTCTATTTGTACAATTTATATTTGTATCATTCCAGTTATCCAGTATGTTTTGTATTTATATAATTATGTTATTGCAATAAATTTGTTATCTTTACTTGGTCCATGGCAGTCAAAACCCTGTGTACGAAACGTTTTAGCTTGTATGCTAAACATCCTAAAAGTTTGTGTACGAAATGTCCTAAATTGCTATGTACAAAACGTCTAGCCCCCTTCCATGACGGGGCAGAATCACGTGATTTTCAAAATAGAAAGGTCTATTGTTAAACGTACATATTGAATACTGGGCTTATGGCTGATATGGGAAGAAAGGAATAAGTCAGATTTGCCTGAGTCAGGACAGTGTCTGTCGGTCTGTGTACATGTTACCACAGGATTGCTATGAGTTTTAAATATAAGGGATTTAATCTTATGGGAGAATATGTCGTATTCCACTGTTCCACATTGAGATTCTAATTGCAACTTTGCAGGGTTCGATCAAGTTATTCATGCATTTTCACGAAACTTAAAACATTGGTATCAGCCAATTTGTAGATTTTTAACATCGGTATCGGGCGATGGTTCATTTACCCTATCGGTTCATCACAAGTCTAGATGGGAGCTATCAATTTTACCTGAATTTCATTGAAAAAACATGACTGCCAGTGGTCATCTTGAGTTTGGCATATAAATTGTCAATAATTCCATTTGCACTCCCTACAGGCTGCATCTCTCATCAAATTTCATATATAGCTTTGGTGTGATGTCTACTGGGAACTATCAAATTTTTCTGAATGTCATTGAAAAACATGGCCGTCACTATCTGGCTATCTTGGATTTGTCATATGAATCGTCATCGATTCTGTTAACACATCCTACAGGCCGAATCTCTCACCTGATCTTTTTCGAATTTCATATGTAGCTTTGGAGTGATGACTTGATAGGAGCTATTGAATTTTTCTGAATTTCTTTGAAAAATATGGCTGCCAGCAGCCATCTTGGATTTGGCATATAAATTGTCAACAATTCCATAAGCACACCCTACAGGTCTTATCTCTCACCCGATCTGTATCGAATTTCATATATAGCTTTGGTGTGATGTCTAGATGGGAGGTATCAAATTTTTCTGAATTTCATTGAAAAACAGGACCGCCAGTGGCCATCTTGGATTTGGCATATAAATTGTCAACAATTCCATCAACACACTTTACAGGCCACAACACTCACCCAATCATTTTCAAATTTCATATCTAGAATTGGTGCGATGTCTAGATGGGAGCTATCAGATTTTACTGAATATTCCACTATACCCAATGGCCCAGACTAGCTGGTGCTAACTCAAAAATATCTAGGGCCAAACACAAATTTTGCCTCCCCAATCCCCAAAATTTACATGCAAAACCGAAAATTAAAAGTCCTATCTGGCCCTCCATACATTTACTCTCCGTGCATGCTCAGACACCAGGAAGTGACCAGAATTGGCGCCAACATCATTCTTTGTTTGGCCCTCTGTCAGATAACAAAAAACTGACATCTGTGCTTTTAAATCTCAGTTTTAATGATGCCAGACACAAATCAATGGTTAATTTGGTGGATCCAAGGACACAACTGGATGAAAGAAGAAAGAAACGGTGGTTTGAAACATTCAGGGCTATAACTTTATAATTTTTATAAAAATTATTTTATGTTCCCCATTTTCAGGACATGGGCCTGACGTCATCATTCTTGCTAATGATTTTTCCACTGTTTGTTAAGTGTTCCTTCCCTATCCCTCCTTGAAGCCCCCAGTTAAACTTTGAAGCTTTTTGGCTTGTTTTATTGAAATTTGGTATAAATTTCTTGGGAGTTTAACGTGTTACACAGAATGTTTATTCTGTATATCCCCATGGTTACGTCCTCACCCTAGGAGTGTTTAGGCATTTTGGTCATTCATCATACATACAATGTATCGTTTTTTCTTCTGATGAAGATCTTGCTTTACATCAGATAGTTCAGAATCTGTCACTGACTTCGGGCCATGTTGCCTGGGGTCGTGTTTCCGGTTTTCATTCTGACGTTTACATTGACAATGCTCTATTTATATATGTAGTTTCCTATTTATTATTATGGTAGGACTGTTGTAAGATACATTAAATATTCCGGTAGATACTTTTGGGCTTATCGTTCCCTTTGGAGACTTGGACTCTTGTCAAAATTTTTCGAAAAACTTTTTTGGGTAAATTATTTTTCAATTTATATTTTGAATGTTATTTGTTATGTATCTTTTTCTAATATTTAATGTGGAGTTGGTGGGAGTACGATCGACTTTATTTTGCTTCATTATGAAAGCATATTGCTCAAATGCAAAGCGAAGAAGCCTTTCCTCTGATTTACATGTTGGTTGCCTTGCTTGTAGTCAATGTACTCCCACTAATTCTTGCTCAACATGTATCGGATGGGATGACAAATGTTGGAGACGAGTGTCGCAGTACGTTTGTTAGTGGCGGGAGGCCACTGCTGGTCCTCTCGCCATAGAGTTATTCTCATTTCTTAGTTTCTATTTCAGAGGAACAAGGACATGGTGATGTTTACATGACACCTAGACAGAGTGTGCTGCGGTCGTTGCATTTAGATAATTAACAAAACTAGCGGCAAAGGTGCTCATGAACATTGGGCAGGGCTATAAACCACAAACCAGTGGTTTCTTTCCCTGTCGCAAGCTAGCTCGACCGGTGAAGAGTTACTTTGTCCGTGGATATCGTGACACAGGGTGTGTCTGTTGCGGTCTATGAGGCGGATTGGGTAGAGCGAGCCCCCTCTCTTTCCCAATAACATCTGGGGCCAGATGTGGTTATCGGAACTTGCGTCAGTCACAGCATACATCTGCGCCTCCTGTTCGGGACGTTCCGTTCAGTTCACAGCCGGCGTCGGCTATAGTTTTGGCTTCTGCATGGGTATCTTCTAAGCACACACGACCGCACCTTAGCTACACGACTTCAGATATCCAGCCCACATCGCCGAGAAGGGACCACTCATCGTCAGGAAGTCGGACCATTCGGTAGCTAAGGAGACGAGGCCTCATTTATCGGGACGTCCGGAGAAAAGAGCCGTCTCGGACACACCGTCCTAGGAGCAGCCAGCGGCCAGGAAACAGAAGACCGCTGCTCCTCAGGCCTCCGTAACAGACTTGCTGTCTCAGATTGCGCAGCTCATCGCAGCATCCCAGCAAGTCTAGAAGCAGCCGACGGCAGTCTCAGAACCTGAGCTGTCGGATGGTGCTGGGTCAGTCCAGTCATCTACAAGTTCAGATGCCGCTGTCCATGAATTTCAACTGATTCAGACGGATGGTGAAAGGGATACGGAGGAGGATTACCCTTCCCTTTCGGAACACATGGTTGCAATGGTTTTAATCCATCAACACGACCCAGAATTTGTTCCAGCAAATCAGAATGCTGCGACTACTGGGAAGAAACCGCTGGCATCATTAGACGCTGACTTTATATGGACAAAGGAGGTGGTCATGTCTTTTCCAGTTCAGTCTATAGACAGGTGTCGCTGGCCTAAAAGTCTAGACAGGTGTTGCAGGCCTTCGGCCATTCAGACGACGCCATCTTCAACTTTCCAGTGGGAATAAGAAAGGCGGTTTCTTGTCATCATCTTCCGTAATTTTACCGCTTGTTGGACTACATTCATTTAAAACTGTCGGGGAAGATGTACAGAGAGTTCCTCTGCATTTGGATGAGCAGGCTGAGGACCTAGTCATGGCCTTACCTTTGTCATTCACCATTCGCTCGGACACAATTGGGACAGCAATTTCTTCTTTCAGAGTGAATTTAGATGCATTGTCTTACGCAGATCACCTTTAAGAACTGTGGCACAATGTCTCAACGGAAAGGAATTTGAGGACGTTCATACCTCTTTAAGAGTCCTTTCCAGGGCTATTATGTTTATCACGTATAACTCTGTCTTGACAGTTGCTAATTTGGAGTTAATTGGACATGACGGAGCCCTTGCGTCGTCATCTTTAATAGATGACAAGGTGAAAAACTCTCTACGGGTCGCTCCGGTATCCGGACACTAAGCTTTCATTGGTTTATGACCAAGCTACAAGAAAGCATCAATACTCTGCTCCTTAAGTTGGCATCTAATCGACCCGCAGCAGCAGAAAAGAGTAAGGGAGGACGTCCTAAACAGAAGTCGTCTAAAAAGGACTCCTGGTGAGGGTATAGGAAACCCTCCTATAATTACTCTAGGGATTGTCAATACAGCGACTTGGAAAGGGGGCATAGGTCTGATCGAGACTACCGGTCAGACGCACCTAAGACGGCGGGTCGAGGCTCTTCGCGAGGGGGACGTGTTTTCTCCTTCTGTAAGCCTCGCAGGTACTACAGGTGAGGGTTAGGACCTCTATTGCTTGGCAGATGGTTATCAAGATTCGCATCAAACTGGATAACTATTACGGAAGACCAGTAGGCGAGAAGTGTGGTCTCGGACGGCTTACGGCTATCTTTCTGAGACAAACCACCACTAACATGATGTCCGTGATGGACAAAATTTCCGTCAAATCCTTGCATAAAAGTCTCTCCAATCGGAGGTAAAGCCTCTCTTGACAATGGAAGCAATAGAGGTCGTCGAAAAATCAAGATTCTCTAGGATTCTACAGTCACCTGTTCCTCGTACCGAAGCCAGACAGCTCGTTCCGACCGGTAATAGACTGGAGCTGGATAACAAATTTATCATGGCTCTAAAAGTTATTTATGGTAATCATTCAGTCGGTATAAGCGAGCGTTCGAGTGATCGACTATGCGGTAAGCATAGATCTAAGGATCCGTTCTTTCATGTCATGGTATAACCGGCATTCAGAAAGTACCTACAGTTCGTCGTTCAAGGGATAGTATTTCAGTTCCGAGTGATGTGCTTCAGGCTGAATCTAGTGCCCTGGGCGTTCACTCGAATAATGAACTCGGTAATGTCTCACTTCCGAGCTCATTCGTCTGCGGTAACATCGGCTTACTTGGACGACATTCTTCAGAGATACAGCATCAACTATTCAGAAGGGAATGAGCTTCTAGACTCACAACAATCTGGTTCATCTGCCGTTACCCAGAGCAAAGTTAGTCAGTTGTTATGCTCACTTTTGTCTACACTCAGACGCATTAACAGCGAGGGATTTTATGCGACTGATGGGGTTGTATGGAGCGGCTGCTGATCTTATTCCGATGGGTCGCTTACGCACACATCCCCTCCAGTTTTTCTTTACCCAGAACTGGAGTCTGAAGATGCATTCGCTCAAGACCAGTATTGTTTTAACAGATCTAGTAAACAAAAGGTCCAGATTTGTGCAGATATTCAGTGGTTAACTCTGGGAGTTCCGCTCCAGCTGCCGGATCCGATTATGACAGATGCGAGTCAACAGTTTGGGGCGTGACCCTGAGCCCGACAGACTCGAAATGCAAGGGTCTTTGGGACCTTCGGTTCCTGGAGAAACACATAAACATCAAAGAAATGATGTCAATATTATTAGCGCTACATCTATGGATTCACATTATAGCGGACGCGCATGTTCAGATATTGCCGGACAACTCGACACTGGTAGCGTACAGCAGGAACCAGAGTGGCACCCATTCATTTCTGTTATGCCAACTAATGGAGAAGTTTTTTTCTATTACGTCATGTATGATCATGTTCATCTTTCTATCCATCATATACTGGGTCATCTTAATGTACTAGCAGACTCGCTCCTCGGAAAGGTCGCTTGTTGCAATTGGAATGGACGCTCAACAAGCGAGTATTTGGACAGTTTTGCTACCAGTGGGTTCGCCCCAGGATAGATCAGTTTGTGACGCACAACAACAATTAGTTACCGTCGTTTGTGTTGCCATGCCCAGACCATTGAGCGCATGCAGTTGACGCGCTGCCAATCTCATGGGGTTAGATGATAGGATAAGCGTATCCTCCAATCCATTTGATTCAGTAGATTATGTTTAAGATCAAACACTCTCGTTGTGAATCTAGTGGCATAATGGAGTCAGTTAGACGTTCCTATTTTATTTGATGACTAACACAAGAACGATTAAGTACTGCGGGTGAGGAGATTTTGCTATGACTTCGAATCCCCCCCCCCCCACACCCCACACTCACACACACTGCCTTATTGTGTTAGAGGCAATTACCGGGCAAGACATAGTTTTCTTCCCGCAAGCCTCATATAAAATTTAATACATGCATACTATGCATTTATGTCTTGTTCTGTGGTGACCTCATAGGCTTATCCGGTTTTTAGCTGAATTAATGCCCTGTTATTCCCCCCCCTCCCCCACACACACACAGTCTTGTCTACCCTACATACCGAGGTACCCCATTGTTTGTCCTTTGTGTGGACTAACGGTTTCTACCTCGTTTTGCCGGTACAGTTCTGGGAAAACAACCGAGGTAAAGGGTTTCTTTTGTCTTTTGTACCTCGGTAAGGCGAAACACGCAAACTCTTTTGTCTAGTTATCTCGTCAAGTTGGTAAGACAAACCCCCCCCACCCCCACCCCCCCCACCCACACACACACACACACACACACACAACACACACACACACACAGAGAGAGAGAGAGAGAGAGGCAATTACCGGGAAAGACGTAGTTTTCGTATAGTTTAATACATACATACTATGCATTTGGGCCGTGTTCTATGGCAATCTCATGGGCTCATCCGCTTTTTAGTTGGATTAGTTTCCTGTGATTATTTGATTTGTTATAGACGAGCGCTTATTTCATCATAATTAAATTGCTACTCTTTGGGTACCTCGGAGGCTGCATAACCAGTTTACGGGTATTCAGATGATTACATGCTGGATTTTAATGCTCTCGCGCATTATAATTATTAAGCTAATGCTTTATTGTATTTTATGGACCTTGAAATTATGAACTATTTCAGGGGTGGTCTGTGTTGGAGCCTGTTAATCATACCTACTTCCATTTCTAGATCCAGGTTTCTATTATGTCAGTACTCAAATTGCATATTCGCACGTGTTTATGGTCATAGATATCGGATAGTACACGTTGGAGAGTGTTGTTACTGGAATTTATTGTACAGAGGTCGCCTGTGGGTTACCTCGGAAATGTGTTTTCTCTCCAGAGATCGTTCAGTGTGGCTTGATTGGACATGTGTATGTTATATTTTATATCACTGGTTTTCGATGTATCTGTGTACGCCATCTGCGGTGTACGATTATATAGTGGGCAATATTAATTACCAGGATTGTCGCTATAGCCTTAACTTCTGATGTGGCATTAAGTACCATTTATTAATCATGGATTAATACCTGAGTGCCTGTTCGACGAGTATTTATATATTTTTATACTGTACCAATGACCCAGACTTAGCTGGTGCTAACTCTAAAATATCTAGGGCCAAACACAAATTTTGCCCCCCCAATCCCCCAAATTTGCATCAAAAACTGAAAAATAGATGTCCTATATGGTCCTCCATACTTTTACTCCACTGCGCATGCGCAGTGTCAAGTAGGTCTCAAAATTGGCGCTAATTGTCTTTCTTTGTTTGGCCCTCAATTCAGTTACATCTCACTGATATTTGTGCTTGTAAATCTCAGTTTAAATGATGCCAGACACATAATTATGAGAGAAATGGTGGATATAAGGAGGAAATAGAAGGATGAGAGGAAGAAACAGTGGCAGGGAATGTTCAGGGCTGTAACTTATAATATTTTTATACTGCACCAATGACCCAGACTTAGCTTAGCTGGTGCTAACTCTTAAATTCTAGGGCCAAACACAAATTTTACCCCCCAATCCCCAAAATTTGCATCTAAAACCGAAAATTACATGTCCTATATGGTCCTCCATACCTTTCCTCCACTGTGCATGTGCAGTGTCAAGGAGGTCTTGAAATTGGCGCCAAAAGTCATTCTTTGTGTCAGGGCAAAGCCAGCCTAAATATAGGGGCAAGGGGCCTCATATTTAAAGATATTGTAAGTTCAAAATATATTCCGCATCAAGGCGAAAAACCCACGTGAATTTCACTTCTCTGTAAAGCTGGACATAGAAAAAACACACGTGGTGTATATCCAGCTTTAGCGCAGGGACCCAGGGGAGAAACGGTATGTTAGATAAGGTTTAATCTCATTTAACTCATACAGTAGTCGCAAGTTATACGAGACGTAATCGGTTTTCGTCACGGCCAATTGAGAAACGAGATTCTAAAAGACAGAAGTGTTGTGTCATCATTAGTTATAGTAATGCGTGTCAAGAACGAATCCGTTAAGTCACGCGTGAGATAACTTGTATTGATTCTGCCTCGATACACGTCATCTCCCACCGTTTTGACAGGTGGACAGATGAGCGTCGGTCCACCTGACAGTTTAGGGTAAAAAGTATATATATACCTGGAAGAGCAGAGCATTAGACACACACTTGGGGTCACACACGCGTTGGTGAAGTCCAGGACAGGCGGACTCTGTTTCCTGGCATAAGGGTACCTTCGATCACAGGACCCTGAAACGGCTGGAATCGCCAGAGAGGGCATTCCATGATTGGTTTAGCTTAAAGTTGATAGGCGGCTACGGGGCCGAATTCGTGAGAAGGAACACCCCAGGTGGAACGATAAAGTTTAGATTGTCGAGTAGCAGGTATCGGCCTGCAATAGTCAGAAGTGTAGGTTAATTGTATTGTGCGTATTAACCCTTTGAAGCGTCAGACTGATTGCGTTCTGAGTAGTTTATTTTGCTGTCGGAACATCGTAATACCGACTGGAGATCGGTGTGAGTGACAATTTCGCCCTAGCACAAAAAAAGGGCATCTGTGAATCGTGAATTCAACCAGGAACGGCGGATATTTCAATAGGACTTTCACGGAGGACTTTCAAAAAGGCACATAAGGTATGAGTAGACAATATCTGAGCCAAATCAGAAGTACGGTGGTTTATAGATGACGAACATTGCTGGTCGGAACCCTCCGACAGCCAGAGGTACAGTTACGCGCAGACGTTGACATTTGAGCCTAAGCGGGTGAAGCTCTTATGGTGAGCTCACAGAAATAACATTTCAGATTTGTGAAGCTCTTATGGCGAGCTCACGGTAGTAACATTTCCAGTGTGTAGACTATAGTGCCAGTACAGGGCTATAGAATGACTATATGATTTTTTAGAATTATTTAACCGTAGTGACCCATTTTCTGTGAAAAGAATTGAATTGTTGATTGTTGAAATATTGAAACGGATTTATTTTTATGTGTAAATAAAAGAATCGTTGTTACTTTAAATCATTCTTTCCATTATACAGCCTGAAGTGATTAGGAATCACACCTAACGGAAATCGAACCTATTTCAGGACAATTTGGCAGAGAAGGAATCACGGCGTCGGTCTAACTCAGCTCTCTGCGCCGAGTTCGCGACACTTGGATTCCGACCCTCCACGTTGGTCTAATTTTCCCGCAACTTCATCAGCGGGACTAAATAACCCCACGTCAGCCCCAGGCCTTACGGGGCCTTAGGTGTTCCCTGACATTGATTGGCGAGGCTACCAGGATATTTCTAAAAGGTAAAAAATGGCTATATGGAAATTTTGTTTTATTTTAACGGCGGTTCTGTTTAGGTTTTGACGCGTTCGGTCAGCTGATGCCGTTCAAGGGTTTAATATCGCAATACAGTAGTCCCCAAAAGGATACTTAATAGCCACTATAACTGCGGTAGGTTTCAGAATATTTGGTGCGTTTAATTACGTTAAATTACAGAGGTAAATTAGGATCAATTGCCATATTTTTTTTTCTTTCTTTCTTTTCCTTCTTCATTCTTTCTGACGAGTGTTGAAGATAGAAAGAAAAAATCAAAATGGATGTTGTTACACCCCTCGCCCAACTGGTATCATTAGGCAAGGAAATGGGCCTTGAGGGAGCTGAACTTCAGAAGTTCGTTAAAGATGAGCAGAAACGTGAGGCCAAGGAGATTGCCTTACGCAATGACGCAAGGGAGAGAGAAGCCCAATTAGAACGAGAGCGTGAGAAAGACGCAAGAGAGGCGAAAGAGAGAGAGATTCAATTAGCAAATGAGGCGAGAGAGAGGGAAGCCCAATTAGCAAGGGAGGCAAGGGAGGCAGAACGGGAGCTCGAACAACAGAGGCACGAGAGAGAATTAGAGCTCCTCAGAGCAAGGGCCGATGTGGAGAATGAAAGTCGGCGCTCAGGGGATGGGAGTGCAGGGGTAGCAATTCATGCCCCACGCCCCCATCTCGCTCATTTCAATGAAAACACAGATGACTTGGACTCGTACTTGGAGAGGTTCGAGCGTTTTGCCTCCAGTCAAATGTGGCCAGAAGACACATGGGCTATGTGCTTGAGCCCTTTGTTGTCAGGTAAAGCCCTCGAGGCTTATACCAGTATGCCTCCTGCACTTCTTAACGACTACAGTGAGCTGAAGAATGCCATCCTTCGGAGATACCAGCTCACTGAAGAAGGATTCCGGACCAAGTTCCGAGAAATTAAGCAGGAGAAGGGAGAAACAGTACCTCAGTATTTTGCCCGAGCTAGGCGGTACTTTGACCGCTGGACTGATCTCGCAGAAGTGAATGAGTCGTATGGAGCCCTGCGAGATCTATTTCTCCGAGAGCAGTTTTTAACTACATGCTCCAAGGAATTGGGCCTGTTCATCAAGGAAAGGGGTCCGCCCACCTATGATGAGATGGCAACTGTGGCAGAACGCTACATCGAGGCCCACGGTGGGAGTGTAAACGCACCCAAATTGGCTAGGGGTGGGGCAAACGGGTTGGCAATGGCACCCGTCAGGCAACACCACCCCGACCCTCCTGCGTCGCAGACCAGCCGGAAGGGGAGCGCTCCCAAGGACACCACTTGCTTTATCTGCAACAAGCGGGGTCATATTGCCAGGGACTGCTGGCAGAAGCAGGTAAGGACCACTGGGAACATTAGACCACCTCAGCAGGGGGTCGGGAACGCAGCACCAAGGGGTTGGAAGCAAGGTGACCGCGTAGATCCAGGGCCCAGTAGACAGACGGCAGCGTTCTGTCAAACTATCGGTCCAGAACACAGTCCCCTCCGGGAATGTATACAAGAGGGAGAATTAAGGCTGGAAGGCGGGAAGGTTGTCCCGATAATAAGTGGCATGTGTGAGAGGCTCACAACTTCGCAGGAGAAGGTTGATATGCCAGTGTACCCAGGGTATGTGGGACAAAGGGAGATCCGTCTGCTCCGGGATTCTGGGTGCTCCTCTGCAGCGGTTAGAAGGCAACTGGTTGACGACAAGCAATTGTTGGGTCGTGACCATTTGTGTATTTTGATAGATGGGACCGTTAGAAGGTTCCCCATCGCGAGGATAACGGTGGATACCCCATTTTATTGTGGCGAAGTGGAAGCCATGTGCATTGAATCACCTGTGTATGACCTGGTCATAGGTAATATCCCAGGGGTGAGGGCAAGCCCTGATGAGTTATGGTCCAGGGATAGGGGGCCAAGTGAAGGCCCAACGAGTAATGAAGGGAAGGTTCCCAGGGGGAACCAATCCGATGGTCCAGGGGATGGCCCCTACACGACGAAATGTCGGGAAGTTTCAGGAGGGACGACTCCTGGCCTATTAGGGAGAAGGGGCCGCAGGCGGTCCAGGCGAAACGCCAAACAGCGAGGGAACCCAATGGGATCATTGGAGAAAGACCCTCAAGCAAATTTATGTGGGGGAGTTGAGCGCCCCAAGAAGTCGGTGTCACCCGTGTGGAGAGGGGAGGCCAGACCCACGCAAATGGCTGGGCAAACTTCCCCAGAATTGAGAGGGCACGGGTCAACACAAGTTGAGTATGTTAAAGTGGATGGGACCGCTAAGGTGGGCGCCCAGGGGACCGAGAAAAGGGTCCACAAATCAAAGGAGAAGCATCCTAGGTGGCGGAGACCACGTAGAGAGTGCCGGGGGCGCACAGCGCCCAATGTGCGCAAGAAGTCGTCGCAATGGACCGGGGGGTCGACGGCACAAGGGCCAAGGACGGCCAGTGTCGTTCGAACGACGGTAATCGCCGGGACGAGAGAGCCTGGGGGATATAGCGCCAAGGGAAGCTCTTGGGAATGCGACAACGACAGGGTATGGGGACCCTGGTGGAATACCCGTAGAAATGGCGGGGCGAGAAGTAGGGGTGTGTCAAGGGTTACCCAAGGGGATACTGGGAACCGGGCCCCTACCAATGGTCGGTGGTTATAAAGAAGCAATAGTTGGGTGGCTGTGGGCCTGGTGTCTGGGACGGGGGCTCCAGTCGCAAATATGTTTGTGGGTGAGGTGATGGGTTTCGTAAACTCGGTGTTAAGGCCCGGAGGAATTTTCCTATTTTAGTATTATTATTGCTCTGACTGCTGACTAGAGTTGTTTGTGAGTGCGAATGTGAGATACACTGCCTCGTCTGTCGCGTGTGCGTGGACGGGGAGCCTGTGTGTCGAGTTTTTGTAAGTGTGGGATACACTAACCCCGTCTGTCGCAAAGGCGCGGTCGGGAAATCTGTGTGTTGAATGTGTGAGTGTGTGCGTCACAATTTTAATCCCCTGGTCGAGCTTTGCGAGGGTGAGGCTCAACATAATGCAGGGGTCGTTTGCCCCTTCACAAGACATAGGGGAACGGGAGGCGAAGTTACACTCCGTTGGAATTAACCCATCTGACGCAAAGGCGCGGACGGTGTTACTCGTCGGAGTGAGTGCCAAGTGAACTGTTTGCAAAATGGGCGAACGTGTATAAAAATGTGTATGTTTGGGTGTAAATATATAGTATTACAGAGAGAGAGAGTGCTGCAAATCTAAGAATAAGGCTACTCTCCATATGTAAACCCGCAAGACGGGAGCATGTGGTAGCGTGTGTGTCGTGGGAATCGGTATGGCCGACGCATGAGCCCGGTCATGAACCCCACGACCACTAGGGCACGGTTTTGTAGTCTTGAACATGATGGGTAGATTGTAAAAAGGTGTGAGAGGCGAACGTGCGTGGCTTTGCCCCTCGTGTTTTAAGAGATACACAGGGTGTTTCTCTCGGGAAGGGAGTTGTCAGGGCAAAGCCAGCCTAAATATAGGGGCAAGGGGCCTCATATTTAAAGATATTGTAAGTTCAAAATATATTCCGCATCAAGGCGAAAAACCCACGTGAATTTCACTTCTCTGTAAAGCTGGACATAGAAAAAACACACGTGGTGTATATCCAGCTTTAGCGCAGGGACCCAGGGGAGAAACGGTATGTTAGATAAGGTTTAATCTCATTTAACTCATACAGTAGTCGCAAGTTATACGAGACGTAATCGGTTTTCGTCACGGCCAATTGAGAAACGAGATTCTAAAAGACAGAAGTGTTGTGTCATCATTAGTTATAGTAATGCGTGTCAAGAACGAATCCGTTAAGTCACGCGTGAGATAACTTGTATTGATTCTGCCTCGATACACGTCATCTCCCACCGTTTTGACAGGTGGACAGATGAGCGTCGGTCCACCTGACAGTTTAGGGTAAAAAGTATATATATACCTGGAAGAGCAGAGCATTAGACACACACTTGGGGTCACACACGCGTTGGTGAAGTCCAGGACAGGCGGACTCTGTTTCCTGGCATAAGGGTACCTTCGATCACAGGACCCTGAAACGGCTGGAATCGCCAGAGAGGGCATTCCATGATTGGTTTAGCTTAAAGTTGATAGGCGGCTACGGGGCCGAATTCGTGAGAAGGAACACCCCAGGTGGAACGATAAAGTTTAGATTGTCGAGTAGCAGGTATCGGCCTGCAATAGTCAGAAGTGTAGGTTAATTGTATTGTGCGTATTAACCCTTTGAAGCGTCAGACTGATTGCGTTCTGAGTAGTTTATTTTGCTGTCGGAACATCGTAATACCGACTGGAGATCGGTGTGAGTGACAATTTCGCCCTAGCACAAAAAAAGGGCATCTGTGAATCGTGAATTCAACCAGGAACGGTGGATATTTCAATAGGACTTTCACGGAGGACTTTCAAAAAGGCACATAAGGTATGAGTAGACAATATCTGAGCCAAATCAGAAGTACGGTGGTTTATAGATGACGAACATTGCTGGTCGGAACCCTCCGACAGCCAGAGGTACAGTTACGCGCAGACGTTGACATTTGAGCCTAAGCGGGTGAAGCTCTTATGGTGAGCTCACAGAAATAACATTTCAGATTTGTGAAGCTCTTATGGCGAGCTCACGGTAGTAACATTTCCAGTGTGTAGACTATAGTGCCAGTACAGGGCTATAGAATGACTATATGATTTTTTAGAATTATTTAACCGTAGTGACCCATTTTCTGTGAAAAGAATTGAATTGTTGATTGTTGAAATATTGAAACGGATTTATTTTTATGTGTAAATAAAAGAATCGTTGTTACTTTAAATCATTCTTTCCATTATACAGCCTGAAGTGATTAGGAATCACACCTAACGGAAATCGAACCTATTTCAGGACAATTTGGCAGAGAAGGAATCACGGCGTCGGTCTAACTCAGCTCTCTGCGCCGAGTTCGCGACACTTGGATTCCGACCCTCCACGTTGGTCTAATTTTCCCGCAACTTCATCAGCGGGACTAAATAACCCCACGTCAGCCCCAGGCCTTACGGGGCCTTAGGTGTTCCCTGACACTTTGTTTGTCCCTTCATCAGTTCACATCTGACTGATATTTGTGCTTGTAAATCTCAGTTTAAATGATGCCAGACACATAAATATGAGAGAAATGGTGGATCTAAAGAGGAAATAGAAGGATGAGAGGAAATTTCAGTGGCAGGAAATAATCAGGGCTGTAACTTAAAATTTTTTATGAAATTATGTTATGTTCCCTAATTTCGAGGCATGAGCCTGTTGTTGTCATTCTTGCTATGAAAGTTCCACTGCTTGATCAGTGTTGCCTCTCTCCCTTTCCTTTATTCCCCCCTTGCTATTCTCCCATGCTTTTGGCATATTTTCTGTAATATTATTACTAAAATTTCTTGGGAGTTTTGGCTTCGTAACAGAATGAATTTCTGTTCTTTTCCCCATGTTGACGTCCTCACCCTTGGGTGTTTAGGCATTGTGATCGGCATCTACCATCTGATGTTCTGCAGTTTCTTCTATGGAAATCTCTGTTTTGCATCAGATAGTGTTTAAATTGGTAACTGATTTCAGGCCATGTTTATCAGTGCCTGGAGTCATGTTTCCGGTTTTTGTACAACTTCTTGTTTACATTGACAACGGTTACTGCTGAAAGTGATTTCTTGTCTTTACATTAGTTTAGACATAGCAAGATACATTAATATTGTGTGTAAGTGTTGCATTAATTTTTTGAAATGTTTTAAAAATTTTGTCCACATTTACGCTTTTTTGGGATCCATTTGGGCTCGTTCCCATTGTGAACTTGGGGGCAGCTGCTCGTCGTTGCTCGGTGGTTCTCTCCGGGTACTCTGGCTTCCTCCACCCATAAAACTGTCACGGTCATGATGATTAGCCATTGTGCATAAATATGTGACCTTAAACATCAATAAAATAAATAAATAAATAAATTGGGAACTTGGGCTCTTCTGAAAAATTTAAAAAAAAAATTTTTTTTTTGAAAATTATTTTCTTTCAAAGATTATAATGGATTATGTTATATTATGTATCTTTATTTCAAGGGATAGTGCGACTAATATGACTGTGTATTTTTTATTGATAAAAAAAAAAAAAAAAAAAAAAAAAAAATTATTTATAATGCGAGGATATCTTCCTCTAATTCTCAGGTTCATTGTATTCGCACTAATTCCTGCTCTGTGTGTGTTGATTGAAATGACCATGTTGGAGGCGTGTGTCACGATATTGTGTTTGCGGGGAGGGGTCCATACCGGTCCATTTTATTTTTCGGAATTCAGAGTGATGTTTTCGTGATGTCTTCAACAAGTGTGTCTCCGTCGTTGCAGTGTTAGGGCTAGCGGCTAAGTGCTCAGGGTAATACGACAATTGCCGAAGAGGTCCCTAGTAGGATCGAAGGCATTGATCGTCCGCTAGTCCGCCCGGTGTAGCGACCATTCATCGAATGGCTCGGTAGCCGGGTTTGTCCCGTTACGGTTCTGGGAAGCAGTGTGGGTGATGCGAGCACTATAAACTTGGAACGTGCACACCCAGCAACGACAGATCTGAGGATAGTACGGAGGAAGCCTGTCAGTCTAGTAGCTAGCTCGTCCAGGTCTATCCGGACCGCGAGCGAGAGAGGCCCCCCTCTCTCTTACAACTACATTTGAGCCGCAATGTTGTTGTATGTTTGTTTGTTAATTGGAACATACGTCCAATCCTCCTGTTCGGGACGTTCCGTCACATACACAGTCCGAACTGGCTGTGTTATGGGCTTCCTCATCCTTATGTCAACACACACCACCGCACCTTGGCTTGTGACCACAGAGTTCCAGGGGATGTTTGCATATTATATAAATGCAGGAATGAACGTTCCTAGAGCTCCTGCTTTGCCGACCAGGGAATATTGTCGACCAGGTTACTTCATCTGTTAGCCAAGGATATGAGGTCTTTCCTGATGGGACGTTCGCATATTATATAAATGCAGGAATGAACATCCCTGGATCTGCCAGTGGATATTATGTAAATCACGGCTCCACAGGCCTCATTCAGGAATAAGAATGCGGTGATTTTCTGTGATGTCTTCAAAAAGTGTGCTTCCGTCGTCACAGTCAAATGAAGAGCTAGCAGATAAGTGCTCATGATATTATGTCAATTGCCTAAGAGGTCCCAAGTAGGATCGACGGCTTTGGCGTCCGCTAGCTTGCCCGGTGCGTCCATTCATCGAATGGTTCGGTAACCAGGTTCGTCCGTTGCAGTCCAGGAAGGAGATTTGGGTGATGTGAGTACTATAAAATATACTACGTGCACACCCAGTGACGATGGATACGAAGAGGGTACAGAGGAAGCCTTTAAGACCGGTTCCTAGCTCGTCTAGGTCCACCCGGGCTGCGAGTGAGAGAGGTCCTTCTCTCGTACAATAACATCTGAGAACAGATGTTGTGGTACAAATGTTTCTCATACGTCCACCGCTCAGTACGCTCCGTTTTATAGACAGTCCGGAAAGACTGCTCTAATGGCTTCCTCATCTTCACGGCAGCGCACACGACTGCACCTTGACCACATGACCACTGTTATCTAGCCAGTCTCGCCGACCAAGGTTTTCACGGTGACCAGGTCACGCCATCCAGTAGTCAGGAATACGAGGCCTATAGACTCCGGTGGTTCGCATAAGAAATATGCAGGAGTTAATGTCCTGGGAGCTTTCAGCGGCTAAGTAACGTAAGACCGCTGCTCCACAGGTCTCCGTAACGGACGTGCTATTACAAATAGCACAAATTATCGCAGCATCCCAGCAGATGACAGAATCTCTGTCGGATCAGGATTTATCCAACGACGCTGGGTCGGTACGCTCCGCTGAAGCATCAGGTACGGACGACCGAGAATTTCAAGTGGTCCGACATGATGGCAAAGGGATACCGAGGAGTTGGTTTTTTCCCTTTTGGAACAACATAAAGTTGCCGTAGATATCATCCGGCATTATCTTTCAGAAGTTGTACTGTCGGACCAAAAGGCTGCGATGCCGGATAAGAAACTGTTAGAGTCACTGGACACGGAATAATTTTATCGGTTTAGGGACATCGTCCCTGAGTTTCCGACACAGTCCAATAATGTCACAAGAACATTTGAACTATTGTAGGACGCTATATATAAGCTTGCTACCAAAATGAGCAAGTCAGGTTTCTTATCGGCGAATGCTCTACATTTGCCTTTCATCAATTCAAGGAATAATTTCGAAACGGCAGGACAGGGCATACCGAGAGTTCCTCTGCATCTAGACGATCAGGCCAAAGATCTAGAATGATCTATGTCGTCGTCTATGTCAATTTCAACCGCGATGTTGGAAATGACAATAATGTCTAACAGAGTTATCTTAGACGCATTATCGTACGCAGATCACCTTACTAAAGCATTTTCATTACTCCTTGAAGGGAAAGAATTCCAGGATGTACTATCTTCCTTAAGAGTTCTTTCAAGGGCAATAGCTTATTCCATGTATAACTCTGCCCTTTCAGTGGCAAACCTGGAGTTGGTTAGACATGACGTGGCCCTAGCTACATCCACACGTGTGGATGGTAAGGTGAAAAACTCTCTCAGAGTCGCTTCGGTCTCCGGAGAGCTTCTCTTCGACGGCAAGCTTTCAGCAATCTATGATCAGATAACTAAGAAAGCTTCGGATTCTCTGCTATTCAAATCCGCTTCTCAAAAGTCAGATACAGCAGAAAAGAGTAAGACAGGCACTTCTGGGACAAGTACGCCCAAGAGAAGTTCCTATAGAGGTTCCTATGTGTCCTCTAGGTCTTATTCTAGAGACCGTCAAGGCAGCGACTCACGTGGGGGACGTTATTCTGGCCGAGATAACCGGTCAGACGTCCCTAGGTCAACGGGGCGAGGTGCGGGTCATGGAGGACGTAGTTTCTCCTTCTGCAAGCCTCGCAGGTCCAGGAGGTGATGGTATGAACCTCTATCGTGTTCCGGTAGGCGGAAGATTGGCGAGTTTTATAAACAATTGGGCATCAATTACAGACGACCCCTAGGTTCGAGGGGTAATTTCAGAAGGACCAAGAATATCCTTAAAACGAAAGCCTCCATTAACTCGAAGTCCAAAATGGACTCCCCTTCCGTCAAATCCGCAGAAAAGAGACGCTCTTCTATCAGAAGTACAGTCTCTTCTGGAGAAGAAGGCGGTAGAGGTCGTAGAAGACCAGGAATCACCAGGTTTCTACAGCCATCTGTTTCTGATTCCGAAACCAGACGGCTCGTTCCGTCCAGTCATAGATCTGAGCTGGATAAACAAGCTGATTGTCGCTCCGAAGTTCTATATGGAGACAATTCGATCAGTCAGAGCGAGTATTCGGGTGAACGACTATGTTACAAGCATAGATCTTAAGGATGCGTACTTTCACATCATGGTACATCCTACATTCAGAAAGTATCTACGCTTCGCAGTCCTAGGAGTTGTATATCAGTTCCGAGCGATGTGCTTCGGTTTGAACCTAGCGCCCTGGGCTTTCACTCGAATAATGAACTCGGTAATGATACATTTCCGAGCTCATTCGTCTGCGGTAACGTCGGCCTACCTGGACGTCATTCTTCAGAGGTACGGCAACGAGTTAACGCTTCAGAACGATGTGCAGAATCTGCTTCTATTACTCCGACGTCTCGGTTTTATAATAAACGAGGAGAAATCGGATCTGGTGCCGTCCAAGTCATTCACCCACTTGGGAATGAACTTCGAGACGCACAACAATCTCGTTCGTCTGCCGTTTACCAGAGCGAAATTAATCAGTTGTTACGCTCACTGTTGTACTCACTCAGACAAAGTTACAGCGAGAGAATTCATCAGACTGATAGGGTTGTGTGGAGCTGCCGCAGATTTTATTCCAATGGGGCGGCTATGCATTTGTCCTCTCCAAATCTTTTTGACTCAAAAAGAACAAGAGTTGGAGGGTGAAGGTTCTTTCACTCGTTACGTACATCCTCTTGTAAGTCAAGTGAAACAGATTCAGACTTGGGCAGATATTCAGTGGTTTATTCAGGGAAATAACTTCCACTGCAATTGCTGGATCCGAGTTTTACAGTTTTGACGGATGCCAGTTAAATAGGTTGGGACCCAACGTTGAGCCCAACGATTTTTAATTGCCAGGGTCCTTGGGATCCGAAATTCCTAATCAAGCACATAAACATCAGGAATTGATGTTATTTTGGCTTGCGTTACATCATTGCATGAATGTTATCCAGATTGCCCACAGGCAATTCTGTCCGACAATTCGACGGTATAAGAGTATTTTCGGAACTAAGGAGGTACTCATTCCATTCTGTTATTCACTGTAATGGAATGAATCCTTCTGTTGGTACTAGAACATCAAGTTCTCCTATCGGTCCGTCGTATTCTGGGTCGTCTGACCATATTAGCGGACTCCCTTTCACGAAAGGGCCGCTTGTTGCAGTCAAATGGACTTTTAACGAGTATTTATATCAGATTTGCTACCTGTGAGAGCGGCCAATGATGGACTTATTTGCGACGCATCTCAACAATCAGTTGCAAGTGTATGTGTCAACATGTTTGGATCCTCGAGCGTTTGCAGTTGATGCTCTATCCATCTCGTGAGACGGGATAATAGGATATGGGTATCCTCCAGCACCGTTGATTCAGCAGATATTGCTTAAGTTAAATAATCTCAATGCAATTCTGTTGGTAGCACCTCTGTCTCCACAAAGACCGTGCATTAATCTATTCAGGTATCTGTTGTGGCTTATGCTGTGGAAGCTTCCTCCACATTTCGGTGCATTCTATAGCTAGATGGATTCTATTAGCTTTCAGTACTGCTTATGATAATATCTTCAACACAGCAGTCTGCGATTAACATTTTAGCTCTTGAAGTAAGAGTTCTTTCTACTTCAAATACTTATGCTAATAGCGTTGCTATTACAGTTCTAATGACGGCTTCATATTGGTTTTAGCCTTTCACTTGCACCTATAGTTGTGTATGCTTTTGGTTCCGGCAGTGACTCTGTGCTGCCGCCCTCTTCGCTCTGGGGTATTTGACCCAGGGCAAGGGGAGGGGGGGGGGGGGCAGGTGTTCCCTTAGGTCACCTGCTTCATAGTGAAAAGCAAAGGGAATACCTCCCCTAGAGTCAGTAATTCTAGTCGGTACCGGGATGATTTTAAAGTGTAAAGCTAATGTTTACTCATCCATGTAATATTTTTAAGTGTACCTCGGTGTGTAGTATTTGTATATGTCACATATCATGCAGACGTTAATATACAATTATCGGTCACTTTTAATGAATTTAAGAGTCTCATTTATCTGGACTACTTTATTTATCGGCTTTCCTTTAAAAATAATTACCATAATGTTTTATACTGGAGGTTAATAGACATCAGTGATGTTATTATGCTCAAGTACAGAATGGTATTGTGTCTTTCTCGTTTTGATGCAGAATAGAAAGATACATGTAAAGCCTATATTTTTATACTGTACCAATGACCCAGACTTAGCTGGTGCTAACTCTTAAATTCTAGGGCCAAACACAAATTTTACCCCCAATCCCCAAAATTTGCATCTAAAACCGAAAATTACATGTTCTATATGCTCCTCCATACCTTTCCTCCACTGCGCATGCGCAGTGTCAAGGAGGTCTCGAAATTGGCGCCAAAAGTCATTCTTTGTTTGGCCCTTCATCAGTTCACATCTGACTGATATTTGTGCTTGTAAATCTCAGTTTAAATGATGCCAGACACATAAATATGAGAGAAATGGTGGATCTAAAGAGGAAATAGAAGGATGAGAGGAAAATTCAGTGGCAGGAAATAATCAGGGCTGTAACTTAAATTTTTTATGAAATTATGTTATGTTCCCTAATTTCGAGGCATGAGCCTGTTGTTATCATTCTTGCTATGAAAGTTCCACTGCTTGATCAGTGTTGCCTCTCTCCCTTTCCTTTATTCCCCCCTTGCTATTCTCCCATGCTTTTGGCATATTTTCTGTAATATTATTACTAAAATTTCTTGGGAGTTTTGGCTTCGTAACATAATGAATTTCTGTTTTTTTCCCCATGTTGACGTCCTCACCCTTGGGTGTTTAGGCATTGTGATCTGCATCTACCATCTGATGTTCTGCAGTTTCTTCTATGGAAATCTCTGTTTTGCATCAGATAGTGTTTAGATTGGTAACTGATTTCGGGCCATGTTTATCAGTGCCTGGAGTCATGCTTCCGGTTTTGTACAACTTCTTGTTTACATTGACAACGGTTACTGCTGATAGTGATTTCTTGTCTTTACATTAGTTTAGACATAGCAAGATACATTAATATTATATGTAAGTGTTGCATTAATTTTTTGAAATGTTTTAAAAATTTTTGTCCACACTTAGGCTTTTTTGGGATCCATTTGGGCTCGTTGTTCCCATTGGGAACTTGGGCTCTTCTGAAAAATGTTTTCAAAAATTTTTTTTTTTTTAAATTATTTTCTTTCAAAGATTATAATGGATTATGTTATATTATGTAACTTTATTACAAGGGATAGTGTGACTAATATGACTGTGTATATTTTATTGATAAAAAAAAAAAAAAAAAAAAAAAAAAAATTATTTATAATGCGAGGATATCTTCCTCTAATTCTCAGGTTCAATGTATTCGCACTAATTCCTGCTCTGTGTCTGTTGATTGAAATGACAACGTTGGAGGCATGTGTCACGATATTGTGTTTGCGGGGAGGGGTCCTGTCCATACCGGTCCTCTCTCCGTAGGGTCACTCTATATTATCATTTTATTTTTCAGAATTTAGAGTGATGTTTTCGTGATGTCTTCAACAAGTGTGTCTTCGTCGTTGCAGTGTTAGGGCTAGTGGCTAAGTGCTCAAGGTAATACGACAATTGCCGAAGAGGTCCCTAGTAGGATCGAAGGCATTGATCGTCCGCTAGTCCGCCCGGTGTAGCGACCATTCATCGAATGGCTCGGCAGCCGGGTTTGTCCGTTACAGTTCTGGGAAGCAGTGTGGGTGATGCAAGCACTATAAACTTGGAACGTGCACACCCAGCAACGACGGATCCGAGGATAGTATGGAGGAAGCCTGTCAGTCTAGTAGCTAGCTCGTCCAGGTCCATCCGGACCGCGAGCGAGAGAGGCCCCCTCTCTCTTACAACTACATTTGAGCCGCAATGTTGTTGTATGTTTGTTTGTTAGTCGGAACATACGTCCAATCCTCCTGTTCGGGACGTTCTGTCACATACACAGTCCAAACTGGCTGTGTTATGGGCTTCCTCATCCTCATGTCAACACACACCACCGCACCTTGACTTGTGACCACAGAGTTCCAGGGGATGTTCGCATATTATATAAATGCAGGAATGAACGTTCCTAGAGCTCCTGCTTTGCCGACCAGGGAATATTGTCGACCAGGTTACTTCATCTGTTAGCCAAGGATATGAGGTCTTTCCTGATGGGACGTTCGCATATTATATAAATGCAGGAATGAACGTCCCTGGATCTGCCAGTGGATATTATGTAAATCACGGCTCCACAGGCCTCATTCAGGAATAAGAATGCGGTGATTTTCTGTGATGTCTTCAAAAAGTGTGCTTTCGTCGTCACAGTCAAATGGAGAGCTAGCGGATAAGTGCTCATGATATTACGTCAATTGCCTAAGAGGTCCCAAGTAGGATCGACGGCTTTGGCGTCCGCTAGCTTGCCCGTGTAGCGTCCATTCATCGAATGGTTCTGAAACCGGGTTCGTCCGTTGCAGTCCAGGAAGGAGATTTGGGTGATGCGAGCACTATAAAATATACTACGTGCACACCCAGTGACGATGGATACGAGGAGGGTACGGAGGAAGTCTTTAAGTCCGGTTCCTAGCTCATCCAGGTCCACCCGGGCTGCGAGTGAGAGAGGTCCCTCTCTCGTACAACAACATCTGAGAACAGATGTTGTCGTCTAAATGTTTCTCATTCGGAGCATACGTCCACCGCTTGGGACGCTCCGTTATATAGACAGTCCGGAGAGACTGCTCTAATGGCTTCCTCATCCTCACGGCAGCGCACACGACCGCACCTTAACTACATGACCACTGTTATCTAGCCAGTCTCGCCGACCAAGGATTTCACGGCGACCAGGTCACGCCATCCGGTAGTCAGGAATACGAGGCCTATAGACTCCGGATGTTCGCATAAGAAATATGCAGGAGTTAACGTCCTGGGAGCTTTCAGCGGCTAAGTAACGTAAGACCGCTGCTCCACAGGTCTCCGTAACGGACGTGTTTATTACAAATAGCACAAATTATCGCAGATGACAGAATCTCTGTCGGATCAGGATTTACCCGACGATGCTGGGTCGGTACACTCCGCTGAAGCATCAGGTACGGACGACCGAGAATTTCAAGTGGTCCGACAGGATGGCAAAGGGATACCGAGGAGTTGGTTTTTTCGCTTTCGGAACAACATAAAGTTGCCGTAGATATCATCCGGCATTATCTTTCAGAAGTTGTTCACTGGACACGGAATAATTTTATTGGTTTAGAGACATCGTCCCTGAGTTTCCGACACAGTCCAATAATGTCACAAGAACATTTGAACTATTGTAGGATGCTATATATAAGCTTGCTACCAAAATGAGCAAGTCAGGTTTCTTATCGGCGAATGCTCTACATCTGCCTTTCATCAATTCAAGGAATAATTTCGAAACGGCAGGACAGGGCATACCGAGAGTTCCTCTGCGTCTAGATGATCAGGCTGAAGATCTAGAATGATCTATGTCGTCGTCTATGTCAATTTCAACCGCGATGTTGGAAACGACAATAATATCTAACAGAGTTATCTTAGACGCATTATCGTATGCAGATCACCTTACTAAAGCGTTTTCATTACGCCTTGAAGGGAAAGAATTAAGGGCAATAGCTTATTCCACGTATAACTCCGCCCTTTCAGTGGCAAACCTGGAGTTGGTTAGACGTGACGCTGCCCTAGCTACATCCACACACGTGGATGGTAAGGTGAAAAACTCTCAGAGTCGCTTCGGTCTCCGGAGAGCTTCTCTTTGACGGCAAGCTTTCAGCAATCTATGATCAGATAACTAAGAAAGCTTCGGATTTTCTGCTATCCAAATCCGCTTCTAAAAGTCGGATACATCAGAAAAGAGTAAGACAGGCACTTCTGGGACAAGTACGCCCAAGAGAAGTTCCTATAGAGGTTCCTATGCGTCCTCTAGATCTTATTCTAGAGACCGTCAAGGCAGCGACTCACGTGGGGGACGTTATTCTGGCCGAGATAACCGGTCAGACGTCCCTAGGTCGACGGGGCGAGGTGCGGGTCATGGAGGACGTAGTTTCTCCTTCCGCAAGCCTCGCAGGTCCAGGAGGTGATGGTATGAACCTCTATCGTGTTCCGGTAGGCGGAAGATTGTCAAGTTTTATAAACAATTGGGCGTCAATTACGGACGACCCCTGGGTTCGAGGGGTAATTTCGGAAGGACTAAGAATATCCTTCAAACGAAAGCCTCCATTAACTCGAAGTCCAAAATGGACTCAGCTCCCGTCAAATACGCAGAAAAGAGACGCTCTTCTATCAGAAGTACAGTCTCTTCTGGAGAAGAACGCGGTAGAGGTCGTAGAAGACCAGGAATCACCGGGTTTCTACAGACATCTGTTTCTGGTTCCGAAACCAGACGGCTTGTTCCGTCCAGTCATAGATCTGAGCTGGATAAACAAGCTGATCGTCGCTCCGAAGTTCTATATGGAGATAATTCGATCAGTCAGAGTGAGTATTCGGGTGAACGACTATGTTACAAGCATAAATCTTAAGGATGCATACTTTCACGTCATGGTACATCCGACATTCAGAAAGTATCTACGCTTCGCAGTCCTAGGAGTTGAAAATCAGTTCCGAGCGATGTGCTTCGGTTTGAACCTAGCGCCCTGGGCTTTCACTCGAATAATGAACTCGGTAATGATACATTTCCGAGCTCATTCGTCTGCGGTAACGTCGGCCTACCTGGATGACATTCTTAGAGGTACGGCAACGAGTTAACGCTTCAGAATGATGTGCAGAACCTGCTTCTATTACTCCGACGTCTTGGTTTTATAATAAACGAGGAGAAGTCGGATCTGGTGCCGTCCAAGTCATTCACTCACTTGGGAATGAGCTTCGGGACGCACAACAATCTCGTTCGTCTGCCGTTAACCAGAGCGAAATTAATCAGTTGTTACGCTCACTATTGTCTTCACTCAGACACAGTTACAGCGAGAGAATTCATCAGACTGATAGGGTTGTGTGGAGCTGCCGCGGATTTTATTCCAATGGGGTGGCTATGCACTTGTCCTCTCCAAATCTTTTTGACTCAAAAAGAACAGAGTTGGAGGGTGAAGATTCTTTCACTCGTTACGTACATCCTCTTGTAAGTCAAGTGAAACAGATTCAGACTTGGGCAGATATTCAGTGGTTTATTCAGGGAAATAACTTCCACTGCAATTGCCGGATCCGAGTTTTACAGTTTTGACGGATGCCAGTTAAATAGGTTGGGACCCAACATTGAGCCCAATGGTTTTTAAGAGCCATGGTCCTTGGGATCCGTAGTTCCTAATCAAGCACATAAACATCAGGAATTGATGTTATTTTGGCTTGCATTACGTCATTGCATGAATGTTATCCAGATTGCCCACAGGCAATTCTGTCCGACAATTTGACGGTATAAGCGTATTTTCGGAACTAGGGAGGTACTCATTCCATTCTGTTATTCACTGTAACGGAATGAATCCTTCTGTTGGTGCTAGAACATCAAGTTCTATCGGTCCGTTGTATTCCGGGTCGTCTGAACGTATTAGCGGACTCCCTTTCACGAAAGGGCCGCTTGTTGCAGTCAAATGGACTTTTAACAACAAGTATTTATATCAGATTTGCTACCTATGAGAGCGGCCAATGATGGACTTATTTGCGACGCATCTCAACAATCAGTTGCAAGTGTATGTGTCAACATGTTCGGATCCTCGAGCGTTTGCAGTTGACGCTCTATCCATCTCGTGAGACGGGATAATAGGATATGGGTATACTCCAGCGCCATTGATTCAGCAGATATTGCTTAAGTTAAATAATCTCAATGCAATTCTGTTGGTAGCACCTCTGTCTCCACAAAGACCATGCATTAATCTATTCAGGTGTCTGTTGTGGCTTATGCTGTGGAAGCTTCCTCCACATTTCGGTGCATTCTATAGCTAGATGGATTCTATTAGCTTTCAGTACTGCTTATGATAATATCTTCAACACAGCAGTCTGCGATTAACATTTTAGCTCTTGAAGTAAGAGTTCTTTCTACTTCAGAGGCTTATGCTGATAGCGTTGCTATTACAGTTCTAATGATGGCTGCATATTGGTTTTAGCCTTTCACTTGCATGAATTTATATCCTCCGAAATATTGAGTCCATTTCTAGAGACCGGCATTGTTTAGGTTCGTTATCTGTTGCTCAGTATGTCGTCCACTAAACAGTTGCAACTATAGTTGTGTAGGCTTTTGGTTCCGGCAGTGACTCTGTGCTGCCACCCTCTTCGCCCTGGGGTATTTGACCCAGGGCAAGTGGAAGGGGGGGGGGGGGAGTGTTCCCTTAGGTCACCTGCTTTATAGTGAAAAGCAAGGGAATACCTCCCCTAGAGTCAGTAATTCTAGTCGGTACCGGGATGATTTTTAAAGTGTAAGATAATTTTTTTCTCATCCATGTAATATTTTTAAGTGTACCTCGGTGTGTAGTATTTGTATATGTCACATATCATGCAGACGTTAATATACAATTATCGGTCACTTTTAATGAATTTAAGAGTCTCATTTATCTGGACTACTTTATTTATCGGCTTTCCTTTAAAAATTATTACCATAATGGATTATACTGGAGATTAATAGACATCAGTGATGTTATTATGCTCAAGTACAGAATGGTGTTATGTCTTTCTCATTTTGATGCAGAATAGAAAGATACATGTAAAGCCTATTTCTCCTTGAGGGGATAATTCTGTATATATATAGTTGAATTATTGGATTGCTTTATGTCCTAGGCCCTCCAACCTTTTTACTATTCAGCTAAGTCTGGGTCATTGGTACAGTATAAAAATGTTAAAAAATTTATAGTAATTTATATATTTTTTATACTTACCAATGACCCAGACGGGGATGGCCCTCCCATGAGTTGGGAACTGATACCTCCTTGCAGAGTACATAACGCTTTTCCAGGCACTGCTTGTAAGAATGACTTTTGATGCCAATTTCGAGACCTCCTTGACACTGCGCATGCGCAGTGGAGGAAAGGTATGGAGGACCATATAGGACATGTAATTTTTGGTTTTAGATGCAAATTTTGGGGATTGGGGGGTAAAATTTGTGTTTGGCCCTAAAATTTAAGAGTTAGCACCAGCTAAGTCTGGGTCATTGGTAAGTATAAAAAATATATAAATTACTATAAATTTTTTAACTTCTCCTTTCTCCTTGAGGGGATAATTCTGTATATATATAGTTGAGTTATTGGATTGCTTTATGTCCTAGGCCCTCCAACCTTTTTACTATTCAGCTAAGTCTGGGTCATTGGTACAGTATAAAAATGTTAAAAAATTTATAGTAATTATATATTTTTTATACTTACCAATGACCCAGACGGGGATGGCCCTCCCATGAGTTGGGAACTCATACCTCCCTGCTGAGTACATAACGCTTTTCCAGGCACTGCTTGTAAGAATGACTTTTGTCGCCAATTTCGAGACCTCCTTGACACTACGCATGCGCAGTGGAGGAAAGGTAAGGAGGACCATATAGGACATGTAATTTTCGGTTTTAGATGCAAATTTTGGGGATTGGGGGGTAAAATTTGTGTTTGGCCCTAGAATTTAAGAGTTAGCACCAGCTAAGCTAAGTCTGGGTCATTGGTAAGTATAAAAAATATATAAATTACTATAAATTTTTTAACTTTTTTACGAAATTCTTTCATTCTTGCTATGAATGTTCCATTGTTTGATCAGTGTTTCCTCTCTCCCTTTCCTTTATTCCCCTCTAGCTATTCTCCCATGCTTTTGGCATATTTTTTGTAATGTTTATTACTAAAATTTCTTGGGAGTTTTGGCTTGGTAACAGAATAATTTTTCTGTTTTTCCCCATGTTTACGTCCTCACCCTTGGGTGTTTAGGCGTTTTGGTCTGCATCTACCATCTGATGTTCTACAGTTTTTTCTCTGGAAGCCTCTGTTTTGCATCAGATGGTGTTCAAGTTGGTAACTGATTTCGGGTCATGTTTTCCAGTGCCTGGAGTCATGTTTCTGGTTTTTGTACACTTTTTGTTTATGTCGACAACTGTTACTTCTGATAGTGATTACTTGTCTTCTGCTTAGTTCAATTCGTAGCAGGATACATTAATATTGTCCGTAAGTGTTACATTAATTTTTTGAAATGGTTTAAAAATTTTGTCCACACTTAGGCTTTTTTGGGATCCATTTGGGCTCATCGTTCCCATTGGGAACTTGGGCTCTTCTGAAAAAATTTTTTCTTTTTGAATTATTTTTTCTTAATGTTATAATGGATTATTTTATTATGTATCTTTGTTTTCAAGGTTTAGTGCGAGTACTATGACTATTTGTAATTTTCACAATGAAAGATTATTGTTCAAATTGTAATGCGAGGAAATCTTCCTCTGATTCTCATGATCACTGTATTAATTGTAGTCAATGTACTCGCACTAACCCTTGTTCAGTGTGTGTCAATTGGGATGACGAACGTTGGAGACGTGTGTCACGGTATGTTGTTAGCGGGGAGAGGTCCATGCCGGTCTTCTCTCCGCAGGGTCACTCTAGTTTTTCAATCTCTTTTTCAGAGGAACAATAACAGGGTGATGTTTCCGTGATGTCTTTCAAGAGTGTGCTTCCGTCGTCACATTCAGATGAAAGGTTAGCGGCAAAAGTGCTCATTTGCCTAAGAGTTCCCTAGTAGGATCGACGGCTTTGGCGTCATCTAGCTCGCCCGGTGTAGCGACCATTCAACGAATGGCTCGGCAGCCGGGTTCGTCCATTGCGGTCCAGGAAGGAGATTTGGGTGTTGCGAGCACTATAAATATACCACATGCACACCCAGTGACGACGGATCAGAGGATGGTACGGAGGAAGCCTGTTAGTCCGGTTCCTAGCTCGTCCAGGTCCATCTGGGCTGCGAGCGAGAGAGGCCCCTCTCTCGTGTAGCAACATCTGGGCCCAGATGTTGTGGTACATAACATTCCTCAGTCGGAGCATACGTCCACTGCTCGGGACGCTCCAGTATATAGACAGTCCAGAGAGACTGCCCTTATGGCTTCCTCATCCTCACGGCAGCACACACGACCGCACCTTGGCTTTGTGACCAGTGATATCCAGCCAGCCTCGCCGACAAGGAATTCCACGGCGACCAGGTCATGCCATCTTGTAGCCAGGGATACGAGGCCTTCATCCTACGGACGCTTTTGCTTTTGGCATATTTTTTGTAATGTTTATTACTAAAATTTCTTGGGAGTTTTGGCTTGGTAACAGAATAATTTTTCTGTTTTTCCCCATGTTTACGTCCTCACTCTCGGGTGTTTAGGCGTTTTGGTCTGCATCTACCATCTGATGTTCTACAGTTTCTTCTCTGGAAGCCTCTGTTTTGCATCAGATGGTGTTTAAGTTGTTAAATGATTTCAGGTCATGTTTTCCAGGGAGCTTCCAGCGGCTAAATCCCGTAAGACCTCAGCTCCACAGGTCTCCATTACGGACGTGCTATCGCAGTTAGCGCAAATCATCGCAACATCCCAGCAACCGGCAGAAACTCTGTCGGATCAGGAATTATCCAACAAAGCTGGGTCGGTACGTTCCGCTGCAAGTTCAGGCACGGACGACCAAGTTTTACAAGTGGTCTGACAGGATGGCGAAAGGGATATGGAGGAGTTGGATTTTTCCTTTTCGGAACAACATAAAATTGCCGTAGCGTTCATCTGGCATTATCTTCCTGAAGTTGTTCCTATGGACCAAAATGCTGCGCAGCCGGATAAGAGACTTATAGAACCACCGGACACTGAATTCTTTAATCGGTTTAGGTATACTGTCCCTGAGTTTCCGTCACAGTCCAGAAATGTCTCACGGACATTTGAACTATTGAATGATGCTATATATAAACTTGCTACCAAATCGGGCAGGTCAGGTTTCTTACCGGCGAGTGCTCTTCATCTGCCTTTCATCAATTCAAGGAATAAATTTGAAACAGCAGGAGAGGGCATTCAGAGAGTTCCTCTGCGTCTAGACGACCGGGCCAAAGACCTAGAATTATCCATGCTGTCGTCTATGTCAATTCCAAACACGACGTTGGAAACGACAATATCGTCTAATAGAGATAATTTAGACGCACTATCGTATGCAGATCACCTTACCAGAGTGTTATCATTACGCCTTGAAGAACAAGAATTCCAGGACGTACAAACCTCCTTAAGAGTTCTGTCGAGGGCCATAGCATTCTCCATGTATAACTCCGCCCTTTCAGTGGCAAATCTGGAGTTGGTTAGATGTGACGGGGCCCTGGCTACATCCACGCGTGTGGATAGTAAGGTGAAAAACTCTCTCGTCGCTCCGTTCTCAGGAGAGCTTCTCTTCGATGGCAAGCTTTCCGCAATCTATGATCAATTGACTAAGAAAGCTTCAGACCCTCTGCTATTTAAATCCGCTTCCAAAAAGTCGGGATTCAGCAGAGAAGAGTAGGCCAGGCACTTCTGGGACGAATACGTCCAGGGGAAGTTCCTATAGAGGTTCTTATGCGTCCTCTAGGTCTTACTTTAGAGACCGTCAAGGTAGCGACTCAAGTAGGGGCCATAATGCTGGCCGAGACAACCGGTCAGACGTCCCTAGGTCGACGGGGCGAGGTGCAGGCCCTGGAGGACGTGGTTTCTCATTCTGCAAGCCTCGCAGGTCCAGGAGGTGATGGTGTAAACCTCTGTCACATTCCAGTGGGCGGAAGACTGTCAAGTTTCTCAAACAATTTGGGAATTAATTACGGAGGACCCTTGGGTTCGAGGGGTGATATCGGAAGGTCTAAAACTGTCCTTCAAAAGAAAACCTCCGTTAACTCGAAGTCCAAGATGGATTCAGCTTCCGTCAAATCCACAGAAAAGAGGCTCGCTTCTATCAGAAGTCCAGTCTCTTTTAGTGAAGAACGCGATAGAGGTAGTAGAAAACCAGGAATCTCCAGGTTTCTACAGCCATCTTTTTCTGGTTCCGAAACCAGATGGCTCGTTCCGTCCAGTCATAGATCTGAGCTGAATAAACAAGCTGATCGTGGATGCAAAATTCTATATGGAGACCATTCGATCAGTCAGAGCGAGCATTCGGGTGAACGACTATGCTACGAGCATAGATCTCAAGGATGCGTACTTTCACGTCATGGTACATCCGGTGTTCAGAAAGTATCTTCGCTTCGCTGTCCTAGGAGCCGTATATCAGTTTCGAGCAATGTGCTTCAGTCTGAATCTACCGCCCTGGGCTTTCACTAGAATAATGAACTCGGTAATGACTCGTTTCCGAGCTCATTCGTCTGCAGTAACGTCGGCCTACCTGGACAACATTCTTCAGAGGTACGGCAATGAGTTAACGCTTCAGAACGATGTGCAGAATCAGCTTCTATTGCTCCGACTTCTCGGTTTCATAGTAAACGAAGAGAAGTCGGATCTGGTGCCGTCCAAGTCATTCACCCACCTGGGGATGAGCTTCGAGACGCACAACAATCTCGTTCGTCTGCCGTTAACCAGAGCCAAGTTAATCAGTTGTTACGCTTGCTATTGTCTTCACTCAGACAAAGTTACAGCGAGGGAATTCAAGAGACTGATAGGTCTGTGCGGAGCTGCCGCAGATCTTATTCTAATAGGGCGGCTACGCACTCGTCCTCTCCAAATCTTTCTGACAAAGAATTGGAGGGTGAAGATTCATTCGCTTGATACGGACATCCTCTTGTCAAATCAAGTGAAACAAGAGATTCAGACTTGGGCAGATATTCAGTGGTTAACTCAGGGATTTCCACTGCAATTGCCAGATCCGAGTTTTACAATTATGACGGATGCCAGTCAAACAGGTTGGGGCGCGATACTGAGCCCATCGGATTTGAAGTGCCAGAGTCTTTGGGATCCGCAGTTCCAAAGCAAGCACATAGACATCAAAGAAATGATGTCAATTTGGCTTGAGCTACGTCATTGGATGGACGTTATTCAGAATGCACACATGCAAATTCTGTCCGACAATACGACGGTAGTAGCGTATATTTGGAATCAGGGAGGCACTCATTCCATTCCGTTGTTCAAGTTAATGGAAAGAATCCTTCTGTTTGTACTAGAACATCAAGTTCTCCTATCGGTCCGTCATATTCCGGGTCGTCTGAATGTATTAGCAGAATCCCTTTCAAGGAGGGGTCACTTGTTGCCGTCAGAATGGACTCAACAAACAAATATTCAATCAGATTTGCTACCAATGGGAGCAGCGATGCATCTCAACAATCAGTTGCAGACGTATGTGTCACCATGTCTGGATCCTCAAGCGTTTGCAGTAGACGCTCTATTGATCTCGTGGGACGGAATGATAGGATATGCGTATCCTCCAGCGCCGTTGATTCAGCAGATATTGCTCAAGATAAAATAATCTCAATGCAAAATTCTGTTGGTAGCATCTCTGTCTCCACAGAGACCGTGGATAAATCTACTCAGGTGTCTGTTGTGGGACATGCCGCGGAAGCTTCCTCCACGGGAGGATCTTCTTTTGCAGGGGAAATCTCGCACACTGCATCACAACTCGCAAGGTCTCAACCTTCACGTATTTCCGTTGTGCGGTCCTTGCACGGCAAGCATTTTACACCACGAGCAGTGGACGCGATTTCTAACTGTAGGAGGACCGCCTCTTCGCTAAATTATGCTGCTAAGTGGAAGGTCTTTTGTCGGTGATGTAGGGATCATTCTGTAGATATTTATGTTCCCTCCATTCCAGACATTGCAAATTTTCTAGTCTACTTGTTTGATGAGATCAAACTGCAGCCTGTTACCATTAAGGGTTATAGGTCTATGCTATCTGATACCTATGCCCACCATGATAGCTTAATGATTGGATCTAATGTCTCTCTATCTAAGTTAGTTAGAAACTTTTCGATAAATAGACCAAGAACCCTTAGATTAATTCCTAAGTGGAATTTAGCTTGGGTTCTTCTTAAGCTAAAAGAAGCGCCATTTGAGGCTCTTGACACCATGGACTTCAAATTCTTGTCTTATAAGACTGCTTTTCTCTTAGCCTTCTCTTTGGCTAGAAGAGTCAGTGAGCTTCTTGCACCATCTGTGGATGATTTTCACTATCGTAGCGTCGGCAATACTATTACCTTCACTACTAATGTTGGGTTTTTGGCTAAGAATCAGACTCCTAATAAGTATTCGAAACCTATTGTTATTAAGGCTCTTCCGTCTTCAGACGGGCGTAGGCCTTTACTCTGTCGTGTTAGAGCTATACGTATTTACAAACGTAGATCTGAGTTCATCAGAAAGGGACGTAAACGTTTCTTTCTGTCTCTGATGCCTAATAGAAAGAACATTATGGTCCATTCTATTGCTAGGTGGATTCAATTAACTATCCTTACTGCTTATGAAAAATTATCTTCAACTCAGCAGTCTGTGCTTAAGATTTCAGCTCATGAAGTAAGGGCTCTATCTACATCTTGGGCTTACGCTAATAGTGTTGCTATTACAGATCTAATGAAGGCTGCATATTGGTCTCGGCCTTCCACTTTCATGAATTTTTATCTTAGAAATATTGAGTCCATTTCTGGAGATCTGCATTGTTTAGGTCCGTTATCTGTTGCTCAGAATGTCGTCCACTAAACAGTTACAGCTATAGTTATGTAGGCTTTCTGTTCCGGCAGTGACTCTGTCCTGCTGCCCTCTTCACTCCAGAGTATTTGATCCAGGGCAAGGGGAAGGGGGGGGGGGGGGGGGGGGGTGTTCCCTTAGGTCACCTGCTTTATAGTGAAAAGCAAGGGAATACCTCTCCTGGAGTCAGTAATTCCGAGTCGGTACCGGGATGGTTTTAAAGTGTAAAGCTAATGTTTACTCATCCATGTAATATTTTTTAAAGTATAGCTCGGTGTGAAGCATTTGTATATGTCACGTGTTATATGGGCGATAATATGCAATCCTCGGACACTTTTAATGAGTATAAAGAGTCTCATTTCTCTGGACTTCCTTTATTTATTGGCTTTCCTTTAAAAATAATTAGTATAACGGGTTATACTGGATGTTAATAGAGATCATTGATGTTATTGTGCTCAATTACAGAATGGTGTTGTGTCTTTCTTTTTTGATACAAATAAGAAAGATACATGTAAAGCCTATCTCTCCTTTTCTCCTTGAGGGGATAATTCTGTTATATGAGTTGAGCCTATTGGATTTTCCTTTATGTCCTAGGCCCTCCAACCTTTTTACTATTCAGCTAAGTCTGGGTCATTGGTACAGTATAAAAATGTTAAAAAATTTATAGTAATTTATATATTTTTTATACTTACCAATGACCCAGATGGGGATGGCTCTCCCATGAGTTGGCAACTCATACCTCCCTGCTGATTACATAATGCTTACCAGGCACTGATTGGAAGAATGACAATTGGTGCCAATTTTGAGACCTCCTTGACACTGCACATGCGCAGTGGAGTAAAAGTATGGAGGTCCATATAGGACATCTATTTTTCGGTTTTTGATGCAAATTTGGGGGATTATGGGGGGGGGGGGGGGGGGGGGGGCAAAATTTGTGTTTGGCCCTAGATATTTTAGAGTTAGCACCAGCTAAGTCTGGGTCATTGGTAAGTATAAAAAATATATAAATTACTATAAATTTTTTAACTTTTTTTGGTACCACTCTTACTGATTTCAGAGCTCTCCTCTCTTTCTTTTGAAGATTCCTTCCAAAGAAAGGAGGGGGGGGGGGATTTTTACCTCTTCTCTGGCTTAATAGGTATGTAACTATGAAGGAAGCTGTTTTGTCCGTAATTATATCCTCCACACAGCTGGAGTGTTATTGTATGGCGTATGTTTCTGGGGAATTTTCTCTCATTCTCAGATATGCCATCCTAATTTTTGGGGCTTAATCCGGACTTGCCTTAAAAATTAGGAACTTGTTACATCCTAATTAGCATAGTCTTCATGCTTAGAATAAGGAATTACTTACATTGAGCTCCTTATTTAGGATATGTCTCCTCTATTACTGTATAGAGAGATATAAATGTAATTTCTAATTATTTTAAATTCCTTTCATCTTGGATTGCAGGATTGGAACTATTTTGATCTACTATTTTGGAAGTCCTAGGCCTTCCACCTTTTCACGATTCATCTAGTCTGGGCCACTGGGTTATAGTAGAAAAATATTATAAATTCATTGTTAAAAAACAGGGCTGCTAGTGGCCATCTTTCTATTTAGTTCTGTCCCTTCTTGGACAAGTTGAGTTGCAATGTCATTGTCACTTTCATTTTTTGGTGGATTAGCGGTGACTAGAGGAAGGTTCCTTTCGATAATCAGTTTCTGCCATGTCCATTATGGAAGCCATCTTGGATTTCTTGTTATTTTTGCTTGTCCATGTAACTTTAGCAAAATAATGATCAATGGATCCCAATTTTTCAGGTGTCATTACTAGTGACTAGATAGGTTCCTTTTAATGACCAGAATTCTGGCAAATCCAACATGGCTGTCATGCCTGAGCAGTAACTCCAAAAAAAACCACAGATGACTAATGCATCACATTTTTCTAGATCTCGTAGTATATTAAGGTGGATTTGAAATGTGTGAGGTATTTTTTGCAATGCAAAATGATTAAATTTATATTCAGTGGCTGTTTAACGATGCCACCAATAAGTGGTGCTCTTGTTAATAAATTAAAAAAGAATTCAGATGTTAGTTATATTGTTTAGCAACCTTGTGTAATCTGATATAGAATGACTTTTGAATTACATTTTTCGCTCGCCTGACTTTCAGTCAGGGGAGCTATAGTGATCACTCACCATCCGTCGTCTGTCGTCCGTCAGCCACCGTCCGTGAACATGGTATTTACGTCTTCTCCTCCAAACTGCTGAACTGATTTAAGTGAAATTTGAGATAATAGTTTGTTATGACATCTAGAGCTGGGTCGGTGGTGAACTTTACAGTCGGTGTCGGTTTCGGTGTTTTTCGGGGGATAGAACCGTGGTTTCGGTGTTCGGTGTTCATTTTAAAACCTTTGACCTCTGAGCATGGATTCAAGAGATTGGGAATTTGGTATTGTTCACAGATATTGCAAATAAATAGTTTCCACCTTAATTTCTATGGTAGCTTATTAGAAATATTCCCTGTTCCCAACAAAACTGCCATAAAACACCTGGAAAGATTATCTTAAAAAAAGTCTCCCTCAGACTTCAATTTCTAATAGAGGTTTCTCAATAAAACCATACAAATATGGATATTATTGAAACCAGCTGATTACGCCAGCCTCACAATACCCACAAGAGTCACATTAGGCATAAGCACTATCAGCAATTTCTACTGAATAAAAAAAAAGAGTTCTTCGATAGCTAATTTGATTACCTCCCTTACATTAGTTACCTTTCAACAGTTCAAAAATACACTTTTTAATATGCTTCTGGTGAGCTGTTTATATGTCTCAATGTCGCTTCAAACAGTGTTGGTTCAGTGGCGGATGTAGGACTTTACTAAAAGCTGTGTGGGTGGAGGGGGGGGGGAGGAGGTGCTGCACCTAGGCCCAAGTTTTCCGGAGTGTATTGTCAACCAAATTTTGAAATTTAATCCCAAAAGATGTGATTACCTCGCACCCGAAGCAGATATCCACAAGGCACAACCCGTCTCTTGGAGAAAATAAGGGGGGGGGAGGGGGGGGGAATGCGCATACCAAGTGTGCCAATGACTGGATTCGCCCTTGTGGTAAAATAATGTGATTGTAACGTTATTGATAGACCATTTAATAGATGCTTCAATGCATAAGGCAACTATTTAATGCATGTCAATTGCAGTGGCGGCTAACCGCGTTAGGAGTACAGTGGACAAGTTCAGGGGACCCGGGTCCAGGTGGGGGTGGGGGGAAATGTGCGAAGCTACATGAAGCCAACTGGGTCCCCCTTTCATGTGGATGTGAATGAATCGCCAATCCCGTCTCTAGATGCCCTGGAAACGGCTTCTTTTAAACATAAAATTCAAAGTTTTCTCCCAATCGGTCGGCCCGGTATGTCCTGGGCCCCTAACCCTAGCAAGTCCAGGGGGGGGGGGGGGGGGTGTGCTCATCACTACTCAGTCACCACTGATCAATTGTGTTGTTTGTTTATGCCAAGTCCGAGTTGTTTGAACCTTTATATAAATACCGGTACAGATCAAGTTCAGTTGTGCATCGACATGTTAACGTAATCGTACCTGGCGTGTTACAGCAAGTCGGGAGGGTTTTTACTGTTTGTTTTACCTATTTTTGTTATACTGCAATGAACGTCTGAGATCGGCGGTGCTTAAATCTTAAAAAAACTTCTTCTCCTGAACCAACAGTAGCAGAGACTTGATATTTGATGTACAGCTTCCTTTTGAGGTGTAGACTCAGATTTGTTCAAGAGAAGTTTGAAGAGCTATATTTACCCTCGTTATGGGAGGGTCACAAATTTTCACCCCACCCAAAATTTCTATTTTCCAAATCTAGAGCCTGATTTGAACCAAATTTGACATGAGGGCATATTGGGTCATAAGTACTTAATTTATGCCAAAAACATTTTTCCCGTCACCCCATGGAAACTGCAGGAGCTAAAAATAGAAAGAATTTAAAATTCCCATATCTCCAAAACTACACAACACTGAGAATTCTTATTTGGTGTGAAGCTTCCTTAGGACCAACAGAATGGAATTGCCCTAAAAATTGCTTTCACTTTTATCATAGAGTACTTTTCCAGGACTTTTGAAAAAGTGCTGAGTCAGCATTTTTTAACACTTTGTGGGTAATGGGAAAAAGATTTAAGACTACTCTTCTCCCAAACCACTGCTCCAAAAGCTTTCAAATTACACATATAGCATCTTTGTGAGATTGTTTCACACGTTTATTGAAATCAAATCCCTGGGTCCATATTTGGGCTCTCTATGGGAGCCCAACTGTTTAAATTAGTGCAGTATGAGGAATATTCTTTTAAAATCTTCTTCAGATCCACCAATCAGAATCTTTTGATATTTGGTGTGCTGCATCCTTAGGCGGGTGAGTGTCAAGTTGTTCAAGCAAAGTCCCTGGGCTCACTGTGGGAGCCCGAATTATAACTTAGTTCAAACTGAGGAATTTTCTTTAAAAATCTTCTTCAGATCCAGCAGTCGGAATGTTTTGATATTTAGTATGTAGCGTCCTTAGGGGGTGAGATTCAAATTTGTTCGATAGTAGCGTACATCCGGAACCAGGGAGGTACTCATTCCTTTCCGTTAATCGACCTAACAGAAAGAATTCTTCTGTTTGTTCTAGTGCATCATGTTCTTCTGTCGGTCCATCATATTCTGGATCGTCTGAGCGTTCGAGCAGACTCACTCTCGCGGAATGGACTCACAACAAGCGAGTGTTCAATCAGATTTGCTACCAATGGGATCGACCAATGATAGACTTGTTTGCGACACATCTCAACAATCAGTTGCAGATGTATGTGTCGCCCTGCCCAGATCCTCGAGCGTTTGCTGTAGATGCTCTCTCAATCTCTTGGGACGGAATGATAGGATATGCATATCCTCCAACTCTGTTGATTCAACAGATCTTGCTAAAGATCAAGCAATCGCACTGTAAGATACTGTTGGTAGCATCTCTGTCGTCCCAGAAACCATGGATAAATCTACTCATGTCTGTTATGGGACGTTCCTCGTAAGCTTCCTCCACAAGAGGACCTTCTCTTTCAGGGGAAATCTTGCACACTGCATCACAACCCGCAAGGTCTCAACCTTCACGTATTTCCATTGTGCGGTTCTTCTTGCACGGCAAGCATTTTACAGGACGAGCAGTGGACGCAATTTCTAACTGTAGAAGGGACTCCTCTTTGCTAAATTATGCAGCAAAGTGGAAGGTTTTTTCTCGTTGGTGTAAGGATCATTCTATTGATATTTTGTATCCTTCCATTCCAGACATTGCTAATTTTTTGGTCTACTTGTTTGACAAAATCAAACTGCAGCCAGTAACCATTAAGGGTTATAGGTCTATGCTAAAGGACACATATGCTCATCATGATAGCTTACAGATTGGATCTAATATTTCTTTATCTAAGTTAGTAAAAAACTTTTCGATAAATAGACCTAGAACTCTTAGGTTAATTCCTAAATGGAATTTAGCTTGGGTTCTACTGAAGCTCAAAGAAGCTCCTTTTGAACCTCTGAACACAATAAACTTCAAATTCTTGTCATATAAGACAACTTTTCTCTTAGCCTTTGCTTCCGCAAGAAGAGTTAGTGAGCTTCATGCTCTGTCAATTGTTGATTCTCATTATCGTAGTATTGGTAATACTATTACTTTAACTACTAATGTGGGATTTTTGGCTAAGAATCAGGCTCCTAATAAGTATCCTGAGCCTATTGTTATTAAGGCTCTTCTGTCCTCAGATGGCCGTAGGCCTTTGCTGTGTCCAGTTAGAGCTACGCATGTTTACAAATGCAGATCAGAGTTTATCAGAAAGGGGCGAAAACGCTTCTTCCTGTCTTTAATTCCCAATAGAAAGGACATATCTGTTCATTCTATTTCTAGATGGATTCAGTTAGCTATTCGTACTGCTTATGAGAGTTTATCTTCCAATTAGCAGTCTGTGCTTAAGATTTCAGCACATGAAGTTAGAGTGCTGTCAACATCTTGGGCTTATTCTAACAGTACTGTTATTACAGATCTTATGAAGGCTTCTTACTGGTCACAGCCTTCTACTTTCACTCATTTTTACCTATAGAGTCGATCTCTGGCGACCTTAGGTGTTTAGGTCCGTTATCTGTTGCTCAGAATGTTGTCCACTAAACGATTACAGCTATAGTTATGTAGGTTTTCTCTTCCAGCAGTGACTCTGTCCTGCTGCCCTCTTCGTTCTGTGGTGATTTGACTAAGAGCAAGGGGAATTTAAAGTGTAGCTCGGTGTGAAGCATTTGTATATGCCACGTGTCATATGAGCGTTAATATACAATCCTCGGACACTTTTAAATGAGTATAAAGGGTGTCATTCTCTGGATTATATTTATTGGCTTTCCTTTAAGGAATTAGTATAATGGGTTATACTGGATGTTAATAGAGATCATAGATGTTATTGTGCTCAATTATTGATTGGTGATGTGTCTTTCTTATTTTTAATAAGGAAGAAAGACATGTAAATCCTTTCTCTCCTTTTCTCCTTGAGGGGATAATTCTTATACATTATTGAGCCTATTGGATTTTCCTTTATGTCCTAGACCCTCCAGCCTTTTTTTCTATTCAGCTAAGTCTGGGTCATTGGTTACAGTATAAAAATATGACAAAATTTAAAGTAATTTATATATTTTTTATACTTACCATTGACCCAGACGGGGATGGCCCTCCCTTGAGTTGGGAACTCATACCTCCCCGCTGATTTTATAACATTTAGCAGGCACTGGTTGTAAGAATGAGGCTTGGCGCCAATTTCGGTACTTCCTTGACACTGCGCATGCGCAGCAGGCAAAAGTATGGAGGACCATGTAGGACATCAGGTTTTTTTATTTGGATGCAAATTTGGGGGATTTGGGGGCAAAATTTGTTTTTGGTCCTGAATATTTAAGAGTTAGCACCAGCTAAGTCTGGGTAATTGGCAAGTATAAAAAATATATAAATTACTTTAAATTTTTTCAGTTTTCATAAAAAACATCTTTTGAAGATTCATTCAAATGTTTAATGAAATCAAATCCCAGGGTCCATATTTGGGCTTTCTATGGGAGCCCAAGTGTTCAGGTTATTGCAATATGAGAAGTATTCTTTAAAACTCTTCTTCCGATCCACCAATCAGATTCTTTTGATAATTTGTATACAGTATCCTTAGGGGGTGAGATTCAAGTTTGTTCAAACCAAGTCCCTGGGTTCATATTTGGGCTCCCTGTGGGAGCCCAAATTATAACTTAGTTCAATATGAGGAACATTCAGATCCAGTAGTCAGAATCTTTTGAACAGCATCCTTACGAAGGTGAGATTCAAGTTTGTTCAAGCCAAGTCCCTGGGTTCATATTTGAGCTCCCACATTATTACTTAGTTCAGTATGAGGAATATTCTTTAAAAATCTTCTTTTTTTTAGATCCACTGGTCAGAATCTTTGGATATTTGGTATGAGCTTTTCTTAGTAGGGGCAGATGCAGCTTGTTCAAATCAATTCCCTGGGTTGATATTTAGGCTACCATGTCAGGTGAGCACCCTCAGGCCCCCTGGGACCTCTTGTTTGATTATTTGTGTGCTATTGCCATCATGTGGCATCTGTCAGTCAGCATCTGGTAACTTTCAGTTGCTTGAAAAATGAGCAGTATAAATCCTATAATGCATGGAACCCATATTCCTTGGGTGGCCATCATTCCTAATAAGTATCCTGAGCCTATTGTTATTAAGGCTCTTCTGTCCTCAGATGGCCGTAGGCCTTTGCTGTGTCCAGTTAGAGCTATGCATGTTTACAAATGCAGATCAGAATTTATCAGAAAGTTTCAGAAATTGCTTCTTCCTGTCTTTAATTCCCAATAGAAAGGACATATCTGTTCATTCTATTTCTAGATGGATTCAGTTAGCTATTCGTACTGCTTATGAGGGTTTATCTTCCAATCAGCAGTCTGTGCTTAAGATTTCAGCGCATGAAGGTAGAGTGCTGTCAACATCTTGGGCTTATTCTAACAGTATTGTTATTACAGATCTTATGAAGGCTTCTTACTGATCACAGCCTTCTACTTTCACTAATTTTTACCTTAGAAATATAGTCGATCTCTGGTGACCTTAGGTGTTTAGGTCCGTTATCTGTTGCTCAGAATGTTGTCCACTAAACGATTACAGCTAAAGTTATGTAGGTTTTCTATTCCAGCAGTGACTCTGTCCTGCTGCCCTCTTCGTTCTGTGGTGATTTTACCCAGAGCAAGGGGAAGGGCTGGAGGGGGGGGGGGTGGTGTTCTCTTATATCACCGGCTTTATAATGAAAAGCAAGGGAATACCTCCTCCTGAGTCAGTAATTCTGAGTCGGTGCTGAGATGGTTTTAAAGTGTAAAGCTAATGTCTATCTCATTTATGTAATATTTTTAAAGTGTAACTCGGTGTGAAGCATTTGTATATGCCACGTGTCATATGAGCGTTAATATACAATCCTCGGACACTTTTAAATGAGTATAAAGAGTGTCATTCTCTGGACTATATTTATTGGCTTTCCTTTAAGGAATTAGTATAATGGGTTATACTGGATGTTAATAGAGATCATAGATGTTATTGTGCTCAATTATTGATTGGTGATGTGTCTTTCTTATTTTTAATAAGGAAGAAAGACATGTAAATCCTTTCTCTCCTTTTCTCCTTGAGGGGATAATTCTTATACATTATTGAGCCTATTGGATTTTCCTTTATGTCCTAGACCCTCCAGCCTTTTTTTCTATTCAGCTAAGTCTGGGTCATTGGTTACAGTATAAAAATATGACAAAATTTAAAGTAATTTATATATTTTTTAATCTTAACATTGACCCAGACGGGGATGGCCCTCCCTTGAGTTGGGAACTCATACCTCCCTGCTGATTTTATAACATTCAGCAGGCACTGGTTGTAAGAATGAGGCTTGGTGCCAATTTCGGTACTTCCTTGACACTGCGCATGTGCAGTAGGCAAAAGTATGAAGGACCATATAGGACATCAGTTTTTTTTATTTGGATGCAAATTTTGGGGATTTGGGGGCAAAATTTGTGTTTGGCCCTGAATATTTAAGAGTTAGCACCAGCTAAGTCAGGGTCATTGGCAAGTATAAAAAATATATAAATTACTTTAAATTTTTTCAGTTTTTATAAAAAACATCTTTTGAAGATTCATTCAAATGTTTAATGAAATCAAATCCCAGGGTCCATATTTGGGCTTTCTATGGGAGCCCAAGTGTTCAGGTTATTGCAATATGAGAAGTATTCTTTAAAACTCTTCTTCCGATCCACCAATCAGATTCTTTTGATAATTTGTATGCAATATCCTTAGGGGGTGAGATTCAAGTTTGTTCAAACCAAGTCCCTGGGTTCATATTTGGGCTCCCTGTGGGAGCCCAAATTATAACTTAGTTCAATATGAGGAATATTCAGATCCAGTAGTCAGAATCTTTTGAACAGCATCCTTACGAAGGTGAGATTCAAGTTTGTTCAAGCCAAGTTCCTGGGTTCATATTTGGGCTCCCAGATTATTACTTAGTTCAGTATGAGGAATATTCTTTAAAAATCTTCTTTTTTTTAGATCCACTGGTCAGAATCTTTGGATATTTGGTATAAGCTTTTCTTAGTAGGGGCAGATGCAGCTTGTTCAAATCAATTCCCTGGGTTGATATTTAGGCTACCATGTCAGGTGAGCACCCTCAGGCCCCCTGGGATCTCTTGTTTGATTATTTGTGTGCTATTGCCATCATGTGGCATCTGTCAGTCTGCATCTGGTAACTTTCAGTTGCTTGAAGAATGAGCAGTATAAATCCTATAATGCATGGAACCCATATTCCTTGGGTGGCCATCATTCAACTTTATTCAAACAAACCTGCATTCCCCATTGCAAGAAAACAAAATTCTTTTGAAACTGTGGCATGAAACAATGGGTGCAGTGGCAGTATATTTGGTTTTCATCTTTCTGAAGTGTTATAGAGTCAAGAATCAAGTTTTTTGAAAAATAGATCTCGAGGTGATATAACGTATGCTGCCACATTGCTCAGATTCTTTATATATGTATCTTGAATGAACTGTGCACTGTGGAGTATTTTTCTGATACAAGGTTCTTGTAAAGGAGAGTAGAATCAACTGTTTTGAAAGTTTTTCTGAAATGAGGCCCCACCATATGGACTAAAATGAGAAATCAAATGTGATTTTACCAAGAAAAAGTTGAAAAGGTTGACTGGCTAACTGGTAATGTCTTGGTTATGGCAGTGATATATCAATAAAAATTTGTAACCATCATTAAGTGGTACTGATAATGACTTGTTTGAAAGATATAAAGCAATGACAATTTTTTTAAAGTTCAAAGTTGCCACATCGATAAATGAATGTGGATCCGAAAAGTTGAAGATATCTGCATGTTGAACAATTACAAATTTACAGTAATAATGTTACACTGTACTGTTTGAAGCTATGGATATAAAGATACACAGCTTCAAATGGGATGTATTGGATTGTACATTCTTTTTGATGAAGCCATGCATTCAGAGATCAAATACATCTGTAAAGTACAACTAGTGTAATTTTCTGACATTTTCCCAATTCATATCCCCACATCAGTCCATATTGATAGGATCTGGACTATTTGTCACCATGGACTATTCTGAGTCTATATGGCATGTTTGCCACCTGGACTTTTTACCCCTCTGGTGGATAGGGCACCAGCACTTAGAAATCATTACTGTACAAACAGTAATTCAATAGATAAACCTGTTGGACTTTCCACATCTGTGCAAATCTTAATTACTGCAATTTTATTATGTCAAACCCAATGTTTGAGGGAAACATCAGTTGTCATATAATGATATTACTATAACTTGTGATGCAGTGCCATTGTCTATAGCTATCACCTGTCACTGTGAAAGTCAGAATACAAACAGTTCTTATTAAGCTTCTAGAGTTATTTTTCACATAGTTAGTTTTAGTTTAGCTTCATTCATTTATTAATGTTTAAGGTCACCTTGAGCATCTAGGGCTATATCATAATTGCAACATGAACACTGCTTCTCTTTACTGGTATTAAAACACGATGTGTGTATGTGTAACATCTTTCTAATGCTGTCTAATCAGATGAGTGACTTAGATTCATTTAAACTCTGATTGTACCATCATACAAAGGACAGACAAATTTTTACACAAAAGTGAAGTGTACTGAAATTATTTTAGAGTGTGAATTAAAAAAGGCACTTCATTGATACAATTTTTCAGGAAGAGAAATGGCCGGAGTTTTTACAAATGATAAAAAGAAAGTATATGCAGTCATTAGTGGAGCCAGGAGAATCGGTCGGACTGCTGTGTGCGCAGGTATGCCTATTAGCTATTTTGGATCCTGTAATATTTTATTGTCTGCTAACAATTGGATATTTTATAATGTTAGAGCAGTCTTATTCCATTTAGTATAGAATGAAAGTACTTTGTAATAAAAACTGTGTATTAGAGATGGGCGGTATTGGAATTTTGAGTTTGGTATCGGCTTCAGTATTTTGAGTGGTGTATACCATGGTATTGGTTCAGAATTCAGTATCTGACTTGTCTGAGATTTACTGATGGTACCAAAGGGGAATTCGAACCAAGAAAATACTAAATAAGTTGTTCTTGTATCATTCTACACCAACACCACACATGTCATTTCCAATGAGATAATCATTGGTATTCTTTTGCCAACACAAATCATATCTACAGTAATTTTGTGACTTGTTTGAAACACACCTTAATCTTTAAAGGCCTATTTCAGGGCATTTGCGATCGTACAGCCCTTTACTTGCCATCAGTAGGTGGTCATGCTAACAACAGACAAATCACCTGGGCAGTGATTTCTAGTCCCGTCTTGGCTGCCTTAACAGGCAGCCAAGACTCGACTAGAAATCACTGCTAAGCAACTGGTCATGTACAGTTTGTAGTCTAGTGGGAATGCAGGACAATTGCCCAGGCCTTTAAGGGTTTACAAAACTGAAAAGAAACTCAGTCATTTCTTTCATCTACTATTGAAACTCAACAAAGTCTTTTTAATAACAATTGTATGAAAATTTGAAAATACAGGTAGTTCTGTTATGCTATGCTTGGTTTGGTTTTTCGGTATCCCCGTGATTTTGGTATCATTCAGGTTTTCCAGTATACTGCCCATCTCTACTGTGGAGATAAGCAAATAATACAGAGTACAATAAACTAATAAGTATCAGGAAGAATTGAGATTTGGGCTCAAGAAAATGTTTTGTTTCACTAATCCAGTGAACAAGTTTATGACAAGCTCTCCTCACTCAAAATCGGAACCCACTAGTCCAAACAAAATTGGCTTTAACTTTATTTTATACTCTTAAAAATAACAAATGTAAAATTTTTTCAAGAATTCTCTCTTAAATAAACTAAGTATCCAATGTAATAGCTGCTATTGTTCACCTTTTATGGTAAAGCTATACTTTATTTTGGATGTGGTGAATCCTTAATATTTTTATACTATAACCAATGGTCCAGACTTAGCTGGTGTTAACTCAAAATTATCTAGGGCCAAACACAAATTTTCCCCCCCAATCCCCCAAATTTGCATGCAAAACCGAAAATTAGAAGTCCTATCTGGCCCTCCATACATTTACTCTCCGCGCATGCGCAGACACCAGGAAGTCACCGAAACTGGCGCCAACATTCTTTGTTTGGACCTTCAGTCATATAACATCTATCTGACATCTGTGATTTTAAATCTCAGTTTCAATGATGCCAGACACAAATCAATGGTTATTTTGGTGGATCCAAGGACGCAACTGGATAAAGGAAAGAAGAAACTGGTTTGAAGCGTTCTGGGCTGCAATTTTATAATATTTATAAAAATTAGTTCATGTTCCCCAATTTCGGGACATGGGCCTGACGTTATCATTAATTGATAATGATTTTTCCACTGTTTGTTAAGTATTCCTTCCCTAACCTCCCTTGATTCCCCCCAGTTCAATTCCCAAGCTTCTTGGATTGTTTTATTGAAATTTTTTTATACAATTTCTTGGGAGTTTAACGTATTATACAAAGGATTATTCTGTACATCCCCATGGTTACGTCCTCACCCTTGGGGTGTTTAGGCGTTTTGGTCATGCATGATACATTCGATGTATCGTTTTTTCTTCTGCTGAAGATCTTGCTTTACATTGGATAGTTTTATTTCTGTTACTGACTTCGGGCCGTGTTGCCTGGGGTCTTGTTCCAGTTTTTATTTTGAAGTTGTTTACATTGACATTGCTTTATTTGTATAGGTAGTTTTCTATTATTTTTAAGGAAACAACGGTTGTAAGTAGCATAAAATATTCCGGTAGTGTGGCAGTTAATTTTTGGGATGTTATTATTATAATTTTGTCCACACTTGGGCTCTTTTGGGCTGATCGTTCCCTTTGAACTTGGGCTCTTATATAAGAAAAACTTTTTCAAAATTTTTATTTTTTGAAAAAATTTTTCTTTTGGGTGTAATTATTTCATCGATTATATATTTTAATGTTATCTTATATTATGTAGATTTGGTGGTAGTACAACCGACCTATTTTAGCTTTTAGGTAATAATATTTCTCAAATTGCAGGGCAAATATGAGGAAACCTTTCCTCTCTTTACATGGTCATTGTCTTGTCGATGTACTACCACTAATTCTTGCACCATGTGTCAGATTTTGACAACGTTGGTGATGGGTGTCATGGTTTGTTGTTTGGTGAGTGGACACTGGCAGTCCTCTCGTGGCAAGGGGACACTGCTGGTCCTCTCGCCAAAAAGTCTTCCTAGTTTTTTAGTTTCTATTTACAGAGGGACAAGAACATGGTGAGGTTTTGTGATGCCGTCAGATAGTGTGCTTCCGTCGTCGCAGTATACAATTAGAGCCAGCGACAAAAGTGCTCAATGAATTAGACAATTGCCCAGATCACAGATCATGTGGTTTTCGTCCTTGTCGCCAGCTAGTTCAACCATTGCTCTATCACTCAGAATATGGGTATTATGACGCCGGGTAAGTCTGTGCGGTCAAGGAAAGGAAAAAGGGTGTTGCGAGCACTATAATATCGAAACATGCTCACTCTGCGACGGCGGAAAGGAGGAAGCAGACAAGTTCTGAGGTATGCACATCCAGGTCTGCCATGACCGCGAGCAAGAGAGAGGCCCCTCTCTCTTACAGCAACATCTGGGGTCAGAGGTTGTTGGTAGGAACTTACGTCAGTTGGAGCTTACGTCCATGCCTTCCTCTTCGGGATGCTCCTAATAGGCTGCTGGGGTCGGCTAGTCTTACGGCTTCCTCTACGTCCGAAAAGCACACTCGACTGCTGAGAACTGTGACGCCACTGGTGTAGGAATATGCAATGCCGCAATGTACAATTAGAGCTAGCGGCAAAGGTGCTCAAGGATATAAGACAAGGGCCTGGATCACAGATGAAGTGATTTACGTCCTTGTCGCCAGCTAGCTCGACCGATGCTTCTATCACTCAGAATATGGGTGTTATGACACCGGGTATTCCATAGCGGACAAGGAGAGAACAAGGGTGGAGCAAGCAGTATAATATAAAATCATGCTCATCCAGCGACATCGGAAGGAGGAAGCTGGCAAGTACTGAGGTACGCTCGTCCAGGTCTGCCAGGACCGCGAGCAAGAGAGAGGTCTCTCTTACAGCATCATCTGGGGCCAGATGTTGTTGGTAGGAACTTGCGTCAGTCGGAGTTTACGTCCATGCCTCCTGTCCGGGACGTCCCGTCTAATAGGCAGTCGGGGTCGGCTAGTCTTACAGCTTCCTCTACATAACGGCTAAAGTGCTCTTTATATTGCACAGGGCTATAAACCGCGGTGAGTGGTTTCTGTTCCCTGTTGCCAGTGAAGCAGTTACTCTTGAATATGAGGACCATGACACCGGGTGTGTCGCATTTACATAGTAAATCAGAGCTTGCGGCAAAAGTGCTTAATGATATAAGACAAGGCCTAGACCATAGAATATAGGGTTTACAACCTTGTCTCCAGCTAGCTCAATCGGTGGATCGTAACTCAGAATATGGGAAGTGTGAAACCGGGTATGTCCGTAGCGGTCGAGGGGTGAAACAAGGGTGTAGCGAGCACTATAAAATCCAGTCATGCTCACCCTGCAACAATGGAAAGGAGGAAGCCGGCAAGTTCTGAGGTAGGCTCGGCTAGGTCTCCCTGGACCGCGAGCAAGTGACCCCTCCCTCTTTCTTTTAACAACATCTGAGGCCAGATGCTGTTGGTAGGAACTTACGTCATTCGGAGCTTACGTACATGCCTTTTGTCTGGGATGCTCCGTTTAATTATCAGCCGGGGTCGGCTACAATTCGGCTTCTTTAGCGTCTGCTAAGCACTCTCAACCGCACCTTGACTTCGGATATCTAGACTGCATCATCAATAGGTCCACTCTTTGTCAAGGAAGTCGCACCATCTAGTAGCCAAGGAAACCAGGCCTCATTCATCGGGACGTTCGCAGTTAAGAGCCATCTCGGACACACTGTCCCAGGAGCAGCCGGCAGACAAGCAATACGTGACTGCTGCTCCTCAGGCCTCCGTAACGGACTTGCTGTCACAGATTATGCAGCTCATCGCAGTATTCCTGCTAATGCAGAAGGACTCAACGTCAGTCTCAAAACTTGAGCTGTCCGATGGTGCTCGGTCGGTCCAGTCATCTGCGTGTTCAGATGCCATTGACCGTGATTCTAAAACTGATTTAGACGGATGATGAAAGGGATATGGAGGAGGAGGATTAACCTTCCCTTTCGGAACAACTCATGGATGATATTGATACTATCCATTATCGTTTTCTTGAACTTGTTACAGTGAATCACAATGCTGCGAGTAATTGTGAGAAACCGCTAGCATTGTTAGACGCTGACTTCATCCGGACGAAGAGGAGGATATCTCTTTTTCCTGTTAAGTCTACACGGGTGTCACAGGTTTTCGATTATTTAGACGACGCCATATTCAACTTTCTGTGGGAAAAAGTAATGTGGTTTCATATCATCATCTTCTGTATTTTTAACCGTTTTTTGAACACATTCATTTAAAAAACAACCAGGGAAGATGTGTTGAGAATTTCTCTGCGCTGAATGAGCAGGCTAAGGTCTTAGTTGTGGCCTTACCTTCATCATTTTGCTGTTCGCTCAAACACAGTTGAGAAGATAATTTCTTATTCAGAGCAAATTTAGACTCACTGTCTTATGTACTTCACTTTTAAGTACTGTGATGCAACGTCTATATGGAAAGGAATTTTGTGGACGTTTGTACCCCTTTAAAAATTCTTGCCAGGCCAATTTATCACATATATCTCTGTCTTAACAGTTGCTAAGTGGGAGTTATTCTGATGTGACGAAACCTTGCATCGTCATCTTTAATATATGACAAGGTGGAAAACTCTCTACAGGTCGCTCCTGTTTTCCAGACAATAAGTCTTTTGACGGTAAGCTTTCATTAATGTAGGATTAAGCTACAAGAAAGCATCAATACTCTGCTCTTTAAGTTGGGGTCTTATCGACCAACAACAGCAGAAAAAGGTAGGAAAGGATGTCCTAGACTCAGATCGTCTATAAGGACTCATAGCGAAGGTATAGGTAACCCTCCTATAATTACTTTAGGGACCGACTATACAGCCACTTGGATAGGGGGTTTAGGTCTGTTCGAGATTACTGATCAGACACCCCTGAGCCAGTGGCTCGAGGCTCTTCTAGAAATCGCTCCATCCGATAATTAACTGGAACTGGATAACGTGTTTATCATGGCTCTAAAAGGTTATTTAGGATAATCATTCAGTCAAAAAAGCAAGCTTTCGAATGATCGACTGTGCGGCAAGTATAGTTCTTAAGATCTCTTGAAGAATGAACTTGATAATGTCTCATGGGATGAATGATAGGATACATGTATCCTACAATTCATTTTCAACAAGCTGGTTCGTCTTTTGTTTCACAGTGCGAATTAGCCAGTTGTTAGGCTCGCTTTTGTCTTCTATCAGACACATTAACAGCGAAAGATTTTATGCGTCGGATGGGGTTGTGCGGAGCGGCTACGAATGTTATTTTGATGGATCGCTTATGAACATGCCCCTCCAGTTATTCTTAACAGGAGTGGGAAGACGTTTTTTGCTCTAGACCTGTTTTGTTTTAGCGGATCTAGTAAACATAAGGTCAAGTTTGGGCAGACATTCAATGGTTTTACAGCTGCCAGATTCAGTTTTCTCAATTATGACAGACGTGAGTTTATAAATTGGGCTTCAACCCTGAGTCCGACAGACTCGATATGCAGGGTTCTTGGACCCTCAATTCTTGGAGATCACATATTCAACATAAATGATTTCTTATCAACCTACTCACAATTGTTTACTACAGGCTTGCACTACAGTGGAAGTCCCTAACTCGGATAAAATACTCTCTATTTTTGTCTTTCCCAAGCAAGTTGGGAAAGAAAAGTGGTGCAAAAGCACCAATAAAAATAAGCCAAAACTGGGTCGAGTGCAACCGGCGCAGACCCAGTATGGGACGCTCTCTCCCAAGTACAACTCCTCGACTTCCGTTGCCAGTGCGCATATACCGTCTCTAAAGACTCATTCTTTTTAAAATCCGCTTCGTGTCGAGATGTTTTTGCACGCTTATCAGTGTTCCACCAGCTTGATGTTTGATGATTCCTGATTCATTATACCTCAGTGTATCCTTTGTATTCTCAGGAACAGTGTTTTATATTCTCTTTTCTATTATATGTCCATAATGTATATTTATTTGCTCTCTCTCGTGCCACGCGGTTCGGACTTATTCGGAGATATTTTTATACTGTACCAATGACCCAGACTTAGCTGGTGCTAACTCTAACAAAACCAGGGCCAAACACAAATTTTGCCCCCCAATCCCCAAAATTTGCATCCAAAACAAAAAGAAATCATGTCCTAAAGGACCTCCATACTACGCCTCTACTGCGCATGCGCAGTGACGCAGACGTCCCGAAATTGGCGCCAATTATCATTCTCTGTTTGGCCCTTCATCAGTCAACATCTCACTGATCTTTGTGCTTGTAAATCTCAGTTTAAAGGATGCCAGACACGTAATTTTTGGAGAAAATGTGATAAGGAGGATAGAAGGAGGAGAGGAAAAAGAAGTGACAAAAAATAATCAGGGCTGTACTTAAAATTTTTTGATGAAATTATGTTAAGTTGCCTATTTTCGAGGCATGGGCCTCTTGTTGTCATTCTTGCTAAATGTTGCACTGCTTATTCAGTGTTTCCTCTCCCCTAGCCTTCTAAAGTCTCCCCTTGCAATTCTCCCATGCTTTTGGCACATTTTTGAGAAAGTTCATTTCTAAAATTTCCTGGGAGAGTTGCTTGATTACAGAATGTTTTCTGTTATTTTCCCCATAGTTACGTTTTCACCCATGGGTGTATAACGTTGTGTTCTGCATCTTCCATCTGATGTTCTGCAGATTCTCCCCTGGGAGTCTCTGTTTTGCATCAGATAGAGTGTAATTTTGATGACTGATTCCGGGCCAGTTTTTTCAGTGCCTGGAGTCATGTTTTCTGGTGTTTTACACTGTTTGTTTACATTGGCAACAGCCTTTTTTGAGGGGGGCTGTTTGCCTTTGCTGTAGTTTATCTCACTATAAGATACATTTATATTATCCGTAAGTGTCTCATTAATTATTTAATATAAATTTAAAATTTTTTGACCACACTTTGCCATCGGATCCATCGGGGCTCAACGTTACTTTTCAGCAACTTGGGCTTCGCTGAAAAAATATTTTTTCAAAATTATTTTGATTTGCAATTGTTTTTTCATTTATTAATGGATCATGTTATTATGTATCTTTGTGTCAGGGGTTTTTGCGAGTAACTAGGACTTGTTGTTGTCCTTTCACAATGAAGGGACATTGTTCAAATTGTAATAGGAAGAAATCTTCCTCTGACTTTCATGATCATTGTATTAATTGTAGTCAGTGTTCTCGCATTAATCCCTGTCCTATATGTGAATATTGGGATGAGAAACATTGGAAACGTGTGTCACGATATGTTGTTTCTGGAGAAAGGGCTATGCCGGCTCTTTCTCCGCAAGGTCACTCTACTCTCTCAGTTTCTATTTCAGAGGAACAAGAACAGGGTGATGTTTCCATGTTATCTTCTACATGTGTGCGTCCGTCGTCACAAATGAATTCAGAGCTAGCGGCAAAAGTGCTCATGGAGATTAGACAAATGTCGTCCGCTAGCTCGCCCGGTGTAGCGTCCATTCACCGAATGGTTCGGCAGCCGGGTTCGTCTGATGCGGTCCAGGAGGAAATTTTGGGTGATGCGAGCACTATAAACATAATAGATGCACACCCAGTGACGGCGGATAGTAAGCGAGAACGGAGGAAGCCTTTGAGTCCGGTTCCTAGCTCGTCCAGGTCCAGCCGGGCCGCGAGCGAGAGAGGCCCCTCTCTCGTACAACAACATCTGGGACCAGATGTTATGGTACAAAATGTGTCGCAAGCGGAGCATACGTCCGTCGCTCGGGACGCTCCGTTGTATAGGCAGTCCGCGGAGACTGCTAAGGCTTCCTCTTCTCGTCAGCGCACACGACCGCACCTTGGCTGCGTGACCGCCGATATATTACCAGCTTCGCCGATCAAGGATTCTTCGGCGACCAGGTCACACCATCCGGCAGCCAGGGATTCGAGACCAATGGACTCCAGACGTTCGCATAGGAAAAGTATGCGGGAGCCATCTGATGCGGAGCTGCCCTCGGCGAAGCAGCGAAAGACTGCGCCTCCGCAGGTCTCGACGCCGGACATTCTTGTGCAGATAGCACAGCTTATCGCAGCAGCCGACAGAAACGGTGTCGGATCGAGAATTATCCGACGGCGCTGGGTCGGTACGCTCTGCCGAAGCATCGGGGGCGGACGACCGGGAACATCATGAGGTCCGACCGGATGGTGAAAGGGATACGGATGATTTGGAGCTATCCCTTTCGGAACAACATAAAGCTGCCGTGGACTTCATCCGGCACTTTCTCCCTCAAGTTGTTCCGACGGGCCAGACTGCTGCGGTTCCGGACAAGAGGATTATAGCGTCATTGGACTCTGAATTTTTTGAGCGGTTCAGGGACATCGCTCCCGAGTTTCCGTCGCAGTCCAATAATGTTGCAAGAACATTTGAATTATTGAACGACGCTATATTTAAACTTGCTTCCAAGACGGGGAAAGCAGGTTTCTTGTCCGCTAATACTCTCAACCTGCCTTTCATTAATGCAAGGAATAAATTCGATACGGCAGGACAGGGTATCCCGAGAGTTCCTCTGCGTATGGACGACGAGGCGGAAGACTTAGAGCTATCATTACCGTCGTCGGCTTCTATTCCAACCGCGGTGTTGGAAACAGCTATTGCGTCTAACAGAGCCAATTTAGATGCCTTATCTTACGCAGATCACCTTACTAAGGCGTTATCACTGCGCCTTCAAGGGAAAGAGTTTCAGGATATACAATCCTCTTTAAGACTTCTTTCAAGGGCAGTAGCTTATTCCACGTGTAACTCCGCCCTTTCAGTGGCAAATCTGGAGTTGGTTAGACGTGACGCAGCCCTAGCTACATCCACACTAGTGGATACTAAGGTGAAGAACTCTCTTAGAGTCGCTTCGGTCTCCGGAGAACTTCTCTTCGACGGCAAGCTTTCTGCTATTTATGATAAAATTACAAAGAAAGCTTCGGATTCTCTGTTGTTCAAATCTGCTTCTAAGAAGTCGGATACAGCAGACAAGAATAAGACAGGCACTTCTGGGTCTAATGCGCCCAAGAGAGGTTCCTATAAAGGTTCCGGTGCGTCCTCTTGGTCTTATTCGAGAGACCGTCAGGGTAGCGACTCTCGTTCGGGACATCCTTCGGGCCGGGACAATCGGTCGGACGCCCCGTGGTCGACGGGGCGAGGTGCGGGTCGTGGAGGACGTGGTTTCTCCTACCGCAGGCCTCGCAGGTCCAGGAGGTGATGGCTTAAACCTCTATCGCGTACCGGTTGGCGGAAGGTTGTCGAGCTTTTCACAAAAATGGGCGTCGATTACGGACGACCCTTGGGTGAGAGGAGTGACTTCGGAAGGTCTAAAGATATCCTTCAAACGAAAGCCTCCATTAACTCGAAGTCCAAAGTGGACTCATCTTCCGTCAAATCCGCAGAAAAGAGACGCTCTGTTATCAGAGGTGCAGTCTCTTTTAATGAAGAACGCGGTAGAGGTCGTAGAAAACCAGGAATCTCCGGGATTCTACAGCCATCTGTTTCTGGTTCCGAAACCAGACGGCTCGTTCCGTCCAGTCATAGATTTGAGCTGGATAAACAAGCTGATCGTCGCTCCGAAGTTTTATATGGAGACGATTCGGTCGGTCAGAGCGAGTATTCGGGTGAACGATTATGCAACTAGCATAGATCTCAAAGATGCGTACTTTCACGTCATGGTACATCCGACATTCCGAAAGTACCTACGCTTCGCAGTCCTAGGAGTGGTGTATCAATTCCGGGCGATGTGCTTCGGATTGAATCTAGCACCCTGGGCTTTCACTCGGGTAATGAACTCGGTAATGATCTATTTCCGAGCTCATTCGTCTGCGGTAACGTCGGCCTACCTGGACGACATTCTTCAGAGGTACGGCAATGAGTTAATGCTACAGAACGATGTTCAGAATCTTCTTCTATTGCTCCGACGTCTCGGTTTTATAGTAAACGAGGAGAAGTTGGATCTGGTGCCGTCCAAGTCATTCACTCATCTGGGAATGAGCTTCGAGACGCACAACAATCTCGTTCATCTGCCGTTAACCAGAGCGAAATTAGTCAGTTGTTACGCTCGCTATTGTCTGCACGCAGACAAAGTCACAGCGAGAGAATTTATGAGACTGATAGGTTTGTGCGGAGCCGCTGCGGATCTCATTCCGATGGGGCGGTTACGCACACGTCCTCTTCAAATTTTCTTGACTCAGACCTGGAGTGTGAAAATTCATTCGCTCGACGTAGACGTTCTCTTGTCAGATCAAGTGAAACAAGAGATTCAGACTTGGGCAAACATTCAGTGGTTAACTCAGGGAGTTCCGCTGCAGTTGCCGGATCCGAGTTTTACCATTATGACGGATGCCAGTCAAACAGGTTGGGGTGCATCATTAATCCCAACGGATTCAAGATGCCAGGGTCTTTGGGATCCGCAATTCCTGTGCAAGCACATAAACATCAAGGAAATGATGTCAATTTGGCTTGCGTTACGTCACTGGATGGACATTATTCACAATGCTCATGTCCAAATCCTATCCGACAATACGACAGTAGTGGCGTATATACAGAATCAGGGAGGCACTCATTCAGTTCCGTTGTTCAATCTAGCGGAAAGAATCCTTCTGTTTGCGCTAGAACATCACGTTCTTCTTTCGGTCCATCACATACCGGGTCGTCTGAATGTGCTAGCAGACTCCCTTTCACGAAAGGGTCGCTTGTTGCCGTCGGAATGGACTCTCAACAAACAAGTATTCAATCAGATTTGCTACCAATGGGAATGGCCAATGATAGACTTATTTGCGACACATCTCAACAATCAGTTGCAGACGTATGTGTCTCCGTGTCCGGATCCAAGAGCATTTGCAGTAGACGCTCTGTCGATCCCTTGGGACGGAATGATAGGATATGCGTATCCTCCAGCGCCGTTAATTCAACAAGTATTGCTAAAGATTATTTATATTTATTTATTTATTGGTGTTTAAGGTCACATACTTATGCACAATGGCTAATCATGACCGTGACAGTTTTACGGGTGGAGGAAGCCGGAGTACCCGGAGAGAACCACCGAGCAACGACGAGTAGCTGTCAGCTCTCCAACATCGTAACTCTGAACTCTGCACCGCAGCACAGGCAGGGTTAGATTGGTTGAAGACATGCGCACCATCGACGTGCAGTACGCCTCAGTACACAGCGTCATCGTGCCCCCATGTAGGCAATCGGGGTGAAGTGTCTTGCCCAAGGACACAACGCGGTTGCCGCAGGTGGGATTCGAACCGAGGACCTCTCGGCTTGCAGCCTGCACCTCTACCAACTGAGCCACCGCGCCCCCTATTGCTAAAGATAAAACAATCTCAGTGCAAGATTCTGTTGGTAGCATCTCTGTCGCCACAGAGACCGTGGATAAATCTACTCAGGTGTCTGTTGTGGGACCTACCGCGAAAGCTTCCTCCATGGGAGGATCTTCTTTCGCAGGGGAAATCGCGCCAACTCCATCACAACCTGCAAGGTCTCAACCTTCACGTTTTTCCGTTGTGCGGTCGTTCTTGCATGGCGAACACTTTACAGGACGAGCAGTGGACGCGATTTCTAACTGTAGGAGGACCTCCTCTTCGCTAAACTATGCGGCTAAGTGGAAGGTTTTTCGTCGTTGGTGTAGGGATCATTCTGTAGATATATTCGATCCCTCTATACCAGACATTGCAAACTTTCTAGTATACTTGTTTGACGAAATCAAACTGCAGCCTGTTACTATAAAGGGTTATAGGTCTATGTTATCTGATACCTATGCACATCATGATAGTTTACAAATTGGATCTAATGTCTCTTTATCTAAGTTGGTTAGAAACTTCTCGATAAATAGACCCAGAACTCTTAGATTAATTCCTAAGTGGAATTTAGCTTGGGTTCTTCTTAAATTGAAGGAAAAGCCATTTGAACCTCTTGGGACAGTAGATTTCAAATTCTTATCTTATAAGACAGCTTTTCTCTTAGCTTTCTCTTCTGCTAGAAGAGTCAGTGAGCTTCATGCACTGTCGGTGGATGATTCTCACTATCGTAGTGTCGGGAACACTATCACCTTCACTACTAATGTGGGTTTTTTAGCTAAGAATCAGGCTCCTAATAAATATCCGGAACCTATTGTTATTAAGGCTCTTCCGTCTTCAGACGGGCGTAGGCCTTTACTCTGTCCTGTTAGAGCGTTACGTATCTATAAACAGAGATCTCAGTTTATCAGAAAGGGACGGAAACGTTTCTTTCTGTCTTTGATGCCTAATAGAAAGGACATTTCGGTCCATTCTATTGCTAGATGGATTCAATTAACTATCCGTACTGCTTATGAGAGTTTTCCGCTCATGAAGTAAGAGCTCTTTCTACTTCCTGGGCTTATGCTAATAGTGTTGCTATTACAGATTTAATGAAGGCTGCTTATTGGTCTCAGCCATCCACATTTACGAATTTTTATCTCTGAGAAATATTGAGTCCATTTCTGGAGACCTGCATTGTTTAGGTCCGTTATCTGTTGCTCAGAATGTCGTCCACTAAACAGTTGCAACTATAGTTATGCAGGCTTTCTGTTCCGGCAGTGACTCCCTCCGGCTGCCCTCTTTGCTCTGGGCTATTTGACCCAGGGCAAGGGGAAGTGGGGGGGGGGGGGGGGGGGTGTTCCCTTAGGTCACCTGCTTTATAGTGAAAAGCAAGGGAATGCCTCCTCCAAATCAGTATTTCTGAGTCGCTTCCGGGATGGTTTTAAAGTGTAATATTAATGTTAAAATTCATTCATGTCTTATTTTTAAAGTGTAGCTCGGTGTGAAGCATTTGTATATGTCAAGTGTCAAACGGGCTTTAATATACAATACTCAGACACTTTTAAATGACTATAAAGAGTCTCAATTCTCTGGACTACTTTATTTATTGGCTTACTTTAAAAATAATTAGTATAAGGGATATACTGGATGTTAATAGAGAACATGAATGTTATTGTGCTCAATTATTAAGGGTAGTGTATCTTTCTAATTTAATATTAAATAAGAAAGATACATGTAAAGCCTAATACTCCTTTTCTCCTTAAGGGGTTACCTCTTTACTATATAGTTGAGCTTATTGGATTTTCCTCTATGTCCTAGGCCCTCCAGCCTGTTTACTATTCAGCTAAGTCTGGGTCATTGGTACAGTATAAAAATGTTAAAAAATTTATAGTAATTTATATATTTTTTATACTTACCAATGACCCAGACGGGGATGGCCCTCCCTGGAGTTGGGAACTCTTGCCTCCCCGCTGAGTACATAGTGCTGACCAGGCACTGCCAGTAAGAATGATAATTGGCGCCAATTTCGGGACGTCTGCGTCACTGCGCATGCGCAGTAGAGGCGTAGTATGGAGGTCCTTTAGGACATGATTTCTTTTTGTTTTGGATGCAAATTTTGGGGATTGGGGGGCAAAATTTGTGTTTGGCCCTGGTTTTGTTAGAGTTAGCACCAGCTAAGTCTGGGTCATTGGTAAGTATAAAAAATATATAAATTACTATAAATTTTTTAACTTTTCACAATTATTGTTAATGCTTTTTTTGCAAAATTTTCTAATTGTGTTAGAGTTAGGTGTCAGCGGGGTACCACTCCTACAGTGTTTCTTCTTTCTTTTGAGAGTAGTCTTCCTGTTGGGTGGTTCCCGGTCGACCGTCTGGGGTCTTTGTTTCTGTCACCTTTCTCTCTTCTTTGGGGGTGTTCTGTTTTCTCATCTCACCTTCTCTGCTCCTCTCACCTCTATCATGCCCAGGACAATTCCTTGTGGGCAATGTCTGCTGCCAAAGCATGTGGACGATGTACATTCGTCTTGTTCCTCCTGTAATGGGTGTTCGGCCGAGCGGCCGTGTGGTGTCTGTGGAACATGGTCTTCCACCATCTGGGCGTCAGTAAACCGTGTCGTTCGTTCTCGTGGCCGTGCCTCCCACTCCCGCGGGAAAGGAGAACGTGGTCGTTCGGGGCCTCCCGAGCCGACTTTGTCTGGTGAGAGTTATTCCTCCTCCGTGGGGGATGTGCAGTCTTTTCCTGTGGTGGATACTGCGGGAGCCGTTGAGTGTTCTGGTGTAGAGATGCCTGGTTCCGGGACTACGGTCCTCCTCCAGTCGACATCTGAGGCTGTCACTAGGGTTGTGACTCCTCCTTCGGAGCCGAGCCGGTGTGCTCTCTCCACTATTTCACCAGCCTCAACGACTCTCGACGTATCTACTACTGCTGCTGGCCCGTCTGCTTCGTTGTCTGTTTCAGCCGGCCTCGGCTTTTCGCTGCAGGGGACTGCAGGACTGTCCGATACTGTAGACGTGGGATATCGGCCTCAGCCTTCCCTGACTTCAACTCGGCGAAGTCGGAAGGGGCTGCCGGCCGAGCCCATCGCTGTGGTCTCTTCGCCGTCGAGCACCACAGTTGTGTCTTTGGATTCGGATGTTCGTAGTGGAAACACTATGAACTCCGTGGCGTTTCCGTCTTCTCACTCTGGTCACACGACCAGTTTTGGGGGACCAACGCCTTTTGTGCAGCCTGGACCTTCTGCCCCGCAGAGGTCCGCGGTGACTCTCATGAGTTCTCGCAATATTGATCCTCGGGGTGCATCGTACCCCTATACACGTCTGCCTTCAGATGTTTCGGCTGCCGCCCGTCGTCCCGCGTCGGGTGTTTTGGAGGATCGTGACCCTTCGCTGGTTAAGAGGGTCAGAGGTGAAGCCACTTTGCCGGTTCGCTCCCCTGTCCAACCGGTCGGTACAGGCAGTGAGCTTAGGGAGGCCCTCTCCTTACTCACTCAGGTTCTTTCTAAGAGCCTTCCTGTTGCTTCCAGCGAGGCTATGAGTGGTTTCCAGGCGCCTCCTATGGCGCCGCCTCCCGGGATTGGAAACAGGCCAGTTTCCGATTCCTCTGGTGTCCCGACACCATGGGAGGCGTCGGCTGGTTTGCCCACGATGGGCTATGTGTCTTCCGACTCTGGGGAGGAGTCCGACATGCTTGAGGTCGAGGGCCAGCAGTCTTCGGACTTGGGGGCGGCTCTTGACTTTGTGTTTGGGTTTCTGCCTGAGCTCAAACCTGCTAACCAGCCGACAGTGTCAGCCTGGCCGCGATCATCGGTCGCGCGCCAACAGCCTATGGAGCAACCTGCTTCTGGGCGCCTTCGACCGTGCCAGTCGGTACAGGTGGTTGAAGCTTTTTCAGCATTGGATGCCAAGCTGAATTCCAAGGCTTTGAAGACTTCGTTCTTCACCAGGGTTGACACCTTTTTGCCTCCTGTGCATTATCGTTCCTACGATTCCGCCAATCCGTCAGTCTGTCAGGCTTTGACGGTTCTGGATCAGGACTCCACTTCCCTCGGGCTTTTCAAGCCCAAGTCTGCCGTCATTCCAATGACGACTCTGGAGTCCACGTTGGGCTTATCTAGAGAGATGCTTGGCATGCTTTCTCTCTCAGATCACGTCGTCTCAGCTTTGGCTGCTTATCTGCCTCCAGATAAGTTTGACGAGGTACAGGCTCCTTTGCGTGTGCTGTCCAAGGCGCTTATGCACCTTACTCACACGCATGCCTGTAACACGGCTAATTTGGAATTAGTTCGAAGGGACGCTGTGCTGGACACAGGACGATCCCTTCCCGAGGAGCAGCGTGCTACTCTTCGATCTGCTTCTTTGGCAGGTCCGCAACTTTTCCATGGTTTCGTGTCGACGGTCCGGGATGACGTCCTACGTCATTCCAAAGATCAGCTGCTGTTTCGTCAGCTTGATCAGCCTTCTCGGGGAGGCAAGGGCCGTTCCAAGCCTAACAAGTACCCTTCTGCTTCCTCTGTGAAGCAAAAGGTTGGTCCTTCTGCCGCCGCCTCTACTTCTTACTCACGGGGTAAAGGTAGGGGTGGGCAGAATCGAGGGAAGTCTCAGGATTCTTCATTTAGCAGAGGAGGTGGTTTCTCCTCTCACGGGCCTCGTCGGGGCTCGAAATGAAGGTCCTCACCTCGACTCCCAGGTTGGAGGAAGGATAGCAGAGTTTGCAGACCATTGGACCACCATCACATCCAATCCATGGGTGTTAGACGTTGTTCGGTCCGGGCTGCGCATATCCTTCCGACGGCACCCCACTCTGTCAAGGGTGCCTCTTCCAACCACAGTTCCTTCAGACGTTTTACGTCGGGAACTTTTGTCCACGGAGATTGCCAATCTCCTGGAAAAGGGGGCGATCGAGGTCGTCAAGAACGTTCAGTCAGTGGGTTTCTATTCCCGCCTGTTCTTGGTGCCGAAGAAGGACGGCCGACTCCGACCGGTTATCGATCTGAGTATCCTGAACCAGTCTATCATTGCTCCCAAGTTCAGCATGGAGACTTTCAGTTCGGTCCGCCAATCAATTCACCAGGGAGATTTCGCAGCCAGCATCGACCTGCGAGACGCTTACTTCCACGTTCCGATGCATCGGGCGTCACGGAAGTATCTCAGGTTCGCTTTTCTGGGGCGAGTTTACCAGTTCAAGGCCATGCCTTTCGGCCTCAACCTGGCTCCTTGGGCGTTCACCAGACTGATGTCGCATGTGATAGCGTTCCATCGCACACAGTCCAGGGTGACTACTTCGGCATATCTGGACGATGTCCTCCAGAGGCATTCCAATGCTGCCTTACTGGAATCGGATGTCGCCACTCTGTTGAGCTTGCTCACGTCGCTAGGATTCAGAGTCAACGAGGAGAAGTCGGACCTGGTCCCTTCTCAGTCGTTTTGTCATCTGGGGATGTCTTTCCAAACCAAATTCAATTTGGTGGCTGTTCCCCAGGCCAAGGCTGTGATTTTCTCAGCTTTTGCTCTGACTCTGTCCCAGTCCAGGTCCGCGACCGCTCAGAGTTTTCTCCGGCTGATCGGTCTCTGCGGTTCGGTGACAAATCTCATTCCTCTAGGTCGGCTGCGTGTCAGACCTCTCCAACACTTTCTGCTCAGTCGTTGGAGGCCGAATGTAGATTCTCTGGATCAGGTGCTTCCGTTTCCGGACTCTCTGTCTCCTCACCTTCTTCCCTGGACAGATGTTCAGTGGATTACGCAGGGTGTTCCGCTGGACTTACCCACGTCCGATCGCGTTCTGACGGCAGATGCCAGCGATCTCGGATGGGGTGCGACGTTGGATCCTCTCGGTCTTTCCCTACACGGGATGTGGGACCAGGATCAAGCAGCTCTACACATCAACCAGAAGGAGCTTCTTGCTCTTCTTCTGAGTTTCAGGCAGTGGATCCCTCACCTGTCGAATCGCCAGGTCCTTCTACTATCCGACAATTCGACAGTGGTTGCTTACATTCGGAACCAGGGCGGCACGCACTCGCTTCCGATGTACGACTTAGCTCGGGATCTTCTACTGCTCGCTCAGGATGTTCACGCCGGAGTGGTTGTTCGTCACATTCCCGGTCGTCTGAACGTCCTAGCCGACTCCCTGTCCCGACAGGGCAGGGTTATTTCCACCGAGTGGATGCTTCACTGGGCAGTGTTCCAGTCCCCACATCGACCTCTTTGCGACTCGTTGGAACCATCAGGTGGACACTTTCGTGTCCCCGTGTCCAGATCCTCTGGCTTTTGCCGTGGACGCTCTGTCACTCGATTGGAACGGTCTAGTCGGCTACGCCTTCCCGCCGGTTCCGATTCTTCCTCAGGTTCTCGCCAAAATTCGAACCTGCAGTTGTCGAATCATTCTGATCGCTCCCCTGTCGCCTCAGCGGGTGTGGATCAATCAGCTCCGCTCGCTGATGGCGGCGGTTCCGGCACGTCTCCCGCTACTTCGCGACCTTCTTTGTCAAGGTCGCCCGAGGAGGTTTCACGTCGACCCGACTTCATTGTGCCTTCACACATATCTTTTGTCAGGTCCTGTCTCCTCCGTAGAGGTTTTTCGAGACGAGCAGTGGAATGCATTTCTTCTTCAAGGAGGCACTCCACTGGTTTAGCTTATGCAGCTAAATGGAAGGTCTTCTGTCGATGGTGTGCTGATCACTCTGTTGATTATGCCAATCCTTCGATTTCACAGATTGCGGAGTTTCTGGTATATCTGTTTGATTCTCGGGGTCTCCAGCCTGTTACCATCAAGGGTTACAGGTCTATGCTTTCAGAGACTTTTTCTTATGTGGGGAAGCGTCGTATCTGCACTAATCCTTACCTCTCCAAGCTTGTTCGGCTCTTTTCTTTGAAAAGGCCTCGGACTTTGCAGCTTACTCCACGATGGAATCTTTCGTGGGTGCTGCTTTTCTTTGGGGGGGGGGGGGGGGGGGGGGGGCGCCGTTCGAACCTTTATCCCAGGTGGATATGCATTTTCTCACATATAAGATGGCTTTTCTGATGGCATTTGCTTCGGCCAGACGGGTTAGTGAGCTTCACGCCCTCTCGGTTGACCCGGCCTTTTTTAGGAGCTCTCCCAACAGTGTTACTTTTACCACTGATTGCTCCTTTTTGGCTAAGAATCAGTTACCAGATACTACTCCTCCTCCTATCTGTATCAGGGCTCTTCCCTCTGTTGAGGGTACTCGCCCTTTGCTCTGTCCGGTCCGTGCTATTCGCATTTATCTTGATCGGAAACGCTTCATACGGAAAGGCAGAAAACGTTTTTTTCTGTCTCTCATTCCGGGTCGACAGAAGATCTCTCCTCAATCCATTTCTTGATGGATTTGTCTTGCTATTCGTACGGCTTATAGTCGTTTAGCAGCTGCCGATTGTGTTACCAATCGTATTTCTGCCCACGAGGTGCGGGCACTGTCTACCTCTTGGGCTTATTCTAACTCCGTCAAGTTGTCGGATGTTATGCAGGCAGCCTATTGGAGAAATGCTTCTACTTTCTCCACCTTTTATTTGCGCCAGTTGCAGGAGCAGTCGGAGGACCTTTTTGCCCTGGGTCCTCTTTCTTCTGCTCAGGCTGTTGTCTGCCATAGCCATTAGGCTTCTTGAAGGTCAGTTTCAGCCTTGTGCTGTTACTGCCCTTTTTATGTCTGTGTGTCACACAGGTTCATATGTCTCTTTTCATTGTCCTTTACCAATGATTGCGACATTATGGTTGATAAGCCTCGGGACCTCTTCCTTCTACTTCACGGTTCCAGCGCACTAGGGTTATGTGGGGGTTGGTTATGCGATTCCCTCCAGCCTTTTGTCTATTCAGCCTGTAGTAAACAATTGTGAGTAGGTTGATAAGAAATCTAAATTTTATAGTAAATTTCCTTTCTTATTATACCTACCACAATTGTTTACATGGAGGCCCTCCCGTCTTCTTTACGGGTAAAGAATCTTTCCTCCCCACTGATCACATAACTCTAACGTTTACGGATTCAAAAAGAATGAGTCTTTAGAGACGGTATATGTGCACTGGCAACGGAAGTCGTGGAGTTGTACTTGGGAGAGAGCGTCCCATACTGGGTCTGCGCCGGTTGCACTCGACCCAGTTTTGGCTTATTTTTATTGGTGCTTTTGCACCACTTTTCTTTCCCAACTTGCTTGGGAAAGACAAAAATAGAGAGTATTTTATCCGAGTTAGGGACTTCCACTGTAGTGCAAGCCTGTAGTAAACAATTGTGGTAGGTATAATAAGAAAGGAAATTTACTATAAAATTTAGATGTCATACTGTTTACGCTACATCATTGAATTTATATTATTAGCGAACATGCATGTGGGTTTGCTCCAGGATAGCTAAGTTTGCGACGCACAGGAAAAATAGTTTCCATCATTTTTGTGTTGCCTGAGTTAGACATTTGAGCGCATACAGTTGACGCTCAGCTGTATTCATGGGAATGAATGGTAGGATATGCGTATCCTTCAATTCATTCAGTAGATTACATTAAGGTTAAACAATGAATGTGATTCCTACTAATAACATATCTGCCGTCACAATATCCCTCTATTAGTTTTCTCAAGTGCCTGTTATTGAACATTCGCCAAAAGCTTCCTCCACGAGAGGGCCTTCTTCAGGGGAAGTTTTGTTCTTCACGTCATTCTCCGTCCATAGTGGCATAAGGGAGTCTGTTAGACGTGAGGGAGCCTTTGCGGTTCCTATATTTTTGCTGTCTGGACCAGCAATGATTAAATAATGTGAGTGAGGAGGTTTCGACATGACTTCGAATTCCCACCCCCCCCCCCCCCCCCCCCCCACACACACTCACACTCTGTCTCGTATATATATCTTAATACATACATACTATGCATTTGGGTCATGTTGGATGGCGCGCTCATAGGCATATACACAATTTTGTTGCATTAGTTTCCGGTGATTTTATTTTTGATATACAAGCACTTAATGAAATCATCATAATTGCTGCTATTTGAGTTCATCGGTGGCTGCATAACCAGTTATTGGTTTTTAGATGATTACATGTTGGATTTTAATGCACTCACACAATATTTTATTAGGCCATTGCATTGGTGGACCTTGAAATTATTATATATTTCGGGGGCGGTCTGTGTTGGAGCCGGTTAATCATACCTACCTCCATTTCTAGATCGGGGTCTCTATTTTGTCGGTCCTCAAATTGCATATTCTCACGTGTTTATGGTTGTAGATATCAGATAGTACATGTTGGAGAGTGTTGTTACTGGATTTTATTGTACAGAAGCAACCTGTGGATGATCTTGGAAGTGTGTTTTCTCTGAAGAGATTGTTCAGAGTATCTTGATTTAAAATATGTTTTATTTTATATCACCGATTTCGTTGTGCCTGTGTATGCCGTCTGTGGTGTATGTTTTGTAGCAGACAATGTTTTGTAGCGGACAATATTAATTACCAAAATCATCGCTATCGCCTTGGCTTGTGAAGTGGCATTCAGCACCATTTATTATTCATGAATTATGTCTCCCCTTCCCAGAAGGGAGACATATTGTTTTAGTGCATATTCTTCTTCTTCTTCTTCTTCTTCTTCTTCTTCTCATACAAACTTTGTCCGGGCCATAACTTTTTTGTCTTTCGACCTACACCTTAGATACTTGGCATGTGGATGTATCACCATGAGCCGGTGTGCAGGGTACAATAGTGACCTTCATGTGACCTTGACCTTTGACCTGAAGGTCAGATTTATGTGTTTTTTCAAGGGAAACATCACACAAACTTTGTCCGGGCCATAACTTTTTTGTCTTTTGACCTACACCTTAGATACTTGGCATGTGGATGTATCACCATGAACCGGTGTTCAGTGTACCATAGTGACCTTCATGTGACCTTGACCCTTGACCTGAAGGTCAGATTTATGCGCTTTTTTAAGGGAAACTGTCTTGACCAGAACTTTTTTGTATTTCGAGTCAGGCTTTAGATATTTGGCATGTGGATGTATCACCATAAGCCGGTGTGTAGCGTACCATTGTGACCTTCATGTGCCATTGACCTTTGATCTGAAGGTCAGATTTGTGCTTTTTTCAAGGAAACTTTGTCCGGACCAAAACTTGTTTGTCTTTTGAGCCAGGCCTTAGATATTTGGCACGTGGATGTATCACCATGAGCCGGTGTGTCGCATACCATTGTGACCTTCATGTGACCTTGACCTCAAGGTCAAATATATGTACTTCAAATAGGGAGTAATTGTCCAGACCAGATTTTTTTTGTTTTTTGACCTAGGACTTAGTTATTTGACATGTGGACGTGTCACCATGAGACCGCATGTCGTCTACCTCGATGACCTTCATGTGACCTTGACCTCTGACCTTAAGGTCAAATTTATGTACTTCAAATAGGGAATAATTATCCAGACCAGAACTTTTTTTGTTTTTTGACCTAGGACTTAGATATTTGACATGTGGATGTATCGCAATTAGACCGCATGTCACATGTAATCATGACCTTTATGTGACCTTGACCTCAAGGTCAAATTTATGTACTTTAAATAGGGAGTAATTTTCCAGACCAGATTTTTTTTTTTTAGGACATGTGGATGTGTCACCATGAAACCGCATGTCCGCTACCTTGATGAACTGCATTTGACCTTGATCTCTGACCTCAAGGTCAAATTTATGTACTTCAAATAGGGAATAATTGTCCAGATCAGAACTTTTTTGTTTTTTGACCTAGGACTTAGATGATTGACATGTGGATGTATCACAATGAGACCACATGTTATCATGACCTTCATGTGACCTTGATCTCAAGGTCAAATTTATGTTCTTTAAATAGGGAGTAATTGTCCAGACCAGAATTTTTTTTTTTTGACATGTGGATGTGTCACCATGAAACCGCATGTCCGCTACCTTGATGAACTGCATGTGACCTTGACCTCTGACCTCAAGGTCAGATTTATGTACTTTAAATAGGGAATAATTGTCCAGATCAGAACTTTTTTGTTTTTTGACCTAGGACTTAGATGGTTGACATGTGGATGTATCACAATGAGACCACATGTCATCATGACCTTCATGTGACCTTGACCTCAAGGTCAAATTTATGTACTTTAAATAAGGAGTAATTGTATTTACTTATTTCTCTTTAGAGCTAGACCTTACATATCTGGTATGATTGTCAATATTTTTATGTATATATCATTTGTAGTGCATAAAATAGAAAGGAAGGGGAGACATATGTTTTAGTGTGCGAAAACACTTTCTAGTTAATTTCTGAGTGCCTGATCGATAATTATTTATATTGTTTTTGGTACCGCTTTTATTGATTCCAGAGCTCTCTTCTCTTTCTTTTGAAGATTTGTTAAAAAAAAAGTAGGGGCGGGGGGCATTTTCACCCTTTCTGTGGCTTAATGGGTATGTAACTATGAAGGAAGCTGTTTTATCCGTAACTATTTTCTGCATACAGCTCTAGTGTTATTGCATAGCGTACGTTTGTGGGCAATTTTCTCTCATTCACAAATCTGCCATCCTAATTTTGGGGGCTTAGTCCAGATTAGCTTTAAAAATTGGGAACTCGTTACATCCTAATTAGCATGGTTTCATGCTCAGATTTAGGATTTGCATAAATTGGGATCCATATTAGGATATGTCTCCTCTATTATGGTATGAGAGACATACACGTAAATCCTAATTATTCTAAATTCCTTCATCATGGATTGAAGGATTTGATCTATGTTGATCAACAACTATTTCGGAAGTTCTGGGCCCTCCACCTTTTTACGATTCAGCTAAGTCTGGGCCATTGGTTATAGTATAAAAATATGAAAAAATTGAAAGTAATTTCTATATTTTTTATACTTACCAATGGACCAGACGGGAATGGCCCTCTCATGAATGGGCAGTACTGGGCACTCATACCTCCCCGCTGAAATATTATATAATAATCTTTTTTACAAAGAATGATGTTGGCACCAGTTTCTGTGACTTTTGGGCATCTGCGCATGCGCAGAGAATAAATGTATGGAGGGCCAGATAGGACTTCTAATTTTCGGTTTTGCATGCAAATTTTGGGGATTGGGGGGCAAAATTTGTGTTTGGCCCGAGATAATTTTGAGTTAGCACCAGCTAAGTCTGGGCCATTGGTAAGTACAAAAAATATATATATATTACTTAAATTTTTTCATTTTTCCAATACTTAAAATGTACCTTGCAAGTTTTACCAAGGATTGCATATTTCAGACACCTGTTGTAAGGTAGTAGAAATTGACAAAAGTCACAAATAGGCCATCAGGGGTTAAGGATTGTTCTGACATGTTGAGTAAAAGTCTTTCCGGCAATGAAAGTTATGTCATCAGTAAGCATAGAAATAAATTTACAGATCTTTATCCAATCAGTGCCATGATTTTTATGTTTAAATGGAACATATATTTATATTTTATGTACTCTGTTGTGCCCTCAGTCTCTGATAGGTTGGGAGATCTTCTTGAGAGCTCTGTCCATAACTTTCATATGTCCCTCTGTACATCTATACAAACAGTTTGAACCCAATTTAAATGTCCTTTGTTAAGCTTATAGACCAGCATGGAGGGAGTGCTATTGACACAAGGTAGTCTTTGTTCACTCATTCTAACCACTGTTACAGCTCTTTTTGGACTTTCAAATATAGTGAGGTTTCTTGTCTATAGTGAGATTTCTTGTCTATACAAACATTTTGTGTTTTGACTCACCCATCAATAACCCTGTTTGAATGTTCTTTTGTGTGATAATAGACCAGTCCTGGAAAATGGGTCACCATATAGGACGGGGTGTGTTCAATCATTCTTTCCAAAATTACAGTCATTGTTGAATTTTAAAATATAGTGACATTTTATGTCCATTTTTTGACAGTACTCCAACATCGATAGTCCTATTTGGGTGGCTTTGCTAAGGTGATTGACCAGCATCAGAGAAAGGCTATAAACGTAGGGCAGGACTCATCTGATCATTTTTGCTCGAGTTTAGCGTTATAGCACTTAGAGTTTTAGAATACTTTGAAGTATGGTTAGATTTCATGTTTGTACAAACATTTTGTGTCTTCACTCCTGCATCAATAACCCAATTTGAATATTTGAATATTCTTCGGTCTGAGATGATAGACCATCATGGAGGAATGGCTGTCAACACACTGTGAGTTTCATCCACACATACTTACCAGAGTTCAGAGTTACAGCTCTTTTTATGCCCCTGTGATGAATGTCTCCATCCATCCATCCATCCATCCATCCATCCATCCATCCATCCATCCATCCATCCATCCATCCCTCCCTCCCATCCATCCATCCATCCATCCATCCATCCATCCATCCATCCATCCATCCATCCATCTGTCGGTCTGCCCATCCAGGCTTGGCAGAGGTACATTGTGGGGGTTTACAATTTAGGGTCAGTGGTAGTTGTGGGCTTGGGTTAGTACAGTGGCCACTTGTGGGGTTATTTTTTGCACTGTGGGGTTAATTTTTTGACCTTGTGGGGTTAGGGTTTAATATGGGAAAAACCCAACAAGTAAGAACATCTGTCTGTCCATCCACATCTATGGTACATTGTTTGTCCAGCTAACTTCTCTCACATTTTTCAAGCTAGAACTTTATTGCACAGGATGTTTGTACATCTACCACAGGTGTGCATATTGTCAGGATTTTAATTTGCTTCAGTATTTCACAAAATTACAGGTTGTTGAACTTTGTCAATTTTTTGTAGAATTTCATGTGTATGGTACGTGGTTTGTGTGTGTAGTAGACGTTCAGGGGTATCATATGTGTCTTATAAACACAGCTCATGTACGAGTAACAAATAACAAATCACAGTTTGCTCTTCAACCTCCTGTGTCCATGTATTGTGTGGCCATGTGCTGTGCGGGGACATGCTTCAGTCTTGTTTGGACTTAGAATACAGTAAAATGTGAACATTCCCGGCATATGCCCATTTTTTGTATTGAACTTGTGTGTATGTATTCTGCAAAGGCTGATTTACTCATTTGGAAGCTTGACACTTGAAACCCCCTGATATCCCTATTATGCACATCACATTGCTTTACATTCTAAATACATGACTACTGGGCTAACTTTGTTAAAATTTGCCTTTAGGCTCCAAAATGCAAAAATTACGAACATTTTTTATTTGTTTTGATATGTTTCAAGTCAACTTTCTGTGTCCGTATATGGAAAGCCAAAGGTTGCCTTTGGGCTTCTAAATACAAAAATATTAAATTTTTATACTGTACCAATGACCCAGACATAGCTGGTGCTAACTCTTAAAATATAGGGCCAAACACAAATTTTGCTCCCCAATCCCCAAAATTTGCATCTAAAACCAAAGAAAACATGTCCTGAATGGCCCTCCACACTTCACCTCTACTGCGCATGCGCAGTGTCAAGGACGTTCCAAAATTGGCGCCATTAATCATTCTAAGTTTGGCCCTTCATCAGTTAACATCTGACTGATCTTTGTGCTTGTAAATCTCAGTTTAAATGATGCCAGACACATAAATATTAGTGAAATGGTGATTCTAAGGAGGATAGAGAAGGAGGAGAGGAAAATGTGTGACAGAATATTATCAGGGCTGTAACTTAAAATTTTTTAATGAAATTATGTTAAGTTACCTATTTTCGAGGCAGCAGCCATTTTGTTGTCATTATTGTTATTAGTTACACTGATTTTTTCAGTGTTTTCCTCTCTCCCTTTCCTTTAAGTCCCCTCTTGCTATTCTCCCATGCTTTTGGCATAGTTTCTGTAATTATTATTACTAAAATTTCTTGGGAGTTTTAGCTGAATAACAGAATGAATTCTGTTCTTTTCCCCATGTTTACGTCTTCACCTACGGGTGGTTAGGCGTTGTGTTCTGCATCTACCATCTGATGTTCTGCAGTTTCTTCCCTGGAAGTCTCTGTTTTGCATCAGATAGTGTATTTTTAGTCGAGTTGTGACGAAGTCAAACTCGACTTATAGTTTGGTGAATGGCGGGCGGGCGTAAACAATTGGTTTCCGGATGATAACTTGATAGTGGTTCAACTCACATTCATTAAACTTCATATGTAGGTTGGTCTTGGGGGGAGGAAGAACCCTATTGATTTTGGACATGCTACGTCGAAGGTCAAGGTCACAGTGACCTTGAACATAGTAAATCTTAAACAATTGGTTTCCGGATGATAACTTGATAATGGTTCAACTCACATTCATGAAACTTCATAGGTAGATTGGCCTTGGTGAGGGGAAGAACCCTATTGATTTTGGACTCGCTACGTCAAAGGTCAAGGTCAACATGACCTTGAACATAGTAAATCGCAACAATTCCTTTCCGGATGATAACTTGATAGTAGTTCAACCTACATTCATGAAACTTCATAGGTGGGTTGGCCTTGGTGCGAGGAAGAACTCTATTGATCTTGGACTCACCAGATCAAAGGTCAAGGTCACAGTGACCTTTAACATAGTATATCGCAACAATTGGTTTCAGGATGATAACTTGATAGTGGTTCAACCTAGAGTCATGAAACTTCATAGGTGTGTTGGCCTTGGTGCGAGGAAGAACCCTATTGATCTTGGACTCACCAGGTCAAAGGTCAAGGTCACAGTGACCTTGAACATAGTATATCGCAACAATTGGTTTCCGGATGAGAACTTGATAGTGGTTCAACCTAGAGTCATGAAACTTTACAGGCGTGTTGGCCTTGGTGCGAGGAAGAACCCTATTGATGTTGGACTCACCAGGTCAAAGGTCAAGGTCACAGTGACCTTGAACATAGTATATCGCAACAATTGGTTTCCGGATGAGAACTTGATAGTGGTTCAACCTAGAGTCATGAAACTTCATAGGTGTGTTGGCCTTGGTGCGAGGAACTGTTGTCACAACTCGACATTGGATCGGTGATCCTGAGCGGCATTTTTGGTAACTGATTTCGGGCCTGGGTGCCTGGAGTCTTATTTAGTGTTTTTACACTCATTGTTTACATTTACAACAGCCCTCTGTGTGAGGGGGGGATTTCTTGAAAATAATATCTTGATGTTAATTTAATCATAACTAGATACATTATTATTGTTCGTAAGTGTTGCATAAATTGTTTAAAATATTTTTAAAATTTTTGTCCACACTTAGGCTTGGGATCCATTGGGGCTCAACGTTACTTTTCAGAAACTTGGGCTGTTCTGAAAAAATATTTTTTCAAAATATTTTGATTTCAATTATTTTTTCTATGTTAATGGATCATATTATTATTATGTATTTTGATTGTCAGGGGTTGGTGCGAGTACCAGGACTTTGTTTTCTTTTCACATTGAAAGGATTTTGATCAATTGTAATAAGAGGAAGTCTTCCTCTGACTTTTATAATCATTCTATATGTGGTCAGTGTACTCGTATTAACTCCTGTTCTGTATCTGATGATTTCGATGACAACATGGGAAGCGTATGTCACGGTATGTTAGTGGGGAATTGGACATTCCGGTCCTTTCCCCGCAGGATCACTCTACTTTATCAATTTCTATTTCAGATGATCAAGATTAGGGTGATGTATCTGTGATGTCTTCCAACAGTGTGCCTCCGTCGTCACAATTAATGAAAGGCTAGCGGAAAAGTGCTCATGTAAATACGCCAATTGCCTAAGAGGACCCTAGTAGGTTCGACGGCCTCTGACGTCCGCTAGCTCGCCCGGTGTAGCGTCCATTCATCGAATGGTTCGGCAGCCGGGTTCGTCCGTTGCGGTCTAGAAGGAGTTTTGGGGTGATGCGAGCACTATAAATCAACCAAATGCACACCCAGTGACGGCGGATTAGAGGGAGAACGGAGGAAGCCTTTTAGTCCGGTTCATAGCTCATTCTGGTCCATCCGGACGGCGAGCGAGAGAGGCCCCTCTCTCGTATAACAACATCTGGCCCCAGATGTTGTGGTACAAAATGTTTCGCATTCGGAGCATACGTCCGTCGCTCGGGACGCTCCGACATATAATCAGTCTAGAGAGACTGTCAATAAGGCTTCCTCATTCTCATGGTAGCGCACACGACCGCTCTTGGCTACGTGACCTCGGATATCCAGTCAGCTTCGCCAGTCAGAGAATCATCGGCGACCAGGTCACACCATCCGGTAGCCAGGGACACGAGGCCTGCAGACTCCGGACGTTCGCATAGGAAAGTGTGCGGGAGTCAACGTACACGGAGCTTCCGGCGGCAATGCATCGTAAGACCGCTACTGCACAGGCCTCGGGGACGGACGTGCTATCCTAAAAAGCACAGCTTATCGCAGCATCCCAGCAACAACTGAATCTGTCGCATATGTTTTATCCGGCGATGCTGGGTCGGGACGCTCCGCGGATGCGGGTAAGGACGTCCGAAAATTTCATCCGGTCCGACGGGATACCGAAAGAGATTCGGAGGATTTCGAGCTTTCCCTTTCAGAACAGCATATGCTGTTGTGTATGTCATCTGACTTGATCTTCTACAGGTTCTTTCGTCGGACCAGAATGCTGCGATGCCGGATAAGAAACTGATAGCGTCGGTGGACTTAGAAATTTTTGGTTCGGTTCAGGGACTTCGTCCCTCAGTTCCGACATAGTCCAATAATGTCACACAAACTTTCGAATTATTGAACGACGCTATATATTTATTATTATATGCTTGCTATTACCAAGCATTTCTGGTTTCTTGTTCGCAAAGTTACGGAGATGTCTTTCAAAAGTGTGCCTCTGTCGTCATAGTTAATGATGAGCTAGCGGCAATAAGTGCTCATGGAATATGTCTATCGCCTAAGAGGTCCCTTGTAGGATCGACGGAGTGACATTCGCTAGCTCACCCGGTGTAGCGTACATTCATCGAATGGTTCGGCTGCCGGGTTCGTCCGTTGTGGTCTAGGAAGGAGATTTGGGTGATGCGAGCACTATAATTACTTTAGTACTCACCCAGTGACGGCGGATTGAGGACAGATCGGAGGAAGCCTGTTAGTCCGGTTCCTGGCTTGTCCAGGTCCGTCCGGGCTGTGAGCGAGAGAGGTCCCTCTCTCGTCCAACAACATAGGGGACTGCATGTTGTGGTTCAGATATTTTACATTCGGAGCATATGTCCGTCGCTCGGGACGCTCCGTTATATTGACAGTCCGAGAGACTGTCGATAATGCTTCCTCATCCTCACAGCAGTGCACACGACTGCACATTGGCTACGTGACCTCGAGTATCCGATCAGTTTCGTCATAGCATCGGAAGCTGCCATACATATCTTCCGGCATTATCTTCCAGTGATTGTTATTTCGGACTACATTGCTGCGATGTTGGATAAGAGACTTATAGCGTCATTGGACACGGAATTTTGGATCGGTTCAGGGACATTGTCCCTGACTTACCGACACAGTCCAATAATGTCATTAGAACATGTGTATTATTTATCGACGCTACATATATTTATATAAGCCTGCTACCAAGCATCATAGTTTAGTTTCTTGTCCGCAATGCTCATTTCTGCCTTTATCATTTATACGAATAATTTATTTTGGCAGAACAGGGCATACCGAGAGTTCATATGCGTCTAGACGGCGTGGTTAAGACTGGAAATATTCTTTTTCGCCGTCTATGTCTTTTCCAACCACAATGTTGGAAACGACAATGATGTCTAATAGACTTAACTTAGATGCTTTATCATACGTAATCCACCTTACTGAGGCGTTATCATTACGTCTTCAAGAGAAAGAATTCCGGGATATTATCCTCAATGTGATTTCTTTTGAGGGCAGTAGTTTGTTCACGTATAACTCCGCCCTTCAGTGGCTGCTTGGAGTTGGTTAGTCGTGACGCAGCCCTAGCTACATCCACGCGCGTGAAGAACTCTCTCAGAGTCGCTTCGTTCTCGGAGAAGCTTCTCTTCGACGGCAACTTTTCAGCAATCCATGAATTGCTCGATTTACACGTTCTCTTGTCTATCTAGTGTAGCAAGAGATTCAGACTGGGGCAAGCATTCGGTGGTTGACTCAGAGAGTGCCACTGCGGTTGCCGGATCCGAGTTTTATAATTATGATGGTTGCCAGTCAAACAGGTTGGGATATAATATTGATCCCAACGGATTCGAAGTGCCAGGGTCTTTGGGTTCCGCAGTCTCTAAGCAAGCACTTGTCTTCCAAGGAATAATGTTTTTTTAGGCTTGCTTTATGTCATTGGATGAACATTATTCAGAAACGCATGTCCAAATCCTGTCCGTTAATTTGACAGTAGTGGCGTATCTCCGGAACCAGGGAGGCACTCATTCGTTTCCGTTATTCAATTTAATGGAAAGAATCCTTCTGTTTGTTATAGTACACCAAGTTCTGCTTCGGTACGTCATATTCCAGGTCGTCTGATTGTATTACCGGACTCCTGTTCACTTATGGGTCGCTTGTTGCCGTCAGAATGGACTCTCAACAAACAAGTATTCAATCAGATTTGCTATCAATGGGAGCGCCCAATGATAATTTATTGACGACACAACTTGCTTGTCAATTGCAGACGTATGTGTTTGCTTGTCCGGATCTCTGAGCTTATGTTGTTAACGCTCTATTGATCTAATGGGACGGAATGATAGGATATGCGTATCCTCCTGCGCTGTTGTTTCAGCAAGTATTGCTAAGATAAACAACCACAATACATTTCTGTTGATAGCATCTCTGTCTTCACAGAGACCGTGGGTTAATTTACTCTGATGTCTACTGTGGGACTTAACGCGAAATCTTCCTCCATGAGAGGATCTTTTTTCGCTGGGTAAAATCGTGTCATCTTTATCACAACCCGCAAGGTCTCAACCTTCATGTATTCCGTTGTGTGGTCCTTATTGCATTGTAAGCATTGTACTGGACGAGCTTTGGACGCGATTTCTTACTATAGGAGAACCTCTTCTTCGCTATACTATGTGGCTAAAGTGGAGGCTCTTCCGTCGTTGGTGTGGGGATCACTATGTTGATATTGTTGATCCCTCCATACTAGTCATTGCAACTTTTTAGTACACTTGTTTGACAAGATCTACTGCAGCCTGTTATTATTAAGGTTTATGTTACCTCATACCTATGCACTCTATGATAGTTTACAATTGAGTCTTATGTCTCTTTATCTAAGTCAATTAGTAACTTTTCGATAAATAGACTTAGAATCATTAGATTGAATTCCTATATGGAATTTAACTTCGGTTCTTATTTAGCTAAGTAATCATTTGAGCCTCTGGAAACAGTAGTTTTCAAATTCTGACCTTTTAGACAGTAATTCTGTTGGCTTCTCTTTTACTGAAGAGTCGGTGAGTTTCATGCACTATCGGTGGATGATTTTCACTTTCGTAGTTTCGGAATCACTACTTCCTTTACTATTTAGGTTGGATTTCTGCATAAGAGTCAGGCTCCTAATTAATATCCGGAACCTATTGTTATTAAGGTCCTTCCGTCTTCGTACGGGCATAGGCCTTTACTCTGTCCGGTTAGAGTTTATGTATTTATAAACAGGTATCTGTTTATTACTACGGGCGTAAGCTTCTTCTGTCTTTGATGCCTAATAGAATGACGTTACCCTCCATTCTATTGCTAATGGATTCAATTAACTATCGATACTGCTTACGGTATATCATTGACTCAGCAGTTGTGTTTGAGATCTCGGCTCATGAAGTAAGAGTTCTTCTACATCTTGGGCTTACATTAATAGTGTCGCTATTATAGATTTTTGAAGGCTGCTCATTGCGCTCAGCCATCCACATTCATGAATTTTTATCTCAGAAATATTGAGTCCATTTCTGGAGGCCTCTATTGTTGGGTCTATTATCTACTGCTCAGAATGTCATTCACTTAACAGTTGCTACTATAGCTAGGTAGGCTGTCTGTTTCGGCAGTGACTCCGTTCTGCTGCCCTCTTCGCTCTGGGCTATTTGACCCAGGGCAAGAAAAAGGGGGGGGGGGGGGGGAGGGTGTTCCCTTGGGTCACCTGTTTTACTATGAAAACAAGGGGATACCTCCTCCGGAGTTAGTAATTCTGAGCTGTTATTGGGATGGTTGTTTAGTGAGAAGTTTATGTTTTAAAAATTCATTCAGGTCTTAGTTTTTAAAGTATAGCTTTTGAATATAGCACGTGTCAACGGACAGTATTATACAATCCTCAGACACTTTTAAGGAGTATAAAGAGTCTCTATTCTCTAGACTTACTTTATTTATTGGCTTACTTTAAAAATTATTAGTATAAGGATTATACTAGATATTAATAGAGTACATGGATGTATGATGCTCAATTTTGGAAGGTGTTGTATCTTTCTAATTTATCATAAATAAGAAAGATACATGTAAGGCCTAATACTTCTTTTTCCCTAGAGGGGATGACTCTATTTTATATAATTGAGCGTATTCCATCTTGCTCTATGTCCTTGGCCCTCCAGCCTTTTTACTATTCAGCTATGTCTGGGTCATTGGTACAGTATAAAAATGTTAAAAAATTTATAGTAATTTATATATTTTTTATACTTACCAATGACTCAGACGGGGATGGCCCTCCCAGGAGTTGGGAACTCTTACCTCCCCGCTGAGTACATAGCGCTTACCAGGCACTGGTTATTAGAATGATTAATGGCGCCAATTTCGGAACGTCCTTGACACTGCGCATGCGCAGTAGAGGTGAAGTGTGGAGGGCCATTCAGGACATGTTTTCTTTGGTTTTAGATGCAAATTTTGGGGATTGGGGGGCAAAATTTGTGTTTGGCCCTATATTTTAAGAGTTAGCACCAGCTATGTCTGGGTCATTGGTAAGTATAAAAAATATATAAATTACTATAAATTTTTTAACTTTTCTTATTTAGTGGGGTTTTTTTTCATTCAAGAACTGTATTGACCCATATCGAAGTCTATAAAATCCATTTTATTTAGCACAGAAAGTTTTGCAGTGAATGTCAAGCTAAATACTTCACAATAGGTCATGCGATAAAATAGAGGTGTAAATAGAACTTTGCAGGTCGGTGAATAAACTCATCATATTTGGCTGAGGTTAACACATGAACAAGGTCAACAATAAAATTAACTGTTCATTTCTGCAAAAAATTGTCATTAGCACAAAATAAAGTTCAGTATGTGTAAATTCCAATCAAAACATAGAAACAGAGGTACCCCAGTTTGAAATACAGCTGTTGATGAAAGGGGAATAACTGCATTATCTTGCAAGGAAATTCCCGCAGATTATAAATACAATGGTGCCCACTTAATTGGATATCTCTTAACTGAATAACCCTGTTAATTGAATATAATTTCCCAACACAAAACCATTTTCTACACCTCCAGTACTAATTTGGCCTGTTAATTGAATATAGGTTATAGTGTAAACTCTTGTTAATTAAATAAAAAATCCTGTAACCTGTCGAGAAATTACCCTGACTCATCAGTTTTCCTTTGCTTATAGACCTGTTTGGCCGCAGAATATCCAATACAGGCATTTAATTTTTTATATATTGTTTGAAAGAGCACATGGGGCTCTGTCAAACAAGATTTAATAGAATAAATGCCAAGTTTCTCTCTAGAATACAGGAAAGTGACACAATCAATGTTAATGAAATACTGCTGTTAATTGAATAATTTTCATTGGCAAAGTGGCTATTCAATTAACAGGGTTCCACTGGATTGATATTTATGGCTGTGGGATTCTCTTTGAGCAATGCTACAGCTTCAAAGTACACCTGTTGTCTTGTGCAGAATCTATTTTCTTGTCTGTGAAAAAATATTAGCAGGAATGATTGGTGGATTCATATGTCAAATAGTCTAACAGGAATTATTACTGAAGAAGTAGGAAACATTAACAGCTATTTTTTCAGGATTTTAATATATTCAATGTAATTCTGATTATTTGTTCCCATTGAGCACCTCTTGATGTCCACTTTACAGTTTATATCACATCACACTTACAGTTGGGGAAACACTGACAAATAAACAATGCAATATAATCAGTATTTTATTATCTTTAATTGAATTCAAATGCAATTAACAACTATTTGAAAGTGAGATTTACACTTTTTAGCTCAACTTTGGCGAAGCCAAACTTGAGCTTATGCCATGGCCAGTCGTCCGTCTGTCCATCAGCAATTCAATACGGCTCGGGCTAGAGGCCGTATTTATGAACCGATCTTTACAAAACTTCTTGGGTACCTTTGTTATGACCGTGGGACGAGAACAAGTGTTTTGGGGTCCGATCCGAAATTCAAGTTGGCCGCTGGCAGCCATTTTGTACAAAATTAGGTGCTATCAGATTTTTGCGCAGAACTTCCATATGAAAGCACTGATTTGAATAATCTTTTGTATGAATGTTTAGTACCATGGGATACATCACATATAATACGGGTTTTTTTCTCGTGCGTGAGTTATACAAATTAGACTAACTTTGACGTATTTAGTGTTACTTTCAGCACTGTAAGTGCAAATGCCAATACGGCTCGGGCTAGAGGCCATATTTATGAACCGATCTTTACAAAACTTTTTGGGAACCTTTGTTATCACCGTGGGACGAGCAGGCCTGGTGTTTTCACATATAGTATGGGTTTTTTTCTCGTGCAGAAATGATGCAAATTAGATGAACTTTGACTTTTTCAGTGCTACTTACACACAGTAAGTACACATGTCAATACGGCTCGGGCTAGAGTCTGTATTTATGAACCGATCTTCACAAAACATCTTGGGCCCTTTGTTATCACCGTGGGACGAGCAGGCCTCACGTTTTCAAACGCGCAATTTTTTCGCGTGCCTTAACGTGCGCCTAGAACCATTAAGGTCCGTGAAATTTCATCCCCTGGGTGCACAAAGATAAGTACCCGTATATGTCAGTGTATGCGTCGCCCCCGTGTATAGGTAGCACCCCAAACTCATACTTGGAATTCCTCCCTTTTTCCTAAAGCTCATGTAGAAGTCGCTCCCCCATTTTTAAATATATGCAGTCAAAAGAATTAGTTGCAAGTTACTTTTTGCCAATTTGGGGCAGTTTGGGATGCAACGGAAATAGGTCCGTTTTCACGAGTTACCACGTGGCGAATAAGATAAAAGAATAAAGGAAAATTATTATTAAAAAATACTCGCATTTATTTGTTTTTCATTGTTTGTTTATCACCCCAATGTCTTCATCCCTGTCAAGAAAATCCAACGCTTGTTTGTGGCTGAAACTTTATAGTTTCAGAATCAGAGCACCATTTGCGCCGTAACCTGCACAGTTGTTGTGATTAAGTTGGTTTTTCCGGAACATGAGAACGCTTTGGAAAAACCAATAAAAATACAACAAATGCGCAGGTTACAGCGCAAATTGTTTTCAAATTGTTGTCCCACTTAAGCATTGTTGGTGCTATTGAAACTAACTTTACCTGGTGCATGTGTGCGTAAATTATAACCGGACATTACACATCAGTGAATTGGAGTTCATGGAATATATAAATACTTCTGTCCAGGTATTGCTGGCATACATTTAATGTGTTATTATTTATTTTTTCGTTGTTATTGTGATGATTTTGTATTTTTAGCTCAACTTTGACGAAGTCAAATTTGAGCTATTGTCATGGCCCGTCGTCCGTCTGTCCGTCCGTCCGCCTGTCCGTCTGTCCGTACGTCAACAATTGGCTATGGCTCGGGCTAGAGGTCGTATTTATGAACCGATCTTTACGAAACTTCTTGGGTACCTTTGTTATGACCGTGGGACGAGAAAGAGTGTTTTTGGGTGCGGTCCGAAATTCAAGATGGCTGCCAGCCGCCATATTGTACCGATGATGCAGAAATCTGTTTTTTGTACAGAACTTCCATATGAAAGCTCTGATTTGAATAATTTTTTGTATAAATGTTTAGTACCATGGGGTACATCACATATAATACGGGTTTTTTTCTCGTGCGTAAATTGTGCAAATTAGACTAATTTTGATGTTTTTTGGTGTTAATTTCAGCACTGTAAGTGCAAATGCCAATACGGCTCGGGCTAGAGGCCGTATTTATGAACCGATCTTTACGAAACTTCTTGGGTACCTTTGGTATCACCGTGGGACGAGAACGAGTGTTTTGGGGTCTGGTCCGAAATTCAAGATGGCCGATGGCAGCCATTTTGTTCAAAATTAGGTGCAATCAGATTTTTGCACAGAACTTCCATATGAAAGCGCTGATTTGAATAATTTTTTGTGTGAATGTTTAGTACCATGGGATACATCACATATAATACGGGTTTTTTTCTCGTGCAGAAATTATGCAAATTAGATGAACTTTGATATTTCAGTGCGACTTACACACATTAAGTACACATGTCAATACGGCTCAGACTTGAGTCTGTATTTATGAACTGATCTTCACGAAATGTCTTAGGTACCTTTGTTATCACCTTGGGACGAGAACGAGTGTTTCTGGGTGCGGTCTAAAATTCAAGATGGCTGCCAGTGGCCATTTTGTACCGAAATTAGGTCTAATCAGTTTTTTGTACACAACTTCTATACAGCTCAGGCTGGAGGTCGTATTTATGAACCGATCTTTACGAACCTTGTTGGGTACCTTTGTTATCACCGTGGGATGAGAGCGAGTGTTTTTGGGTGTGGTCCGAAATTCAAGATGGCCACCAGCAGCCATTTTGTACCAAAATTAGTGCAATCAGTCTTTTGTACAGAACTTCTGTATGAAAGTTCTGATTTGAATAAATTTTTGTATGAATGTTTAGTAACATGGAATACATCACATATTGTAAGGGGTTTTTTTTCGTGCAGAAATTATGCAAATTAGATGAACTTTGACTTATTCAGTGCTACTTGCACAATGTGAGCACACATGTCAATACGGCTCAGGGTAGAGGCTGTATTTATGAACCGATCTTCACAAAACTTCTTGGGTACCTTTGTTATCACCTTGGGATGAGAATGAGTGTTTCTGGGTACGGTCCAAAATTCAAGATGGCAGCCAGTGGCCATTTTGTACCAAAATTAGGTCCAATCAGTTTTGTCACAAGTTCTATACAGCTCGTATTTATGAATTGATCTTCACAAAACTTCTTGGGTACCTTTGTTTTCACCTTGGGACAGGAACGAGTGTGTTTTGGGGTGCCTTTGTTATCACTGTGCTATGAGAACAAATATTTTGGGGTTCAGTCAGACCCACTCTGGGACTCAAAGTTTTCTTTTCTAGTTTAGCATCTGACTGTAACCCACCTTTACAATACTTTACCTATACATTTGTTACAGGCAACGGTCAGTATTTATGTACAGACCATTACAATACTTTATATGTACCTTTGTTATCAGGTCATTACCTAGATGTTTGTCATTGCTGTGTCACATACTATACATGTGCATGTCTTTGTCTTGACAAGGTGAGCTACAGTGTCATTGACACTTTCATTTATGGTTTCATCCATATTGGCCCCACAAACCTGTTGATTTCCAGAACACGCACTGAAGTCTGATATAAACACATGGGCCGATTGAACAACAACGACTAAATAGAATACTTCTTTATTATTATTTATGGATAAAAGTAACAGAAAACACACATAATATTTTATTGACAATTTATTTTCTGAAAAATTTAAACTGAAATAAAATGAAAACAAAATAATTTTGGTGAATCTGCACTCAGTCAAAACCACACGATTGTACTGTCTGTTATACAATTGACAAACGGTAGGAACAACGTTTGTCCGAAGAGGTCAGTGCCCTGAAAATTCTCTGAAACAAGTCGTACCCATGTATAAGATGCACCCCCAATTTTGACATAACATTTCAGGTAAAAAAGTGTGACTTATACACGGACATATACGTATGTTATGTACTGTACTGCTTGCTCAGGTGCAACGAACTGAAATTCAAAATTTATCTAATGGGATGAACTTGAAAGGGATGAAGTTGAACCATGATTGGCTTGTGACAGTTGTGAGTTGTCTGGACCGACGACTTCAACACAGTATTGAGTAACTTTCGAAGTGACATGTATTACAACTATCCAAATTACGCAATGCAACTTTGTGAGTAGAGCATGTCTGGTCACAGTGTATCACTGCATTCATATGATATATCCAACTGCCTTCCATTTCCAAAAAAATTAGGAGATTGGCTCTCCTAGATCATTTCAGGAGAGCGATTTTTAGACCCCTAAATTCAGTGCTACTTATACACTGTAAGTGCACATGTCAATACGGCTCGGGCTAGAGGCTGTATTTATCAACCGATTTTCATGAAACTTCTTGAGTGCCTTTGGTATAACCTTGGGATGAGAACGAGTGTTTCTGGGTGCGGTCCAAAATTCAGGATGGCTGCCAGTGGCCATTTTGTACCGAAATTAGGTTCAATCAGTTTTTTGTCACAACTTCTATACAGCTCGTATTTATGAACTGATCTTCACGAAACTTCTTGGGTACCTTTGTTTTCACCTTGGGACAGGAATGAGTGTGTTTTGGGGTGCCTTTGTTATCACTGTGCTATGAGAACAAATATTTTGGGGTTCAGTCAGACCCACTCTGAGACTCAAAATTTTCTTGTCTAGTTTAGCATCTGACTGTCACTCACCTTTAGAATACTTTACCTATACATTTGTTACAGGCTACGGTCAGTATTCATGTACAGACCGTTACAATACTTTATATGTACCTTTGTTATCAGGTCATTACCTAGATGTTTGTCATTGCTGTGTCACTTACTATACATGTACATGTCTTAACAAGTTGAGCTACAGTGTCATTGACACGTTCATTTTTATATTTTTACACTGTAAACCAATAGCCCATACTAGCTGGCTGGTGCTGAACTCAAAGTTATTAAGGGCCAATCACAAATTTTGAACCACCCAGTCCCCCAAATTTGCTTGCAAAACCGAAAATTAAAAGTCCTGTCTGGCCCTCCATACATTTACTCTCCGCACATGCGCAGACGTCAGGAAGTGACCAAAATTGGTGTCAATATCATTCTTTGTTTGGCCCTAAAGTCATCAACAATGAAATGACATCTGTGCTTTAAAATTTCCTTTTTTGAGGATGCCAGACACAAAACAATGCAAGAATTGGTGGATACAAGGCTGTTACTGGATGAAGGAAGTGTTCAGCGGTGGTTTTGGACATTCAGGGCTGTAACTTAATAATATTTTTATACTGTACCAATGACCCAGACATAGCTGGTGCTAACTCTTAAAATATAGGGCCAAACACAAATTTTGCCCCCCAATTCCCAAAATTTGCATCTAAAACTAAAGAAAACATGTCCTGAAAGGCCCTCCACACTTCGCCCCCACTGCGCACGTGCAGTGTCAAGGACGTTCCGAAATTGGCGCCATTTATCATTCTAAGTTTGGCCCTTCATCAGTTAACATCTGACTGATCTTTGTGCTTTTAAATCTCAGTTTAAATGATGCCAGACACATAAATATTAGTGAAATGGTGATTCTAAGGAGGATAGAAAAGGAGGAGAGGAAAAGAATGTGTGACAGAATATTATCAGGGCTGTAACTTAAAATTTTTTAATGAAATTATGTTAAGTTACCTATTTTCAAGGCAGCAGCCATTTTGTTGTCATTCTGATTATTTAGTTACACTGTTTTTTCAAGTGTTTTTCCTCTCTCCCTGTCCTTTAAGTTCCCCCTTGCTATTCTCCCATGCTTTTGGCATAGTTTCTGTAATTATTATTACTAAAATTTCTTGGGAGTTTTAGCTGTATAACAGAATGAATTCTGTTCTTTCCCCATGTTTACGTCTTCACCTACGGGTGGTTAGGCGTTGTGTTCTGCATCTACCATCTGATGTTCTGCAGTTTCTTCCCTGGAAGTCTCTGTTTTGCATCAGATGGTGTATTTTTGGTAACTGATTTCGGGCCTGGAGTCTTATTTTAGTGTTTTTACACTCATTGTTTACATTTACAACAGCCCTCTGTGTGAGGGGGGGATTTCTAAATAATAATATCTTTATGTTATTTTAATCATAACTAGATACATTATTATTGTTCGTAAGTGTTGAATAAATTGTTTAAAATATTTTTAAAATTTTTGTCCACACTTAGGCTTGGGATCCATTGGGGCTCAACGTTACTTTTCAGAAACTTGGGCTGTTCTGAAAAAATATTTTTTCAAAATATTTTGATTTCAATTATTTTTTCTATATTAATGGATCATATTATTATTATGTATTTTGATTGCCAGGGGTTAGTGCGAGTACCAGGACTTGTTTTCTTTTGACATTGAAAGGATATTGATCAATTGCTTTAAGAGGAAGTCTTCCTCTGACCTTATTATCATTCTATATGTGGTCAGTGTACTCGCATTAACTCCTGTTCTGTATCATATGATTTCGATGACAATATGGGAAGCGTATGTCACGGTATGTTGTTGGGGATTTGGACACTCCGGTCCTTTCCCCGCAGGGTCACTCTACTTTATCAATTTCTATTTCAGACGATCAAGATTAGGGTGATGTATCTGTGATGTCTTCCAACAGTGTGCCTCCGTCGTCACAATTAATGAAGGGCTAGCGGAAAAGTGCTCATGTAATACGCCAATTGCCTAAGAGGACCCTAGTAGGTTCGACGGCCTTTGACGTCCGCTAGCTCGCCCGGTGTAGCGTCCATTCACCGAATGGTTCGGCAGCCGGGTTCGTCCGTTGCGGTCTAGAAGGAATTTTGGGGTGATGCGAGCACTATAAAATTAACTTAATGCACACCCAGTGACGGCGGATCGGAGGGAGAACGGAGGAAGCCTTTTAGTCCGGTTCATAGCTCGTTCCGGTCCATCCGGACGGCAAGCGAGAGAGGCCCCTCTCTCGTTCAACAACATCTGGCCCCAGATGTTGTGGTACAAATGTGTAGTTAGCGGAGCATACGTCCGTCGCTCGGGACGCTCCGTTGTATAGGCAGTCCGCTGAGACTGCTAAGGCTTCCTCTTCTCGTCAGCGCACACGACCGCACCTTGGCTGCGTGACCGCCGATATATTACCAGCTTCGCCGATCAAGGATTCTTCGGCGACCAGGTCACACCATCCGGCAGCCAGGGATTCGAGACCGATGGACTCCGGACGTTCGCATAGGAAAAGTATGCGGGAGCCATCTGATGCGGAGCTGCCCTCGGCGAAGCAGCGATAGACTGCGCCTCCGCAGGTCTCGACGCCGGACATTCTTGTGCACATAGCACAGCTTATCGCAGCATCCCAGCAGCCGACAGAAACGGTGTCGGATCGAGAATTATCCGACAGCGCTGGGTCGGTAGCCGGGGACTCGAGGCCTGCAGACTCCGGACGTTCGCATAGGAAGTGTGCGGGAGTCAACGTACACGGAGCTTCCAGCGGCAATGCTTCGTAAGTCCGCTACTGCACAGGCCTCAGGAACGGACGTGCTTTCCTTAATAGCACAGTTTATCGCAGCATCCCAGCATCAACTGAATCTGTCGCATATATTTTATCCGACGATGCTGGGTCGGGACGCTCCGCGGAAGCGGGTACGGACGTCCGAAAGTTTCATCCGGTCCGATGGGATACCGAAAGGGATTCGGTGGATTTCAAGCTTTCCCTTTCGGAACAACATATGCTGCGATGCCGGATAAGAAACTGATAGCGTCGGTGGACTTAGAAATTTTTGGTTCGGTTCAGGGACATCGTCCCTCAGTTCCGACATAGTCCAATAATGTCACACAAACTTTCGAATTATTGAACGACGCTATATATATTATTATTTTATGCTTGCTATCCAAGCATTTCTGGTTTCTTGTTCGAAGAGTTATGGAGATGTCTTTCAAAAGTGTGCCTCTGTCGTCATAGTTAATGAAGAGTTAGCGGCAATAAGTGCTCATGGAATATGTCTATCGCTTACGGAGTGACATTCGCTAGCTCACCCGGTGTAGCGTACATTCATCGAATGGTTCGGCTGCCGGGTTCGTCCGTTGCGGTCTAGGAAGGAGATTTGGGTGATGCGAGCACTTTAATTACTTTAGTACTCACCCAGTGACGGCAGATTGAGGACAGATCGGAGGAAGCCAACAACATAGGGGACCGCATGTTGTGGTTCAGATATTTTACATTCGGAGCATATGTCCGTTGCTCGGGACGCTCCGTTATATTGACAGTCCGAGAGACTGTCTTTAATGCTTCCTCATCCTCACAGCAGGGCACACGACCGCACATTGGCTACGTGACCTCGAGAATCCGATCAGTTTCGGCATTCAGTGATTCCACAGCGAATAGTTCGCGCCATCCGGTAGCCAAGGGACACGAGGCCTATACACTCCGTTCGCTCGCATATTGGAAGTATGCACGGGGGTAACGATCTCGGAGCTTCCTGCGGCAATTCATCGTAAGACCGCTGCTCCTCAGGCCTCAGTGACGGACGTGCTATCCGAGTTAGCACAGTTGTTTCGCAGCATCCCAGCAATTGACGGTTTCTCGGTCGAATCAGGAATTATCCGACGGCGCTGGGTCGGTGCGGTCCGCGGTTGCATCAAGCTATGGACGACCGAACGCTTTATAGGGTCCGACAGGATGGCGAAAGGGATTCGAAAGATTTCGAGTTTTCCCTTTAGTAGTATCGGAAGATGCCGTTCATATCTTCTGGCATTTCTTCCAGTGATTATTTTTCGGACTTCATTGCTGCGATCTTGGATAAGAGACTTATAGCGTCATTGGACTCGGATTTTTCGATCGGTACAGGGACTTTGTCCCTGACTTACCGACGCAGTCCAATATTGTCATTACAACATGTGTTTTATTTTTCGACGCTATATATTTATATATATATACAAGCCTGCTACTAAGCATGATAGTTTAGTTTCTTGTCCGCGTTGCTCGTTTCTGCCATTTTATCTTTTTTACATATAGTTTATTTTGGCAGAGCAGGGCATACCGAGAGTTCATATGCGTCTAGACGGTGTGATTAAAGACTGCATATATTCTTTTCGCCGTTTATGTCTTTTCCAATTTCAATGTTGGGAACGACATTATGTATAGTAGACTTAACTTAGACGCTTTATTATACGTAATCCGCCTTACTGAGGCGTTATCATTACGTCTTCAAGAAAAGATTTACGGGATATTATTCTCAATGTAATTTCTTTTGAGGGCAGTAGTTTGTTCACGTATAACTCCGCCCTTCAGTGGCTGATTGGAGTTGGTTAGACGTGATGCAGCCCTAGCTACATCCACGCGTGGATAGTAGGTTAAGAACTCTCTCAGAGTCGCTTCGTTCTCGGAGGAGCTTCTCTTCGACGGCAACTTTCCGGCAATCCATGAATTGCTTGATTATACATTCTCTTGTCTATCTAGTGTTACAAGAGATTCAGACTGGGGCAAACATTTGGTGGTTGACTCAGAGAGTGCCGCCGCAGTTGCCGGACCCGAGTGTGGCTGTTATGACGGTTGCCAGTCAAACAGATTGGGATATATACTGATCCCTACGGATTCGAAGTGCCAGGGTCTTTGGGTTCCGCAGTCTTTTAACTATCAGTTTAACTTCCGCGGAATAATGTTTTTTAGGCTTGCTTTATGTCATTGCATGAACATTATTCAGAAACGCATGCCCAAATTCCTGTCCTTTAATTCGACAGTAGTGGCGTATCTCCGGATCCAGGGAGGCACTCTTTCGTTTCCGTTATTCAATTTAATGGAAAGAATCCGTCTGTTGGTTATACTACACCAAGTTCAGTTTTGGTCCGTCATATTCTGGGTCGTCTGATTGTTTTATCGCACTCCCGTTCTCTTACGGGTCGCTTGTTGCTGTCAGAATGGACTCTCAACAAACAAGTATTTAATCAGATTTGCTATCTATGGGAGCGCCCAATGATGTTTTATTTATGACACAGCTTGCTAATCAATTGCAGACGTATGTGTTGGCTTGTCCAGATCTCTGAGCTAATACTGTTAACGCTCTATTGATCTATAGGACGGAATGATAGGATACGCGTATCCTCCGGCGCTGTTGTTTTAGCAGGTATTGCTAAGATAAACAACCACAATACATTTCTGTTGATAGCATCTCTATCTTCACAGAGATCATGAGTAATTTACTCTCTTGTCTACTGTGGATCTTAACGTGAAATCTTCCTCTATGTGAGGATCTTTTTTCATTGGGTAAATCGTGTCATCTTTATCACAACCAGCAAGGTCGCAACCTTCATGTATTCCGTTGTGTGGTCCATATTGCATTGTAAGCACTGTACTGGACGAGCTTTGGACGCGATTTCTTACTACAGGAGATCCTCTTCTTCGCTATTCTATGCGACTAAAGTGGAGGCTCTTCCGTCGTGGTGTAGGGATCATTATGTTCATATGGTTGATCCCTCCATACTACTCATTGCTATTTTTTAGTATACTTGTTTCACAAGATCTACTGCAGCCTGTTGTTATTTAGGTTATAGGTTTATGTTACCTCATACCTATGCACTCTACGATAGTTTACATTTGAGTCTTTTGTCTCTTTATCTAAGTCAGTTAGTAACTTTTTGATAAATAGACTTAGAATCTTTAGATTAAATTCCTATACGGATTTTAACTTCGGTTCTTATTTAGCTAAGTAATCATTTGAGCCTCTGGAAACAGTAGTTTTCAAATTCTGACCTTTTAGACAGTAATTCTGTTGGTTTCTCTTTTACTGTAGAGTCAGTGAGTTTCATGCACTATCGATGGATGATTTTCACTTTCATAGTTTCGGAATCAATACTTCCGTTACTATTTAGGTTGGATTGTTGCATAAGAGTTAGGCTCCTATTATCCGGAACCTATTATTTTAAGGTCCTTCCGTCTTCGTATGGGCATAGGCCTTTACTCTTTCCGGGTACAGTTTATGTATTTATAAACAGATATCTGTTTATTACAAGGGCGTAAGCTTCTTCTGTCTTTGATGTCTAGTAGAAGGACGTTACGCTCCATTTTATTGTTAATGGATTCTATTAACTAGCGTACTGCTTATGGTATATCATTGGCTTAGCAGTTGTGCTTAAGATTTCGGCTCATGAAGTAAGAGTTCTTCTACTTCTTGGGCTTACATTAATAGTGTTGCTATTATAGATTTTTGAAGGCTGCTCATTGCGCTCAGCCATCCATTCATGAATTTTATCTCAGAAATATCGAGTCCATTTCTGGAGGCCTCTATTGTTAGGTCTATTCTCTACTGCTCAGAATGTCATTCACTTAACAGTTGCTACTATAGCTAGGTAGGCTGTCTGTTTCGGCAGTGTCTCCGTTCGGCTGCCCTCTTCGCTCTGGGCTATTTGACCCAGGGCAAGAAAAGGGGGGGGGGGGGGAGGGTGTTCCCTTGGGTCACCTGTTTTTTACTATGAAAACAAGGGGATACCTCCTGCGGAGTTAGTTATTCTGAGCTGTTATTGGGATGGTTGTTTAGTGAGAAGTTTAAGTTTTTAAAATTCATTCAAGTCTTAGTTTTTAAAGTATAGCTTTTGAATATTGCATATGTCAACGGACATGATTATGCAATTCTCACACACTTTTAGGAGTATAAGAGTCTCTATTCTCTAGACTTACTTTATTATTGGCTTACTTTAAAAATTATTAGTATAAGGATTATTGGATATTAATAGAGTACATGGATGTATGAAGCTCAATTTTTGGAAGGTGTTGTATCTTTCTAATTTATCATAAATAAGAAAGATACATGTAAGGCCTATTACTTCTTTTCCCTACAGGGGATGACTCTATTTTATTTTATTGAGCGTATTCCATTTTGCTCTATGTCCTTGGCCCTCCAGCCTTTTTACTATTCAGCTATGTCTGGGTCATTGGTACAGTATAAAAATGTTAAAAAATTTATAGTAATTTATATATTTTTTATACTTACCAATGACCCAGACGGGGATGGCCCTCCCAGGAGTTGGGAACTCTTACCTCCCCGCTGAGTACATAGCGCTTACCAGGCACTGGTTTTTAGAATGATAAATGGCGCCAATTTCGGAACGTCCTTGACACTGCGCATGCGCAGTGGGGGCGAAGTGTGGAGGGCCTTTCAGGACATGTTTTCTTTAGTTTTAGATGCAAATTTTGGGGATTGGGGGGCAAAATTTGTGTTTGGCCCTATATTTTAAGAGTTAGCACCAGCTATGTCTGGGTCATTGGTAAGTATAAAAAATATATAAATTACTATAAATTTTTTAACTTTTATAAAATTATTTTATGTTTCCCAATTTCGGGACATATGCTTGACGTCATCATTTTTGAAAATGATTATTCCACTGTTTGTTAAGTATTCCTTCCCTATCTTTCCATGAATCTTTCCTGTTAAACTCTTAAGCTTTTTGGCTATTTTTTATTGAAATTTTTTATTAAATTTCTTGGGAGTTTAACATTTATTACAGAATATTATTCTGTTTCTTCCCCAAAGTTACGTCCTCACCCTAGGGGTATTAAGCCATTTAGTCTTGCATCTTCTATCCAATGTATCGTTTTTTCTTCGTATGAAGATCTAGCTTTGCATCTGATAGCATTTCAATTGGTTCTGACTTTTTGTGTGCCTGATGTCTTTTTTACATTGACGTTGTTATCCCCGCATTTTAAAAAATGCGGGGATATTGTCATGATCTCCGTCCGTACGTCCGTACGTCTTCTGTTTCTTCCCCAAAGTTACGTCCTCACCCTAGGGGTATTAAGCCATTTAGTCTTGCATCTTCTATCCGATGTATCGTTTTTTCTTCGTATGAAGATCTAGCTTTGCATCTGATAGCATTTCAATTGGTTCTGACTTTTTGTGTGCCTGATGTCTTGTTTACATCGACGTTGTTATCCCCGCATTTTAAAAAATGCGGGGATATTGTCATGATCTCCGTCCGTACGTCCATACTTTCGTACTTCCGTACGTCCGGTTTTGTAATTCGAAACGCTGTAACTTTCTACAGTTGTTCGATAGGGTCTGTGCAACCCAAAAATACAACTTTTAAATTTTTGTGCCACCAGGTGGCTTCTGTGGAGCCACTTAAAAAATGCGTTATTTTTTCACTTTTTTGCTGAATAGTCCCAACCTATGTAATTCGGAGTTCTAAAATTACACTAGGGTGTTGCTAAATGATCTGTAGATATGTAGGAAGGTTTCGGATTTTTCGGGTGCCACGTGGCTGTGCCACCGTAGCCACTTTTGTGTTTTCTTAGACCGTTTCCGGCAAAAGGCTGGTAGGATATGTAATTCGAAATGCTAAATCCATGCTCAGATGTTGCAGTAGGGTCTATAGATGTGCACGAAGGTTTCGGATTTTTCGGGTGCCACGTGGCTGTGCCACCGTAGCCACTTTCGTGTTTTCTTAGACCGTTTCTGGCAAAAGGCTCCTAGGGTATGTAATTCGAAACGCTAAAACCATGCTCAAATGTTGCAGTAGGGTCTGTAGATGTGCACGAAGGTTTCAGATTTTTCAGGTGCCACGTGGCTGTGCCACCATTGCCACTTTTGTGTTTTCTTAGACCGTTTCCGGCGAAAGGCTCCTAGGGTATGTAATTCGAAACGCTAAAACCATGCTCAAATGTTGCAGTGGGGTCTGTAGATGTGCACGAAGGTTTCGGATTTTTCAGCTGCCACCTGGCTGCGCCACCATTGCCACTTTCGTGTTTTCTTGGACCGTTTCCGGCGAAAGGCTCCTAGGGTATGTAATTCGAAATGCTAAAACCATGCTCAAATGTTGCAGTAGGGTCTGTAGATGTGCACAAAGGTTTCAAATTTTTCAGGTGCCACGTGGCTGTGCCACCATTGCCACTTTTGTGTTTTCTTAGCCCGTTTGCGGCAAAAGGCTCCTAGGGTATGTAATTCGAAATGCTAAAACCATGCTCAAATGTTGCAGTAGGGTCTGTAGATGCGCACAAAGGTTTCGGATTTTTCAGGTGCCACGTGGCTGTGCCACCGTTGCCACTTTTGTGTTTTCTTAGACCGTTTCCGACGAAAGGCTCCTAGGGTATGTAATTCGAAATGCTAAAACCATGCTCAAATGTTGCAGTGGGGTCTGTAGATGCGCACAAAGGTTTCAGATTTTTCAGGTGCCACGTGGCTGTGCCACCGTTGCCGCTTTTGTGTTTTCTTAGACCGTTTCCGACGAAAGGTTCCTAGGGTATGTAATTCGAAATGCTAAAACCATGCTCAAATGTTGCAGTGGGGTCTGTAGATGCGCACGAAGGTTTTGGATTTTTCAGCTGCCATGTGGCTGCGCCACCATTGCCACTTTCGTGTTTTCTTAGACCGTTTCCATCAAAAGGCTTCTAGGGTATGTAATTCGAAACACTAAAACCATGCTCAAATGTTGTAGTGGCGTCTGTAGATGCGCACGAAGGTTTCCGATTTTTCAGGTACCACGTGGCTGTGCCACCATTGCCGCTTTTGTGTTTTCTTAGACCATTTCCGGCGAAAGGCTCCTAGGGTATGTAATTCGAAACGCTAAAACCATTCTCAAATGTTGCATTGGAGTCTGTAGATGCGCACGAAGGTTTCAGATTTTTCAGCTGCCATGTGGCTGCGCCACCATTGCCACTTTCGTGTTTTCTTAGTCCGTTTCCGGCGAAAGGCTCCTAGGGTATGTAATTCGAAATGCTAAAAGCACGCTCAGATGTTGCAGTAGGGTCTGTAGATGCGCACGAAGGTTTCGGATTTTTCAGGTGCCACGTGGCTGTGCCACCATTGCCACTTTTGTGTTTTCTTAGACCGTTTACGGCAAAAGGCTCCTAGGGTATGTAATTCGAAATGCTAAAACCATGCTCAAATGTTGCAGTGGGGTCTGTAGATGCGCACGAAGGTTTTGGATTTTTCAGGTGCCACGTGGCTGTGCCACCGTTGCCACTTTTGTGTTTTCTTAGACCGTTTCCGGCGAAAGGCTCCTGGGGTATGTAATTCGAAATGCTAAAACCATGCTCAAATGTTGCAGTGGGGTCTGTAGATGCGCACGGAGATTTTGGATTTTTCAGCTGCCACCTGGCTGCGACACCATTGCCACTTTCGTGTTTTCTTAGACCGTTTCCGGCGAAAGGCTGCAAGGGTATGTAATTCGAAATGCTAAAACCATGCTCAAATGTTGCAGTAGGGTCTGTAGATGTGCACGAAGGTTTCCGATTTTTCAGGTGCCACGTGGCTGTGCCACCATTGCCACTTTTGTGTTTTCTTAGACCGTTTCCGGCGAAAGGCTCCTAGGGTATGTAATTCGAAACGCTAAAACCATGCTTAAATGTTGCAGTGGGGTCTGTAGATGCGCACGAAGGTTTTGGATTTTTGGGGTGCCACATGGCTGTGCTACCGTTGCCTCTTTCATGTTCTCTTAGACCATTTCTGGCGAAAGGCTCCTACAGTATGTATTTCAAAATGGTAAAACCATGCTCAAATGTTGCAGTAGGGTCTGTAGATGTGCACAAAGATTTTGGATTGTTCAGGTGCCACGTGGCTGTGCCACCATTGCCACTTTCGTGTTTTCTTAGACCGTTTCCGGCGAAAGTCTCCTAGAGTATGTAATTCGAAACGCTAAAACCATGCTGAGATGTTGCAGTAGAGTCTGTAAATGCGTAGGAAGGTTTTGGATTTTTTGGGTGCTAAGTGGCTGTGTCACCGTTGCCACTTTTGTGTTTTCTTAGACTGTTTCCAGCGAAAGGCTCCTAGGGTAAGTAATTCGAAATGCTTAACACATGCTCAAATGTTGCAGTAAGGTCTGTAGATGCGTACAAAGGTTTCAGATTTTTCAGATGCCACGTGGCAGTGCCACCGTTTTTCTTTCGTGTTTTCTTAGATCATTTCCGGCGAAAAGCTCCCAGAGTATGTAATTTGAAATGCTAAAACTATGCTCAAAAGTTGCAGTAGGGCCTGTAGATGTGCATGAAGGTTTCGGATTTTTGGGGTGCCACCGTTGCCACTTTCATGTTTTCTTAGACCGTTTCCGGCGAAAGGCTCCCAGGGTACATGTATGTAATTCGAAACGCTAAAACCATGCCCAAATGTTGCAGTGGAGTCTGTAGGTATGCACGAAGCTGTGTCACCTGTGCCACTCAATATGATTTTAGTGTGTCATATAATACATTTCTTCTTTGTATCAAGCATTCATACAAAGTCAAGGATGCAAATGCGGGGATACACTACAGTGTGCTTTGCACACAAGTGACACCATCTAGTTTACATTGTCAGCGTCCTCATATATAGGTAGTTTTTTATATTCTATTACTGTAGTATACTGTAGGATACATGGATTATTATTCCAGTAGTATAGCTCAAAAAATTTTGGATTTTGTCCACACTTAGGCTATATCGGGATGCCCTTGGGCTCTTAATGTTCCCTTTGGGAACTTGGTCATTTTTTCAAAATTTTTTGTTTACAAAAAATATTTTAAATTTAATTATGATTGCCATTATTCATGTATCTCAGTTATATATATATATATATGTTGTGGAGTTTGGAGGACTGATATCGATTTTAGTTGATACACTCCTGCGGACGTGTCATTCTTGTGTTGCACTGGGATGACTGATGTTGGAGTCGGGTGTTGCAGTACGTTGTTGGCAGTGAGGTTCTGAGGATCAGAGCCTCTCACCGCATTTCAATTCATTCTGTCAGTTTCTATTTCAGAGGAACATGAACATGGTGATTATATCAAATGTGCTACCGTCGTCGCGCTCCGTGGAGCATATAGAGCTATCCGCAGTGCCCATTATTGCAAGAGTTAGCGCCTTTTGTTAAGGGTTTTAATCTCTTGCAAGCAGCTAGTTCGACCAGTGAAGCGGTACTCTGTCCGTGGGTGCCGTGATGCCGGGTAAGTTCGTTGTGGTCTAAGAAGTGGATGTAGGTAGAGCGAGCACTATAATATAAATAGCTCACCCCACGACAATGGAAATAGGGAGGAAATAGGGTGGAAATCAGTAAGTTCTTGTACTCGGCAAGGTCTGATAGACCGCAAGCGAGAGAGCCCCCACCGCTCTAATCTAGCAACGTCCGGGGTCAGATGTTGTTTTGAGAAACTTGCACAAGCTGGAGCATATGTCCACCCTCCACTCGGGTAGTGCTGACATGGTTGGCCCATTTTTGTAACCGGCTAACCGTTGGACATAACTGCTTTTCAACTGGATAACCATTAATTTTAACCGCTGGTATTATTGGATTGTCTATGATGCAAAATCAGTAAGGAATGGCGAGAAAACAGTTCAAAACACTGCCACCTGACTTTCACAAAACATATACAAATGAACACCACCGAGTGCAAACGGGAATCGTCAATGTGCAAACGATCGTCAACAATTTATATGACTGCAATGGTCCCACATAATCGTGATGATACATCGTAACTGTGGTCACCCTGCATTGCCCAGTCACAAAAACAGGCCTTGCCATTTGTAAATCACAAGCACGGCATGCAGCACACCTAAAACAAAAATCACATATGCAATTTGTTCCCACGGGCATGCATTTGAAGTGAGGGACAAATGTCATTGATATTAGTTAAGAATTTTCCAACCAGTTAGTAAATTGTAGTTAGGCATAGTTATTAGTTAACTGTATTAGCAAAGTGCCTCTTACCTTGAGTGGCTTGAATTTGATATGATCAGAGAGTGAATATATAATCCTAATTTTTTTAATATCTTTTTCTGTTCACTGCTAAGACAAAAGTCACAAACAGTTCAACATTTACAAATTACATTTGCCTATTTCTCGAACTGAAATTTCTGGTGGGAATATGTTGCGAGTCATGAAAAGGGTGTGGTAAGAAATTATTATATGCCCCATTGACCAAGAGCCCCTCGTCTGACATTGGCAATTGAAAAATGAATTTTACAATGCTAGATTTTAAAATAGGTTTTTTATGACATACATTCATTCTTTTAAACAGTTCAATAAAATCAAAACATGTTTGTTTCTGAAATATGTTTGTAAAGTACCAAACAGACAATTTATTTGGAACACACCATTACACACACTGAGGGATTTTTTCAGCATTATAATCTGCAATCAGCAACACCTCAGCAAAGAGAAGAATGTCAAATTTGTCTGTAAAAGACAATGTTACACTGACAGGCAGTGTAACATTGTCACTGCAGCCCATGCAGAAAACAACCTTCAGTGCACTCGCCTGTTGCAGTTTGATAAAAACTAACAGACATTTATCTGCGACCTGACACCCCAAGCAACCAAAATAACTGTTCTTTCAACATTCCAACCCCTTAACCCTTTCATGTTACATCGACTACACATCACTGTAAATCGACAAATGTTTGGTAGCTTTGACAATGCTTGTGTCGACAAAAGTATTATAACGTTTCGCGGCCAAATACTATTTATTTTCCCGACAGCATCCCATCAATTATAGGTGTAGCGGTTATCCAGTTGAAGCTTTTTCAACCGGTTACGCCGATAACCGGTTGCAAACTGGTTATCCGACTAACCATTTCAGCGCTACACTCGGGACGCTCTGTTAAGTCTGCAGCCGGGGTCGGCTTCAGTCAAGGCTTCCTCCGCTACATTTCACAAGGCCGAAATAAATTTTTCTGGTTGGAAACTTGCACGAGACGGAGCATATGTCAGCCTGCTGCTTGGGACGCTCCGTCTAGTCTGCAGCCGGGGTCGGATTCAGTCACGGCTTCCTCCACTATGTTATTTAAGCATACACGACCGCATCCTAGCTATCCGACTTCGGATATCCAGCCTGTTGCACGCAGAAGGAACCACTCTTTACCTGTGAAGTCAGACCATCTGGGTGTCGAGGCCTTTATCATCGGGACATTCGGAGAAAGAACCGTTTCCGACACACCGTCCCAGGAGCAGCATGCGGCTAAGGAACGGAAGACTGCTGCTCCTCAGGCCTCAATGACGGACTTGCTGTCGCAGATTACGCAGCTGATCGCAACATCCCAGCAAGTGCAGATGCACCTCCCTCAGACTCAGAATCTGAGCTGTCGGACGGTGCTGGGTCGGTCCAGTCGTCTGTTCACGCAGATGCAATGGACTGAGATTCGCAACTGATTCTCTCGGGATGGTAAAAGGGATTAGGAAGAGGATTACCTTTCCCTTTCGGAACAGTACATGGTTACGATGGCTTTCATCCATCAATACTACCCTAATTTTATTCCACCAAATCAGAATGCTGTGACGAGAAGAGAAAAACTGCTGGCATCGTTAGGCGCAGACTTTATCCGCACAAAGGAGGAAGTCCTTTCTTTTCCGGCTCAGTTTATGCAAATGTCACAGGCCTTCGGCCATATAGACTCTGCCATATTTATCCTCTTGAGTGCGAGGAAGAAGGCGGTTTCTTATCTTCATCTTCCGTAGACATACCGTTTTTTGACCACGTTCATTTAAAAACGGTCGAAGAAGATGTTCAGAGAGTTCTTCTGCATTTTAATGAGCAGGCCAGGGATCTAAAGGTATCCTTACCTGTATCATTCACTGTTCGCTCAGACACAAATGAGACGGCAATTTCTTCAAATAGAGCGAATTTGGACTTTATGTCTTACGCAGATCACCTTACAAGAGCTATGGTGCCACGTCTCAAGGGAAAGGAATTTGAGGATGTCTCTCTTGTCAAAGGAAGCAATGCAGGTCGTCGAGAATCAGGATTCTCAACATTTTTACTGTCACCTGTGCCTCGTACTGAAGCCAGATGGCTCGTTTCGACCGGTAATAGACTTGAGCTGGATAACAAGCTTATCATGGCTCCAAAAATTTATTTATGGAAATCATTCGGTCTGTAAAAGCGAGCGTTGGAGTGATCGACTATGCGGCAAGCATAGATCTAAGGATGCGTACTTTCATGTCCTGGAACATCTGGCATTCTAAAAGTACCTGTGGTTTGCCATACAAAGGAAGGTGTATCAGTTCAGAACAATATGCTTTATTCTGAATCTGGCCCCCTGGGCGTTTCACTCGAATAATGAACCTGGTAATGTCTTTTTTACGAGCTCTTTCGTCTGCAGTAATGTCGGCTTACTTGGACGACCTTCTACAGGGATACGGCAACAGAATTATTCTTCAGAACGATGTTCAGAGTCTGCTTCTTTTACTCCGATGTCTCGGTTTCATCGTAAACAAGAAAAAGTCGGATCTAGCTCCATACAAGTCGTCTATTCACTTGGGAATGAGCTTTGAGACTGAACAATCTGGTAAGTCTGCCATTACCCAGAGCCAAATTAGTCAGTTGTTATGCTTGCTTTTGTCTACACTCAGCCGCATTAATAGTGAGGGAATTCATGCGACTGTTGGAGCTGTGCGGAGCGGCTGTGGCTCTCATTCAGGTGGGCCGCCTGCATGCACGTCCCCTCCAGGTATTCTTTACCCAGAACTGGAGTGTGAAGACACTTTCGCTTGAACCAGTATTGTAGTGTACATCAGGAACCAGGGCGGCACCCATTCATTTCCCTTATGGCAACTATTGGAGATTTTCCTATACGTCTTGAATCATCATGTTCGTCTTTCTATCCGTCATATACCGGGTTGTCTGAACGTACTAGCAGACTCGCTCTCTCGGAAAGGTTGTCGGTTGCAATTGGAGTGGACACTCAACAAGCGAGTATTTGGGCAGACTTTCTACCAGAGCGATCGCCCCATGATAGATCTGTTTGCGACGCACCAGAACAATCAGTTACCATCGTTCGTGTTGCCATGCCCAGACCATTGAGCGTATGCAGTAGATGCTTTGCCGATCTCATGGGGATAAATGATAAGACACGCATGTCCTCCAGTTCAGTTGATTCAGTAGATTATGTTTAAGATCAAACAGTCTCATTGTGAATCCTACTAGTAGCACCTCTGTTAACTTAGAAACCTTGGATCAGTCTTCTCAAGTGTCTATTATGGGACGTTGCCCAGAAACTTCCTCCACGGGAGGACCTCTTTATCAGGGGAAGTTTTTGTTCTTCACGTCCTTATCCACTCATAGTGGCATAATGGAGTCAGTTAGACACGAGGGAACCATTGCGGTTCCTATATTATTTTATGGCTAACACAAGAACGATTAAGTAATGCGGGTGAGGAGGGTTCGATATGACTTCAAATCCCCCCACAGTCAAAGTGTTTACTGGCGATTACCGGGCAAGACATAGTTTCTTCCCGCAAGCCTCGTATGAGTTTAAATACTTACATGCATTTCATGTTTTCTCGATTGGCGGCTGGGTCGTGTTCTATGGCGACCTCATGGACATATCCACTTTTTAGTTGGTTAGTTTCCTGTGATTGTTCGTCTGTATGTCATATACGAGCGCATAATTCGTCATAAATAAATTGCTAGTCTTTGAGTACCTCAGAGGCTGCATAGCCAGTTAACTGGTATTCAGATGATTACATGCAGGTTTTCAATGCTCATGTGCATAATAATGAATTATTAGGCAGACGCATTATTATATGTTATAGACCTTAGAATTATGAATTATTTTGGGGGCGGTCCCATGTCGAACCTGTTAATCATACCTACTTCCATTTCTAGATCCAGGTTTCTATTAAGGTCGGTACTACTCGAATACATCTTGTTTACACTCTCGTATATTCGCACGTTTATAGTGTCATAGATATCGGATAGTACTCATCAGGGAGTGTTGTTACTGGAATTTATTCTACGTCTGAATGGGGTAGCCTGTGGGTTACCTCAGAAGTGTGATTACCTTCCAAAGATCATTCCTTGTGGTTCTATTGTTATATATGTTATATTTTATATCTCCGGTTTTCGACCTATTTGCATATGCCGACTCCAGTGTACGTTATATAGCGGGCGATATTAAGTACCGGTATCGTCACCATAAGCTTACCTTCTGAAGTTGTGTTAAGCACCATTTATTAATAATAATTAATACCTGAGTGCCTGTTCGACGAATATTTATATTGTTTTTTGGTACCACTTTTACTGATTCTAGAGCGCACCTCTCTTTCTTTTTGAAGATTCCTTCAAAAGAAAAGGGGGGGGGGGGGGCAGAGATTTTTTTTACCTCTACTCCGGCTTGATAGGTATATAACTATGATGGAAGTTGTTTTATCCATAATTATATCCTGCATATTGCTGGAGTTTTATTGTATGGCGTATGTTTGTGGGAGATATTCTCTCATTCTCAAATACGCCATCCTAATTTTTGGGGCTTAGGCCAGGCTAGCCTCAAAAATTGGGAACTTGTTACATCCAGTTAGCATAGTCTTCATGCTAAGTTTACGGAATTACTTGAACTGGGCTCCTTTTGTATGATATGTCTTCTCTATTACTGTATAGAGAAACATACATGTAATTCCTAATAATTTTAATTTCCTTTTGCCTTGGATTACAGGATTGGAACTATGTTGATCTACTAATTCTGAAGTCCTAGGCCCTCCACCTTTTTACAATTCAGCTAGTCTAGGCCATTGGTTTACAGTGTAAAAATATTATAAATTTAAAGTAATTTGTATATTTTGATATGTACCAATGGCCCAGATGGAGATGGCCATAAATTTAAAGTAATTTGTATATTTTGATACTTACCAATGGCCCAGATGGAGATGGCCCTCCCATGAGTGGGCACTCATACCTCCCCGCTGAATTTTTATGTAGTACTCTCTTCTACAAAGAATGATGTTGGCACCAAAAATTTGGATAGAAGATGCAAGACTAAACTACCTAACACCCCTAGGGTGAGGACGTAACCCTGGAGAAAAAACAGAATAATATTCTATAATACATGTTAAACTCCTAAGAAATTTAATAAAAAATTTCAATAAAAAATAGCCAAAAGCTTTAGAGTTTAACAGGAAGGGTTCATGGAAGGATAGGGAAGGAATACTTAACAAACAGTGGAATAATCATTATCACAAATAATGACATCAGGCATATGTCCCAAAATTGGGAAACATAAAATAATTTTATAAATATTATAAAGTTACAGCCCTGAACATCCAAAACCACCGTTGAACACTTCCTTCATCCAATAACAGCCTTGTATCCACCAATTCTTGCATTGATTTGTGTCTGGCATCTTCAAAAAATGAGATTTAAAAGCACAGATGTCATTTCATTGTTGATTACTTTAGGGCCAAACAAAGAATGATGTTTGCGCCAATTCCGGTCACCTCCTGACGTCTGCGCATGCGCGAAGAGTAAATGTATGGAGGGCCAGATAGGACTTTTAATTTTTGGTTTTGCAAGCAAATTTTGGGGATTGGGGGGGTTCAAAATTTGTGTTTTGGTCTTTAATCACTTTGAGTTAAGCACCAGCCAGCTAGTCTGGGCCATTGGTAAGTATAAAAATATACAAATTACTTTAAATTTATAATATTTCTAACAACTTTTGAAATCATTCTAATGTAAAATGCTAACAATTGGAGCATATGATACCTGGAAATAATATGGTAGTTGTTAAAACATTGAAGTGAGGTTCAATTTGTTCAGCATTTAAACTGATCACAAGTTAAAACAGTTGACAAATAGCTGTGGGATGGGCTCCAGAATGAAAAATTGTATATATATATTTTTTTTCTTTGTGTGTGTGGGGATGGGGGGGGGGGGGGGGGGGGGGGGGGGACGGACAGATGGTGCACCAAAAAAGATTATTCAAAAATCCTTACAAATCTATATTTTTATACTGTACCAATGACCCAGACTTAGCTGGTGCTAACTCCTTAAAATCAATGGCCAAACTAAAATTTTGCCCCCCAATCCCCAAAATTTGCATCAAAAACCGAAATTTCAATGTCCTATGTGGTCCTCCATACGTTTTATCCACTGCGCATGCGCAGTGTCAAGGAGGTCTCAAAATTGGCGCCAATTATCATTCTTGGTTTGGCCCTAAATTTAGTAATATCTCACTGATATTTGTGCTTGTAAATCTCAGTTTAAATGATGCCAGACACATAATTATGGATGAAATGGTGGTTCTAAGGAGGAAATAGAAGGATGAGAGGATGAAACAGTGGCAGAATATGATCAGGGCTGTAACTTATAATTTTTTTATGAAATTATTTCATGTTGCCTATTTTCGAGGCATGGCCCTGATGTTGTCATTCTTGCTATGAATTTACCATTGTTTGTTCAGTGTTTCCTTTCTCCCTTTCCTGTATTCCCCCCTTGCTATTCTCCCATGCTTTTGGCATAATTTTTGTAATTTTTTTTTTACTAAAATTTTTTGGGAGTTTTGGCTTGGTAACAGAATGAATTTTCTGTTTTCCCCCATGTTTACGTCCTCACCCTTGGGTGTTTAGGCGTTGCAATCTGCATCTACCATCCGATGTACTGCAGTTTCTTCTCTGGAAGTCTCTGTTTTACATCGGATAGTGTTTAAATTAGTGACTGATTTTGGGCCATGTTTACAGTGCCTGGAGTCATGCTTCCAGTTTTTGTACACTTTTGTTTTTGTTGACAACGGTTACTTGTGATAGTGATTACTTGTCTTCTGTTTAGTTCTGCTCATAGCCAGATACATTAATATTGTCCGTAAGTGTTACATTAATTTTTAAAAATGTTTTAGAATTTTTTTCCACACTTAGGCTTCTTTGGGATCCATTTGGGCTCATTGTTCCCATTGGGAACTTGGGCTCTTCTGAACATTTTTCAAAAAAAAAAAATAATTTTTTTTTAAATTATTTTTTCGAAGTCTGAAATTTGTTTCAAGGGTTAGTGCAAGTACTATGACTGTCCAGATGTTGTTGTACGTGACGCTAGTCAGTCGGAGCATACGTCCACTCCATCTGCTCGGGACGCTCCGTTACATAGACAGTCCGCTGCGACTAGTCTATCGGCTTCCTCATCCTCACGGCAGCACACACGACCGCACTTTGGCTATGTGACTGCTGATATCCAGCCAGCTTCGCCGACCAGGGATTCCACGTCGACCAGGTCACGCCATGCGGTAGCCAGGGATTCGAGGCCTTTACAATCGGGACGGGCGCATAAAAGAAGTATGCGAGATTCAATGTCCCAGGAGCTTCCAGTGGCTAAATCATGTAAGACCACAGCTCCACAGGCCTCCGCAACGGACTTGCTGTCGCAGATGGCCCATCTTATCGCAGCATCCCAGCAGCCGTCATAAACCTTTTCCGATCAGGAATTGTCTGAGGAAGCTGGGTCAGTTCGTTCCTCTGCAGAGTCAGCATGGGATGACCGAGATTATCAAGTGGTCCAGCTGGATGGAGAAAGGGTTTCAGAGGAGTTGGAATTTTCCCTTTCGGAGCAACATAAGGTAGCCGTAGATTTCATCCGGCAATACCTTTCCTGATGTTGTTCCTCCAGACCAAAATGCTGAGGTGCTGGATACGAGACTGATAGCGTCGCTGGACACAGACTTCTTCTTTTCGGCAGGATTAGGGACACCGTCCCTGAGTTTCTGACCCAGTCCAGAAATGTCTCACGGACATTTGATCTTTTGAATGACGCTATATTCAAACATGCCTCCAAGACGGGCAAGTCCGGTTTCTTATCGCCTAATGCTATACAGCTTCCTTTCATCAATTCAAGGAATAAATTGAAATGGCAAGACATAGCATTCCGAGAGTTCCTCTGCGTCTGGAAGACCAGGCTGAAGACGTAGAATTGTCTTTGCCGTCGTCTATGTCTATTCCAGCCACGACGACGTTGGATACGACAATCTCGTCTAAAATTTAGATGCGTTATCGTATGCAGATCACCTTACCAGAGTGTTATCATTACGTCTTGAAGGAAAAGAATTCCAGGATGTTCAAACTTCCTTAAGAGTTCTTTCGAGGGCCATAGCATACTCTTCGTATAACTCCGCCCTTTCAGTGGCAAATCTGGAGTTAGTTAAATGTGATGCTGCCACGGCTGCATCCACTCGCATGGATCGTAAGGTGAAAAACTATCTTCGAGTCACACCAGTCTCCGGAGAGCTTCTCTTCAATGGAAAGCTTTCCTTGATCTATGATCAAATCACTAAGAAAGCTTCAGACTCTCTGCTGTCCATGTCCGCTTCTAAAAAGTCGGATTCAGCGGAGAAGAGTAAGACAGGCACTTCTGGGACGAGTACGTCCAAGCTAAGTTCCTATAGAGGGTCTTATAAGTCCTCTAGATCTTACTCCAGAGACCGTCATGGTAGCGACTCAGGTAGGGGCCGTAATTCTGGCCGAGACAACCGGTCAGATGCCCCTAGGTCGATGGGGCGAGGTGCGGGTCGTGGAGGACGTGGTTTCTCCTCCCGCAAGCCTTGCAGGTCCTTGAAGTGATGGTGCAAACCTCTATTGTGTTCCAGTGGGCGGAAGGTTATCGAGTTGCTTAACCAATTGGTTGTCGATTATAGACGATCCTTGGGTTCGAGGGGTGATTTCAGAAGGGCTAAAACTGTCCTTCGAAAGAAAGCCTCCGTTAACTCGAAGTCCAAGATGGACTCAGCTTCTGTCAAATCCTCAGAAGAGAAGTTCGCTTCTATTAGAAGTCCAATCTCTTCTGGAGAAGAACGCGATAGAGGTCGTAGAAAACCATGAATCTCCAGGTTTCTACAGTCATCTGTTCCTGGTTCCGAAACCAGACGGCTCGTTTCGTCCAGTCATAGATCTGAGCTGGATAAACAAGCTGATCGTGGCTCCAAAATTTTATATGGAGACCATTCGATCGGTCAGAGCGAACATTTGAGTGAACGACTATGCTGCAAGCATAGATCTCAAGGATGCGTACTTTCACGTCATGGTACACCCGGCGTTCAGAAAGTATCTCCGCTTCGCTGTCCTAGGAGTCGTTTATCAGTTCCGAGCGATGTGCTACGGTCTGAATCTAGAGCCCTGGGCTTTCACTCGAATAATGAACGCGGTAATGACTCATTTCCGAGCTCATTCGTCTGCGGTAACGTCGGCCTACCCATCTGGGAATGAGCTTCGAGACGCACAACAATCTCGTTCGTCTGCCGTTAACCAGAGCGAAATTAATCAGTTGTTACGCTCGCTTTTGTCTTCACTCCGACAAAGTCACAGCGAGAGAATGCATGCGACTGATAGGTTTGTGCGGAGCCTCCCTCTGACTCAGAATTGGAGTGTCAAGATTCATTCGCTCGATACGAACATCATCTTGTCGAATCAAGTCAAACAAGAGATTCAATCTTGGGCAGATATTCAGTGGTTAACTCAGGGAGATCCACTGCAATCGCCGGATCCAAGTTTTACAATTATGACGGATGCCAGTCAAACAGGTTGGGGTGCAACCTTGAGCCCAACGGATTCGAAGTGCCAGGGTCTTTGGGATCTGCAGTTCCTAAATAAGCAGATAAACATCAAAGAAATGATGTCACTTTGGCTTGCGCTACGTCATTGGATGAACATAATTCAGAATGCACATGTGCAAATTCTGTCCAACAATTCGATGGTAGTAGCATATATTCGGAACCAGGGAGGCACTCATTCCATTCCGTTATTCAATTTAACGGAAAGAATCCTTCTGTTTGTCCTAGAGCATCAAGTTCTTCTATCGGTCCGTCATATTTCATCTGAACGTTTTGGCAGACTCCCTTTCTGGGAGGGGTCGCATGTTGCCGTCAGAATGGACTCTCAACAAACGAGTATTCAATCAGATTTGCTACCAATGGGAGCATCCGATGATAGACTTATTTGCGACGCATCTCAACAATCAGTTGCAGACATATGTGTCGCCGTGTCCAGATCCTCGAGCATTTGCAGTAGACGATCTCTGATTCTCTCAATCTCTTGGGACGGAATGATAGGATATGTGTATCCTCCAGGGCCATTGATTCAGCAGATATTGCTCAAGATAAAGCAATCTCACTGCAAGATTCGGTTGGTAGCATCTCTATCACCCCAGAGACCATGGATAAATCTACTCAGGTGTCTGCTGTGGGACATGCCGCGGAAGCTTCCTCCAGGAGAGGATCTTCTTTCGCAGGGGAAATCGCGCACACTGCATCACAACCTGCAGGGTATCAACCTTCATGTATTTCCATTGTGTGGTCCTTCTTGCATGGCAAGCAATTTACAGGACGAGCAGTGGTCGCAATTTCTAACTGTAGGAGGACCTCCTCTTCGCTAAATTATGCTGCTAAGTGGAAGGTTTTCTGTCGGTGGTGTAGGGATCATTCTATTGATATTTATGATCCCTCCATTCCAGACATTGCTAATTTTCTAGTCTACCTGTTTCTGTTTGATGAGATCAAACTGCAGCCTGTTACCATTAAGGGTTACAGGTCTATGCTATCTGATACCTATGCACATCATGATAGCTTACAGATTGGATCTAATGTCTCTTTATCTAAGTTAGTGAAAAACTTTTCGATAAATAGACCTAGAACCCTTAGATTAATTCCTAAGTGGAATTTAGCTTGGGTTCTTCTTAAGCTAAAAGAAGTGCCATTTGAGCCTCTTGACACGGTGGACTTCAAATTCTTATCTTTTAAGACAGCTTTTCTCTTAGCCTTCTCTTCGGCTAGAAGAGTTAGTGAGCTTCATGCACTATCTGTTGATGATTCTCACTATCGTGGTGTAGGTAATACTATTACCTTGACTACTAATGTTGGATTTTTGGCTAAGAATTAGGCTCCTAATAAGTATCTGGAACCTTTTGTTATTAAGGCTCTTCCGTCTTCAGACAGGCATAGGCCTTTACTCTGTCCTGTTAGAGCTATGCATATTTACAAACGTAGATCTGAGTTTATCAGAAAGGGACGTAAACATTTCTTTCTGTCTCTGCTGCCTAATAAAAGGGACATTACGGTCCATTCTATTGCAAGGTGGATTCAATTAACTATCCGTACTGCTTATGAAAAATTATCTTCAACTCAGCAGTCTGTGCTTAAGATTTTGGCACATGAAGTAAGAGCGCTGTCTACATCTTGAGCTTATGCTAATAGTGTTGCTATTACCGATTTGATGAAGGCTGCATATTGGTCTCAGCCTTCGACATTCACAAGTTTTTATCTTAGAAATATTGAGTCCATTTCTGGCGACCTGCGTTGTTTAGGTCCTTTATCTGTTGCTCAGAATGTTGTCCACTAAACAGTTGCAACTATAGTTATGTAGGCTTTCTGTTCCGGCAGCGACTCTGTCCTGCTGCCCTCTTCGCTCTGGGGTATTTGACCCAGGGCAAGGGGAAGGGGGGGGGGGGGGGTGATGGTGTTCCCTTAGGTCACCTCCTTTATAGTGAAAAACAAGGGAATACCTCCTCTCGAGTCAGTAATTCCGAGTTGGTACCGGGATGGTTTTAAAGTGTAAAGCTAATGTTTAACTCATTCATGTAATAAATTTAAAGTGTAGCTCGGTGTGAAGCAATTGTATATTAATTAATTAGCATAAAGAATCTCATTTCTCTGGACTTCCTTTATTTATTGGCTTTCCTTTTAAAAATATTAGTATAACGGGTTATACTGGATGTTAATAGAGATCATTGATGTTTTTGTGCTCAATTACGGAAGGGTATTGTGTCTTTCTTGTTTGATACAAATAAGAAAGATACATGTAAGACCTGTTCTCCTCTTCTCCTTGAGGGGATAATTCTGTTTACATGTAATTGAGCCTATTGGATTTTCCTTTATGTCCTAGGCCCTCCAGCCTTTTTTCTATTCAGCTAAGTCTGGGTCATTGGTACAGTATAAAAATGTTAAAAAATTTATAGTAATTTATATATTTTTTATGCTTACCAATGACCCAGACGGGGATGGCCCTCCCATGAGTTGGGAACTCATACCTCCCCACTGATTACATAAAGCTTACCATGCACTGGTTGTAAGAATGACAATTGGCGTCAATTTCGAGACCTCCTTGACACTGCGCATGCTCAGTGGATAAAAGGTATGGAGGACCACATAGGACATTGAAATTTCGGTTTTTGATGCAAATTTGGGGAATTGGGGGGCAAAATTTGTGTTTGGCCCTTGATTTTAAGGAGTTAGCACCAGCTAAGTCTGGGTCATTGGTAAGTATAAAAAATATATAAATTACTATAAGTTTTTTAACTTTTATACAACAACCAATGGCCCAGATTAGCTGGTACTAACTCAAAAATTAGCCCAGGGACAAACACAAATTTGGCCCCCAATCCCCAAAATTTGCATGCAAAACCGAAAATTCAATGTCCTATCTGGTCCTCCATACTTCTAAGATCTGCACATGCGCAGTATCCAGCAAGGCACCAAAATTGGCGCCAACCACCATTCTTTGTTTGGCCCTGAAGTCAGCAACAATGAACAGACATCTGTGCTTTTATATCTCATTTTTGAGGATGCCAGACACAAATCAATGGTAAAATTGGTGGATCCATGGACATAATTGGATGATGGAAGTGAACAACAGTGGTCAGGAACGTTCGGGGCTGTAACTTTATAATTTTTATCAAAATTATTTCATGTCTCCCAGTTTTGGGACATGGGCCTGACCTCATCATTCTTGCTAATGATTTTTCCACTGTTTGTTAAGTGTTCCTTCCCTATCCTCTCTTGAAGCCCTCCTGTCAAACTCCCAAGCTTTTTGGCTTGTTTTTATTGAAATTTTTTATGAAATTTCTTGGTAGTTTGACGTGTATTACAGACTGTTTATTCTGCATATCCCCTTGGTTACATCCTCACCCAGGGTTGTTTAGGCATTTGGGTCATGAATCTTCTGTCCGATGTATCATTTTTTCTTCACCTGAAGATCTTGCTTTACATCGGGTAGCTTTAAAATCTGTTACTGACTTTAGGCCTTTTTTATTCAGTGCCTGGGGTCTTGTTTCCGGTTTTTCCTTTTGACGTTTACATTGGCAACGTCCTATAATATATGTAGTATCAATTTATTATTACTGTAGGATTGTTATAAGATACATGTTATGATATTCTGGTAGAGAAGCAATGATTTTGGGAATTTTGTCCAAACTTAGGTTCTATCGGGATACCCTTGGGCTCGTCTTGTTCCCTTTGGGAACTTGGGCTTTTGTCAAAAAATTTTCTAAAAATTTTTTGAAATTTTTCGATATCTATTTTGAATATTGATTATTATGTATCTTTATTATTATATATTTATTGTGGAGTTGGTGGGAGTACTATCGACTTTATTTGATTAATTATGAAGGCATATTGTTCAAAATGCAAGGCTAGGAAATCTACTTCAGATTTACATGCTTGTTGCCTTGCTTGTAGTCGATGTACTCCCGCTAAATCTTGTCCTGCATGTGTTCATTGGGATGACAAACATTGGACACGTTGTTAGCGGTGAGAGGCCAATGCCGGTCCTCTCACCTCAAAGTCAATCATGTTTCTGAGTTTCTTTTTCAGAGGAACAAGAACATGGTGATGGTTATATGACACCTACCAAAAGTGTGCCACCATCATTGCGCTCTGATGAGCAAACAGAGATAGCTGCCAAAGTGCTCATGAATATTAGGCAGGGGATAAAGCCACTAGCCAGTGGTTTCAGTCCCTTTTCTGCAGCTAGCTCAAATGGCGAAGCGGTTACTCCGTCCGTGATGCCGGGTATGTTTGTTGCGGTCATAAGAAGTGGATTGGGTAGAGCGAGCACTTTAAAACATAAACATGCTCACCCAGTGACAACGGAACAAGGGAAGAAGCAGCAAGTATTGTGGGAAACTTGGCTAGGTCTGAAAGGACCCTCTCTATCCCAGCAACATCTGGGGGCAGATGTTGTGGTAAAGAACTTGCGTGAGTTGGAGCATACATCCACACCTGCCATTTCGGGACGCTTCATATAGATCGCAGCTGCCCACGGCTACAGTTTCGGCTTTTTTCACTGCATCTACTAAGCACACACGACCACATCCTAGCTACCTGACTTCGGATATCCAGCCTGCTGAGCGAAGAAGGGACCACGCTTCGCCGGTGAATTCAGACCATCTGGTAGCTAGGGAGACGAGGCCTCGATTATCGGGACGTGTGGAGAAAAGAGCCATCTCCGACACACTGTCCCAGAAGCAGTAAGCGGCGAAGAAACAGAAGACCGCTGCTCTTCGGGCCTCAGTGACGGACTTGCTGTCGCAGATTGCACAGCTGATCGCAGCATCCCAGCAGGTGCAAGAGCGGCCTCCTTCAGACTCAGAACATGAGCTGTCGGATGGTGCTGGGTCAGTCCAGTCATCTGTTCACGCAGATGCAAGGGACCGAGATTCACAACTGATTCCCTTGAATGGTGAAAGGGAGATGGAAGAAGATTACCCTTCCCTTTCGGAACAACACATGGTTGCGATAGCTTTCATCCATCAATACTACCCTGAATTTGTTCAATCGAATAAGAATGCTGCGACGACAAGGAAGAAACCACTGGTGTCATTGGATGCAGACTTTATCTGGACAAAGGAGGAGGACCTTTCTTTTCCGGTTCAGTCTAGGCAGGTGTCACAGACCTTCGCCCATATAGATATTATTTCTTTTCAACCTACTCACAATTGTTTACAATTGGCTGTAACATAAGTGCAAGCCCTACTTCGGAACTAACTCAAGCTTTTAGAATCTTTTCCAAACGAGTTGGAAAAGTACTAGAGTGCAAAAGCACGAAAAAGATCGAAAAAAGGGTCGAGCAAGACCAGCGCTCAAAATTACAGGTACTCTCTCTGCACACCTCTTGCGTTTACCGAGCGCATGCACAACAACCGTGACGTCAATTCCTTTATTTTCCGCCATTGTACATGGTCGGAAATTTTTGTGACTCGTGCTAAATTATGCTGTTTATTCTTTGTGAACAACTTATTCTACATATTTAGTGTGCTAGTGGATTGTATCCTTTTATCAAGCTACCAAGTTATTATTAATTAATGTTAATTTGTATTTTTATTGCTTGTCTCTTCACACTTTATCTTGTCTTTCCCCCACGTGTGAACACGACCTTCGTGCTGTTTTCCATCGGCGGGAAGCTTGATTATTTTGATATAATGCCTAAGACTATTCCTTGTACCTCTTGCTTGCAGGTGAAGCATGTGGACGACTCTCATGCCACATGTGTCACTTGCAACAATTGCACTCAGGCCCAATCATGTGGTATTTGTGGGGTTTAGTCCTCTAAATTCTGGGCTTCTGTGAACAAGGTGGTTCTTTCCAGAGCTAGAACCCCTCGTTCTCGGGGTAAGGATAGCCGTGCCGTAGCAGACATTTCTGCTGGTGCACATGGTGACTCTGTCACACAGGATTCGGATCTGCCTTCTGTGGCGAGTTCCTCTGCAACTGTTGGCGGTGTTAGTTCAGTGATACCTGACGAGGAGACCGTGGTCTCTTTGTCTTCTGATGTCACTATTGAGGCGTCTGTTTTCGTTGAGAGCTTTTCCGAGGTCAACTCGGTGACCCTCTCCGATCTGCCTCCTACACCGTCGACCGTTGTTGAGGAAGTTGCTACTCCAGATCCTATTCTGTCTGATGGTGGCTCTTCCATCTCCTCTGGGGATGGTCTACAGTCTCGGGGGACCGAGGCTGTATCTGCTGGTGTGTCTGTGTGTTCTCAGCCTCCCCCGCCTCGCGGCGGGGCTGTGCGGGTTTTCTGTCTGCTCCGTCTCGTCTGGCTAGGTTTGCTCCTAGTCGGTTGAGCCGGCCGGTCGCTTCGGCAGCGATTCCTCGTCCCTCGAGTGAATCGTTTATCGTTCTACCTTCCGCTACTAGTGTGCCGCCTAGCGGGATGGTGTTGGGACGTTGGCATCCAGGGCCTGCTGTTCGGCAGCGGTCAGTGACAGCCCCTGTTAGCTGTCACTCTCGGAACCTTCCTCCGGTGATTCTTCACTGTGTTCCGAGTCTGAGTGTCGATCGATGCTTGCCGTCGGTCTCAGAGGATAGGCAGTTGGGGCCGTCTGCTGCGCAGAGGCCAATGACAGATTCCTGTCATTCTTGGGACAATCCTCCGGTGTCTTCTCACCGTGTCCTAGGTCCAGCTACCGATCGACGTGCGCCGTTGGTCTCTTTAGAGGATTTGCAGACAGGACCTTCTGTTTCGCAGAGGTCAGTGATGGCCCCTGGGCGTCACAATCGGGACTATCCTCCGGTGTCTTCTCACCGTGTCCCTATTCTGTCTGCCGATCGACGTTCGACGTCGGTCACTTCTGAGGATTTGGGTTCTTCTACCAGAAGGGTCCATTGGGAGGACACTCCGTCGGGCGATTCTGCTGCGACGGATTCTCAGGGTGACCTGCGCCAGGCCGTTTTGGCACTCACCCGGTTGCTTTCTGGCAACCCTCAAGTTGGCCTCCCTGTGCCTCCTGAGGCACAACCTCCTTTGGTCGGTCGCCGAGATGTCTCGCCTGGCCCCTTGGATACTGCACAGTATTCACAGGAGGTTTCTGCTGGTCAGCCCGAGTTGGGCTACGTCTCCTCTGCTACGGAGGATGACAAGTATCTTGAAGGTGATGGGCCCCCCTCGTCAGTCTTGGGGCAGGCTTTGGATTTCGTCTTTGGCTTATTGCCGGACGTTCAACCTTCCGACCAGCCTTCTGTGACCGTCCGGCCGCGGTCCACTGTGGAGCGCCGTAACCCTGTTGAGCCTTCTAGCTCCGGGGCTTTGCATCCTCTGCAATCGGCTCAGGTTGTTGAGTCCTTCCAGGGCTTAGACGTCAAAATGCGTTCGAAGGCCCTCAAGGGTTCCTTCTTTTCTAGAGCTGATGCCTTTCTGCCTCCATCATGGTTTCGTGTGTACGATTCCGTCTCTCCACCAGTCTTCCAAGGGATGACTACTGTGGATGAGGATTCTTCTTCCCTCGGGTTAACTAAGCCTAAGTCGGCAGTTCTCCCGATGTCGGTAGTTGAGTCTATGGTGGGCCTGTCCCGAGAGATGCTGGGTATGTTATCTCTCGCGGACCATGTCGTTGCTGCTCTGGCTGAATATTTTCCACCAGGGGAGTTTGATGACGCTCAGGCGCCTTTTCACGTTTTGTCACAGTCTCTTATGAACTTGACACACGCTCACGCCTGTAACACAGCTAATTTGGAGCTGGCACGCCGGGATGCGGTGTTGGATTCTTTACCATCCCTTCCTTCTGAGCAACGTGCTGTTCTGAGGTCTGCCTCTTTGGTGGGACCTCAGTTGTTCCATGGTTCCGTGGAAGCAGTTCGTGGCAAAGTTCTTCGTCATTCGAAGGACCAGCTTTTGCTGAGACAGCTTGACCAACCTGCTGCTGCGGGTGGGGGTCGTTCCAGGACCGCCAAGCGTGCTGCTGCGTCTGCCTCGTCGGCGACGTCGTCTACGCCTTCGGCTACGTCTGCTCCTTCTGCTCATAAGAAGCGCCGACGTGGCCAGGCTCGCTGGCAGCCTCAGGCTGGAAAGTCTCAGGACTCTGTCACTTCCCGAGGTGGTTTCTCCTCTCGGGGGCCTCGTTGAGGCCGCAAGTGAAGGTTCTCACCTCGATTCACCTCCAGTTGGGGGAAGGCTGTCGCTGTTTTACGACCGTTGGACAGAGATAACGTCGGACTCTTGGGTCCTCGACGTCATTCAATCCGGTCTGCGACTGTCCTTCCATTGGCACCCCAGTTTATCTCGGGTGCCCCTTCCGCCTCAGGTCCCTTCCGATTCTCTGCGTCGGGACCTTCTGGTGCAGGAGATTGACAATCTCCTCACCAAAGGGGCGATCGAGGTGGTCAGGAACACCCTTTCACCGGGGTTTTACTCGAGACTTTTCTTGGTGCCGAAGAAAAACGGCCAATATCGTCCTGTCATCGATCTGAGTACCCTGAACGAGTACATAATAGCTCCTCGTTTCAGTATGGAGACTTTCCGGTCGGTTCGACGTTCAGTTCATCAGGGCGATTTTGCGGCTAGTATCGACCTGAAGGATGCCTACTTCCATGTACCCATTCATCTGGCGTGACGGAAATACCTTCGGTTCTCGTTTCGGGATCAAGTTTTTCAATTCAGAGCTCTCCCATTCGGTTTGAACCTGGCTCCTTGGGCCTTCACCCGACTGATGTCACAGGTGCTTGCTTTCCACCGCACTCAGTCGGCAGTGACTTCGTCAGCCTACCTAGATGACATCCTCCAATGGCACCACGATGCTGCTGTTCTGGAGTTCGATGTCCGGCAGTTTCTTTGCCTGCTAGCGTCCCTGGGTTTCAGAGTCAATCGCGAGAAGTCGGATCTTCTTCCTTCTCAGCGATTCCGTCATTTGGGGATGGATTTTGACACTCTTCACAATGTAGTGTCGGTCCCCCAGGCTCGGGCGACGATTCTTTCCGCCTTGACTCAGGACCTGCTTCAATCTTCCTCGGTCTCGGCCAGGACTTTCCTTCGGATGCTGGGCCTTTGCGGTTCGATGACAGATCTCATTCCGCTCGGTCGCTTGTTTGTCCGACCTCTTCAACACTTCCTGTTGGATCATTGGCATCCGAATGTAGATCTGGCTTTGGATCCCTCATCTGTCGGACCATGTTGTCCTACTTCTTTCGGACAATTCGACAGTATTGGCCTACATACGGAATCAAGGAGGCACACATTCGATTCCCATGTATCGGCTGTCTCGGGATCTTCTTCTGTTGGCGCGGCATGTGAACGCTCGGGTGTCCATTCGACACATTCCCGGGCGTCTCAACGTCCTAGCAGACTCCCTGTCCCGACGCGACAGTGTCCTTCCAACCGAATGGATGCTACATTGGTCGGTGTTTCAGGCGATTTGCGAGCAGTGGGGGCCGTCCTCAGATCGACCTTTTCGCTACTCGCTGGAATCATCAGGTAGAGACCTTTGTGTCCCCTTGTCCAGATCCTCTGGCATTTGCAGTAGACGCTCTGTCTCTGGACTGGACAGGTTGGATCGGCTATGCCTTTCCTCCTGCACCGATTCTTCCTCAAGTATAAGCGAAGATTCGAGCTTGCAGTTGCAGGATCATTCTGATCACACCCCTGTCTCCACAGAGGGTGTGGATCAATCTGCTGCGGCCTCTATTGGCCGATCGACCGATTCGTCTACCTCTACGTCGCGATCTTCTTTCACAGGGTCGTCCCAGGAAGTATCACAACAACCTGGCGAGCCTGTCCCTTCACGCCTGTCTTTTATCAGGTCCAGTCTCCGACGTAGAGGTTTTTCGAGACGATCAGTGGAGTGCATTTCTGCATCGCGGCGACTTTCCACTGGCATGACTTATGCCGCCAAGTGGAAGGTTTTCTTCCGCTGGTGTTCAGATCACAATGTGAATTACCGTGATCCGTCAATCGCTCAAATTGTGGATTTTCTGGTTTTTCTTTTTGACTCCAAGGGCCTCCAGCCTATTACGATTAAGGGTTATTGGTCTATGCTGTCTGATACTTTCTCTTATGTGGGAAAGCGGTGCATCGGTCGTAATCTTTTTCTCTCCAAACTTATTCGGCACTTTTCTTTGAAGAGACCTCAAGTTTTGCGTCTTACACCCAAGTGGAACTTGGCATGGGTGTTGCACTGTTTGGAGGGGGCGCCATTCGAGCCTTTATCTGAGACCGACATGCGTTTTCTCACCTATAAGATGGCTTTTCTTCTAGCGTTTGCTTCTGCTCGTCGAGTTAGTGAGCTTCATGCGCTATCTGTTGATTCTGCCTTCTTCCGAAATGAGGCTAACAGTGTCACCTTCACTTCTGATTGCTCTTTTCTGGCTAAGAATCAGCTTCATGATTCGGTACCTCCTCCCATCTGCATTCGGGCTCTCCCTGCTGTAGATGGCCGGAGGCCTCTTCTTTGTCCTGTTCGTGCGATCAAGACTTACATTACTCGCACTCAGTTCATTACGAGGGGTCGGAAGAGATTCTTTCTGTCTCTCATTCCTAAGAGGCAGTCTATCTCTTCCCATTCTATTTCCAGGTGGATCTGTCTTGCAATCAAGCTGGCTTATTCTCGCTTGTCTGCGTCGGATCTTGTTTCGAACCGGCTTAATGCTCATGAGGTTCGTGCCATTTATACATCCTGGGCGTTCTCCAATTCTGTTTCGCTCCGGGATGTTATGAATGCGGCTTACTGGAGGAATGCTTCTAGCTTCTCCTCCTTTTATCTCCGCCACCTTCAGCAGCAATCTGAGGACCTTTATTCTTTAGGCCCTCTCGTTGCTGCTCATGCTGTTGTGCACCCTCGTTAAAATTGTTTTTGTCGAGGTTGCACTTCGCTCAGCCTTGTTCTTTTCAGGTGCCTTCTCTCTATCTTCATTACAGGTTTTCGTTTTTGTTCTCTGCCATCCTTGCTTTCGTTCTGCTACTCTTGTTGGTATTGGATTCACCTCCTCCTATTGTTTATTCAGCCAATTGTAAACAATTGTGAGTAGGTTGAAAAGAAATTAAAATTTTTTAGTAAATTTTGTTTCTTAACATACCTACCACAATTGTTTACCGGAGGCCCACCCTCCGTGGGGATATCTTTGATATCGATGCCTCCCGCTAAATCACAAACTTCTCATTGGCGGAAATACGGAATTGACGTCACGGTTGTTGCGCATGCGTTCGGTAAAAGCAAGAGGTGTGCAGAGAGAGTACCTGTAATTTCGAGCGCTGGTCTCGCTCGACCCTTTTTCCAATCTTTTGCACTCTAGTACTTTTCCAACTCGTTTGGAAAAGATTCTAAAAGCTTGAATTAGTTCCGAAGTAGGGCTTGCACTTATGTTACAGCCAATTGTAAACAATTGTGGTAGGTATGTTAAGAAACAAAATTTACTAAAAAATTTTAATATCTCCAGTGCGAGAAAGAAAGGCGGTTTCTTAACCTCATCTTCTATATACATAACGTTTTTTGGACCACGTTCATTTAAACGGTCAGAGAAGATGTTCAGAGAGTTCCTCTGCTTTTGGATGAGCAGGCCGAGGATCTAGAGGTATCCTTACCTGGATCATTCACAATTCGCTCAGACACAAGTGAGATGGTAATTTCTTCAAATAGAGCGAATTTGGATGCTATGTCTTACGCAGATCACCTTACAAGAGCTATGGCGCAATATCTCAATGGAAAGGAATTTGAGGATGTTCGTACCTCTCTAAGAGTTCTTTCCAGGGCAATTATGTATACCACATATAACTCCGCCCTAACAGTGGCAAATTTGGAGTTAATCAGACGTGATGGTGCCCTTGTGTCGTCATCACTGATAGATGACAAGGGGAAAAACTCTATCTGAGTCGCTTTGGTCTCTGGACATACTATATTCGACAACAATCTTTCATTAGTCTATGACCAGGCTACTCAGAAAGCGTCTAATGCTCTGCTTTTAAAGTCAGCATCACGTAGACCTGCTGCAGCAGACGAGTAAAGGAGGACGTTCCAGACAGAAATCGTCTAAAGGGGACTCCTCACGAGGGTATATGAAAGCCTCTTATTCTTACTCTGGAGGTCGTCAGTATAGCGACTCGGGAAAGGGGCGGAGGTCTGATCAGGACTATCGGTCAGACGCCCCTAGGCCGATGGGACGAGGTTCTTTGCAGAGAGGCTGTGGTTTCTCCTCCTGTAAGCCTCACAAGTTGTACAGGTGATGGTCAAGACCTCTATTGCTTACCAGTTGGCGGAGGTTATCAAGCTTCGCAAAAAACTGGATAACATTCACGGAAGACCAGTTGGTGAGAAGTGTTTCTCGGACGGCCTACGGCTATCATTCCGAGCGAAACACCCACTCAAAGATGTGCGCATTGGACAAATCTTCCATCAGATCTTTGCAAAAGAGAGTCTCTCCTAGCAGAGGTACAAACTCTCTTATCAAAGGAAGCAATAGAGGTCGTTGAGAATCAAAATTCTCAAGGTTTCTACAGTCACCTGTCCCCAGAACCGAAGCCAGGTGGCTCGTTCCAACCGGTTATAGACCTGAGCTGGATAAACAAGCTCATTGTGGCTCCAAAATTCTATATGGAGACTATTCGGTCGTTAAGGGCGAGCGTTTGAGTGAACGACTATGCGGCAAGCATAGACCTAAAGGATGCGTACTTCCATGTCCTGGTACATCCAGCATTCAGAAGGTACCTGCGGTTCGCCATCCAAGGGAAGGTGCATCAGTTCAGAGCAATGTGCTTTGGTCTGAACCTGGCTCCCTGGGCATTCTCTCAAATAATGAACTTGGTAATGTCTCACTTCTGAACTTATTCATCTGTGGTAAGGTCGGCTTACTTGGATGACATTCTTCAGAGATACAGCAACAAAATTATTCTTCAGAACGATGTTCAGAGTCTGCTTCTATTGCTTCAACATCTCGGTTTCATCGTAAATGAGAAAAAGTCGGATCTAGCTCCGACCAAGTCGTTCATTCTCCTGGGAATGAGCTTCGAGACTGACAACAATCTGGTTCGTCTGCTGTTACCCAGTGTGAAATTAGTCAGTTGTTATGCTCGCTTTTGTTTACACTCAGACGCATTAACAGCAAGGGAATTCATGCGACTGTTGGGGCTGTGCGGAGCGGCTCCGGATCTTATTCTGATGGGCTGCCTGCGCATGCATTTCCTCCAGATATGCTTTACTCAGAACTAGAGTGTGAAGATGCATTCGCTCGAAACAAGTATTGTTTTAACGGACCTGATAAAAGAAAGGGTTCAGATTTAGGCAGATATTCAGTGGTTAACTCAGGGAGTTCCGCAGCAACTGCCGGATCCGGCTTTCACAATTATGACGGATGTGAGTCAGACGGGTTGGGGCATGACCCTGAGTCCTGCAGACTTGAAGTGTCAGGGTCTTTGGGACCCTCGTTTCCTGGAGAAACACATAAACATCAAAGAGATGATGTCGATATGGCTAGTGCTACAACATTGGATTCACATAATAGCAGATGCTCATGTTCAGATTTTGTCGGAACCTCAACAGAGGTAGCGTACATCAGGAACCAGGGCAGCACTCATTCGATTCCGTTATGCGAACTAACGGAGAAGTTTCTTCTATATGTCATGAATCATCATGTTCAGCTTTCTGTCCATCATATACCGGGTCGTCTGAATGTAATAGCAGACTCGTTCTCTCGGAAAAGTCGCCTGTTGCCATCGGAGTGGACGCTCAACAAGCGAGTATTCAGGCAGATTTGCTGCCAGTGGGATCGCACCATGATAGATCTGTTTGCGACGCACCTGAACAATCATTTACCAACGTTCGTGTCATCATGTCCAGACCATCAAGAGTACGCAGTAGACGCTCTGTTGATCTCATGGGACGAAATGATAGGATATGTGTATCCTTCAACTCTGTTGATTCAGCAGATTCTGTTAAAGATCAAACGGTCTCATTGCAGTATTCTACTAGTAGCACCTCTGTCGTCACATAAACCGTGGATCATTCTTCTCAGGTGTCTGTAATGGGACATTCCCTGAAAGCTTTCTCCGCGAGAGGACCTTCTTTATCAGGGGACGTCATGCACACTGCATCACAACCCGGAAGGTCTCAACCTTCACGTATTTCCATTGTGCGGCCCTTGTTGCACGGAAAACAGTTTACTGGACGAGCAGTGGATGCAATTTCTAACTGCAGGAGGTCCTCCTCTTTGTTGAATTACGCAGCGAAGTGGAAGGTTTTCTTCTGTTTGTGTAAGGATCAGTCGATAGACGTTTATGATCCGTCCATAACAAATATTGCCAATTTCTTGGCCTATTTGTTTGATGTTCTCAAACTGCAGCCTGTCACTATTAAGGGCTATAGGTCTATGTTATCAGACACTTACGCTCATCATGATAACTTGGCTATTGGATCTAATGCTTCATTGTCCAAGCTGGTTAGAAATTTCTCTATTAATAGACCTAGAACCCTCAGCTTAATACCAAAGTGGAATTTGGCTTGGGTTCTGTTGAAGCTTAAAGAAGCTCCGGTTGAGCCGTTGGATGTTGTAGAGTTCAAATTCTTGACCTATAAAACGACATTTCTCTTAGCCTTTGCATCTGTTAGAAGAGTTAGTGAACTTCAAGCATTATCAGTTGATGATTCTCATTATCATAGTGTGGGTAATACCATTACCCTAACTACGGAAGTGGGATTTCCGGTGACCTTAGATCTTTAGGTCCTCTTTCTGTTGCTCAGAATGTCGTCCGCTAAATGATTACATCTACAATTATTTTGGCAGCCCGTTCCAGCAGTGATGCTGTTCTGCTGCCCTCTTTGTTCCGCAGTCTCGTACCTCAGAACAAGGGGTGGGGGGGGGGGGGGGGGAGGGGGTTGGGGGGGGGGGTTCCCTTATGTCAGTGCTGGGATGGTTTTAATGTGTAGCTCGGTGTGAAGCAATTACTATGTCTCATTTATGTACTTTTTAGCTCACCTGACTGAAAGTCAGAGAGTGAGCTTTTCTGATCACTTTTCGTCCGTCGTCCGTCTTCCGTCTTCCTTCGTGAAGGTGGTGTTTGGGCCTTTTTCTCCCAAACCACTGGCGCATATTAATGAAATTTCAGGTCAGTAGGGGTTATATAAGGGCATTTTGATTTTTGGTCAAATTAGGTTTCGGCTCATATTGAACAGAGGTGTGGGGAAAAAATGCCCAAATTTTTTGAAAATCTTCTACTGAACCACCAGTAGCAGAGACTTGATATGTGGTATACAGAGTCCTTTTGAGGTTTAGAATCAAGTTTGTTCAAGAGAAGTTTGTCGGGCATTATTTGCCTTTGTTATGGGAGGGGCAAAAATTTTGGCCTCGCCTAAAATTTCTATTTTCAGAACCGTGAGGTCGATTTGAACCAAATTTGATATGAGATGATAATGGGTCATAAGTAGTTGATAGATGAAAAAAAAACTTTCTCGTTGCCCTGTGGGAACCTCTGGAGCTAAAAATAGGAAAAACCTTAAAACTGCCATATCTCCAAAACTACACAGCACAGAGAATTCTTATTTTGTATAAAGCTTACTTTTATCCAGTAGAATAGAATGGTTAAAAAAATCTCTATCGGTTTGATCACAAGGTACTTTTTTCAGGACTTTGAAAAAGTGCTGAGTCAGCACTTTTTAACACTGTAGGCAATGAGAAAAAGATTAAAAAATCTTCTTCTCCAGATCCAGCAGGCAGAATCTGTTGATATTTGGTATGCAACATTGTAGGGTGGATCTGATTCAAGTTTGTTCAAATCGGCCCCCCTGGATTCATATTTGGGCTCACTATAGAAGTTTGAATTCGAACTTAGTGCATTTCAGGCAAATTTCTTAAAAAATCTTCTTCTCCAGATCCAGCAGGCAGAATCTTTTGATATTTGGTATGCAACATTGTGGGGTGGATCTGATTCAAGTTTGTTCAAATCGGCTCCCTAGATTCATATTTGGGCTCACTATAGAAGCTCGAATTCGAACTTAGTGCATTTCAGGCAAATTTCTTTGAAAATCTTCTTCTCAAGATCCAGCAGGCAGAATCTTTTGATATTGGGTATGCACCATGCTTAGGGGTGTGTGTGTGTGTGTGGGGGGGGGGGGAGATTCAAGTTTGTTCAAGCCAAGTCCCTGGGTTCATATTTGGGCTCACTGTGGTAGCCCGAATTATAACTTAGTTCAAAATGAGGAATTTTCTTTAAAAATCTTCTTCAGATCCAGCAGTTGGAATGTTTTGATATTTGATATGCAGCATCCTTAGGGGGGTGAGATTCAAGTTTGTTCAAGCCATGTCCCTAGGTCAATATTTGGACTCACTGTGGGAGCTTGAATGTAACTTAGTTCAATATGAGGAATATTCTTTAAAAATCTTCTTTTTTTTAGATCCACTGGTCAGAATCTTTGGATATTTGGTATAAGCTTTTCTTAGGAGGAGCAGTTGCAACTTGTTGAAATCAATTCTCTGGGTTGATATTTAGGCTACCATGACAGGTGAGCGCCCTTAGGCCCCTTGGAGCCTCTTGTTTTAAAGTATAACTCATTGTGAAGCATTTGTTTATGTCACGTGTCAAACAGGCGTTAATATACAATCCTCAGACACTTTTAAATGAGTATAAAGAGTCTCATTCTCTGGACTATCTTCTTTATATATTGGCTTTCCTTCACCGAATTAGCCTAATGGGTTATGCCGGCATTAGATGGAGAACTATATATTATGTAATACTCAATTACAGTGTTGGTGTTATGTCTTTCTCGTTTCTCGTAAAAGTGAACGACAGATGTAATTCCTTTTTTCTCCTATTCTCCTGTAGGAGATATCCTTTACTGAAGTGATTGAGAGATTGAATTTTCCTGTATGTCCTAGGCCCTCCAGCCTTTTTACGATTCAGCTAGTCTGGGCTATTGGTTGTTGTATAAAAATATTATAAATTCTAAATAATTTGTATATTTTTTATACCTTTCAATGGCCCAGACGGGTATGGCCCTCCCATGAGTGAGCACTCATACCTCCCTGCTGTTTACAACATTTGACAAGCAATTATAGAAAGAATGATGGTTGGCGTCAGTTTTGATGTCTTCCTGGATACTGCACATGCGCTGATCTTAAAAGTATGGAGGACTAGATAGGACATTGAATTTTCGGTTTTGCATGCAAATTTTGGGGATTGGGGAGCAAAATTTGTGTTTGGCCCTGGATTAATTTTTGAGTTAGCCCCAGCTAGTCTGGGCCATTGGTAAGTATAAAAAATATACAAATTACTTAGAATTTATAATTTTTCATGACCACTCTACTGAAAGTCTTCATTTTTTGCCAGCAGCATAGCATCTTTTACTTATAAATATTCAAGTTTGTTGAAGCCAAGTTTTGTTTGGCTTGTTTGGGAGCCCAAAAGTTACCTTTGGGCTCCAAAATGCATAAGTTGTAATTTTTTTGTTTCATGTGACTTGGACATTTACACTGCTGCAAATGTTACTGCATCCAGCATGTGCGCCATGCCTGATTTGATTTGGGTCACTCCATTGGTAGATAAATTCAAGAAACTTTGTAATTTTTGTCAAATTTATACAAAACTGTCAATTTGTGTGAAATTTCTACAATTTGTCACAGTATACAGTATGTTTATTCTTTGCAGGCAGCATATTCCACTCATACACATTCAAGTTTGTATACTGCATGTTTCTGTGCCCATATTTGGACTCATTTTTAGAGTCTGAAACTTACCTTCAGACTGCAAAATGCAAAAAAAAAATTGGGGTTTCTTTTGATGTAACTTGGTTATCCACACTACATGAAATGGTAGTGCATCAAGCTCGTTTGCCAAAACCGATTTCGTGACTCCCAAAGGGGAGATAACTTGTAAAAAATCTTGCATTTTTTAAAAAATTCATCTGAATTGTTTCTCTTGTAAACCAAATGTATCAAATTTAACTAAATGTGTTAGACATGTTCTCTGCAGTATGACAATCCATTCATTTCCTTTTTTGACTTTATTAATTAGCAACTAGATGCTTATCTTATCCACTTTCAGAGTATTGGAGAACCTTCAACTCAGATGACATTAAATACATTTCATTTTGCTGGACGAGGTGAAATGAATGTGACATTGGGAATTCCCCGTCTCAGAGAAATCCTAATGACTGCCAGTTCACAGATAAAGACTCCATCTATGGATATACCAGTTTTAAATGTGGATTATGCTAAGAATGTTGTGAAACATTTACAAAAGAGGCTGAAAAAGGTGACATTGTCTGAGGTAATAAAAATTTCAGTGAACTTTTTTGTTGAATGTCTGCACACAGAGGAAATAACAGAACACGTTCTGTCTCATTATTTACTCAAGTAGAATCAAATTTACATGGGAATATTTTTTCAGATCATTATTATCTGAATTTGTAGAAATATTAAATTTTTCTAATAAAATTTACTTTTTATACCTACCACACTAGAATAACATGCTGCTGTTCAGTGAGAGAGTTTGGGTTGAAAATATTCAGCTTAGTATTTCTCCAAAGACCAGCTGTGGGGAGATTATAAAGTGTCAAAAGACACTCAAAAAATCCAGCCAAAATGAGTTACTAGAGGCTGGTTTATGAAACTTATACTGCACACAATGAGCTCTTTCAAACAAGATTGAATTGGTTAAATTCTGAGTTGGATTATGGGAAAATTTGCTGCCTGGAATTTCTGTATTTTGACACCTCTGTGCAGAGTGTTAACAAGATTTACAGTGGCATAAATTTAAAACTGGTTATGAATTCATTGTGAAACAAATGAAGGTCAAATACAGAAAAATACATTTAATTTTTAAAAGTAATAAAGAAGGGAGGCTTTTAATTTTATTTATTTTTTTTCTTTTTGAAAACTGGTGGAGTACTAAATTATTTTTGGTAAAAAAAATATGTTAATGTGTCTTACCATGTAACAATTTATGGGAGGTTGCCAAAAGTAGAGTGCTAAAATTATTTTTGGTCAAAAAAATATGTTAAGGCCAAACAAAATTTAATTGATTCTCAGGCATATTTTTTTTAAAACAACGGGGAGGGAGGGCAGTTTTTATTTTTACATTTTATTCCTGATGGAATGGTCGCTGATGCCTAAAATCCAATTGTGTGAACCTAAAATTAAATACTAGAGCTTCCATGTTGATATCGCTGAAAAAAGGAGATCAAAAATAATAAAGAGTTTTTTAACTGATTGAGTGCAAGAAGCCACAATCAGGTCTTTCAACAAAAAAAATGAGGGTACCAGTGCAAAAGTAACGTTTCTTACCCATGTTTTGTATTCAGTTAAACGTAAATAATAATTTGTTTATACAAATGTATCCTATTACAAATTACTGGAGATTGTCTGTTGGTTCTCTCCAATAATTTGTAATAGAACAATTTTTGATGAACACGTTCAGACCACCAAAAATAATCTAGTCCTCAACCAGTTAAATAATAAATATTTATTTTGTATACATATGAGAATCGTGTTGCATTTCGCAAAGAGAATAACAATACTGTATCCATGTATATGACAAAATGCATTGCAAATTGCGATGTGATACCGCTAAAATCACATGGTAGTTTTGTACATTTTGAATTTTGCCTCCGAAATAAAAATGATGAACGTGTGCCAAAAAAACGAATGCGCCAGTGCCTGAGAATAAAAAGATTAATCTTCTTTAGCCTAATATGTCTTACCTTGTAACAATTTATGGGAGAGTGCCCATAGGCACTCTCCCATAAATTGTAATAAGGCAAATCCCAACAGACTAAATTTGGAGCATGGTGGCTCAATGGTAGACTGTTGGACTTCTATGCTAGAGGTGCCAAGTTCGATCCCCATCCGGGACGACCCACGTTGTGTCCATGTGCAAGGCACTTTATCCCGGTTGCCTTCATGGGGGCACGGTGACTCTGTGTACTAAGGTGTACTGCAGTCGGATGGTGCACATGAGTAGGGTATATTCACGAGTGCGAGCACACCTCAATCGTGTGTGCTGGAAAGTTTAGGTGGGCTCTAAAGTTGAGCTATTTTTAGAAAAATCTTAATTTTTCTGGTAAAAAAGTTGTTTTTCTTGGAATAATATTGGGTTTTCCTAAAAATAATTCAATTTTTGCCCGAAAACCCTGGGTTTTTCCTGGAAAATGTTAAAAATTTGAACATTTCTGGCCTACTTTCGACAGAATTTGTTAAAAATGTCTAAAAATTCACCGATTTCCAAAATTCACATTTTTTATGTGTACCCATACTATGTATGGTACACATAATGCCGGCGTCTGGGGTGGCCATCCGTCGTTCGTCCATCCTTTGTCTGTCTGTCCCTCTGTCCGTCCGGCATCCATATCCATTTCTTTGGCATTTGATAACTTGAAAAATGTTGCTTGGATTGTCAAGTTACTTTATATTTGTGTTCAGGTTACTGATGTGCCGAGCTGTATAGTTTTTGGTGTAAATCTGATAATTTGATCCTGAGATATTAACCCTTTATTCTTCAAATTGAAAATTCCTCCAATCCATTTGGCATGATATAACTCAAAAAATATCAGTCCGATTGTCATGTTACTTATATATGTTCAGGTTACTGATGTGCTGAGTTGTATAGTTTTTGGTGTAAATCTGATAATTTGATCCCGTGATATTAACCCTTTATCCTTCAAATTGAGAACTCCTCCAATCCATTTCTTCGGCATGCGATAATTCAAAAAATATTAATCCGATTATCAGGTTATTTTCTATATGTATTCAGGTTACTGATGTGCTGTGCTGTATAGTTTTTTATGTAAATCTAATAATTTGATCCGGAGATATTAACCTTTTATCCATCAAATTAGGCACTCCTCCAATCCATTTCTATATGTACCCATATCATGTATGGTGAACATAATGTTGGCATCCAGGGTGGCCCTCTGTCATACAGCTTTCTACTAGTTGCACGTATGGGTACAATCTGGTGATTTCATCGGCCTATTTTTATAAATTTGACACAAACCTCGGTGAAAAATTCAGTTTTTCATAATGTAACATCGACTTTGCCATTTGGGGTGAATTTTTTCGAATTTCTGGAAGGGGTTTTTGGATGATTGTGACTGGAAGTACGATTAGCACTGAGATTCCCATTGACAAAAATTCCGAAAAAACACAGGTTTTTTTGTGATCGTAGATTGAAAAATACGAGATCGAACATTGATTCCCTTAGGAAAAAAGAGTCCAATTCGACTGTTGAATTTATAAAGTGAGTTGGAACATTAGGGGATCAAACGTTGATTCCCATAGGAAAAAAGAGTCCGATTCAACCGGTGAATTTATAAAGTGGGCTGGAACATTAGGTGGTAAATTGGGTTGGTATATAGAGAGAGATCACGCGTTCAAGTAAAAAAAACTCTAAGAGTATTGGAGGGGTACCACCCTCCCCACATACACACTATGCCGGACCCACCGAATGTCTCGCACTAAACGTGCAGTGGTAAACATGCAGCCACAAGACTAGCTCTTGAGACATCCTAACTCTCTCTTCGCAAAAAGTCATGTAACGGACTTCCACAACTACCTGTAAGCATGCCTTTGTTTCTGCCTCCCCTGTTTCAATCAAACAACAATTACTCATGTCGAACCATTCATTCACGTCTAGGGCTATGTCCTCGTAGACGTCTCTAGGTTCTATCTTGTATGCTAGACTGTTCGTATCGGTAAACAATAGTTTGGTTTTCAAACTGAATTTGGATTTGACGTAAGCGTAGTGAAACCCGTATATCAACTGCTTGCTGACGTCTAAGATGTCCACTCCGAGATAATAGAGTTTCTTGAACTTCAAATGTTTTTTTTGCATGTGTATGGCCTCTAGCTTTTCGTCGAATATGATTCTATGTTTATAATTGGGTTTCCAGATTAATTTTCTAGACCTCTCTTCAGACGTGATGAGTTAAACGTTGGTTCTATTCCTAATGTTTTCCATAGATTTCCTGTACACGCAATTGTTCATGAGTTTGAAGAAATCTTTTTCGAAGTCGCTCTCAGCCTCCATTCTTAAATTCGTGTTGAGATCGATGTATTTTTTCATCCAAGGCTCCTCGTCGAATCGAACGATTCGATGCACACCAATTAATCTCATCCTGCGATTGATGTAACATTTCAGATTTTCGCAATAGACCACATACTTGCATCTGTGATTTAAATTGGGAGTGAGTTTTTCAATGCTGTTCACTTCTATTCGTTCGAGAGCCAGCGGATAATCGTTGTGCAGATCGTGTAACGTTTCCGGATAGTCCAAATCAACTTCTAGAATACAAGGATAGTCTCTCCATTTTTGCTTTTCTTCCATTTCAACCCATTTGAAATTTCCAATCGGTAAAGGATGACTCATGGCCCAACCGTACAAATTATTAGCATCCCAATACTGTATGTATTTACTTGTCATTTCCGAATCAAAGTCTTTTCCCATGTGAGAATTATTTGCTTTAGTATATCTGGTGGAAATCATAGAGATGCCACCCCTTGTGCCCTTTTCGAACATGAGCAACATGTCGACGTCCGATAATAATTCCAATTGGACTTTGGTCATCTTCAAAAGTGCAACCCAGGCAAGTCTGGGTGCCATGAAATACCAAGCCGGATCTAGTTCGTAATATCGACGACACACTCGTCTAAAATTTTCGAACTCAGCCAAGAGAAGCACGTCGATTTTCAGATAGAGATTGTGATAATCTCTCATGGATTTCATGCCGAATAATTTCCACACTTTTTGTGCGTGTTCGTAATCGTCATCGGAAATGTGGAACTGGTATAATTTCGAAAAAAAATCTCCTTTGGGGGGTAGAGCAACGCTGTCGAATTTCTCGAGATCACTCATGTAATTGTAAGTGTAGATGCCTTTCCTCAACATGACGTCCACCAATTGTCTATGATCAAAATGTTTACTCGTGATTTTAAATTTCTCCCTATTCGAACTGTCAACTAATTTTTCCAGACTGGCCGACATGAATTTACAACTGTGGATGAAATGTACCTCTCTAAGGATGGGAAATGTTTTCTCAGTCAATCCATCGACGACTCTCTTTTTATCGACGACCTTCCATTTAGTGAAGGAAATGTATTTTTTGTCGTTTTCCACGATGCAGTTCAATTCTCCCTCGGTGACAGCAATATTTTTCATGAACAGGTGACTGTCGTAGCCCGAGAGATTGTGATATATCACCGGATAGAATTGAGCGTCTCGAAATCTTAAATTACATTTGTTGTGAGCTGCACCACGAAAAATACCTGTGTAGTGATCGTGATCTCTAACTTTTTTATTAATGTCAGACTGATTATCGAATAATTGTCTACAGATATGACATTCGGTGGTTTCGTTGTATTCTCGTGGTTGCTCTGGCGTGATGATCATGTCTTTAGATTTTTTAAATTTGTATAATTTTTGAATTTTCAATTCTAACTCTTCCACGAATCTTTGAGCTACGTTGTCATATTCAGAATGTTTAGTGTAGACGAATGGTCTCGACGATTCTCGATCGTCAAAAGAACATTTCACGTTATAACAATAGCCCGAAGGTATGTGCTTCTGATATTTTTCGGCATAACTTCTACGCTCGTTGGGCTGGCAAGAATTCATTTTTATGGTGAAACATTCGAAATCGGCATAGACGATGAATGGTGGTTCTAATCTTCTTTTGTAGTTACAGAAGTTCATGTATGTGTTAGGTTTAGGCATTTCAACAGCGACGCTTTGCTTTTTATTGCAATGTTCCTGATGACTCGTCAACGATTCTTGACGATGGAACAAATTCATGCAGTTGAAACAGAAAAATCGCTCGCCGTCATGTTTACTAATCTGCTTTGATAACAATCGACTCATATTTTTAATCCAGCATTAATGTCGATTGTCACTCTTGGAAATTAATAACAAATTAACAATCTTTTCTCTCTCTTTGTGTGAAGTCAGTCTGAGAGGATAGACTATTTGTTTTTTATCGTTGTATCCCTAGACATTCACAGCCACGGTAGGATTTAGCTTTTCGAAATGCTTGATGTCTTTCAACCCTGTAGGGAAAGACACGCCCATCCAATCGAGAGTTTTACAAGTCTCCGCATACTTGGAAACTCTCTGAGCATTCTTCTTTTCTATGGGATATAAGGCTGATTTGATCGCCCAGTTGAAACACTTGCTATTATCTTTATTTTTCACGTTAATCACGGCATTTTTATTAGATACGAAATCAGGCAATTTTATATAGAAAGATGCTTTCAAAGGGTCGTGTCTGTCCAAGTGAATTTTGAGATTCAATACCTTCTCGAACATCAAACCACTTCCCTTGTCTTGATGATGAGCCATAGATTCCAACATCTTGTCTTTCATTACTTCGTAAACATCGGCTAATTCGTCATTTCTAAACACAGTCTCGGTTTTAGATTGGAAATAGGCATCTTGCACTGCGCTCTCACCCATGTTCATATCAACCCTTTTCATCAAACAATGCAAGATCATTTTTATTTTTAGACCCACAACAACTAGATGTTTTTGAAATACATCCAACACTCTACCCTTCGCCCGTTCCATGAAAGATTCGGTATCAAGTTTTGCGAGACCGGGAATTGCGTCGAAAGTTTTAAAAAATCCTCTCCAGTCGGGACGTTCACATATAAGAAGTATGCAGGAATTAACATCCCAGGAGCTTCCAGCGGCTAAAATTACGTAAGACCCCGGCTCCACAGGCCTCTGTGACGGACTTGCTATCACAGATAAGCTCAACTCATCGCAGCATCCCAGCATCCCAGCATCCCAGCAGCCATCACAAACTTTTTCAGAACAGGAACTGTCTGAGGAAGCTGGGTTGGTTCGCTCCCCTGCAGAGTCAGAAAGGGACGACCAAGATTCTCATGCGGTCCAGTTGGATGGTGAAAGGGAATCAACGGAGCTGGAATTTTCCCTTTCTGAACAACATAAGATGGCCGTAGATTTCATCCGGCAACACCATTCAGAAGTTGTTCCTCCGGACCAAAATGCTGCATTACCTGATAAGAGACTGATAGCGTCACTGGACACAGACTTTTTTGGCCAGAATAGGGACATTGCGCCTGAGTTTCTGACCCAGTCCAGAAATGTCCCACAGACATTTGAACTTCTTAATGACGCTATATTCAAGCTAGCCTCTAAGACTGGCAAATCCGGTTTCTTATCATCTCATGCTCTACAGCTGCCTTTCATCAATAATAAAAATAGATTTGAAATGGCAGGATATGGCGTGCCGAGAGTTCCTCTGCGTTTAGACGACTAGGCAGAAGACTTGGAGTTGTCATTGCCGGCGTCTATGTCAATTCTGTGTCCAGTACGCTGGAGACGACAATCTCGTCTAACAGAATCAGTTTAGATGCCTTATCTTACGCATATCACCTTACTAGAGGGTTATCACTACGTCTCGAGGGAAAAGAATTCCAGGATATTCAAACTTCCTTGAGAGTTCTTTCGAGGGCCATAGCATATTCCACGTATAACTCTGCCCTTTCAGTGGCAAATCAGGAGTTAGTCAGACGTGATGCTGCCCTGGCTGCATCCACAAGAGTAGATAGTAAGGTGAAAAACTCTCTTCGAGTCGCTCCGGTCTCTGGAGAGCTTCTCTTCGACGGTAAGCTTTCTATTATCTATGATCAGATTACTAAGAAAGCTTCGGACTCTCTGCTTTTTAATCCACTTCGAAAAAGTCAGACTCAGCAGAGAGGAGTAAGGCAGGCACTTCTGGGGCGAGTACATCCAAGGGACGTTCCTATAGAGGTTCTAAGAAAGCCTCTGCGTCTTACTTTAGAGACCATCAGAGTAGCGACTCAGGTTGGGGTCGTAATGCTGGCCGAGACAACCAGTCAGATGCCCCTAGGTCGACTGGGCGAGGTGCGGGTCGTGGAGGACATAGTTTCTCCTCCTGCAAGCCTCGCAAGTCCAGGAGGTGATGGTCTAAACCTCTATTGTGTTCCAGTGGGCGAAAGGCTGTCGAGATTCTTAACCAATTGGTTGTCAATTACGGACAACCCATGGGTGCAAGAGGTTATATTTTTATACTGTACCAATGACCCAGACTTAGCTGGTGCTAACTCCACAAAAACCAGGGCCAAACACAAATTTTGCCCCCCAATCCCCAAAATTTGCATCCAAAACAAAAAGAAATCATGTCCTAAAGGACCTCCATAGTACGACTCTACTGCGCATGCGCAGTGACGCAGTCGTCCCGAAATTGGCGCCAAATATCATTTCTCTGTTTGGCCCTTCATCAGTCAACATCTCACTGATCTTTGTGCTTGTAAATCTCAGTTTAAAGGATGCCAGACACGTAATTTTTGGAGAAAATGTGATTCTAAGGAGGATAGAAGGAGGAGAGGAAAAAAGAAGTGGCAAAAAATAATCAGGGCTGTACTTAAAAATTTTTTGTTGAAATTATGTTAAGTTGCCTATTTTCGAGGCATGGGCCTCTTGTTGTCATTCTTGCTAATTGTTGCACTGCTTATTCAGTGTTTCCTCTCCCCTAGCCTTCTAAAGTCCCCCCTTGCAATTCTCCCATGCTTTTGGCATATTTTTGAGAAGTTTCATTTCTAAAATTCCCTGGGAGAGTTGCTTGGTTACAGAATGTTTTCTGTTATTTTCCCCATAGTTACGTTTTCACCCATGGGTGTATAACGTTTGTGTTCTGCATCTTCCATCTGATGTTCTGCAGATTCTCCCCTGGGAGTCTCTGTTTTGCATCAGATAGAGTGTAATTGATGACTGATTCCGGGCCAGTTTTTTCAGTGCCTGGAGTCATGTTTTCTACTGTGTTTACACTGTTTGTTTTCATTGGCAACAGCCTTTTTTGAGGGGGGCTGTTTGCCTTTGTGGTAGTTTATCTCATTATAAGATACATTTATATTATCCGAAAGTGTCTCATTAATTATTTTATATAATTTTAAAATTTTTGACCACACTTTGCCATCGGATCCATCGGGGCTCAACGTTACTTTTCAGCAACTTGGGCTTCTCTGAAAAAATATTTTTTCAAAATTATTTTGTTTTGCAATTGTTTTTTCATTTATTAATGGATCATGTTATTATGTATCTTTGTGTCAGGGGTTTTTGCGAGTAACTAGGACTTATTGTTGTTCTTTCACAATGAAGGGACTTTGTTCAAATTGTAATAGGAAGAAATCTTCCTCTGACTTTCATGATCATTGTATTAATTGTAGTCAGTGTTCTCGCATTAATCCCTGTCCTATATGTGAACATTGGGATGAGAAACATTGGAAACGTGTGTCACGATATGTTGTTTCTGGAGAAACTCTTTCTCCACAAGGTCACTCTACTCTCTCAGTTTCTATTTCAGAGGAACCAGAACAGGGTGATGTTTCCATGTTGTCTTCTTCAAGTGTGCGTCCGTCGTCACAAATAAATACAGAGCTAGCGGCAAAAGTGCTCATGGAGATTAGACAAATGTCGTCCGCTAGCTCGCCCGGTGTAGCGTCCATTCACCGAATGGTTCGGCAGCCGGGTTCGTCCGATGCGGTCCAAGAGGAAATTTTGGGTGATGCGAGCACTATAAAAATAATAGATGCACACCCAGTGACGGCGGATAGTGAACGAGAACTTTTAGTCCGGTTCCTAGCTCGTCCAGGTCCAGCCGGGCCGCGAGCGAGAGAGGCCCCTCTCTCGTACAACAACATCTGGGACCAGATGTTGTGGTACAAAATGTGTCTTTAGCGGAGCATACGTCCGTCGCTCGGGACGCTCCGTTGTATAAGCAGTCCGCAGAGACTGTTAAGGCTTCCTCTTCTCGTCGGCGCACACGACCGCACCTTGGCTGCGTGACCTCCGATATTTTGCCAGCTTCGCCGATGAAGGATTCTTCGGCGACCAGGTCACACCATCCGGCAGCCAGGGATTCGAGACCGATGGACTCCGGACGTTCGCATAGGAAAAGTATGCGGGAGCCATCTGATGCGGAGCTGCCCTTGGCGAAGCAGCGAAAGACCGCTCCTCCGCAGGTCTCGACGTCGGACATTCTAGTGCAGATAGCACAGCTTATCGCAGCATCCCAGCAGCCGACAGAAACGGTGTCGGATCGAGAATTATCCGACGGCGCTGGGTCGGTACGCTCCGCCGAAGCATCGGGGGCGGACGACCGGGAACATCGGGAGGTCCGACCGGATGGTGAAAGGGATACGGATGAATTGGAGCTATCCCTTTCGGAACAACATAAAGCTGCCGTGGACTTCATCCGGCACTTTCTTCCTCAAGTTGTTCCATCGGGCCAGACTGCTGCGCTTCCGGACAGGAGAATTATAGCGTCATTGGACTCTGATTTTTTTGAGCGGTTCAGGGACATCGCTCCCGAGTTTCTGTCGCAGTCCAATAATGTTGCAAGAACATTTGAATTATTGAACGACGCTATTTTTAAACTTGCTTCCAGGACGGGGAAAGCAGGTTTCTTGTCCGCAAATACTCTCAACCTGCCTTTCATTAATGCAAGGAATAAATTCGACACGGCAGGTCAGGGTATACCGAGAGTTCCTCTATATCATTACCGTCGTCAGCTTCTATTCCAACCGCAGTGTTGGAAACAGCTATTGCGTCTAACAGAGCCAATTTAGATGCCTTATCTTACGCAGATCACCTTACTAAGGTGTTATCACTGCGTCTTCAAGGGGAAGAGTTTCAGGATATACAATCCTCCTTAAGACTTCTTTCAAGGGCAGTAGCTTATTCCACGTGTAACTCCGCCCTTTCAGTGGCAAATCTGGAGTTGGTTAGACGTGACGCAGCCCTGGCTACATCCACACTAGTGGATTCTAAGGTGAAGAACTCTCTTAGAGTCGCTTCGGTCTCAGGAGATCTTCTCTTTGACGGCAAGCTTTCCGCAATTTATGATAATATTAAAAAGAAAGCTAGTGATTCTCTGTTGTTTAGATCCGCTCCTAAAAGGTCGGATACAGCAGACACGAATAAGGCGGGCACTTCTGGGTCTTATGCGCCCAAGAGAGGTTCCTATAGAGGTTCCGGTGCGTCCTCTAGCTCTTATTCGAGAGACCGTCAGGATAGTGACTCTCGTTCGGGACGTCCTTCAGGCCGGGACAATCGGTCAGACGCCCCGAGGTCGACGAGGCGAGGTGCGGGTCGTGGAAGACGTGGTTTCTCCTACCGCAGGCCTCGCAGATCCAGGAGGTGATGGCTTAAACCTCTATCGCGTTCCGGTTGGCGGAAGGTTGTCGAGTTTTTCTCAAGAGTGGGCGTCGATTACGGACGACCCGTGGGTGAGAGGAGTGACTTCGGAAGGTCTAAAGATATCCTTCAAACGAAAGCCTCCATTAACTCGAAGTCCAAAGTGGACTCATCTTCCGTCAAATCCTCAGAAAAGAGACGCTCTGCTATCAGAGGTGCAGTCTCTTTTAATGAAGAACGCGGTAGAGGTCGTAGAAAACCAGGAATCGCTGGGATTCTACAGCCATCTGTTTCTGGTTCCGAAAACAGACGGCTCGTTCCGTCCAGTCATAGATTTGAGCTGGATAAACAAGCTGATCGTCGCTCCGAAGTTTTATATGGAGACGATTCGATCGGTCAGAGCAAGTATTCGGGTGAACGATTATGCAACGAGCATAGATCTCAAAGATGCGTACTTTCACGTCATGGTACATCCGACATTCCGAAAGTATCTACGCTTCGCAGTCCTAGGAGTGGTGTATCAGTTCCGGGCCATGTGCTTCGGATTGAATCTAGCACCCTGGGCTTTCACTCGGGTAATGAACTCGGTAATGATCTACTTCCGAGCTCATTCGTCTGCGGTAACGTCGGCCTACCTGGACGACATTCTTCAGAGGTACGGCAACGAGTTAACGCTTCAGAACGATGTTCAGAATCTTCTTCTATTGCTCCGACGTCTCGGTTTCATAGTAAACGAGGAGAAGTCGGATCTGGTGCCGTCCAAGTCATTCACTCATCTGGGAATGAGCTTCGAGACGCACAACAATCTCGTTCGTCTGCCGTTAACCAGAGCGAAATTAGTCAGTTGTTACGCTCGCTATTGTCTGAATACAGACAAAGTCACGGCGAGAGAATTTATGAGACTAATAGGTCTGTGCGGAGCCGCCGCGGATCTCATTCCGATGGGACGGCTACGCACCCGGCCTCTTCAAATTTTCCTGACTCAGAATTGGAGTGTGAAAATTCATTCGCTCGATGTAGACATTCTCTTGTCAGATCAAGTGAAACAAGAGATTCAGACTTGGGCAAACATTCTTGGGATCCGCAATTCCTGTGCAAGCACATAAACATCAAGGAAATGATGTCAATTTGGCTTGTGTTACGTCACTGGATGGACATTATTCACGATGCTCATGTCCAAATCCTATCCGACAATACGACAGTAGTGGCGTATATACGGAATCAGGGAGGCACTCATTCAGTTCCGTTGTTCAATCTAACGGAAAGAATCCTTCTGTTTGCGTTGGAACATCTCGTTCTTCTTTCGGTCCGTCACATACCGGGTCGTCTGAATGTGCTAGCAGACTCCCTTTCACGAAAGGGTCGCTTGTTGCCGTCGGAGTGGACTCTCAACAAACAAGTATTCAATCAGATTTGCTACCAATGGGAACGGCCAATGATAGACTTATTTGCGACACATCTCAACAATCAGTTGCAGACGTATGTGTCCCCGTGTCCGGATCCAAGAGCATTTGCAGTAGACTCTCTGTCGATCCCTTGGGACGGAATGATAGGATATGCGTATCCTCCAGCGCCGTTAATTCAACAAGTATTGCTAAAGATAAAACAATCTCAATGCAAGATTCTGTTGGTAGCATCTCTGTCGCCACAGAGACCGTGGATAAATCTACTCAGGTGTCTGTTGTGGGACCTACCGCGGAAGCTTCCTCCACGAGAGGATCTTCTTTGGCAGGGGAAATCGCGCCAACTCCATCACAACCCGCAAGGTCTCAACCTTCACGTTTTTCCGTTGTGCGGTCCTTCTTGCATGGCAAGCACTTTACAGGACGAGCAGTGGACGCGATTTCTAACTGTAGGAGGACCTCCTCTTCGCTAAACTATGCGACTAAGTGGAAGGTTTTCCGTCGTTGGTGTAGGGATCATTCTGTAGATATATTTGATCCCTCTATACCAGACATTGCTAACTTTCTAGTATACTTGTTTGACGAAATCAAACTGCAGCCTGTTACTATAAAGGGTTATAGATCTATGTTATCTGATACCTATGCACATCATGATAGTTTACAAATTGGATCTAATGTCTCTTTATCGAAATTGGTTAGAAACTTTTCGATAAATAGACCCAGAACTCTTAGATTAATTCCTAAGTGGAATTTAGCTTGGGTTCTCCTTAAATTGAAGGAAAAGCCATTTGAACCTCTTGGGACAGTAGATTTCAAATTCTTATCTTATAAGACAGCTTTTCTCTTAGCTTTCTCTTCTGCCAGAAGAGTCAGTGAGCTTCGGTGGATGATTCTCATTATCGTAGTGTTGGGAACACTATCACCTTCACTACTAATGTCGGTTTTTTAGCTAAGAATCAGGCTCCTAATAAATATCCGGAACCTATTGTTATTAAGGCTCTTCCGTCTTCAGACGGGCGTAGGCCTTTACTCTGTCCTGTTAGAGCACTACGTATCTATAAACAGAGATCTCAGTTCATCAGAAAGGGACGGAAACGTTTCTTTCTGTCTTTGATGCCTAATAGAAAGGACATTTCAGTCCATTCTATTGCTAGATGGATTCAGTTAACTATCCGTACTGCGTATGAAGATTTATCTTCTTCTCAGCAGTCTGTGCTTAAGATTTCTGCTCATGAAGTAAGAGCTCTTTCTACTTCCTGGGCTTATGCTAATAGTGTTGCTATTACAGATTTAATGAAGGCTGCTTATTGGTCTCAGCCTTCCACATTTACTAATTTTTATCTCAGAAATATTGAGTCCATTTCTGGAGACCTGCATTGTTTAGGTCCGTTATCTGTTGCTCAGAATGTCGTCCACTAAACAGTTGCAACTATAGTTATGCAGGCTTTCTGTTCCGGCAGTGACTCCATCCGACTGCCCTCTTCGCTCTGGGCTATTTGACCCAGGGCAAGGGGAAGGGGGGGGGGGGGGGGGCGGGTGTTCCCTTAGGTCACCTGCTTTATAGTGAAAAGCAAGGGAATGCCTCCTCCAAGACAGTATTTCTGAGTCGCTTCCGGGATGGTTTTAAAGTGTAATATTAATGTTTAATTTCATTCATGTCTTATTTTTAAAGTGTAGCTCGGTGTGAAGCATTTGTATATGTCAAGTGTCAAACGGGCTTTAATATACAATACTCGGACACTTTTAAATGATTATAAAGAGTCTCAATTCTCTGGACTACTTTATTTATTGGCTTGCTTTAAAAATAATTAGTATAAGGGTTATACTGGATGTTAATAGAGAACATGAATGTTATTGTGCTCAATTATTAAGGGTAGTGTATCTTTCTAATTTAAATATTAAATAAGAAAGATACATGTAAAGCCTAATACTCCTTTTCTCCTTAAGGGGTTACCTCTTTATTTTATAATTGAGCTTATTGGATTTTCCTCTATGTCCTAGGCCCTCCAGCCTGTTTACTATTCAGCTAAGTCTGGGTCATTGGTACAGTATAAAAATGTTAAAAAATTTATAGTAATTTATATATTTTTTATACTTACCAATGACCCAGACGGGGATGGCCCTCCCTGAGTTGGGAACTCTTGCCTCCCCGCTGAGTACATAGCGCTGACCAGGCACTGCCAGTAAGAATGATATTTGGCGCCAATTTCGGGACAACTGCGTCACTGCGCATGCGCAGTAGAGTCGTACTATGGAGGTCCTTTAGGACATGATTTCTTTTTGTTTTGGATGCAAATTTTGGGGATTGGGGGGGCAAAATTTGTGTTTGGCCCTGGTTTTTGTGGAGTTAGCACCAGCTAAGTCTGGGTCATTGGTAAGTATAAAAAATATATAAATTACTATAAATTTTTTAACTTTCGAAGGGCCAAAACTGTCCTTCAAAGAAAAACCTCTGTTAACTCGAAGTCCAATCTCTTTTGGAGAAGAATGCGATAGAGGTCGTAGAAAACCAGGAACCTGTTTCTGGTTCCAAAACCAGACAGCTCATTTCGTCCAGTTAAAGATTTGAGCTGGATAAACAAGTTGATCGTGGCTGCGAAATTTTATATGGCGACCATCCAATCGGTTAGAGCGAGCATTCGAGTGAACGATTATGCTACGAGCATAGATCTCAAGGATGCGTACTTTCACGTCATGGTACATCTGGCGTTCAGAAAGTATTTTTGCTTTGCTGTCCTAGGAGTTGTTTATCAGTTCCGCGCAATGTACTTCAGTCTGAATCTAGTGCCCTGAGCTTTCACTCGAATAATGAACTCGGTAATGACCCATTTCCGAGCTCATTCATCTGCGGTAACGTCAGCCTACTTGGACGACATTCTTCAGAGGTACGGCAAAAAGTTAACGCTTCAGACTGATGTTCAGAGTCTGCTTCAACTGCTCCGACGTCTCGGTTTCATAGTAAATGAAAAGAAGTCAGATCTAGTGCCGTCCAAGTCATTCACCAACGTGGGAATGAGCTTCGAGATGCACAACAATCTCATTCGTCTGTCGTTAACCAGAGCCAAATTAGTCAGTTGTTACGCTCGCTTTTGTCTTCACTCAGATGTAGTAACAGTGAGAGAATTCATGTGACTGATAGGTTTGTGCGGAGCAGCCGCGGATCTTAATGCGATGGGGCGACTATTCACTCGTCCACTCCAGATATTTTTTACTCAGAATTGGAATGTGAAGATTCATTCGCTCGAAACGAACATCGACTTGTAGAATCAAGTGAAACAAGAGATTCAGACTTGGGCAGATATTCAGTGGTTAACTCAGGGAGTACCACTGCTAATGCCAAATCCGATTTTTACGATAATGACGGATGCGAGTCCAACAGGTTGGGGCGCAACTTTGAGCACAACAGGTTCGAGGTGCCAGGGTCTTCGGGATCCGCAGATTCTAAACAAGCGCATAAACACCAAAGAGATGATGTCAATTTGGCTTGCGATACGTCATTTGATGAACATTATTCAGAATTCGCATGTTCAAATTCTCTCCGACAATTCAACATTAGTAGCGTATATTCGGAACCAGGGAGACATTCAGTCCATTCCATTGTTCAACTTAACAGAAAGAATCCTTCTGTTGTCCTAGAGCATCAGGTTCTTCTGTCGGTTCGTCATATTCCGGGTCGTCTGAACGTTCTAACGGACTCCCTTTCTCGGAAAAGTTGCATGTTGCTGACAGAATGGACTCTCAGCAAATGAGTATTCAGTCAGATTTGCTACCAATGGGATCGTGCTATGATAGACTTGTTTGCAACGCATCTCAACAATCAGTTGCAGACGTACGTGTCACCATGCCCCGATCCTCGAGCATTTGCAGTAGACGCCCTCTCGATCTCTTGGGATGGAATGATAGGATACGCTTATCCTCCAGTTCCGTTGATTCAACAGATATTGCTAAAAATCAAGCAATCTCACTGCAGGATTCTGTTGGTAGCATCTCTGTCACCCCAGAGACCATGGATAAATCTACTCAGGTGTCTGTTGTGGGACATTCCGCGGAAGCTTTCTCTTACTTTCCGTAGGACTTTTTTTCGCAGGGAAAATCGTGCATACTGCATCACAACCCGCAAGGTCTCAACCTTCACGTATTTCCATTGTGCAGTCCTTCTTGCACGGCAAGCATTTTACAGGACGAGCAGTGGACGCAATTTCTAACTGGAGGAGGACCACCTCGTCGCTAAATTATGCTGCTAAGTGGAAGGTCTTCTCTCGATGGTTTAGGGATCATTCTGTTGATATTTATGATCCCCCCATTCCAGACATTGCTAATTTTCTGGTCTACTTGTTTGACAAGATCAAACTGCAGCCAATAACTATTAAGGGTTATAGGTCTATGCTATTGGATACCTATGCTCATCATGATAGTTTACAAATTGGATCTAATGTCTCCTTATCTAAGTTAGTGAAAAACTTTTCGATAAATAGACCTAGAACCCTTAGGTTAATTCCTAAGTGGAATTTAGCTTGTGTTCTTATGAAGCTAACAGAAGCGCCATTTAAGCCTCTTTATACAGTGGACTTCAAATACTTATCTTATAAGACAGCTTTTCTCTTAGCCTTCTCTTCTGCTAGAAGAGTTTGTGAGCTTCATGCACTATCTGTTAATGTAGGATTTTTGGCTAAGAATCAGGCTCCTAATAAGTACCCTGAACCTATTGCTATTAAGGCTTTTCCGTCTTCAGGTGGCTTTTGGCCTTTGCTTTGTCCAGTTAGAGCTATGCGTATTACAAACGTAGATCTGAGTTTATCAGAAATGGACGTAAGAGTTTCTTTCTGTCTCTGCTGCCTAATAGAAAGGACATTACGGTCCATTCTATTGCAATGTGGATTCTATTAACTATTCGTACTGCTTATGAAAAATTATCTTCAACTCAGCAGTCTGTGCTTAAGATTTTGGCGCATGAAGTAAGAGCACTTTCTACATCTTGGGCTAATGCTAATAGTGTTGCTATTACCGATTTGATGAAAGTTACATATTGGTCTCAGCCTTCCACGTTCACAAATTTTTATCTTAGAAATATTGAGTCCATTTCTGGCGACCTGCATTGTTTAGGTCCGTTATCTGTTGCTCAGAATGTCGTCCACTAAACAGTTGAAACTTTAGTTATGCAGGCTTTCTGTTCCGGCAGTGTCTCTGTCCAGCTACCCTCTTCGTTCTGGGGTATTTGACCCAGAGCAAGGGGAAGGTGGTGGGAGGGAGGATGGTGTTCTCTTATATCACCTGCTTTGTAGTGAAAAGCAAGGGAATACCTCCTCTGGAGTAAGTAATTCCAAGTCGGTGCCGAGACGGTTTTAAAGTGTAAGCTAATGTCTATCTCATTTATGTAATATTTTTAAAGTGTAGCTCGGTGTGAAGCATTTGTATATGTCATGTGTCATACGAGCGTTAATATACAATCCTCAGACACTTTTAAATGAGTATGAAGAGTCTCATTCTCTGGACCATCTTTATTTATTGGCTTTCCTTTAAAAAAATTAGTATAATAGGTTATACTGGATGTTAATAGAGATCATTGATGTTATTGTGCTCAATTACGGAATGATATTGCATCTTTCTTTTTTGGTATAAACAAGAAAGATACATGTAAAGCCTGTTCTCCTTTTCTCCTTGAGAGGATGATTCTGTTACATGTAATTGAGTCTATTGGATTTTCCTTTATGTCCCAGGCCCTCCAGCCTTTTTTCTATTTAGCTAAGTCTGGGTCATTGGTACAGTATAAAAATGTTAAAAAATTTATAGTAATTTATATATTTTTTATACTTACCAATGATCCAGACGGGGATGGCCCTCCCATGAGTTGGGAACTCATACCTCCCTGCTGATTACATAACACTTACCAGGCACTGGTTGTAAGAATGAGGATTTGGCGCCAATTTCGGTACTTCCTTGACACTGCACATGCACAGTGGATAAAAGTATGGAGGCCCACATAGGACATTGATTTTTGGGATTTTGATGCAAATTAGGGGGATTGGGGGTGGGGGGGGGGGGGGGGCAAAATTTGTGTTTGGCCCTAGAATTTTAAGAGTCAGCACCAGCTAAGTCTAGGTCATTGGTAAGTATAAAAAATATATAAATTACTATAAATTTTTCAACTTTTTTGTTATTCTGTTTTGAAACCTTCTGTCGCTCCCCTTTTCATTTAAGAGCCTTCTTAGTTTCCACAGTCGTTTGTCGACGTTGTTTCGTCGCCATCTTCTCATTTTTCACAATACTAGTTTTTTTTGTCAGTACCGTAGATCTTTCATCCATTCCCTTTCAGTCAAGCAAATGACCGATTCATTCATCTTTTTTTCATGTATTTAACACCTTTCAAATTCAATGACTGACGTACTTTGGCTTGTAATTCCACCAGTGTTAGATCACAGGTCTCCCCACACACGGCTTCAATCAATTGTCCGTTGGTTCCGTAACGGCTGTAATTTTTAATTCTTAGATTTCTACAGTCAGGGTTTCTGCTAGGAGGAAATTTGTGGGTCCGGTAGTTTAAAGAAAGTGAAACTCAGACGTCGAAGGCGTCTGCCGGCACGTGCATATGTGGGGGGAGGGGGGGAGGGAGGGGGGGGGGTTCTCCCCCCAAGAAAATTTAGATTTTTAGGTGCTCTCTGGTGGCCTCTGAGGGCATTCTGGTTGCTAAAATGCTGAATAACTGATGTGGAAAATATGTATTTTTTCCTCCTACAATTCTCTAAATTCCCACGGGACACACAATACTACATCTGGTCGGAGGTTTCCTAAAAATGCAAACCCAAAACAACACAAAATCCACGAATCCTAACAGTGACTGAGCTTTGTTTACAACCGCTCGCGGTAATATTAGAAAAGAACCATGATGCGGATGTGTGACGTCATGCACGTGCAATTACCGTACTGACTCGTGTAGAAGCCCAGGGGGTGCTTTGTAAGTATGTTAATCAGCACTGCAAATCACCTCCATGAAAACAGACAAAGATAGTCTGTTTAAAAATAGCCGTTTTTTTTTTAAATATGTACATTTTTTACGAATAAAACAAAATATAGCTTCACACAAACTCAGTAAAAAAATTCATAATATGAAGACCAGATAAAATTTACACAGCGAAATATGAATAACAAAATGGTTGCCTCCCTTGGCAGCATTCGAAAAATTGATTTTACACTGAAAGTCATAACTTCACATGTTGCCGGGCATGATGAAATTATAAATGAGCATGTTTTATTGAACCAATAAGTCATAAATCATATCCCTGGTTATATTGTTATATAATTCTCAAATACCAGAGTTGTAATTATTTTTTATTTTTAATTACCATTTTCTCATTAATTTCTGAACACCCGTTTTTCACAGTGAGTTGTGCACGCTTGAAAGTGGCAGTGTTCTTTCACAATGAATTGTGCACCGCTCGAAAGTGGCAGTGTTCAATCAGTATCTTTCTGATGATATTGAACCACTGTGAAAACTGTGAAAACTATACGTTGTGGGCGTGTTTCAGACAACTACTGACAGCAGCCTGCACACTCATTTGAAACAAGTGACAGCTTCCAAAACAAGTACATCATTTTCGCTCAAAATAAAAGCCAGTGATTTTGGACCAAACACGACAATTTGAGTCCGGAATTTTATAGGCGACGTTTAGGATTTGAACTTTGTTTCCCCCTCTCGTCTCATTATAAGGTATCAGGTTGTCGTTAGTAATAGTATACAACATAATTATGCCTATATTACGTGGAAACAAAGGATCCCGAGTGTCGTTACGATACAGCATTGTACTCGACATTTTAATCACCAGCTTTTCTGACTGATCATAGTATGATCGGCGGGGGGAATGGGTCCGGTCGATGGACCCGCTACCGGTCTAGCGGAAACCCTGCTACAGTACTTTTTCCATTCGGGTATGGTAGAGGAATATAACTTTTCCACGATATATGTTTTTATTTTTGGCATTTGTTTTGTGTGTGTGTGAAACTTCTTATTTAATATATATATACTCTCCCAAAAAAGAAAGTGTGCATGCTAAAAAATAACACTAAAAAAAGATATATATTATTTTCATTCATGGAAATTTTATTCAATCACAGATGAATCAATTTGTGATCAACACGAGAAATTTCATTACGCTACGACGAATACTCTTGGTGCCATGGAGAGTCAAAGACACTAAGGGTCAAACACAAAAGTCACACACTCAATATCTGATATGACCTCCGTCTGCATTGACTACTGCTGTGCATCTACGCCTCATGGAAGCGAACAAGTTAGCATGGAAGTGTTGTGGGATGTTGTTCCATATTCTAATAAGCTGTCATTGGAGTTCCACAGGCGTTGACGGTGCATGGAGAAGCCGGCATAGCTGACGTTTCATTTCGTCCCATACGTGCTCAATGGGTGAGATATCGGGCGAATTTGCGGGCCAGGGAAGAACATCCACTTGTTGTTGCTGCAGATACTGTTGAACAACACGAGCTGCGTGGGGTCGGGCATTGTCCTGCTGTAGAATGACACCGGGGCCGTGACGTTGCAGAAATGGGACAACAACAGGTGTAAGAACTTCATCACGATATCTGGCTGCATTGAGATTGCCATCAATAATGACCAGCTCAGTTCTGTTACAGGCAGTGATGCCACCCCACACCATGAGAGACCCTCCCCCATAACGGTTTCGTTCCACGACACATGGATCTGCGTAGCGTTCGTTTCGACGTCTGTACACTCTCTGGCGGCCATCTGATGATGAAAGATGGAAACGACATTCATCTGTGAATAAAACACGTCGCCACCAGTGTAAGGGATGCCTGAGATATTGTCTACACCACTGCAGTCGAACACGACAATGACGTAACGTCAAAATCGGACGAATTGCAGGTCTTCGAGGACGTAAGCCGTATTCTCTCAGCCAGTTGATTACTGTTTAAGGATGTATCCGTCTCAGGTTAGGGATGTTCCTGGCTGTCGTCGTTGCCGTTTGTTGCCGGTTCCGGAGATGGACGACACGGATATACCGATCTTGTGCAGGGGTGGTAACTCGGGGTCTCCCGGAGTGGGGTCGGTCTCGAATGTCATCATGTTGTGCATGTCGATGGACTAGCCTGTCTACAGTGTTACGGTGGCAGTTCAAATGCTGGGCAACCTCTCTGTGTGTTCTGCCAGCTCTAATCATACCCAGGGCAAGGAGACGTTGATTCATTGTCAATCTTGGCATGCTAATGTGGAGTCGTTTTAACAGCAGCGCAAGTTTGAATGTGAACGATAGGAAGGCCTTACCGTATTTCATCTAAATATTTTTATACTGTACCAATGACCCAGACATAGCTGGTGCTAACTCTTAAAATATAGGGCCAAACACAAATTTTGCCCCCCAATCCCCAAAATTTGCATCTAAAACTAAAGAAAACATGTCCTGAGAGGCCCTCCACACTTCGCCCCTACTGCGCATGCGCAGTGTCAAGGACGTTCCGAAATTGGCGCCATTTATCATTCTAAGTTTGGCCCTTCATCAGTTAACATCTGACTGATCTTTGTGCTTTTAAATCTCAGTTTAAATGATGCCAGACACATAAATATTAGTGAAATGGTGATTCTAAGGAGGATAGAAAAGGAGGAGAGGAAAAGAATGTGTGACAGAATATTATCAGGGCTGTAACTTAAAATTTTTTAATGAAATTATGTTAAGTTACCTATTTTCAAGGCAGCAGCCATTTTGTTGTCATTCTGATTATTTAGTTACACTGTTTTTTCAAGTGTTTTTCCTCTCTCCCTGTCCTTTAAGTTCCCCCTTGCTATTCTCCCATGCTTTTGGCATAATTTCTGTAATTATTATTACTAAAAATTTCTTGGGAGTTTAGCTGAATAACAGAATGAATTCTGTTCTTTCCCCATGTTTACGTCTTCACCTACGGGTGGTTAGGCGTTGTGTTCTGCATCTACCATCTGATGTTCTGCAGTTTCTTCCCTGGAAGTCTCTGTTTTGCATCAGATGGTGTATTTTTGATAACTGATTTCGGGCCTGGGTGCCTGGAGTCTTATTTTAGTGTTTTTACACTCATTGTTTACATTTACAACAGCCCTCTGTGTGAGGGGGGGATTTCTAAATAATAATATCTTTATGTTATTTCAATCATAACTAGATACATTATTATTGTTCGTAAGTGTTGAATAAATTGTTTAAAATATTTTTAAAATTTTTGTCCACACTTAGGCTTGGGATCCATTGGGGCTCAACGTTACTTTTCAGAAACTTGGGCTGTTCTGAAAAAATATTTTTTCAAAATATTTTGATTTCAATTATTTTTTCTATATTAATGGATCATATTATTATTATGTATTTTGATTGCCAGGGGTTAGTGCGAGTACCAGGACTTGTTTTCTTTTCACATTGAAAGGATATTGATCAATTGTTTTAAGAGGAAGTCTTCCTCTGACCTTATTATCATTCTATATGTGGTCAGTGTACTCGCATTAACTCCTGTTCTGTATCGTATGATTTCGATGACAATATGGGAAGCGTATGTCACGGTATGTTGTTGGGGATTTGGACACTCCGGTCCTTTCCCCGTAGGGTCACTCTACTTTATCAATTTCTATTTCAGACGATCAAGATTAGGGTGACGTATCTGTGATGTCTTCCAACAGTGTGCCTCCGTCGTCACAATTAATGAAGGGCTAGCGGAAAAGTGCTCATGTAATACGCCAATTGCCTAAGAGGACCCTAGTAGGTTCGACGGCCTTTGACGTCCGCTAGCTCGCCCGGTGTAGCGTCCATTCACCGAATGGTTCGGCAGCCGGGTTCGTCCGTTGCGGTCTAGAAGGAATTTTGGGGTGATGCGAGCACTATAAAATTAACTTAATGCACACCCAGTGACGGCGGATCGGAGGGAGAACGGAGGAAGCCTTTTAGTCCGGTTCATAGCTCGTTCCGGTCCATCCGGACGGCAAGCGAGAGAGGCCCCTCTCTCGTTCAACAACATCTGGCCCCAGATGTTGTGGTACAAATGTGTCGTTAGCGGAGCATACGTCCGTCGCTCGGGACGCTCCGTTGTATAGGCAGTCCGCTGAGACTGCTAAGGCTTCCTCTTCTCGTCAGCGCACACGACCACACCTTGGCTGCGTGACCGCCGATATATTACCAGCTTCGCCGATCAAGGATTCTTCGGCGACCAGGTCACACCATCCGGCAGCCAGGGATTCGAGACCGATGGACTCCGGACGTTCGCATAGGAAAAGTATGCGGGAGCCATCTGATGCGGAGCTGCCCTCGGCGAAGCAGCGATAGACGGCGCCTCCGCAGGTCTCGACGCCGGACATTCTTGTGCACATAGCACAGCTTATCGCAGCATCCCAGCAGCCGACAGAAACGGTGTCGGATCGAGAATTATCCGACAGCGCTGGGTCGGTAGCCGGGGACTCGAGGCCTGCAGACTCCGGGCGTTCGCATAGGAAGTATGCGGGAGTCAACGTACACGGAGCTTCCAGCGGCATTGCATCGTAAGTCCGCTACTGCACAGGCCTCGGGAACGGACGTGCTTTCCTTAATAGCACAGTTTATCGCAGCATCCCAGCATCAACTGAATCTGTCGCATATATTTTATCCGACGATGCTGGGTCGGGACGCTCCGCGGAAGCGGGTACGGACGTCCGAAAGTTTCATTCGGTCCGACGGGATACCGAAAGGGATTCGGTGGATTTCAAGCTTTCCCTTTCGGAACAACATATGCTGCGATGCCGGATAAGAAACTGATAGCGTCGGTGGACTTAGAAATTTTTGGTTCGGTTCAGGGACATCGTCCCTCAGTTCCGACATAGTCCAATAATGTCACACAAACTTTCGAATTATTGATCGACGCTATATATATTATTATTTTATGCTTGCTATCCAAGCATTTCTGGTTTCTTGTTCGAAGAGTTATGGAGATGTCTTTCAAAAGTGTGCCTCTGTCGTCATAGTTAATGAAGAGTTAGCGGCAATAAGTGCTCATGGAATATGTCTATCGCTTACGGAGTGACATTCGCTAGCTCACCCGGTGTAGCGTACATTCATCGAATGGTTCGGCTGCCGGGTTCGTCCGTTGCAGTCTAGGAGGAGATTTGGGTGATGCGAGCACTTTAATTACTTTAGTACTCACCCAGTGACGGCAGATTGAGGACAGATCGGAGGAAGCCAACAACATAGGGGACCGCATGTTGTGGTTCAGATATTTTACATTCGGAGCATATGTCCGTTGCTCGGGACGCTCCGTTATATTGACAGTCCGAGAGACTGTCTTTAATGCTTCCTCATCCTCACAGCAGGGCACACGACCGCACATTGGCTACGTGACCTCGAGTATCCGATCAGTTTCGGCATTCAGTGATTCCACAGCGAATAGGTCGCGCCATCCGGTAGCCAAGGGACACGAGGCCTATACACTCCGTTCGCTCGCATATTGGAAGTATGCACGGGGTAACGATCTCGGAGCTTCCTGCGGCAATGCATCGTAAGACCGCTGCTCCTCAGGCCTCAGTGACGGACGTGCTATCCGAGTTAGCACAGTTGTTTCGCAGCATCCCAGCAATTGACGGTTTCTCGGTCGAATCAGGAATTATCCGACGGCGCTGGGTCGGTGCGGTCCGCGGTTGCATCAAGCTACGGACGACCGAACGCTTTATAGGGTCCGACAGGATGGCGAAAGGGATTCGAAAGATTTCGAGTTTTCCCTTTAGTAGTATCGGAAGATGCCTTTCATATCTTCTGGCATTTCTTCCAGTGATTATTTTTCGGACTTCATTGCTGCGATCTTGGATAAGAGACTTATAGCGTCATTGGACTCGAATTTTTCGATCGGTACAGGGACTTTGTCCCTGACTTACCGACGCAGTCCAATATTGTCATTACAACATGTGTTTTATTTTTCGACGCTATATATTTATATATATATACAAGCCTACTACTAAGCATGATAGTTTAGTTTCTTGTCCGCGTGGCTCATTTCTGCCATTTTATCTTTTTTACTTATAGTTTATTTTGGCAGAGCAGGGCATACCGAGAGTTCATATGCGTCTAGACGGTGTGATTAAAGACTGCATATATTCTTTTTCGCCGTTTATGTCTTTTCCAATTTCAATGTTGGGAACGACATTATGTATAGTAGACTTAACTTAGATGCTTTATTATACGTAATCCGCCTTACTGAGGCGTTATCATTACGTCTTCAAGAAAAGATTTACGGGATATTATTCTCAATGTAATTTCTTTTGAGGGCAGTAGTTTGTTCACGTATAACTCCGCCCTTCAGTGGCTGATTGGAGTTGGTTAGACGTGATGCAGCCCTAGCTACATCCACGTGTGGATAGTAGGTTAAGAACTCTCTCAGAGTCGCTTCGTTCTCGGAGGAGCTTCTCTTCGACGGCAACTTTCCGGCAATCCATGAATTGCTTGATTATACATTCTCTTGTCTATCTAGTGTTACAAGAGATTCAGACTGAGGCAAACATTCGGTGGTTGACTCAGAGAGTGCCGCCGCAGTTGCCGGACCCGAGTGTGGCTGTTATGACGGTTGCCAGTCAAACAGATTGGGATATATACTGATCCCTACGGATTCGAAGTGCCAGGGTCTTTGGGTTCCGCAGTCTTTTAGCTATTAGTTTAACTTCCGCGGAATAATGTTTTTTAGGCTTGCTTTATGTCATTGCATGAACATTATTCAGAAACGCATGCCCAAATTCCTGTCCTTTAATTCGACAGTAGTGGCGTATCTCCGGAACCAGGGAGGCACTCTTTCGTTTCCGTTATTCAATTTAATGGAAAGAATCCGTCTGTTGGTTATAGTACACCAAGTTCAGTTTTGGTCCGTCATATTCTGGGTCGTCTGATTGTTTTATCGCACTCCCGTTCTCTTACGGGTCGCTTGTTGCTGTCAGAATCGACTCTCAACAAACAAGTATTCAATCAGATTTGCTATCTATGGGAGCGCCCAATGATGTTTTATTTATGACACAGCTTGCTAATCAATTGCAGACGTATGTGTTGGCTTGTCCAGATCTCTGAGCTAATACTGTTAACGCTCTATTGATCTATAGGACGGAATGATAGGATACGCGTATCCTCCGGCGCTGTTGTTTTTAGCAGGTATTGCTAAGATAAACAACCACAATACATTTCTGTTGATAGCATCTCTATCTTCACAGAGATCATGAGTAATTTACTCTCTTGTCTACTGTGGATCTTAACGTGAAATCTTCCTCTATGTGAGGATCTTTTTTCACTGGGTAAATCGTGTCATCTTTATCACAACCAGCAAGGTCGCAACCTTCATGTATTCCGTTGTGTGGTCCGTATTGCATTGTAAGCACTGTACTGGACGAGCTTTGGACGCGATTTCTTACTATAGGAGATCCTCTTCTTCGCTATTCTATGCGACTAAAGTGGAGGCTCTTCCGTCGTGGTGTAGGGATCATTATGTTCATATGGTTGATCCCTCTATACTACTCATTGCTATTTTTTAGATCTTTCACAAGATCTACTGCAGCCTGTGGTTATTTAGGTTATAGGTTTATGTTACCTCATACCTATGCACTCTATGATAGTTTACAATTGAGTCTTTTGTCTCTTTATCTAAGTCAGTTAGTAACTTTTTGATAAATAGACTTAGAATCTTTAGATTAAATTCCTATACGGATTTTAACTTCAGGTTCTTATTTAGCTAAGTAATCATTTGAGCCTCTGGAAACAGTAGTTTTCAAATTCTGACCTTTTAGACAGTAATTCTGTTGGTTTCTCTTTTACTGTAGAGTCAGTGAGTTTCATGCACTATCGATGGATGATTTTCACTTTCATAGTTTCGGAATCAATACTTCCGTTACTATTTAGGTTGGATTGTTGCATAAGAGTTAGGCTCCTATTATCCGGAACCTATTATTTTAAGGTCCTTCCGTCTTCGTATGGGCATAGGCCTTTACTCTTTCCGGGTACAGTTTATGATATTTATAAACAGATATCTGTTTATTACAAGGGCGTAAGCTTCTTCTGTCTTTGATGTCTAGTAGAAGGACGTTACGCTCCATTTTATTGTTAATGGATTCTATTAACTAGCGTACTGCTTATGGTATATCATTGGCTTAGCAGTTGTGCTTAAGATTTCGGCTCATGAAGTAAGAGTTCTTCTACTTCTTGGGCTTACATTAATAGTGTTGCTATTATAGATTTTTGAAGGCTGCTCATTGCGCTCAGCCATCCATTCATGAATTTTATCTCAGAAATATCGAGTCCATTTCTGGAGGCCTCTATTGTTAGGTCTATTATCTACTGCTCAGAATGTCATTCACTTAACAGTTGCTACTATAGCTAGGTAGGCTGTCTGTTTCGGCAGTGTCTCCGTTCGGCTGCCCTCTTCGCTCTGGGCTATTTGACCCAGGGCAAGAAAAAGGGGGGGGGGGGGGGAGGGTGTTCCCTTGGGTCACCTGTTTTTACTATGAAAACAAGGGGATACCTCCTCCGGAGTTAGTAATTCTGAGCTGTTATTGGGATGGTTGTTTAGTGAGAAGTTTAAGTTTATAAAATTCATTCAAGTCTTAGTTTTTAAAGTATAGCTTTTGAATATTGCATATGTCAACGGACATGATTATGCAATTCTCACACACTTTTAGGAGTATAAGAGTCTCTATTCTCTAGACTTATTTTATTATTGGCTTACTTTAAAAAATTATTAGTATAAGGATTATTGGATATTAATAGAGTACATGGATGTATGAAGCTCAATTTTTGGAAGGTGTTGTATCTTTCTAATTTATCATAAATAAGAAAGATACATGTAAGGCCTATTACTTCTTTTCCCTACAGGGGATGACTCTATTTTATTTTATTGAGCGTATTCCATTTTGCTCTATGTCCTTGGCCCTCCAGCCTTTTTACTATTCAGCTATGTCTGGGTCATTGGTACAGTATAAAAATGTTAAAAAATTTATAGTAATTTATATATTTTTTATACTTACCAATGACCCAGACGGGGATGGCCCTCCCAGGAGTTGGGAACTCTTGCCTCCCCGCTGAGTACATAACGCTTACCAGGCACTGGTTATTAGAATGATAAATGGCGCCAATTTCGGAACGTCCTTGACACTGCGCATGCGCAGTAGGGGCGAAGTGTGGAGGGCCTCTCAGGACATGTTTTCTTTAGTTTTAGATGCAAATTTTGGGGATTGGGGGGCAAAATTTGTGTTTGGCCCTATATTTTAAGAGTTAGCACCAGCTATGTCTGGGTCATTGGTAAGTATAAAAAATATATAAATTACTATAAATTTTTTAACTTTCGGACACTTTTTGTTTTCGGATACCATTTTTTCATCGAAAAATAATTTTTTTTAAGCCTCGAAATTTTCGGACACCCACTCAAAGATCGTCCCGGACTGATGTGGTGGGAAAATCCCAGTAATCATAAATCCAAAATGACAATGATTTTCTTTTCAGTTGAATATATCATCTTTCTTTGTTTGTTTTATGTTAAAAACATGTATTGTATGTACACTATATTGTACAATCGAAATAGAATTATTAAAACAACATTAGATTTGCAAACTTGTTCTTTATTTATTGACAGGTAAGTATTGTTTTCCTTATCAAACTGACATGTCTGACGAACTGACCAATCAAATTTTTGTTTTCAAAAAGTGTGCTTTCATTCGACTCCTTCGAGATTTGGAAAAAGAAAACCCCACAAATGTTATGGTGAACTGACCTTAAATGATGACAATGATGAAAGGGTCCCATAAATAAATCCATATAATGCAGTATAAACCATGCACAAGCAACAGAACAGGATAATTATTGCTTCGAATAAACATATTCAGTGCACTGAACAACAACAAAATTTTCCAACATTAAAAATAGAACAAATGACAATGAGGTCAACATGTGCTGTTGCAGGGTTTCACAAAAAATTAAAACATGGACCCGAACACTATCAGACCGCATCGGGTTTCGATATTATTTTTCTCCGACATCAGCAGTGCTCGTGGGGAGGGCACGCTTCCAAAAACAAAAAATAGGAAATACAGGAACTGTGGTGCAAATACCAGTCATTAAAATTATTATTTTGTATTCGCTTTTATAAATTGTAGCATCTGCGTTGCACATTGGAGGGGGGTATTTCTAAATCAATAATCAAAAGACTTGTATGTCATTAAGTCGTCCTTCTAAACAATAGTAACTGGTTTCCACACAGCGGAGGGGGGGGGGGGAGGGGGAACTGAATAAAACTCATAATTCGTATTGGTCTTTCTTTTGCATTTTGCGTTCCACATTGGGGGGGGGGGGGGGGCAGTACTTTTGTGGTTAACATGGACAGCATTGTGGGGGTGGGCACCGGGTCAATAATCTAAACTTGTATGTCATTAATTAGTATGAGGGGACGGGCACAGGGTCCGAGTTGGGTGGCAAAAATAACTAACGACTGAATAAAATTCACAAATATATTCTAATACAACTGATAAAATGAAATACAAAATTCTACAATATACACGTACATACAAAAATATACAAGAATAAATACATAACAAGATCATACAAGAATTCAATAATTTTCAATACAAGAACAAATAAGTTACATTTCATATTACCGGTAGATCAATTACGCTCATTTAAAATACCTGCCTCAGTCAGGTCATCTTCATCGTCTGAATTAAAAATTTCACACATGGCAGTCTCTACAGACATGATTTTCTTGGGGTCAATAAAGAGTTGACAAGCAATGTCCAGCTCCTCCTGGTTGTCAAATGGCATCTCTCCTATGTATTCAGACTGGTTGATGAATTTATCCTCTGCCCCATTCAGGTGGTTGTTTAAACCGCAGACCTTGATGGATTTTCTGATCATCTCTTTTTGCTTTTCTAGATTGCTGACGGCAAATAAAATCCAATCAACAATATCTTGTTTGGACGCAGGCTTTATACGTTCATACTTGTTGATAATTTTTTTGGTCCCAGACTGGATAAATTCGGTCCATTTTCTTCTAAGATCCCCCTTCACAGGCTTGTTGATGCTGACATCGAGTGGCTGTAATGTAGATGTGCAGCCCCCTGGTATTACTGCAGGAACGGCATTGCTCTTTCTTAATTCTTTCTTAACGTTATCAGTCAGATGGCCCCTAAAGCTGTCCATTATTAATAGTGATCTCTCCTTTTTGGTGTGTTTACAATAAATTTCCTTCACCCACTCTTTCATCAAATGCTCGACCATCCAACCTTTTTCTTGAACCTTAATTATCCAGTTTTTTGGTGCTTTTAACTTGAGTTCTCTTTTACACTTGAAAATTACCATTGGTGGTAAGACATCGCCACTCGCAGATACAGCCAGAACCAGTGTCAGATGTCGTTTTTCATATCCTGTACTTCTGATCCTGACTGATTTCTCTCCAATCAAGTTGACAGTTTTGTTGGGGATAAGGTCAAAGTAGACTTGGGTTTCAGCCATATTAATTATAAACTGGTTTTCAAACTCATCTTCTGCTCTTCTATCTTTGACAAATTCTCTAAAGCTGTCGATTTTCTGCTCTAAATCTTTTGGTAATCTTTGGGCTAAAGATGTCTTGGTACGGAGTGAAAAAGTTGTGACGAGCCATGAATTTCTCAGCCCAGCCTGTACTGGCTTTGAAATCGCTTTCTTTATTCTCATTCTTGACCATTTCTCTGGCATAGGCGCATAATGATTCCACTGATACGGGTAGCTGCAAATCTCGTTGGATTAATACCCATTCAGAGATTTTGTCATCTAGGTCGTCTCCATATGTAACAGGTCTCCCACTCTTAGATAAATGACCTGTTGCTCTGTCTCTTCCTTCTTCATCAAAATTTATCTTTTTCCAGTCACTGAGTGTCGATTTCGGTATTTTCAGTTTCAGGGCGGCTTGCCGTAGGCCAATCAACTTGATTACTTCAACTGCTTCCTTCTTCTCCTTCATATTATAATTTTTATAGTGCCCCCTTGCGACAGTTGGATGGTGATTGCTATCTTTAATGGCATCAGTTTCAACCGTTGAAATCTCTTTGTGGTGTTTCTTTGCTGGCTGCGGTTTTGCAGCTGTTTCATCAGAATCTGTTCTCTTCTTTTAGCTGGACGTCCGACTGGTCTCTTTTCTGAAGGCTTGTAGGGGGTCAGTTGTACTGTTGGTCTGGCTTCTTCTGCTGTTTGGTATTTCACTAGGAATTTTTCCATCTCGAGTTCTTGTGATATCAAATGCTGGTGATTGAATGCTGACGAATGAATGAAAGGTTTTAGCGCGCCGAAGGCGCGCAGGGACGATGTGGGATTTGCAAATCCCTTGCGACCCGGTTAGCCTTATTTTATTTCACTTGGATCTTGGATCACACAGGCCTAGCTTTCCTATTGCCTCAAATGGGGTCTGAAGGGGTATGCACGCGGTTGGAATTCCCGGCAGTTTGCATTGGAGTGATAGATCGTCAAAGACCAAACCCTCAACGCCATTAAGACTATTAGAGAGTGGGCTCTATTCGGTTCCAGCTTGGCGATGGTAGAGGTTTGAGTCCCACCATGGTGGCGAGCCAGAATATAATGTTGTGCGATGGCAATTTTAAGGGAAAAAGAAAAAAGAAAACCAAACAGCAATGCCAGTTTGGTAGCGGGCCCGGTATATGACCATAGCGGTTACAAAAAAGGAATGGAGAAAGCTCCAACAGTTTAGTTTGAAAAAACCGGGAGTCATCCATCAAGCCTTCTGGGAGATAGGATGCCGTATCTGATTATGAGGTATCTGGTTATCCTTCGGGAATTCCAAATGACCTCCAACACCCCCCCCCCCCCCCCCCCCCCCCCACTCCCACCCACAAAAAAAAAAAAAAAAAAAAAAAAAAAAAAGCCCTTAAAAGAGCTGTTTGCTGGCAAGATTGTTTCAATCCTTGCCTTGGTCTGTTAGGTTTTCTGCACATCTTTGCTTGAGGATTGTTTCAATCCCTCATAGTTTGTCATTCAGTTTGGTCGTGTGTCTGATGAGATAGAGGAGGTAGAAAAGATAGAGAGCTGGAAATTAGAGCAATTCGGTTTTTAATTTACAACTTTTCCGTCGTTTTGAATGCTGACTTCAGTATTCGCCCTGTATTTATGTATTAGCAGCACCACACGAAGATAATGCCATTTCTTTCAAGTTTACCGGCACACTTTTCCATCAATAGTGAACAGTTTCAACTGAACAAACAATTAAGCCAATATACACACCACTCAAAAATTGTTCGCACTTCATTCCCTTTGAATGGCTACATTGGTCCGTTTTGAAAACACTGAGACCCGCTCAGGTTTTTTATCCAACAGTAACAACACAAGCACATGGCTTAATTACTGTTCAACATAATTCGTGGAAACATCAAAACTTTTCAAGTACCGGTAGGCTAGATCAAACGTGATTTCTTCTCAGGGATTTATTGGGAAAGTAAATAAAAACACAACAAACAATCGGAATTTTTAATTCATTTGGTATGTTCATTTTATTCATTTATGCTAATGATTCAAGTCGCCGTATTGAACAGCTATTTTATCTTTCTCATTTCCGAGGTACCCCCGGTAGTTCGTGCACAATAAATTTATTAACCGGTGCAGTGTGTTTTTTCAAAATTTCCATCCACATTTGCTGTCCACATGTATTTTGGCCATTTTCGAAGTTTTCGGAGGCCGGAAAATTTAATTATTTTTTGGCGTCCGAAAATTTAGATGAAATACGGTACTTTAGTGTTTAAATACCCAAGGATTCACACTGCTGCATGAATTTTCAGACTCTCCACGTGCAAAACATGCCTTTTCACAAACGTGCAGCACGTCTTTTAACGTTAATGCAATTTTAACGGGGAAAGCTGTTTTTGTGTTCAATATAACTTATTCATGAACAGGTTAACACTCTTTACACCTACGAAATTATTTTTTGGAATTTGATCAATTTCTGCAATGCACACTTTCTTTTTTAGGCGAGTATATAATATTTTAGGGTTTTTTTTTTAAAATTTTTTTTGCTAATTGCTAAACTTCTTATTAATATATATATATTTTTTTTTAAATGAAAACATCCCACCCCACCAATAAACAAAAAAAAACATTTAACGACTGTGTCCCATCAGTAAAGCAAAAAAAAATTGTATACCGTAGAAAACAAGTACTACCTCGCTTTACAATTCATTCCTAACAGAGATGAGTAGTAACACGCATCGAAAGACATCTCGCCCTAGATTTGCATTTTTCACTTCATTCAGTAATGAATGCAGACGTTTTGAAAAACAGTTCTATTTATTCCACACTTCAAAGTAGGAAAAACATCCAGTTATTTTTATTGTGCAAACATGACATACGAAATACACTTTAATGGGTTTTCGACTCGAGATTAAAAATCTATCTATAATGGACTAACTCCTTTTTTAGCTCAACTTTGACGAAGTCAAATTTGAGCTATTGTCATGGCCCGTCGTCTGTCTGTCCGTCCGTCCATCTGTCCGTCTGTCCGTACGTCAACAATTGGCTATGGCTCGGGCTAGAGGTCGTATTTATGAACCGATCTTTACGAAACTTCTTGTGTACCTTTGTTATGACCCTGGGATGGGAACGAGTGTTTTTAGGTGTGGTCCGAAATTCAAGATGGCTGCCAACGGCCATTTTGTACCGATGATGCAAAAATCAGTTTTTTGTACAGAACTTCTGTATGAAAGTTCTGATTTGAATAAAGTTTTGTATAAATGTTTAGTACCATGGGATACATGACATATAATACGGGTTTTTTTCTCGTGCGTAAATTATGCAAATTAGACTGACTTTGATTTATTTAGTGTTACTTTCAGAGCTGTAAGTGCCAAGCTGCTATGGCTCAGGCTAGAGGCCGTATTTATGAACCAATCTTTACGAAACTTCTTGGGTACCTTTGTTATGACCGTGGGATGAGAACGAATGTTTTTGGGTGCAGTCCGAAATTCAAGATGGCTGCCAGCAGCCATTTTGTACCGATGATGCAGAAATTTTTTTTTTGTACAGAACTTCCATATGAAAGCTCTGATTTGAATAATTTTTCGTATGAATGTTTAGTACCATGGGATACATTACATATATTACAGGTTTTTTTCTTGTGCGTAAATTATGCAAATTAGGCTAACTTTGATTTATTATGTGTTACTTTCAGCACTGTGAGTGCAAATCCCAATACGGCTCGGGCTAGAGGCCGTATTTATGAACCGATCTTCACGAAACTTCTTGGGTATCTTTGTTATCACTGTGGGACGAGAAGGAGTGTTTTGGGGTCCAGTCTGAAATTCAAGATGGCCGCTAGCAGCCATTTTGTTCAAAATTAAGTGCAATCAGATTTTTGCGCAGAACTTCCAAATGAAAGATCTGATTTGAATAAATGTTTGTATGAATGTTTAGTACCATGGGATACATTACATATAATACACAGATTTTCTCGTGAATAAATTATTCAAATTAGGGGTCCAGGTGGGACTTAGAAAATTTTGGACCAAAATCCGGAAATTAGTTTTTTGGTTTTTTATGCGTTTTGGTCAATTTTAAGACAAAAAAAAAAAAAATTTTTTTACACTGAAAATTTGGGGTCCGGGTGGGACTTAGAAAACTTTGGACCAAAATCCGGAAATTACTTTTTTGTGTTTTGATGCATTTTGGTCAATTTTAAGAAGAAGAAGAAAAAATTTTAGTCTGAAAATATTTTGTTTGGGACTGAAAATTTCCACACAAAAATAATAATCTACAATGATTGGTCTTAATCTGTAGTCCATTACAGTCACCTTGTAATTCTTTTATTATTGTTGATTGGGCCAAAACAAATACTAATTCCTGTCATATTCATTATTCAGTTGTCTTGGTCACAGCAAATACTAATTCCTGTCATATCCAAGTTGAGCTACAGAGTCATTGACTCTTTCATTTTATAATTTCACGTCCATGAGGAGCATATTTACTTTAAAAATATCGTCTCCCTGCTGATAAATCCATTGGAAAACCAGATTCACCCTCTCGAACGTTCGTTCTTCTCCAGTGATCAAATTCAGTCTATCGACCACTTCTTTAGAAATGGTCGGATATATATTACTCCTGTAGAACAACGATAAATCATCTGGGTCGAAATTTTCTATTTTCAAGAGGATTGCCAATAGATCGTCTCTACATCCATACATTAAATCCAGGCGGCCTCGTTCAGTTTCAAAGGTAAGACATATTTGTCGTATTCCCCTGTCAACTCACTTGTCTCCACGTCCTTCAGTTCGTGTGATTGCAATCTATAAATTTTCGTATCAAACTTTGAATATCTTTAGACCCTCTTCAATTTTAATGCGGATTGTTTGGGTGTGGTCGATTTCATGACTTGATTATTTTTTTGTTATTGTCGTTTTGTTGAATTTTTTTTATGAAATATTAAATTTTTGTTTTTTTTTAAAAAATGATAATAATTATTAATTGTAAAAATATTTTTTTCTTTTTTTTTTCTTTTTATTATATATGTAAAAAAAATAAAATTACTTTTTTTTACAGTTTTTTTTTTCTTTAATGACAAAAACAGTTATTATTTTTAATTTATCATTCATCTCACAGCTCATAATACTTTTTTTTTAATACATACATACATTTTTTCAATCGCCATCCATCCATCCATTCCAGATCGTGTCATTGAGCTAATCTAATTTTTTTTTTGGACTCGAACGCACGATCTCTCTCTATATACCAACCCAATTTACCACCTAACATTCCAGCCCACTTTATAAATTCACCGGTCGAATTGGACTCTTTTTTTCCTATGGGAATCAACTTTCGATCCCTTGATGTTCCAACTCACTTTATAAATTCACCGGTCGAATTGAACTCTTTTTTCCTATGGGAATCAATGTGCATGGGGGCACAGTGACGCTGTGTACTAAGGTGTACTGCACGCCGATGGTGCACCAATGCTAACCCTGCTTGTGTGGAGTTGGAATGTTGGGGAGCTGACAGTTGCTCGCTGTTGCTCGGTGGTTCTCTCCGGGTACTCCGGCTTCCTCCACCCGTAAAACTGTCACGGTCATGGTTAGCCATTGTGCAGAAATATGTGACCTTAAACACCAATAAATAAATAAATAATAAATATGGGAATCAATGTTCGATCGCATATTTTTCAATCTACGATCGCAAAAAAAGCTGTGTTTTTTTGGAATTTTTGCCAATGGGAATCTCAGTGCTAATTGTACTTCCGGTCACAATCGTCCAAAAACCCCTTCCAGAAATTCGAAAAAATTGACCCCAAATGGCGAAGTCGATGTTACATTATGAAAAGGTTAATTTTCCACCGAGGATTGTGTCAAATTTATAAAAAAAATGAATTTTTGAAATCGGTGAATTTTTAGACATTTTTAACAAATTCCGTCGAAAGTGGGCCAGAAATGTTTAAATTTTAACATTTTATTGGGAACCGCAGGGTTTTGTGGAAAAAATTGAATTATTTTTGGGAAAACCCAATATTTTTCCAAGAAATCAACTTTTTTACCAGAAAAATTAAAATTTTTCTAAAAATAGCTCAACTTTCCAGCCCCCCTAGACTTTCCAGCACACATGATTGAAGTGTGCTCGTATTCTTGAATATCCCCTACTCACATGTCTTCAACTGCTATAACTCTGCTTGAGCAGAGCTTGAACAGAGTTAGAATGTTGAGGAGGAGCTGACAGTTGCTCATTGCTGCTCAGTGGTTCTCTACGGGTGCTCAGGCTTCCTCCACCTGTAAAACTGTCACAGTCACAATTTGCCATTGTGCATAAGTATGTGACCTTAAACACCAATAAATAAATAACAGACTAAATTCTTTTCACAAATAATATGAAGCACATCCACAGAATCATACTTTGTTGAAAACATGTGCAAACTAGATCGAGTTATTTGTGTGCAAAGCACACAATGGTGTATCCCCTCATTTCTTATCAACCTACTCACAACTGTTTACTACAGGCTTGCACTACAGTGGAAGTCCCTAACTCGGATAAAATACTCTCTATTTTTGTCTTTCCCAAGCAAGTTGGGAAAGAAAAGTGGTGCAAAAGCACCAATAAAAAATAAGCCAAAACTGGGTCGAGTGCAACCGGCGGAGACCCAGTACAGGACGCTCTCTCCCAAGTACAACTGCACGACTTCTGTTGCCAGTGCGCATATACCGTCTCTAAAGACTCATTCTTTTTATAATCCGCTTCGTGTCGAGATGTTTTTGCACGCTTATCAGTGTTCCACCAGCTCGATGTTTGATGATTCCTGATTCATTATACCACAGTTTATCCTTTGTATTCTCAGGAACAGTGTTTTATATTCTCTTTTCTATTATATGTCCATAATGTATATTTATTTGCTCTCTCTCGAGTCGCGCACGAATTTTGGGTGCCACGCGGTTCGGACTTAGCTTTTTCACAATTATTGTTAATGCTTTTTTTCAAAAAATTTTCTAATTGTGTTAGAGTTAGGTGTCAGCGGGGTACCACTCCTACAGTGTTTCTTCTTTCTTTTGAGAGTAGTCTTCCTGTTGTGTGGTTCCCGGTCGACCATCTGGGGTCTTTGTTTCTGTCACCTTTCTCTCTTCTTTGGGGGTGTTCTGTTTTCTGATCTCACCTTCTCTGCTCCTCTCACCTCTATCATGCCCAGGACAATTCCTTGTGGGCAATGTCTGCTGCCAAAGCATGTGTACGATGTACATTCGTCTTGTTCCTCCTGTAATGGGTGTTCGGCCGAGCGGCCGTGTGGTGTCTGTGGAACATGGTCTTCCACCTTCTGGGCGTCAGTAAACTGTGTCGTTCGTTCTCGTGGCCGTGCCTCCCGCTCCCGCGGGAAAGGAGAACGTGGTCGTTTGGGGCCTCCCGAGCCGACTTTGTCTGGTGAGAGTTATTCCTCCTCCGTGGGGGATGTGCAGTCTTTTCCTGTGGTGGATACTGCGGGAGCCGTTGAGTGTTCTGGTGAAGAGATGCCTGGTTCCGGGACTACGGTCCCCCTCCAGTCGACATCTGAGGCTGTCACTAGGGTTGTGACTCCTTCTTCGGAGCCGAGCCGGTGTGCTCTCTCCACTTTTTCACCAACCTCAACGACTCTCGACGTATCTACTACTGCTGCTGGTCCGTCTGCTTCGTTGTCTGTTTCAGCCGGCCTCGGCTTTTCGCTGCAGGGGACTGCAGGAATGTCCGATATTGTAGACGTGGGATATCGGCCTCAGCCTTCCCTGACTTCAACTCGGCGAAGTCGGAAGGGGCTGCCGGCCGAGCCCATCTCTGTGGTCTCTTCGCCGTCGAGCACCACAGTTGTGTCTTTGGATTCGGATGTTCGTAGTGGAAACACTATGAACTCCGTGGCGTTTCCGTCTACTCACTCTGGTCACACGACCAGTTTTGGGGGACCAACGCCTTTTGTGCAGCCTGGACCTTCTGCCCCGCAGAGGTCCACGGTGACTCTCATGAGTTCTCGCAATATTGATCCTCGGGGTGCATCGTACCCCTATACACGTCTGCCTTCAGATGTTTCGGCTGCGCCCGTCGTCCCACGTCGGGTGTTTTGGAGGATCGTGACCCTTTGCTGGTTAAGAGGGTCAGAGGTGAAGCCACTTTGCCGGTTCGCTCCCCTGTCGAACCGGTCGGTACGGGCAGTGAGCTTAGGGAGGCCCTCTCCTTACTCACTCAGGTTCTTTCTAAGAGCCTTCCTGTTGCTTCCAGCGAGGCTATGAGTGGTTTCCAGGCGCCTCCTATGGCGCCGCCTCCCGGGATTGGAAACAGGCCAGTTTCTGATTCCTCTGGTGTCCCGACACCATGGGAGGCGTCGGCTGGTTTGCCCACGATGGGCTATGTGTCTTCCGACTTTGGGGAGGAGTCCGACATGCTTGAGGTCGAGGGCCAGCAGTCTTCGGACTTGGGGGCGGCTCTTGACTTTGTGTTTGGGTTTCTGCCTGAGCTCAAACCTGCTAACCAGCCGACAGTGTCAGCCTGGCCGCGATCATCGGTCGCGCGCCAACAGCCTATGGAGCAACCTGCTTCTGGGCGCTTTCGACCGTGCCAGTCGGTACAGGTGGTTGAGGCTTTTTCAGCATTGGATGCCAAGCTGAATTCCAAGGCTTTGAAGACTTCGTTCTTCACCAGGGTTGACACCTTTTTGCCTCCTGTGCGTTATCGTTCCTACGATTCCGCCAATCCGTCAGTCTGCCAGGCTTTGACGGTTCTGGATCAGGACTCCACTTCCCTCGGGCTTTCCAAGCCCAAGTCTGCCGTCATTCCAATGACGACTCTGGAGTCCACGTTGGGCTTATCTAGAGAGATGCTTGGCATGCTTTCTCTCTCAGATCACGTCGTCTCAGCTTTGGCTGCTTATCTGCCTCCAGATAAGTCTGACGAGGTACAGGCTCCTTTGCGTGTGCTGTCCAAGGCGCTTATGCACCTTACTCACACGCATGCCTGTAACACGGCTAATTTGGAATTAGTTCGAAGGGACGCTGTGCTGGACACAGGACGATCCCTTCCCGAGGAGCAGCGTGCTACTCTTCGATCTGCTTCTTTGGCAGGTCCGCAACTTTTCCATGGTTCCGTGTCGACGGCCCGGGATGACGTCCTACGTCATTCCAAAGATCAGCTGCTGTTTCGTCAGCTTGATCAGCCTTCTAGGGGAGGCAAGGGCCGTTCCAAGCCTAACAAGTACCCTTCTGCTTCCTCTGTGAAGCAAAAGGCTGGTCCTTCTGCCGCCGCCTCTACTTCTTACTCACGGGGTAAAGGTAGGGGTCGGCAGAATCGAGGGAAGGCTCAAGATTCTTCATTTAGCAGAGGAGGTGGTTTCTCCTCTTGCGGGCCTCGTCGGGGCTCGAAATGAAGGTCCTCACCTCGACTCGTCCCAGGTTGGAGGAAGGATAGCAGAGTTCGCAGACCATTGGGCCACCATCACATCCGATCCATGGGTGTTAGATGTTGTTCGGTCCGGGCTGCGAATATCCTTCCATCGGCACCCCACTCTGTCAAGGGTGCCTCTTCCAACCACAGTTCCTTCAGACGTTTTACGTCGGGAACTTTTGTCCACGGAGATTGCCAATCTCCGGGCAAAGGGGGCGATCGAGGTAGTCAAGAACATTCAGTCAGTGGGTTTCTATTCCCGCCTGTTCTTGGTGCCGAAGAAGGACGGCCGACTCCGACCGGTTATCGATCTGAGTATCCTGAACCAGTCTATCATTGCTCCCAAGTTCAGCAAGGAGACTTTCAGGTCGGTCCGCCAATCTATTCACCAGGGAGATTTCGCAGCCAGCATCGACCTGCGAGACGCTTACTTCCACGTTCCGATGCATCGGGCGTCACGGAAGTATCTTAGGTTCGCTTTTCTGGGGCGAGTTTACCAGTTCAAGGCCATGCCTTTCGGCCTCAACCTGGCTCCTTGGGCATTCACCAGACTGATGTCGCATGTGATAGCGTTCCATCGCACACAGTCCAGGGTGACTACTTCGGCATATCTGGATGATATCCTCCAGAGGCATTCCAATGCTGCCTTACTGGAGTCGGATGTCGCCACTCTGTTGCGCTTGCTCACGTCGCTAGGATTCAGAGTCAACGAGGAGAAGTCGGACCTGGTCCCTTCTCAGTCGTTTTGTCATCTGGGGATGTCTTTCCAAACCAAATTCAATTTGGTAGCGGTTCCCCAGGCCAAGGCTGTGATTCTCTCAGCTTTTGCTCTGACTCTGTCCCAGTCCATGTCCGCGACCGCTCGGAGTTTTCTCCGGCTGATCGGTCTCTGCGGTTCGGTGACGGATCTCATTCCTCTAGGTCGGCTGCGTGTCAGACCTCTCCAACACTTTCTGCTCAGTCGTTGGAGGCCGAATGTAGATTCTCTGGATCAGGTGCTTCCGTTTCAGGACTCTCTGTATCCTCACCTTCTTCCCTGGACAGATGTTCAGTGGATTACGCAGGGTGTTCCACTGGACTTACCCACGTCCGATCGCGTTCTGACAGCAGATGCCAGCAATCTCGGATGGGGTGCGACATTGGATCCTCTCGGTCTTTCCCTACACGGGATGTGGGACCAGGATCAAGCAGCTCTACACATCAACCAAAAGGAGCTTCTTGCTCTTCTTCTGAGTTTCAGGCAGTGGATCCCTCACCTGTCGAATCGCCAGGTCCTTCTACTATCCGACAATTCGACAGTGGTTGCTTACATTCGGAACCAGGGCGGCGCGCACTCGGTTCCGATGTACGAGTTAGCTCGGGATCTTCTACTGCTCGCTCAGGATGTTCACGCCGGAGTGGTTGTTCGTCACATTCCTGGTCGTCTGAACGTCCTAGCCGACTCCCTGTCCCGACAGGGCAGGGTTATTTCCACCGAGTGGATGCTTCACAGGGCAGTGTTCCAGTCGCTTTGCGATCTCTGGGGACGTCCCCACATCGACCTCTTTGCGACTCGTTGGAACCATCAAGTGGACACTTTCATGTCCCCGTGTCCAGATCCTCTGGCTTTTGCCGTGGACGCTCTGTCACTCGATTGGAACGGTCTAGTCGGCTACGCCTTCCCGCCGGTTCCGATTCTTCCTCAGTTTCTTGCCAAAATTCGAACCTGCAGTTGTCGAATCATTCTGATCGCTCCCCTGTCGCCTCAGCAGGTGTGGATCAATCAGCTCCGCTCGCTGATGGCGGCGGTTCCGGCACGTCTCCCGCTACGTCGCGACCTTCTTTGTCAAGGTCGCCCGAGGAGGTTTCACGTCGACCCGACTTCATTGTGCCTTCACACATATCTTTTTTCAGGTCCTGTCTCCTCCGTAGAGGTTTTTCGAGACGAGCAGTGGAGTGCATTTCTTCTTCAAGGAGGCACTCCACTGGTTTAGCTTATGCAGCTAAATGGAAGGTCTTCTGTCGATGGTGTGCTGATCACTCTGTTGATTATGCCAATCCTTCGATTTCATAGATTGCGGAGTTTCTGGTATATCTGTTTGATTCTAGGGGTCTCCAGCCTGTTACCATCAAGGGTTACAGGTCTATGCTTTCAGAGACTTTTTCTTATGTGGGGAAGCGTCGTATCGGCACTAATCCTTACCTCTCCAAGCTTGTTCGGCACTTTTCTTTGAAAAGGCCTCGGACTTTGCAGCTTACTCCACGATGGAATCTTTCGTGGGTGTTGCTTTGCTTGGGGAGTGGGGGGGGGGGGGGGGGGGGGCGCCATTCGAACCTTTATCCCAGGTGGATATGCATTTTCTCACATATAAGACGGCTTTTCTGATGGCATTTGCTTCGGCCAGATGGGTTAGTGAGCTTCACGCCCTCTCGGTTGACCCGGCCTTTTTTAGGAGCTCTCCCAACAGTGTTACTTTTACCACTGATTGCTCCTTTTTGGCCAAGAATCAGTTACCAGATACTACTCCTCCTCCTATCTGTATCAGGGCTCTTCCTTCTGTTGAGGGTAATCGCCCTTTGCTCTGTCCGGTCCGTGCTATTCGCATTTATCTTGATCGGACACGCTTCATCCGGAAAGGCAGGAAACGTTTTTTTCTGTCTCTCATTCCGGGTCGACAGAAGATCTCTCCTCAATCCATTTCTCGATGGATTTGTCTTGCTATTCGTACGGCTTATGGTCGTTTAGCAGCTGGTGATTGTATTACCAATCGTATTTCTGCCCACGAGGTGCGGGCACTGTCCACCTCTTGGGCTTATTCTAACTCCGTCAAGTTGTCGGATGTTATGCAGGCAGCCTACTGGAGAAATGCTTCTACTTTCTCCACTTTTTATTTGCGCCAGTTGCAGGAGCAGTCGGAGGACCTTTTTGCCCTGGGTCCTCTTTCTTCTGCTCAGGCTGTTGTCTGCCATAGCCATTAGGCTTCTTTAAGGTCAGTTTCAGCCTTGTGCTGTTACTGCCCTTTTTCTGTCTGTGTGTCACACAGGCTCATATGTCTCTTTTCATTGTCCTTTACCAATGATTGCGACATTATGGTTGATAAGCCTCGGGACCTCTTCCTTCTACTTCACGGTTCCAGTGCACTGGGGTTATGTGGGGGTTGGTTATGCGATTCCCTCCAGCCTTTTGTCTATTCAGCCTGTAGTAAACAATTGTGAGTAGGTTGATAAGAAATCTAAATTTTATAGTAAATTTCCTTTCTTATTATACCTACCACAATTGTTTACATGGAGGCCCTCCCGTCTTCTTTACGGGTAAAGAATCTTTCCTCCCCGCTGATCACATAACTCTAACGTTTACGGATTCAAAAAGAATGAGTCTTTAGAGACGGTATATGCGCACTGGCAACGGAAGTCGTGGAGTTGTACTTGGGAGAGAGCGTCCCGTACTGGGTCTGCGCCGGTTGCACTCGGCCCAGTTTTGGCTTATTTTTTATTGGTGCTTTTGCACCACTTTTCTTTCCCAACATGCTTGGGAAAGACAAAAATAGAGAGTATTTTATCCGAGTTAGGGACTCCCACTGTAGTGCAAGCCTGTAGTAAACAATTGTGGTAGGTATAATAAGAAAGGAAATTTACTATAAAATTTAGATTTCCTTAGCAACACCTTAGCATAGTCTTAACATTTCGAATTAATACCCATGGAGCCTTTCAATGAAAACTTGATTTTCTAACGATAAAAGTGGTTCCACTGGAACCACCTGGGGCCAAATCAAAATTTCGAAACCTTCATACACATCCAGAGATGTTACTCAAACACATTAGCATTGTTTAAGCGTTTTGAATTAAATACCCTAGGAGTCTTTCGATGAAAACTGATTTTCTAATGATAAAAGTGGTTCCACTGGAACCACTGGGGGCAAAATAAAAATTCTGAAAACCTCCATGCACATCTAGAGATGTTACCTGAAGACATTAGCATAGTTTAAACATTTCGAATTAAATACCCTAAGAACCTTTCGATGAAAACTGATTTTCTAACTATAAAATTCCGAAACCTTCATACACATCTAGTGATGCTACCTGAACACATTAGTATAGTTTATACGATTCAAATTAAATACCCTAGAAGACTTTCGATGAAAACTGATTTTCCAATGATAAAAGTGGTTCCACTGGAACCACCTGGGGCCAAATCAAAATTCTGAAACCTTCATGCACATCTGGAGATATTACCTGAACACCTTAGCATAGTTTTAACGTTTCGAATTAAATATATATATAAATAAATAGATGAAAACTGATTTCTTAACGATAAAAGTGGTTCCACCGGAACCACCTAGGGCCAAATCAAAATTCCGAAACCTTCATGCACATCTAGAGATGTTACCTGAAACCATTAGCATAGTTTAAACGTTTCAAATTAAATACCCTAGGAGCCTTTCGAAGAAAACTTGATTTTCTAACGATAAAAGTGGTTCCACTGGAACCACCTGGGGCCAAATCAAAATTTCGAAACCTTCATACACATCTAGAGATGTTACCCAAACACATTAGCATTGTTTAAGCATTTCGAATTAAATACCCTAGGAGTCTTTCGATGAAGACTGATTTTCTAATGATAAAAGTGGTTCCACTGGAACCACTGGAGGCAAAATAAAAATTCTGAAAACCTCCATGCACATCTAGAGATGTTACCTGAACACATTAGTATAGTTTAAACATTTCGAATTAAATACCCTAAGAACCTTTCGATGAAAACTGATCTTCTAACGATAAAAGTGGTTCCACTGGAACAACCTGGGGCCAAATCAAAATTCCGAAACCTTCATACACATCTAGTGATGCTACCTGAACACATTAGCATAGTTTATATGATTCAAATTAAATACCCTAGAAGACTTTCGATGAAAACTGATTTTCCAATGATGAAAGTGGTTCCACTTGAACCACCTGGGGCCAAATCAAAATTCTGAAACCTTCATGCACATCTGGAGATATTACCTGAACACCTTAGCATAGTTTTAACGTTTCGAATTAAATACCCTAGGAGCCTTTCGAGGAAAACTGATTTTCTAACGCTAAAAAGTGGTTCCACTGGAACCACCTGGGGCAAAATCAAAATTCCGAAACCTTCATGCACATCTTGAGATGTTACCTGAACACATTAGCATAGTTTAAACGTTTTGAATTAAATACCCTAAGAGCCTTTCGATGAAAACTGATTTTTTAATGATAAAAGTGGTTCCACTGGAACCACCTGGGGCAAAATCAAAATTCCGAAACCTTCATGCACATCTAGAGATGTTACCTGAACACATTAGTATAGTTTAAACGTTTCGAATTAAATACCCTAGGAGCCTTTCGATGAAAACTGATTTTCGAACATTAAAAGTGGTTCCACTGGAACCACCTGGGGCCCAAATCAAACTTCTGAACCCTTTATGCACATCTAGAGATGTTACCTGAACACATTAGCATAGTTTAAACATTTCGAATTAAATACCCTAGGAGCCTTTCGATGAAAACTGATTTTTTAACGATAAAAGTGGTTCCACTGGAGCCACCTGGGGCAAAATCAAAATTCCGAAACCTTCATGCACATCTAGAGATGTTACCTGAACACATTAGCATAGTTTAAGCGTAAATTAAATACCCTAGGAGCCTTCTGATGAAAACTGATTTTCTAACGATAAAAGTGGTTTCACTGGAACCACCTGGGGCCAAATCAAAATTCCGAAACCTTCATGCACATCTAGAGTTGCTGCCTGAACACATTAGCATAGTTTAAAAGTTTCAAATTGAATACCCTAAGAGCCTTTCAGGGTGTGACGTACCGACAGATGGACGGACGCACGTAGGATGGAGATCACGACTAATACCCTGCATTTTTGAAAATACGGGGATAATAAATATACATCAATCTAAAAAGGTAAAATTTTAACACTGCAAATGTTGAATAATGGGGTTCAGATTCAATGAGGGATTGCCTGAGAAGCAGAACCTTTTATTTGCTCAACTCTCATGAAGTTTATTACCTTTACTTGTAGGTCTTGAGTAGAATTAGTGTGTATGAATATCTAAGCCAAACGTCAACTAATTTTATGTAAGTAAATACCTTTGTTTCTTTTAGCCTTCTTTCTGTTTTTGTTTTCCACCTGTTACTTTCTGACATGGGGTGACCCTGGCTGATGAAAGTGTTGTTAAACCTCAATAAATAAATAACTGTTACCTGTTAGTATTTCATAAGATAATTTTGCCCTTCCCCCAAATTCTTTTTTTAGAGGTGATGAGTTTATTCAAACCAAATTTGGTATGGAGTATTATGTGTCAAATGTTCTTCATTCATGCAAACCCTCCACCCGCTTTAAATTCCGGAGAGTGAAGCAGTGCTTGTTTACTGGGATAAACAAGTTCTGCTTTATTGGTAAAGTAGGACCTGGCACCAATGCTTGTGGTGGAAGTTCTCTAAAGTGGGCAGCAAAGATATATAAGATTTGCTAAACTTGACTTCATACTTATGTTGCAGTCATGATATAGCCTTGACTTCATACTTATGTTGCAGTCATGATATAGCCATGCTTGCTGTTAGTGACTTTAAATGACCCAAAATAAATGAATAGATATTAAAACAAAAAATGTTTTCCCTGTATTCTCATTGCAACACCAGGAACTAAAATAGGAAAACATTCCAACATCCATATTTCCCAAACTGCACAAAACAGAGAATTGATGTTTGGTATGAAGCTTTCTTAGGACCAGGAGATTTGATTGTGCCAAAAAAAAACTGCAATTGATTATGTATGTGGATGCTCATTTTAACATATGATGAGAAAATGCTCAGTTATTCTCTTTCTTGTGAATCATTGACTTAAGTCTCTTTCAGAAACACTGGGCAAAATCTAAACTAACTTGGCACACATATACACATGTATTCCGTTTCTCAACTTCTTTAAAAAGATGTTGCTGCTTCCCTTGTGTGGGAGGCCAGTGTCAAAAAGCCTAAAATTCTATAAAAATGTTCTCATGAACCACTAGAATGAATGCGTCAGTATTTGGTATGCAACTTCCTTTTGTGGGGAGAAGCCAGGAAATTAACAGCAAGGTAGCAAACTCACAATTTTCGAATGAAAAGTCTAATGCTCAAACCAGTGAGTCATAGCTCTCCGTGAAGTAATAATGCCTGAGAACTCCTAATACAGCATCTATACATAATCCAGTATCAGTACCAAGACAGATTTCATTCCTAATCATGATTCAAATATGTATGCCTCCACACCTACACCCCCACTTACCCTCCCTTCACATCTCCCCCACCATCGCAAACACCACCAGAAGCACCACAGTAGTACGTGGTTGGAGTGTGCATGTGCAGCTTGTGTTGTTGAGAGGACACGTGTTTATCCTCGTCCATTTTATGGTTAGGGGGTCACCATCTTAGTTTCTAAGGTGTCATGTGGTTGCTAGGTGACTGAACCTCTTGGTATAAGATGGGAGTGTATTTTGAGGATGTGTTCGATTGTGTGCGAATATATTCCGGTAGTATAGAATTACCCAAATGAGCTCGACAATCTCATATTGTAGTGGATTTTGGTAAATGTGAGCCCGGTAATATTGTGTCTGGGATGTGGAATGTTCAGGACTCATTGTTTGTAATGAGCACACTCTGTTTGCGTTGAATCACTCCCAAACAACCTGACAATAGATATCGAATTACCCCAAACAACCCGACAACCTTCAGGAAACTGTCCAAAACATTCCCGAAAACAAAGCAATGAAAGCTATGAAAATGAGCAAGATGCACGCAAAATCATACGTCTCAAAATGAAAGCTATGAAAGAGCACAATGAGTACCTCTTTATACATCTCATACCCTCATTAAGGATACTATCCTACCTTTATTTGGGAGTGTTTTCGGGAGTGTTTGGGTCAGTTTTCTGAAGATTGTCGGGTTGTTTGGATTAATTTGATATCTATTGTCAGGTTCTTAGGGGGTGAGGCTGAGCATGTCTCCCCATAAAAACATGCGCAGCGCATACGCACTCCTACCACATATTATCATGATAATGACGTCACAACATGGCCACCCACATGCACTTTCATGACAACCCAACATGACCACCCAGTCACATGACATGATCTCACTTCCGGGGTCCTGCCCCGGGTTCCTACAAAATGGCTCATTTTCAACATACATAACTACTCAACACCAACACAGCCACAACACCAACATCAACACAACTCCTCCTCCACAACCTCCTCCTTCTCCCTATACTGCCTGTTTTAGTGATTCCACCTTTTCCAGAACCTGTAATCCCAAATTCATCACTTCCACTTCTTTCAGCATCTCCACCATCTATATTATCATACAGTCTAGCACTACTCCCTTATAGCATTCTCAGATAGCCTTCTCTGCACAATCACCCTGATGTACTAATCCATGACCTCCTCTCTTTCTCAGCCTAATCCCTGCCCATCCCTTTCAATCCTCCTAAACCCCATTCCTGCCCAGTCTCATATCTTATTCTTGTTCCATGCGACACTAACAACCCGCCACATCCACCATATGTACCTCGCTCCATCCAACTTTTTGACCTCTTTTAACTCCGTTTTTGTTCACTGTTAGTTGTTAAAATGTCAAATTAATGAACAATAAGATATTCTTATGACTAAGAAATATGCGACAAATGAGTTTTAGATGCCCAAAACAACCAGAAACAGAGGCATTTGCCCATCCCCAAAGGCGTCAGGGGACTATGGGACACTACATTTCTGGAAGCGGAGACTATGCATGTTGTAAACATACCAACTGGATAAAATAGCACCCCTCCCCCACCACCCCTGCTTCACCATGTTGGGCACAGGATGATCATGGTAATGACGTCACACGATTGAGTTACCAGTATAATCCACGTCTATGTAACGTGACTAGGTCATTCTATGATAAATCCCCAGGAGTTGGGGGGGGGGGGGGGGGGTGGGGGGTGGTGTCTCCTTGACTTAACCAGAGCAGAAACCTTTAGCATAAATATTACATACCTTTATGCGGCAATAAATGGTAAGTGGTAAAGTCCATCTACAATAGCTGTAACTGGAATTAGTGTACAAAAGTTATAACATTATCAGTTAATTTGTTGTAACATAATGGGTTGAAAAAAGTTATAACATTATACGACGATTTTTATAACATAACAGGTTGAAAAAAGTTATAACATTATGCAGAGTTTTTAACATTATCGATTGTTTACTACATTTTTTGTAACATTATGCATTGGTGTTACATGATGCGGCATTGTAACATTATCGGGGTTAGTTTCAAGTTTGTTCAGGTGGGATCCCTGGATGAATATTTGGGCTCTTTATTGGAGCCCAAATTTTAACTTAGTGTAATATGAGAAAATTTCTTAAAAAATCTTCTTTTTCAGACCTGCTATTGAGAATACCTTCTTCATATTTGGTATGTGCCATCTCTAGAGGTGTAAGATTCAAATTTGTTCAAATCGAGTCCCTGGGTTAATATTTGGGCTTTCGGTGGGAGCCTGAATATTAACTTTGTGCAACATGGGTAATAATCTTTAAAAATCTTCTTCAGATCCACAAGTCAGATTCTTTTGATATTTGGTATGCAGCATATCTAGGGATGTTAGATTCAATCTTTATTGGCGCCCAAATTTTAACTTAGTGCAATATGAGAAAATTTCTTAAAAAATCTTCTTTTTCAGACCCACTAGTGAGAATACTTTCATTTTTAGTATGTGACATCTCTACAGGTGTAAGGTTCAGATTTGTTCAAATCGACTTCCTGGGTTAATATTTGGGTTCCCCAAGCGAGCCCAAATATTTACTTAGTGCAATATGGGGAATTATCGTTTAAAATCATCTCCTTCAGATCCAGCAGTCATGTTCTTTTGATATTTGGTGTACAACACCTTTGGGAGGGTTAGATTGAAGGTTGTTCAAATCAGGTCCCTGGCTTAATATTTTAGCTTTTTATTGACGCCCAAAGTTTACCTTAGAGCAGTATGAGAAAATGTCTTGAAAATTATACATCCTCACATCCACCAGTGAGAATCCTTTCATATTTGGTATGTAACATCTCTAGGGGTGTCGAATTCAAGTTTGTTCAAATCGATTCGCTTTTTTTTCTTGTTTTTTTTAAATTTTTTAATTTTAATTTTAATTTTTTTGGGGGGTGGGGGGGGGGGGGGGGGGGGTGCTAGAGAGAACACAGTAGTTTAAAACAAAACAAAAATTTCTTTTGTTTGTTGTTTTTTGATACTTCACAGAACAGAGTTTGCTGTCAAAAAAGTTGCTTTTGGTTGTGTCAAAGCAAATCAAAAAAATTGCTCTTGCTGCTGATCACATGCTTATACACTCATCTGTTTTGACAATTTGAGCCAGGTGAGCGTTTTAGGCTCACTTGAGCCTCTGTTTAAATTTTGCTACAATGTCATGAAAAGCTACTAATAAGCAAGTGTGGTTAAAAATGCATGGAGGCCAGTTTGGGTAAAATTGTGGAGGCCTGTTTGGGTAAAATTGCAGAGGCCAGTTTGGCTGGAGGCCAGTTTGGGTATAATTCTGCTTAAGCAATGCAAAGCCTTGCTGGACTGAAGAGACAAATTTATATCAATTTTATTAACTTGGGTAGAATATCAGATATAAACCATTTAATTTCATTTTTTTCAAGTTTGCACTAGTTTTTAAAAGAGGGCATGCGGCAGCCAAAAGGACCACGTGGGAGGACCTGAGAAACAGATGTTTAACTTTTTTAGGCCTTACTGGTTTATTTTAGTTAGTTTTCTTGACATTTTTTGCTCAACTTTGGCAAAGCCAAATTTGAGGTATTGTCATGGCCCATTGTCCATCTGTCTGGCCATCGTGCCGTACACATGGCTCGGGCTAGAGGCCGTATTTATGAACCGATCTTTATGAAACTTCTTGGGTACCTTTGTTATCACCGTGAGTGGGGTCTAGTCTGAAATTTAAGACGGCCGCTGGCAGCCATTTTGTACCAAAATTAGGTGCAATCAGATTTTTGCGCAGAACTTCCATATGAAAGCTCTGATTTGAATAATTTTTTGTATAAATGTTTAGTACCATGGGATACATCACATATAATAGGGTTTTTTTTCTCGTGCATGAATTATGCAAATTAGACTAACTTTGATTTATTTAGTGTTACTTTCAACACTGTAAGTACAAATGCCAATACGGCTCGGGCTAGAGGCCGTATTTATGACCCGATCTTTACGAAACTTCTTGGGTACCTTTGTTATCACTGTGGGACGAGAAAGAGTGTTTTTGGGTCTGGTCTGAAATTGAAGTTTGCCACTAGCGGCCATTTTGTACAAAATTAGGTGCAATCAGATTTTTGCGCAGAACTTCCATATGAAAGCACTGATTTGAATAATTTTCTGTGTGAAGGTTTAGTACCATGGGATACATCGCATATAATACAGGTTTTTTTTCTCGTGCATAAATTATGCCAGTTAGACTAATTTTGATCTATTTAATGTTACTTTCAGCACTGTAACTGCAAATGCCAATATGGCTCAGGCTAGAGGCCGTATTTATGAACCGATCTTTATGAAACTTCTTGGGCACCTTTGTTATCACCTTGAGACGAGAACAAGTGTTTTGGGGGGCAGTCCGAAATTCAAGATGGCTGCCGGCGGCCATTTTGCTCCAAAATTGGTGCAATCAGTTTTTTGTACAGAACTTTTGTATGAAAGTTCTGATTTGAATAAATTTCTGTATGAATGTTTAGTAACATGGAATACATCACATATAATACAGGTTTTTTTCTCGTTCAAAAATTATGCAAATTAGATGAACTTTGATTTATTCAGTGTTACTTATACACAGTAAGTGGACATGTCAATACAGCTCGGGCTAGAGTCTGTATTTTTGAACCGATCTTCACAAAACTTCTTGGACACCTTTGTTATCACCTTGGGATGAGAACGAGTGTTTCTGGGTGCGGTCCAAAATTCAAGATGGCTGCCAGTGGCCATTTTGTACCGAAATTAGGTCTAATCAGTTTTTTGTACACAACTTCTATACGGCTCAGGCTAGAGGCCGTATTTATGAACCGATTTTTACAAAACTTTTTGGGTACCCTTGTTATCACCGTGGGATGAGAACGAGTATTTTTGGGTGCAGTCCAAAATTCAAGATGGCCGCCAGCAACATTTTTTGTACCAAAATTAGCGCAATCAGTTTTTTGTACAGAACTTCTGTATGAAAGTTCTGATTTGAATAAATTTTTGTAGGAATGTTTAGTAACATGGAATACATCACATATAATACAGGTTTTTTTTCTCGTGCAGAAATTATACAAATTAGATGAACTTTGATTTGTTAAGTGCTACTTATACACAGTAGGTGCACATGTCAATATGGCTCGGACTAGAGTCTATATTTATGAACTGATCTTCACGAAACTTTTTGGGGTACCTTTGTTTTCACCTTGCGACAGGAACGAGTGTTTTGGGGTGCAATTATTATCACTGTGCTATGAGAACAAATATTTTTGGGTTCAGTCAGACCCACTCTGAGACTCAAAGATTTCTTTTCTAGTTTAGCATCTAACTGTCGCCCACCTTTACAATACTTTACCTACGCATTTGTTACAGGCTACGGTCAGCATTTATGTACAGACCGTTACAATACTTTACATGTACCTTTGTTATCAGGTCATTACCTAGATGTTTGTCATTGCTGAGTCACATACTATACATGTACATGTCTTAAACAAGTTGAGCTACAGTGTCATTGACACTTTCATTATCAAATATTATCAGGGTGCACTGTAGCTCAATGGTTCGAAAATTGGTATTGAGATCAAAAAGTTGATAGTTTGATCCTGAAGCTATGTCATCTGTGTTGTGCCCTAGTGCAAGAAACTTCATCCTGATTACCTATGTGGGACCACAGTGGCACTCTGTATTAAGGCACAGGCCTGGATGATGGTACACTTGCCTCCAACTGATGCTAAACTTGCTTGTACCAGTTAGTAAGTTGGAGAGTCCAACAGTTACTCACCATTCCTTGGTGGTTATCTCTGGGTACTCTGGTTTCTTCCACCTATAAAAAATATTTGACACAATATAACCCTGGCTGTTGAAAATGTTGTTTAACTCCAAAAAACAAACATTCAATTCTAATCATAGCTGCTTCATATTACCTTGACTAGATTTTATGAAAAATGCTATAAAAAATTTCAGCACGTTAAGAGATAACAGTCAATAGCTGAAGTTTATCAAACTTGCAAATTTGATGGATCATGGGGTGGTGGTGTGTCTTGAAACAAAAGTAGGTTACAATGATATTTTATTTTATGGTTGGCTACGCTTGCAGTAAATACTTTATCTTCATCATGATTTAAAACATTATTGGCCAAGGATCTTCAGAATCACCAGTATTGAACTTTTATTTCATCTTTAGATTACATGATAAAGTTAGGTCTCTGAGTTGGGAGTTTTTCTATTATAACACCAACTATCTTTCATATATAATCATTACTCAATGAATACAGAGAGAATATATTGTAATTTTTGTTAAAAAACAATATATTTTTCAGTGTCAGGAAATTCTCACCCAATTTCGGGAAAATGTCCAATTTGCCAGTCACATTATTTTAAGAGATTTAGAATCAAAGATAAGAAATAATATACATGCTGTCACTTGCCTGACCTTGAATCCAGGCAAATGATTGATCACTTGTCTCCAGTTTACTTGTCTAGAGCCCTGATAACTACCCATCCAGGGCTCGCCTTGAGTAAAATGGTCGGGGCCTAAAAAAAGTGCCCCACATATTGAGGTCGGGGCCTTTTCGGGGCTGATTTTCCATTTTGTCCATTATTGTTAGTGCTTTTTTTGTGGAAAATGCTGGGGCTTGAAAAAAAGCCCCCAGTAAGTGCTCCTCGGGGCTGATCTCGGGGCCTGGGCTGATCAGCCCCGACTCAAGGCAAGCCCTGCCCATCCATCTGTCTGTCTGTTGTATAGACAGAGTTAGTTTTCACTCTCTAATTAAAAATTTCCACTTGGCCAGTTGAAAACCATACTTGACATGTGGATGAGGCATGATGTGAGGAAGAACCCTATTTATTTGGGGTCATTGTGCCAAAGATCAAGTTCAACTCACTGATTGTTTGTTTATTTATTTATTGGGGTTTAATGACGCTTTCAGTAGCCAGGGTCATATTGTGTCAGACAGTTTTATGTATGGAGGAAGCTGGAGAACCTGGAGAGAACCACTGAGCAGTAGTGAGCAACTGTTAAACTCTCCAACTTACTAACCTGCCACACACATGCAGCACCAGTAGCGATGGAAGGCAAAGGCATCATTGACATGCAGTGTACCTTTTTTGTACACAGAATCACCGTGCCTCACCACGAGAGCAGTCAGGATTAAGTGTCCTGCTCAAGGACACCGCTCAGATGGCATGGGTCAGAATTGAACTGTCCACCTTTCGCTTTCAAGTCCAATGCTTCGAACAATGAGTCACTGCAGTCCCTCCACTCAATAATTATACCCCCACAAAATGAAGTTTTTGGGGTGGTATATAGGTGACAACTTGTCCATCGGTGGATCGGTCAGCCGTCGTCGTTGGTCCGTTGCACATGTAAACTTGTGGAGCGAACTACTTCCACAGTATTAGCCGTATTAGCCGCATTTTCATGAAACTTCACAAAAATGATCAACATGATGAGGAGCAGTGCGTGACATAATTTTTTCCCCGATCGGATTCAAGATGGCCGACTGGCAGCAATATTGGATTTTTTTTATATAAACTTGTGGAGCGAACTACTTCCACTAGTAACCACTGACAAGGTAATTTGTCTGTTGTAGCCTCATCGTAATGTCATTTAAGGGCAACTATTCTGAGGTTGTGAAAGTTGGAAATAGACCTTCAATGGATAAATAACTATTAAAGAATGTAAAAAAAATTTGTTTTGCTGCTCACAAACCATTTTTTTTTCAGAAACCGTCATAGGAACTTTAGTGTAAGATTTGAATTCTTTCCTCCAAGTTATTACAAGCATAGATTTATTTTGAATCCCAAAATGATACTGAAATTCATGGAAGAGCAATACATAAAGCTGTTAATTGGAAAAATTCAGAAAAAGAGAAAACAGATGGGTTCTGCCAAGTAAGTAATACAAATTTATTTTCCCATATCCTCCATTTACACTGTAGGAATGACCACTGCCTCCTTCATCTGAGTTTGTTTAGTCCCGTTAATCATATCATAAGATGGATTACCAATTGTTGAGTCTGGATCAGCAGTTATAGGATAAGTCTCTGTTGGGATAATTTGAATAACCTGAAAAATGTTATGAGTCTTTTCATATGTCTTTACACCATGGAAAAATAGAAAAATAGATTTGATTCAGATTGCTAGATTTGAGTGTGAGTCTTTTTCTAAATTTTTCAAAGAAAAGTAAGCAGCATAGTGCTGAGCACAATGCAAAAAACATAATACAGTTGGTTTATTGAGAATGATTATTCAACCACCTGATGTAATTGCTGTAATGTAAAAGCACTGTTCACAGAAATTGCCAATCATATTTTCTGTATGTTATCAATTTTTGTCTAAACATAGCTCATAACCCCTGATTGGAACCAGCAGGCCGATCTTGTTCCTGTTAGGAGGCTTATTTTTAAGGACAGAAATGAACATTTTTAGTTGAATTTTTCTTTAGAGTCCTCTTCTATTCAAGTTAAATAAAGGGTTAATGGCTGAATATTTTTTGTTTTACATGCAGTGTGCTCTAAACCCTTTACCCAACACACAGGATATCAAAATTTATTATTTTAATTATTATTTTTTCAAATTAAAAAAAAAATTAAACAAAACCATATCATACCAGGATTTAAATGTTTGCCTGTCCTCCTGTCCCTGACAGTCAGAAATTGAGCGGTGTCAGGTGGAAATAAAACATACCTGTCGCATGCAACAGGTCACTTAATTGTTAGTGAATGCTTTGATTCTGAAATCAAATCATTGAGATTGTGGGAATATTTAAAAGTATTCAAATCAATCAATATATTTTTATACTATTAACCAATGGCCAAGGCTTAGCTGGTGCAAACTCAATATTATTAAGGGCCAAACACAAATTTTGAACCCCCCAATTCCCAAAATTTGCATACAATACCGAAAATTAAAAGTCCTATCTGGCCCTCCATACTTTTACTAGCTGCACATGCACAGTGGTCAGGAAGAGACCAGAATTGGCACCAACATCATTCTTTGTTTGGCCCAAAGTCAGTAAACATCTCAAATGACATCTGTGCTTTAAATCTCTCTTTGGTGGATGCCAGACACAAATCAATGAAGTATATGGTGGATTCAAGGCAGTAAATGGATGACGGAAGTGTACAAGGGTGGTTTGAGACGTTCAGGGCTGTAACTTTTAAATAATATGAAAATTATTTCATGTTACCCAATTTCATGATATATGCCTTGACGTCTTTAGTTTTGCTTATGATTGATTATGTGTTACTTCTGTATTCTTCCATGAACCCTCCGGTTAAACTCCTGAGCTTTCTAGCTGTTTTTTTTTTTGTTTTTTTATTGAAATTTTTTATTAAATTTCGTGGGAGTTTAATGTGTTGTACAGAATGTTTATTCTGTTACATCCTCATCTTAGGGGTGTCGGGTTGTTTTTGTCTTGCATCTCCTACCGGATGTATTGTTTTTCTTCACATGAAAATCTAGCCTTGCATCAGGTGTCAGTTAATTATTTACTGACTTGGGCCTCTGGTGTGCCTTTTGTATAGTTTCCGTTTTTTCTATCTTGACGTTTACTTTTAACAACGCCCTTAACAGGTAATATTCAGAGTTTTAATTTAATCACAATTATATTAGGATGCATTTATTAATATTCCGGTAGTGAAGCTTTAATATTTTGGTGTTGTCCACACTTAGGCTCTATCGGGATGCCCTTGGGCTCGTGTGGATCCCTTTGGGAACTTAGGTGTTTTCAAAAACATTTTCGGAAAAAATTTGTTTTAATTTATTTCAAAATTATTTTTGATTGTCTTCGTCATGTATCCTTATATTGTATGATTATATGTTAGGAGTGCAGTGAACTTGTTGGATTATAATTATTTATGAATTGCTGCTCTCTGTGTAGGGCGCAATAGTCTTCATCAGATATACATACTTGTTGCCTTGCCTGTAGTCACTGCACTCCTACTGATTCTGGTCCTATTTGTGTGGTCAGGGTTGACTCATTAGGACACTGACGTTGGAAGCGGGTGTTGTGCTATGTATTTGCGGTGAAGTCACGATGTCGGGGCTGTCACCGCAAGATAATTTGATTTCTCAGTTTCTTTTTCAGAGGAATAACAACATAATGATGGTATTGTGACACCCGTCCAGAATGTGCTGCTGCTGTCCTTGCACTCTGAGGAAGAAATAAAGCTAGCTGCTAAGGTGCTCTTGAATATAAGGAATAAGGCCTCTTATTCCAGCAGCTAGCTCAACCAGTCAGGTGGTTACCCGATAGTGGGAACCGTATTACCATGAATGTCTGATGCGGTCGAAGAGAGTGTCGATTTGGGTAGAGCGAGCACCTTTTAATCAAAAGCTCACCCAGCGATGACGGCAAAATAAGGGGATGAAGTCAGCAAGTTTCTCTTCGGGAAGCTTGGCGAGGTCTACATCGGGGTCGGCGGCAGTTATTGCTTCTTCTACTTACATGGAAGCACACGAAAGGGGATTAGCCTAGAAGTTTCAAAGTGGGATATTCGGCGAGGTCTGGGGACAGTTTGCAAGTACAGAGCGTTTTTTTTCCCGTTAATGGTCGGTGACAACTGTTTTGTGTTGTAAGAAACTTCATTGAGTAGGAGCGTCTGTCCTATGTGCCAGGGTCGGCTGTTGTTACGGCTTCCTCTTCTTCCATGGATGTGCATGATAAGGGATAAATGCCTACACGTTTCAAACGGAATGCTCGGTGAGGTCTGGTGCAGACCGTGACCCGGAGAACCCTCTTCCTTCCGTCAGCAGTTGGGGTCGACTGTTTTTGATTTGAGAAACTTCAGCAAGTTGGGATGCCTGTTCATGCTGGCGGTTTGGGACACTCCTGCCACTCTGCAGCCGGATCCGATTGTGGCATCTTCCCCTGCTTCATTAATGAAGCACATTGACCGCAGACTAGCTATCCGACTTTGCATGTTTGGGTTGATAGCTAGTTGTTTGAGGTATTTTTATATGGGACATGTGTCGAGGAACTGGGGCCAGATCTCCATCCCCTGAGCAGCTTATGGTAACAAATGAATTTCTAACCTCGGTCCGGACCGGCTGCCGCAGATTGCTCTGCGTATCCCAGCATTCCAGTTGTTGCTGGTACTACCGTTTAACAGGCTCTGATGGTGAGGTGTCGGACAGTGCTGCGTTGATCCAATCATCCGTTCATTTGGATGGAGTTGACCATATTTTCAGATGGAACATTTGGATGGTGAGAGGGCTACAGAATGTGAGTCTCCAAACCTCACAGAAGGGCAAGACTATGAAATTTTAGTCATAAGCTCTTAAAATCTTCTCCCATCTGAATATAAGTCTGCATTTGCTGGGCAAAAAACAGCTTATGATATTGGGCGTTTTTTTATTGCCATTGTGGATGCCATAGTAGCATTATGTATTGTTACAGCGGTCTTTTCTTATACATTAGTGGCTAGTGTTATAAGTCTCCATTTAGTGAGCTTTCAAAGGCCGCAAGTGATACAGATATGTCTTCACGCAGATGAAGACTCATAACTGTGTAGCTACCTTGAGACTACTGGGAATTACGGCTGTTAGAATGGCGGGCCGTCATTCTCTACCTTGCGCAACGATGGTTGTAAGTCTCTGTTTAGTGAGCTTTCAAGGTTGCAAGTTACACTGAGATATCTGTCTTCACAGAGATGAAGACTTCTAAGCTACGTTAGCTAGGCTCTGACCGCTGTCTTTTGGGAAAGGAAGACTGCTTTTCGGTATGTTTTCCTAGGTGTCATAGACTTGAGTCTTATTGTATACACCATACACTACTGCACATACGGCCATTAAATGAGCCATTAAATTGTGCCATTAAAAATACCATTAAATATTCCCATTAATTTGGTCGCTTTAATGGGCATTAAATTAAACTTGAAGCCCATTAAAAAATGTGGATATAATGCCCATTACAAATGTTAATGGGCATCAAAAGTTAATGGATATGAACTACATTTTCATGGGCATTATTACCAGTTTCTTAGTGAATGTAATGGCCATTAAAGCGACCAAATTAATGGGAAATCTGTTTTGTCAAAATCTAACGTCCATTAACTGTTATTGTAAGCAACAATTTGATGGGCATTAATTACAAACCAGTAGCCAGATTTTGATGGCCATTAAAAGGAACCAAAATTAATGGTTACATTTTGTGCATGCCAAAAAGTAATGGGCATTAAAACTTATACCATTTAGCCATTTTAATGGCCATTACAAAATCCAGTCACTCGTTTCTTTAATGCCCATTAAAGGGGTAGAGGCACTGTTCATCCCTAGGTTTTTAATGCCCATCAAACCTATATATACTATACTCTCCCACAAATTATAACAAAGCAAAGACATGTATATTATATATATATGAGGCCAAAAAAGATAAATGATGTGTTTCTCAGACAATTTTTTTTAGATTCATTGAGGGAGGGAGGACTTTATTTTTATTTTTTTTATTTCTGACAACGAGGGATCTGATTATATAATTCCTGCCTGAGTCCCCCAACTCCACCCCCCCCCCCCTTCCCAGTGCCAGATTTGACATGCAAGAGCACTATTTTGTGTTGTTAAATCAGTTTATTATATAACAAACTAGCAGGATACCCGACTTCATTTGGGGTCAGTGAAGGAGAGAAAAGTGAAAAAAAAAAAAAAAAATGAGGGTCGCATACCCAACTCACTTGGCCCCGACCTTCGGGCAGGGCCTTCAATCTCGTGACCCCCACGGTCCTCTAAGTTTGGTCAGAATATAGCACTATGCCAAATTTCAGCCTTCTATGTGCCCCGGTGCATCCGTGCAGGCACACACACACACACACAGAATCTCTTCTTTATATATAAGATTTAAAAATAAAACTTTCCTCTAAAAACAAACTGTAGGTACTTCAAAGGCTATGTATTCTTTTGATGCTCTTCATTATCTTTGAACTAAAATTATTCAATCTGTGGGGATTTGCCACATTACAATTTATGGGAGAGTGCCTATGACTATAGACACTCTCCCATAAATTGTAATGAGGCAAATCCCCATATACAGAGGCCAACATATTGCAGACACAAATAAATAAATATCCATCAGTCAAAAAACCTAAATAATTTTGAGTCTCCAGCTGGGTTTGTACTAATATTGGAAGACAGTGAAAGGCAATAAAAATGATTAATGAGCTCGAGGGGGTTCAAATTCAATGAGGGATTGTCTGAGAAACGAAACACTATTTTTTTAGCCTATATATCTTGCCTGTATCAAATAGGAATACAGCTTACAAATAATATTTTTTGTGTCAGGCACCAACAATTTTCTGCTAATCATCCCAAAGTTGGTACCTGTCGAGGGGTTGGGGTTTACATACAGATTTTCACTTTCTGTTAATAAATTTCATGGGTTATTAATTCTTTAGCATTTTATTAGTTCAAAGCATCATGGAGATGTGTGTTAACTGTATAATTGACTTATTATTTATTGGAAAGCTCTCTTATAGAGAGCTTTCCAATAAATTATCATATATAAAGAATTTAGTTATGTTGAAGCATACAGAAATTGAACAGGCTTATATGCAGTTCTAATATGAGAAATTGCACTGGTCATTATATGACAGGCACAACTGAATCAGTGTCTGTCAATCATTCAAGTTGAGTCAGTCAGTGACCATGACAGGCTGCCTTATTTGCAGGCTTGCAGGAATACCACAACGAATGGTCATGGGCCATTTTGAGCTCAGTTGATATGATTCTGTGCCAAAGACCTGTGATTGCCCCCCCCCCCCCCCTCCCCCCACCGGGTAGGCTTCAGAAAATTTAGAATTTTCAGGCCTAGTACTGTTCCTTGTGGTGGATCGTCTAGCCCAAACTGTTCTTCACCATGCCAACTGAGCTAACATCAATTTGGGATTGTCGTTAGCCAAGTTTGTGTGGTGGCAAAACATTTAGGGCCAGCTACTAACTATAGGCAGCCGCAATTCGGTGTTTTAGCCCCGGCTGATCCCTGTCGGGGCCTGGGGGCGACATCAAAAAACTTCCGAGTTTTCAATTTAGTCTTACGACCTTATTATTTATTTATTTATTGGTGTTTAAGGTCACATAATTATGTGGCTAATCGTGACCGCAACATGGAGATAAAGTCAAGTTTAGTCTATCATTTATAACCATGTTGTCCATTTTAGAGGACAAACTCAAATGTTTAATAAACGAAACAAATTGTGTGAATATTTATTAATTTCACATTGCACAAATATTGCACAGAATGTAATTTATTTTCACTTTATATTTAATTACCAATCTTTGTGGAGCCAAAAATCATGGTGCACAAACATAACCCTTTGTCTAACATGGTAGAAACAAAATTCCAAAAATTTAACCAATATAAGGCTAACCCAGCCTGAAATATCTGAATGTTCTCAATAAAATCATACAAATTTAAATATGGATATTATTGGAATTGACTCAACAAGCTGGTTTCAATGATATCCATATTTATATCTTCTTTAATTTATCAAAAAACGGTAACACCAATTTGCAAATTAAATTTCTTTTTTTTTTAAAAAAAAAAAGGTACCGTATGCCCCGCTTTTTCAGAATTGTGAACCAGGGTGCCCTACTCGAGTCAAAGCCCACCCCAAGTTTCAAATTGGACGAAATTTGTTTGAGTCAAGACGTCAAATTTACAGGCATCAAGACTCAAATGGAAAAACAGTTGACTTGTTGCAACACTGTACTTACCAAATAGAACTGTAATACTGTATTATGTATATTTTTTTGGAGTTGAGGTTTTTGTGTTGTTAAATTCGTCTTTTGTGTAATATATTATGTCTGTGTTCAGTGTAATAAGTCTTTATTAAAAAATTATATATTCCAAGCAAAATTGTCTTGTTTATTTTTTTGTCGACCTCGTTTTTGGAAGCTGTCACTTGTTTCAAATGAGTGTGCAGGCTGCTGTCAATAGTTGTCTGAAACATGCCCACAACATATAGTTTTCACAGCGGTTGAATATCATCAGAAAGATACTGATTGAACACTGCCACTTTCGAGCGGTGCACAACTCATTGTGAAAGAACACTGCCACTTTCGAGCGTGCACAACTCACTGTGAAAACGGGTGTTCAGAAATTAATGAGAAAGTGGTAATTAAAAATAAAAAATAATTACAACTCTGCTATTTGAGAATTATATAACAATATAACCAGGGATATGATTTATGACTTACTGGTTCAATAAAACATGCTCATTTATCATTTCATCATGCTCTGCAACACGTGAAGTTATGACTTTCAGTGTAAAATAATTTTTTTGAGTTTTGACAAGGGAGGCAACTATTTTGTTATTCATATTCCGCTGTGTAAATTTTTATCTGGTCTTCATATTATGATTTTTTTTTGTTGATTTTGTGTGAAGCTATATTTTGTTTTATTCGTAATAAATGTACATATTTAAAAAAAAACAGCTATTTTTAAACAGTCTATGTTTATCTGTTTTCAAGGGGGTGGTTTGCAGTGTTGATTGACATACTTACGTCCATTTCTGGCTTCGAGAGCAACCTGTACAAAAAATGAAAACAATACCGCATGGTTTTCTGTTTGTTTTATTCATTAAATTGAGGATTAAAACCCCAAATCTGAAAATGAAACGTATGTACAAGATAATTATGAGAATTTTTAAAGCAAATTCTATAAAATTGGTGGGTGGTTTCCAAAGAAACGTAACATACCCAGTGGATACTTGTCTTATATCCCCAATTTCCAACGCATCCCAATGCACCTTACAAGCACTATTACATTACTCGTCCCGAAGCCCCCCCCCCCCCCCCCCCTCCCTACACTTTGCAATTTATCCACTGCAAGCACCCCCTGGGCTTCGACACGGGTCAGTACGGTATGTTAGGTATATGGTGTCAATAACTGAATGCACCTCATGATCAAAAGATAGGAAAAAACATTTTGAAGATCAAAGGCAGCAATTAACGTTAATTTATTTACACTGGTTGTGTAATAATAGAACCAGGTCCATCATTTCTTGCAAAGCTGTTTTGGAGAACATTGTTTCATTAAACATGGTACCAGGACCTGGATTTATTAACTGGCAGAGTACTAAATTATATTTGGGCATCAAAATTTGTTCATGTGCCTTTGCCTTGTAAGAATTCATGGGAGAGTACCCAACTGCTCATAGGCACTCTCCAATATGAATTGTTACAAAGAAAATCTATACAGACTAAGTAATTTCACTTAAAAAAAAGGTAATATGGAGGAAATAAGAAGCATTTAAAATGTGGGTCATGCACTTAGGCTCAAATATGAACTTTCTGCACTCTACCCATTAACACAGGAAGAACAGAATAGAACGATTTTGTCTTGATCCCTTTACATTATTTCAGATGGAACACAATACCAGGGACATAAACAAAACAAGAGGCTCCAAGGGGCCTGAGGCACTCACCTGACACAGGACAATGGGTTTTTAACAAATATTTATTTATTGATTGGTGTTTAAGGTCACATATTTATGCACAATGGCTAATCATGACCGCAACATGGAGATAAAGTCAAGTTTAGTCAATCGTTTATACCCATGTTGCCAATTTTAGAGGACTTCTACCCTAAGCATTGGTGACTGGGTCCTATTTTACCAGTAGTACAGAACTTGTTGACCATAGTAAACAAGCACTGCCTCACTTCCCGGGGTTCCCACAGGTTTCTTTTTTTCTCGCAAATAGATTTGGCCTACTTAAAACTAATTAATGAACATGGTTTCATCAAAATTGTCACATTGAACTGACATGGAAAAAAGATCAGACTCTCAGAGATATAATACAAAGTGAAGAGATTAATATAATTGACCTATTTTTAATGTGGCAGTGGGAAATTATTTTTCTCTGGTGGTCATTGGTAAACATTAGAATACATGATCTAGATAAGAGATCATTTATTTAATCATTTTAAGGTCAAATGTATCAGTTTAGTATTAGTACATACCAAATGATTACAATTGATCCTTTACTTTTAATGGTGGTGGATTCTCCCAAAGAGAAATGCTCTGCAAATTTCTGAGGTAGAATATCCTAGATTGTGCTTGCAAAATGTTCCCATTATATAAACAGTTCTGATCTCTTGTTGTATGCCAGTTGTATTTAGGTTTTGAAATCAAATCAAATCATGGCTGCCATAAAGCAGCCATGATATATCAACCAATACTTCATAGATTTTTAGTTCAAATCGGCAGACTTACCAGAGTAAATAAGCATTATTGCTTCCCTTCCCTTGACCTGTTTAATTGCATCTAAATTACTAGTAGGAGTACCCGCCCTTCATCGTTCATACCAATTTTCATTAAGATTGGTCCAATGACAATAGGCAAATTACCTAGCAGTGTTTTCTAGTCAAGTCTTGGCAGTGACTTGACTAGAAATCACTGCTACAGGTAAGCCACTGGATGTGAGCTTGCTGTGGTCAGGTGTCAATTTAGAGCAACTGTCTTGGCCCTTAAGGGTTAAGAGTGTAAACTGCACCGTAGCTGCAAGTTTTGTTTCTTTGCCGGACATATTTTTCTAAGGCAATTTTAAAGGAAATTTTGCTGCAGAAAACAGCTTCTTCTACAGCAATGATTGGCGTAGACAAATTTTGAGGGGTGTAATGAATATAAAAATTCCTAAGAGGCAAGTTTGTAGTACACGTACATTTAAATTTAGCATTTGATTCCATTTCTGGGTATACATTGCACTTTCCAAGCAATAATATATAAGTTAGGGTATTATTGTAACAAAATCAAAGGAATATTGTGATTGCTGAACATTTATTTACAACCAAATATGCTAGTACTTGTAGGTTGTGAATAGATGATGTACATGGGGAAATGTATTTATTTCAGTACTGGTACTTTTTATGAAAGAGAATTCCAGTAAATTGTCAAATCGATATGATAAACCTTTAAACATTGGTTATTCATGGTCATTGAAAGATCTACAATATTTTAATGCCCATGAATTTTTCTACCTCACTGGAGCTACAATTTAATGGCCATTATAAACCATTTTGGGTGATTTCTTTTATTTAAAATGGTTTAATGGCCATTAATTCTTTTGAAATCTATGATTGTCAACATGGGTTTGCTTAATGCCCATTAAAATGCTTTATGACAGTATGATGGGCATTAATTTATCTAATTTTATTTAATGGCCATGAGTTTAAAAACCCAATCATGGCCATTAAACAAAGTCATTACAGATTTTAATGGGTGTTAATAGGCATGAAAATTATGAAGACCATATTTAATGGCAAATTTAATGGCCAAACATGAAAATGACCATTAAATTGAGCAATTTTAATGGTTTCATTACCCAGCCATTACTTTTTTCATTACAAGAATTAATGGGTAAAAATAATGGTTTTTGGTGATTTAAAGGGTTTTTAATGGGTTTTAATGGATTTTAATGGCATGCTTGTCCAGTAGTGATAGTAGCCTAGCTAGAATCATGAGCGATGTTTTTCAGTATTATGCAATGACATAACTGAAATAATTATCTCTTGAGACTACTGTCTCTTTGGGAATTTAAGGCTGTTAAAATAGTGGCTCTTCATTCCCTACCTTGCACAACGATAGTTGTAAGTCTTCGTTCAGTGCACTTTCAAGGTCGCAACTTACACCAATACATCTGTCTTCACAGAGATGACTTATAAACTACAGCTAGCTTTGTAAGTCTCCTTAGTGAGCTTCTAAGGTCCCAGTTATCAGCCTGTTATTGTGGGCCGTGTTCTAACGGCGACCTCAATATTTAGTTGATTTGTTTCCTGTGGTTTCTTGTGATTGTTCGTTTATAAGTCATATACGAACATATGATTCCTTATCAATAAAATTGCTAGCCTTCGTGTACCTGTGTGGCTGACATGTCGGTTATCTGGGTGACATTCTCCAATGTGGCAGTCCACTTTGAAAAGTTTCTCAGAGCGGTCTGGCCTTTTCTTACGACGTATGAGTTTATTACTCAGTTTCCTGGTTGCACTTTTATCACTCGGTCATACCGTGGATACAGGCTGTATTCAGATGAGCACATGGGGGATTTCATTGCTCACGTGCATAATATGCGTATTTATTAGGCAGAAACATTATTGAACAGATTATATATGTCCATGTATAAGTCGCACCCCATATTTTCAGCCAAAATGTCTCTCCTGCCACTATTACCTTTGTATAAATCGCACCCCCGATTGTGAGAATAGCCGTTACACAAGAACGACAGCGGCCCGTGATGGAGTGTGGGCTTGTACAACACGAAATTGGGTGAGTATCAGAACATACGGTTTGGGTTTCTTATTATTTCTTCATTTCAGTAATATTTCTCTCATATTAAATGAAAGAAATAAAGTAATAATAAAAATTATATGGTACGACCCAAGTTACAAGTCCAAATTATTTATTTTATAGAAATTAAATATAACCATACATGTATAGCATTTAACAGTCAGAACATATGCAACAAGAACATAAATTAAAGATGTACAATGAATGAAAGATACAATCTACCCCTTCCCACCTAATATAAACAAAGTCCAATCTGGACACTGATTCGTAAAACAACAAACTTAGAGAATCATTGTTGACCTGCTTGAGTTTTAATCAATCAACAATTACTTATAGTATAATAGATAGTAGTAAATTTGCGGGTAGAATGTGTACAGCATCAAGCGGAATAAGTTGAAAATTATCTTACTGGGATATATATTAACTTTTAAACTGAAGGCAGTGTGTTAAAAAATAATGATCTCTCCCAGACGAATTTTTGAAAGCTCTGGCAAAATATGCCATGGCTTGCCATGATTTTTAAAAAAATTGTTAATATCTGTTGAAAGTCTTTCGCAGATTTTCAGTTCGAAAAATATCCAATGAATATTCACAATTTCAGAAGAAAGCATGAGAAGCTCAAGCAAACTTTTAAGCTAATGGGTTACAGTGCAGTAGTCCATGAGCTGAGAATATGCTGTTGCTTGTCGTGCTTTTTTTCAAAAAAATTGTCAATATCTAACGAATTGAGAATCGAGAATCTAAATCAGAATCCCCCCCCCACCTTACACAAACATAATTATTAATAAAACAGAACACCCCCCCCCCCCTCCCCATCCCCGCAGTGGCTTTCCATGGTTTTTTCAACAACAAAAAATTATCCATATCTGTCAAATGGAGTCCCCCCACCCCCCCCCCCCACCCCCACCCCTCTCTACTCAAACACAGTTAATTTTCAGATTTTCATTCCGAAGAATATCCGATGAATATCCCCCCCCCCCCCCCGCCCCCCCCCCCCCCCCCCTATACAAACACAATTGTTAATAATTCAAAGCAAAAATGTTTTTACAAAAACAGTACAAATCTTACATATTAAAAAATAACTCACTCTCACTATAATCTATGAACAATTGGAACCATTCCTCATAAGACAAGCCGTCATCCTTCACATCACATATCGAACTACCGCTTGCAATCTCATCAGCCTCCGACTCTCCACTCTCTGGCACTCCTTCATTTACTTTCTCACACTCATCACTAACCTTCTCACACTCATCACTAACTTTCTCCTTTATGAACTCACAATATAACTTCTATCATCCTCCATTTCATCCATTGCATTCGAAATACAACACTTCTTGAAAGACCTCACAACAACCTCAGGCAAGACCTCACAACAACCTCAGGCTCAATTTCATCCTACAAGTCTTTCACCCATTTTGTAACTAAACCCAAAGAAGGTCTCTTCAGATTTCCACTATGTGTGAACGCTTTCTCTTCAGAATCACACATCCACTCACACCATTTCTTTCTCATACTAGACTTGAATGGCTTATTCAGACACACATCTAACGGCTGAAGCACACTCGTCATTCCACCTGGTATCACACCCATAACTCACCGCAAACGCTTACTCTTCTCTTTCACACTATCACACAGATGCACTCAAAAAGTGTCTAAAACTAACCAAGATCTCTTTCTCAGCAGACCACCTGGTCGACTAGTCCACACACTTTCAAACCAGTCAATCATACCACTCTCATCCATCCAGCCCTTGGGCTGCACCCTAACATTCACTCCACATGGAAATTTTTCTTTAGGCATAGTCTTTCTTTTAAAAATAACTGGGCTTGAGTTTTGTGCCATCAGCCATACAACATAAACCACTGTGAAATGCGACTTTTCATGGCCTGTCGTCTTAATTTTTACAGTCTTTGACCCTTATCTGTTTACTGTTTTTTCTGGCGGCATATCGAAAAACATTGGCACTTCATCCATATTGCCTTACTAAGAAAGTTCATAGCCATGCCTCTCTCTCAACTTGATAATAAATCTCTGGAATTCAATAGTTTTCTCTTCATAATCTTGTGGCATTTTCTGGGAAATTTAAGTCTTCTCTCTCAAAGACAAACCACGTCTTTTCATAAAACCACTAACTCAAGGTGCAGACCCATTAAATTCCACACACTTGAGTTTTCCAGCGAGCTCAAACATGTTAAGCCTTATTATGTTTCTGGAAACGGGCAAAGCCTGGGCCCTCATGTCCTCAAACCAGGTCAGTAGTAACTCTCCCAAGTCAGGCCAATTGGCGGTCCTCCTTCTTTTGGTCCTTTTATCTTGTCTCATCTCCAGGAGAGCAACTTGGTTCTTTCTCCAGTCTCTATTTTTTCGCTCACAACAAATTCTCTTTCAGTGGCTCGATTCGCTTTCTCTTCTGCTTATTCTATAACCTTTAGTTTAAAACCTGTCTCGTAACTTTGGTGCTTTCGTTTCATTCCACGTTTGGCATCCATAATTTATCAATTGATTTGCAAAAGTAGTTTGATGGAATGAGTTTTCACCAGTGCAAAAAATGTATTCGTGGGGGGCAATGTTTTTTTAGTATCTGTTTGAAAAAATAATAACTGGACATATGGCCTGTGGTTTGTTTTATATATGTTTTTTTTAAAACCTTGATAAGTCAGCTGCCACATGGCTGTGTGGCTTACTGGTATTTTTAGCTCACCTACTTCTATTAGAAGTGGTGAGCTATTGTCATGACCTTGGGCGTCCAGCGTGTCCAATATTGTAAGATTTAATATTAAGGTTAATTTCTCAAAGATCAGTGGGCTCAGGCCTTTGATATTGCATATGTAGGTTGTAGGGGGACTATCAGAACAGTATTTAACCCTGATACTACGACTTTTTTCCAAATTTCACCTAAAATTTTCTACCAAAACTTGTAAAAATTTGCATTTAGGTGTTATAAGAATTTGTGTTAAAGTCAGCTTTTGTGCAGATTGTGCTGCTTTAGCTTCTCATTACTGTTGATTTTCATATTTCAATAACAACTGTAGGTATTAACCCTACTGTAAGCAGAAATTTAACGGAAATTTTCTTTTTTTTCACTCAAAATTTTCATGTTTTTCTCGGACTTAGTAAATTTTAAGTTGTAAAACTTTGTGCTTTGGTGAGTTGTGTTTCTATGTGTCTTTTCAGGTGATTAATATTCTACACTTGGGTTACTGAACTCCATTGCAGTAATATTTAACCCTCATTACATGCATATTTGAGGAATTTGAGGCTGATTTTCTGCCAAAACTTGTTGTAAGAATTAGCGTTTAGGTGTTGTAAGAGTTTGCGTTAAAGTCAGCATTTGTGCAGATTGTGGTGGCTTCACCTCTCATTACTGTTTATTTTCTCATTTCAATAACTACTTTAGGTATTAACCCTACTGTATGCAGAAATTTAACTGATTTCTTTTCTTTTTTTCAGTCACATTGCTCACGTTTTTCTCTGTATTACTCAATTTTAAGTTCTAAAAGTTTGTGTTAAGGTTTCTATGTGTCTTTCCAGGCAATTGATATTGTACACATGGGTTACTGAACTACATTGCGGTAACGTTGCACCCTCATTACATGCATATTTGAGGAATTTGAGGGGAATTTTTGGGACTTATATTCACTTTCTTTAAAAAAAATTTTTTTTAACTTTTTTTTTTTTATTTAATACTTTCTCATACTTATTACTAGTAACATTAAGGCTTATTTTAGTTATTGATGTGATGTATTTTTGTTGAGACTTATAGTCACTTTCTTGAATGAATGTTTTTCCGCAACTCCTCTTTAATCAATGAATGTACTTCAATTACAATTTCAGTGATTCTTCATTACATAATGCCATTTTGCACCTCCTACTTTATTTTTTTTTGATCTGATGTATTTTTATTTTGTAAAAAATAAATTTATGAAAGCCTTTCCTAATTCTTATTTATGATTTAATATCTGGCCTCACGATTCATATTCTTAATCATAAACATTTCTAAAAGAAAAAGATGCTTTTATATCCAATGATTCTATGTTGAATTGATATATAATAAATGCAGAAATATAGACTTTCCAAAGCCATCACATAAACCACATTAATCATTTGATGCCTAGTTAATGATTTATATTAACTAAATATTAGGCATGTTACATTGGAATGACATTATCAAGCGCGAATGTAGGTGAGCGTTAGGATGAACATCCCTCTTGTTATTTATTCTGATCAAAGAACACAACTCATAGAGATGAGCTTGGTATCAGTACATCACATATACAAACTTTGACAAGCACTCAAAAAAATGCAGCTATATTAATTATTAGGTGTGATACATAGACCAATGATGAAAGGGGAATAACCGCATGTTCCTTCTGACATGGGATTTCCCTTTCAGTTTCAAAATTGCACATGTTGTGTTAAGCATCCATTTGTTTGCAGAGAAATAAATATTAGCAGGGGGATTATTCATTACCCTGTAGAACAGTTGAATATTACGAATGAAATAATGCAGAAGAAGTGGTGAACAGCAGCAGGTACATTTTTCAGAATTTTAATCCCCTCATAATTTTCATGGTTCCATCCCATAGAGCACCTCACCTTCACTGCATTACATATCTCACATGCAAGCTGAGGGAAAGTTGACAAGTAAACAAAACAGGCAAAAGATATCTGGGTTTGTTTTTTAATTGAATTTCGTTTAACAAACAACTATAATGAACATATATTTTTTATTTTCATTTTTAGCTCAACTTTGGCGAAGCCAAATTTGAGCTTTTGTCATGGCCTGTCGTCCGTCTGGCCGTCTGTCCATCTGTCCATACGTCAACAATTGGATACGGCTCGGGCTAGAGGCCGTATTTATGATCTGATCTTTACGAAACTTCTTGGGTACCTTTGTTATGACCGTGGGACGAGAACGAGTGTTTTTGGGTCCGGTCTGAATTTCAAGATGGCTGCCAGCCACCATTTTGTACCGACGATGCAGAAATCTGTTTTTTGCACAGAACTTCCATATGAAAGTGCTGATTTGAATAATTTTTTGTATGAATGTTCAGTACCATGGGATACATCACATATAATACAGGTTTTTTTCTCGTACGTAAATTATGCAAATTAGACTAACTTTGATGTATTTAGTGTTACTTTCAGCACTGTCAGTGCAAATGCCAATACGGCTCGGGCTAGAGGCCGCATTTATGAACCGATCTTTACGAAACTTCTTTGGAATCACCGTGGGATGAGAACGAGTGTTTTTGGGTGCGGTCCAAAATTCAAGATGGCCGCTGGCAGCCATTTTGTTCAAAATTAGGGGCAATCCGATTTTTGCACAGAACTTCCACATGAAAGCTCTGATTTGAATAATTTTTTGTATGAATGTTTAGTACCATGGGATACATCACATATAATACGTGTTTTTTTCTCGTGCTGAAATTATGCAAATTAGATGAACTTTGATTTTTTCAGTGCTACTTACACACAGTAAGTACACATGTCAATATGGCTCGGGGTAGAGGCTGTATTTATCAACCGATCTTCACGAAACTTCTTGGGTACCTCTGTTATCACCTTGGGACGAGAACGAGTGTTTCTGAGTGCAGTCCAAAATTCAAGGTGGCTGCCAGTGGCCATTTTGTACCGAAATTAGGTCTAATCAATCTTTTGTACACAACTTCTATACGGCTCAGGCTAGAGGCCGTATTTATGAACCGATCTTTACGAAACTTCTTGGGTACCTTTGTTATCACCATGGGATGAGAACGGGTGTTTTTGGGTGTGGTCCGAAATTCAAGATGGCCACCAGCAGCCATTTTGTACCAAAATTAGTGCAATCAGTCTTTTGTACAGAACTTCTGTATGAAAGTTCTGATTTGAATAAATTTTTGTATGAATGTTTAGTAAAATAGAATACATCACATACAGTACAGGTTTTTTTCTCGTGCAGAAATTATGCAAATTAGATGAATTTTGATTTATTTAGTGCTACTTATACACTGTAAGTGCACATGTCAATACGGCTCGGGCTAGAGGCTGTATTTATCAACCGATCTTCACGAAACTTCTTGGGTATCTTTGTTATCACCTTGGGACGAGAACGAGTGTTTCTGGGTGCTGTCCAAAATTCAAGATGGCTGCCAGTGGCCATTTTGTACCGAAATTAGGTCCAATCAGGTTTTTTGTCACAACTTCTATACAGCTCGTATTTATGAACTGATCTTCATGAAACTTCTTGAGTACCTTTGTTTTCACCTTGGGACAGGAATGAGTGTGTTTTGGGGTGCCTTTGTTATCACTGTGCTATGAGAACAAATATTTTGGGGTTCAGTCAGACTCACTCTGGGACTCAAAGATTTCTTTTCTAGTTTAGTATCTGACTGTCACCCACCTTTACAATACTTTACCTATACATTTGTTACAGGCTACGGTCAGTATTTATGTACAGGCCGTTACAGTACTTTATATGTACCTTTGTTATCAGGTCATTACCTAGATGTTTGTCGTTGCTGTGTCACATACTATACATGTACATGTCTTGACAAGTTGAGCTACAGTGTCATTGACACTTTCATTTTTATTTCTCAGTGAACATTTAAATTCAAATCATGCATTAAACAAAATAAACATTCTTGGTTACAATCAATATCGCTTCCCCGAGTTGTAAGATTATCGATGCAGTATTCATTTCAGTCAAACTTTTGGTGGTAAACAGCCTCTAAAAAATACTTACTTGTGTATAAGTCGCATCCAATTTTTAGTTCTATGTTTTGAAGGTAAAAAAGTGTGACTTATACACAAACATATACAGTATATAAATTCTTGCTCTACTTATAGGGGCTATTTGGATTAGTTATGGAACTTTCAATAGGCCGTCTATGCATACATTCTCAATTTTTGGCATCTTCATTCAGAGTAGTATATTCTTTCTCCGAACAGTCATTGGTTGTTACGGACCTAGGAAACAATGAATTATTTTGGGGATGGTCCATGACGAGTCTGTTAATCATAGCTTGTTTCATGTTCTAAATCCAGGTTTCTACCAGAGACGGTACACATTCTCATTTATTCGCACGGTTCAATTGAAGTTTTATTATTAGCTCACCAGACTGAAAGTCAGGGTGAGCTTTTATCACTCTTCGTCCGTCGCCCTTCGGTTCATCGTCCATCGTCCTGCTTGAAGGTGGTGTTTGAGCCTCTTTCTCCTAAACCACTGGCCACATTTTAATTAAATTTCATGTAAGTAGTGGTTATATAGGGGCATTTTGATTTTTATCCAAATTAGGTTTCAGCTCATATTGAGCAGAGGTGTGGGAAAAAAATGGCCAAATTTTTTGAAAATCTTCTGCTAATGAACCACCAGAAGCAGAGACTTCATATGTGGTATACAGAGTCCTTTTGAGGTTTAAAATCAAATTTGTTCAAGAGAAGTTTGTCGGGCATTATTTGCCTTCGTTATAGGAGGGGCAAGAATTTTTGCCAGTCCCAAAATTTCTATTTTCCAAACCGAGAGGCAGATTTGAACCAAATTTGATATGAGGGCCTATTGGGTCATAAGTTCTTAATTTATGCAAAGCATTTTTTTTCCATCCCCCATGGGAACCGCAGGAGCTAAAAATAGAAAAAAATTAAATGCCCTTATCTCAAAAACTACACGGCACTGAGAATTCTTATTTGGTGTGAAGCTTCCTTAGGACCAAACAGAACGTAATGGTCAAAAAAAAATTGCTATCGGTTTTATCATGGGGTACTTTTTGGGGACTTTGAAAAAGTGCTGAGTCAGCATTTTTTAACACTGTGGGTAATGGGAAAAACATGTAAGACCACTTTTCTCCCAAACCACTGCTCCAAAAGCTTTCAAATTTCACATATAACATCTTTGGAAGATTGTTTCACATGTTTATTGAAATCAATTCCCTGGGTCCATATTTGGGCTCTTTATGGGAGCCCAAATGTTTAAATTAGTGCAGTATGAGGAATATTCTTTAAAAATCTTCTTCTTCAGATCTACCAATAAGAATCTTTTGATATTTGGTATGCAGCATCCTTAGGGGGATGATATTCAAGTTTGTTCCAGCCAAGTCCCTGGGTTCATATTTAGGCTGAAAATTTGGGGCCCTGTTCCAGACTTAGAAATTTTGGACCAAAATCCGGAATTTTTTTTTTGTTTTTTATGCGTTTCAGTCAATTTGAAGACAAAAAAAATTTTTTTTTTTTTTACACTGAAAATTTGGGGTTTGGGTGGGACTTGGAAAATTTTGGACCAAAATCCAGAAATTTTTTTTGGTTTTTTTATGCGTTTCGGTCAATTGTAAGACAAAAATTTTTTTTTTTTTTACACTGAAAATTTGGGGTCTGGGTGGAACTTGGAAAATTTTGGACCAAAATCCACAATTTTTTTATTTTTTTTTATTTTTTATGCGTTTCGGTAAATTTTAAGACAAAAAAAAAAAAAATTTTATACTGAAAATTTGGGGTCCGGGTGGGACTTAGAAAATTTTGGACCAAAATCTGGATTTTTTGTTTGTTTTTTATGCGTCTTATCTCAGTTTTGGGGCGTAAAAGTGCAGGAACTGAAAATAGAAGGAAAATCCTGTGCATTGTGTGAGTACAATCACTTCATCTGGTTGGTATATGCTTTTCTTAGGAGGGGCGTATGCAGCTTATTCAAGTCCCTGGTTTGATATTTAGACTACCATGTCAGGTGATCGCCCTCAGGCCCCCTGGGGCCTCTTGTTGGAATTAATTGTACACCTGAACGGGGTTACCTGTTGGTTTCCTTAGAAGCGTGTTTGCTCTAACAGATACTTTCCATTGGGGTTCAGTTGGACAAGTGTATGGTTGTACACATTATATCACTGGTTTTTGACCTATCTACATATTCTGACTCCGAATACGTTGGAAGCTTGCTCTGTTAATAACTGGAATCACCAATAATTAATAATAATTAATAACTGGGTGCCTCTGGGTCGATTGTATATTGATTATTTGGTACCACGCTTTTCACTGATTCCAGAGTGCTTCCCTCTTTGTTTTCAAGAATATTCCTTCAAAAAAAAGAGGGGGGTGATTTTTCTTGTAAAATCTCTTCCATCTTGATAAGTGTGTAACTATTAGTGAAGCTGTTTTGTCTGTAGATTATTACTGATCCTAGATACAGCTTGTTTATTATTTATATATGGCGTGTGTTTGTGGGGGTTAGTCTCTCACTTTCGAATACGCCATCCTAATTTAAGGAGCTTAGTCCGGACTAGCCTTTATATTGGGGGCTTATTTCACCCAATTAGCATAATCATTCATGCTAAGATTACAGAATTACTTGCATATGGCTCCTTATTTATGATATGTCTTCTCTATTATTGTATAGAGAGACATACATGTAATTCCTTTTAAATTTATTTTCCTTTCCCCTTGGAATGCAGGCTTAGGAGCTATAGTTGGTCTGCTAATTCTTAAGGCCTAGGCCGTTCGCCTTTTTATGATTCAGCTAGCCTGGGCCATTGGTTGTCATATAAAAATATGAAAAATTTAAAGTAATTTGTATATTTTTTATACTTACCGTCGGCCCAGACAGGGATGGCCCTCCCATGAGTGGGCACTCATACCTCCCCGCTGAGTTATTATTAGTACGCTCATCTACAAAGAATGATGTTGGCACCAGTTCCGGTCTCTTCCTGACCACTGTGCATGTGCAGAGAGTAAAAGTATGGAGGACCAGATAGGACTTTTAATTTTCAGTTTTGTGTGCAAATTTTGGGGATTGGGGGGGTTCAAAATTTGTGTTTGGCCCTTGATAATATTGAGTTCGCACCAGCTAAGTCTGGGCCATTGGTAAGTATAAAAAATATACAAATTACTTTAAATTAATCATTTTTTTTTTTTTACCATTTTCAATAAAAATACATTTTTGCTGCGATCAACATTATAATTTATATCAAGCGACAGAAACATTACTTGTTTCACCCAATTTTAACGTCACGCAGCTCGTAAATGGAACCAATCAAATGTTTCAGTGGATAAAAGTACAGGGAACTCATGGGAATTCCGAAATATATCTTTATTACTGAGCAATTTAAATGCACCAGTGCTATTGGTTATGTACCCAGACAGAGCATGCGCACATCCTCTCTTGAGATTTCCCTATTCCCAGTTTGTTGGATGCAGAAATACACAAACAAAACTGAAAAACAAACACCTCATTCAATAAACATTATAAATTATTGTGACGAATTGACGGTAACATGGTCTGAGGTTTGTGGCCCGGAGCATATGTTCAACCTCGAGGTTGAACTTACGCTCCGAACCACAAACCTCAGACCATGTTACTGTCAACTCATCACAATAACGTATATGTTCCAATAAGACACTGCCCATTGCCCAAAATCTACATCGTGAAACACGAGAGGCTTATTTACTAAACTTGTGATCGTTAAAAAGTTGCCTTGTTTAAGGCAACTTTAAACGATCCCAGGTTTAGTAAATAAAACTCTTGTGTACCCCACAACGGCACTGAATAAAAAATCAATAAACCAGATAAACTCATTCTGTCTCAATTCAAATCGTAAATCGGTTTGTAATTTAAACAACACTTCATCCGAAACAACAGCTGCTGCACGTGTTAAAAATCCAGAAAAATGAAGCGGCTTGCTAGTCACTCCATTGATGAAGCAATTAGGAAAATATTTTGTATGATGATGTTAGGCGGTAACAATTGCTAGAAACTATGCCAGCTCTAATCCAATCAGAGGGCTAGGATTTTACTCTTATTGGAACATAAAAGCATCAAACCTCTCACACATACAAATCAAGCTGCTTGGCAACCTGTGCTGAAAAACCTAAAGAAATTCAACTAAACATTTATTGGTTATGACTCCACACACCCCAGATCACCGTCAAGTTGGGTTGTACCTGTCTGTCATTTAATCGAACATCTGGTTATTTAGTTGATCATTCAGTCAATCTATTCCTTGTTTTGTTGACCACCAATTAACACTTTCAGGATTCTAGTCTACACATCCCAAAGTAAAAGTGTCCTCCAGACAAACTTAGTCAAAACATCATCCCCCATCATTTACATGTTGGTCAAAATGTCCCCAAAAGTTTGTTTGTAAAAATGTCATCTGGTATGGCCCATTGCTCATGCAGGGATGGTGTGGAACAGTTTAAAACAACTTCCATTGCAAGTGGCCATGATTGGAACAGTTTTAAAAAACCAAAATGCTTCCAATATTTTATTTTGGAGACATTTTTACCCAATTTGTACAATTTATTAGAAAATGCCCACAGACAACATTGTGTCTGTAGGCACCCTCTAGTACATTTTAACCTCGCATCTAACATAACAGCCATACCTGAACAGTTCTTTTCATGAAAGTTGCCATTCACATTTTTTCATTTTTCATCTCAACTGACTGAAAGTCAGTGGGAGCTGTGGCCATCACTTGGTGTCTGGTGTCTGTTGCCCATTAATTTTTTAAACTTTTTCTTTAAAACCACTGAACCCTATTCAAACATTTTTGGCACAGACCATCTTTGGAGTATGACCTTTTTCCTTTGTTCAGATGAAGCTGTTGCCACCTTCAAGCTGAGGATAATGCAAAAAAAGCCTTAAAATCTTTAAAAATCTTCTCATGAACCACGAATGCTTTAATATTTGGTGTTGAACTTCTTTTGGTGGTGAAGATTAAAGTTTGTTGAAGACAAGTTTGTAGGTAAATATTTGGGCTTTCTGTGAGACCTTGCCCATTTTGGGCTCCACCCCAAATTTCTATTTCCAGAACCAATGGGCTTATTTGAACCAAATTTTGCATATAATATAATTGGGTCATAAGTCCTTGATTGATGCCCGAAAAAAGTTTTTCAACAGTCCCGTGGGAACCCCAGAGCTGAAAACAGAAAAAATTTCGAAAGCCCATATTTAAAAAAAAAATGCACAGACCAGAATATTGTTTTTTGGTATGCAGCTTCCTAAGGACCAGTGGAATCAGATGGATCAAAAAAATTGCTATCGATTTTGTCATGGGGTGCCGTATGGGGATGCCCATTTTAACACTGTTGGCAATGGGTAAATGCCGAGTCATTATCTTTCTTGTCCTCCATCAACTATTAGTATTCTTCTTCAGAACCTCTGTGCCAAATCTAAACTAATTTTGGTGGAGTATACTCTTACTCTTCTGATTTGTTTTTTCCAAAATTTACTATTCCCCTTGGAGTGAGGTTAAAGCCCCCAAAAAGCCTAAAATCCTTTAAAAATCATCTTCTCTTAAACCAATTGCAATAATTCTTAGATTTATGGTATGGAACTTCCTTTAGTGATGTAGATTCAAGTTGGTTCAAAAGAATGTAGTAGATCAAGATTTGGGTTCCCTATGGAAGGATGCCCATCCCCTCCCACCCCCCTCCCAAAGGCTGCTACTCCCCTTAGGGTGGCTTAGAGAGAACCTCAGAAGCTAAAAATAAACAATAATTAGTATGGACTCTTTCTTTCGACTTCACAGAACATAGCTTTTTTTTTTTGCCCGAAAAGCTTTCATAAGACCAGAAGAAGCAAATGGCCACAAATGTCTTTTGGTTGTGTCTTAGCAAATCCAGTAATTGCTCTTGCTCTCCATCACTTACTGACACACTAATTTCTTTTGACAACTTTAGCCAGGTGAGTGTTTTAGGCTCACTTATGCCTCAAATTTTTGCCTTCAAACCACAGCTAATGACCTTTACTCGAACCAGTTTGCCAAGCTCGTTGCTATGAGCAGTAAAAACCATGTTTTGGAGGCAAAAAATGCAAAATTTTCAGTTGTTCAAAAAATATTTTTGCAAGGGTCATCTAACATTTATGTCATGTTCAGGGTTTAGAATACTAAATCACATAAACAGTTTATTGTTTGCTTTAAGTTAAAAATGAAGTACATTCAAAGATTACAAAGCTTTTATTGTAGTATAGGTACTGTACTATTCAGTTGAGAACTGATATCTGTTCTAGGGCCCTGGAAATCACAGGTTTCTGATTCAAATCGAATCTTGAATCAAATGGAGTATATTATTCAAAATCGAATTGAAAACAGGCATTTAGAAGTCTCGACTGATAAAATATTCCAACTACATCATCAAGGCATGCCTTCGTCGAGAGTCATGCCTGGATGACATAGTTGGAATATTAACCAGTAAGGATTTTTGTTCAAAAACAAAAACGGGTGCAAGAATTCTGTACTGGGCTCTGCACAGGACTAGCCGCTAGCAACCATGAGCTCATCGTCAATATTGCTTGGAGAACTTTAAATTTGTTTTCAGAAGTGATAGTGACTAGTGAAACTGGAATTAGCATGGAATGTGGCATGGGCACAGATGCTTTTTTAGCCTGACTGTTTACAGTCAAAGCTATAGTCATGACTTTTGTCCATCCATCCATCTGTCCATCCATTTGTTAACTTTTAGAGTTTTGATTAAAGTTTGTGGTTATTTAGTGAAGGTTAAAAAATGTTTTCTTCTTCATTAATATTAATTACTATTGATTGTATCATTCTCATTATGTTTTATGTTATTTTGTGAAATATTTAACCCTTTTTTGCAGTTAATTTACCTTAGAACTTCCAGGTTAAAGTTTTTGGTTAAAGCGTTTTGTTTACCAAGTTATACCTTTAATTCTTCAAACAGTTTAGTGAAATGTCACGGCTTCTCATTTGGGACATTGCCTACTGTCTACCAAAGCTTTCTACAGTGATTTTAATGAATATTGGCATGCTTTTAACCCCTTTTAAACATGTTTTCAGACTTAGTTTCTTTAATTTTGAAATTAGGCTTTTACCGCATACTTTGTTACTTTAATTCTTGCATAGTCAATACAACTTAATGATTACAGTTACATCAATGATTTATTTTGTTGGTTTCAGAAAATATTTACCCCTTTTTTTGCAGTCAGTTTTACTTGGTATTACCAGCTTAAAGTTTTGGATTAAACTTTTGCTTTTTAAGGTTGTACCTTTTATTCTTCAAACACTGTGTTACAGCATCAAGTATGAGCTATTGGAATGGGTTGTGGTCCGTCTGTCTGTGTACATCTGTCCATCCACAATTCTTTGTGATGTCCAGATGAGAGCTATCTAATTTTTCTGAATTTTGTTCAAAAATATGGCCACCAGCAGCCGTCTTGGATTTGGCAAATGAATTATCAACAATTCGACTGGTACACCCTGCAGGTCGCATCTCTCACCCAATCTTTTTTAAATTTCATATGTAGTTTTGGTGTGATGTCGAGATGGGAGCTATCCAATTTTTCTGAATTTTGTTGAAAAACATGGATGCCAGCAGCCATCTTGGATTCGCATATAAATTACCACACCCTACAGGCCACATTCCTCACCCCATCTTTTTCAAAATTTCACCTGTACCTTTGGTGTGATGTCTAGATGGGAGCTAGCAAATTCTTCTGAATTTCATTGTAAAACATGGCATCGATGGCCATCTTGGATTTGGCATATAAATTGCCAGCAATTGCATTAGCAGACCTGACAGGCTGCACCTCTAACCCAATCTTTTTTAAATTTTATTTGTAGCTTTGGTGTAATGTAGAAAGTTGAGTCAATGACTTTGCATTACTGGATCTTTCTATTTCGTTCATTATCTTCTTGGATAAGTTGAGCTGCAGTGTCATTGACACTTTCATTCATTTGGGGCAAGGTCTACTGAAGCTGTATACAATGGTTTCAAATTATATTGGCATTAATTTTACCCTTTTCAAAACGGTTTTCAAACTTATTTGCTTTAAATTTGAAATTAGGCTTCTACCACATACTTTGTTACTTTTTGTTCTTGCATGATCAATACAACTTTAATAATTGCATTTACAGACATGATTTCTTTTACTTGCATGCAGCTGTTTTTTTTTCATTACCCGAACTTCACGGTTTGAAATATAAAGAAATGCCTTCTGCAGCATACTTCTGTTGTTTTACAAAAAGCAATACAGATGTTGGATGAGATCAGTACTGTGTTCATTTTTAGCTGTTTTATTGGATATAATGGTAACTGGTTCTCGTCAGATTACCGAAGTTAAGCAACATCGAGCCCAGTTAGTCCTCAGATGGGTGACCGCCTGAGCGATTGATTCGGACTCCTGCACTGTGTCCTTGGGCAAGGCACTTAACCCCCATTGTCTGCCTGGGGGCACAATGGCGCCATGTGCTAAGGCATACTGCACGTCGATGACATGCATGTGTTCAACCAATCTAACTGTGCCTGTGCTGCAGTGCAGAGTTGCGATGTTGGGGAGCTGGCAGCTGCTTGTCATTGCTCAGTGGTTCTCTCCGGGTACTCTGGCTTCCTCCACCTGTAAAAGAGGCACAGTCATGATTAGCCATTTTGGTCACAGTCAGCTGCCCACAATGGATACACTAGCAACCATCTTGGATTTCTTAAGCACAACCTCCAGGTCACAATTATGCATAATTTTTTTTTAAATATCGCAGATTGACTTGGTATGTGATGAGTAGATGAGAACATCCTATTTTGGTAACAGTTGACCTCCCATAATGGTCACCATGACATCTTTGATTTCTTCAGAATGCTGTCCACAATTTGTTCAGCACAGGCTGCAGCCCACAGTTCTTCAATGACTATCGTCCAGTTCTGTGTGCATGTTCAAGTTCATATCTGGATGAGAACATCATATCATGGTCATGGTCAGCTGCCCACCATGGCTTACAGCAGCCATCTTGGATTTCTTCAGCATGTATTTGTGAATCAATTTTCATGAAAATTTTCAGGGTGACTGAATATGACATATAGATAAGAACATTGTATTTTGGGAACGGTTAGCCATCTTGGATTTGTAAAGCTTGGGCAACAGCCCTCAGCTCTTTCGCCATCATCACCAAATGTCATGACCATGTCCAGATGAATGCCTAGATCAGAACTTTTTTATTTTTTTTTTTTTAGATCAGAACATCGTATTGTGGTCATGGGCAGCCAGCCACAATAGCTGCCACCGCAGACATCTAGAATTTCTTTAGCCTGGTGTATAGTTCGCATTTTTGCATCAACTTTCTTGAAAATTTTGCAGGATGACTTGGTATGATGAGTAGAAGACAACATCATATTTTGTTTATGGTTAGCTGCCCATAATGGCTGCCATCTTTGATTTCTTCAGAGCAGTGTTCACAATTCATTCAGCATAGACCACAGTCCAGAGTTCTTTTCTGATCACACAAAATTTTGTGTACATGTTCGTCTGCATACCAAATGAAAACATCATATAGTGGTTATGGTCGATTGCTTGCAATGGCTGTCACAGTAGCCATCTTGGACTTCTTCAATATGGACTACAGAATGCATTTATGAATCAATTTTCTTGAAATTTGGCATGTTAAGGTTTGTGCCTTGATGAGAGTGTCCCATTATGGTCACAGTCGGCCACCCACAATGGCCATCATAGTGGCCGTCTTGGATTCCTTAGGCACAGCCTCCTGGTTGCATTTATGCATCATTTTAAGCTCAACTTTGGCGAAGCCAAATTTGAGCTATTGTCATGGCCCGTCGTCCGTCCATCCGGGCCAACATTGGAGGTTTAGGGGATATTATTATTAGGGGCTACCTCCAAATTAAGGTAATGTTAGGGTTAGGAGTGGGGTGGGGTTAGGGTTAGGGGTAGCCCCAGAGTAGGGCTTAAGGTTGGGGAGGGTTAGGTCCCGAGGGGTTCGGGTTGGGGTCAGGGGTGGGGTTTTAGTTTTAGTAGCCCCTAAACCAAAAAATAGCTCCTAATCCTATTGGTTTGGCTAGGATGGGGTGGGGTGGGGTAGCCCCAGAGTAGGGCTTAAGGTTGGGGGGTTAGGTTCCGGGGGTGGGTGGGGGTTAGGGTCTGGGGTGGGCTTTTAGGGTTTAGGGTCAGGTGGGGGTTAGGGTTAGGGGTATCCCTAGAGTAGGGCTTAAGGTTGGGGGGGTTAGGTCGTGGGGGTGGGTGGGAGTTAGGGTCTGGGGTGGGCTTTTAAGGTTTAGGGTCAGGGTGGGGTAGGGTTAGGGTGTGGTTTTTGGGTAGAGGGGTGGGGTTAGGGTTAAATGTAAGTTCTAGGGTGGAGGGGGTGGGGTTCTGGTTAAAATAAGGTTTTGGACATACAAAATGTTTTTTTGGTAGCCCATAAACCCGAAATGTTAGAGCGTCCGTCTGCCCGTCCCTCCGTCCGTCTGTCTGTCTGTCCATCCGTCTGTCCATCTGTCCGTCTGTCCGTACGTCAACAATTGGATACGGCTCGGGCTAGAGGCTGTATTTATAAACCGATCTTTATGAAACTTCTTGGGTACCGTTGGTATCACCGTGGGATGAGAACGAGTGTTTTTGGGTGTGGTCCAAAATTCAAGATGGCCGATGGCAGCCATTTTGTACAAAATTAGGTGCAATCAGATTTTTGCACAGAACTTCCATATGAAAGTGCTGACTTGAATAATTTTTTGTGTGAATGTTTAGTACCATGGGATACATCACATATAATACAGGTTTTTTTCTCGTGCTGAAATTATGCAAATTAGATGAACTTTGATTTTTTCAGTGCTACTTACACACAGTAAGTGCTCATGCCAATACAGCTCGGGCTAGAGGCTGTATTTATCAACCGATCTTCACAAAATTTCTTGGGTACCTCTGCTATCACCTTGGGATGAGAACGAGTGTTCCTGAGTGCGGTCCAAAATTCAAGATGGCTGCCAGTGGCCATTTTGTACTGAAATTAGGTCTAATCAGTTTTTTGTACACAACTTCTATACGGCTCAGGCTAGAGGCCGGATTTATGAACCGATCTTTACGAAACGTCTTGGGTACCTTTGTTATCACCGTGGGATGACAACAAGTGTTTTTGGGTGTGGTCCAAAATTCAAGATGGCCACCAGCAACCATTGTGTACCAAAATTAGTGCAATCAGTCTTTTGTACAGAACTTCTGTATGAAAGTTCTGATTTGAATAAATTTTTGTATGAATGTTTAGTAAAATGGAATACATCACATACAGTACGGGTTTTTTTCTCGTGCAGAAATTATGCAAATTAGATGAATTTTGATTTATTTAGTGCTACTTATACACTGTAAGTGCACATGTCAATACGGCTCGGGCTAGAGGCTGTATTTATCAACCGATCTTCACGAAACTTCTTGGGTACCTTTGTTATCACCTTGGGACGAGAACGAGTGTTTCTGAGTGCGGTCCAAAATTCAAGATGGCTGCCAGTGGCCATTTTGTACCGAAATTATGTCCAATCAGTTTTTTGTCACAACTTCTATACAGCTCTTATTTAGGAACTGATCTTGACGAAACTTCTTGGGTACCTTTGTTTTCACCTTGGGACAGGAATGAGTGTGTTTTGGGGTGCCTTTGATATCACTGTGCTATGAGAACAAATATTTTGAGGTTCAGTCAGACCCACTCTGGGACTCAAAGATTTCTTTTCTATTTAGCATCTGACTGTCACCCACCTTTACAATACTTTACCTGTACATTTGTTACAGGCTACGGCCAGTATTTATGTACAGACCGTTACAATACTTTATATGTACATTTGTTATCAGGTCATTACCTAGATGTTTGTCATTGCTGGGTCACATACTATTCATGTACATGTCTTGACAAGTTGAGCTACAGTGTCATTGACACTTTCATTCATAATTTTTGGGGGGCTATATTTCTCAATTCTTTTCCAATCATCACCAAATTTCATTTGCATGTTCAGGTTCATACCTAGATGAGATTTGTATTGAGATCATGGTCAACCACCAGCAGTGGCTGCCACAGCAGCCATCTTAAATTTCTTAAGGTTGCATTTATGCAGCAGTTTTCATGAAATTTTGTAGGGTGACATAGTAGGATGAAATGATGAGAATGGCCAACTTGGATTTCTTCATAACACCCTGAAGTCACATTTATGCATCAGTTTTATAGACACTTGGCATGCTTCCTTTGTATGATGAGTAGATGAGAATATTCTGTGTTGGTTGGCATCTGTTTTCTGGCATCTGTCAGCTATTAACATTGCCAGTCAGTCTTCTCCTGAACCACTGGACCAAACCCAACCAAACTTGTTATAAATTATTTTGTGGGGGATACACTTCCAAGTTTGTTCAACAGAAATAGCTAAGTCCACTGAGTTCAGAGCAGTGCCCTAAAAACCTGAAATTCTTCAAAAATCTTTTCTCAAAATCACCAGTCACAGTGTTTTGAAATTTTGTATGCCACTTCCTTATATGCTCAAGATTCAGGTTTGTTTAATAAAAGTTTCTTGGGCAATTTTTAGCTCAACTTTGACGAAGTCAAATTTGAGCTATTGTCATGGCCCGTCGTCCGTCTGTCCGTACGTCAACAATTGGCTATGGCTCGGGCTAGAGGTCGTATTTATGAACCGATCTTTACGAAACTTCTTGTGTACCTTTGTTATGACCCTGGGACGGGAACGAGTGTTTTTAGGTGTGGTCCAAAATTCAAGATGGCTGCCAGTGGCCATTTTGTACCGATGATGCAAAAATCAGTATTTTTATACTGTACCAATGACCCAGACTTAGCTGGTGCTAACTCCACAAAAACCAGGGCCAAACACAAATTTTGCCCCCCAATCCCCAAAATTTGCATCCAAAACAAAAAGAAATCATGTCCTAAAGGACCTCCATAGTACGACTCTACTGCGCATGCGCAGTGACGCAGTCGTCCCGAAATTGGCGCCAAATATCATTCTCTGTTTGGCCCTTCATCAGTCAACATCTCACTGATCTTTGTGCTTGTAAATCTCAGTTTAAAGGATGCCAGACACGTAATTCTTGGAGAAAATGTGATTCTAAGGAGGATAGAAGGAGGAGAGGAAAAAAGAAGTGGCAAAAAATAATCAGGGCTGTACTTAAAATTTTTTGTTAAAATTATGTTAAGTTGCCTATTTTCGAGGCAAACGCCTCTTGTTGTCATTCTTGCTAATTGTTGCACTGCTTATTCAGTGTTTCCTCTCCCCTAACCTTCTAAAGTCCCCCCTTGCAATTCTCCCATGCTTTTGGCATATTTTTGAGAAGTTTCATTTCTAAAATTTCCCTGGGAGAGTTGCTTGGTTACAGAATGTTTTCTGTTATTTTCCCCATAGTTACGTTTTCGCCCATGGGTGTATAACGTTTGTGTTCTGCATCTTCCATCTGATGTTCTGCAGATTCTCCCCTGGGAGTCTCTGTTTTGCATCAGATAGAGTGTAATTGAGGACTGATTCCGGGCCAGTTTTTTCAGTGCCTGGAGTCATGTTTTCTTCTGTGTTTACACTGTTTGTTTTCATTGGCAACAGCCTTTTTTGAGGGGGGCTGTTTGCCTTTGAGGTAGTTTATCTCATTATAAGATACATTTATATTATCCGAAAGTGTCTCATTAATTATTTTATATAATTTTAAAATTTTTGACCACACTTTGCCATCGGATCCATCGGGGCTCAACGTTACTTTTCAGCAACTTGGGCTTCTCTGAAAAAATATTTTTTCAAAATTATTTTGTTTTGCAATTGTTTTTTCATTTATTAATGGATCATGTTATTATGTATCTTTGTGTCAGGGGTTTTTGCGAGTAACTAGGACTTATTGTTGTTCTTTCACAATGAAAGGAACTTGTTCAAATTGTAATAGGAAGAAATCTTCCTCTGACTTTCATGATTATTGCATAAATTGTAGTCAGTGTTCTCGCATTAATCCCTGTCCTGTATGTGAACATTGGGATGAGAAACATTGGAAACGTGTGTCACGATATGTTGTTTCTGGAGAAAGAGCGATGCCGGCTCTTTCTCCACAAGGTCACTCTACTCTCTCAGTTTCTAAACTATTTCAGAGGAACCAGAACAGGGTGATGTTTCCATGTTATCTTCTTCAAGTGTGCGTCCGTCGTCACAATTAAATACAGAGCTAGCGGCAAAAGTGCTCATGGAGATTAGACAAATGTCGTCCGCTAGCTCGCCCGGTGTAGCGTCCATTCACCGAATGGTTCGGCAGCCGGGTTCGTCCGATGCGGTCCAAGAGGAAATTTTGGGTGATGCGAGCACTATAAAAATAATAGATGCACACCCAGTGACGGCGGATAGTGAACGAGAACGGAGGAAGCCTTTTAGTCCGGTTCCTAGCTCGTCCAGGTCCAGCCGGGCCGCGAACGAGAGAGGCCCCTCTCTCGTACAACAACATCTGGGACCAGATGTTGTGGTACAAAATGTGTCTTTAGCGGAGCATACGTCCGTCGCTCGGGACGCTCCGTTGTATAAGCAGTCCGCAGAGACTGTTAAGGCTTCCTCTTCTCGCCGGCGCACACGACCGCACCTTGGCTGCGTGACCTCCGATATCTTGCCAGCTTCGCCGATGAAGGATTATTCGGCGACCAGGTCACACCATCCGGCAGCCAGGGATTCGAGACCGATGGACTCCGGACGTTCGCATAGGAAAAGTATGCGGGAGCCATCTGATGCGGAGCTGCCCTCGGCAAAGCAGCGAAAGACCGCTCCTCCGCAGGTCTCGACGTCGGACATTCTAGTGCAGATAGCACAGCTTATCGCAGCATCCCAGCAGCCGACAGAGACGGTGTCGGATCGAGAATTATCCGACGGCGCTGGGTCGGTACGCTCCGCCGAAGCATCGGGGGCGGACGACCGGGAACATCGGGAGGTCCGACCGGATGGTGAAAGGGATACGGATGAATTGGAGCTATCCCTTTCGGAACAACACAAAGCTGCCGTAGACTTCATCCGGCACTTTCTTCCTCAAGTTGTTCCGTCGGGCCAGACTGCTGCGCTTCCGGACAGGAGAATTATAGCGTCATTGGACTCTGATTTTTTCGAGCGGTTCAGGGACATCGCTCCCGAGTTTCCGTCGCAGTCCAATAATGTTGCAAGAACATTTGAATTATTGAACGACGCTATTTTTAAACTTGCTTCCAGGACAGGGAAAGCAGGCTTCTTGTCCGCAAATACTCTCAACCTGCCTTTCATTAATGCAAGGAATAAATTCGACACGGCAGGTCAGGGTATACCGAGAGTTCCTCTGCGTATGGACGACGAGGCGGAAGACTTAGAGCTATCATTACCGTCGTCAGCTTCTATTCCAACCGCAGTGTTGGAAACAGCTATTGCGTCTAACAGAGCCAATTTAGATGCCTTATCTTACGCAGATCACCTTACGAAGGCGTTATCACTGCGTCTTCAAGGGGAAGAGTTTCAGGATATACAATCCTCCTTAAGACTTCTTTCAAGGGCAGTAGCTTATTCCACGTGTAACTCCGCCCTTTCAGTGGCAAATCTGGAGTTGGTTAGACGTGACGCAGCCCTGTCTACATCCACACTAGTGGATTCTAAGGTGAAGAACTCTCTTAGAGTCGCTTCGGTCTCAGGAGATCTTCTCTTTGACGGCAAGCTTTCCGCTATTTATGATAATATTAAAAAGAAAGCTAGTGATTCTCTGTTGTTTAGATCCGCTCCTAAAAGGTCGGATTCAGCAGACACGAATAAGGCGGGCACTTCTGGGTCTTATCCGCCCAAGAGAGGTTCCTATAGAGGTTCCGGTGCGTCCTCTAGCTCTTATTCGAGAGACCGTCAGGATAGCGACTCTCGTTCGGGACGTCCTTCAGGCCGGGACAATCGGTCGGACGCCCCGAGGTCGACGAGGCGAGGTGCGGGTCGTGGAAGACGTGGTTTCTCCTACCGCAGGCCTCGCAGATCCAGGAGGTGATGGCTCAAACCTCTATCGCGTTCCGGTTGGCGGAAGGTTGTCGAGTTTTTCTCAAGAGTGGGCGTCGATTACGGACGATCCGTGGGTGAGAGGAGTGACTTCGGAAGGTCTAAAGATATCCTTCAAACGAAAGCCTCCATTAACTCGAAGTCCAAAGTGGACTCATCTTCCGTCAAACCCTCAGAAAAGAGACGCTCTGCTATCAGAGGTGCAGTCTCTTTTAATGAAGAACGCGGTAGAGGTCGTAGAAAACCAGGAATCGCTGGGATTCTACAGCCATCTGTTTCTGGTTCCGAAACCAGACGGCTCGTTCCGTCCAGTCATAGATTTGAGCTGGATAAACAAGCTGATCATCGCTCCGAAGTTTTATATGGAGACGATTCGATCGGTCAGAGCGAGTATTCGGGTGAACGATTATGCAACGAGCATAGATCTCAAAGATGTGTACTTTCACGTCATGGTACATCCGACATTCCGAAAGTATCTACGCTTCGCAGTCCTAGGAGTGGTGTATCAGTTCCGGGCCATGTGCTTCGGATTGAATCTAGCACCCTGGGCTTTCACTCGGGTAATGAACTCGGTAATGATTTACTTCCGAGCTCATTCGTCTGCGGTAACGTCGGCCTACCTGGACGACATTCTTCAGAGGTACGGCAACGAGTTAACGCTTCAGAACGATGTTCAGAATCTTCTTCTATTGCTCCGACGTCTCGGTTTCATAGTAAACGAGGAGAAGTCGGATCTGGTGCCGTCCAAGTCATTCACTCATCTGGGAATGAGCTTCGAGACGCACAACAATCTCGTTCGTCTGCCGTTAACCAGAGCGAAATTAGTCAGTTGTTACGCTCGCTATTGTCTAAATACAGACAAAGTCACAGCGAGAGAATTTATGAGACTGATAGGTCTGTGCGGAGCCGCTGCGGATCTCATTCCGATGGGACGGCTACGCACACGGCCTCTTCAAATTTTCTTGACTCAGAATTGGAGTGTGAAAATTCATTCGCTCGATGTAGACGTTCTCTTGTCAGATCAAGTGAAACAAGAGATTCAGACTTGGGCAAACATTCAGTGGTTAACTCAAGGAGTTCCGCTGCAGTTGCCGGATCCGAGTTTTACCATTATGACGGATGCCAGTCAAACAGGTTGGGGTGCATCATTAATCCCAACGGATTCGAGATGCCAGGGTCTTTGGGATCCGCAATTCCTGTGCAAGCACATAAACATCAAGGAAATGATGTCAATTTGGCTTGCGTTACGTCACTGGATGGACATTATTCACGATGCTCATGTCCAAATCCTATCCGACAATACGACAGTAGTGGCGTATATACGGAATCAGGGAGGCACTCATTCAGTTCCGTTGTTCAATCTAACGGAAAGAATCCTTCTGTTTGCGTTGGAACATCACGTTCTTCTTTCGGTCCGTCACATACCGGGTCGTCTGAATGTGCTAGCAGACTCCCTTTCTCGAAAGGGTCGCTTGTTGCCGTCGGAGTGGACTCTCAACAAACAAGTATTCAATCAGATTTGCTACCAATGGGAACGGCCAATGATAGACTTATTTGCGACACATCTCAACAATCAGTTGCAGACGTATGTGTCCCCGTGTCCGGATCCAAGAGCATTTGCTGTAGACGCTCTATCGATCCCTTGGGACGGAATGATAGGATATGCGTATCCTCCAGCGCCGTTAATTCAACAAGTATTGCTAAAGATAAAACAATCTCAATGCAAGATTCTGTTGGTAGCATCTCTGTCGCCACAGAGACCGTGGATAAATCTACTCAGGTGTCTGTTGTGGGACCTACCGCGGAAGCTCCCTCCACGAGAGGATCTTCTTTGGCAGGGGAAATCGCGCCAACTGCATCACAACCCGCAAGGTCTCAACCTTCACGTTTTTCCGTTGTGCGGTCCTTCTTGCATGGCAAGCACTTTACAGGACGAGCAGTGGACGCGATTTCTAACTGTAGGAGGACCTCCTCTTCGCTAAACTATGCGGCTAAGTGGAAGGTTTTCCGTCGTTGGTGTAGGGATCATTCTGTTGATATATTTGATCCCTCTATACCAGACATTGCTAACTTTCTAGTATACTTGTTTGACGAAATCAAACTGCAACCGGTTACTATAAAGGGTTATAGATCTATGTTATCTGATACCTATGCACATCATGATAGTTTACAAATTGGATCTAATGTCTCTTTATCGAAATTGGTTAGAAACTTTTCGATAAATAGACCCAGAACTCTTAGATTAATTCCTAAGTGGAATTTAGCTTGGGTTCTCCTTAAATTGAAGGAAAAGCCATTTGAACCTCTTGGGACAGTAGATTTCAAATTCTTATCTTATAAGACAGCTTTTCTCTTAGCTTTCTCTTCTGCCAGAAGAGTCAGTGAGCTTCATGCACTATCGGTGGATGATTCTCATTATCGTAGTGTTGGGAACACTATCACCTTCACTACTAACGTCGGTTTTTTAGCTAAGAATCAGGCTCCTAATAAATATCCGGAACCTATTGTTATTAAGGCTCTTCCGTCTTCAGACGGGCGTAGGCCTTTACTCTGTCCTGTTAGAGCACTACGTATCTATAAACAGAGATCTCAGTTCATCAGAAAGGGACGGAAACGTTTCTTTCTGTCTTTGATGCCTAATAGAAAGGACATTTCAGTCCATTCTATTGCTAGATGGATTCAGTTAACTATCCGTACTGCGTATGAAGATTTATCTTCTTCTCAGCAGTCTGTGCTTAAGATTTCTGCTCATGAAGTAAGAGCTCTTTCTACTTCCTGGGCTTATGCTAATAGTGTTGCTATTACAGATTTAATGAAGGCTGCTTATTGGTCTCAGCCATCCACATTTACTAATTTTTATCTCAGAAATATTGAGTCCATTTCTGGAGACCTGCATTGTTTAGGTCCGTTATCTGTTGCTCAGAATGTCGTCCACTAAACAGTTGCAACTATAGTTATGCAGGCTTTCTGTTCCGGCAGTGACTCCGTCCGGCTGCCCTCTTCGCTCTGGGCTATTTGACCCAGGGCAAGGGGAAGGGGGGGGGGGGGGGGGGGCGGGTGTTCCCTTAGGTCACCTGCTTTATAGTGAAAAGCAAGGGAATGCCTCCTCCAAGACAGTATTTCTGAGTCGCTTCCGGGATGGTTTTAAAGTGTAATATTAATGTTTAATTTCATTCATGTCTTATTTTTAAAGTGTAGCTCGGTGTGAAGCATTTGTATATGTCAAGTGTCAAACGGGCTTTAATATACAATACTCGGACACTTTTAAATGATTATAAAGAGTCTCAATTCTCTGGACTACTTTATTTATTGGCTTGTTTTAAAAATAATTAGTATAAAGGTTATACTGGATGTTAATAGAGAACATGAATGTTATTGTGCTCAATTATTAAGGGTAGTGTATCTTTCTAATTTAAATATTAAATAAGAAAGATACATGTAAAGCCTAATACTCCTTTTCTCCTTAAGGGGTTACCTCTTTATTTTATAATTGAGCTTATTGGATTTTCCTCTATGTCCTAGGCCCTCCAGCCTGTTTACTATTCAGCTAAGTCTGGGTCATTGGTACAGTATAAAAATGTTAAAAAATTTATAGTAATTTATATATTTTTTATACTTACCAATGACCCAGACGGGGATGGCCCTCCCTGAGTTGGGAACTCTTGCCTCCCCGCTGAGTACATAGCGCTGACCAGGCACTGCCAGTAAGAATGATATTTGGCGCCAATTTCGGGACGACTGCGTCACTGCGCATGCGCAGTAGAGTCGTACTATGGAGGTCCTTTAGGACATGATTTCTTTTTGTTTTGGATGCAAATTTTGGGGATTGGGGGGCAAAATTTGTGTTTGGCCCTGGTTTTTGTGGAGTTAGCACCAGCTAAGTCTGGGTCATTGGTAAGTATAAAAAATATATAAATTACTATAAATTTTTTAACTTTTTGTACAGAACTTCTGTATGAAAGTTCTGATTTGAATAAAGTTTTGTATAAATGTTTAGTACCATGGGATACATCACATATAATACGGGTTTTTTTCTCGTGCGTAAATTATGCAAATTAGACTGACTTTGATTTATTTAGTGTTACTTTCAGAGCTGTAAGTGCCAAGCTGCTGTGGCTCGGGCTAGAGGCCGTACTTATGAACCAATCTTTACGAAACTTCTTGGGTACCTTTGTTATGACCCTGGGACGGGAACGAGTGTTTTTGGGTGTGGTCCGAAAATCAAGATGGCTGCCAGTGGCCATTTTGTACCGATGATGCAAAAATCAGTTTTTTGTACAGAACTTCCATATGAAAGCTCTGATTTGAATAATTTTTTGTATGAATGTTTAGTACCATGGGATACATTACATATATTACAGGTTTTTTTCTTGTGCGTAAATTATGCAAATTAGGCTAACTTTGATTTATTTAGTGTTACTTTCAGCACTGTGAGTGCAAATGCCAATACGGCTCGGGCTAGAGGCCGTATTTATGAACCGATCTTCACGAAACTTCTTGGGTACCTTTGTTATCACTGTGGGACGAGAAGGAGTGTTTTTGGGTCCAGTCTGAAATTCAAGATGGCGGCTAGCAGCCATTTTGTTCAAAATTAAGTGCAATCAGATTTTTGCGCAGAACTTCCAAATGAAAGATCTGATTTGAATAAATTTTTGTATGAATGTTTAGTACCATGGGATACATTACATATAATACAGAGTTTTTCTCGTGAATAAATTATGCAAATTAGGGGTCCGGGTGGGACTTAGAAAATTTTGGACCAAAATCCGGAAATTAGTTTTTTGGTTTTTTATGCGTTTTGGTCAATTTTAAGACAAAAAAAAAAAAATTTTTTTCACACTGAAAATTTGGGGTCCGGGTGGGACTTAGAAAATTTTGGACCAAAATCCGGAAATTAGTTTTTTGTGTTTTGATGCCTTTTGGTCAATTTTAAGAAGAAGAAGAAAAAATTTTAGTCTGAAAATATTTTGTTTGGGACTGAAAATTTCCACACAAAAATAATAATCTACAATGATTGGTCTTAATCTGTAGTCCATTACAGTCACCTTGTAATTCTTTTATTATTGTTGACTGGGCCAAAACAAATACTATTTCCTGTCATATTCATTATTCAGTTGTCTTGGTCACAGCAAGTACTAATTCCTGTCATATCCAAGTTGAGCTACAGAGTCATTGACTCTTTCATTGAGCTCATACTGGAAGTGTATAATATTTTGGGCCCCATTTAAAATTTCTAGTTTTGGAACCAGTAGGCCACTTTGGACCAAATTTGGTATGCTGAAGTATTAGGGGACATGTACTTGATTTATGCCCCCAATTTTTTTCCACACCCCAGAAGGAACCCGAGGAGCTAAAAATGAAAAAAAATTCAAATGCCCTTGTTTTCCAAGCTGCACAGAATAAAGAATTGTTATTTAGTACGCAGCATCTTTAGGATCAGTAGAATTGAATAGTCCCCCAGAATCTTAATCGGTTGTGTCTTGGGGTGTCATATGGGGTGTAATGGAAAAACATCAAGTTAGCACGTTTCAAACATGAAAATCATTTTTTTTCTCCAGAACTACCAAATTTTAATCTTTCAATATTTAGTATACAACATCCTTAGGGAGATTTGATTCAAGTTTGTGTAAATCAAATCCCTGGGATCTTACTTAGTCTGATGTATATGAGGTGGACAAGATTTTTCAAATGTGGCCCAGCAGGCCACATGAGGTCCTGGAGGGTGGTGAGTTGTCTAGTTGGTGAAAAATATTTTTGGGCTTTAAAGTGAGTTTTAAAGGATATCAAGTGACTTTCTGCCAAAATATAAAAAACACCCAGTTGCTTCATTAAAAAAGGCATTGTAAGATTTTGAATGCTTCAGGACAAAAAAAAAGTTTCACCCAACTACCCCCCTCACCCCACCATCACCACCAGGACTCAACTCGTGTGTGTGTGGGGGGGGGGGGGGGGGGGGGGGGGGGGGGGGAGATTAACTGGGTGAAATCTTTGTTTTAACTGAATCAATCAAAATCCTTCAAAACTCAGTTTAAAGTGAAAAATAAAACTATTCACTCAACAGACCTTCCTCCTTCCAGTTGAAAATATAACTTTGATGCCAGGTTCGCTGCTTATCCTGGAAATAAAAAAATAGTTAAAATAGAAATCTACAATTCCAGTTCCTGAAAAGACAGCCCTTTTTAAGTGTAACTGGAAATTGGGGCATTATTTTTGTAGTTGCATATAAATACTAGAAATAGTACCTGACAGATTTCGCAAACATAGCTTTTGACCCTCTCACTGGAATGAGATCATTGACTTTGTTTTCATTGGAGGGTCATAAGGTATGTTTTCGAGGCGAAAAAAATAATATTTTTAATTCGTAGAGTGCTAAATTATTTTTCAATGGTGATTTCTAACATGAGTATATTTTTCAAAGATTTAATGCTGCTAACCAGTGGAGCCTTAGTTTTCAAGAACCTGTTTTTTGTTAATAAATAATTGATTTGTTACAATTTTATATGAACATTTTTGTGTCGGAGCGACATATAGGGATTACTTTTGTCGCCTGCGTCATCGTCCGCATCACACTTTCTCTTATCCGCCACTCCTCTCTAACCTATGAATGGATTTTGATGAAACTTTCAGTGATTCTTTATCACATAATGGCATTGTGCACCTCCTATTTTATTTTTTGATCCGCTGTATTTTTTCCAGAGTTATGCCCCTTTTCCACTTAGAATTCTGTCTGAAATATAAAAATATAGTGCAGGCGACACACATCTTCCATGGAAGACTCACATCTAAGTTTGATCTGCTGAGCAGTGATCAAGTTAATGAATGAAGTATAAAGCCACTAAAGTGGGCCACTTAACCCTTTACCTAACCTGAAAACCAGATGACCCTTGCAAACAAAATTCTTGAATAACTAATTTTTTTCATTTTTTGTCTCAAAAACATAGGTTATAACTCCCTCATTGGAACGAGTTCGTTTCAGTGAGGAGTAATAACCTATATTTTTGAGACAACAAATGAAAAAATAATGAAAATTAATTGGCGATTTTTGTGAATAGTGCAGGCCGGTTTTGGTGGTTACGTTGTATAAAGGGTTAATCTTCGGTCATTAAAATTCTGACTTGTTCTGTTTTGTAGACTTCTAAATTCAGGCAAAGTGATAAGAAATCGCACATCTCGAGTTAACAATTCTCAACAAGACAGTGATGATAAAGATGATGACATGTCTGATGTTGACAATCAGGATGTGGATGCAGCAACCACAGAAGCTGGACAAAGAATGAAAGACACACAGGAATATGAAGGTGAAGAGGAAGAGATGAAAGAGATACAGCAGTCTGATGGTAAACTTTTTATTCTTCAGATATGATTTAACTGTTTGAGGGCTAAATTATTTTTGATGGTCTGAATTTGTTCATCAAAATTTGTTTTATTACAAATTATTGGAGAGTGCCCACAGGCAATAATTTGTGATAAAGCAAATTTATGTCAACAAAATGTTATTTGTGTTTGACTGATTATGGAACATGAGCAAGGAAAACCTTGGATTTTGCTCTGGTACCCTAATTTATTTTAAAACACTGATAGTGACTTCTAGTACTCAACCAGTTAATCCCTTACCTAACATAATGACTCCGCTGTTAACAAAAATATTGTTCAGATTTCATTTTTATTTAGATTTTTTACTCCAAAGCATAGCATAAGACTCCTCACTGGACTGAGCTCATTTAGAGTTAGAAAATCAATATTTTCAGTTATTCGAGAAAATTTTTTTACAGGTGTGGACTCCCTGTTTATGTTAAGAAAAGGGTTAGGATCAGTAATTCTTTCATACAGGTTATTTAAAGTGCTTGGACCTTAAACAATATCAAAATTTTCAATATTATTTTTTCAGAAAAAAATCAACAAAAAACCATTTGAGGTGATTCTTCATTGGAATGAGCTTGATGAGCTCATTCCATTGGGATGTTGCATGATATGGTTTTGTTAAAAAAAATGTCAGCTGCTGTATATTACATTGGCAGATGTGGCCGGTTCATTAGGTAAAGAGTTATAACTGAGATTTCGGACACTCGAAAGTGCTTGAAACTCAAGACTTTTTTTGTTTAGCTATGTGATATGTGAATCTTTGAGATTGGGGCCCTATGAAGTTTCAAAATTTGATTTGATTTGAAATCATCCCAACCATTTGATTCACTTTGATTCAAGTCACACCGATTGGGAAATTTTCTCACAGTCAAAATGGTTCCAGTATCCTACCAAGTGTCTCCTCTTGAGCTCTTCTTCAATCACCCAATCTCTTATACAGAAGACCTGATGATAGAAGAAGGGTTCAATCAGGTTTCACTTCTAAAATTCCATCAATTCCATTTTGGGATATTCAGCTTTTTTTCTGTTTTCCCAAACAGACACATTGTCATTACATACATTCCTTGAGAGAAGTTAAACAATATATTTACAAGTGTAAGAAGGTGCAATACCAACAATTTGAAGAGCATTGAGATTTTTATTGTAGATTTAATTCTAAGTTTGATTTGATTCAAAATCCTTTGTTTGGCTTTATTCAGTAATTGATATGACCTGAAATTTTAGATTTCATTTGATATCATCCTCAGGAGTTGGGATGGCCATACAATGTATCCTGTCTCAATTTTTAGCTCACCCGAATGAAGCTGAAATGGAGCCTTATTGATCAATTTACATCTGTCATCCCTCCTTCTGTATACCTGCCCTGAACTTTACATTAACAACTTCTCCTAAAAAACTACTGTGTCAAATTGAACAAACTTTGGTATGTATATTCTATATCATAAGACAATTATTTTTGTTCAAATATAGATGCCACACCTACATGTGGTACCACAAGGGACATGATTCATGACTAGGTTAGCACCTTATTTTTTTTCTTTAACCCTTTACCCAACGCAGACGATATCAAAATTTATTATTTTAAATATCATATTTTTAAATTTTTCAACAAATTTCAACCAAACCATATCATATGACCCCTTGTTGGAACGAGCTCGACGAGCTCGTTCCAACGAGGGGTCACATGATATGGTTTTGTTGATCGTTTTTGAAAAATAATATTTTTTCAACTGCTGAATTTGCATTTTACGCGGGCGGATGTGGGCGATTCGTTGGGTAAAGGGTTAAAATATTAAAAAAATCTTCACCAGAAGCACCAATCAGAATCTTTTGATGTTTGGAATATTTAAATATGGTAACAATTATATTTTCAATCCAGTCAGTAAACTACTTTTACCTACCATCAGAATGTTTTAACTATGTCTGAACCCATTATGAAAAGATGTGTCTCATAGTTTGGAAAATAACTAAAAATTTTCTTTCAGGATTTTTTTCCTGACAATTCATAAATGCAATGTTTTTCAGATGATGACAGTATGCTAGCAAGTGATTTGGATGATGAAGATAAAAATGATACAGATCAATCAGGTGATGTGGATGATCCAGTGAACATACAAATAGAAGAGAAGAAAAAATATGATGATAGAGTTTATGTATGTATAAACTTTACTTTAATAGTTACTGGCATAGTAGGGGTTCAAACACATACCGAGAGAATTTCCTTTGGCACCAACTGCCTGACAAAACTATACAGATCAGCATGCAGACCTAATGGCAGAGAGCCTAGTGGCAGAGAGATGTGCATGGTCAGAAAAGTTTTGCTATGTTAGTGGAGCGGAAGGAAACTATCTTGGTGTGGATTCAAACCCTTGCTATGCCAGTTGCTATAAAATCCTTTTTTGATTCTATGACACCCTTGAAATTTGATAAGAGAAGCTCTCACTGATTTCCAGTGAAGTGTAGTATGTGAAACTAAGTGATGCAATCTTTTGATACTATTACTTTAATAATTAAGAGCTTGATGGCTTAAAATACATACCATGCACCTTTGGCGTCATCCCAGTACTGGTGTATCGGAATTATGCCAATACTGGTATACTCTACTATGGAAATCTGAAAATATCACTATGTTGGTACTAAAAAATTCTACCACCTTTGCCAAGATTTTACCCAAAATGTCTGACAAGGAAGTCACACAGACTACTTATTTCTGCTGTCACTTATCATGGACCTTTTGATAGTGGAGTATTTTCTCTCAGCATTTTTTTTACATTAAATGTTCAATGACGTGTGCATGTGTTATTTGAAATGTATTGATAAATAATACATTCATTCTTTATCAAATTTGCCATGTCTCATCATCAAAAGCTTTATAGTCTATTGTAAGCATTCTGAGTCTCAATACTGAATATGATACCAAAGTAAATCATCCCCAAAATACTGATATTGATACCTGTCCTGAACATTCAGTACAATCCAGCTCTATTGACAGTCCCAGTAAAGCCTTAACAAACTTTAACCCTCTGCATACTGATGCCAAAACCCTGAAATTTCAGGTAGAAGTTTTTCCCTTATTACAACTAGGAATTTGACAAATTCTATCTTGTTTGACAGAGCCCCTTTCAAGGAGCTCTGTCAAACTAGACTGAATTGGTTGATTTCCTAGTTGCATTATGGAAACAATTTGCAGCTTGAAATATTGATATTTTGACATCAGTGTGCAGAGGGTTAATGTTTATTGGCCTGTACTACAATAGGGCCTGCAGAAATGGTTGGTCATTCTATGCATGTGACAACCTGGTATGAATATTCATTAAAACCACATTCTGTTTCTCTAAATAACATTTTTCCCTCATTTCTGCCTTATTACATATGTAATGGTATATTAACGATATTGCTGTTGGCTTGGATAGGTGTAGTACTTTTATTATTTTTCAAAATGCATTAATGTCCTTTTTGAGGACATTATTTAAGCAAAATTTTATTCCAGATTATGGTTGTACACTATTACAATTCAGACATTATTTATACATTCATGGAAAAGGATTTAGCACCAAGCTCGTGACTCATGTAAGCTTGTTCCTTGAAACAAATTACACTACAAAATAAGGCAAAATATATGGCAAAACATTCAATCTGGATGTTAGAATTGTGCAAAATCAGAGTATGTGAGTAGATGAGAAGAGGAGGAAGAAATTGAAGGCAGTAATGCAGAGATCAGCAACAAGGAGGATTTGACTGGAAGGAAACATTTATCTTGGCAGTGTTTTACATCATTTTTGGCTGCCTGTACAGGCAGCCAACAATAAAGTAGAAACTCTGTTAAGTCACGTGCAGCTGTGTACATGTACATTTAGTAGTTATTAACATAAAATTAATCTGCAGTCTTGAGGGTTAAGGCTCCCAACTTACAACATGGGATGATACCCTTGATATTTCCACCAGAAATCACTTGGAAAAGACAACTGAGAACTAAAGGTTTTTTTTTATTCACATGATAACTTGATTGATAGGGATTCTGTCATGATCAGTATTTACAACAATAATGACGATGAAATAGCGCAATTTTTCAAAAATCTGTTCGTTAATCTTATGATTGTAGTCAACATACCTGTTCAGCAGTATATCTGTGTCAGTAAAGTTAGTTATATGGTCCAAGGTGTCACCTCTTTTTTTTTTTTGCTAAATAGGGTGCTGTCTAACAAATTGTGATCAGTTATATTTTTATACTGTACCAATGACCCAGACTTAGCTGGTGCTAACTCTAAAATATCTAGGGCCAAACACAAATTTTACCCCCCAATCCCCAAAATCGAAAATTACATGTCCTTTATGGTCCTCCATACTTTTACTCCACTGCGCAAGCGCAGTGTCAAGGAGGTCTTGAAATTGCCGCCAAAAGTCATTCTTTGTTTGGCCCTCAATACAGTTAAACTTCACTGTTATTGTTAATACGCCCGTTTTGAAAAAATGGGTCGTATTATGGTATACCGCTGTCCGTCATATGTCATACGATAACTCAAGAATGCTTTGAGAGATTTTCGTGATTTTTGGGTAGGTGGTGTATATCGATGTATATCGATGGAGGGAAGCTGCCTTTCGTTTAGTGTCGCCGTTCGATTAGTCATTCCAGAGTTATGGGACTTTATTACTTAGAAAATTGTTGATTTTTTACACGTTGTACGATAACTCGAGAACGCTTTGAGAGATTTTCGTGATTTTTGGGTAGGTGGTGTATATCGATGGAGGGAAGCTCTCTTTTGTTTAGTGTCGCCGTTCGATTAGTCATTCCAGAGTTATGGGACTATATTACTTAGAAAATTGTCGATTTTTTACACGTCGTACGATAACTCGAGAACGCTTTGAGAGATTTTCAAGATTTTTTGGTAGGTGGTTAATGTTGATGGAAGGAAGCTCCCTTTCGGTTGGTGTCGCCGCTCGATCAGTCATTCCAGAGTTATGGGACTTTATTTTTCACATGTCAAACAATAACTTGAAAATGCTTAGAGCAATTTTCATGATTTTTTGGTTGCAAGTATATGTTGATAGAAGGAATCTCCCTTTCAATTTGTGTCACTGTCCGATTTGTCATTCCAGAGTTATGGGACTTTATTCATCAAAATATAGGCAATTTTCATGATTTTTTGGTGGCAAGTATATGTAACCTGACAAGTACACATGTATACTCATATTGTGTGGTTCTCTCTTGTAATTAATAACAGGCGTATCATGCGCTCGTGGCGCAGCTGTTTATTTTTGTAATGTTATTACTAAAATGGCTTGGTAACAGAATTATTTTCTGTTTTTTCCTCATGTTACGTCCTCACCCTAGGGGTGTTTAGGCGTTTTGGTCTGCATCTACTATCTGATGTTCTACAGTTTCTTCTCTGGAAGCCTCTGTTTTGCATCAAATAGTGTTTTAATTCGTAACTGATTTCGGGCCATGTTTGTTTTAGTGCCTGGAGTCATGTTTCCGGTTTGTTGACACCTTTGCTTATGTTGACAACTGTTATTTCTGACAGTGATTACTTGTCTTCTGCTTAATTTAGTTCAGAGTAAAATACATTAATATTGTCCGTAAGTGTTACATTAATTTTTCAAAATGATTTTAAATTTTTGTCCACACTCAGGTTTTTTGGGATCCATTTGGGCTCAGGTTTCCCATTGGGAACTTGGTCTCTTCGGAAAAAAATTTAAAAAAATTTTTTTTCTTTTTGAATAATTTTTTTGCAATGTTATAATGGATTATTTTATTATGTATCTTTGTTTTCAGGGTTTGGTGCGAGTACTATGACTGTTTACTTTTTCACTTTGAAAAATTCATTGTTCAATTGTAATGGGAGGAAATCTTCCTCTGATTTCTGTATTAATTATAGTCAACGTACTCACACTAACCCTTGTTCAATGTGTATTAATTGGGATGACAAACGTCGGAGGCGTGTGTCACGATAGGTTGTTAGTGGGGAGAGGACCATGCGGCCCTCTCTCTGCCGGGTCACTCTAGTTTTTCACTCTCTTATTCAGAGGAACAAGAACAGGGTGATGTTTCTGTGATGTTGTCCAAGAGTGTGCTTCTGTCGTCACAATGAAGAGCTAGCAGCAAAAGTGCTCATGGATATATGGCAATTGCCTAAGAAGCCCCTAGTAGGGTCGACGGTGTTGACGTCAATGTCCGCTAGCTCGCCCGGTGTTGCCCCTATTTACCGAATGGGTCAGCGCCCAGGTTCTTCCTTTGCGGTCCAGGAAGGAATTTCGGGTGTTGCAAGCACTATAAACATACCATGTGCACACCCAGTGATGACGGAACAGAGGATAGTATGGAGGAAGCCTGTTAGTCCAGTTCCTAGCTCGTCCAGGTCCATCCGGACCGCGAGCGAGAGAGGCCCCTCTCTCTTACATCAACATCTGCGCCACGATGTTGTTGTTTGTATGTTCGTTTGATAGTCGGAGCATACGTCCAATCCTCCTGCTCGGGACGCTCCGTCGCATAGACAGTCTGACGCGGCTGTTCTGTTGGCTTCCTCATCCTCACGTCAGCACACACAACCGCACCTTGGCTTTGTGACCACAGATTCCGGAGGACGTTAATATATGATATAAGGCAGGAAGGAACATTCCGGGATCTCCTGCTTCGCCGTCCAGGGATTCCATGTCAACCAGGTCACTCCATCCGCTTGCCAAGGACACAAGGCCTTTCCAGCTGGGACATTCGCATATTATATAAATGCAGAAATGAATGTCCCTGGAGTTTCCAGCGGCTATTTACGTAAGACCGTGGCTCCACAGGTGTCTTTGACAATCAAGAACAGAGTAATGTTTCCGTGATGTCTTCAAAGTGTGCTTCCGTCATCACAATCAAATGAAGAGCTAGCGGCAAGAGTGCTCATGCAGATACGTCAATTGTCTAAGAGGTCCCAAGTAGGATCGATGGCTTTGGCGTCCACTAGCTCACCCGGTATATCGACCATTCAGCGAATGGCTCGGCACCCGGGTTAGTTCGTTGCAGTCCAGGAGGAGGTTTGGGTGATGCGAGCACTATAAATACACATGCACACCCAATGACAACGAATACGAGGATGGTGTGGAGGAAGCCTATTAGTCTGGTTCCTAGCTCGTCAGGTCCCTCTCTCGTAGAACAACATCTGGGTACAGATGTTGTCGTACAGAATATGTCTCAGTCGCTGCATACGTCCACCGCTTGGGACGCTCCATGATATAGACAGTCCGGAGAGACTGCTTTATTGGCTTCCTCATGCTCACGGCAGTGCACACGACTGCACCTTGGCTACGTGACCAGTGATATCCAGCCAATCTCGCTGACCAGGAATTCACGGCGACCAGGTCACGCCATCCGGTAGCCAAGGATACGAGGCCTTCATACTTCGGATGTTCGCATTATAAAGTATGCAGGAGTCAACGTCTTAGGAGCTTCCAGCGGCTAAATATTGTAAGACCGCAGCTCCACAGGCCTCCGTTACGGACGTGCTACTGCAGTTAGCACAAATTGTCACAGCATTCCAGCAGCCGACAGAAACTCTGTCGGATCAGGAATCATCCATAGAAGCTGGGTCGGTGCATTCCACTGCAGGTGCAGACATTATCCAGACATTATTATTATGCAGACAAGTGGTCCGACTGGATGGCGAAAGGGATACGGAATATTTGACTTTTTCCCTTTCGGAACAACATAATTGCCGTGGAGTTCATCCGGCTTTATTTTCTGACGATGTTCCTCCAGACCAAAATTCTGCATTGCCGAATAAAATACTGATAGAGCCACTGGACACAGATTTCTTTAATCGGTTCAGGTACATCGTCCCTCAGTTTCCGTCTCAGTCCAGAAATGTCTCGGAGACATTTGAATTTTTATATGGTTCTATATATAACTTGCTATTAATAGAGCAAGTCCGGTCTCATATCGGCAAGTGCTCTTCATCTGCCTTTCATCATTTCATGGAATAATTTGAAACGGCAGGACAGGGCATTCCGAGAGTTCCTCTGCGTCTAGACGACCAGGTCTAAGTCCTAGAGTTGTCTATACTTTCGTCTATGTCTATTCCAACCATGTTGGAAACGTTAATATCGTCTAATACGGCTAGCTTAGACACATTATCATACACATATCACCTTACCAGAGCATTATCATTATGCCTCAAGGGAAAAGAATTCCAGGATGTATATCCTCCTATAAATTCTTTCAAGGGCCTCACGTAGAACCCCACCCTTTAGTGGCAATATGGAGTTGGTTAGACTGACGCGGCCCTGGTTACATTCACACGTGTGGATAGTAAGGTGAAAAACTCTCAGAGTCGCTCCGGTCTTCGGAGAGTTTCTCTTCGACGGCAAGCTTTCCGCAATATATTATCAGATAACTAAGAAAGCTTAATCTCTCTGCTATTCAAATACACTTCCTATAGTCGAATTCAGCTGAGAAAGTAGGACAGGCACTTCTGGGGGCGAATACGCCCAAGGGAAGTTCCTATAGAGGTTCCTATGTGTCCTCTAGGTCTTACTCTAGAGACCGTCAGGGTAGCGACTCAGGTAGGGTCCGTAATTCTGACCGAGACATCCGGTCAGATGCCCCTAGGTCGATGGGGTTAGATGCACGCCATGGAAGACATGGTTTCTCCTTCCGCTAGTCTCACAGGACCAGGAGGTATTGGTCTTATCCTCTACCGTGTACAGTGAGAGAAAAACTGTCGAGTTTCTCAAACTTTTGGGAGTAGTTTACTGATGTCCCTTGGTTTCGAAGGGTGATTTCGGTAGGACTATATTGTCCTTCAAACGTAACTTACGTTAACTCGAAGTCCAAGATGGACTCAGTTTCCGTCAAGTACTCAGGAAAGAGGCTCGCTTCCACTAGAAGTCCAGTCTCTGTTGGTGGAATCGCGATAGAGATCGTAGAAATCTAGGAATTTCCAGGTTTCTACAACCATCCTTTCTGGTTCCAAACCGGACTGCTCATTCCGTCTACTCATAATCTGAGCTGGATAACAAGCTGATTGTGGCTCCAAGTATCTATATGGAGTCTATCTGATCGGTCAGAGCGAGTATTTGGGTGTACTACTATGCTACATGCATAGTTTTCTAGTTGCATACTTTCACGTCATTGTACATTAGGCATTTAGAAAGTATCTTTGCTTCTTGATCATAGGAATTTTGTATCAGCACCGAGCAATCTGTTTCGGGATGAATCTAGCCCCTGGGCTTTCACTCGAATATCGAACTCGGTAATGACTCATTTCCGAGCTCATTCGTCTGCGGTAATGTCGGCTTACCAGGACGACATTCTTCAGAGGTATGGCAATGAGTTAACGCTTCAGAACGATGTGCAGATTCTGCTTCTATTGATCCGACGTCTCAGTTTCCTAAGTAAACGAGGAGAAGTCGGATCTGGTTTCGTCCAAGTCATTTACCCACTGGGGGATGAGCTTCAAGATGCATTACATTCTGGTTCGTCTGCCGTTAACGAGAGCGAAATTAATCAGTTGTTATGCTCACTGTTGTCTTCAAAAGACAAGGTCTCAGCGAGAGATCTCATGAGACTGATACGCTTATGCAGAACTGCCGCAATTTTATTCTGATGGGCGGTTACGCATTGGTCCTCTTCAATTTCTTTTAATTCAGAATTGGAGGGTAAGGATTCTTTCGCTCGATACGGACATCTTCTTGTCAAATCAAGTGAATAAGAGTTTCAGACTTGGGTAAGTTTTCAGTGCTTAACTCAGGTAGTTCCACTGCAATTGCCGGATCCGAGTTTTACAGTTTTGACGGATGCCACTCAAACACGTTGGGTCGTTTCATTGAGCCCAACGGATTTGAAGTGCCAGGGTCTTTTGATTCTGTAGTTCCTTATCAAGCCCTCAAACATCAAGGATGATGTCATTTTGGCTTGCGCTACATTATTGGATAACGTTATTCTGAATGCTCATATGCTAATAATGTCCGACAACTTGACGGTATTAGCATATTTTCGGAATTATAGAAGCACTAATTCCATCCTGTTATTCATGTTAACGGAATGAATCTTTCGGTTGGTACTAGAACATCAAGTTCTCTTATCGGTCTGTCACTTTCCGGATCGTCTGAACGTATTAGCAGACTCCCTTCACTGAGGAGCCGTTTGTTGCCGCCAGAATGGGCTTTCAACAAACGAGTATTCAATCAGATTGCTACCAAGGAGAGCGGTCTATGATCAACTTATTCGCGACGCATTTCAACAATCAGTTGCAGACGTATGTGTCAATGTTTGGATCTTCGAGCGTTTGCAGTAAACGCTGTATCGATCTTGTGAGACGGTATAATAAGATATGCATATTTTCCAGTGCTGTTGATTCAGCAGATATTGCTCTAGTGTAATTTTTTCAATGCAAATTCTGTTGGTAGCTTCTCTAGCTCCACAAAGACTGTGGACAAATTTACTTAGACGTCTGTTGTGGGACATGCCATGGTAGCTTCCTTCGGTCCATTCTATAGCCAGATGGATTCAATTTACTATCAGTACTACTTATGATAATATCTTCAATCAGCAGTCTGCGCTTTAGTTTTAAGCTTAAAATAAGAGTTCTTCTACATCATGGGCTTAAGCTAATAATGTTGCTATTACAGATCTAATGAGGGCTGCATATTGGTCTTAGCCCTCCATTTTCACGATTTTGTATCTGAGAATATTGAGTCCTTTTCTGCAGATCTACATTGTTTAGGCCCGTTATTTTTTACTCAAAATGTCGTCTACTAAACAATGGCAACCATGTCTGTATAGGCTTTTGGTTCCTGCAATGACTCTGTCCTGCTGCCCTCTTTGGTCACCTGCTTTATAGTGTAAAGCAAGGGAATACCTCCCTTGGAGTCAGTAATTCTGAGTCGGTTCCGAGATGATTTTTAGGGTAAAGCCTATGTTTACTCATCTGTGTAATTTTTAAGTATTGATTGGTGTGAAACATTTGTATATATCACGTGATAAATTGGACGTTAATATACAATCCTTGAATACTTTTAAATGAGTATATAGAGTCTCATTTATCTTGACTCCCGTATTTATTGGCTTCCCTTTAAAAATATTAGTATAAAGGGTTATACTGGATGTTTATAGAGATCATTGATGTTATTGTGCTCAATTACAGAATAGTGTTGTGTCTTTCTTTTTTGATACAAATAAGAAAGATACATGTAAACCTCTCTCTCCTTTTCTCCTTACGGGAATAGGTCTGTTATGGGTATTTGAGTCTATTGGATTTTTCTAATGTCCTAGGCCCTCCAACCTTTTTACTATTCAGCTAAGTGTAATTATATATTGTAATTTATATATTTTTTATACTTACCAATGGCCCAGACGGGGATGGCCCTCCCATGCGTTGGGAACTCATACCTACCCGCTGAGTACATAACGCTTACCAGGCACTGGCTGTAAGAATGACTTTTGGCGGCAATTTTGAGACCTCCTTGACACTGCGCATGCGCAGTGGAGTAAAAGTATGGAGGACCATATAGGACATGTAATTTTCAGTTTTAGATGCAAATTTTGGGGACTTGGGGGTAAAATTTGCGTTTGGCCCTAGATATTTTAGGGTTAGCACCAGCTAAGTCTGGGTCATTGGTAAGTATAAAAAATATATAAATTATTATAAATTTTTTAACTTTCCGAGCACCACATACACAAGAAGGAGATAAACAAAAATGTTTTTTGAAGAGGTGATCATTGAGATTATCATTGCAAGATAAACATAATTGGCAGTGGATTATTTGTGTTTGGTGTAAACATTAAAATGTTTACTGATAAGCAAATACTTCATCCACCCACCCTAAACATTCTGATATGGGTCACTATTTGAATGAAGAGCAGAGTGTCTCAAAGTGAGCCAAAACACTACTGTTTATAACTAAAATGTAAAATTTACAGCATTTTCATATACTAATTAGGGTAATATATCCAGAAAAAGTAATGAAAGCATGCAGTGAAAAGTTACTGCTTTTTATCTTCAGATTGTGTTAAGGGAGCTAACCATTTGTTAGAGCATTAATCAGTTACCGAGGAATTGGAATGGGGTACATTCCAGTGATGGGCAGTAGTTGGAGAAGTTATGATTTTTTTTGTTTGAATGCCTTTGATCATTTTTTAACCTGTACTATCTTTTTCCTGTAGGCTGTTCTTAAATTGGATCCATTGGTCAGCGACTATAAGTTTGACAAGAAGAAAGAACTGATGTGTGAGGTTACATTTCAGGTAAGATGTTTAATGTACACAAAAATAACAACATAAAGATGAAAACAACCACTTGCTATTCACATTATGATAATTAACAATAATAGTACTTTGGCTAGTCACTGCTTTGCTGCTGTTTTAAAAAATAATAAGAGCTGCTTCAGAAGCCAAAGATAAAAAAAACCCTTTAAGGTGCAGTGAAGCCCACTTAATTGTATATTTCTTAAAATTGAATAACCCTATTAATTGAATATAACTTCCAAACACCAAACCATTTACCATACCTTCAGTACAAATTTGACCTTTTAATTGCATGAAGAGTTTTGAGTAAACTCCTTTTTACTGAATAAAATATCCTGTAACATATCAAAGAATTACTCTAACAAACTCTGAATTTCCTATCTATAGACCTATTTGGTCTCTTTTAATCCAATATGGGTTTTTATTAGCTCCTCCGTTCTGACAAAGTCAGCAGAGCTTGTTGTCAATTGTCCTTCCATTTTCTGTCCGTTGCCATCAATATTTTGTTTGTCCGAACCATAATATTTTTATACTGTATACCAATGGCCCAGACTAGCTGGTGCTAACCCCAAAATATCTAGGGCCAAACACAAATTTTGCCCCCCAATCCCCAAAATTTGCATGCAAAACCGAAAATTAGAAGTCCTATCTGGCCCTCCACACATTTACCCTCCACACATGCGCAGACGCCAGGAAGACACCGAATCTGGCGCAAACATCATTCTTTGTTTGGCCCTTGTCAGATAACAACAAACTGACATTTGTGCTTTTTAAATCTCAATTAATAATGATGCCAGACACAAATCAATGGTTAAATTGGTGGATCCAAGGACACAACTGGATGAAGGAAGGAAGAAACGGTGGTTTGAAACGTTCAGGGCTGTAATTTTATAATATTTATAAAAATTAGTTCATGTTCCCCAATTTCGGGCCTGACGTCATCATTCATTGATAATGATTTGTCCACTGTTTGTTTAGTATTCCTTCCCTTGATCCCCCCCAGTTAAGCTTGTTTTATTGAAATTTTTTTCTAAAATTTCTTGGGAGTTTAACGTATTTTCCAGAAAATATTCTGTACATCCCCAGGGTTATGTCCTCACCCTTAGGATGTTTAGGCATTTTGGTCATGCATCATTTATCTGGTGTATCATTTTTTCTTCTGATGAAGATCTTGCTTTACATCGGATAGTCTTGTTTCTGTTACTGACTTCGGCCGTGTTGCCTGGGGTCTTGTTGACGGTTTTGAAGTTGTTTACATTGACACTTTTCTAGGTAGTTTCGTATTATTTTTAAGGAACGACAGCTGTAAGTAACATTAAATATCCTGATAGTGTGGTAATTAATTTTATGACTTATATTTTTGTCCACACTCAGACTCGATTGTACTTTAATGTTCTCTTATATTTATGTAGATTTGGTGGTAGTACAATTGACCTTTGTTAGATTTTAGATATCATATTTATCTAATAGTAGGGCAAATAGAGGAAGCCTTTCCCCTATTTACATGGTCGTTGTCTTGCGTATACTTGATGTACTATCGCTAATTCTTGCTCCATGTGCCAGGTTTTGACAATGTTGATGACGGGTCTCATGGTTTGTGTTAGGCGAATGGACACTGTCGGTCCTATCGCGGCAAGGAGACACTGCTGGTCCTCTCGCCAAAAATGTCACTATAGTTTTTTAGTTTCTATTTACAGAGGAACAAGAACATGGTGTGGTTTCATGACGCCGTCAGGGAGTGTGCTTGTGTTGTCGCATTATACTATTAGAGCTAGCGGAAAAGTGCTGAATGATATAAGACAAGGGCTAGGCTTTTGAACTAAGGTTTACGTCCCTTGTCTCCAGCTAGCTCAACCGGCAGATCTATCACGTCGAATGTGGTGTGACACTGTGTATGTCTGTAGCAGTCGAGAAGAGGAATAAGAGTGTAGCGAGCACTATAAAAATACGAACATGCTCACCCTGCGACGCCGGAAAGGAGGAAGCAGACAAGTTCTGAGGTATGCTCGTCCAGGTCTACCATGATCGCGAGCAAGAGAGAGGCCCCTCTCTCTTATTACAACATCTGGGGTCAGAGGTTGTTGGTAGGAACTTGTGTCAGTTGGAGCTTACGTCCATGCCTTCCTGTCCGGGATGCCCCTTCTAATAGGCTGCCAGGGTCGGCTAGTCTTATAGCTTCCTCTACGTTCAAAAAGCACACACGACCGCACAAAGTCCGTTGTCGCCAGCTAGCTTGACCGATGAAGCGGTTACTCAGGCCTCTGAGAACTGCGACGCCGGGTGTGTCTGCTCCAGGCTAGTAGATGATATAGGGTGGAGCGAGCACTATAATATGCAACCAGGCTCACCCAGCGATGACGGAAGAAGGAAGCTTACAAGTTCTGTGGTACGCTCTTCCAGGTCAGTCAGGACCGCAAACAAGAGAGAGGTCTCTCTCTCTTACAGCATCATCTGGGGACAGATGTTGTTGGTAGGAACTTGCGTCAGTCAGAGTTTACATCCATGCCTCCTGTCTGTGACGTCCCATCTAATAGTCAGCCGGGATCGGCTAGTCTTATGGCTTCCTCTACATATGGATAAAGTATTCTTTATATTGCACAGGGCTATAAACCGCGATGAGTGGTTTCAGTTCCCTGACGCCGTACTATCGGTGAAACGGTTAAGATTGAATATGAGGACCGTGACACCAGATGTGTCGCATGTGCATGGTATTCAGAGCTAGTGGCATAAGCGCTCAATGATATAGACAAGGGCTAGGCATTTGAACTAGGGTTTACGCCCATTGTCTCCAGCTAGCTCGAGCGGCGGATCGTTACTTAGAATATGGATAGTGTGACACCGGTTATGACCGTAGCGGTCGAGAGAGAATAAGGGTGTAGCAAGCACTATTGAATCCAATCATGCTCACCCTGCGTTAATGGAAGGAAGAACCCGGCAAGTTCTGAGGTACGCTCGGTTAGGTCTCCCCGGACCGCGAGCAAGAGGGAGACCCCTCTCTCTCTTTTAACAACATCTGGGGCCAGGTGTTGTTGGTAGGAACTTGCTTCAGTCAGAGCTTATGTACATAGCTATTGTCTGGTACACTTAGTTCTATTCTTAGTCAGGGATGGCTACAGTTTGGCTTCTTCAGCGTCTACCAAGCACTCCCGACCGCACCTTGGCTAAGTGACTTAGGATATCTAGTCTGCATCATCAAAAGGTCCATCTTTTCTGAAGAAAGTCTCACCATTTAATAGCCAAGGAGATGAGGCTTCATTCATCAGTAAGAGCCATCTCATACTCGCTGTTCCAGGAGCAGCTGGCGGACAAGCTCCTCAGGCCTCCGTAACGGACTTGCTGTCACAAATTGCGCAGCTTATCACAGTATTCTTGCTAAGGCAGAAGCACTCAACGTCAGTCTCAAGACTTGAGCTGTTGAATGATGCTTGATCAATCCAGTCATCGGCCTGTTCAGATGCCGGTGACTGTGATCCTAACTAATTTAGACGAATGATGAATGGGATACGGAGGAGGATAACTTTCCCTTTCGGAACAGCTCATGGATGATATGGATAATATACATTATCGTTTCCTTGAACTTGTTCCAGTGAATCACAATGCTACGAGTAATTGTGAGAAACCGCTAGCATTGTTAGACGCTGACTTCATCTGGACAAAGAGCAGGATAATAAGATCTCTTTCCGGTTAAGTCTACATGGGTGTCACAGGTCTTCGATTGTGTCGACGACGCCATTTTTAACTTCCTGTGGGAAGAAGTAATATGGTTTCTTATCATCATCTTCTTTATGTTTAATCGTTTTTTGTTCACCTACATTTAAAAAACAACTGGGGAAGATGTGTTGAGAGTTTCTCTGTGTTGAATGAGCAGGCTAAGATCTTAGTTGTAACCTTACCTTCATCATTTCGCTGTTCGCTCGGACACAATTGAGAAGATAATTTTTTATTCAGAGCGAATTTAGACTCATGGTCTTTTGTACTTCATTTTTAAGTTCTGTGATGCAACGACTATTTGGAAAGGAATTTTGTGGATGTTTGTACCTTTTAAAAATTCTTTCCAGACCTATTATAATATATATCTCAATCTTAAGAAATGTTAAGTGGGAAGTATTCTGATGTGACGAAGCCTTGCGTCGTCATCTTTAACATTTGCCTTAGGTGGAAAACTTGCTACAGGTCGCTTTAGTTTTCCAGACACTAGTCTTTGATGGTAAGCTTTCATTAATGTAGGATTAAGCTACAAGAAAGCATCAATATTCGACTCTTTAAGTTGGGGTCTAATTGACCACACCAACAGAAAGAGTAGGACTCAGATCGTCTATAAGGACTCATAGTGAAGGTATAGGTATTCCTCCTATATATTACTTTAGGGATTGTCTATACAGCCACTTGGATAGGGGATTTCGGTCTGTTTGAGTTTACTGATCAGACACCCCTGAGCCGGTGGCTCAAGGCTCTTATAGAGCTCGGTCCGACCGATTTTGACTGGAACTGGATAATTAGGTTATTTATGATAATCTTTCAAGTCTAAAAACGAGCGTTCGACGATATAGCTTGTATAGTTCTTTAGATCACTTGAATTATGGACTAGATAATGTCTCATGGGATGAATGGTAAGATACATGTATCCTACAATTAATTTTCAACAGGCTGCTTCATCTTTGGTTTCACAGAGCGAATTAGCCAGTTGTTTGTCTTGCTTTTATCTTTTATCTAACGTATTAACAGTGGAAATTTTATGCGTTGGATGGGGTTGTGCAGAGTGGCTATGAATGTTATTTCGATGGGTCGCTTACGCCTACGTCCCCTCCAGTTATTCTTAACTGGAGTGGTAGACGTTTTTCGCTCTAGACCTGTTTTGTTTTGTTTCAGAGAATCTTTTAACATAAGGTCAAGTTTGGGCATATATTTATCGGTTTTCTCAATTATGATGGATATTGCGTTACAATCCTGAGTCCGATGGTCTCTCTATGCAGGGATCTTGCGACCCTCATTTCTTGGAGACCACATATTATTACCGTTCATGTATTTATAGACGCAGATCAGAGTTTATCAGTAGAGTAGAAACGCTTCCTTTGTCATTAATTTCCAATAGAAGGGACATTTCGATTCATTCTATTACTAGATGGATTAGCTATTCGTACTGCTTAGGAAAATTTATCTTCCAATCAGCAGTCAGTGCTTAAGACTTCAGCACATGAAGTAAAGCGCTGGCAGCATCTTGAGCTTATTCTAACTGTATGGCTATTACATGATCTTATGTAGGATCACTTCAGGATAGTTAAGTTTGCGGCATGCAGGAATAATAGTTTCCATTATTTGTGTCACCAGTATTAGGCTTTTGAACACATACATTTGACGCTCAGCCGTTTTCATGGGAATAAATGATAGAATATGTGTATCCTTCTATTCATTTGTTTCTATTGATTACATTGACGTTAAGTGTCTGTTATTGAACATTCGCCAGAAGCTTCCCCCACGAGAGGGTTTTCTTCTTCAAGGGAAGTTTTCTTCTTCACGTCATTCTCCTCTCTCAGTGGCATAATGGACTATGTCAGTCGTGAGGGAGCTTTGTTTCTATATTATTGCTGTTTGGACCAGCATTGATTAAGTAATGTGGGTGAGGAGATTTCGACATGAAGTCGAATTCCCCCCCCCCCCCCTCCCCCACCACATTCACACACTGTTGCGTATATATATCTTAATACATACATACTATGTGTTTGGGTCATATTGCATGGCGCCCTCATATATATAAGCAGTTCTGTTGCATTAGTTTCCGGTGTTTATTTTTTGATTTCTAATATACAAGAACTTATTTAATCATCATATTTGCTGCTATTTGAGTTCATAGGTGACTGCGTAACCTTTTAGTGGTTTTTAGATGATTGCAGGCTGGATTTTAATGCACTCGCCCAATATTTTATTACGCTATCACTTGGATGGACCTAGAAATTATTACATATTTCAGGGGCGGTCTGTGTTGGAGCCAGATAATCATACCTACCTCCATTTCTAGATCCTGGTCTCTATTTTGTCGGTTCTCAAATCGCATATTCTCACGTGTTTATAATTGTATAAAGCACACTCCCTGACGGCGTCATGAAACCATACCAAATAGTATACATTGGAGAGTGTTCTTAAAGGATTTAATTGTACAGAGGCCTCCTGTGAATGATCTTTGAAGCGTGTTTTTTCTGCAGAGATTGTTCATCGTATCCCGCGTTTGTATGTGTATGTTATATTTTTATTTCACTGATTTCGTTGTACCTGTATACGCCATCTGCAGTGCATTTTTTGTAGCGAATAATGTTATTCACCAAATTGTCACTATAGCCTTGGCTTGTGAAGTGGCATTAAGCACCATTTATTATTCATGAATTAATTTTTGAGTGCCTGATCGATAATTATTTATATCGTTTCCGGGTACCGCTTATTGATTCCAGAGCTCTCCCCTCTTTCTTTTGAAGATATGTTCAAAAAATGTGTGTGTGGGGGGGGGGGGGGGGGGGGGGGGGGGGGGGGGCATTTTGTCCACTTCCCTGGCTTATTGGGTATGTAACTATGAAGGAAGCTGTTTTTGTCTGTACTATATTCGGCGTTCAGCTGTACTATTATTGTATGGCGTAGGTTTATGGGCAATTTTCTCTCATTCTCAAATATGCCATCCTAATTTTTAGGGCTTAGTCCAGACTAGCCTTAAAAATATGTGAACTCGTTAATCCTATTTAGCATGATTTCATGCTTAGATTCAGGGTTTACATAATTGGGATCCATATTAGGATATGTAAATTCTAATTCTAATTTTCTTCCTCATGGATTGAAGGATTTGATCTATGTTGATCTACTATTTCGGAAGGTCTAGGCCCTCCACCTTTTTACGATTCAGCTTGTCTGGGCCATTGGTATACAGTATAAAAATATGAAAAACTTTAAAGTAATTTATATATTTTTTATACTTACCGATGGCCCAGATGGGAATGGCCCTCCCATGAGTGGGCAGTACTGTGCACTCATACCTCCCCGCTGAATTATTATATTATAATCTTGTTACAAAGAATGATGTTGGCGCCAGATTTAGTGTCTTCCTGGCATCTGCACATGCGCGGAGGGTAAATGTATGGAGGGCCAGATAGGACTTCTAAATTTCGGTTTTGCATGCAAATTTTGGGGATTGGGGGGCAAAATTTGTGTTTGGCCCTAGATATTTTTGGGTTAGCACCAGCTAGTCTGGGCTATTGGTAAGTATAAAAAATATATAAATTACTTTAAATTTTTTCATTTTCTTACCACTTGACACAACTTGATGAAATTTCTTGCCCATATATATCATTATATAATCAGTGGACAGTGCAACATTTACATGCCACACCCCTAGCTGAAGGTCACAGTTATTTGTCAAATGTTAATAATGTTACTTCTTACTGACATGTATTGTCTGCACAACAACTTCTTTACTACTTGACATTACTGAAACTTCTTACACATATATATCATCAGTAGATGGTGTGTCATGCACAACACTTATAATTCTACATGCCAAGATCGAGGTCACAGTTGAGTAGTGTCAAATATTAAAAGTTCCATTCGAAGTGACAGTCCTTAATGTTTTGTTTGTCTGGACCATAATTTTCTAACTGCTTGACACAATGTGAAACTTCTCACACATATATATCATTAGTAGACAGTGCCATATTTCCATTCCATACTGAGCTCAAGTCAAGGTCACAGTTATGTGGCAATAATTTAATATTTTCATTTCTTAGTGATGTTTCATGTCCAGACCATAACTGTTCACTACATGACATAAATTGATGAAACTTTTTTACACATATATATCATCAGTAAATGGCCTGTCGCACACCACATTTACATTTTACTGTCCCAAGGTCAAGGTCACAGTTGAAGAGTGTCAAATGCTAAAAAACCCACTCTTAGTGACATTCAACAACACTTTGTTCTGACATTAATTTCCTTCCAACTTGATGAAATTTCTTGCACATATATATCATCAGGACACAGTGTGTCACATGCCACATTTTCATTTGAAATGCCAAGTTCAAAGTCACAATTATGCACAAATGTTAATATTTTTTGTAACTTTTTCACTCCAGGACATAGATTGGCGAAACTTCTTTTACAATTAGAATTTGACCTGAAATAATTGCTTTGTTAAAGTGTATGGAAGAGCATGCATTTCTGTTGGAACTCTCTAATAAATTGTAGCAAACACCTATATTAACAAAGTTTATTATACGCTAAGCGATAGATTATCAGCAAAATTGTGGAAAGATAAAAATCATATCCCCCACTGTGAAGATATAGAAATTTTCACTTTCATGGTATCAATCAAAATGGCGGTCTTGAAAGCATCTTTTAGAGTTGAATACGAGTCAAATTATCATTGGAAATGATCAATTTGTTCTAAAAACATTTAATGAAAAAAAAAACCTAGTGTTTTTAAGTTGGTATCGATCATTTCCAGCAATAATTCAACACGTACTTACCCTGAATTGATTCATGAACCTCGCCTGCTGAATCAGATTGCAAAATGCTACCTGTGCCGAGAATCGAGCAAATCACTTCCGCGTATCAATGCGCATCAGTTGTTTACTTTCATGCATCAATTCAAGGTTGAAACACGTGGAATGATCAGATTCTTATAAAAAGCATATAATAAAAAGAAAATCTAGTGTTTTTGAGTGAATACCGAAAATTATCTCACTTGTGACCGAGATAAATAGTTACTTTCGCTCGCACAAGCGCTCGCCAAAAATAAACATATGTCTTGGTCACTCATGAGATAATATTTTTATACTGTACCAATGACTCAGACATAGTGGTGCTAACTCTTAAAATATAGGGCCAAACACAAATTTTGCCCCCCAATCCCCAAAATTTGCATCTAAAACCAAAGAAAACATGTCCTGAAAGGCCCTCCACACTTCACCTCTACTGCGCATGCACAGTGTCAAGGACGTTCCGAAATTGGCGCCATTAATCATTCTAAGTTTGGCCCTTCATCAGTTAACATCTGACTGATCTTTGTGCTTGTAAATCTCAGTTTAAATGATGCCAGACACATAAATATTAGTGAAATGGTGATTCTAAGGAGGATAGAGAAGGAGGAGAGGAAAAATGTGTGACAGAATATTATCAGGGCTGTAACTTAAAATTTTTTAATGAAATTATGTTAAGTTACCTATTTTCGAGGCAGCAGCCATTTTGTTGTCATTCTGATTATTTAGTTACACTGTTTTTTCAGTGTTTTCCTCTCTCCCTGTCCTTTAAGTCCCCCCTTGCTATTCTCCCATGCTTTTGGCATAGTTTTTGTAATTATTATTACTAAATTTTCTTGGGAGTTTTAGCTGAATAACAGAATGAATTCTGTTCTTTTCCCCAGGTTTACGTCTTCACCTACGGGTGGTTAGGCGTTGTGTTCTGCATCTACCATCTGATGTTCTGCAGTTTCTTCCCTGGAAGTCTCTGTTTTGCATCAGATAGTGTATTTTTGGTAACTGATTTCGGGCCTGGGTGCCTGGAGTCTTATTTTAGTGTTTTTACACTCATTGTTTACATTTACAACAGCCCTCTGTGTGAGGGGGGGATTTCTGGAAAATAATATCTTGATGTTATTTTAATCATAACTAGATACATTATTATTGTTCGTAAGTGTTGAATAAATTGTTTAAAATATTTTTAAAATTTTTGTCCACACTTAGGCTTGGGATCCATTGGGGCTCAACGTTACTTTTCAGAAACTTGGGCTGTTCTGAAAAAATATTTTTTCAAAATATTTTGATTTCAATTATTTTTTCTATATTAATGGATCATATTATTATTATGTATTTTGATTGCCAGGGGTTAGTGCGAGTACCAGGACTTGTTTTCTTTTCACATTGAAAGGATATTGATCAATTGTAATAAGAGGAAGTCTTCCTCTGACTTTTATAATCATTCTATATGTGGTCAGTGTACTCGCATTAACTCCTGTTCTGTATCGTATGATTTCGATGACAATATGGGAAGCGTATGTGATGGTATGTTATTGGGGAATTGGACACTCCGGTCCTTTCCCCGCAGGGTCACTCTACTTTATCAATTTCTATTTCAGACGATCAAGATTAGGGTGATGTATCTGTGATGTCTTCCAACAGTGTGCCTCCGTCGTCACAATTAATGAAGGGCTAGCGGAAAAGTGCTCATGTAAATACGCCAATTGCCTAAGAGGACCCTAGTAGGTTCGACGGCCTTTGACGTCCGCTAGCTCGCCCGGTGTAGCGTCCATTCACCGAATGGTTCGGCAGCCGGGTTCGTCCGTTGCGGTCTAGAAGGAATTTTGGGGTGATGCGAGCACTATAAATCAACCTAATGCACACCCAGTGACGGCGGATCAGAGGGAGAACGGAGGAAGCCTTTTAGTCCGGTTCATAGCTCGTTCTGGTCCATCCGGACGGCGAGCGAGAGAGGCCCCTCTCTCGTACAACAACATCTGGCCTCAGATGTTGTGGTACAAAATGTTTCGCATTCGGAGCATACGTCCATCGCTCGGGACGCTCCGACATATAGTCAGTCCAGAGTAGACTGTCAATAAGGCTTCCTCATTCTCATGGTAGCGCACACGACCGCTCTTGGCTACGTGACCACGGATATCCAGTCAGCTTTGCCAGTCAGAGAATCATCGGCGACCAGGTCACACCATCCGGTAGCCAGGGACACGAGGCCTGCAGACTCCGGACGTTCACATAGGAAGTGTGCGGGAGTCAACGTACACGGAGCTTCCGGCGGCAATGCATCGTAAGACCGCTACTGCACAGGCCTCGGGAACGGACGTGCTTTCCTAAATAGCACAGTTTATCGCAGCATCCCAGCATCAACTGAATCTGTCGCATATTTTTTATCCGACGATGCTGGGTCGGGACGCTCCGCGGAAGCGGGTACGGACATCCGAAAATTTCATCCGGTCCGACGGGATACCAAAAGGGATTTGGAGGATTTCGAGCTTTCCCTTTCGGAACAACATATATGTCACACAAACTTTCGAATTATTGAACGACGCTATATATATTATTATTATATGCTTGCTATAACCAAGCATTTCTGGTTTCTTGTTCGCAAAGTTACGGAGATGTCTTTCAAAAGTGTGCCTCTGTCGTCATAGTTAATGAAGAGCTAGCGGCAATAAGTGCTCATGGAATATGTCTATCGCCTACAGAGTGACATTCGCTAGCTCACCCAGTGTAGCGTGCATTCATCGAATGGTTCGGCTGCCGGGTTCGTCCGTTGCGGTCTAGGAAGGAGATTTGGGTGATGCGAGCACTTTAATTACTTTAGTACTCACCCAGTGACGGCAGATTGAGGACAGATCGGAGGAAGCCTGTTAGTCCGGTTCCTGGCTTGTCCAGGTCCGTCCGGGCTGTGAGCGAGAGAGGTCCCTCTCTCGTCCAACAACATAGGGGACCGCATGTTGTGGTTCAGATATTTTACATTTGGAGCATATTTCTGTCGGTCGGACGCTCCGTTATATTGACAGTCCGAGAGACTGTCCATAATGCTTCCTCATCCTCACAGCAGGGCACACGACCGCACATTGGCTACGTGACCTCGAGTATCCGATCAGTTTTGTCATTCAGTGATTCCATGGCGAATAGGTCGCGCCATCCGGTAGCCAAGGGACACGAGGCCTATACACTCCGTTCGCTCGCATATTGGTAGTATGCACGGGGTAACGATCACGGAGCTTCCAGCAGCAATGCATTGTAGGACCGCTTCTCCTCAGGCCTCAGTGACGGACGTGCTATCCGAGTTAGCACAGTTGTTTCGCAGCATCCCAGCAATTGACAGTTTCTTGGTCGAATCAGGAATTATCCGACGGCGCTGGGTCGGTGCGGTTGCATCAGGTACGTACGACCGAACGCTTTATAGGGTCCGACAGGATGGCGAAAGGGATTCGAAAGATTTCGAGTTTTCCCTTTTGTAGTATCAGAAGCTGCCATTCATATCTTCTGGCATTATCTTCCAGTGATTGTTATTTCGGACTACATTGCTGCGATGTTGGATAAGAGACTTATAGCGTCATTGGACTCGGAATTTTCGATCGGTTCAGGAACATTGTCCCTGACTTACCGACGCAGTCCAATAATTTCATTACAACATGTGTTTTATTTTTCGACGCTATATATGCATACAAGCCTGCTACCAAGCATGATAGTTTAGTTTCTTGTCCGCGTTGCTCATTTCTGCCGTTTTATCATTTATACGAATAGTTTATTTTGGCAGTGCAGGGCATACCGAGAGTTCATATGCGTCTAGACGGTGTGGTTAAAGACTGGAAATATTCTTTTTCGTCGTCTATGTCTTTTCCAACTTAAATGTTGGAAACGACAATGATGTCTAGTAGACTTAACTTAGACGCTTTATCATACGTGAGGCATTATCATTACGTCTTCAAGAAAAGATTTACTGGATATTATTCTCAATGTAATTTCTTTTGAGGGCAGTAGTTTGTTCACGTATAACTCTGCCCTTCAGTGGCTGATTGGAGTTGGTTAGACGTGACGCAGCCCTAGCTACATCCACGCGCATGGATAGTAAGGTTAAGAACTCTCTCAGAGTCGCTTCGTTCTCGGAGAAGCTTCTCTTCGACGGCAACTTTTCGGCAATCCATGGATTGCTCGATTTACACGTTCTCTTGTCTATCTAGTGTTACAAGAGATTCAGACTGGGGCGAACATTTGGTGGTTGACTCAGAGAGTGCCACTGCAGTTGCTGGACCCGAGTGTTGCTGTTATGACGGTTGCCAGTCAAACAGATTGGGATATAATACTGATCCCAATGGATTCGAAGTGCCAGGGTCTTTGGGTTCCGCAGTCTCTTAGCAACCAATTATCTTCCGCGGAATAATGTTTTTAGGCTTGCTTTATGTCATTGCATGAACATCATTCAGAAACGCATGCCCAAATCCCGTCCGTTAATTCGACACTAGTGGCATATCTCCGGAACCAGGGAGGCACTCTTTCGTTTCCGTTATTCAATTTAATGGAAAGAATCCGTCTGTTGGTTATAGTACACCAAGTTCTGTTTTGGTCCGTCATATTCCGGGTCGTCTGATTGTTTTACCGGACTCCCGTTCACTTAGGGGTCGCTTGTTGCTGTCAGAATGGACTCTCAACAGACAAGTATTCAATCAGATTTGCTATCTATGGGAGCGCCCAATGATGATTTATTTACGACACAGCTTGCTAATCAATTGCAGACGTATGTGTTGGCTTGTCCGGATCTCTGAGCTAATGTTGTTAACGCTCTATTGATCTATAGGACGGAATGATAGGATACGCGTATCCTCCGGCGCTGTTGTTTCAGCAGGTATTGCTAAGATAAACAACCACAATACATTTCTGTTGATAGCATCTCTATCTTCACAGAGACCATGGGTAATTTACTCTGTTGTCTACTGTGGGACTTAACGTGAAATCTTCCTCTATGTGAGGATCTTTTTTCACTGGGTAAATCGTGTCATCTTTATCACAACCCGCAAGGTCGCAACCTTCATGTATTCCGTTGTGTGGTCCGAATTGCATTGTAAGCATTGTACTGGACAAGCTTTGGACGCGATTTCTTACTATAGGAGATCCTCTTCTTCGCTATTCTATGCGGCTAAAGTGGAGGCTCTTCCGTCGTTGGTGTAGGGATCATTATGTTCATATTGTTGATCCCTCCATACTACTCATTGCAATTTTTTAGTATACTTGTTTCACAAGATCTACTGCAGCCTGTTATTATTAAGGTTATAGGTTTATGTTACCTATGCACTCTAGGATAGTTTACAATTGAGTCTTATGTCTCTTTATCTAAGTCAGTTAGTAACTCTTTGATAAATAGACTTAGAATCTTTAGATTAAATTCCTATATGGAATTTAACTTCGGTTCTTATTTAGCTAAGTAATCATTTGAGCCTCTGGAAACAGTAGTTTTCAAATTCTGACCTTTTAGACAGTAATTCTGTTGGTTTCTCATTTACTGAAGAGTCAGTGAGTTTCATGCACTAACGATGGATGATTTTCACTTTCGTAGTTTCGGAATCACTACTTCCGTTACTATTTAGGTTGGATTTTTGCATAAGAGTTAGGCTCCTAATATCCGGAACCTATTGTTATTAAGGTCCTTCCGTCTTCGTACGGGCATAGGCCTTTACTCTTTCCGGTTAGAGTTTATGTATTTATAAACAGATATCTGTTTATTACTATGGGCGTAAGCTTCTTCTGTCTTTGATGCCTAGTAGAAGGACGTTACGCTCCATTCTATTGTTAATGGATTCTATTAACTATCGGTACTGTTTATGGTATATCATTGACTCAGCAGTTGTGCTTAAGATTTCGGCTCATGAAGTAAGAGTTCTTCTACATCTTGGGCTTACATTAATAGTGTCGCTATTATAGATTTTTGAAGGCTGCTCATTGCGCTCAGCCATCCACATTCATGAATTTTTATCTCAGAAATATCGAGTCCATTTCTTGAGGCCTCTATTGTTAGGTCTATTATCTACTGCTCAGAATGTCATTCACTTAACAGTTGCTACTATAGCTAGGTGGGCTGTCTGTTTCGGCAGTGTCTCCGTTCTGCTGCCCTCTTCGCTCTGGGCTATTTGACCCAGGGCAATAAAAAGGGGGGGGGGGGGGGAGGGGAGGGTGTTCCCTTGGGTCACCTGTTTTACTATGAAAACAAGGGGATACCTCCTCCGGAGTTAGTAATTCTGAGCTGTTATTGGGATGGTTGTTTAGTGAGAAGTTTATGTTTTAAAAATTCATTCAAGTCTTAGTTTTTAAAGTATAGCTTTTGAATATTGCATATGTCAACGGACATGATTATGCAATCCTCTGACACTTTTAAGGAGTATAAGAGTCTCTATTCTCTAGACTTACTTTATTTATTGGCTTACTTTAAAAATTATTAGTATAAGGATTATATTGGATATTAATAGAGTACATGGATGTATGAAGCTCAATTTTGGAAGGTGTTGTATCTTTCTAATTTATCATAAATAAGAAAGATACATGTAAGGCCTATTACTTCTTTTTCCCTACAGGGGATGACTCTATTTTATTTTATTGAGCGTATTCCATTTTGCTCTATGTCCTTGGCCCTCCAGCCTTTTTACTATTCAGCTATGTCTGGGTCATTGGTACAGTATAAAAATGTTAAAAAATTTATAGTAATTTCTATATTTTTTATACTTACCAATGACCCAGACGGGGATGGCCCTCCCAGGAGTTGGGAACTCTTGCCTCCCCGCTGAGTACATAGCGCTTACCAGGCACTGGTTATTAGAATGATTAATGGCGCCAATTTAAGAGTTAGCACCAGCTATGTCTGGGTCATTGGTAAGTATAAAAAATATAGAAATTACTATAAATTTTTTAACTTTCGGTATCCCCTCAAAAACACTACATGTCCTCTTTTTACTTTTCTTCTGGCTAAATATGAATCACATGTTGGGAACGTCAGTGCTTGATTGTGGTAGCTTTACTTCTTAATAAAGTCCAAATCTGGCAACTGAAAGAAATTGTCTCCCAAAATAGCGAAATCCAATATCAACTTTGTGCTGCTTTTTTTCCCATTCTTGAAGAAACTAAAGGGTAAACTGGATTACATACATCTGTCTGTCTGCCTCACCATCCATCTGTTCATTCTTATTCTTCTGTCCATCGGTATGTCTTGTCTGCCTGTCTGTATAACTGTCTGCCCATCCATCCGTCCATCCATCCATCTAAGGTCACAAACTTCCAGTAACTTCTCCACTAAATGACTGGTTGTAATGAAATTTCTTCTCCATCATATGTCAGGTACTTACAATGCAAAATTACAATAATTTCATCGAAACATTTAGTGCCCTTGTTTGTTAAAAAGTGATTATGTTGATACACATACATAATTTCAATGTCAATGGATAACATCAGTATCGTCTGGATTCATCGCCATCAAATACCATGATACACATACATAATTTCACTGTCACTGGACAACTACCAGTATCGTCTGGATTCATCGCCATCAAATACCATGCTCAACCTAAAACAAAAAAAAGGAACACCACAGCAGTATACAAAATTTCGCAATTTTCTGTTTCCAACAGCTGAAATTAATTTATGTAATTTATTAGTTACATTACATGAAAGGAATGACCTCCAGTATTAAAAAAAAAAAAACAATCTTTCTGTGACTCAGTCAAACTGCAACCAATAGGTTTCCAAGCAATCCAAATTTTTAAGTCGTAAATTTCTGGTGGTCTTGCATATTTACCACGGACACATCACTTACGAAAAGTTACATACTGGCGACGCCATCATAAATTACTTACGAAACCCATTCTTACCCTAGCAACATCAACCACCACCCATCAGACACAATCATACCTAACCCCCACCCCAAATGCCCATCCCACATGCGCGCCATGCAAGTCACACCAAAATAAACGACGTATTTGGAATCACTCTTCTACTGGCTCAATTTCACTAGCGTATAATGCTCCCGCTCACGAGCATTTCCAAGTGTAATTCCCAGGGGTCACATTTACAAAACACAAATAGCGCTAGTATTTTTGAGATTACTAAGGTAATTTTTTTACATTTTTAGAATTGCGCTGAGTTAGGGTGTTCGTTTACACAATTTTTCCTAATGGAACACCTCCATTACGACACCCCGTAAGGGAAACCATGGAATCAATTGATTTCCATCCTTTCCCTACATTATGTGACCCATGAGAATACTATATCATTTATCAATCTTTACTTTATCCAATCCACTACCATAGGACATAACCACCGGTCCAATGACCCTACAACTTGTCCTATATATGACTGTTTGAAAGTCAAAATTAAACAATTCTGATTCAAAAGTTTCCAAATGAATCGAACAGCAAATTCAAATGAATTTGCAGTTTATTTTGTCTCCGCCCATTAACCCTTCCTTGGATCCCCAGCACCATTCCTCCTTGCCTATTAATTACAACTTCCAAATGGAAGACATAATTTAACCCTTGCATCGACATATAAGGCACACTCCGGGTAATTTAACAATTTTCCCATGATCACTGGGCACCACATCAAAAATTTAGCAAATCTTATCTTTGCTCGTGAGCTAGAGTTCTCGCCAAATGAATTCATTAAGCCAAATCTTAAATCATAAAATCACCGAATTTAGACCGGGGTCATTCCAGAATAATAAATACAAATCTTTTTTTTTTTTTTTTTTTTTTAAGACAGATCGTACTCATTTGAGTTCAACCAGCGGGGACGACGGACCCTTCGCCCCCGGTGGGTGACAGGATCTCCGCTAGGGGCAGGATTGTTTAAGTTGCTGGAACTGCCCTGAGCCGACTGGTCAGAATCTTCCTCCCGATCAATGAGTTCCGAAAAAGGTAACCTACCAGAATCTCCTGAATTGTCTACACTTGTTCCCATATTAGGTCGTTCAAAACATTTTTTTAATCTATTAAAGTGGACCACCTGCAGCCGACCACCATGCTCTCTACAAATAACATAATTTGCATCAGAGAGTCGCTTTTTAACCACAAATGGCCCAAACCAATATTTAGCAAATTTGGGGGTTTGACCTTGCTTTATTTTTGAAATATATAGCCACACTTTATCACCAACCTCATAAGGTCTTCCATGAACTCTACGGTCGTACAACCTTTTCCTATGTTTAATAGCAGTTTCACACTTACTGCTCACAAACTGGAAAATGGTTGCCATTCTATTTTCCAAATCCATCACATATTGAACTCGACTAAGATCCTTATCAGGAACTTTACCAGCCATAAATTCAATAGGTAATCGGATTTCTTTCCCAAAAAGGATCATATTTGGAGTAAGGCCCGTGGTCTCATGAACAGCACTACGATAAGCCATCATAACAAAAGGTAGATAGTATTCCCAGTCGTTATGATTATCTTCAACAAAACATGCTAGCATAGCTATCAATGTTCTGTTGAAGCGCTCAACCTGGCCATCAGACTGAGGGTGATATGGAGATGTTCTTGTCTTGGAAATCTCAAAATATTTACAGATTCCCAAAAACAATTCAGACTCAAAGTTGGCCCCTTGATCAGAATGGATAAACTTAGGCATACCAAAACGGGATATCCACTCTTTAACCAATATTTCTCCAATTGTACTTGCACGCTGATTAGGCATGGCATAGGCTTCAGTCCATTTAGAGAAATAGTCAGAAACAACCAGAATGTAAATGTTTCCACTCACAGATTCCGGTAGGGGACCCAATACATCAAGTGCAACCCTCTCCATCGGTTCCGAAACACGATCGGTAACCAGGGGGGCCTTTAACGCTTTGTTGGGACTTTTCCGACGTTGACACACCTCACAAGTCTGCACCCACTGTTCTACATCCTTCTTTAGACCAATCCAAAAAAATCTTTGCCTAATTTTCAAATAGGTTTTCATCATACCTAAATGGCCTCCCACCACGGAATCATGGCAATGTTTTAAAATTTCAGGTTTTAGTTTCCCAGGAACAATCCACAAAAATTTATTTTCCTTTCCAAATTCCAACCATTCTCGATAAAGCATACCTTGCCTAACAACAATTTGTTCCCATTGGGCTACATATTTTTTAAATATTAATTCTTCACCCTTCATTTGCTCAGCCGACGGCTTAGAATCATTTGTTTTATTTTCAAACAATTTCTTTAATATTGGATCACTCATCTGATCATCAACCGAAATTACACCTCCTGGAGACAAATCAATAGCATTAGTCTCCAAAGATATCCTACTCAAGGCGTCGGCATTCTTATGTTGCTCTCCTCTACGATGGATGATAGAAAAGTCAAATCCACTCAAATATTCCAGCCAACGAGCCACTTGCCCCGTTGGTTCTTTAAAATTAAACAACCACCTCAAAGATCCATGATCGGTGCGCAGAGTAAAGTGTTTTCCTATCAAATAATGGCGAAAATTTTTAATGCTTTTAATAACTGCCAATAGCTCTTTCCGAGTGACACTATAATTACGTTCTGGAGGAGAATGCACTTTACTAAAATATGCAATTACCTTCTCCTGTCCGTTAACTAACTGAGACAACACAGCCCCACTAGCCTGATCACTCGCATCTGTGTCCAAAATAAACTCTTGCTCAAAATTTGGAAATCCCAAGATTGGACTCTCACATAGTTTATTCTTTAAAATTTCAAAAGATTCTTTTCTAGCCTTATTCCACTCAAATTTTACATTCTTTCTAGTTAATTCCAACAGGGGACCAGCCAAATCTGAGAAGTTCAAAATAAATTTTCTGTAATAAGAACACAAACCGACAAAACTGCGTATATCTCTGACACATCTTGGAATCGGCCAATCCTTAATCCTAGCTATCTTTTCTGGGTCAGCCCGTATCCCCTCTGAGGACACGATATGGCCCAAAAAAGATACCTGTTTTCTAAAAAGAGCACATTTAGAAGGCTTGAGTTTCAAACCAGCTTCCTTAATTTTTGTGAACACCTCTTCCAACCTTTCTACATGTTCTTGGAAAGTTTTAGCATAAATAATTATGTCATCCAGATATATCAGACAGGTCTTCCAATGAAGGCCCTTCAAAACGAGCTCCATAAGCCTCTGAAAGGAATGGGGAGCCCCAGAAAGCCCGAAAGGGAGTACCTTGAACTCATAAAGCCCTTTACCTGTACTAAAGGCAGTTTTTTCTTGAGCTGAGGAAGCCATCTCCACCTGCCAATACCCTGAAGCCAAATCTAATGTAGAGAACCAACTGGCCCCCTGCATTCCTTCAAGGCTGTCATCAATGCGTGGCAAGGGATATGCATCCTTCCGAGTTACAGCATTTAACTTACGATAGTCTACACAAAAGCGTAGGCTACCGTCTTTTTTTTTAACCAGGACAATGGGGGCCGCCCACGGACTATCCGAGGGTTGTATTATCCCCTGTTCTAACATTTCTTGTAACTGCCTATCAACTTCCTGTCGCTTATGTACAGGAAGTCTATAGGCTCTTTGTTTTATGGGTGGATGTTTACCCGTGTCAATATCATGTTTTATAATACTTGTTCGACCTAAATCTTTATCATGGCGGATAAAAACCGACTCATTTCTATCAAGAAGCATTTTAACTTGAAATACCTGATCCGTAGTCAAAACAGTTTCATCAATTGTTTGCTGGAGAGAATACTTATCAACATTTTCTTGTTTTACATTTTCTTGAATTACACTATTTCCCAGAACCTCCCCTTGCTGGAATACTGCCACTGTTTCACCTTTTTTCAAGGACTGGGGTACCCCGGTGGTATTTACTAACCTCATTGGCACAACATCTCCATTTGAAGTACCCACAAAACTTCGCCCAACCATAATCCCATTATGTTTTTCTGAAAATTTTTGATCTACCTCACAAATTCCCTCTAAAAGAGAAACATTACTTACCTTACCATTAATTATAATCTCGGAAGATGGAGGTATAGTTACATTTTCAATAAGCATGACCTCATTACTATCGTTGTTATTGCCAAAATTTAGGGGAATTTCTTTTCCTGCTAATTTAACACAATTCCTCCCCAGATAAATGTCTAAGTCTAGGGCAGTCATCAGATCAACCCCCAATATTCCCTCAAATGATAACTCGGCAACATAAAACTCTTGATCAAAACTATTATTACCTATATTAATGGGAAGGTTGATAACTCCTGGCACCTGCAAGGGTTGTCCGCTAGCTCCACAAACCTCTCTAGGAGCTGCTTGTAATTCTGAAGAATCCTTTCCAAATACCTCTTCCAATACCTTAGTACTTAATATGCTAATGGCTGATCCAGTGTCCAGCAAAAATTTTACCTCTTTGTCACAAATGGTTAAGGGAAGAAAAAAATGACCAATCTTTTTCTCAGGGTGGGCCCCATTCTGTTGGAGCTGAGGTTTGACCCCAACCCCAGCTCTTATTCTTTTAAACCTTGCCTATTATTCCACCTTCCACCTCTTCGACCCCCATAATTCCGACGAACATTTCCTCGACCACGTCCACGAGAAAAATCTTCCCGAGTATTTTGTATTTCCGCTATTTTGTCAATTCCATCCTCCTTCCCCAATTGTTCTAAAAATTCGCGTCTCATTTCCCTTTGTTCTTTGCGCAAATCATCAATCTGAAACCGCAGATCAGTCAGCGTCTGAGTTAATAATTCCAATTGCTCGGAATTAACAGCTTCGTTGTCAGAAGGTTGGACAGTGGAAGCAACTTCCACTCTCCTATATGATTCTTCCTCTAATGCCAAACGAACCGCGGCATCCAACGTCTCGGGTTTTCCACGCAACACCTGCATCCGAACGTCTTTATCCGTTATGGCTTCAACAAAAGCTTCTTTTGCCAAATCGTCCCTTAAAATGGATGGGGCTGAAGGGTAAGCTTTCTTTACCAATCTACGTATACTACTAGCCAGCTCGGGGAGTGTTTCTCGAGCGGTTCGCCTTCTTGAATGCAATTGTGACCTATAAATTGCCGTACCTCTAAAGGGATCAAATCGATCTATCAAACTTTTTAATATTTGTTTTAGGCCAATCTTATCATTACTATCTAGATCTTCGTAAAATTGCAATGCGGCCCCTCTTAATGAAACTACCAAAAATCTACAAGCCACCACCTCTGACCATTCATTGATTTCTACACATTTTTCAAAATGCGTCACACAATCAACCACATTGGTGGACCCATTAAATGTTTCTGGTGTAACCACCGGTTTTCTGGGCCCGTTATATTGTTCACCACTTTTGGATGGACGTTCCTTAAGAGCAGGAAGGTCCGCACCCGGTGCCACTAACGCCCGATCACCCTTATCTTGATAGCTGACCCTCGCAAGAGGAGTTTTAACTTTCTTAGGAATGGCACCCGAAGCTCTTCTTCTACAAAATTCACGCGCAGAACTTCCTACCTGTTTATGAATTCCATTGTCCAAACCATTATGTTTTGGAATTTCACTCACTTGAATTTCTACATTTTCATTAAAAGACGTAGGAGTGGCCTCTGGTGTTTCTTGAAAAAAATCTAGAGCCTCAGCCATGGGGTATCTCCTTGGTGTGCTAATATCTGGATTTGTAGCCAAATCAGTTAACTTTTTAGATGCCCCCAAGTATTCATCCAGCCCTTCCGAAATTCCCGTAGCCATATTAAATTTGAACCAATACTAAACAATTTACCTGTATTAAATTTCTATACATCAGTCTTATGGTATCATAAAATATCCTGTCGGCGACGCCAATAACTGTGACGAATCCACTATCCCCAACCCAACACAAGTCTAGATTCAATTTCTCCTTCCCAAAAACAGTTCGATCAGCCGAGGCGGTGCGGTTTCTAAAACCACATCACCCCAGATGGTCGAACTATTTTATAAGAGATATTTAACATTTGCGTTTCCGACCGGGCTTTAAAATAAGGAAAAGGGATCGCATTATAATGGGTAGGTCGGAGCCCCACATAAAGTTCTCGGGTAGATGACCCACCTTTAGACTGAAATTAAAAACTACAAACCATCAAGATGTAGCAAGGTAACAATAATTCAACACTAAGAAATGTTATGGTATAATTTATTGAATGAAATTAAACATTATTACATATCCAAAAAGCGTTTGTTTCACTATCTTAAATTGGGCTGAAATTCGGAGGCTAGAGAAAAAAAAATATCAAGAATCCGATAAACAAGGCCCTTTTTATTATGTCCAGGCCACCCAGATTTTCTAATATAATATTAGGAGACTACTATTCTCCCATAGAGGACGTACCAATGACCAAAGGGAACTGTCATAAGAAGCTTCCACCCTCGAAGAACCAGAGTTCGTCGAGTGTGAAGTCTTCCAATATAAATGAGGAGTCACCTTCGTTCCTCCATAGATGTTATCTCCCAATAGTAATGATCAGGACTACACAGGTAAGAAGCTTTCACCCTCGAAGAACCAGAGTTCGTCGAGTGTGAAGTCTTCCAAATATAAATGAGGAGTCACCGCTGCTCCTCCATAGGTATCATACCAAATATCAATAATCAGGCCTCAATCAAGTAAGAAGCTTTCACCCTCGAAGAACCAGAGTTCGTCGAGTGTGAAGTCTTCCAATATAAATGAGGAGTTACCGCTGCTCCTCCATAGGTGTCATACCAAATATCAATAATCAGGCCTCAATCAAGTAAGAAGCTTTCACCCTCGAAGAACCAGAGTTCGTCGAGTGTGAAGTCTTCCAAATATAAATGAGGAATCACCTACATTCCTCCATAGATGTCATCTCCCAATAGTAATGGTCAGGACTACACAGGTAAGAAGCTTTCACCCTCGAAGAGCCAAAGTTCGTCGAGTGTGAAGTCTTCCACATATAAATAAGGAGTCACCTCTGCTCCTCCATAGGTGTCATACCAAATATTAATAATCAGGCCTCAATCAAGTAAGAAGCTTTCACCCTCGAAGAACCAGAGTTCGTCGAGTGTGAAGTCTTCCAAATATAAATGAGGAGTCACCGCTGCTCCTCCATAGGTGTCATACCAAATATCAATAATCAGGCCTCAATCAAGTAAGAAGCTTTCACCCTCGAAGAACCAGAGTTCGTCGAGTGTGAAGTCTTCCACATATAAATAAGGAGTCACCGCTGCTCCTCCATAGGTGTCATACCAAATATCAATAATCAGGCCTCAATCAAGTAAGAAGCTTTCACCCTCGAAGAACCAAAGTTCGTCGAGTGTGAAGTCTTCCACATATAACTAAGGAGTCACCTCCGCGCTGCCATCTCTGACACCCCGCACACTCGGTGACTACCCAACAAGAAGAACTCACACTCGACAAAAGTTTGTCGAAGGCGAAATTCTTCAAAAAAAATATTCCCGGAGTTCCAGAGAAAAAAAACTACTCTAAAACTTACTTAACTCTGATTCCATTGATCCGACAAACGGAGAAAAAAGAATACCAAATAAATTCCTAAATAACTATCCCAGTCTCACCAATGGCACAGAGAATTCGGTGTTTAGTTTCTCATTCCGGAACTCCAAGGAATTACTATTTAAACTCATGACCAGCCGGCTCTTCCCAAACCTTCCAGAGAAAAGCTAAACAACCTACCCCAGTGAAATCCTATCTCGAACTGACTTTTTCGACGGTCCAGATCACCCACTTCAATTCATACACAACACGAAAAAATCATGCAACCTCTGAAATCTTGTATCGATTCAGGAAATCGCTGGTGTGTGCATTTCCCTCAGTGAAACTTGACAACAATTCAATCAACCGTTACTAGATCTCGTGCTACCTGACACTCTAATCACTGGTGGAGACAACCACCACAGAGAGAGCAAATAAGTAATATGGAATTAACCCCTGTTGGACGACAAACCCCCGACTCCATTTATCAAAAAACAGCACAATAATAGCACAAATTGTGCAGTCTTATTAAATTTAATTTTACATAGCCAAGGCACCTCAAGGCATCTAACTCCTTGTGCTGCAATTGTGAACCCACGTAGAATGTTTGTATAGATATTTGGTTGAGTTGTGTCTACAATTTCGACCTATGTTCTGGTGAAGGTCAGTGCATTGGCATCCCTCCATCTGCATGTCCGTCTGTGTTGTGATAGAAGCACGATAATTTAAACAAACGTTATCCTATTTTTACTAAATTTGATCTGTGGATTCTACTTGAGAATGTGTTGGATAAGTTCGAAAACCAGTTCTGCCAGAAATTATTTTTAGGAGTTATGCCCCTTAGAGTGTTTTCTTGTTTGAATTTGCAACTTGTGGATGATGTAAGTACAATAACTTAAACAAACATTAAACAATTTCTTACCAAATTTGTTCTGTGGATCCACCCTAGAATGTCTTGGGATAAGTTCTAAATTCAGTACTGCCAATTTTGTTTTCAGGAGTTATGCTCTTCAGATTGTTTTCTTGCTTGCTTTTGTGACTTGTGGGCATTGTAAGTATGATAACTTGAACAAATGTTATCCGACTTTTACCAGATTTTGTCTGTGGCCTCTACTCGAGAATGTCTTGAATAACTTTGAAACCCTGTCCTGCTCGAATTTTTTTTCAACAGATATGTCTTTTAGATTATTTTCTTGTTTGTGTCTGCATGATAACTTTAATGCACATTATCCGATTTTTAACAAATCTGTCCTGTGCCTATTGGATTGTTTCAGTAGTTTGAGGTGCTAGCACAGATTTCTTTGTAGCCACCACAGCTCGGTCCCTAGCATCTCTGATGCGAAGCTCTTGTTTTTCAGCTCGCTCACTTTTTTTTGATATAAAACTCTGCAATGCTCTCAGCCACAGTGTGTCTAGATTGGGAAAGAAAGTTTGAAACTACTACCTAGCTTCACTTGATTATGAAGTTTTTACACACCCATTGAAAAATGGGACGTATTATGTGATTGGTCTGTCCATCCATCTGTCAGTCCATCCATCCATCCATCAACCTTTTTTTGTCCGGATGTTTTCTCAGTCGTCTTTTAACTGATCTTTTCCAAGCTTGACATGAGTAATAACCACAATAGAAACCTGTGCACCTGCTATTTTGAGGGTTATCAGATTAACCCTTCTAAAGTTATGGCCCTATCATTACGTGTACACTCCATGTAAAACCCCCTTTCGTCACACCCGGTGAACACATTGTCTTCACGGGTCCACAACCCCCTTTGCGAGGCTAATTAAAGACGACGGGAAAATCCAGACATCAAAGGCGGTTCGTTTCTTGATGAAACCGAATTACTGATATCCAGTTGCATATGAAAAACATTCTGTGTTCATGCAATTAATACATCGATTCGTTTTCAAACATAATAAAAATGAATGTAGACTAATTCATTATTTGTCCCCCCAATAGGAATCAACTATTTATTTAAACAAAAAACAGCATAAATGATGGACAACAAGTTTGTTGTGAATGCGAATTAATTTCAAGCACATTGATAACAAGAATGCCCTCATCTTAGCATTACGTGTGCATTGCATACAAAACCGCATTTGTTAATTACCCCGTCGTTTGTGTAGAAACGACCGGGAAAATGAAAAGCTGTTTTAGTGCGGCCATGTGAGAAGGATTACATAACCAATTAATGTTTGGCGAAAAAAATCTTTCAGAGACTGTCCCTGATTAGCAATTATATTGTTCAGTCAGGAAATTTCTAAACCCTACATTTAATAATATATTCAGATACAAATGCAATATCTTTCATTTCCAGAACTCTGTACTGTGGTTTAATATAAGAATTGAAAAAATCCGTCCGTTAATTCGTGAGCTTTTCGATTTGTTTTCATATTAAAATAAAATTTTCGCTGATATATGATTTGGATTCCCTGGAATAGAACGAGTATTTCAGTGAATAAAATGTGTTCTTGATGTACCGTGATTTTGAAACAACAATGTGACAGTCTTGGCGAAACATCCTGGCATTTCGCTGCGGCAATAGCTTTTCCGATACGGGATTATGGATTCTATACTGTGTCGAGTGCCCAAACATTTCAAAGTTAAAACCCGGTGATTTAATTTTTATTATAGCATAAGCATTTTACCGAAATAGTTTAGATGAACTAAAATGAGAATGTATTATTCATTAAAAAAATTAATCGTCCAATATGCGGGAAAAAGCATGAAAACTGCTAGCAAGCTTTCTGTTTTTACCCAACGTCAACAGCCAAATTCGGCCAGCACTATACACAAAAATCTCCATTCAAATTTTATTATGTTTTAATTTTTTGTTAAAAAACATAGCTTATGACCTCTCATCGGAACGATCGCGGTAAGGGAGTGTCAACCAAGGTTTATGTTGTTTTGACCAGCGATGGAGCACTGAAAGGGAAAAAGATGTCCCATTCCGATAAGGCAAGCACTTCGAAGGGTTTTCCCCGTCATGTCCTTCCATCACATCCTGGACTGCATTGACAGTAAAACTTGTTTACCAACAGAAAATTATCAGTTAAATTTACCGAAAAATGTGTCCATTGTAAAAGATACCGCCCTTGAAAAATATTTTGGCAGGACACGCAACATGATAAGTAACATGAAAAAAAAATGAAGAAGAAAAATATAAAAACATCGGTCAAACTTATCTCCCCTGGTCGAAACAGTTCTTTGTACTTTGTTTTCAAAAAAAGAAGTGAAATTATAAAAAAGGACCCCGATTAAATTTTAAAGAGACTCGTGAGTATAACCAAATCACGTCTCCCAACTACAAAAAAAACTGTAACCCCCCCCCCCCAGTTAAATTATTCTCGTGTGTTTAACTGGTAGAGTGCTGGAAGCCCATATTTGGGCTTTATTCTGAAGTGCAGGTACCTCAGCTTGAAGACTCATATTCAATGCATGTGCTTTGTATTATGTTTGAAGAGATATTATTTAATCTGTAAGGGTTTGCCTTGTTACAATTTATGGGGGAGTGCCTATAGGCACTCTCCCATAAATTGTAACAAGGCAAAGACATGTGTACAAAATTTGATGGTCAAAAATAATTTAGCTCTCTACCAGTTAAACAAACACGTTGAATGGATCACAACCTCGCTCAAGAGGTGTGCTGTCTGAAATATTTGGGGGGGGGTCATTGCATTTCCACAGAATTTCTTAGACAATAATGTACACTGTGATAATATTTAATAGTGCTTCTTTCCCCGTGACAACGGGAAGTGAAGCAGTGCTTATTTACTATGGTAAGAAAGTTCCGCTTTACTGGTGAAATAGGACCCAGTCACCGGTGCATGGGATGGATGTCCACTAAAATGGGCACCAAATGGGTAAACGATCGGCTAAACTTGACTTTAGACATTTGTTGTGGTCGCAATTTATTTATTTATTGGTGTTTAATGTCACTTTTCTGCAAATATTGCCCATTATGACCGATGGGCACAATTAGCCATAGCTGATGAAAAGTTGCCTTAAACACCAATAAATAGATAAATAAATAGCTAATGCTTCTTGCAAAGTGTCTAGTTTGTTCACACAATTTATTTCGTGTGTGTAGAAAGTGCAGGGTGGATTACAACTAAATCACACACAGAGTGAATTATCCACTCAACTTCAACTTACAGGCGCCGATAAACAGCAGACAAGCAAGCAAATTGTCTCTTGATGGATGCGTAGATAAATCTGATGGCCCTTAAATAATATGAGTTCTGTAAAACATTCACTTGACAAGTGATTTGATAGTAGTCCACCTGTCACGTACTGTGTATTTTTACCCATTAGTAGTTGAGTGCTAACTCCATGGAATATCAGCAGAGCTTTTCTATTCAAAAGTGCAAACAAAACCCGATCGATATTATAGTGCTTTGAAAGAGTGCTTGTGTATATATTTTTTTTAAAAGATAATATATTCTGTTATTCGTGTGAGCAAATGTTTGTAGATAAAGCATTAAAGTCAGCTATCATTAATAAAAAAAAAATTGCTTAATAAAGTATTGTTTGTTAAAATCACTTGCCCATATAATCAGTCACACAGATGACTGTCCATAAGATCATCATTGACAACTGCACTTGTTATTGTTGAAGTAATTACCATGGATACTAAAAAGTTCCCCTCAAAGCCAATTAGCTTATCCTATTTTTAGACACCCTATTGTGCAATCGACCAGTGGAGAGGAGAGAATATTTTAAATGGACTGTACACATAATGTGGGCTTAGAATTTTCACTGCTCTCTGAAGTTTGAAAATTTTTTTGTCTGGTGGTTTTCTCCATCATGTTTTTTACCGATCATCTCCAAACTTGGCAAGAAAAATAACGTCTTCTACACTTTGGATGCTCATCCAGCTAACAGTTTCAAAGTTAAGCCCAGGTGGACTTGAATTCTTCACTACTCTCGGAGGAAAAATTGCCGCAAATCAAATTAGTTTAAACAATATTTATTTCTGAAAGTGACAGTTGTATACATCACGCAAACAGATGAAAAGGAACAACTCTTGAAATTAATAGTATACAGTGTAACAGAACAACAGAATCCAAGAATAAATGTAAGGGATTCAAACTCAGTTTGCTCAATGGGAGTATTTAGCCATGTGGGGCATTACTCTTGTCATTGGATATAGAATAGCTTAGTATGACTGTCAGACAAAAGATTGATGAAAGCAATGGAAAGTGTAAGTCTCACTATGAAGTAAGTCTATTAGTTTTTTTTCAAACATCTTATAACTTGTATTTCAGCTTCCAATGTTGTACAGTAAGTTTGATTTGAAGGCACTGGTTGAAGAAGACTGTAAGCAAGCTGTAATTCACCAGGTTGCTGGAATTAATCAGTCTTTCTTATCAAAGAAGACTGTTGATGGCATAAGTGTACAGACAATGAAGACAGAAGGGATTAATATTGTGGTATGTAGATAATGTTTGATTTTAAATTCACCAGAGTGGTAGCTCAAGGGGAACTTTAATGATCACTTTCCATCTGCCATCCATCGTAAACTTTACTTTATCGACTTCTCAAAAATTACTGGTCCAAATTGAACCATATTTGGTATGCCTGTTTCTTTTCAAGTGTCAATTCATGTGTGTTTTTTTTTACTTTTTAGCACCCAAGGAATTATTTTTTTTAAATTAAAAAAACCTTGTTCTCAAGCACCACCAATCAGAATCTTTTGAGATTTTGTATGAGGAAAATTCTAGAAAAATCTTCTTCAGATCCACCAGTCAAAATCTTTGATATTCAGCATACAGTATTCTTTTGTGGGTAGGGGCTGGGGGGGGGGGAGGGGGAGGGGTACATTCAATTTGTTCAAAACAAGTCTCGGGGGTATTATTTGGTCTCCTTATGAGAACCCGAATTTAATATGAGGAGTATTATTGAAAAATCATCTTCTTCAGATCCACCAGTCAAAATGTTTTGGTATTTAGATATAACTTAGTCAACTTAGATTCAAGTTTGTTCAAATCAAGTCCCTGAGTTCATATTTGAGCTCACTATTTGACTCCAAATTTTAACTTAGTGCAATATGAGAAATTTTCTTCAAAAATGTTCTTCAGATCCAAGGGGCAGAATCTTTTGATATTTGGTATTCAACATTACTATGGTTCCTAGATTAAAAGACCTTATGCTTGACTGATTTGGGGAGGTGGGGAGCACCAGAATGGTTTAAATTCCAGGGTCTAGGTAACTCCTCAAACATTGTGGCAGTGTCTCTAAACCTTATTGAATTTTATTAATATTTCAATAAACACATCTCCAGGCACACAAAAAAATCTCCCCACAACAAATTCCCCCCTGGCAAAATCCCTTTCAGTAAGTGCAAAATATGACAAAAGCCCTTCACTGAAAGCAATCAGGGGGTGAGCTTGGGTGGATGAGGATCAAGGACAGGATAGACCTATTGAAACTTGGTTATCTTAATTATTTGGTAAATCTCCCCGATAGCCGATGGTGTAAAGTAATGTTCCTAAGAACTTTCAACTCAAATATCAAGATGGGGTGGATGGTCCAAGTGAGGGAGCTAGAAGAAAACTACTCATTGGAGATCTGGGACCTTGACGTTGGGGCAAACAAGGGTAAAAAGATCATCAGAGAAAGGGTCATGGAGGATTGTAACCGTAATTGGTGAGAGGGGGTCAAATCAAAGAGATCTTTGGGTGGCCTGCGTGATAAAGAGAAGCCTGGTTTTGAAGATTACCTTGATGGCACCTTTGGAGGGTCACTGTTGTCCAAGCTGAGGTCGCGGTCCCTGGAGCTGAGGGGTAAAATTGGGAAAAACAGTGAAAAGGAGTGCCAGATGTGTAATTTGGGCTTGATGGAGACCCTGGAACACTTTTTCTAGAATGCCCAAAATACCGGTCTAAAAGAACAAGATTCACGGGGAGTATAATGGGGAAGTGGGATGGGAGAATGGAGGACATGTGGTTAGGGGGCAAGTCAAAGGATAGGGTTAATATACTAATCGGAGAGATTGGGAAGAATGGGGCAAAGGATGTCATCAAGCAGTTCGTCTCCAAGTGTTGGGAGGAGAGAAGAAGCGTGGAAATAGGGAGGCAGTTGGTAGAACAGGGGTAACCAATGCCTTCTCATACGAGAACCGCGACAAATCAGCGGCCGGCCAAAGTGTTATTATTATTATTTTTTTAATATTGTCCACCGATTTATACATAAAAAAATATTTTGTGTTATGTAAGTGCCATATAACTATGTTGTGTGGTAGTCTTCAACTGCAGTTCAACAACATATTCAATTCTCTCTGATGTCAAAAAAATCAAATATTTTTATACTGTATCAATGACCCAGACATAGCTGGTGCTAACTCTTAAAAATCTAGGGCCAAACACAAATTTTGCCCCCCAATCCCCAAAATTTGCATCTAAAACCAAAGAAATCATGTCCTGAATGGCCCTCCATACTTCGCCTCTACTGCGCATGTGCAGTGTCAAGGAGGTCCCGGAATTGGCGCCATTTATCATTCTTTGTTTGGCCCTTCATCAGTTCACATCTGACTGATCTTTGTGCTTGTAAATCTCAGTTTAAATGATGCCAGACACATAAATATTAGAGAAATGGTGATTCTAAGGAGGATAGAGAAGGAGGAGAGGAAAAATGAGTGACAGAAAATAATCAGGGCTGTAACTTGTAATTTTTTAATGAAATTATGTTAAGTTACCTATTTTCGAGGCATGGGCCTGTTGTGGTCATTCTTGCTATAAATTTACACTGCTTGTTCAGTGTTTTCCTCTCTCCCTTTCCTTTAAGTCCCCCCTTGCTATTCTCCCATGCTTTTGGCATATTTTCTGTAATATTATTACTAAAATTTCTTGGGATTTTTAGCTGGATAACAGAATGAATTCTGTTCTTTTCCCCATGTTTACGTCCTCACCCAGGGGTGTTTAGGCGTAGTGTTCTGCATCTACCATCTGATGTTCTGCAGTTTCTTCCCTGGAAGTCTCTGTTTTGCATCAGATAGTGTATTATTGGTAACTGATTTCGGGCCAGGGTTATCAGTGCCTGGAGTCATGTTTCTGGTGTTTTTACACTTCTTGTTTACATTGACAACAGCCTCTGTGGAGGGGGATTTCTAGTCTTTGTGTTAGTTTAATCATAATTGGATACATTATTATTATTAAATATTTTTAAAATTTTTGTCCACACTTAGTCTTGGGATCCATTGGGGCTCAATGTTACTTTTCAGAAACTTGGGCTTTCTGAAAAAATATTTTTTCAAAAATTTTTTTTTTGATTTCAATTATTTTTTCTATGTTAATGGATCATGTTATTATGTATTTTTGTTTTCAGGGGTTGGTGCGTGTACTAGGACTTTTTGTATTCTTTTCACAATGAAAGGATATTGTTCAATTGTAATAAGAGGAAATCTTCCTCTGACTTCATAATCATTGTATAATGTAGTCAGCGTACTCGCACTAACTCCTGTTCAGTATGTGTTAATTTCGATGACAACATGGGAAGCGTGTGTCACGGTATGTTAGCGGGGAAATGGCCATGCCGGTCCTTTCTCTGCAGGGTCACTCTAGTTTATCAATCTCTATTTCAGATGAACAAGAACAGGGTGATGTATCCGTGATGTCTTTCAAAAGTGTGCCTCCGTCGTCACAATTAATGAAGAGCTAGCGGCAGAGTGCTCATGGAAATACGTCAATTGCCTAAGAGGTCCCTAGTAGGATCGACGGCCTTTGACGTCCGCTAGCTCGCCCGGTGTAGCGTCCATTCATCGAATGGTTCGGCAGCCGGGTTCGTCCGTTGCAGTCCAGAAAGGAGTTTTGGGTGATGCGAGCACTATAAATCAACCAAGTGCACACCCAGTGACGGCGGATCAGAGGAGAGAACGGAGGAAGCCTATTAGTCCGGTTCCTAGCTCGTCCAGGTCCATCCGGGCTGCGAGCGAGAGAGGCCCCTCTCTCATACAACAACATCTGGCCCCAGATGTTGTGGTACAAAATGTTTCGCATTCGGAGCATATACGTCCGCCGCTCGGGACGCTCCGTTATATAGACAGTCCGGAGAGACTGTCAATAAGGCTTCCTCATCCTCATGGCAGCACACACGACCGCACCTTGGCTACGTGACCTCGGATATCCAGCCAACTTCGCCAATCAGAGAATCCACGGCGACCAGGTCATGCCATCCGGTAGCCAGGGACACAAGGCCTGTAGACTCTGGACGTTCGCATAAGAAAAGTATGCAGGAGTCAACGTACACAGAGCTTCCAGCGGCAAGCATCGTAAGACTGCTACTCCACAGGCCTCAGTGACGGACGTGCTATCCCAAATAGCACAACTTAGCGCAGCATCCCAGCAACGACAGAATCTCTGTCGCATCATGTAATATCCGACGACGCTGGGTCGGTATGCTCCACTGAAGCATCAGGTACGGATGTCCGAAAACTTCATAGGGTCCGACAGGATGGCGAAAGGGATTCGGAGGATTTCAAGCTTTCCCTTTCGGAACAACATAAGCTGCCGTACATGTCATCTGGCTTTATCTTCTAGAGGTTGTTTCGTCGGACCAGAATGCGATGCCAGATAAGAGACTGATAGCGTCGGTGGACACAAGAATTTTTTGATCGGTTCAGGGACATCGTCCCTCAGTTTCCGACACAGTCCAATAATGTCACAGGAACTTTCGAATTATTGAACGACGCTATATATATATATATGCTTGCTATTAAACAACCAAGTCTGGTTTCTTATTCGCAAAAGTTACCATGATGTCTTTCAAAAGTGTGCCTCTGTCGTCATAGTTAAATGAAGAGCTAGCGGCAATAAGTGCTCATGGAGATACGTCAATCGCCTAAGAGGTCCTTAGTAGGATCGACGGCGTTGACGTTCGCTAGCTCACCCGGTGTAGCGTCCATTCATCGAATGGTTCGGCAGCCGGGTTCGTCCATTGCGGTCCAGGAAGGAGATTTGGGTGATGCGAGCACTATAATAGACAATAGTACACACCCAGTGACGACGGATCAGAGGAGAGATCGGAGGAAGCCTGTTAGTCCGGTCCCTAGCTCGTCCAGGTCCGTCCGGGCTGCGAGCGAGAGAGGTCCCTCTCTCGTACAACAACATCTGGGACCGGATGTTGTGGTACAAACGTTTCGCATTCGGAGCATATGTCCGCCGCTCGGGACGCTCCGTTATATAGACAGTCCGAGAGACTGTCGATAAGGTTTCCTCATCCTCACGGCAACGCACACGACAGCACCTTGGCTACGTGACCTCGAGTATCCTGCCAGCTATGGCATTCAGGGATTCCACGGCGAACAGGTCACGCCATCCGGTAGCCAAGGGACACGAGGCCTGTACACTCCGGTCGCTCGCATATTAGAAGTATGCACGGGGTAATGTACACGGAGCTTCCAGCGGCAAAGCAACGTAAGACTGCTTCTCCACAGGCCTCAGTGACGGACGTGCTATCCAAAATAGCACAACTTATCGCAGCATCCCAGCAAACGACAGAATCTCTGTCGGATCAGGAATAATCTGACGACGCTGGGTCGGTTCGCTCCGCTGAAGCATCAGATATGGACGACCAAGCTTTTCATAGGGTCCGACAGGATGGCGAAAGGGATTCGGACGATTTCGAGCTTTCCCTTTCGGAACAACAGAAGCTGCCATACATTTCTTCCGGCATTATCTTCCAGAGGTTGTTCCGTCGGACTAGAATTCTGCGATGCTGGATAAGAGACTAATAGCGTCATTGGACACAGAGTTTTTGATCGGTTCAGGGACATCGTCCCAGAGTTGCCGACACAGTCCAATAATGTCACTAGAACATTCGAATTATTGAACGACGCTATATATAAGCTTGCTACCAAAACAGGCTAGTCTAGTTTCTTATCCGCAAATGCTCTAAATCTGCCTTTCATCAATTCAAGGAATAATTTGTAATGGCAGGACAGGGCATACCGAGAGTTCCTCTGCGTCTAGACGACGAGGCTGAAGACTTGTAATTGTTTATATCGCTGTCTATGTCAATTCCAACCACGACGTTGGAAACGACAATAATGTCTAACAGACTTAACTTAGATTCTTTATCATACGCAGACCACCTTACTAAGGCGTTATCATTACGTCTTCAAGGGAAAGAATTCCAGGATATGATCCTCAATGAGATTTCTTTCAAGGGCAGTAGCTTTTCCACGTATAACTCCGCCCTTCAGTGGCAAACCTGGAGTTGGTTAGATGTGACGCAGCCCTAGCTACATCCACGCGCATGGATAGTAAGGTGAAGAACTCTCTCAGAGTCGCTTCAGTCTCGGAGAAGCTTCTCTTCGACGGCAACCTTTCGGCAATCTATGAGTTGCTCGATATAGACGTTCTCTTGTCAATCAACTGTAACAAGAGATTCAGACTTGGGCAAACATTCAGTGGTTGACTCAGGGAGTTCCACTGCAGTTGCCGGATCCGAGTTTTACGATTATGACGGATGCCAGTCAAACAGGTTGGGGTACAACATTGATCCCAACGGATTCGAAGTGCCAGAGTCTTTGGGTTCCGCAGTTTCTAGGCAAGCACATAAACATCCAAGAAATGATGTCAATTTGGCTTGCACTACGTCACTGGATGAACATTATTCAGAAAGCGCATGTCCAATCCTGTCCGACAATACGACAGTAGTTGCGTATATCCGGAACCAGGGAGGCACTCATTCCGTTCCGTTATTCAATTTAACGGAAAGAATCCTTCTGTTTGTTCTAGAACACCAAGTCCTGCTTTCGGTCCGTCATATTCCGGGTCGTCTGAATGTATTAGTAGACTCCCTTTCACGGAAGGGTCGCTTGTTGCCGTCAGAATGGACTCTCAACAAACAGGTATTCAATCAGATTTGCTACCAATGGGAGCGGCCAATGATAGACTTATTTGTGACACAACTCAACAATCAGTTGCAGACGTATGTGTCACCATGTCTGGATCCCCGAGCATATGCAGTAGAAGCTCTATCGATCTCGTGGGACGGAAGGATAGGATATGCGTATCCTCCAGCGCCGTTGATTCAGCAAATATTGCTCAAAATAAACAATCTCAATACAATTCTGTTGGTAGCATCTCTGTCTCCACAGAGACCATGGATTAATCTACTCAGGTGTCTGCTGTGGGACTTACCGCAAAAACTTCCTCCACGAGAGGATCTTCTTTCGCTGGTGAAATCGTGTCAACTTCATCACAACCCGCAAGGTCTCAACCTTCACGTATTCCGTTGTGCGGTCCTTCTTGCACGGCAAGCATTGTACAGGACGAACAGTGGACGCGATTTCTAACTGTAGGAGGACCTCCTCTTCGCTATACTATGCGGTTAAGTGGAAGGTCTTTCGTCATGGGTGTAGGGATCATTTTGTTGATATTTTTTATCCCTCCATACCAGACATTGCAAACTTTCTAGTATACATGTTTGACGAGATCAACTGCAGCCTGTTACTATTAAAGGTTATAGGTCTATATTATCTGATACCTATGCACACCATGATAGTTTACAATTGAATCTAATGTCTCTTTATCTAAATTAGTTAGAAACTCTTCGATAAATAGACCTAGAACCCTTAGATTAATTCCTAAATGAATTTAGCTTGGGTTCTTCTTAAACTAAAAGAAAACCATTTGAGCCTCTTGAGTCAGTAGATTTCAAATTCTGGTCTTATAAGACAGCATTTCTCTTAGCTTTCTCTTCTGCTTGAAGAGTCAGTGAGCTTCATGCACTATCGGTGGACGATTCTCACTATCGTAGTGACGGGAACACTATTACCTTTACTACTAATGTTGGATTTTTGGCTAAGAATCGGACTCCTAATTATATCCGGAACCTATTGTTATTAAGGCCCTTCCGTCTTCAGACGGGCACAGGCCTTTACTCTGTCCGGTTAGAGCTTTATGTATTATAAACAAGATCTCAGTTTATCAGAAAGGGACGTAAACGCTTCTTTCTGTCTCTTTTGCCTAATAGAAAGGACATTACGGTCCATTCTATGGCTAGATGGATTCAATTAACTATCCGTACTGCTTATGATAATCTATCTTCAACTCAGCAGTCTGTGCGTAAGATTTCGGCTCATTAAGTAACAGCTCTTTCTACATCTTAGCTTATGCAAACAGTGTTGCTATTATAGATTTAATGAAGGCTGCATATTGGTCTCAGCCATCCACATTCACGAATTTTTTATCTCAGAAATATTGAGTCCATTTCTGGAGACCTGCTTGGTTTAGGTCCATTATCTGCTGCTCAGAATGTCGTTCTCTAAACAGTTGCAACTATAGTTATGCAGGCTTTCTGTTCAGGCAATGACTCCGTCCTGCTGCCCTCTTCGCTCTGGACTATTTGACCCAGGGCAAGGGGAAGGGGGGGAGGGTGTTCCCTTGGGTCACCTGTTTTATAGTGAAAACAAGGGGATACCTCCTCCGGAGTCAGTAATTCTGAGTTGTAACTGGGATGGTTTAAAAGTGAAAGTTAATGTTTAAAAAATTCATTCGTGTCATATTTTTAAAGTATAGCATTTGTATATGTCACGTGTCAAACGGGAGTTTATATACAATCCTCGGACACTTTTATTAGAGTATAAAGAGTCTCAATTCTCTGGACTAACTTTATTTATTGGCTTACTTTAAAAATAATTAGTATAAGGATTATTCTGGATGTTAATAGAGAACATGAATGTTATGATGCTCAATTATGGAGGGTGTTGTGTCTTTCTAATTTATCATAAATAAGAAAGATACATGTAAAGCCTAATACTCCTTTTCTCCTCGAGGGGATGACTCTATTTTATATACTTGAGCTTATTGGATTTTCCTCTATGTCCTAGGCCCTCCAGCCTTTTTACTATTCAGCTATGTCTGGGTCATTGGTACAGTATAAAAATGTTAAAAAATTTATAGTAATTTATATATTTTTTATACTTACCAATGACCCAGACGGGGATGGCCCTCCCAGGAGTTGGGAACTCTACCTCCCCGCTGAGTACATACCGCTGACGAGGCACTGGTTGTAAGAATGATAAATGGCGCCAATTCCGGGACCTCCTTGACACTGCGAATGCGCAGTAGAGGTGAAGTATGGAGGGCCATTCAGGACATGATTTCTTTGGTTTTAGATGCAAATTTTGGGGATTGGGGGGCAAATAACTTTCAAGTTACCAATTTTTCCGTAATGCAACTAGGAATTTAACCAATTCAGTCTTTGACAGAGCATTTTTTCCATCATGCAACTAGGAATTTAATCAATTCAGTCTTCTTTGACCGAGCTCATTGCACCCTGTTACACAAGATTGAATTGGTTATATTACTAGTTGCATGATGGGGAAAATTTGTGACTTAAAAATTTGATTTTTTAGACATTAGTGTGCAGAGGGTTGAAGCTATACTTTTTTTAACTCTATTAATTTGTAAATATAACCTTGGACTACTTTTTTTCAACTCAGTTGTCCATTGACTGCAAATGTGCTGGAGTATTTCATCCCTGACTAATGTCATGTTTTGAAAGAGGATTTTGTCAGGGAGGGATTTTGCAGTGGATTTTGTCAAGGAGGAATGTTATCAGGGGAGAGGGGTATGTCTTGTTGTGGGATTTTGCCCAATTTATCTTTAGAATTCAGTAGAAATCCCTATTGTATACTCCCTGTTATTTAATTATTTATTTGGCACAATGGCTTTTCTGTTAATAGGGTTCCACTGCACTAAAAGAATTGACCTTTTTTTCTTCTAAACTTTTCTCCGTTTTATTGGGGCATTCTAAAAATAAAATTTTCATGTCACAAATTTTGCTTGTCATGCAACTAGGAATATAAGCAATTCAATCTTGTTTGATAGAGCTCGGTGAGCTTTGTCAAACAAGATTTAATTGATTAAATTCCTAGTTATGTGACAGAAAAAAGTCCCTTGTCAGACAACACTGAATGGGTGAATTCATCATGAGATTTTATCGTGGACCCTCTTCTATTATATCTTGATTGAAGGAGCTCATGGAGCTTTGTCAAACAAGATATAGTAGATTAATTGCCTGTACTGTACAGGATGTACTTAGGTCAAATAGGTCTATAAATAAGAGGAATTTGGTGATTGCCAGGTTAATTTCCCGATATATAAACAGAATGACACACGCGTGTGAATGAGTTAATCGATATGGCACGAGTGCCAGTGTGGAAGGATAAAACGAGAGGCCGTAGGCCTCAAGTTTCATCTTTTCACGATGGCACAAGTGCCATATCGATTAACCCATTCACATGTGTGTGTCATTATGTGTTTATTACATGCCTTCATGTCTGTAAAACAATTATTAGAAGGACACTCAGCAATTCATTTGACAACTATCAACAAAAAGAGCACATTTTATCGCCAACTAAATTTGTGAGGGGAACCCATGTTATCATTTCATCCCCTCAGTTCCAATGTGTTCTATGTGCCTTCTGACACATTGAACACATTGGAACTCAGGAGACGATTTTCAGTTATCGCTAGCGATTCAAATTGTAATTGCATTGCACGATTTGTAGAAAATTCCAGTGAAATTTTGTTTCTATTTAAAAATAGTCTGTCAAGGGTTTCCGTTCGCACATATGTTCCTCATGGTTTAGTGTTGCTGCAGATGGGGATTTTATAGAACAGGTGTGTAATAAATTATAATACTTTTTATTCAGTTGAAAGGAGGTTGCTCCAAATCCCATATGTAGATAATAGGTTGATTTTGAAGTTATATTCAAATTTGAGGTTATATTCAATGGTTTTCTGTTTAGAATTAATTAACAGTGTTATTCAGTTAAAGAGATATTCAATGAAGTGGGATCTACTGTATGTTAGATTGTTGTATATGATACTGATTCATATCTCAGTCATCATCACTTGATACACACAGTGAATTTGTGTAATATTTGAAGGTATTGTACAGAAACATGCATAATAACCTTCTCCTAGAAAATCCTTAACAGTAGCTGCCAGTGGTTATTCAATTGTGCCTAAATAAGGGTTTACAAAACTGGAATACATGAGAAAAATATGCATCAAGATTTACTGAGTTTTTGTGTGTTTTTTAGGAAATGTTCAAGTACCCTTACATATTGGATTTGAATAAGTTCTATTGTAATGATATCCATGCAATGGCTGCCACCTATGGTATAGAAGCAGCTGCCAGAGTTCTTATCAAGGTATTTATTACATTAACTTCAGTTTTTATTCAAGTATGGGAATATTGTTCCCATGTATTGTTGGGAAGAAATTTTGTTTTATTTTTCTCATCTGAATGTAGTGATAGAAATATATTGGACAAAAATGTGCAGTTTCATCTTAGTCAACTATAGTTTGTGACATTAGTGATTTTATCCTCCTAACTTGTGACTGAGTCATCATGTATGAGGCTTATGGGAGCCTTATATTTTTAAACCTGTGTCTCCTGACAGAAAATATTAGAAATAGACTTATCATGAAAAGCTAATCAAAAACTCCCAGCAATATTCATAAAAATTGCCATTCAGTGATTATTATTTTTTTCCTTTTTGTCTCAAAAACATAGCTTATGACCACTTATTGGAATGAGTCATTGAGCTCATTCCATTTAGATATCATGTATGTTTTTGTGATGAAAAATGAAGATTTTAGTCATTCAAATTAGGTATTCAAAATTTGTTTTGCAAGTCTTGTCTTCTATTCATTTTGGGTAAAGGATTTATTCTATATGATAATGGGTTATAGTTATAATCAAACCCCTGCACACATACATTTCAGACTGATTATTACTCCAAGCTATGTGTGAGTTCAGTGTATTCCAGAATGACATATTAAAAATCTTACCATTAGCACATCAATCTGATTTTTGTTGTTGTTGTATATGTGAACATGGCATAATTCCTGAACTGCACTATCAAAATCAGGGATGAGACTTTTCCACCAACAGCAAATTTCACCCTTTGTCTGGTGGGCTAAAAAACTAAAAAACTATTGGCCCTGTTAAGTCTCATTCTGCTGATTTTCCTGTGGATTCCATATAAAATATTAACCCTATCATATACAGTATTTGGGGATCATGTGTTTTTATCCATGTAATAGGGAGTACCGCGGCTCAGTAGGTTGAGATGCAGGCTGCAGGCTGAGTAGTTCTCGGTTCGAATCCCACCTGCAGCAACCGCATTGTGTCATTGGGCAAGACACTTAATCCCAATTGCCCACATGGGGGCATTGTGAACTAAGGCTTACGTCACGTCGATGGTGCACTTGTCTTCAACCAATGCTAACCCTGCTTGTGTGGAGTTCATACATTGGGGAGTTTTGACAGTTGCTTGCCATTGCTTGGTGGTTCTCTCTGGGTGCTCCATCTTCCTCCACCCATAAAACTGTCCAACACGATGTGACCCTGACTGTTGAAAGTGTTGTTAAACTCCAATAAATAAATCCATGTAATAATCCTAATAGATTTGAAATGGAACCTTTAGGTGATCTTTGAGTACATTGATTGCAACATTTTAATTGTTTGTTACTATACTTTGGAAGCAAAGATTGAAAAACAAAATTTTAATGTTGGGGTCTTTGTGTATTCACACTGGAGGGATTTTTCACAAATATTAAAAGTTAAATCACCATTTGTTTATGATTTTATTATCATTGTAGGAAATTCAAGATGTGTTTGGAGCATATGGCATCACTGTTGATTATCGCCATTTATCACTGATTTCAGATTATATGACATTCGAAGGATCATACCGGCCATTTAACAGACGAGCTATTGAAACTAATGCGTCACCACTGCAAAAGATGAGTTTTGAGACAACTATGCATTTTTTAATTGATGCTAGTATCAATCAAGGTGTGGATTTATTGCGTTCTCCTTCATCTCAAATAGTCACTGGGAAAAATGTTTCATGTGGAACTGGTTGCTTCGATCTATTACAACCACTCTTGACTGATCCGTAGGAATAACTCTTTGCCTGCTGCAAGTGGATATTTTTATACTTACCAATGACCCAGACATAGCTGGTGCTAACTCTTAAAATATAGGGCCAAACACAAATTTTGCCCCCCAATCCCCAAAATTTGCATCTAAAACCAAAGAAAACATGTCCTGAGTGGCCCTCCACACTTCACCTCTACTGCGCATGCGCAGTGTCAAGGACGTTCCGAAATTGGCGCCATTAATCATTCTAAGTTTGGCCCTTCATCAGTTAACATCTGACTGATCTTTGTGCTTGTAAATCTCAGTTTAAATGATGCCAGACACATAAATATTAGTGAAATGGTGATTCTAAGGAGGATAGAGAAGGAGGAGAGGAAAAATGTGTGACAGAATATTATCAGGGCTGTAACTTAAAATTTTTTAATGAAATTATGTTAAGTTACCTATTTTCGAGGCAGCAGCCATTTTGTTGTCATTCTGATTATTTAGTTACACTGATTTTTCAGTGTTTTCCTCTCTCCCTGTCCTTTAAGTCCCCCCTTGCTATTCTCCCATGCTTTTGGCATAGTTTTTGTAATTATTATTACTAAATATTTTTGGGAGTTTTAGCTGAATAACAGAATGAATTCTGTTCTTTTCCCCATGTTTACGTCTTCACCTACGGGTGGTTAGGCGTTGTGTTCTGCATCTTCCATCTGATGTTCTGCAGTTTCTTCCCTGGAAGTCTCTGTTTTGCATCAGATAGTGTATTTTTGGTAACTGATTCCGGGCCTGGGTGCCTGGAGTCTTATTTTAGTGTTTTTACGTTCATTGTTTACATTTACAACAGCCCTCTGTGTGAGGGGGGGATTTCTGGAAAATAATATCTTGATGTTATTTTAATCATAACTAGATACATTATTATTGTTCGTAAGTGTTGAATAAATTGTTTAAAATGTTTTTAAAATTTTTGTCCACACTTAGGCTTGGGATCCATTGGGGCTCAACGTTACTTTTCAGAAACTTGGGCTGTTCTGAAAAAATATTTTTTCAAAATATTTTGATTTCAATTATTTTTTCTATATTAATGGATCATATTATTATTATGTATTTTGATTGCCAGGGGTTAGTGCGAGTACCAGGACTTGTTTTCTTTTCACATTGAAAGGATATTGATCAATTGTAATAAGAGGAAGTCTTCCTCTGCCTTTTATAATCATTCTATATGTGGTCAGTGTACTCGCATTAACTCCTGTTCTGTATCGTATGATTTCGATGACAATATGGGAAGCGTATGTCACGGTATGTTAGGGGGGAATTGGACACTCCGGTCCTTTCCCCGCAGGGTCACTCTACTTTATCAATTTCTATTTCAGACGATCAAGATTAGGGTGATGTATCTGTGATGTCTTCCAACAGTGTGCCTCCGTCGTCACAATTAATGAAGGGCTAGCGGAAAAGTGCTCATGTAAATACGCCAATTGCCTAAGAGGACCCTAGTAGGTTCGACGGCCTTTGACGTCCGCTAGCTCGCCCGGTGTAGCGTCCGAATGGTTCGGCAGCCGGGTTCGTCCGTTGCGGTCTAGAAGGAATTTTGGGGTGATGCGAGCACTATAAATCAACCAAATGCACACCCAGTGACGGCGGATCAGAGGGAGAACGGAGGAAGCCTTTTAGTCCGGTTCATAGCTCGTTCTGGTCCATCCGGACGGCGAGCGAGAGAGGCCCCTCTCTCGTACAACAACATCTGGCCCCAGATGTTGTGGTACAAAATGTTTCGCATTCGGAGCATACGTCCGTCGCTCGGGACGCTCCGACATATAGTCAGTCCGGAGTAGACTGTCAATAAGGCTTCCTCATTCTCATAGTAGCGCACACGACCGCTCTTGGCTACGTGACCTCTGATATCCAGTCAGCTTCGCCAGTCAGAGAATCATCGGCGACCAGGTCACTCCATCCGGTAGCCAGGGATACGAGGCCTGCAGACTCCGGACGTTCGCATGGGAAGTGTGCGGGAGTCAACGTACACGGAGCTTTCGGCGGCAATGCATCGTAAGACCGCTACTGCACAGGCCTCGGGAACGGACGTGCTTTCCTAAATAGCACAGTTTATTGCAGCATCCCAGCATCAACTGAATCTGTCGCATATTTTTTATCCGACGATGCTGGGTTGGGGCGCTCCGCGGAAGCGGGTACGGACGTCCAAAAATTTCATCCGGTCCGACGGGATACCAAAAGGGATTTGGAGGATTTCGAGCTTTCCCTTTCGGAACAACATATGCTGTTGTGTATGTCATCTGACTTGGTCTTCTACAGCTTCTTTCGTCGGACCAGAATGCTGCGATGCCGGATAAGAAAGTGATAGCGTCGGTGGACTTAGAAATTTTTGGTTCGGTTCAGGGACATCGTCCCTCAGTTCCGACATAGTCCAATAATGTCACACAAACTTTTCGAATTATTGAACGACGCTATATATATATTATTATTATATGCTTGCTATAACCAAGCATTTCTGGTTTCTTGTTCGCAAAGTTACGGAGATGACTTTCAAAAGTGTGCCTCTGTCGTCATAGTTAATGAAGAGCTAGCGGCAATAAGTGCTCATGGAATATGTCTATCGCCTAAGAGATCCCTTGTAGGATCGACGGAGTGACATTCGCTAGCTCACCCGGTGTAGCGTGCATTCATCGAACGGGTCGGCTGCCGGGTTCGTCCGTTGCGGTCTAGGTAGGAGATTTGGGTGATGCAAGCACTTTAATTACTTTAGTACTCACCCAGTGACGGCAGATTGAGGACAGATCGGAGGAAGCCTGTTAGTCCGGTTCCTGGCTTGTCCAGGTCCGTCCAGGCTGTGAGCGAGAGAGGTCCCTCTCTCGTCCAACAACATAGGGGACCGCATGTTGTGGTTCAGATATTTTTCATTCGGAGCATACGTCATTCGGAGTGACATTCGCTAGCTCACCCGGTGTAGCGTGCATTCATCGAACGGGTCGGCTGCCGGGTTCGTCCGTTGCGGTCTAGGTAGGAGATTTGGGTGATGCGAGCACTTTAATTACTTTAGTACTCACCCAGTGATGGCAGATTGAGGACAGATCGGAGGAAGCCTGTTAGTCCGGTTCCTGGCTTGTCCAGGTCCGTCCGGGCTGTGAGTGAGAGAGGTCCCTCTCTCGTCCAACAACATAGGGGACCGCATGTTGTGGTTCAGATATTTTTCGGTCGGGACGCTCCGTTATATTGACAGTCCGAGAGACTGTCCATAATGCTTCCTCATCCTCTCAGCAGGGCACACGACCGCACATTGGCTACGTGACCTCGAGTATCCGATCAGTTTCGTCATTCAGTGATTCCACGGCGAATAGGTCACGCCATCCGGTAGCCAAGGGACACGAGGCCTATACACTCCGTTCGCTCGCATATTGGTAGTATGCACGGGGTAACGATCACGGAGCTTCCAGCGGCAATGCATTGTAGGACCGCTTCTCCTTAGGCCGCAGTGACGGACGTGCTATCCGAGTTAGCACAGTTGTTTCGCAGCATCCCAGCAATCGACAATTTCTTGGTCGAATCAGGAATTATCCGACGGCGCTGGGTCGGTGCGGTCCGCGGTTGCATCAGGTACGGTCGACCGAACGCTTTATAGGGTCCGACAGGATGGCGAAAGGGATTCGAAAGATTTCGAGTTTTCCCTTTCGTAGTATCGGAAGCTGCCATTTATATCTTCTGGCATTATCTTCCAGTGATTGTTATTTCGGACTACATTGCTGCGATGTTGGATAAGAGACTTATAGCGTCATTGGACTCGGAATTTTGGATCGGTTCAGGGACATTGTCCCTGACTTACCGACACAGTCCAATAATTTCATTACAACATGTGTTTTATTTTTCGACGCTATATATGCATACAAGCCTGCTACCAAGCATGATAGTTTAGTTTCTTGTCCGCGTTGCTCATTTCTGCCGTTTTATCATTTATACGAATAGTTTATTTTGGCAGAGCAGGGCATACCGATAGTTCATATGCATCTAGACGGTGTGGTTGAGACTGGAAATATTCTTTTTCGCCGTCTATGTCTTTTCCAACCTCAATGTTGGAAACGACAATGATGTCTAGTAGACTTAACTTAGACGCTTTATCTTACGTTATACACCTTACTGAGGCGTTATCATTACGTCTTCAAGAAAAGATTTACGGGATTTTATTCTCAATGTGATTTCTTTTGAGGGCAGTAGTTTGTTCACGTATAACTCCGCCCTTCAGTGGCTGATTGGAGTTGGTTAGACGTGACGCAGCCCTAGCTACATCCACGCGCGTGGATAGTAAGGTTAAGAACTCTCTCAGAGTCGCTTCGTTCTCGGAGAAGCTTCTCTTCGACGGCAACTTTTCAGCAATCCATGAATTGCTCGATTTACACGTTCTCTTGTCTATCTAGTGTTACAAGAGATTCAGACTGGGGCAAACATTCGGTGGTTGACTCAGAGAGTGCCACTGCAGTTGCCGGACCCGAGTGTTGCAGTTATGACGGTTGCCAGTCAAACAGATTGGGATATAATATTGATCCCAACGGATTCGAAGTGCCAGGGTCTTTGGGTTCCGCAGTCTCTTAGCAACAATTTATCTTCCGCGGAATAATGTTTTTTAGGCTTGCTTTATGTCATTGCATGAACATTATTCAGAAACGCATGCCCAAATCCTGTCCGTTAATTCGACAGTAGTGGCGTATCTCCGGAACCAGGGAGGCACTCATTCGTTTCCGTTATTCAATTTAATGGGAAGAATCCGTCTGTTGGTTATAGTACACCAAGTTCTGTTTCGGTCCGTCATATTCCGGGTCGTCTGATTGTTTTACCGGACTCCCGTTCACTTAGGGGTTGCTTGTTGCTGTCAGAATGGACTCTCATCAAACAAGTATTCAATCAGATTTGCTATCTATGGGAGTGCCCAATGATGATTTAATTACGACACAGCTTGCTAATCAATTGCAGACATATGTGTTGGCTTGTTCGGATCTCTGAGCTAATGTTGTTAACGCTCTATTGATCTATAGGACGGAATGATAGGATACGCGTATCCTCCGGCGCTGTTGTTTCAGCAGGTATTGCTAAGATAAACAACCACAATACATTTCTGTTGATAGCATCTCTATCTTCACAGAGACCATGGGTAATTTACTCTGTTGTCTACTGTGGGACTTAACGTGAAATCTTCCTCAATGAGAGGATCTTTTTTCGCTGGGTAAATCGTGTCATCTTTATCACAACCCGCAAGGTCGCAACCTTCACGTATACCGTTGTGTGGTCCGTATTGCATTGTAAGCATTGTACTGGACGAGCTTTGGACGCGATTTCTTACTATAGGAGATCCTCTTCTTCGCTATTCTATGCGGCTAAAGTGGAGGCTCTTCCGTTGTTGGTGTAGGGATCATTATGTTCATATTGTTGATCCCTCCATACTACTCATTGCAACTTTTTAGTATACTTGTTTGACAAGATCTACTGCAGTCTGTTATTATTAAGGTTATAGGTTTATGTTACCTCATACCTATGCACTCTAGGATAGTTTACAATTGAGTCTTATGTCTCTTTATCTAAGTCAGTTAGTAACTTTTTGATAAATAGACTTAGAATCTTTAGATTAAATTCCTATATGGAATTTAACTTCGGTTCTTATTTAGCTAAGTAATCATTTGAGCCTCTGGAAACAGTAGTTTTTCAAATTCTGACCTTTTAGACAGTAATTCTGTTGGCTTCTCTTTTACTGAAGAGTCAGTGAGTTTCATGCACTATCGATGGATGATTTTCACTTTCGTAGTTTCGGAATCACTACTTCCTTTACTATTTAGGTTGGATTTTTGCATAAGAGTTAGGCTCCTAATATCCGGAACCTATTGTTATTAAGGTCCTTCCGTCTTCGTACGGGCATAGGCCTTTACTCTCTCCGGTTAGAGTTTATGTATTTATAAACAGATATCTGTTTATTACTACGTGCGTAAGCTTCTTCTGTCTTTGATGCCTAATAGAAGGACGTTACGCTCCATTCTATTGATAATGGATTCTATTAACTATCGGTACTGTTTACGGTATATCATTGACTCAGCAGTTGTGCTTAAGATTTCGGCTCATGAAGTAAGAGTTCTTCTACATCTTGGGCTTACATTAATAGTGTCGCTATTATAGATTTTTGAAGGCTGCTCATTGCGCTCAGCCATCCACATTCATGAATTTTTATCTCAGAAATATTGAGTCCATTTCTGGAGGCCTCTATTGTTAGGTCTATTATCTACTGCTCAGAATGTCATTCACTTAACAGTTGCTACTATAGCTAGGTAGGCTGTCTGTTTCGGCAGTGACCCCGTTCTGCTGCCCTCTTCGCTCTGGGCTATTTGACCCAGGGCAAGAAAAAGGGGGGGGGGGGGGGTGTTCCCTTGGGTCACCTGTTTTTCTATGAAAACAAGGGGATACCTCCTCCGGAGTTAGTAATTCTGAGCTGTTATTGGGATGGTTGTTTAGTGAGAAGTTTATGTTTTAAAAATTCATTCAAGTCTTAGTTTTTAAAGTATAGCTTTTGAATATTGCATGTGTCAACGGACATGATTATGCAATCCTCAGACACTTTTAAGGAGTATAAGAGTCTCTATTCTCTAGACTTACTTTATTTATTGGCTTACTTTAAAAATTATTAGTATAAGGATTATATTGGATATTAATAGAGTACATGGATGTATGATGCTCAATTTTGGAAGGTGTTGTATCTTTCTAATTTATCATAAATAAGAAAGATACATGTAAGGCCTATTACTTCTTTTTCCCTAGAGGGGATGACTCTATTTTATATTATTGAGCGTTTTCCATCTTGCTCTATGTCCTTGGCCCTCCAGCCTTTTTACTATTCAGCTATGTCTGGGTCATTGGTACAGTATAAAAATGTTAAAAAATTTATAGTAATTTCTATATTTTTTATACTTACCAATGACCCAGACGGGGATGGCCCTCCCAGGAGTTGGGAACTCTTGCCTCCCCGCTGAGTACATAGTGCTTACCAGGCACTGGTTATTAGAATGATTAATGGCACCAATTTCGGAACGTCCTTGACACTGCGCATGCGCAGTAGAGGTGAAGTGTGGAGGGCCACTCAGGACATGTTTTCTTTGGTTTTAGATGCAAATTTTGGGGATTGGGGGGCAAAAATTGTGTTTGGCCCTATATTTTAAGAGTTAGCACCAGCTATGTCTGGGTCATTGGTAAGTATAAAAAATATAGAAATTACTATAAATTTTTTAACTTTCCTGCCCAATACAAAAATACCTTGTTATCTAAGTAGAGGTAAAAATATTCCTACAAATAGAAGAAGAAATCAACTTATCAATGATTTCTTTGTGCCAAACACTATTGAACTTTTCAGCAAATCAAACCATGGCTACTTTACAGCAGCCATTGCTTTATTTTATGGAACTTTCAAGTAAGGCCAGCCAATCACAAATTTTCAATTCGAATCGAATCATGATTGGAATTGGGTCCGTTATTCAAAATGGAATCTAACCTCGAATCGAATCATCCATGTACACAAAGTCAGAGGTTGCTGATGGGAGTGCACTAAACATTACAGTAAAGTACTATGTTGATCAAATCATGTTCATTATTTCGGCCCACCTGCAACTTCACTGAATGAAATGAGAAAAGATTTGTCGTTAATTTTGTGCAAAAATTTACATTTCGTGGTTAGATTATATAACCATGTTCAAGTGGAAATGCTGTATGAAGATTTCTTATGGGAGGTAGCTACATCTGTCATGCATTCAATTCATCAGAGTGGTGTTATTGTACTCAGTTATACCCACTTGCAGGGAGAATGTAACATTGAACTTTGGCAAAACCAGTCTAAGAGGAAGATCTCCAAGCATCGGTTGGGAATATTTTCTGTGAGTTGAATCCATCAAAAAGCTGACTGTGCTTAATCAAGAATGAAAACAAATTGATTGGATGGAAAACGAACACAAGCATGAATTACCGACACTGAGCACTGAACAGGACAAGCTGTTAGCAACAGCTCATCATCAACATTGTTTGGAAACTTTAAATTTGCTCTCAACAATGATAGTGACTAGTGATATTAGAATGAGTATGGGTGGTGGCATGTGTGCAGATGTGATCCATGTTAATATATTACTCTCAGTCTTTATTTTCAGCACTTTTTACAATTTCCTTCTCAATTATATGTTTTATGGGATGTGGTAGATGACTGAAACAAGTCTATGTTCTTGTGAATTGATTTGAAAGGAATCTGGCTGCTGATGGTGATTCAAAATCGAATCAAAACATATCAGTCAAACCCACTAAGTGCTAAACTCAAAAATCATCATTGAAATTTTCTTCTTTTTTTTAACATCCTCCAGGGTTCCTGCGGGCCTTGAAAAGCCTGGAATTTCAAAAATGAAATTCAATGCCTTGAAAAGCCTTAATTTGGCTCCCTGGGCCTGGAAAAGCCTTGAAAACTGAAGCATTGCACGCCGAGTTGAGATGAATGAAATACGTCCGAGACGGTTCGAGTTGTTCAACTACGATAAGCCTGGAAAAACCTTGAATTTAACTTTCTAATAGCCTTGAAACTCCTTGAATTTGGGGTGTATATGGCTTGGAAAAGCCTGGAATTTCATGTCAGGTCAGGTGCAGGAACCCTGCCCTCACTCTTTAACTCACCTGAGCGAAGCTGAAGGGGAGCTTTAGTGAACACTATGTCCATTGGTCATCCATCCGTCGTCCATCCTGAATTTTACGTTATTAACTTCTTATAAACTACTGGACCGAAATTAAACCAGATTTGATATGCATATTCCTTTTCATTTGATAAGTCAGATTTGTTCAAATAAAGTTTCTGTTGGTTGAGGATTAACCCTTTACCTAACATGAAAAGCAGATGACACTTGCAAACAAAATTCTTGAACAACTGATTTTTTTTCATTTTTTTGTCTCAAAAATATAGGTTATGACCCCTCATTGGAACGAGCTCGACGAGCTCATTCCAAAGAGGGGTCATAACCTATGTTTTTGAGACAAAAAAGGAAAATATAATGGAAATTAATTGGCGATTTTTGAGAATAGCGCTGGCCAGTTTTGGCCATTACATTGGTTGAGGGATTAAGCAATAAACTTTCACCCAACTTTGGAAAAGACTTGAGGTGCTCTTGTTTGACAGAGCTTTTCAGTTAACCCTCTGCATACTGAAGTTGAAATATCAAAATTTTAAGCTGTAAATTCTCCCATCATTCAACAAGTAATATAACAAATTCAGTCTTGTTTGAAAGACCTCATTGTCTGAAATATTCCCAAGTTAGAGGGAATAATGCATAGTATATACTGTTTTTTCTGCTTTTTTGTCTAATTTCATAAAAAATAATTTAACCCAGAGAGTGAGAGGATTGCAGATTTTTATACATTTTTGCTACAAAATGAGGCTTTGCAGTTGTTTCTATAGGCAGCCAAGCCTTGCCTAGAAACAATGGCCAAGGTACTTATAAAGTAACTTCGAGTTTTCACAGAGACTGAATGTTGGGCCACATGTTCTGTTGCAGTAAAATGTGATCAAAGTTGGAGATTAGTTCTATATGGTGAATTTTGTGCAGTCCCAATACATCCCTGAGAAGCCCAAAATTAGCTTTTCAGACAGTCAGTATTACAGAAGAGTTTCTTTATTTGGGCTGAACAGCAACTGACTTGGCAAGTCAGTCATGTACCGAAATTAGTCCAATCTAAAGCCTGCACCTAACATGTTTTTGTTCAAAGAATTAAGATTTTGTTTAGAAAATGGACAGGAATGAAATGTTGATTTTCATTTGATGAATCATCTTGTCATGCATAAATTTTATGTGAAGGAAAATTTGAAGTCATCAAGAAGATAACACAACTACAATTAGATGAATATGATCAATGATAATAATTTCATCCTCATTTATGTTTTGTACACAAACATGGCATCTTGCAGCACTTTAATTGGCATAATACCCATTCCACCCCCACACCACTTGGGGATGATTTTTATCCCACTACACCCTGCATGTTGTCATCAAAATCAATAATTTCAAGAGTGACTCTCAAGGATGATTTTTATCCCATGATACCCTGCATGATGTCATCAAAATCAATAATTTCAAAAGGGACGTCACTGGAATGTTACTTGTTTCAACTCACTTCAAAATGTTAACCCATCCCTGCCAGCTAATTCTGGATCATGTAGTATATACCTTTAGTATATACAGAGCATTTGGATGCCTTTTCCGAATTTGCAATTCAGTTTTCTCTGCGATCATTGGTAGGGCACTAAATTTTCACCACATGTGCTGAATTTTGATTCTGGCTACATTACGTGGCTGTGGTCCTCAAAAGCAGTGGGATGAGGAAATCTTACATGAGGAGAAAGCTATTGAACCCAAACACTTCGTAAGCCTGGGTCAAATATCTTTCCCCTCAGCCTCAAGTGAGATTTTTTAGTAAATTTTGTATGCATCTACCTCCACACATATTTATTTAAAAAACAATTGGAACAGATGTATATAAAAATTCATCCTATTAGAATTTAATCTATATTTTCATGATTGTTCTGGACTCTTTTGGAATGAAGTGCTTGAATTGACTTAAGGTAATTACTCAAATTTGGGGAATTTGGATGTAAGGTAAACTCCCTTAAGCTTAACATATTGGATATATCCAGCCACTCTCAAAAACTGTCATTCAGATTTTATTATTTCTTCAGTTATTACCTCCAGAACATAGTCCATGCCCACTCATGAAATGAGCCAATCATGTTTCATTGAGAGAGTCATAAACTATGTTTTTAAAAGCAAATGATGAAAATGTTCAGTTGACCCTTTACCTAAAGGATCAGCCACATAATATACAAATTGAGCAGTTGAAATCAGTTTAACTGGTCGAGTGCTAAAAGCCACTATCAGGGCTTTTAGAAAAATGAGGGTACCAGAGCAAAAGCTGACATTTTCCTGGCTGATGTTTCATATTCAGCCAAACGCAAATAGCATTTTGTTTATATAAATTTGTTTTATTACAAATTATTGGAGAGTGCCTGTGGGCACTCTCCAATAACTTGTAATAAAACAAATTTTGAATAACAATTTAAGACCACCAAAAATAATCTAGCCCTCAACCACTTGAGTATCAACAAAATCATATCTGACCCCCTCATTGGAATTAGGTCATTGAGCTCATTCCAAAGAGGGATCATTTGATATGATTTTGTTTAAATCTTTTTTGAAAACTTTAAAAAAAAAAAAAAACGAAACAAATTCTGATCTTGTGTGTGTTGGGTTGGATAAAGGATAAAGATATATTTTGGCATTTGTCTGAAAGGTGTTAGGTATCGCATTAAAGGAGGCCTAACAAAAAAAAGAAAAGTTTTTTTGTTTATCTAATGCTACAGACATTGTATAAATACAGAGTCAAAAAAGAAAGTACAATAAACTTTGAGGAGCAATTTTCACGCAACCTCTGATTTTCGGTTAACCTTGGCGTTTTTAGCTCACCTGACTTTCAGTCTTGAGAGCTATAGTGATCACACACCGTCCATCGTCTGTCGTCCGTCAACATGGTGTTTGCGTCTTCTCCCAAACCGCTGAACCAATTTAACTGATATTTGAGATAATAGTTTGCTGTGACATCGCAATTTGATTTTGTTCAAATCAAGTTGCCTCGCCCCTCGGTAGGGCCATGCCCAAAAAGTGTGCTTAAATCTTAAAAAATCTTCTCATGAACTAGCAGTAGCAGAGACTTGATATATGGTGTGCAGCTTCCTTTTGAGGTTTAGACTCAGATTTGTTCAAGAGAAGTTCGAGGAGCTATATTTGCCTTCGTTGTGGGAGGGGCAAGAATTTTCACCGCGACCAAAATTTCTATTTTCTAAACCGAGAGGCAGATTTGAACCAAATTTGATATGAGGGCTTATTGGGTCATAAGTACTTAATTTATGCCCAATTTTTTTTCTCGTCACCTCATGGGAACCGCAGAAGCGAAAAATAGAAAAAAATTAAAATGCCCATATCTCCAAAACTACACGGCACTGAGAATTCTTATTTGGTGTGAAGCTTCCTTAGGATTAACAGAATGGAATGGTCAAAAAAAATTACTATTGGTTTTATCATGGGGTACTTTTTGGAGAATTTAAAAAAGTGCTGAGTCAGCATTTTTTAACACTGTGGATAATGGGAAAAACATTTAAGACTACTTTTCTCCCAAACCACTGCTCCAAAAGCTTTCAAATTTCACATATAACATCTTTGGAAGATTGTTTCACATGTTTATTGAAATCAAATCCCTGGGTCCATATTTGGGCTCTCTATGGGAGCCCAAATGTTTAAATTAGTGCAGTATGAGGAATATTCTTTAAACATCTTCTTCTGATCTACCAATCAGAATCTTTTGATATTGGGTATACAGCATGCTTGGGGGAGGGGGGGGGGGGGGGGTGAGATTCAAGTATGTTCAAGCCAAGTCCCTGGGTTCATATTTGGGCTGACTGTGGGAGCCTGAATTATAACTTAGTTCAAAATGAGGAATTTTCTTTAAAAATCTCCTTCTTCAGGTCCAGCAGTTGGAATGCTTTGATATTTGGTATGCAGCATCCTTGGGGGGGGGGGGGGGGGGGGGGGGGCAGAGATTCAAGTTTCTTCAAGCCATGTCCCTAGGTTCATATTTGGGCTCACTGTGGGGGCTTGAATTGTAACTTAGTTCAAAATGAGGAATTTTCTTTAAAAATCTTCTTCTTCTTCAGATCCAGCAGTCAGAATGCTTTGATATTTGGTATGAAGCATCCTTAGGAGGATAAGATTCAAGTTTGTTCAAGCCAAGTCCCTGGGTTGATATTTGGGCTCCCTGTGGGAGCCCAAATTATAACTTAGTTCAATATGAGGAATATTCTTCAAAAATCTTCTTCTTCACATCCACCAGTCAGAATCTTTTAATATTTGGTATACAACATCCCTCTGGAGGTGAGATTCAAGTTTGTTCAAGCCAAGTCTCTGGGTTCATATTTGGGCCCCTTATGGGAGCCCAAATTATTACTTAGTTCAATATGAGAAATATTCTTTAAAAATCTTCTTTTTTTTTAGATCCACTGGTCAGAATCTTTGGATATTTGGTATAAGTTTTTCTTAGGAGGGGCAGATGCAACTTATTGAAATCAATTCCCTGGCTTGATATTTAGGCTACCATGTCAAGTGGGTGCCCTCAGGCCCCCTGGGGCCTCTTGTTTAAAATGACAGAAGACAAAAACTAGTGTGTTTTCTCAATAACTCAGGTTCTCTAGTACAACATAACACAAAGAAAATCGTTGGTCACCCATTCAATTTGACATTCTTGGGTAGAACATGCTGTTTTTTAATCCGTAGCAAAATTGTATATGGTTGGGTGGACAACAACAACATGTCATTAAACTCTTTGCACGACTTCTTGTCCACAAATAAGCAACATTAGAACTATTATATTTCATCCTTTATGCTATTTTTTCACGTTTGTTATATTATACTTTCTTTTTTGACTTGGTATATTTTAAAACAATTGTAACAGATGTTTAAATAATCATCCTATTAGAATTTTGTCTACATTTTGAACATTGTTATTGACTTGTTGTTCATGAAGTGCTTGTTTTAATTAAAAGTAAAGTCTCAAAAGTGGCATCTTATTTTTTGTCAACTCTCCAGTGAAGAATCATCTCATTCCAACTTCTTAGATATTTTATTGTTGAAACTACATTAAGAAAAAGGTGCCGTACTCATGGATTAAGTGTGAGCTTTTGTAAGATTTTCCAGCAGTCTATTTTGTTTTGCAATCCAGTTGTCAGTTCTTTTTCTTGATAGAATCATTGGGGGCGTGGTGGCATTGTGGTAACCGGTTCTCATCGGATCAACAAAGTTAAGCAACGCAGAGCCCGGTTAATTCTTGGATGGGTGACCGTCTCTGCGGTTTTATTTACGAAAATAAATCTGTTGGATTTTCCAGGATGTGATCTGTCGGTCAGCAGGGCCTTAACGTTGCTGGGGCTTTTGGGCCTTTCCAATACGGCTCATCCCGATGCTTTTACCGAGGCTATTGCACAACGCCTTCTTTCTGTAGCATGTTTACCCTATATAACACTGTAACCCCCCCCACACACACACACACGCACACACCTCTCTTGTTACAATGACAGGAACATTCTCAGTGCACAGCCGTCCTCTCACACTGACGTCGTTCGTGCCCATGACTCTTTTGCGATGTCACTCTAGTAGCCTACAAAGCCTCTTTGACTCAAACGCGACTACAGAATAGTGCACCACCTAAATGGGCCTTATCATGCTTTACCCCATGTAACACTGTACACTGTTCTGCTATTTTGCTTTAACACGCGAGGACTCAGAGCAAGTCCCATGCAGCTCTACTGACTTTATACACCAGGTACAAACACCTCCTTTGCCCCAAATACACACTGCGCCACTGACCTATTTAGAAATAAGCCGTAACACATGATTCCTGTTGGCCCCATACATATTTACTGGCCAAGTTTCTATGAGGCGACGCCTTATCCTGGTACCCAAGTCTGTACTTTAGCTCTCTAATTTCATAGAAAAATAAACTGAGACTATCTTTATAATTCCGTGTCAGTGTTGAGACCAATTTGTTTCAGCTACATCTCATTCTACCATTCAAAAATAAATTCAGACTATCCTTATAATTCCAATTTGTTGTTGAGACCAAATTGTATCAGCCACGTCTCACTCTATCATAAAATAAAGCATTGTTGAAAGCTATTGCAAGGTTCAAAGGTTCCAAAGGTTTTGCACACTGCAGTTACATTAAGTGTCCAATCTACTTCCATTCACAGTGACTCGACAAATTATCAGATTTTGTCAATTTTAATAAAATATATGTTATATTATCAACACTAATTTTTTTAGTATTGATAATATAATATATATTTTATTAAAAATGATAAAATCTGATAATTTGTCGAGTGCCTGTGCACAGAATAATTCTTGTTAACTGCTGATAATGCAACCAACTTTTTCTGTTTCAGCTGTTAATTCTTCGACGAGAGACGCAATCTTGAAAAATATCGATTATTCTGAATAATATTTAACGTCAAATGAACGTTTCCTTGAGAATAAAATTCTGCAATTGAACTGCGCATGACACACTAGTCGGGTGAATTCTGAATATATTCGGCATGGCCCACGGAAAGGTACCCTTCATTTGGGAGAGGAGGTAAACGTTTATTTTCTCTCTCAGTGCCTAAAAATTAAAACACTGGTGCCCACTTAATTGAAAATCTTTTAATTGAACAACCCTGTAAATTGTATATAACTTAAAAACACCAAACCATTTACCATTCCTTCCATGAAAATTTTAATTGCTTGTAGGTTATAGAGTAAACTCCTGTTAAATGAATATAAAATCCTGTGAGCTGTTGAAGAATTACTTTGATATCCTCGGAAATCCCCACATATATGGACATTTTTGGTCTCAAAACATCCAATGTAGTATTTAAGTCCCAATTTTTAGCCTAACTTGACACAGTCAAGATAAGCTATTGCCATCTCGCGTGCGGAAGTGTGTGAGTCTGTTCACATTTTCCTTTAGCACAGGTTACACCCCGTAATTCTTATCCGATCGTCACGAAATTTCATATGCAGGTTTGGGGGTCATGTCTAGATGAGAATGTCCCCTTTTGGTTGCGATCGGTCAATGTGATGGCTGCCCGAGCCCAAAACCCAAAACCCTTTAGTACAGTCTACAGGTCGTATTTATGAAAGGATTTCATTGTAACTTGGTAGGATGCCTCTGTATAATATCTGGATGAGAACTTCCCCATTTGGTCGCGATCTGTCAACCGTGACGACTGCCCAAGCCCAAAAATCTTTAGCACAGTCTACAGGTCATATTTATGGAGGGATTTCATTGTAACTTGGTAGGTTGACTTCATATAATGTCTGGATGAGAACGTCCCCTTTTGGTCGTGATTGGTCAACAGCGACGGCCACAGGGGCCCCAAAACCTTTAGCACAGTCTACAGGTCGTATTTATGAAGGGATTTCATTGTAACTTGGTAGGATGCCTCTGTATAATATTTAGATGAGAACTTCCCCATTTGGTCGCGATCTGTCAACCGTGACAACTGCCCAAGCCCAAAACCCAGAAATCTTTAGCACAGTCTACAGGTCATATTTATGGAGGGATTTCAATGTAACTTGGTCGGTGGACTTCATATAATGTCTAGATGAGAACGTCCCCTTTTGGTCGTGATTGGTCAACTATGATGGCTACAGGGGCCCAAAAACCTTTAGCACAGTCTATAGGTCATATTTTTGAAGGGATTTCATTGTAACTTGGTAGGATGACTCCAGATAATGTCTAGATAAGAACGTCCCCTTATGGTCACGATTGGTTAACTGTGACTGCTACAGAGGCCTGAAGTCCCAAAACCTTTAGCACAGTCTATAGGGCATATTTATGAAGGGATTTCATTGTAACTTGGTAGGATGACTCTAGATAATGTCTAGATGAGAATGTCCCCTTATGGTCATGATCATTCAGCCGTGATGGCTGCCCAAGCCCAAAACCCAAAAACTTTTAGCATAGTCTACAGGTCGTATTTATGGAGGGATTTCATTGTAACTTGGTAGGTTGATTCCATTTAATGCTTAGATGACTCAGGATGATGTCTAGATGAGAATGTCCCCCTTTAGTCACGATCATTGAACCATGACGGCTACCCGAGCCCAAAAACCGAAAAGCTTTAGCACGGACTACAGGTCATATTTATGAAGTGATTTCATGGTAACTTGGTAGGATGACTCAGTATAATGTCAAGATGAGGAGGTCCCCTTTTGGTTGTGATCGGTCAACCATGATGGCTACACATGCCCGAAGCCCCAAAACCTTTAGCACACTCTACAGGCCATATTTATGAAGGGATTTCATTGTAACTTGATAGGATGACTCGTTTTAGAATAATTTCACTGTAAATTGGTAACTTTCGTTAATATACATTAACTGTGAAGGCCACACTAACCCACCCCTCAATTCTTCAGTACAGTCTGCACCTCATATTATTATACCCCCCGCAAACAAAGTTTGGGGGGGGGGGGGGGGGTTATATAGGAATCACCCTGTCCATCTGTCCATCCGTCTGTCCATCCTTATAAGCGCAACTCCTCCTAAACCTTTTGAAGAATTTTCATGAAACTTTACACAATGGAAGAACTCCATATGAAGATGTGCATGAAGCAATATAATTCCGTTCTGACATTTCCAAGGGGAGATAATCTAACTTATACATTTTAATATACCAAAAAGGCTGCAACTGAGGTGTGGAGGGTATCACTTTGTGAGCTTGCTCACAGTACCTCTAGTTTTTATTGAAAACATTGCATACAGGGAACAGAAATTAACATATTCCCAATTATCACAATTCTTGTCTAATTTCACAATCCTTTCATAAACATTGAAAATTATCCTTTTCATCAAACATAACACACAGACAAGTTAAGCTACAGTGTCACTGACACTTTCATTTGTAAAATTTAATGTGGGCTGACGTTTTTTGTTTTATTTTTTATTTTTGTAATCATTTCTTTGCCATCAAAAGTTTATGGTTCTTGGTTTGTTTTATGTTTTAGGCCTCATAATCTACAGCAAAATAGCTTTGGTGGTGGTGTATTTCATCCCTTAAGTGCAAGAAGGCCTTGCAGTGCTATTTAATTTTTATTGTAAAATCAACTTGACATCAAGTATAAGCTATTGAGATGGGTTGCGATCAGTCGTCTGTAGGTCCATACATTTCTCTGTTGGTCCACGATTCCTTTAGCACACCCTTGCCCGATCATTTCCAAATTTCATATGTGGCTTTGGGGCCATGCCCAGATTGGAGCTATCAAATTTTTCTGAATTTTGTTCAAAAACATTGCTGTGATCAGCCATCTTGAATTGTCATATAAATTGTCAACAATTCCTTTAGTATACCCTGCAGGTGGCATCCCTCACCTGATCTTTTTCAGATTTCATATGTAGCTTTGGTGTGATGTTCATCTGAAGAAACTTGAATGAATGATTTGGCATCACCGGAACTTTCTATTTAGTTAGTCCCTTCTTGGACAATTTGAGCTGCAGTGTCATTGACACTTTCATTATTATTTTGCTGTAGGCCTTCATGTCAATTTTTGTACAACCAGAGACTAGGCGACTGGGGTGAAAAAGTCACCTTGGATTGCATAACTTCGCTCTGACTTCACTAAAAAGCGAAATCGTGTTGCCCTGTAATTTGTAAATTCCCAATTGACCTACCTTGAAATTAGGTGAATTCACGTAGAATTTACAAAGTAATTTCCACCTGAAAAGAGTATTATTACTAGGGTTAATTGTTATTGTGATTAATTTTCATAGTAACTAAAAATAAAATCAGCATCTAAAAACAATGTCTGATTAATAATGTAATCGTGAACTGTCTTGGCTGCATTGAAATTAGGTGACAAGTCGTCAAGTTAAGACAAGATTTTCTATTTATGTAATAAGTATTTTTCACACTCAGAATTTTTTTTCTGGGGAGCAGTTTTTCATAAAACAACACTTTTTTGTAAAAGCTGAAGTTTTAATTCCAATCTGGATTTTATTTTTGTGCAAGACGTTTTCAAAACCAAAACCGAAAATTGACCTACTTTTTACTGACTCTGGACCAAGAAATGGACACACTTGAATTGTTTAATTCAAGGCTGATCTGTCTCTTCTAAAAAGTAAATGCCCATTTGAATTGAAAACTTTTCTTTTTATAAATAAATTAATAGAGAGAGGCATGTCTTTTTCTCGTAAACAATTCTTTGTACAAATAAATTTACACATAGAAATGTGTTATTGCCCAATTGTAGTGATTTATTTTTGTGAGAGATGAAAATATAATATATTGGTAGATCATGCGAATGCAGAATCATCGCTCTACATTTTCTTCTCACTTCTCCCTGTTTCATCTAACTTCTCCCTAAAGTCAGTGGAGGGAGAAGTGACTTCCCTCAAATTACCCTCTAGGCTGGTCCCTGTGTACAACCCCAATTAAAATAACTTGAGTTCCCTCTTTGGTTGCTGTATGATCAATATTGATACATTCCAAGGTCAACATGTACTTTATGTTGGTGATATGTAGCACTTATAAAGATGATATGTACTAAAGTTTATATGTACCATCTACAGCAGTTATGTTCAAAGCTTATGGTGCTTGTTCAAAACTGAATTTAATGTTACCTCTCCACTTGTAAGGTATATGCAGAGTTCTATGTGGAAGGACAATTACAATCAATCTCCAATTTTATATTTTTTGGAATCACTAACAAACAGAGTTGTTTTCAGTCGATTTAATTTGAATTCGAATAATTTTCAAATACTTTCCTTAATTTGATCCAGTTTACAGGTTCGTAAACTTTAGTTGTAAAAAGATTAAAAATATATTTAATTTAAATTATTTGTGTGATAAAAGCAAGTGCAATTTTTTGTGGAAAAAACATTTCCAGAATGTTAAAATTTTAATTAAATATTGAAAAATTATTTCATCATTTATTCATAAAGAAAATTTGGGTTTTTCTGTTGTCATATTTCATATTTTGTAACATTATAGTTTTTGTCATTGGGTTTTTGACAGTGTGGTTTGTCCTGAAATTCAGAATTTCTGGAGTGTTTGTGTGGTGATTGGGGGATGGAGGGTACTGTCTAGGCATAAAAGACTCTCATTGGTGATGAAACAACATGAACTAAAATAATGTAATGACAGGGTATTTTTTAAAACAGTTGCCTTTGGAAAGGGCTGGGTGACTTCAAGCAGTGTCGGCTCTGCACTGACAAGTTTTTGGGACATATCTCGTTCTTCAACAAATGTCACTTTGTCACTAGATGGCTTATGAGTATTGGATTACAAATCTAGATGTGGCCTGTCTCAACTTGGGACCAAGAATACCTCCTGCACCACACTCTCTGATAGTGGGCAACAATAATACCAAGTATCATTAATATCCTTCAAAGCTATCAAAAGTTCTGAGCTGGGTACAACTTTGGATATGGATATGTGAAGTTGAACTAAGTTTGTGACCTTGACCTTGAGGACAGACATTCCAACTTTATTTGTGACACACTCTCTGATAATGGGCAACAGTAATACCAAGTATCATTAATATCCTTTAGAGAGATTCAAAAGTTCTGAGCCAGACATGACACATATTTGGATGTGGGATATGTACAGTTGAACTAAGTCTGTGATCTTGACCTTACAGATATTCAACCTTATTCGCAACATGCCCTCTGGGGGTGGGCAACAATAATACCAAGAATCATTTATATGCTTCAAGGCTATCAAAAGTTCTGAGCTGGACATGAAAATGCATTTATGGATATGGATATGTGAAGTTTAACTAAGTTTGTGACCTTGACCTTGAGAACAGACATTCCAACTATATTTGCAACACACTCTCTGAAAGTGGGCAACAATAATACCAGGTACCATTAATATCCTTAGAGACATGCAACACACTCTCTGAAAGTGGGCAACAAGAATACCAAGTACCATTAATATCCTTAGAGACATTCAAAAGTTCTAAGCTGGACTCGACTTGTTATAGATAGATTTGGGGGTAAGTAACCTTGAACTAAGTCTATGGCCTTGACCTTGTAGACAGGCATTCCAACCTTAGTCGCATAACAATTTCGGGGGATATAGACATGGCACTGTTTGTCTATTTGTCTGTCTGTAGACGAGTTGGTTTCCGCTCTTTAACTAAACTGCCTCTTGGTCGTCTGAAACCAAACTTGGCATGTGGGTTAGGTATGATGAGAAAAAGAACCCTATTCATTTTGTGATCATTGTGCCAAGGTCAAGGTGACAAACATTAATTTTTTATCAAGAGCTTATTTCTGCTCTATAATTAAAGCTCCGCTTGGCCGACTGTAACCAAACTTTGCATGTGGGTAAGGTATGATGAGAAGAACCCTATTTATTGTCTCCTGCTTTTTGAAAAAAACGGGAGATATTAAATTCGGGGTGTCCTTCCGTGTATTTCGTTTCCAGACTCTAACTTTCCTTACAGTGACCAGATTTCGATGAAATTTGGGTAGTAGATCACTTTCATCAATTGTGGGTCCAAGTTCGAATATGGGCATTTTCCGTGCATATTTAATTAGGTTGCTGAAATTTGATTGGCTGGTGGTTTCCAGACTCTAACTTTCCTTAAAATCAACCGATTTCGGTGAAATATCATATATGGATTACTTTTATCAATACCTAGGTCAAGTTCGAATGTGGGAAATTTTGTTCCGAAAATCTGTCCGTCTGCCCGGTGCGTCAATGCACCTCGGACTAAAAGCCGTATTTATGAACTGATCTTCATGAAACTTCTTGGGTATCTTTCTTATCATTGTGAGACCAGAATATGTGTTTTGGGGTGTGGTCCAAAATTCAAGATGGCCACCAGCGGCCAATTTGTTCCGAAATTGGGTGTAATCAGTTTCTTGTACAGAACTTCTATATGAAAGTTCGGATTTGAATAAATTTTTGTATGAATGTTTAGAAACATGCAATACATCACATATAATACAGGTTTTGTTCTCGTCCAAAAATTATGCAAATTATGGAAACTTTGATTTATACAGTGCTACTACTAATACACAGAAAGTGCACACCTTCCGTGTTTTTCGTTTCCAGACTCTAACTTTCCTTACAGTCAGTCGATTTCAATGAAATTTGGGTAGTAGATCACTTTTATCAATTGTGGGTCCAAGTTCGAACATGGGCATTTTCTGTGCATATTTAATTAGGTTGCTTAAATTTGATTGGCTGACGGTTTCCAGATTCTAATTTTCCTTAGAGTCAACCGATTTCAATGAAATTTCATATATGGATTACTTTTCACATCAGTTTAATGTAATATGTCTTATCATACAGTCTTAATTTTTAGTGATTCTCTCAGTTATACTCCACATCACTTTACTTGCTTTGACAGTGACCTCCGTGAAAATAAATCTGATAACCACTGTCTGAAACACTGTCTGTTCTGTCTCTTCTAAATAACTTCCACTTGCAACTCAACTATATTCCACTGGATGCATTAATTCCCCTTGAAACTGCTGCCCAGCGGATTCTGTCTCTTCTAAATAACTTCCACTTGCAACTCAACTATATTCCACTGGATGCATTAATTCCCCTTGAAACTGCTGCTCAGCGGGAGACATGAATTCACTGAATTTGCTTGTTTTGAGTTCATTGTGCAAAAGGTCAAGGTCACAGTGACCTTGAACTTTTATCAGTCCCAATTGAAACCAAACTTGACATGTCATCAACTGCAGGTAATATTATTATTCCCCGGCGATGAAGTTGGGAGGGGGATACTGAAATGGTGTTCATCCATCCATATGTCCATCCATCCCAAACTTTGTCTGCTTAAATCCTACAGTTTTCAGTGGATTTTTATTAAACTTGGTCTGAAGTATCAGTATGAAGTGTAGATGTGCATGGAGTCAGAGTTTTTCAATGAGACAAATTTTGCATGGTTACGGCCCTTGGACATAGCCAAATTTCCATTACAAAGGCATGTCCGCTTAACTCCTCCTACATTTTTATTGGATTTTTACGAAACTTGGTCTGAAGTATCAGTATCATGTGTAGATCTGCATGTGGTCAGGAATTTTTGATGTGACGAATTTTGCACGTTGCCCTTGGTAATAGCAAAATTTCCATCACAAATGCTTGTCCTGCATTTTTAGCTTAACTTGACAAAGTCAAGATAAGCTATTGCCATCACGCATATGGAAGTCTGTTAGTCTGTGAGTCTGTTCACATTTTCCTTTAGCACAGGCTACACCCCGCAGTTCTTGCCTGATCTTCACGGAATTTCATATGCAGGTTTGGGGTCATGTCTAGATGAGAACATCCCTTTTTGGTTGCGATCGGTCAACCGGTATGGCTGCCCGAGCCCAAAACATGAAAACCATTAGCACAGTCTACAGGTCGTATTTAAGATGATGCCCAGATGAGAATTCCCCTTTTGGTTGCAATCATTCAACCATGATGGCTGCCCGGGCCCGAAGCCAGAAAACCTTCAGCACAGTCTACAGGTCATATGTATGAAGAGATTTCATAATAGCTTTTTAGGATGACTCCAAATAATGTCTAGATGAGAATACCCCTTTGGTCGCAATCATTCAGCCTTTATGGCTGCCGAGCCCAGAAACCTTTAGCATAGTCTATAGGTCGTATTTATGGAAGAATTGCATTGTAACTTGTTAGGTTGACTCGATATAATGCCTAGATGGTGACATCTCCTTTTGGTCGTGATTGGTCAACTGTGATGGCTACAGGGGCCCGAAGTCCAAAAACCTTTAGCACAGTCTACAAGTCATATTTATGAAGGGATTTCATTGTAACTTCGTAGGATCACTCCGTATGAGAATGTCCCCTTTTGGTTGTGACCATTTAACCATGACGGCTGCCTGAGCCCGAAGCCCAAAAACCTCTAGCACAGTCTAAAGGTCATATTTATGAAGGAATTTCATTGTAACCTGGTAGGTTGACTTCATATAATGTCTAGATGAGAACGTCCCCTTTTGGACGTGATTGGGCGACTGTGATGGCTACAGGGACCCGAAGCCCGAAAACCTTAGCAAAGTCTACAGGTCATATTTATGAAGGGATTTCATTGTAGCTTGGTAGGATGACACCAAATAATGTTCAGATGAGAACATCCCCTTTTGGTCGCGATCATTCAGCCTTGATGGATGCCCGAGCCCAAAAACCTTTAGCTTAGTCTATAGTCATATTAATGTAAGGATTTCATTGTAACTTGTTAGGTTGACTCGATATAATGCCTAGATGATGATGACAACCCTTTTGGTCGTGATTGGTCAACTGTGACGGCTACAGGGGGCCCGAAGCCCAAAAACCTTGAGCACAGTCTACAGGTCATATTTATGAAGGGATTTCATTGTAACTTCGTGGGATCACTCCAGATGATGCCCAGATGAGAAATTCCCCTTTTGGTTGTGATCATTCAACCATGATGGCTCCCCGAGCCAAAAGTCCGAAAACCTTTACCACAATCTACAGGTCATATTTATGAAGTGATTTCATTGTAACTTGGTAGGTTGACTTCATATAATGTCTAGATGAGAAGTCCCCTTTTAGACGCGATTTGTCAAATGTTACGGCTACAGGGGCCCGAAAACCTTTAGCACAGTCTACAGGTCATATTTATAAAGGGATTTCATTGTAACTTGGTAGGATGACTCCAAATAATGTGTAGATGAGAACGTCCCCTTTTGGTCGCGATCATTCAGCCTTGATGGCTGCCCGAGCCCAAAACCTTTAGCATAGTCTATAGGTCGTATTTATGGAAGGATTTCATTGTAACCTGTTAGTTTGACTCCATATAATGCCTAGATGATGACATCCCCTTTTGGTCGTGATTGGTCAACTGTGATGGCTTCAGGGGCCCGAAGCCCGAAAACCTTGAGCACAGTCTACAGGTCATATTTATGAAGGGATTTCATTGTAACTTCGTAGGATCACTCCAAATGATGCCCAGATGAGAATGTCCCCTTTTGGTTGTGATCATTCAACCATAATGGCTGCCCGAGCCCAAAGTCCAAAAGCCTTTAGCACAGTCTACAGGTCATATTTATGAAGGAATTTCATTGTAACCTGGTAGGTTGACTTCATATAATGCCTAGATGAGAACGTCCCCTTTTGGACGCAATTGGGAAACTGACGGCTACAGGGGCCGGAAGCCCGAAAACCTTTAGCACAGTCTACAGGTCATATTTATGAAGGGATTTCATTGTAACTTGGTAGGATGACTCCAAATAATGTCTAGATGAGAACGTCCCCTTTTGGTTGCGATCATCCAGCCTTGATGGCTGCCGAAGCCCAAAAACCTTTAGCACAGTCTATAGGTCGTATTTATGTAAGGATTTTATTGTAACTTGTTAGGTTGACTCCATATAATGCCTAGATGATGACATTCTCTTTTGGTCGTGATTGGTTAACTGTGATGGCTACAGAGGCCCGAAGCCTGAAAACCTTGAGCACAGTCTACAGGTCATATTTATGAAGGGATTTCATTGTAACTTCGTAGGATCACTCCAGATGATGCCCAGATTATAATGTCCCCTTTTGGTTGCGATCATTCAACCATGATGGCTTCCCGAGTTCAAAACCCAAAAAACTTTAGTGCAGTCTACAAGTCATATTTGTGAAGGGATTTCAATGTAACTCAGTAGAATGACTCGGTATAATGTCAAGATGAGGATGACCCCTTTTAGTAGCAATCGGTCAACCGTTATGGCTACACAGGCCTGAAGCCTGAAAACCTTTAGCGCAGTCTACAGGCCATATTTATGAAGGGATTTCAATGTAACTTGATAGGATGACTCGTTTTGGAATAATTTCACCGTAACTTGGTAACTTTTGTTGACATACGTTAACTGTGAGAGCCACATACATTAACTGTGCTAGAACTTAGTTTAGTCAGACCTCAATATTTCCCTTTGGCACACCCTATAGGGCACATTTATGATCGGATTGCTTTGAAACCTGGCATGCTTGTTTGGGGTGACCTCTGGATGGGAGCTATCGATTTTCTTCCATTTCCTTCCAAAAATGTTGCCGCAGCCACATTCTTAGAACTTAGTTTAGTCAGACCTCAATATTTCCCTTTGGCACACCCTACAGGGCACATTTATGATCGGATTGCTTTGAAACCTGCCATGCTTGTTTGGGGTAACCTCCAGATGGGAGCTGTCGATTTTCTTCCATTTCTGTCCATTAAAAAATGTTGCAGCTGGCAACGATCTTTGAACTTAGTTTAGTCAGGCATCAATATATTCCTTTGGCATGCCCTACAGGGCACATTTATGATCAGATCAGTTTGAAACTTTGTATGCTTGTTCAAGGTTACCTCTAGATGGGAGCTATCGATTTTCTTCGATTTCCATAAAAAAATTTTGCCACTGGCAATGACCTTCGATGAACTTAGTAAAAACTTAGTGCTGTTAAGTATCAATATTTCCCTTTGACACCCCCTGCAGGGCACATTTATGATTGGATCACTTGCAGACTTGGTGTGCTTGTGTGGGGTGACACATCTATATGGGAGCTGTCGATTTTCTTCCATTTCTGTCGAAAAATGTTGCCGCTGACCTTTGAACTTAGTTTTGTCGGACCTCAATATTTCCCTTTAACACACCCTTCAGGGCACATTTATGATCGAATCACTTTGAAACTTGGTATATGTGTTCAGGGTGACCTCTAGATGTGAGCTATTGCTTTTTTTCATTTCCATAAAAAGTTATTGTCGTTATCACCAGCCTTTGAACTTACTGCATTTGTATATTTATGAATTTCCATAAAAAAAAAACAAAACAAAAAAAAAACCCATTGCCACAAGCAATGACCTTCTACTTAGTGCATTAGTGCATTTGTGCATTAACATCTTCCTTTGGCATGCCTCAGAGGGCACATTCATTATCAGGTTGTTTTGAAACTTTGTATGCTTATGCAGGGTGATAAAGATAGGAGCTATTGATTTTCTTTTCATTTCCATCAAAAACTGTTGCTGTTAGCAACAATCTTTGAATTTATTGCATTTGTGCATCAACATTCTTCTTTGACATGGCCTACAGGCCACATTTATCATAGGATTGTTTTTGAACATAGTGTGCTCATTAGGCAAGACCTTTAGATAAGAGCTATTGATTAGCATTCATTTCTGTGATAAAAAGTTGCCATTTACAATAACCTCTGAATATACTGCATTTGTGTATCAACATTCTTCCTTTAGCCAGTCTTACAGTTTACATTTAAAAATGCATGGATTACTCTGACGTTGTGCACACACAATGCTGTTATGTTGAAATTTCATCAAATAACATTGGTACCAATGATCTTCAATTTTGCCATTTCATTTATAACTTACCAAGTTCAAGTTTGTCAAGTTGAGCTACAGTGTCATTGACACTTTCATTGATATTGTGCTCATTTGGTGAAGGGTTAACCTTTTCAACCGGAATGCATAAATTATTGTGTGCAGTAAAATTTAGCAGGGACAAGCAGACGGCACAATTGACAACGAATTGTACTGAGAAATATTTAATCCTAAAGCTCTGCAAAGCTAAAGGATTAAACTAACTGAACCTCCCTACAAATGCAGAATGGGTTCACCTATTTCACCACATACAATATTGTAAGAGATGAAACAATTCTGAGCACCAGTGAAAAAAGTGTCTACAAAATTACCTTGCTTCTGCCTCCTCTGCATTTAACCCTTTAAATCAGTAAGACCAATTTTTTGGGCCAAGGCATAATTTCATCCTTTGTGGTCTTATTATAAGAGGTCTATACATGGGACATTGATGACAAAATATTAACTGCATATTAATATTGGACTGACCCATCTCACTGTAAGTGTACACAAAGGCGATACCATTTCAGGAAACAAGGGTTCAAAGAGTTCATAAGCAACAAGTTGAAAATGTTTGAATGTTTATTAAACATATCATCTTTCAAGATACCAATTTGTAAAGAATACCAAGTCTATTCAGTAACAAACATAAATAACAAGTACAAAAGTCTGATATTTTCTTATTGAATGACAAATTATTGTTCCAAAACAATGCACCATGTGATAATATTTACATATTTTTATTTGTTATAAAACTGCTTAAAAAGGATCATGACCTTGGTTACAAAACTGAGTTTGTTTCTTCACACAATTATTTCTACAAATATTACAAAGGTTTATTACTAACTTTTGTCAGGAAGATAGCAGGTGTGTGTGTGTGTGTGTGTGAACAAAGGACAGGGACCCAATCTTACGTCTTTGGGACTAATGACCAACAACATGGGATCAAAAAAAATTCTTGAATAACTATTTTTTCATCTCAAAAACATAGGTTATGACCTCTCATTGGAACGAGCTCGTTCCAACAAGGGGTCATAACCTATGTTTTTGAGACAAAATATGAAAAAAAATAATGAAAATTAATTGGCGATTTTTGAGAACAGCGCTGGTCGGTTTTGGCCATTACGCTGGGTAAAGGGTTAACCACTTTCCTAAAATAACTGCCACATCCTTCATAAAAATCACCATTCAAATTTTGTTTGTTTTTCAATTTTTGCTTATCAGCAGCTCTGAACATCATCTCCTGTGCCATCAGTTGAACAAAGTTTTACCGTGTTCGGTATGTATCAAAGCTGAAAAACATAATACTGCTTTCCTGATGTTAAACGGGGATTTCCATTAACATAATGTTATTGTTGTAGGATTGATGGAATCAATCACTCTATGGAGGCTACTGATCCACGTTCCTGGGGCTGCTGTCAGTACTTGCTAGAAAATTACAAGAAAAAAGAGCAAGGCATTGCATACCCCCCTTTCTGTAATACCCTGCATAGCAGATTCTGCTCATTCGAGTGGTGGCATTTCTCAAGATGGCATTAATGTCTGCCATTTTGAAACAAACAAACATTTGTGCAGACTAACTTGGTAAAACTCTCCCTGCATACCCATTCACCATGGTCAATATAAAAAAGTATTACATTTTCTGCTGCCCATTCAATAAAAATAGGCCGATGAAATCGTCAGATGTGTACCCATATGCGTATCTAGTAGAAAGCTGTATGATGGAGGGCCCCCACGGATGCCGACATTATGTACACCATACAAGGTATGGGTACATATAGAAATGGATTGGAGGAGTGTCTAATTTGATGGATAAAGGGTTAATATCTCGGAGCGAATTATCAGATTTACATAAAAAACTATACAGCATAGCAGTAACCTGAATAAATATACAAAGTAACATGACAATCGGATTGATATTTTTTGAGTTATCTCATGCCAAAAGATTGGAGGAATTTTCAATTTGAAGGATAAAGGGGGTTAATATCTCCGGATCAAATTATCAGATTTACACCAAAAACTATACAGCTCAGCACATCAGTAACCTGAACACAATTATAAAGTAACTTGACAATCCAAGCAATATTTTTCAAGTTATCAAATGCCAAAGGGATTGGAGAAATTTTCAATTTGAAGGATAAAGGGTTAATATGTCAGGATCAAAAATATCTCGGGATCAAATTATACGATTTACACCAAAAACTATACAGCTCGGCACATCAGTAACCTGAATAAATATATAAAATCAATCACTCTATGGAGGCTACTGATCCACGTTCCTGGGGCTGCTGTCAGTACTTGCTAGAAAATTACAAGAAAAAAGAGCAAGGCATTGCATACCCCCCTTCCTGCAATACCCTGCATAGCAGATTCTGCTCATTCGAGTGGTGGCATTTCTCAAGATGGTGTTAATGTCTGCCATTTTGAAACAAACAAACATTTGTGCAGACTAACTTGGTAAAACTCTCCCTGCATACCCATTCACCATGGTCAATATAAAAAAGTATTACATTTTCTGCTGCCCATTCAATAAAAATGGCCGATGAAATCGTCAGATGTGTACCCATACGCGTAACTAGTAGAAAGCTGTATGATGGAGGGCCCCCACGGATGCCGACATTATGTACACCATACAAGGTATGGGTACATATAGAAATGGATTGGAGGAGTGTCTAATTTGATGGATAAAGGGTTAATATCTCCGGAGCAAATTATCAGATTTACATAAAAAACTATACAGCCCAGCACATCAGTAACCTGAATAAATATATAAAGTAACATGACAATCGGATTGATATTTTTTGAGTTATCTCATGCCAAAAGATTGGAGGAATTTTCAATTTGAAGGATAAAGGGGGTTAATATCTCCGGATCAAATTATCAGATTTACACCAAAAACTATACATCTCAGCACATCAGTAACCTGAAATCAATTATAAAGTAACTTGACAATCCAAGCAATATTTTTCAAGTTATCAAATGCCAAAGGGATTGGAGAAATTTTCAATTTGAAGGATAAAGGGTTAATATGTCAGGATCAAAAATATCTCAGGATCAAATTATACGATTTACACCAATAACTATACAGCTCAGCACATCAGTAACCTGAACACAATTATAAAGTAACTTGACAATCCAAGCAATATTTTTCAAGTTATCGTATGCCAAAGGGATTGGAGAAATTTTCAATTTGAAGGATAAAGGTTTAATATCTCAGGATCAAAATAACAGATTTACACCAAAAACTATACAGCTCGGCACATCAGTAACCTGAACACAAATATAAAGTAACTTGACAATCCAAGCAATATTTTTCAAGTTATCGAATGCCAAAGGGATTGGAGGAATTTTCAATTTGAAGGATAAAGGGTTAAGATCTCAGGATCAAATTATCCGATTTACACCAAAAACTATACAGCTCGGCACATCAGTAATCTGAACACAAATATAAAGTAACTTGACAATCCAAGCAATATTTTTCAAGTTATCGAATGCCAAAGAAATGGATACGGATGCCAGACGGACAGGCGGACGAACAAAGGATGGACGAACGACGGATAGTCACCCCGGATGCCGGCATTATGTGTACCATACATAGTATAGGTACACATAAAAATTATTTCCATGGACAAAAAGACAAAACAATGCAAAATGTTCATAGGGACAGTTTTCTTAGTCTATCACCTTACTAAAGGTCCCAATGGACATCAAAACCAGACAACCAATGCTTGTGTCATAATGCAAAATGTTCAAAGGGACAGTTTTGTAAGGATAACAAAGGACATAACTCTTATACATTAGCCTGCAATATTTGGATATCCTTTTCCCCATGCTCGTCTCTCAACATATCAATGGACATCAAAATCTCACAACTGATGCTCGAGTTGCAATGTAAAACATTCATGTGGAAAATTTGTATGTGTAACAAAGAACATAATTCTAGTACGTATGCATGGATGAAATACGCAATACTTGAATATCCTTTCTCCTATGATGGTCTCTCACCAAACAGTACAGTCGCAATGGACTGGTCATAATCCTCACATTGGCAGAGATGTCCAAGCATGCATTTACACGGTGATAAAAATGATGGGCAAAATTTTAATTAATGAAGCACCAGGTTGTACCTGGTGCTTCATTAATTAAATTTTTGATGATTATTCATATAATTAGTTTTTGGAATCTAATATTATTGCATCCATGGAAAGTGACCAGACCACGGCGGCCATACTGTACCAAAGGGTATTAAATTCTTACAACAGATGATTGAGATTTTTTTTTTTTTTTTTTTTTAATGATGCTGAGTCACTTTTGGCATCTTTGACTAAATCATGACCACAATGTAGGTATAAAATCAAGTCTACCCATAGTCAATCATTTATTACCTGCTTCACACTTTAGATGATTTCCACCCCAGGCACTGGGACCTATTTTATCTGTAAAGAAGAACTTAAATGTTTTATCAGTAAACAGGTACTGCTCCACTCCCAGGGATTGCCACAGGGAAGGATGATTGAGTAATAATGCAAAACATTTGTATGGAGAGTTTGTGGAACAAGTGCCATAACTCTGGTACATATATACATGGACAGAACCCACAGTATATGGATATGCTTTTTCCCATCCTGATGTGTCAACATACCAAAGGACATCAATTTCCACAACCGTTGCTTGAGTTACAATGTTAAATGTTTGTACAGAAATACTTTATCACAGACAGACTGAGCCCTTAACTACATGCACACCAAAACTGCCTCTGAAGGTCAGGGGCACAATAACTGTTCAAATCAAGGTGAACAAAATATTGCAATCTTCCAACAGAATATAAAAGTACATTTGCATCGAATATGAAAAATGTATGATTATATCAGCACTTTTCAAAGGTGTCCTGATAGTGGTTTTAAACACTGCAATATTTACAGCTGACTTAAAAGAACCTGGATTCATTTTCACACACAAATTGGTTGAGCTACTTTAATGAGATGGTAAAGGGAAAAATCATATTGAGTATCTTTTATTCACCACTTATCTGATGTAACGGTCATATCCAGTAAATGCTTAGCTATACACAAAATTCAAATTTTATTACTACTTTCAATTGCATTTTGGTTGTAGAGTAAACTCCAGTTAATTGAATAAACAATATTACAATCTATTGAATTACTGTAACAACCAATGAATTCCTCACATTTGTAGACATTTTTGGCCTCAATAATACAGACATTTAGTCCATTACATCTTGTTTGTCTGTCAAACAAGATATAATTGAAGAAATGCTCAGTAAAAAACTAGAAGACAGAAAAGTGGCCGAATTCTTGTTAATGGAATATTTTTAATGGAAAACTAGTTATTCAATTAACATAGTTCCGCTGTTCTAAAAGAATGTGGGGCAAAGATTTTCACACAAAAGATATTCAACAAACGGTATGCACTGGAGATGCAGGCATTGAATTGTGGTGGCAATCAGAGAGTAATGCATGTCCATAACCCGGTTATCAATCATATCCCGGTTGTCAAATCTGTAACCTTTGATCAAGTTATAACAAGTTCAGAATTCATAAAAATTATTTAAGGCCCATAACTCTGTAACGAAAAATTGGACCAAGCCAATTTTCGAACTCTCTTGAGATATTATTGCAAAAGACCTGCATGGCAAATCATAGTCAAATGGGAGAACATTTGTTCTAGTTATTGCGCCAATGATCTCAAAATACGTAAAAATATACAAATCCTCTGTAACGAAAAATTAGGCCAGACCAGTTTTCGAACTCGCTTGAGATATTATTGCAAAAGACTGGTATGGCAAATATTAGTCAAATTGGAGAACATTTGTTCAAGTTAATGCACTAATGAGCTCAAAATTCGAAAAAATTGACTAATTAAGGCCCATAAATCTGTAACAAAAAATCGGTCTGGGACAGTTTTCAAACCCGCTTGAGATATTATTGCAAAAGACCAGTATGGCAAATATTACTCAAATCAAAGAACGTTTGTTCACATTATTGCACTAACAGTGTAAGTATGCTCACCCGCACAATGACTGTTGCCAAACCATAGGTCTTGGTTGTTAACACAACTCGACCAAAAATTCCAGTTATACCTCAATGTGAACTTTCAAATATTTAGCTGATGGATGATTGAGTTGATCCTAGGGGTCCATAAGCTGAAAGACTGCTAGTCCCTCATGTGCTTTTCTCAGAAATTGTAAATAAAATCCATTCCATGTGTTTGTATCCACTCTCTTGTATTAAACAGAAAATTTGATAAAACTATCATTTTCACATTCATAAATGTAGACTCCCAACCCAAACCCACAGGTGACTCTAGGTAACTCATTACCTTACTGGGCATTGGATATTTTAAGTACTATACCTTTGAAAGGTGGGTCTCTTTGTTTCACAGCCAAACATGTATCACACTCTATTTTTCAAAGTGTTATGTGCTGTACAAGATATTAGAAGTTGCCTATCAGAGATACACAATATATGAATATATAGATAGGCCCCCACAAAGTAGGTCTTCTGTTTCTCAGGCCATATTTTGTAAAATTGCATGTGGGTAGGCATTATTTTATTTTTTATTTTTGTAATTATTTCTTTACCACCTTTTAAAAGTTCATGGTCTTGGTCCAGTTTATGTTTTGGACCTCATAATCTATAGAATGGCATGGGTGATAGTGTATTTTGTCCCTGAGTACAAGAAAGCTTTGCAATGCTGAAGCATTGCAAAGCCAAAGGACAAATTTATAAATTTTATTAACTTGTGTAAAATATCAGACATAAATCAATTAATTTTTTTTTTTTCAAGTTTGCATTTGTTATAAAAAGCGAGCATGCGGCAGCCAAAAGTACCATGTAGGAGGGCCTGAGAAACAGATTTTTGTATACGATGTACAAAGCATTTATTTCAATCAGTATGTGTTATCACAATTTTTTTCATTATACACCGGTTTCTGATATTTACCATGCAAAATATTGTTTTGCATCATTCACTTCTTTAAATTGTTAGTAATTCTAGGAGATACATACATTTTATACACGTCCTTCTCCAAAGGCAGTTCCGCATGGAAAAGCTCTCCTTTGACATTTCTGTATATCCTAATTCAAAAGTATACATTTCCTCCCAGAATGCATCATCACAAAACAACATTTTGGATATATTATATTAATATTTCACTTTAATAATTATTGAATACATCCTGATACAAGTTATTTAGACAAAAAAAATGTTTTGATCTTAGGCAATTCCTCAGTGAAATTGGACATTTTTATTGCCTTTTAATGTCTTTCAATATTACTACAAAATCAGGAGACTCAAAACCTTTTACATTTCTTAATTTTGTTTGATCTATGTAACTGAAATCTGAAGAGTATAACTATCAGTTTACATCCTGTGGCTGTGTAGTTGTTTCTAGTCAAGCACTTCATAGGCAGCCAAGACTTTTCTAGAAACGACTGCCAAGGCACTAAAAATGTAACCTGCAAGTTTTCCCAAAGACAGCATGTTGGGGCACCTGTTCCGTTGCAGTGAAAAAGTGATCCAAGTCAGAATTAGGACCTAGAGGATTAAAATTGAATGATTGCATTTGTATGATTATTAATTTTCTATATATTGTGTTTGAAAAGACAATGGAAACCTACTCAATCCATAAAACCCTCCCTCCCTCCCTCCATCACTGATTTGAAAAAAAATTGCCTGAGAATCAAATAATTTATTTTGTATGGCCTTACATATAATTTTTATTTAATTTAACTTATTGAAATATCATAATTGCTCTCGGACAGCAGCAAACAAAATTACTCACATTTAACACTTTACAAAATTTTACGGCCATGTCAATCAGCACTGTTCACAAAAATCATCATTCAGCTTTTATTATTTTTAGCAATTTTTGCCCCCAAACCACATTTTTTTTTAACTTGTTCCAATGTGGGTTTATTAGCTATGTATTCAAGGCAAAAAATGATTTTTCTATCGCTTTTTTTAGTTTCATTTTCTAGTCAAATTATATAAAGGGTTAAATAAAATTGTGTAACTCTGGGCAGCATGAATTTGTTGGGTAGATTATCTGGGTTTTTTTCAACCTGAAGCTGCTTGAATTTATCAACTGATCAATTCCTGACATTATTTTCTGGTCAGCTTCAAACAAAAAGCTAAAACATTTCCTGATTAACTAAAATATTTCATTTTTTGCCTTAAAAACATAGTTTATGCCTCCCCATTAGAATAAGTTCACAGAGCTTGTTGCTTCCTGGTTATTGTTATGTTGGGGAGATAGTTAAAATGTACCATAGACCTTTCTATTTTTTTGTATCTGTTATGATAAGGTTACAAGCTGAAAATACTGATGTCTTGCCGTGTCTCAAAATCCTTTATAGTTTTTCAAGAATGATTTGGAAGGTTCTTAATTTTTAGCTTAACTTGACAAAGTCAAGATAAGCTATTGCCATCACGTCTGTTAGTCTGTTCACATTTTCCTTTAGCACAGGCTACACCCTGTAGTTCTTGTCTGATCGTCATGAAATTTCATATGCAGGTTTGAGGTCATGTGTAGATGAGAACGTCCCCTTTTGGTCGTGATTGGTCAACCGTGATGGCTGCCCGAGCCCAAAACCCAAAAACCTTTAGCACAGTCTACAGGTCATATTTATAAAGGGATTTCATTGTACCTTGGTAGGATGACTCCATATAATGTCTAGATGTAACTTGGTAGGATGCCTCTGTATAATATCTAGATGAGAACGTCCCCTTTTGGTTCTGATCTGTCAGCCGTGAGGATGACTCCGAATGATGTCTCGATGAGAACTTCCACATTTGATCGCGATCTGTCACCCATGACGATTGCCTGAGCCCAAAACCTTTTGCACAGTCTACAGGTCATATTTATGGAGGGATTTCATTGTATCCTGGTAGGATGACTCCATATAATGTCTAGATGTGAATGTGCCCTTTTGGTCGTGATTGATCAACAGTCACAGCTACAGGGGCCCGAAAACCTTTAGCACAGTCTACAGGTCGTATTTATGAAGGGATTTCATTGCAACTTGGTAGGATGACTCCAGATAATGCCTGAGGACGTCTGTTACAACCAGTAGTGTATAAATTTACCAGTAATGTTGAAATCAACCAGTAATGTCGAAAAAATTAACCAGTAATGTCGAAATCAACCAGTAATGTCGAAAAAATCGACCAGTAATGTAAAAATCCATAATGTCGAAAAATTAACCAGTAGTGTCAAAAAGTGACAACCAAAATGAGGAGCACTAACACTTGCCGATGGGGGAGGGGGTATAGCCACCCCCTCCCCCCCCCCCCCCCCCCCCCCCCCGATGACACCCCTGGTGGTGTGCTTTAATGACGGACTATTATAATGTCAGTCACTACCCGATATTTGCTACATGTCTAGCATCTAGTTATACCAATTTGCTACCTGTCATTTTACCTACATCCATCAATCAGTCAGTCTGCATCACCCGCATGTACGTGGGGAGCACTATTAGCTCAATCGAGAAATTGCCTCGCAATTCAATTTGATGAATATCCGGGTTCTATACCTGACGAGGTCAGTTAAGTTGTGTCCTTGGGAATGACACTTTATCCCAGGTGCACGTTGACTTCGTGTGCCAAGCCACATGACGAAATGACACGTGTATGGTGCGCGTGCTTTAAACTAAGTGTCGTAAATGAAATCAAATCAATCAATCTTTGTATGTAGGTCTGCCTGTCTTTCCTTCATTCAGTTGTGTATCCACGTCTAGGGGTTATTTTTCACACACCAAATTGCTATCTGTCTGTCTGGATTTCTGTCCGTCTGCCAGGATGCTGCTAACCTGCCTGCCTACAAACTTGCCAGCCTACATGTGTGACTGTATGTCTGTCTGTGCGAGCGCTAAATACTAGACTAAATATTTCAGTGCCGTATCAGTTCATTATCTATCCAGAGAGAGAGGGCGGAAGGAGGGAGAGAGAGAGAGAGAGTTGGACAAATACAGAGGGAAAAGGGGATAGGGAGAGAGCGATATAGAGAGAAAGAAGGGGGAGAGAGAGAAGGAGAGATAGAGGTAGGGGCAAAGGCAGAGGGACAGGGATAGAGAGAGAGAGAGAGAGGGGCATAGATAGATAGATAGATAGATAGATAGATAGATAGATATAGATAGATAGATAGATAGATAGATAGATAGATAGATGGATGGATGGATGGATGGATGGATGGATGGATGGATGGAGGACAAAGGCAGAGAGAGAGAGGGGGGATGTGGAAAGAGAGTTGGGCAAAGACAGAGGGAGAGGAGGACAGAGAGAGAGAATGATGGAGAGAGAGAGGAGGGAAAGGCAGAGGGACATGGGATAGAAAGAGAGGGGAGATAGATAGAGAGAAAGAGGAGAGAGAGAGAGAGAGAGCAATTAGGATGGGACATGTTGTGCATATGAAAGAGGGAAATAATTGTTAAACATAAAATTCCGTATTTACTGGGGTAAATAAATGTGTTTAAACTTGCGCGAAAATGGTTAAAAGTCGATGAATATAGGCAAAAGTACAATTTGAGCAACCCGAAAAAATATTGAAATTTTTGCGAAAAATCGTCATTTTGGTCGTCACTTTTTGACACTACTGGTTAATTTTTCGACATTACGGATTTTTACATTACTGGTCGATTTTTTCGACATTACTGGTTGATTTTGACATTACTGGTTAATTTTTTCGACATTACTGGTAAATTTATACACTACTGGTTGTAACAACGTCCCCTTTTGGTCGCAATCCGTCAACCATTATGGCTGCCCGAGCCCAAAACACTAAAAACTTTAGCACAGACTACAGGTCGTATTTATGAAGGGATTTCATTGTAACTTGGTAGGATGACTCAGTATAATGTCTAGATGAGGACATCTCCTTTTGGTTGCAATAGGTCAACCGTGATGGCTACTCAGGCCCGAACACCTTAGCACAGTCTACAGGCCGTATTTATGAAGGGATTTCATTGTAACTTGATAGGATAACTCGTTTTGGAATAATTTCACTGCAACTTGGTAACCTTTGTTGACATACATTAACTGTGAGGGCCACATACATTAACTTTGAGGGCCACATCAACCCACCCCTTAATTCTTTAGTACAGTCTACACCTCATATTATTTTTATTGAAAACATAGCATACAGGGAACAGAAATTAACATATTCCCAATTATCACAATTCTTGTCGTATTTCATAATCTTTTCATAAACAATGAACATTATCCTTTTCATCAAACACAACACACAGACAAGTTAAGCTACAGTGTCAATGATACTTTCATTATATTCCTTGTTACCCAACACAATGTAAATATGTAAAAACAAATTTACAGAAAGTGTCCAAGAAAGGGAAGATAGATACTTGGACAGTGTCCTCTTGGGTTACATGAAAGAAACCCCATTCAGCACCATTTTTGTAAAACTCGCATTCTGTCATAATGTTGAAGGCATGCCAGAAGGTCTAGCATAGGGTTTAATGGGGCCTAATTTAGCATTTTCAGGACCCATCTTGTAACTTGGTCCACTGAAAAGCTTCAAGATAAAATGATATGGGACTGATTATGGAGGCTGATCATGGAGCCCCTCAGCCCTAACATAAAGCAAAGCCTAACAGCTTTAGAATTTTCAAATAAGGCCCCACAAAGTAGATCTTGTTTCTCAGGCCATTTTTTTGTAAAATTGCATGTGGGAGAGCGGGTTTTTTTATATTTTTTATTTTTGTAATTATTTCTTTGCCATTAAAAGTTCATGTTCTTGGTTTGTTTTAAGTTTTTAGGCCTCACAATCTACAGAATAGCATGGGTGGTGGTGTATTTCGTCTCTTGAGTGCAAGAAGGTTTTGCAATGCTAAAGCACTGCAAGGCCTTGTTGCAATCAAGGGACAAATTTATCAGTTTTATTAACTTGGGTAAAATATCAGACATAAACCATTTAATTTTTATTTTTTTAATTTTCCCTTTGTTATAAAAAGAGAGCATGCGGCAGCCAAAAGGACCATGTGGGAGGGCCTGAGAAACAAATTTTTAACTTTTCTAGACCTAATATGTATTCACTTTTTGTTCATGTACAACCATTTATACTTGTGCTTCCTGCTTCAGATGTCTTGCTAACAATGTTTTGGTTAGTGGATCCTGTTATAACAAAGAAGTAGAACTTGTTTACTATAATAATTAAGCATACTGCTTCACTCCAGGGACTCCCACTGGAAAGTTGATTCAATGGATAATGGGGTAAAGCAGACTTCCGTATAAAAAACTATTGATACAATAACCATAACTTGGAAAACATTTCGCTTGAAACAAAATTGCTTTGGGAGCTGTGTCTTTATATACAAGAATGTTGTGAAGGCTATTATATTTATCATTACAGTGAATACACTTTGTGAATGTGACACAGTGTATTGAGAATATATGTGAATATAATAAACAAAGCTCACAAATATATGAAATACAAAAAATAATATCGATGTGAACTCTGCAGCATTGGCAAGCCTGGGACATGAACAAAAAAACATTGATGGTACAAGGTCCTACTGAATGCAACTTTTCTAACACAAAAAAAAACTATTTCATTGTGAATTCACTAGTCCTAAATAAGTTGCAGCCTGTGAGCCTAAAGCTGAATACACTCCGAGTCCAGATGTGTATATTTTTAAGCTGCTTACCCATGCACCATATACTTTTTCTCACGTAGTTCCTCTTTTGTGACAATAGATAAATATGTGAATGATTTTGTCTAGAATTTTTCTGAAGATTCAAAATATTAATTTAGTTCACTTTTCAATGATTTGACTATGGCTTTCAATGACTCAAATTATACTTTTGGACATGAAATATCAACCACATTTCTTGAAATGCAAGGACCAAATTAGCAGTACTGGACAACCAGGTCAACAACTTGGTGAACCATTAACTGCAAATTTTCTTCTTGGTTCCTCAAATCTTTGTGTGCCAGAATGTATGTGTAAATATTCCCCTACTCAGATATCAGGTCTTAAATGACTCTACGAGTTATGTAGGTCAGGATATGTAGTTTCAAGTCAAGGCAAGTTGATTCAAAAGACAATCATCTGGCCGAACAAGGAAATGCAAAACTTGTTGGTCAGAAGATTTCATCTGAATAACATGTTGAAATGGCACTCATTTTAAACCACAAAGTTTTGGCAATCACTAATTTAGGCCTTTACACGTGAAGGGAATGGTATAAATCCAGCTCTAGAAAAACAAATAGTCCTCTATTCAACCAAAATGCTAACACTTTGCCTAACAAATTAACTAAATCCACAATTTTGTTAACCCTTTACCAATCACATACAAAACATTTCTTGAATAACTAACTGCCTGCCAAACGTAGCTTATGACACCTCACTAGGGTCCAGGGCTGGTGTACTTAAGTTTCTTTGCTCTGAACATAATTATGTAGTGACTTTTTTATCATGTAGAATCATCCTGCTTGAATGTCTACTCAGTAGCAATGATTTCAAATGGTATATCCTAAGCAAATGATGGTGAATACTCTAGTGGCAGATGGCAGTTTAATTCTCGAGGACTTGGAGATTTTTACACTTTTTTGCTACACTTTAACAGTCTACATCTTGTGGCTTTGCATAGAATGTAACTTGTAAGTTTACCTCACAGTTGCATGTTGGTGTACCTACTTTGTTGCAGTAAAAGTTAGCAAAGTCCAAATTAGGCCCTCAAGGGCCTGAAGAATATAATAAATTTTTGTTTGCTACACCTCAACATTCTTATCTTTATTTATTGGTGTTAAAGGTCACATATTTATACACAATGCCTGATCGTGACAGAGTCTATCTCTTGTAGCTGTGTAGTTGTTTCTAGGTAACTCTTGGCTGCCTTTATAGGCAGCCAAGGCTTGTCTAGAAACTGCCAAGGTTCTAAGAATGTAACTTGCAAGTTCATCCAGAGATTACATGTGGGGGAACCTGTTCTGATGCAGTAAAATGTGGCCAAAATCTGAATTATGGCTTTAGGGATTGAATGTTACTGATGTAGCTGTTGTTAGTGTAAGTTTCAACATGTCCAAAAGCCAACATTATATCAAGATGGACAATTTTAAGGGAGGGGGAGGCCAGGCCAAAGAACAAGAAGAAAAGTAGCAAATAATATTGTGATATGATAAATCAAAGTAATCATACAAAATTTCCATTACTTCTTAACCCATGTTCAGCAGTAGTCATGACTCCCATAAACAAACAACATCAAATATTATTTTATTTTCTTCCCCCAAAACAAAAGGTATTCCCACTCTCACTCGCCAAAAATGGCATTCCACTCCCAGCATTACATTCCATTCTCAGTGATGACAGACAAATTTTTTTTTTTTTTGACATGTTTTGAAAGTAACCACAGAATCAATTTTAAAGGGTTGTTTTGGGAAAATAATGCTCTGTGCCCCCCACTCAAAGATAAAAATCTTTCTCAATGCGAGCAGTGAACTATTCTCTCTCTCTCTCTCTCTCTCTCTCTATATATATATATATAATGAATTATACCATGTAATGCAGATGAAATCAGTGAGAATCAATCTCTTTTCCAAATTTCCTGCTTACGGTACAGAATACACAATTCGGGACTTCTGTTATGCATTTTTTAGGATGAAAGACTCTGATGCCGATGGGGATCGAACCACTGCCTTGATGAGAGTTGACTTCTGCGGCACCAATCGCCTCAAGGGGCTTGTCGGTAGTCGAGTGGTCTATGGCACTGGTCCAGTTTTGCTAGGCGATTGGTGCCGCAGAAGTCAACTCTCATCAAGGCAGTGGTAAAAGTCTTATATATATACACACACACTGTGGGCCATAAAATATTGATTTCATCAAAAAACGCTTATTAGTCACATAAGGGAAGGAAATAAAAATATACATGGGGAATAAACAAAAGTGTTCAAGTGGGATCCCAACTGGACTGGAAATAATAAAAATACATGGGGAATAAACAAAAGTGATACAGTGGAACCCCAATTGGACTTGAAACAATTTAAATGATGCTTGGGATGTAATCTGTCTATACATCTTTTAACTTAACAAAAAACAAACAGCAAAAGTATGTCATTGTAAGACAAACACAGCAAAGGTGTGTCTTTAATATCAGATGACAGAAGAAACAGACAGTCCACCAATTAGTGGCAAATATGCATTTAAAACAAAAATTTCAAAACACAGTTTTCTTTCAAAATCCTTACACACACTTCAGTGTTACATCTTCAACTAACTGGTTGAGGGCTAGATTATTTTTGTGGTCTGAATCTGTTATTCAAAATGTGTTTTAATACAAGTCACAGGCACTCTCCAATAATTTGTAATAAAGCAAACTTATATTAACAAACTAATATTTGCATTTGACTACAAATAGAACCTGAGTAGGGAAAATGTTGACTTTTGCTCTGGTGCCCTCATTTTTTTTGAAAGCCCTGATAGTGGCTTCTAGCACTCAACCAGTTAAGGTCAATTGAAAATAAGATACATTAGAATTTTGACAATTGCAGTAACTTAATAAGAAAGTGCTAACAGATTGTTAACAGCATTGGTCTAACTAGCAGTTTGTTGATGTAAAATGTAAATGTAATGAATTCCAAGAATGCAATATAAAACTACAGTGAGTAATAACTGAAGGAAGGATACTGTCAAATAGTTTGTTCCATATCTGGTGTTGTCATTTAATAACATTATTCTGAAAAAGAAAACAAAAGAACTAGATCAGCTATGCGATAGCTATAGAAACTTGTTATAGCTCCCAGGAAAAACAAGGGCAATGAGTTGGCACAGCCAACAGATGCTCCTCGAACGCCAAGGGTGGCTATACTCCCACCCAGCAGTGCCAAGCATTAGTTTCTAGTCATTTGTCTTTGTTGATATTGAATTAATCAATATCTTATCTTAACTCCACTGAACTATAGCACCAATACAGCAGACACCCAAATGGGACACTAATGCCCTTGCTTTATGATAAACTATATTTTAGTGGTCAACAAAGTCCAAAAAGGGGCCCTAACTCAAATAACTCATATAAAATATATTGCACCACCCTCAAAATCAGACCTGTCTGGTATATTGTCTACAGTAAGCTATATTCCAATTTCGATTGAAATCGGACATGTGTAACTCAAGTTACCACTCAGAAACCAATATCAACATGTCTTATAAGTCGGAAAAGGGCCATATTGCTACTCAAAAATGTCGGACCAAGCCCATTATCAATCCCAACCTGTACTACGTGGTAATAAACCAATGTATAAAATTCTGTTTCATTTTGTTCAGGCAAACTAAAGTTATCCGGAAACCAATATAAACATGTCTTTTAAGTCGGAAACGAGTCATAACTCTGTTAAAAAATATTGGACCAGGCTCACTATCAATCTTAACCTGTACTATGTGGTTATAAACCTATGTATAAAATTTTGTTCCATTTCGTTCACTCAAACTAAAATTATCATCCAGAACCAATATCAACATGTTTTCTAAGTTGGAAAAAGGCCATAACACTGCCATAAAATATAGGACCGAGCCCACTAGCAAACCCAAGCTGTATTATATGGTTATAAACCTAGGTATAAACTTTTGTTTCATTTTATTCACTAAAACTAAAGTTATCGTCCAGAAACCAATATCAACATGTCTAAGTTGGAAAAGGGCCATAACTAAGCTAAAAAATACCTGACCAAGCCCACTATCAATCCTAACCTATATTATGTGGTTATAAAACTATATACAAAATTTTGTTTCATTTCATTCAGCCAAACTAAAGTTATCATACAGAAACTATTTGTTTTGGATGGATGGATGGACGGACAGACAGACAAACTGACTGACTGACTGACTGACAGATGGACAGGGCGGTGACTATATGCTTCCCCAAAAAATTTCAGGGAGCATAAAAATACTAAAACATTGATTAATATGACAGAGCTTGAAAATTTATTATAGCCTACCAGCAACAAATCAGACATTTGCTTTGATGCAAGATTAAGTTGTAGAATACTAAATTATTTTTCCATGGTTATTTGTAACATCAGTATATTTTCAATGATTCTATTGCTATCAGCAAGATGAGCTTAAGTTTTGCAAGATTTTGTTCATAAATAATTGATTTCTTACAGTTTTAAATAAACATTTTTTGTTCTACTGCTGAGTAAACATCACACCAATGCATACAGTGTAAAGCCACTTTACAATAGGGCAATGACGTAGGCATCTAATGCCAGTAGTTAAATACAGTTAAGTCATACTATAATAATATGGGCCTCTCCACAGGAATTACATCACTGTATTTTTTGAACTGCTGCTGCAAAATTTAGTCCCCAGTATCTTTTGTACATTAAAGCTAAAAAAAAAATACAATTAATCTCGGGTATCACCGCATTGAAAAAAAATGACCCGTGCTCAATGTTTTTACTGACATTTTGAAGTTGGTACCTGTAGTCATTTAGTAGCTGATGAACGTCTCACACGTTTCCCATCACACAAAATTAGAGGCAACCAAAAACGGTCGATTCGAAATTGAAAAATCATTCCACTGATGAATAGAGGCTATAGCTCTTCCTATAAGCCCCTGATGTGCTTTAATAAAGGGTCTCTCAAATAACAATGAGTCTTTATGATAAAAACATTCAACGACCACATCCTTTTGCAAATCTATTTACACCAGAAAAGGAATCAAAAATAAAATAACCCAGTCATTTCAAAAGTTGGAACGGATACTAAAACGAAACATAAACTAAAAACTAAAGCAGTTCTAACTGCTGCTAATGTGACCTTGGATATATCACAACTCTGCTAAACATACTATAGGTTTTCAGAAAAGCTGATAGATGATCGTAAAATGATAAAATCAAGATTTGTTGGGAAAATCTTTGACTTCGTTTCGCTCAATAATTAGGTATCAGGTAAGTTCGTCACAATACAAGTTTGACACAGGTGACTTCTAAATTTGTGAGTTCTGTATCTGTATTTTCACATTCAAATAAGCAAGCTTTTTACAATTCTGTGGCCTGAATGCTTCGTTTCTTCGGAGAAAGCCGAAGTGGATTTTGCCTTCTTTGAGAACTTGTTGATGTGGGTTGTCCATTTTAGGCCGTGTGTAATTCCCAAGCCAATGTAGGGGTTGCTTTCCACTTGTCCTAGTGTCTCATTATCCAGTGTGTAAAATTTACTTTACTTCCGCCATATGCTGCTGACCACACAGCACTTCTTTGAGTTGAATTTCATGCCCCAGTTGTTTGCTCATTCTTTTATCAGATCCTGCTGTAGTTTTAACAGGTCTTTGTTGTTGTTGATTTGACAGTCATCCGCAAACAATCCCACTGTAAATGTTACACAGTCTGGTAGGTTGCTGATATGACATAGAAGCAGTAGAGGTCCAAGGACGATTCCTTGAGGCACTCCAGAGTCAACATAATATCATTAGAAAATCTTCCCTCCAAAATCACCATAATTTTTCTAGTAGGAATGAACTTGTGCTGGATTTGTGAATTTGACCAAAGTTAGTTCCCCTGGGCTTGTCCTCATGAAGGGGAATAAGCTATTTTTAGCCATAACTGAAGAAAACTAGAGTAAAGTCAATGGTGGCATATACCCCCGCCTGCAATACCATGGATAGCATTACAGAAATGAAACATTTATTACAGGGTGACACTGAAGGATGACAGATGACAGACCATTGGGGCATATATCACAAGAACTATTAAGTGTCACCATAGGGTGACACACAAAAGTACCCCCACCTCTTTACCAAATGTGAGAGTGTTTTGATTTGATAATTCTGTGAAAAAAATATTTTTCTGCAAGCTTTATATATGCTGCTCATCTGCAAGACATGTGTAACCATATCCTAAAGTTTCAACTCTCTCCATTAGAAATTGTGGCAGGAGTTGATTAAACCACGAAGGCACCCTTAATTAAACAAGTTATTCATGTTTGAATTTTGGGACATACAAAATCAAAGTCCATAAAATGCAATAACTCCTACAATAATACATTGCATAACATCTGAACTGTGGGTAGACATCAATAGGATAGACTTGCACACCAAATATAAAGTCATTCCATTGAGTACTTTACAAGTTATTCAGGAATTAATTTCAAGCCAGACAAATTCTAAGTCTATAATGGGCAAAGACTCTGGCAATAAAATCTCACACAACACCTGCATTTCACTATGGATATGCAGCAATAGGATAAACCTTCATCCCAAATATCAAGTACTTTACAAGTATTCATGATTGAATTTCGGGACAGGCGGACAGAAGGACTGACAGATGGATGGATAGATGGACGGACGGATGGACAGACAGACAGACAGACAGACAGACAGACAGACAGACAGACAGACAGACAGACAAGGCGATTCCCATATAACCCTGCTGGGGGTATAAAAAGAAACTTTGGGTGGTAATTTGTGTTACTAGCATTGGCAGGATATGTCTATTACATTAGGTAAAGAGTTAACTCATCTCAGAAAGCTTTCCATTGATATGATTTTGCACTACAAAGAGAGCCTTTAGATTACCCAAATTAGAGAAGGTGTGAAGACATCAAGAAAAATATATAAATTCTCTGTGCCACTTCCACATTTGAGAATAACTTTCATCATAATATGACCATAGAAACACAAAGAAAGGCATGGCAATAAAAAAAAAAATAACAGGATAAGGCTGTTATTTCTGGTTTTAATGCGCCCAAAATAAACAAATTTAAAGGCCTGACCCCTTCCAACAGTGTAACACTGATAAATATAGAGCTCAATGAATGCAATTCCAAGAATAAATCATATAATTCTAAACTGCTCAGAACAGCTTTGATGCAAAACGATGTGAAGTAAAATGATTGTCAGGGCAGAAGTAACCATTCACTTATTATTTATTCATTGAGCTTGTTTCAATGAGGGGTCATAAGCTATGTTTTTGACACAAAAAATGAAAAAAAAGTTAAAAAATTTATAGTAATTTATATATTTTTTATACTTACCAATGACCCAGACTTAGCTGGTGCTAACTCCAACAAAAACCAGGGCCAAACACAAATTTTGCCCCCCAATCCCCAAAATTTGCATCCAAAACAAAAAGAAATCATGTCCTAAAGGACCTCCATAGTACGTCTCTACTGCGCATGCGCAGTGACGCAGTCGTCCCGAAATTGGCGCCAAATATCATTCTTACTGGCAGTGCCTGGTCAGCGCTATGTACTCAGCGGGGAGGCAAGAGTTCCCAACTCAGGGAGGGCCATCCCCGTCTGGGTCATTGGTAAGTATAAAAAATATATAAATTACTATAAATTTTTTAACATTTTTATACTGTACCAATGACCCAGACTTAGCTGAATAGTAAACAGGCTGGAGGGCCTAGGACATAGAGGAAAATCCAATAAGCTCAATTATATAATAAAGAGGTAACCCCTTAAGGAGAAAAGGAGTATTAGGCTTTACATGTATCTTTCTTATTTAATATTAAATTAGAAAGATACACTACCCTTAATAATTGAGCACAATAACATTCATGTTCTCTATTAACATCCAGTATAACCCTTATACTAATTATTTTTAAAGCAAGCCAATAAATAAAGCAGTCCAGAGAATTGAGACTCTTTATAATCATTTAAAAGTGTCCGAGTATTGTATATTAAAGCCCGTTTGACACTTGACATATACAAATGCTTCACACCGAGCTACACTTTAAAAATAAGACATGAATGAAATTAAACATTAATATTACACTTTAAAACCATCCCGGAAGCGACTCAGAAATACTGTCTTGGAGGAGGCACTCCCTTGCTTTTCACTATAAAGCAGGTGACCTAAGGGAACACCCGCCCCCCCCCCCCCTTCCCCTTGCCCTGGGTCAAATAGCCCAGAGCGAAGAGGGCAGCCGGACGGAGTCACTGCCGGAACAGAAAGCCTGCATAACTATAGTTGCAACTGTTTAGTGGACGACATTCTGAGCAACAGATAACGGACCTAAACAATGCAGGTCTCCAGAAATGGACTCAATATTTCTGAGATAAAAATTAGTAAATGTGGATGGCTGAGACCAATAAGCAGCCTTCATTAAATCTGTAATAGCAACACTATTAGCATAAGCCCAGGAAGTAGAAAGAGCTCTTACTTCATGAGCAGAAATCTTAAGCACAGACTGCTGAGAAGAAGATAAATCTTCATACGCAGTACGGATAGTTAACTGAATCCATCTAGCAATAGAATGGACTGAAATGTCCTTTCTATTAGGCATCAAAGACAGAAAGAAACGTTTCCGTCCCTTTCTGATGAACTGAGATCTCTGTTTATAGATACGTAGTGCTCTAACAGGACAGAGTAAAGGCCTACGCCCGTCTGAAGACGGAAGAGCCTTAATAACAATAGGTTCCGGATATTTATTAGGAGCCTGATTCTTAGCTAAAAAACCCACATTAGTAGTGAAGGTGATAGTGTTCCCAACACTACGATAATGAGAATCATCCACCGATAGTGCATGAAGCTCACTGACTCTTCTGGCAGAAGAGAAAGCTAAGAGAAAAGCTGTCTTATAAGATAAGAATTTGAAATCTACTGTCCCAAGAGGTTCAAATGGCTTTTCCTTCAATTTAAGGAGAACCCAAGCTAAATTCCACTTAGGAATTAATCTAAGAGTTCTGGGTCTATTTATCGAAAAGTTTCTAACCAATTTCGATAAAGAGACATTAGATCCAATTTGTAAACTATCATGATGTGCATAGGTATCAGATAACATAGATCTATAACCCTTTATAGTAACAGGCTGCAGTTTGATTTCGTCAAACAAGTATACTAGAAAGTTTGCAATGTCTGGTATAGAGGGATCAAATATATCTACAGAATGATCCCTACACCAACGACGGAAAACCTTCCACTTAGCCGCATAGTTTAGCGAAGAGGAGGTCCTCCTACAGTTAGAAATCGCGTCCACTGCTCGTCCTGTAAAGTGCTTGCCATGCAAGAAGGACCGCACAACGGAAAAACGTGAAGGTTGAGACCTTGCGGGTTGTGATGGAGTTGGCGCGATTTCCCCTGCGAAAGAAGATCCTCTCGTGGAGGAAGCTTCCGCGGTAGGTCCCACAACAGACACCTGAGTAGATTTATCCACGGTCTCTGTGGCGACAGAGATGCTACCAACAGAATCTTGCATTGAGATTGTTTTATCTTTAGCAATACTTGTTGAATTAACGGCGCTGGAGGATACGCATATCCTATCATTCCGTCCCAAGGGATCGACAGAGCGTCTACTGCAAATGCTCTTGGATCCGGACACGGGGACACATACGTCTGCAACTGATTGTTGAGATGTGTCGCAAATAAGTCTATCATTGGCCGTTCCCATTGGTAGCAAATCTGATTGAATACTTGTTTGTTGAGAGTCCACTCCGACGGCAACAAGCGACCCTTTCGTGAAAGGGAGTCTGCTAGCACATTCAGACGACCCGGTATGTGACGGACCGAAAGAAGAACGTGATGTTCCAACACAAACAGAAGGATTCTTTCCGTTAGATTGAACAACGGAACTGAATGAGTGCCTCCCTGATTCCGTATATACGCCACTACTGTCGTATTGTCGGATAGGATTTGGACATGAGCATCGTGAATAATGTCCATCCAGTGACGTAACGCAAGCCAAATTGACATCATTTCCTTGATGTTTATGTGCTTGCACAGGAATTGCGGATCCCAAAGACCCTGGCATCTCGAATCCGTTGGGATTAATGATGCACCCCAACCTGTTTGACTGGCATCCGTCATAATGGTAAAACTCGGATCCGGCAACTGCAGCGGAACTCCTTGAGTTAACCACTGAATGTTTGCCCAAGTCTGAATCTCTTGTTTCACTTGATCTGACAAGAGAACGTCTACATCGAGCGAATGAATTTTCACACTCCAATTCTGAGTCAGGAAAATTTGAAGAGGACGTGTGCGTAGCCGTCCCATCGGAATGAGATCCGCGGCGGCTCCGCACAGACCTATCAGTCTCATAAATTCTCTCGCCGTGACTTTGTCTGCATTCAGACAATAGCGAGCGTAACAACTGACTAATTTCGCTCTGGTTAACGGCAGACGAACGAGATTGTTGTGCGTCTCGAAGCTCATTCCCAGATGAGTGAATGACTTGGACGGCACCAGATCCGACTTCTCCTCGTTTACTATGAAACCGAGACGTCGGAGCAATAGAAGAAGATTCTGAACATCGTTCTGAAGCGTTAACTCATTGCCGTACCTCTGAAGAATGTCGTCCAGGTAGGCCGACGTTACCGCAGACGAATGAGCTCGGAAGTAGATCATTACCGAGTTCATTACCCGAGTGAAAGCCCAGGGTGCTAGATTCAATCTGAAGCACATGGCCCGGAACTGATACACCACTCCTAGGACTGCGAAGCGTAGATACTTTCGGAATGTCGGATGTACCATGACGTGAAAGTACGCATCTTTGAGATCTATGCTCGTTGCATAATCGTTCACCCGAATACTCGCTCTGACCGATCGAATCGTCTCCATATAAAACTTCGGAGCGACAATCAGCTTGTTTATCCAGCTCAAATCTATGACTGGACGGAACGAGCCGTCTGGTTTCGGAACCAGAAACAGATGGCTGTAGAATCCCAGCGATTCCTGGTTTTCTACGACCTCTAAGGCGTTCTTCATTAAAAGAGACTGCACCTCTGATAACAGAGCGTCTCTTTTCTGTGGATTTGACGGAAGATGAGTCCACTTTGGACTTCGAGTTAATGAAGGCTTTCGTTTGAAGGATATCTTTAGACCTTCCGAAGTCACTCCTCTCACCCACGGGTCGTCCGTAATCGACACCCACTCTTGTGAAAAACTCGACAACCTTCCGCCAACCGGAACGCGATAGAGGTTTAAGCCATCACCTCCTGGACCTGCGAGGCCTGCGGTAGGAGAAACCACGTCTTCCACGACCCGCACCTCGCCTCGTCGACCTCGGGGCGTCCGACCGATTGTCCCGGCCTGAAGGACGTCCCGAACGAGAGTCGCTATCCTGAAGGTCTCTCGAATAAGACCAAGAGGACGCACCGGAACCTCTATAGGAACCTCTCTTGGGCGCATTAGACCCAGAAGTGCCCGCCTTATTCGTGTCTGCTGTATCCGACCTTTTAGGAGCGGATCTGAACAACAGAGAATCATTAGCTTTCTTTTTAATATTATCATAAATAGCGGAAAGCTTGCCGTCAAAGAGAAGTTCTCCTGAGACCGAAGCGACTCTAAGAGAGTTCTTCACCTTAGAATCCACTAGTGTGGATGTAGCCAGGGCTGCGTCACGTCTAACCAACTCCAAATTTGCCACTGAAAGGGCGGAGTTACACGTGGAATAAGCTACTGCCCTTGAAAGAAGTCTTAAAGAGGATTGTATATCCTGAAACTCTTCCCCTTGAAGGCGCAGTGATAACGCCTTAGTAAGGTGATCTGCGTAAGATAAGGCATCCAAATTGGCTCTGTTAGACGCAATAGCTGTTTCCAACACCGCGGTTGGAATAGAAGCTGACGATGGTAATGATAGCTCTAAGTCTTCCGCCTCGTCGTCCATACGCAGAGGAACTCTCGGTATACCCTGTCCTGCCGTGTCGAATT